>CM036905.1:214316956-215566956 GCA_020800305.1 Porphyrio hochstetteri | reverse complement strand
GGGAGCTGGGGATGTTTAGCTTAGAGAAGAGGAGGCTGAGGGGAGACCTTATCACCACCTACAATTACCTGACAGGAGGGTGTAGAGAGATAGGTGATGGTCTCTTCAGCCAGGTGACAGGAGATAGGACAAGGGGAAATGGCACAAAGCTGCACCAGGGCAGGGTCAGATTAGATGTTAGGAAAAAATTCTTCACTGAAAGAGTTGTCAGGTCCTGGAACAGGCTGCCCAGGGAGGGGGTTGAGTCACTGACCCTGGATGTGTTTAACAGATGGGTAGATGAGGTACTTAGGGATATGGTTTAACATAGGACAGGATCTTGATGATCTTAAAGGTCTTTTCCAACCTTGTAATTCAGTGATTCTGTAATTTTGTTATCTGCTGGTATGGATGGCTTCATTCTTGTTGACAGTATCCCCAGAAAACTTTTTGTCTGTAAGTTACAGGGAAGTTATCTTTTGTTAATATACAATTTGGGTTGTATTAACAATGTCTTTTCTATATAATTTTATTATTTGTTTCATCAGATGTGTAATCATTGCCCCAACAGATTTTTTGGCTCTATAGTGTAACTGTGTACTTATGGAGCTTTAAAAATCTACATCACATAAAAGTGTGTCTATAGAGTGTGGGAACTGTAAAGTGTGAATAATTCTCTAGTGATCCCTTCTAGAATCATAGCTCCAATTAAAAGATTTTCCTAGTTTTTTAAATTCTTTGTATAGAATAACAAATTAAGCAGAGACTTGTTCTGTAGGGGAAAAAAAAGTAAATAATTTCTTGTGTGATAAAACTGTAGATTGTTTGAGGGAGGAAAAAAGTTTTCCAAAGAAATCCAATAAACAAAGTTACTGATCTACAGATTTGTTTCACTATCACATAGTTCTGATTTGTTGTATTGTGGTAGTTGCCTATTCCCTAATCAGTAACATAAACTATCACAGCATCACAGAATTACAGAAAATTAGGAGTTGGAAGGGACCTCAAAAGATCATCTAGTCTGAATCTCCTGCCAGAACGGGATCACCTAGACTACAAACATTTATGAAATGGTTAAAAAGATATGGAGTAATGCATATAATGTCAAGAATATGTGAGGTTTTGTAGGACTATATCTTTGAGTAGTGTCAAAATTATCTTTCAAAGCCAACAGGACCAATTTAAAAATAGTGTTGCAATATGCAAAGAAACAGTAAGTAAAACTAAAACTATGTTCATCAGGCCTCATGGGGCACAGGTGATATTTTTTGTGATCTTTTGTTAGCAGGCAAAGGACCTACTGAGGATCAACACAGAGGCTTATAGCTTGGGATATTCAATCATATGTTCAGTGGATTTGTGATCTTGCTTGAATTTGCTTCTGGTATCAGCACTGAAGAATAGTGGTAACACAGAGTAAATATTTTTTGGTTACATTTATGATATATTCTGACTGTAAGGTACAGGGCTTATTTTGGCTGCTAAAAATTAACTGTGTGCCCCGTTGGATATTTGTAATCCCAGACATCCGGTGATCCAGTCCTTCATGAAACCCCCCCAGTCTGCCATTCTTCTTGATGAGAAGGATATGTGGGAATTCAGGTCCAGAAATTTGGGTGGCAGGGAGTATGGTTCTGACTTGACTATTGTGCTGCATTCCAGGCAGTCATTTCTTGCAGCCAAATATTATTTAAGCTTTGTAGTGTAACTATCAGACAGCCCCAAAAGGAAAAGTATGAGATGTCCTCATGTGCTTTGGGTAAAACTGGGAGTTGAATATTGTTATTGTCTTGGAGAGAGTACTTAGTATCTTTCAGACATGCCATTTTATTGTATTATTTCATGTATATGATTGTGTGCAGAGGTATGAATGTTGTATGGCAGTGCTGAACAGGATTGTGCACCGTTATGGTAAATGCTGTACAAATCCACATGAAGATCTAGTCCCAAGTAATTTATAACCAGTAAAATTCATCAAAAAGGCTGAAAGTTGCTTTTTGAAAGCCTGATGTAGTGCTGAAATGACTGGAGGTTTGAATAGTCTCCATAAGGTCCTCAGCTTTTTCAGAGTGCTCCCTGATATCAGAACATCAGTGGTGGCTTTCAGCAAAAATAGGGCAGCCTGGGGCTGACTGGATGTCCCAGCACATGTAACCCAACACAGGTCATTTGGAAAACTAGATACACTGCTACTGAGTGTGATTGTGCAGGAAAAAGCTGCAACTCCGTGCACGAGCTTAGGGAGGGAGTAAAAATTAATGTATCCTATTAAAGCTAGAGAGGAAAATTAGACAGGAAGAAAAATACTTGATCTGGGATTTAGATGCAATACCAGAACTGTGCTCTGTTACTGTTTTTTCAGTTTGTAAAGTTTAGGTCTGTTCTGGGGTCAATCAAAACCAGGCTTAATCATAGAATCATAGACCTAAGGTCCCTTCCATAGGTTGGAAGGGACCTAAAAGTCATCTGTTTCCAACACCCTGCCATGGGCAGGGACACCCTCCACTAGATCAGGTTGCCCAAAGCCATCTCTTTTTTCATCTTGATGAATTGAAAAACAAGAATTTAAGTGAAAATAAAACTCTGCTTATACTTGGAAAGGATGCTACTTTGTGTAGCTGTTTTTTAAAATAAGAACCACACACTTTAAGGAAGGAATGATTAATGAAGGAGGGATATCAGCATGCTTCAAGTGACTTAAGAAAGAAAAAGTG
Organism: Porphyrio hochstetteri; assembly: GCA_020800305.1. NCBI lineage: Eukaryota > Metazoa > Chordata > Aves > Gruiformes > Rallidae > Porphyrio > Porphyrio hochstetteri. The sequence goes on along the minus strand of CM036905.1, from coordinate 215,564,263 downwards.
GTAGGGAATCTCTCTGGTGTGGAATAGGAGTTCAAATCTCATTTTCCTTATTTCTTAGTCCACTTCTGAAAAGTGTTCTCAGCTCTGGATACTTTGGTGGTTTCCCACCACTCTCTGCTGCTTCACTTTAGTGTACATAATCATGTGTTCATTGCATATGCCTGTCTCTACTAGGGGAAGGTGAATGCCTGATGCCAACCCATGCTTTAAATTGTTTACTGATTATTGAGGACAGCCAGAGCTCACACTATATAAGCAAAAGCACAGGCATCACCAATGGCTTGAACACAGTCATGTGGTCAATGAAAAGGTATGGTGTGATTGGGGTTTTCAAGGCAGAAGGAGCCAAGCTCATAGAATCATAGAATCATAGAATCATAGAATGGTATGAGTTGGAAGGGAGCCCAAGGATCACAGAGCTCCAACCCCCCTGCCACAGCCAGGGCCACCAACCTCAGGCCTGGATCTACACTAGGTTGCCCAGGGCCCCATCCAACCTGGACTTGAACACTTCCAGGGACGGGGCATCCACTACCTCTCTGGGCAGCCTGTTCCAGCACCTCATGTTCTCATGTGTAAAATTATTTATTCCCAACCATTTGTTGGGATTATCCTAACCATATTTCAGAACCTTGTTTCGAGGCTGTGCTTTTGGTTTGGGTGATCATTGATATGGTTTAGGATAGGACAGTAATGGTTGGACTCGATGATCTCGAAGGCTGTCTTTTTTTCCTTTACTGAGTTTAATCTAACCAGAGTCTGAACTTCTCCTAATAATGAAGCTTGAATTGAATTCTACTGGAAGAGACTTAGATTGAGGCACTTGTATCACTGTAATTATTAATTTGTATTTGTTTGGTAATTTTATTGCAAACTTGGTGGCAATGCAATTACAAAAGCACGTGCAAATATCTTGGCATCATATAGATATAGATGGAGTCTCCATCTCTGGAGATATTCAAGACTCATCTGGACGTCTATCTGTGCAGTATGTCCTAGGGAGCTGCTTTGGCAGGGGGGTTGGACCCGATGATCTCTCGAAGTCCCTTCCAACCCCTACGATTCTATGATTCTATGATATATGCGTGGACATTTCTGTGAGCTAGGTAGGATGGGGAGAAGGAAAGGTGAAGTCTGATTGTCTGTTTCCCTCTGTTTTCTTATATGCAAGATGGTGATGTTTGGATTTCATACAATTACTTATGCCCCTCATGCTCTTGGCAAATGAATCCACAACGATAACCGCAACAGGAGAAACACACCTCTGTTTTTCTGGACTCTTGCAAAAAGGCTAATTGCTACGTTTGAGCCCACACATGAATGGAGTCTGCTATCAAAGTCTCATTTTTACTAAAGAGGTAGATAGCAAGTTTATGTAGTGAAGGAACACAAAAACAACCTAACTGCTCTCTTGGACACCTGCCTTTCAGATACACATGTATTATTCAGAAAACAGAGAACTGAGTGCTGCACATGTGAAGCAAACACTTTCATGTCTTCTCTGAATATGCTTTAAGGCCTGCTTTCCTGCATGGGTATCCCTGATGGTTATTGTCTATAATTTTGTGCCTTCTGCAAGCTGTAATGTGGTTCAAACCCCATAGCTTTCAGCTGGTTTTGGATAAATGAAAGTTGAAGACTTGTTGTAGATGCCACCCAAAACATTGCTTTCCCTTTCTCAGAAATACAGTAATCTTCCTGGTTTGGTCTTGGGTTACCTTTCCATTTTGCCTGTGTTGATCGTGGCATACCACTAATGACAGAACTGAACCCAACAATTTTTGTTGTAAATGTTCCTTACATGTGTGAAGAGTGCCTTTAGAAATGTGAAGTTAATTTTCGAGCATTTAGATACTTCCCAGAGTGAATAAAAAACTTTTTTTTTGGTACTTGTTTGTTTTCAGATACTGACCGAGCTTTGGTGCTGCTGGAAGAATATTGTAAAAAACTAAAGAAGCCAGAAGAGCAACAACTGAAAAAAGCCATCAGAAAGGTCATGGGCATCTTTAAGAGCAGCTTGTTTCAGGCACTTCTAGGTAGGTACCAGTATTTAATACTAGATGTATGCTCTTGAAGGCCAGAACTAGGTCAGATCTAGTAACTTCCTTATTGGTCACTATTTAATTTGTGTTTACAATGGAACAGCATGTAGAGATGGTCCTTCAAGATTCTCTGTGGGGAAACTCATTGTCCTGATATTTCACAGGTATTTTCTTGTTTATAGTGAAAGAAAGAGTAACAAAAACTCATAAAAGATAGGTTATTCAATGGTTATTCCTATGCTTTCCTCTGTTTAATGGAAGTTGCTGAACCAGAGTAGGATATAACTGTTGATACAAAATCGAAGACGAAGCCATCTCCACACAGGTAAATGGCCAAGCTTTCATTGATTTCACTGGCACCAAGTAACATCTAAAATCTTTGTGTCTTTTTCATTATGATTTTGTGAAAAGTGTCAGCCAAAGAAACCCAGAAATGAATCAAGAAAAATGCTCAAGGACACAGTTAAACTTTGGCAGGATGTTTCCATTCATGCAGTGTCACAGTTTTCAAATAGATGTGCTGGCAGATTGCTCAGTCTTTCTTCCATTTACTTGAAGCTCCCTGTTTCAACTTGTAAATGACAATATTTATCAAAATTGAGCCCTTCGTTTTGGACCTTTATATAAAATAGCCTCCATTTGTTATTATATATAACGTTTTCAAGGTCCTGAATATACTGATGTGCTGTAGCATCTCTCTTGTCCCTTGTGCTGTGCCTGTGCTGCCTGTCATGGGAAGTGGTGACAGTAACTGTACATCACCCTTGCTCTACCTCCCTCAGCCCTCTTGCTTGCACTGCATTGCCCCCTCCGTCTTTTATTCCTTTCTGAACATCTGTACCTTTTGTATAGAACTACCAGTCTGAAGGGCACATTTCTTAACACAAACGATGTTTCTGGAAGCATACATACCTTCAAGGTGTCATTCATTGAAGCCAGAATAAGAATTGTGCTCACTGCAGAGCGGCAGTCAGTAGCAGTTAGGGAGATATTGGGATTATATATCACAAAAGTAGTAGAACATCAATACTATACTATGCTATTACTGTGAAGATGATGGAGGTCCAGGAAGAGTTTCAGCAATTTCTGTAGCACTTATGAAAAATGTATGTTACCGGTCTCGTAACATTTCCAGCAAATGGAAGTAATTAATGTCCATGCTATTTTACTTGTAATTTCTTTCAGCTTCTCTACTGTTTAGCTTTATTTTATAAACCCTACATAATTTTTAATTGCTGTGTATTCTTTAAAGAATAATTGAATGGTACGTACCAAATAGTTATAAATAGATTTGAACTAAGCAATGAAAAAAAGATGGGATGTTTCTGTGTTATTTTTACAAAGAAAACTATGAAGAAAAGTATGTGCTGAAGAAATGCACAAGTCATGGAAGCAACATTTGCTGTACAATTACTTCTGCAGTACTTTGAGGCGATCCTTCAGTGTTCTAACAACAAGTACACCTTCCTTGTGGCTACACACCAATATTTGTTGATGTATTACATATTCCAGAAATGCAGCAGTGATTACAGCTACGTTAAGGTTGAATCCAAAGAATAAATGAAATCTTTCTATTGCCATAATAACGGATTGAGGAGTGTGTGGTGTTACAGAAGTGAGATAGTGTTTGATGTTGTAGACCTTTTCATTGTTCTGAAGTGTTCTTTTTCTAAAAGAGATTTGGGGATTGCAAAACATGTTCAGAGTCTCATATTCTTACATTTCGTTTGCTATTTGTTTGGTCCAGATTCTGGAGTAATACAAAAGAGTGACCTCCCAAAAGTATTTTAAGTGTGGCAGATGATGTACCAACCAATAATGAGGTTCTTGCATAATCAGTATTCCAAAAAAACCCACTTCCATGACATCTGTTTTAGCTTCCTGTCATAGTTTCTGTCATTAACCTATAAATCAGACCACCACACAAAGATTCCTAAGGCAGAGATTCTGGTCTCTTTTTAAGTTCTGTACTGCTAATGTTCCTTGTCTTTTATATTTACAGAATTTCTAATGGTCTTGAAAGCATCCATGTTTGAGTGCCTAATGTTCATTGAGTCCGAATGTTCATTGCTTTCCAGAACTTGATCTCAGTTACATCTGTAAAACGCTTGGTTTTATCCAGAGTTGATTGACCTTTAAAATGTTTAGACTGTAACTACTAATGAAAAATGCAATTTTTATACAGAATCATTAACCTGGATGCAGAAGTGCACACTCCTACAAGGCATAAAGTTAAAATATGTGATAAATTCAGTTTTTGCAGGTCCTACAGCTTCACTAGAATTTGATTCCTTCACAAATAAATTCATCCCTGTCCTTTAAGTGTGTATTAATTTCTTGTTAACTTCAAAAATACTTTCATAATTTGTAGGATTTCTTTAAATTGACTATAACTTGAGCCAATGAAGAAGAATTTAGTTAGAGGTGCTTTCTAAATCTGAGCACCTAAATTTAAGTCTTGTTCCTCTTGTTCTTAAATTTCTGCTTGTGTGATTGTGGCTCAACCAGCCATGTTTGAACTTGGGCTCTCAACACGCACGTGATTGTTTTTATCTTCAGTGTGTTTCATAAATATTAACTGTTGACTTCTGAATGGGGGAATAATTTGAGAAAAATGAGGATTCAACATTTTTCATAAAAATATTCTACACATGCAAGATGTGACTGCGACTATGGAAGTGAAGGATCTGTAAGTGATTTACAGAAGGACTGTTGAAGAATTGTCCTTTTACATTTTAATTTGGATCCAAAAGCATCTCCTCCTCCCTTTGGTCTGTTCTTGTTGCTGGACTTCTCACTAGAGTCGCTGTGCTCAGTTAAAGCTCAGTTAGCTGCTGGGAGGCACATTTTCAAAGCCACATGTGGAGCTGCTGTCTCTGGAGTCCCATTTGCACTCCAGTGGCACAAACACAATGCTTTGAAAATCCAGCCTGAAGAGTAAGACAGGAGGAGAAACTCTTCAGAAGGAGCATGCAAGGGGAACTCATATTTAGATATTGACATTACTCTTAAATTAAATCCAGATTATTTTCACCCAAAAGAATTGTACCAGTTGTTCTACGCTTGGTGAGGAGTTATGGTGGTGGTGTTCTCATGAGCTGGTAAAGGAATTTTGCTTTTTGTAGGGTCATCTGTAGCTAGATGGTGTTAAAATCACAGGTTCTTCTCAAATTTTAGCACATGTTGCTCTGATGTGTTTATTTTTTAAAAACCCTGCAAGGAAGAGGAAATGAAACCTGCAGAAATCAAAATGCTTCATTTGATAGATTGTCTCATAATGGGGCATCTCAGAGGCACTGCAGAGAGATAAAAAAGGAAAACCAAAAAAAGAGTAGTAGTAGGCATACAGACACATCAAAACTACCACTTTTTTTTTTTTGCTGTTCTGTTCTCTATGAAACTTAACCAGTTTTTATAATGCAATACATAGTTTAGTATAATTTATTTCTAAAAACCTCTGCTATATGTTGGTCTAGCCTTCATTTCATTAAGAAAAGTGCATGATTTTACAGCTTAAAAGGCCGTTCTGCAGAATGAGAGTGGACGAAAGAGGTTTATTTCAGGGTTGGGGTTTTTTTGTAGCTACATCTCTATAAAACATCATTTTGTTTCGGGCGGGAATTAAAGCGCCACAAATAGCTGTAATCATCTTATGTGGTATTAGGTAAAAAAACTAATCTCAGTAGGTTTTTCTAAAATTCGGATAAACCCAATCTGTAGTAGATGACGTATTTCCTGAGGACTTTGAAACCATATCTTCTGGTTTATTCTCATGCTTGCGTAACATTGCCTGAATTTAAAAGTGGCATATTTTCAATTAAAAGCTGCATTACCTTTCTTTTTTTTTTTTTTTTTAAAATGGAATTGTACCATTTCTGCAAAATAATGTGGGTGCTATAAAACCACCTATGTTAAAATTTGTTGTAGTAAACATTACTGTAAGAATTGGAGAATTTTGTGGTCGTCTGTGACACAGCCTGTGTTTAGAGATAATTTTGTGTTTTTAGTAAAAGGAAGTTTTTAGACTCTTTACCTGATTCATATCACATTTAAGTGAGCCCTGTTATAACAATCCTTTGAAAAAGAGTGATAATGTCTTTTAAAATAAGTCAAAAAGGAGGTCAGATTCTCCTTTTGCAATCACATATTAATTTTTGTGTTAAAAGTTTATGTAAATTAACTGTCAGTATAACTCAGTAGTGTTATATTAATATCCAAACTTCCAGGAATCTGGTTGTATCCTGTGGTCCTCCATGTTCCTGGAGAGTGCTACAGGACAGATAGGGTGTATGAGGACATAAAGTCATTTAAGAGAGCCAAAGCAAGTTCCCCGTTGCTTTAATTACTTTAGGAAGCATGTGTCTATTAAAAAAATAGCATAGCCATTGACAAATGCAAACAGAAGAGTAAGTGTGAAGCATATCAAGAGCTTGGTTTCCTATGGATTTGTCTTAGTTTGACTTTGGTGTTTACAAAGCTGTGAGCTGGGACTGAAACTCCCCTTTCAATAAGGGCAGTGGTTAAAATTCAGGATATATGTGAAAGAAAGTGGAGAGGAACCTATCATAGGAGTAATGATGGGATGTTGAAACTTGCCCCTGTCACAAAAGCAAAACACTAAGAATGAAAAATGGGAAAGATTTTGATAGATGGTCATAAATGGCAACTAAGGGTAATGATAAAAATGTCCCTCTGTTTGTAGGCTTTAATACTGAGAAGAATAATTATCCTGTTGACCAAATATAGAGAAGAAAAATGTAGAGGTAATTAATAGAAAGACAAGGAATTTATTGAGGTATGTTGTGTTTAAGGAGAAACCCTTGAAATAGTTACAGAAGGAAATTTGAGACTAGAGGGAAGGAGGTGGTCAGGACTGGAGGATAGGTGTGAGAACAGCAGGGTAAATGGTGAGAAAAGCAGGGGACCTGCAACGAAATCCTGGGCTGGAGATGGAGCCTGCACTAAAATAGGTGTTGAAGAGCAATTATAGATGTCAGAGGAAAAGTCGGGATCATGTAACACCTCAAAAATCCAGTGTTAGTTATACATGGTACTGCTGGCCTTCAGAGTTAAAAAGCTCAGGAGATTACCACAAGTGGCATAGAATTAATCTGTAAAATACCATGGAATGTTACTGTCTACTTCTGTGATCTGTCTTTAAGAAACACTGCAGTGGTTTTCAGGCTTTTCTCCACAGCCACCAAGGCCTCTTTTGTACTTCTTCCTTTGAGCAAACATGAAATTTCACAGAAAATTAAGGTGATGCCAAATTTCACAAGGCTCTTGATAAACCTGTTGAGGATCTGTTGCGTTGAGGATATCAAAATGGGGAATCTGATTGACAATCACCTATCCAAGGTGGTGGTGGCCCTTGCTAGTACCAATCTTTCTCAATCCAACAAGAAGAATGTATCAGCATTTAGTGGTGTGTCAGTGTTTCAGGGACCAAAAGGATATGAAATGAGTTGCTGTACTGGGAAATTTTCATAGGAAAGCACAATGGGGTTTAAAGTATTCATAATTGCCAGTCTTGCTTGTGGGAGATGTTTTTAGCCTGTTCATGTGTTCAGCACACTTAGCTACTTCTAGTGCTCCTGAATGTAAGGCCACTGACCTCATACGTCATTGTTCTCTAAACTAAATCTCAGTGGGCTGGTTTCTGGTCATGTCAGGCTGTAACACTGAATTCCTCTGGAATTAATCCCATGCAGCCAAGCCCAAGGATGTTGGGCAATCCTCTCACTGAAGGCCTGAGTCCAGCATTCACCAAGTCATTAGAAAAAAACTCCCATTGACTTTGTTTGATCATGTGTTGGAGTGATTCTTCCAGGGATTTATATTCAGACCTTCCCTGACTGAGAAATTAAGATTCTTCTGTAGGCATATCTAAAAATATCAAAACCCTCCCCGACTGTTACAAATGTCAAGGAGCAAAACAAATGTGCAAAAGCTCTTCAGTGCTCTGTCACGTTTGAGATGCACTCGAATGACATCTCTGACAATGGGGAAGCCTGTTATTACTCTGCACAGTCCTACTTTCCCAAACTGGCATCTTTCTTTGTTGCGGCATAAATTACAGCAGAACTGAAATTTAAATTCAAGGGCAGCTTTTGTTTTGCCTGAAGACAGCTGCAGCTGCTTTTATTCTTGAAGTCCAATTCTCTTAGTAAGCAAATTTCGTGCTTTCTCTCAAAAGAGCTAAAGGTAGCAGTGCTAGATCTTCGGGATGGTTTGAAGCGCTGTGATCTTCTTTTTTTGGTAGGAGCTGGGGGCTGGCCTGCAGCCGGCTCCAGGAGATAACCCTCGTGCTTTCCAGCCAAAGTCGGGTGGCACAGAGTGAAGTATTTACTCCAAAACATGGCAGATGTAGTGTGCCTGGTTTCCTCTGGATTTTGGCCCACTGGTATTCTTCCTTTCGGGGCAGTGAAATTTACCCTGCAGCATCAGCATTTCTCTCCAGCTCTTCTAATTCTCCTCACCCCACGGTACTTGCAAATCCCTCGGAGGAGGTGAGGCTTTTCACTTATCTTATGTGGACATTGGGCATAGGGTTTGAAGTTAGCTGGTGGGAGCTGGATGAGGGATGCACATGCAGGAAAAAGGCAGACAGACATTGTGTTGGTATAGGGAATCATGCTGAAGATACCAGAGAGGGGGGTTTCACTGAGGTGTGAAATACTGCACAGTCTTTCTTAGTTGTATTAGTGATGGAGAAGCTGAAACATTTCTGTATCTCTGAAGATCTCAGAATTACTTTTGTCTTTGGGACTTGCTGGGTGTTGCAGTGATGCCGTTTTGGTGAGGGGTGAGGAGCAAATAGAACCAGGGCATGGTGCTCCCAGTTCTTGCTGGTCAACCTGGAGATGTGAGTAGCCCTCCCACAACTTCTTAATATTAAAGTAATTAAGTTATTTTCCACCTTGAGAGAAGTTGTGTGTGCAAAGATGTGGGAATCTTGTGTGGGTACCCCAAATCAGTTTTCATTTGAAAGAGTTTAAATATTAAAAGCTTGTGATTTACCAGAAAAATCTTCAACCCAAAAGCAAAGCTCTGATTACTTGTTACCTTTGTGGGAATTTTGATTGGGATGTCATCTTTGCTCTTGACCTTTTCCTTAAAGAATTGCACAAAAATACTGGATCCCAATGCTGATGAGCTCTGACCAATTCAGAATCCCAGCCCAGGTCTGTGTTTGGATTCTCAGCCTATCTGTGTACAAGAAGAAACCGATTACAGCACTGATACAACCTAGGTAATACATAATCACTTGTAATCCTGATGCAACCCTCTGCTTGTGTTTTGCTGCCTTGTAACCGATGAACGTAGAGTTTACATCTCAGATGAGTCGCTCAGAAGCTTTGTGGATTTTTCTTCCTTGCAATGCAAAAGCTGTGCATGGGAAAGCAACCATTTTTAAGATGAGTTTTTAATATGAGCGATGTGCTAATTGTTGAGCTTGTTGGTTTTCAATATCCAGCAAGGAATAAAAGACATTTTTTTTGTTCCTGTAGTGGGTTGGGTTTTTTTTTAATGTGTTTTGGCCATATGGATTCCATGTATAATTAGAATTAATAAAACGCAGTTGCAGCAGCTGTTTCTGTGTGGCTGCTGTCCCAGTGTGAAGCTTTTCTTTCTCCTTGCATTACATAGGGGTAGCCCTTTATTACTGGCTTGTGATGAGAACTAGAGACAATTATTAAGAGATGCATTTATATAATCTGGTTTTATTTTGAATATTTTTTTTTAAACTGTGGGAATATAAAAGAACAGTGAGATATATTATTTCTGGGGGCGTTAAATAAAGACTGGATTTATATCTTGCTAATGTAGTTTGTACTTCTACTAATAAAATGGAAGAAAATAATCTGGAGCAAGCTGTTCCATCAGTAATCCCAATGTTTATTTTTGTCTCAAAAATAGCAGAGCCGTTCTCCCTCTCTAATGTTTTGGTCAGTGGAGTCATTTTAGGCTAGGCTGTGATGGGATTTTTGTTTAGTGAATATAACTTTTTAAAGAAACTACATGGTAATTTTGAAATTGCAGAAACACTTTAGCCTTGAAGAGTGTGATACCTTCCAGTTTCCAAAGCTGTTATAAGTGAGCCAGATCTGTTGCCTGGTGCCACCCCTGTGGCTCTTCTGGAATCTGAGGACTCATTTTCTTAACCCTGTGCTTCCAGTGTTGTGGGAGTCAGTGAAAAACACTGATTGCAGTGACTTAAGTGCAATTGGGATTGAGCACTGAAAAGTGAGATGCTTGAAACTAAACTTGTTAATCCTACATATATGTATATTTGCGTGTATATATATATACACACACATATCTATATAATACCTATATACATTAATATTTAAAGTAACAGGTAACAACAGATATCATATTTATCTCAGACTTCTACTGTAGTTTGTTCAGGTATGATTCTGTACTTTGGGGCTCTGTTGGGTATTAAAAGATGTCTTGTCAAGCAGTGCTGCAGACTGTGTTGTTCATTGTCACTGTGTGTTTATTCTGCCGTGTGGTTCGTTTCCTGTGACTGCATTTGGGCTCTGCTGCCCCGATCTGCCACTGAGATAATTATGAGCTCTTTTCAAAGCAGACTGAATTTATGTCTTCTTTTTTTTCTTCTTCTTTCCTGTCTCCATTTTGTCATCATAGTTGTGTGGTTTTGCATTTCTGCTGATGTAGTTGATTAAAGCACTGTTGCATAAAGTGCCAGGCATTAGAAATAGCAAATAGCTTTTTATGGTAATTATCACAGTGTTATATTACACAGAAATGATGTGATATTTCACAACAAGGTGAAAGTAAGAGAATTAGGTCTGTGGTCAGAGATGGGGCAGTGCAATAATGAAGTTGACTTCTACAAACTGAGTTCAGTTCCTCTGCATACAGACAGCATGATACTTCATATTTCTTTGACCTCATACTGTTTTCCTTCCAAAATCCCACGTCATTCGGTATGCAGAAGAGGCAGGACTCAGCTCATTAGCAAGTACTTAATCCATAGCTTTCCCATTGTTATTTTCTGTGTGATGAGGTGGTTGTAGTTCTGTATCTACAGAGGTGGTACTGAAACCCTGAGAATAGAGGTGAAAACACCTTATTTTAGAGACACTTCTGACCTGCTGCATCACCATACCCAGCTTTATGCAGAGAGTATCACTACTCCAGCAAGACTGTCCCAATGTCTCACTTTGAGCACTTAAAGCATGAGGATCATCTGATGGGTGATCATTTTGGAAAAATACAGCGTACGTGACTTCCTGACCATCACTGAGACATGCTGTAGTCCCCGTAGGTAGGATCTAATTCCTGAGGTGGCATTTAATGCTCTTAAGCTTAAGATCCCTCAAGAAATCTACTTATTGCTCTCAGCCTTTCAGCTCCTGAGAGAAATGCTGCAAAGGCTGCTCAGACGGCTTCCCTGGAGCATTTTTGTGCTGAATGAATTCCCCAAATCACTTTGTATGTTGAAAGAAAGTACCAGAGAAGACCAAAAAATGGACCATATACTTCAACTGTGACATGTTCTGGCTTTGGGGCGTTACCTTTATGCACTTCGCAGTATTTTCAAGTTAAACTTACATGGTGGTTTCCTAGACTTTAAGGTTACTAAGCAGAGTTTTTCATCACAAATTCCATTGTGTGGTGGTAATACATGTTTTCAAGCTATGTTAGAACTGTGAGATACTTCACACCGGCCTTCACTGCTTGAGCTAATGGAAATGCTGATACAAGTAAAGATCATAGAATGCTTTGGTTTGAAAGGGACCTTTAAAAGCCCCTCTGCAGTAAGCAGGGACTTCTTCACTGGATCAGGTTGCTCAGAGTCCCATCAGGCCTGACCTTGAATATCTCCAGAGATGGGGCCTCCACTACCTCTCTGTGCCAGTGATCTACCACACTCATAGTGAAGATTTTTTTCCTAATATTCAGACAAAATCTCTCCTTTTTGAGTTTAAAACCATTACTCCTAGTCCTATCACTACATGCCCTTGTGAGCAGTTCTTACCCAGCTTCCTTACAGGTACCTTTCAGGTACTGGAAGGCCACTGTAACATCCTCCCCAGAGCCTTCTCTTCTCCAAGCTGAACAAACCCAACTCTCTCAGCCTGTCTTCACAGCAGAGGTGCTCCAGCCCTTTGATCATTTTTGTGGCCCCCCTCTGGACATGCGCAAACAGGTTCATGTCCTTGTGTTGAGGGCTCCAAAGCTGGACACAGGATTCCAGGTGAGGTCTCACCAGAGTAGAGTAAGGGCAGAATCCCCTCTCTTGATCTGCTGGCCACACTTCTTTTGATGCAGCCCAGGATGTGGTTGGCCTTCTGGGCTTTAGATGCACATTGGTGGCTCATGTCCAGCTTCTCATCCACAAGTATTCCCAAGTCCTTTTCCTCAGGGCTGCTTTTCAGCACATCATCTCCTAACCTGTATGGATAATGGGGGTTGTCCCAACCCAGGTGCAGGACCCTGCACTTGGCTTTGTTGAACCTCATGATGTACACCTGGGCCCTCTTCTCCAGCGTATCCAGGTCCTTCTGGATGGCATTTCATCCCTCTGGCACATTAGCCTCTCCACCCAACTTGATGTCATCAGCAAACTTGCTCAGGGTACACTCAATCACACTGTCAATATCATTAATAAAGATGTTAAACAGGACGATATAATTTCCCATCTCTTAGATCTGATTTTTAACAGTTTGGATCAATTAGATGGTTTTCTTCTCCAAAAGAAGTGTTTTGAAGGCATGTTTCTAGGAAGTACTAGGTCTGGGATCATCACTGGTTTTGATGTGCTGCTGATAATGGAAATGTCAGAGCAGATGGTGTTGGAGTGGTTTTGTTTGGAGAACTCGCTTCCAGATCCTGGGTCTGCCACTGCCTTGCTGCATGCCCTGTGCTGCTCCTCTGCCTCTATAGCAGATAGGTGGGGATATCACTCAAGTCTGCCCTTGTTTCCTTCTCCCAGCAAAATTCTAGCATGTGATAGATATATATATTTACAGTAAAATGACATATATTCACAACATTATGCATATATACGCACATACATATGTGCACAAAGATATGCAAGCTGTAAGTGCATGCTTTTACATCGATATACATTCATAGGGAGGGATGCTCATTTTCAGCAGGGAATTCCTTCCCAGAACCCAAATATCTGCAGTAGTAGGTGGAATTGTGAGGGAGTATCTTTCAAAACAGATAGTAATTAGATAACAGGAGAAATCCAATCTAAAAGAGGGAAGGTTTAGATGAGATATGAGGAAGAAATTCTTCCTGGAGAGGGTGTTGAGGCCCTGGCACAGGGTGCCCAGAGAATCTGTGGCTACCCCTGTATCCCTGGCAGGGTTCAAGGCCAGGTTGGATGGGGCTTTGGGCACCCTGTTCTGGTAGAGGGTGTCCCCGCCCATGGAAGGGGGCTGGAATGACATGATCTTCGAGGTCCCTTCCCACTCAAACAAGTCCGGGATTCTATGATTCTAAATACAGTGAGACAGCAAGATAGATACAGGATTGCATTGTGTATTTTCTCCCAAGTCTTGCTTTTTCTTGAATAATTTTTAATCCCCAGTATTGAACTGCATTATAAAGCTGTAACTTCATTCTCTTTCTTCTTTTCTTTAACCTCTGTCTAAAACCAAACGACTGCTCTGTTTTTATTCTCTTCACCATTTCATACTTAGCCTGCCTTCTGAGGATTTACCAACGAGTTTTGGTGTGGCAGACTAGATTTCTCATATTTGTTTAGTTGTTTTTTCCTTATAAGCAATTCATTTATGTTTTAAATTTTGTAAATACATTTTGGAAGGAAATAAATATACTTAGAAAAAAAAGTAGCTTTGATCTCTTTAAAGTTAGTCAATGCCTTTCTCTAAATAAAGTTTAGAGTGACATCTTGTGGTAATGTTGATTTCAGATATAGGTATCTGTCGATGTTTTATTTTGTCAAGTAAGTCAAGTATTTTCTGTTTAAAAATACTATGGGCCACTTAACAAAAGGGTATAATGACTTATAAGTATCACTAGGGCTTTTGTGAGATTGGAGAAGACATTGCTTTGTTGTTGTAAGGGTCCTACTGGCTGAGAAAGTTGGGAGAAGAACTCTTCAGCTTGGAGAAGGCTCTAGGGGGATCTTATAGCAGCCTTCCAGTACCTGAAAGGTGCCTGTAAGAAAGCTGGGGAAGAACTGTTCACAAAGGCATGGAGCAATAGGATGAGGGGTGATGATTTTAAACTGGAAAAGGGGAGATTTAGGTTGGATATTAGGAAAAAGTTCTTCACTATGAAGGTGTTAGATCACTGGAGCAGGTTGCCCAGAGAAGTAGCAGAGGCCCCATCCCTGGAGATATCCAAGGTCAGGCTTGATGGGGCTCTCAGCAACCTGATCTAGTGAAAAAGTCTCTGCTCACTGCAGGGGGGGTTGGACTAGATGAACTTTAAAGGTCCCTTCCTACCCAATTCTAGGATTCTAAGTTTGTCCCATGAATACATGTTAGTTCCAAGTGTTTTGAACTCCAGTTCAGGACGTCTTAGTGCTCTTCCAGCCATTGAATATCTTCTGGAATTGTTCAGAAAGTTCCAACTAGCCACAAGGCCAAAGCAAGCAGGAACACATCTCTCAGCAGCATCTGTCTGTGCTAATTCAGTAGCTGTCCAAAGACTTGCTTAGTTGTAGGTAAAGATAAATAAGTCCAGGAAGCTGGCATGGAGAATTTATAAATGTAGACAAGAGCAAACCCATTTAAAATCCATATTGCAGCAGTGTGTATGCTCCTAGCCTATGGATCTGCCTCCAAGGTACTAGGTGGTACAAATACACCACCACCAAACCTCATCCATTGCATCTTAACCTCCATTAAAGGAGGTTGTAGAGAGGTGGGCAATGATCTCTTCAGCCAGATGAGAGGTCACAGGACAAGGGGAAATGGCACGAAACTGCACCAGGGCAGGGTCAGATCAGATGTTAGGAAAAAAAATTTTGCTGAAAAAGTTGTCAGGGCCTGGAACAGGCTCCCCAGGGAGGGGGTTGAGTCACCATCCCTGGATGTGTTTAAAAGACCGGTCGATGAGGTTGAATACCTGGCTGTAAAATTAACTGTTGAATGAAAGATACTTGACCTTTCTAAGAAATAGATTCTTTTTAAGGGAATGGATTCATTAATTCAAATGGAAAATCTCTCTTCCACCGCTCCATGATGCATCACCCTTAGCATGTGGTCCAAGCTCTCCTGTCACATGTTGAGAATACGGTAGACCTGATTCAGGAAAGGATTCTGTGTTTGTGTAATTTTTGTGGGAGGTATTTTGGTCATGTCAGAGTGCCAGTGCTGGGTAAATAATTCATGTGATGTGTTAAGGTTTTTTTAACTTGGTGGTAAAGCACACAAGGAACATGAGGCCTAAGAAGCCCAACTCAATGATCCTGAAAGGGCCATCTGGTGACCTCGTTTATTAATTTGATGGAAAAATAAAGACGTGTTGTTTTCAATTAAGATGAATGTTTGGTTTGCCTGCCAGAATTGTTAATAACTAAGTACAAGTTAAGCTGTTAATATAATCCTGAAACTGGAAGTGCTGATATAGATTTGATGCAAAGCTAAGCAAATCATTTGGATGGTTGTCAGGATGGGCTAGCTGGTACAATTTATCCAACATAGTTTAGGAAAAGTCTGTAAAAATTGTATTTGAAGTACACAAAGTGTGTATAAATGACATATTTACAGGGATAATAGTGGAGATTTCCTTGGAAAAATGCCTCCATCCATTCCAACAGAGACTACTGAAATAGTAAGGAAAGTTGTGGATACAGTTAGGTACCAAACCAGTGATGATCTTCGTTAAATGCCCTCTCTTTCTGCCACAACAAGCAACAACTGATGGTGATGTTTCTTAGAAAAGGAGAGCTGTCTGCTCTTTCTGTTTGGTTTCTGTTACACAGGCAGCAACATCCCTGTTGCAGTTTTTGAATGGCTGCTCAGCAAGTTTTGCCCTGTTACATGTCTGAATCTTGTCTGATAGTTGTCATCTGCCTGAGTAAGAACTTAGTTTTCTGCTGATACAGCTCATAGATGATTAAATAGGTGATGCACTGTGAGACTGTGAAGTGGTTTCCCTATAATGAAGGACATAAGGTTGAGATAGCATTGTTCAAACCACAGTGTCCTGGTTCTGACCAGGCCAGAGTTAACCTCCCCAAGCAGCCAGCCCAGGCGAGCTGAGTTAGCCTGGGCTGTTTCCACACCACCTGACATCACTCCACCATAAAAGGAGGATTCAACAGGGATTCAACTTTTAACAGGAGGGGATTCAACTTTTTAAAAGGGTTGACAATGGCAGGACAAGGGAGAATGGATTGAAGCTGAAAGAGGGAAGGTTTAGATTAGATATTAGGGGGAAGTTTTTTACAGAGAGAGTGGTAAAGTGCTGGAATGGGCTGTCCAGAGAGCTGCACCGTCCCTGGAGGTGTTCAAGGTCAGGTTGGATGGGGCCCTGGGCAACCTTGTGTAGCTCCACGTCTGGAGGTTGGTGGCCCTGCCTGTGGCAGGTTGGTTGGAGCTCTATGATCCTTGGGGTCCCTTCCAACCCATGCCATTCTATGATTCTATGATTCCAATCGGGGAGGGGTCTTCTGGGTGACTCCAGGGCAGTCTGAGTGTGGCTGGGGTGAGGGTCAGTCCTCCTGTCAGTGCAGCACAGTGCTCTGTGTTATGGTTGGGTCAGTAAGGTACTCTGTGTTATCACTGGGTGTGAGTGAAATTTGCTGTGGGCTGTTATTGTTCCTCTTTAACTGTGATTTTGTCCATAAACTGTCCTTATCCCAACCCATGGAGGCTCTGTCTGTTTCTCCTCAAGGAGTGTGTGAGTGGTGTGTGGTGCCCAGCCACTGGTTGGGGCTGAACCACCACACACAGTTATCCCCAAAGCTGGAATTCACTGCACTGGCATGAGACAAACCCTGCCACCTATAACCTGTCCACCTGCCACATACAACTTGTCCACCTTAGATGCAACCACCAAGAAAAATGGGGCAGAGACCCTGAGCCAGCTGATGACCTGAGTACTCCTGAGTACAGTACTCCATGCTGGGTGGGATGTGTTGAAGATAAGGTCTCATCAGTTAGGCAGTGCTTGGGTGGGAGGAAGGAATAGCTCTTTGAAGGCTTAATTATTGAATCCTCTGAACTCCAAACGGATATTCATATCCTCTTTTAGCAGTAAAAAGACAAAATCTTATTGTGCTGTGATCACTGAAGTCCCCTGGGTCGTTTTGTCAGCATAAAAACAAAATTCTACTCATTCTGGCCCAGATTTTGTGCCAGTGTTCCTCTCTCTGCAGCTCAGAGGCAACAGGCTGCCTGCAAGATCCTCCAATATTATTAAAAGCCACAGCAAATTTAAATTTAAAATGGAGGTGGCTGAAGGAGAACAAAGTCACCCCCAGAGCTGGGGGCCGTTGCTTTAAGTAATTACTTTCTACCCATGTAAATCCCTCTGGGTTTCTTTTGGATTAAGTATTCCTTCCTTCTTCTCTAAAACTCTTATTTAAATATTCATGCATGTTGTTAAACAGCTGCTGCATCCTGCTCAAGAGTGGAAAGAGGGGATGCATTTCAGGAGCAAACAAAGAGGTATTTAAATATATCTCTTGCCTACTTCAAAGCATCAGTATAGGACTTAATATGTATTGAACACACTAAAGTCCTTGGATGAGAGGAACTATGGATTGCTTGTTTATTTAGACCTCTTTTACCTGGCCATTTTGACCATTTACCAAGTGCACTTGAGAACGGTCACACAAAACTTGCTATAATGCTGGCTTGGTTCCTCTTCCCATTTTTGAACGGGGACAGAATCAGGACAGACTTTCCAAAGGTGTAATAATTGCAGGAATGTAGGTGCTCTACTTAAACTGAGAAAAACGCTCTTGGTGTAATTAGCTGCACGCACGGCATTTAGCAATAGGTGCTAATATAAAAAGGTTGTATTAACACCATGCAAGATAGAGAGACCTTGTTATATTTTATTACATTTTCTGTTTAGTAATTTATTATGATTAGGAAGCCTAATTATTTTGCTTATCTTGTAATTATGGCAAGGTGTTATGAGCAGAAGCTCCAGCTGCTTTTCTATATAGATTCTCGTTAGATGAGGAATTAGGAAGCCCTTTTAGACTGTTAATTTTTCCTCATAACACAGGGTGTATAAAGCATTCTAAAACAGATGTGTTATGTGTGGTCAACATTATATTTCATGAGTTGATACCTGAGTTTGCAGCAAGGAGAGATTTATATGGTCTTTGAAGGAGTGACTCTTTGTTTTGAAGACCACTTTCACAGTCCTCATCTGGAATAGGGAGATAACTAATCAAAGAATCATAGGATGGTTTGGATTGGAAGGGACCTTAAAGATGATCTAGTTCCAGACTCCTGCTATGGGCAGGGACACCAGTATCCATTTGGGCACCACTATGGTGCCCAGAGCCCCATCCAACCTGGCCTTGAACCCTGCCAGAGATCCAGGGGCAGCCACAGCTTCTCTGGGCAACCATGTGCCAGGGCCTCACTGCTCTCACAGGAAAGAATTTCTTCCTTATATTTTATCTAAATCTACCCTGCATCAGCTTAAGGCAACTACCTCTTGTCCTATCACTACACACCCTTATAAACAGTCCCTCTCTGTCTTTCCTGTAGCCTCTTCAAGGTACTGGAGGCTGCTTTAAGGTCTCCTTGGAGCCTTCTCCAGGCTGAACAAGCCCACCTCTCACAGCCTGTCTTCATAGGAGAGTTGCTGCAGCCCTCTGAGCATCTCTGTCACCTCCTCTGGACTTGCTGTAACGGCTTCATGTCTTTCTTGTACTGGGGACCCCGGAGCTGGACACAGTACTGCATGTGAGGGTGTCATCAGAGGGGAATAAAAGGTCAGAATCACCTCCCTTGGCCTGCTGATCATGCTGGTTTTGATGCAGCCCAGGATGTGGTTGGCTTTCTGAATTCCAAGTGCACATTGTAGTTGAACTTACATTTCATTGAAAAGAAGGTTGTCTTTGTGCACATTGATCCCTAACCACTCATCTGGTTACAGTTCAGTATCTCCATTGGACCCCTAAGCAGCTTTGGGCCAGGTTGGTGAGAACAAGGCACCTACCATGCATGTGTAAATAACACAGAAGCCCCTGAGGAATCCTGTCCTTGTGGTGTGGTGCCCAGATGTCCATGGCACTGCTGGGACTTTATTTACAGATTGCAAAGCCCATCTGGTTTGGACAAAGGCTTTAGTGACTGATGCAAGACATTGTAGGACACTTGTGACTGAACACAAAGCTTAACTGAGGAATCCAAAGCTTATATCATGCCATGAGATCACCCGGATTTAGGTTGTCAGGCTCAAGTTATAATGGAAAGCATTGTGTGTCTCCATTCTGTTGTAGAAAGTTTAGACCTAATGAAGGCTCTATTCTTGTTCAGTTTTGTTATCTTTGCTGTAGAAGATGGAATATGATATCCACCTAGAACAATGAGAGGGTCAGGATTACAAATTGGAACATGAAAATAGGAGGGGACAAAGAGCTGTTATTAATAAATATGTCTGTCTATTTTTTCTTTGTTCATGATGAATTACTATTTTTACAAATCTGTTAATTACTGGAAATTATTTGTGTTATATTTTGGACAAATGTATGCCTATCTGTGGCTGGAGGTGCCATCTGTGAGACCTTTTAGTGCCAGTCTGGCTTTGGGTGGTGCTTACTTATAACATGAAATCTTGAGGGATGATGATTGAATAAACCAGCTTCACGGACTCTAATGCAATAAGGATTGGTATCTTAATGGGAAAGTACACCTTGTGAGAGGTGTCCCTGCCCATGGCAGGGGGCTGGAACTTCATGATCTTTAAGGTCCCTTCCAACCCAAACCGTTATATGATTCTATGAATACAAAACTAAAACCAGGTATTTAATTTGTATTCTACTAAACTTGCTATTATACCAACCACCTGAAAGTGAGGGTCCACTGATTGTATTTAGTTCCCAGTCTTCTGTGAGGTGAGCTGATCTAAGAGTAGATGTTAGCCTAGGTGACTGGAACCTACAATTGTACATTATCCACAACTTGTAGGCCAATAAAAACTGCAGGGTAAGATACAGTCCATGTAATTTGCACCTTAATCAGGTTGGCCTTTGGAATGAAGCTTGTATCCCTAAATATATATATATATATGTAGGCAGTGGGAAGAGGTGGTGCCTTTGAGAGCAGGAGATCCCGTTTGCCTAAACTGAGGCGACGTGGTTAGATTGGGTGAATTGTGTACTAAGAGATCAGGAAAAGCTGAACAATAACAACGACAAATGTGCAAGAACAGTGAAGACAACCACTGCTGTCAGATAGGCTTTAAACACAATCTGTTACTGGGAGGAGCTGGCATTGTTTCTGAAATATCCTTGTTTTTCTGAACAGCCACTCCTGTGGAGAAGGAACCATCTTTAGTTGGGAGGTTATATGGATATATTATATGGTTGTACCATGGATTTTTTCACACCTGTTTCCATATTCTTTACTTGAAGAGTCCGAGCTGGAGACATATGAATCATCACACTAAGAAAACTTGTCCTATGCATGGTGCAAAGGCTGCGGTGTCAGAGCGAAGGACAGGATCTCTCAGAAGCTTTGTTAGTTGTTCCTGGGGATTAAGTGAGGCCTCTTGGAGACAACAGAAGAATGCCAGTTGATACTCCACACAAATTAAAATACATGCATCTTTCATTGACTACTTGTCTGGGACTGTAACAATTGTTAGAGTAACCTGAAAATGGGACTCTAAATATTGGATAGGAACATCCAGTACTTTAATGAGATGAAGTCACTGCCAAGGCTCTGGGGAAGGTAAGGGACAAGCACTATTTGTTTATTTTTGCTAAGTGTTTTGTTTATCATGTAAGGCTTTTTGGCTGGGGACTTACTGCCAAGCATTGCTTTCCCATTGGAGTGCCTTTCTGTTGTCTCTCATGTCACTCGTGACCTTTCTTTTCAAGATCATTTCTTCTTCTTAAAATTTCAGTTGAAGGAGAAAATCAATAGAACCAGTTAGTAAATTAAAAAAAAAAAAGATAGTGAATTAAGTATTTTCTTTACTTCACTACATATTCACCTTTGGCTTCTGAAGTTGAGGTGGAAGGGTGGAATTTGTACCTTTTTTGGGAGGGAATCACCTCTTCTTTGACATACAGCTCCTCAGCCCCAGTATGTCTGCTGTCTCCTAAAGTACCAGAGTGCTGTGGGGTTTCCTTCAGCATTTCCTTCAGGAACCTGCTTTGGCGGGGGGGGTTGGACTCGATGATCTTTTGAGGTCCCTTCCAACCCCTACAATTCTGTGATTCTGTGATTTAATGAATTGGCATTAAATCAAGAAAACCCTAAGGTAGTGGAAGACATCTGGGTAAACAAAAGGGCTGCTCCTGAACTTTTGCTAAGCAGTGTGGGTGGTAAGTAAAGGATTAGAGATGAATACAGAGGAGCACTGTGACATCTGTACTCAGTTCTCAGTGGGGTAAAGACATTTTTCTGGGGGAGCTGGGCTTGTTCAGCCTGGAGAAGAGACGGGTGTGGGGGGACCTCATTGCAGCCTTCCAGTACCTGAAGGGAGCAGAGAAACAGGAGGGGAATCAGCTTTTTAAAAGGGTAGATAATGTCAAGACAAGGGGGAATAGATTAAAGCTAAATGAGGGAAGGTTGAAAATAGATACTAGGGGGAAGTTCTTTACAGAAAGAGTGGTGAGGTGCTGGAACAGGCTGCCCAGAGAGGTGGTGGATGCCCCATCCCTGGAAGTGTTCAAGGCCAGGTTGGATGGGACCCTGACAACCTTGTGTAGATCCAGGCTTGGAGGTTGGTGGCCCTGCCTGTGGCAGGGGGGTTGGAGCAATATGATCCTTGGGGTCCCTTCCAACCCATGCCATTCTATGATTCTATGATTCTATGATTCTATGATTTTCAGGGTTGACTGCAAATTTGTGTAGCCCAATAAATAACTAGAAATAAGAGTTGTGTCATATGTGCTTGACATAACCTGTGCTGGCAAAGGGCTCTCATCCAGCACCACTTCTATAGATAAATACAAGAACTGCAAGATTTTTCTGTCAGAATTTATACTGTGCAAGCTTTGCTTTCAAATAAATTTAATGTTAAAGTTCTGGAAGAACCTTCCTTTGAAACAGGATTTGTATTATCATGGAAGGAAAACATATGCTAAGCCCTGCCAAAGGATGGGAGATATGGATGTTCCTGCATAAAAATCTTCTCTTCACAATTCTCAAATGCATTTTTTAGGATTGTCATTCATTCAAATTGTCAACTTCCTCCAGCTTCTTCAGTGCCAGTCCTCATCATCTGTTTGAAAAACAGTACTATGAAAATAGTCATGATGAAAAATGCTACAGCTTGAGGTAGTTGTTCTGCCAGACCTCTTCTTTTTCCTTCAAAAGAGCCTCAGAGAATATTACAATCCCTCTTTGTTGTCTTCCCTGAAAATCACTGGACATGAGAGATGTGTTAGTCATCCATCTCAAGCCCATTCTTCATCCCTAGCTGTCTGCTAGAACTGTGTCACATGGCAAAGTCACTGCAAGGCAAGCTGGAGTATGGATTTCCAACAAGTTACCTAGCTGCCCATGTGCACACCATCACAATCCAATGAGCCACTCTTTGAGAATATACTGACAGCTGAAATCTATTTGGAAATGTCTTTATTAGTAAATTAACCTGGAAACAGGCAAGTTTCCACACAGGGGGACTCAATTGTCTGTACTGTAAAATTGCTCGAATGATTTCTGACAGGGTTTTGGCCAATCCAACCAGTATTCATAGAATCAGTAAATCACAGAATCATTACGGTGGGAAAAGACCTTCAAGATCATCTAGTCCAATCGTCCCCCTGCTACCTCTATTACTTACTAAACCATGTCCCTAAGTACCTCATCCAACCTTTCCTTAAACACCCAGACGGATGGTGGCTCCACCACCTCCCTGGGCAACCCCTTCCAATGCCCAACCTCTCTTTCTGAGAAGAAATTTCTAACCTGAACCTCCCTGGCACAACTTGCAGCCATTCCCTCTTGTCCTGTGGCTGGTTATATGCGAGAAGAGGCTGACCCCCAGCTCACCACAACCTCCTTTCAGGGAGTTGTAGAGAGTGATAAGGTCTCCCCTCAGCCTCCTCTTCTCTGGACTGAACAGTCCCTCAGCTGCTCCCCATCAGACTTGTGTTCCAGACCCTTCACCAGCCTGGTTGCCCTTCTCTTGACACTACATCACTACACAGCCTCCTGCTATGAGGAAAGATTGGGAGAGCTGGGGTTGTTAAGCTTGGAGAAGAGAAGTGAGACTTTTAAAGAGTGCCTGTAGTGCTGGGTTAAGGATTAAGGGTTTTAAACTTAAAGACAGTAGATTTAGAAGAGACACAAGGAAGAAATTTTTACAGTCAGTGTTGTGAAACACTGGCACAGGTTGCTCAGAGAGGTGGTAGATGCCCCATCCCTGGAAACATTCAAAGTCAGGCTGGAAGGGGCTCTGAGCGACCTGATGTAGTTGAAGACGTCCCTGCTCAGTGCAGAGGGATTGGTCTAGATGACCTTTAAAGGTCCCTTCCAACCCAAACCATGGTGTGATTTCATGGTGTGAATCTTGACCATAGTCACCATGAAAAAGCTCTCTGGATTGCTCTGGTTTCATTCCCTGAGCTTCTGAAACCTCTCCTTCACTGTCAATCCAGTGGGTGAGTAATTTTGACAGTCACTGCTCTTTTCTGATCAAAGGTTATAGTGAATGGCATATCTTTAGAAATGGAACCTCAGCTTGACTAACTCTCCTGCTTTGCCTTTTCAATATTGTAAAACTCATCGTTTGACCCACCAATCAAATCTTTCCTTGCTGCATTATCTCCAGTTCATTGATCCAAGAAGCATCAATTATTTCCATTAAACACAAATACTTTTGATGGGGATTTGCTACCTGCCATACAAAATTTCAGCATTTAAATACACAGATCATTTTAGCATTCTATAATGTTTTGATGATCTTCCCTCTGCTCATTTGCTGTGTTGTGAACAGACCTGAAAACTGCCTTTTTCACAGCATCTGCACCACCAGAGGACTTGAATTATTTTAAGGAAGTAAAATCTTCCCACCCCAAACGGCAGTAAAAGTCCACTTTGTCACAGCAATATCACAATGATGAATGTTCAAGGGCAAAGCTTTGATTAATGGCAGCTGCAGTTTGGATTTCATTGATGGGGGTTTTGTACCTCCTCCCAGACAGCTGCACACTTACTGCAAGTATCTCACTAGACATATTTATTATGCCGGTTTGGTTAAATGGTCATATAAATTAAGCATATGGATACTTGTGTAATTTGCATATGCAGCATGTGACTACATTATGTGAAGTAGCATTCTAAGAGAAGAATGTCCATAATTCAGCTGAGATACTCCTCTTTTGTTAAATTAAGGAGGTCCTTGATTAGGTTCCATAGAAGGGAAATCCCAGTCTGCAGAGGGTCCTGGGGGGGAGGGATGCAGTTTTCCTCCTTTCAAGGGCACAGAATATCATTAGGACAGCTAAAGTTGTTCAGTAGTTTCAGTTTCATGTGCCCTTCCAAAATACTGTGTTTAGCAAAAAGATTAGCAAATTTTGGGTGAGCATGGCCAATCATAAAGCAAGCATACAGCCTTTAAACATGCTTCTGGTTATGAAAAGTCCTCTTTATTTATTTATATATTATATATATTTTTATATATGTATATATAAAGAGGGACTAGTCTGCATTTGTGCTGCTGGAGTTGCTGTGCAGGTTTGCAGCTGGAAGTGTTACATAGGACAATGTGGCAGCTGGTTGCAGTGAGACTCCTAAATGACTGGTTTCACCTGTGACTATCAGTGTGATGCCATTAAGCTGGTGTTTATGTGGTCATCATTGGGAACTTGTATTTTACGTATGAGCAATGCTGTAGAGAAATCACCAGTATCATCCACAACCCAATCTTGGCTGCTTTATTGGACAACTTTGTATCAGCTGTAAGTTGGATGACTTGATGTTGAGTTTTTCTTCCTCCACTTCATGCCCAGGCATCTCCTGCAAAATACAAGCTCCCATCTCCATTTCTGTTACTCTCCTCTACCTATCCCCTGAAACATTAGCATTTTAAAGCTATCTGTATGTAAAATCATTGCTGTTTTATACATATGACAGAAAGTAATATAATAAGGTTGGTTATACACCTCAGCAGATAGCCAACAGTCTCCAGGTCTTTGCTGTCCTCCCTCCCCTGAACTTGAATCTGTCTGAGCAAGATTTCCAGCCCTGCTTGGTGTGACCACACTTGCCCCCTTCTTACCCCAGGGACTTTCCCCACCACATACTGTTACATACAGCGTAAATCCCCATTTACCTGGAGGAAACAGGGATAACTCTGACCCCAGAAAAGGAGCTTCCCCTCATGTGTTTGGTAATCATATTCAGCAGTGTTGGAACACAGAGATGCACAGAGCGATTTATGGCTTCAGAATTAATTTGCACTGGTAAGGTGCAAAGAGGACATGGCTCAAACACATTAATTTTTTGTTTAGGAACTGCAGTTATGGGGTTAGTAAAACCTGACCAGATGGTGCTAGAGCCTTACACACTGCTGCAGCTAAGAAGAAGTTTTGGAGCTAGATGAAAAACTTTTGAATTAGATAAATGCCCAGTTCCCCAATCATTCCTTATGAGGACAGGCTGAGGGAGCTGGGCCTCTTTAGCTTGGAGAGGAGGAGACTGAGGGGTGACCTTATTAATGTTTGTAAATACCTAAAGGGTGAGAGTCAGGAGGATGGAGTCAGGCTCTTCTAGTGATGGTCAGAGAGAGGACAAGGGGCAATGGGTGCAAGGTGGAGTATAGGAAGTTCCATGGGAATATAAGGAGGAACTTTTTCACTGTGAGAGTGATGGAGCCTAGGGACAGGCTGCCCAGAGAGGTTGTGGAATCTCCTTCTCTGGAGACATTCAAACCCCCCCTGGACATGTTCCTGTGTGATGTAGTCTTGGTGATCCTGCTCTTGCAGGGGGATTGGACTAGATGATCCTTCAGGGTCCCTTCCAACTCATAATGTTCTGTGGTTTTGTGATCATCGGCAGATTTGGATACAGCAGCGTCATTTCTCCCTTTCTACTTTGTGTACTTTAAAGTGCAGTCTCTTCACAAGCTGATGACTCAAAGTGGGTGGCAATATCTAAAATGAAAGTCTGTTAAGAAATACTTTCTCGTTGTTTATTCTTCTGTCTACGTGTATAATACACTGTGATGCTTAGGACAAGTTATTGCAGGTGATGCAGTTTTTTGGGAGGGTTGCTGTCAAGGGGAAGAAGATTTATAGCATATGGATTTCTTTTCTCCTGCTTGACAAGGTGTGGGAACAGGACTAAGACTTGTCACCAGATGGCACCATTGACCCAAGTTATGTTTCAGCTAGGTGAGTGCAATGAAGTTTATGTTCAAAAGGAATTTAGTAGAAAGATTGCTCTTTTCACCTGCAGAGTCTCAGTAAATACACAGCACAGAGAGTAGACCGAGTTCTTCTGTTCACGGGCACATTTCAGATGATTTTGTGCATTTGCCGAGTTATAATCTGGTAAAGAATACACTGCACTTTGTGCATGGGAAGTAGAATGTGTGCGTATATTTCTCCATAAAAAAACCTTCCTGCTTATGCATTTTGCAATATACTGCACATCCGGTGCATCAGAAACCCTATGTTTTCCTTGGTGATATCCCAGAAGAGGACCAGGGGATTCTCATACAGAAATGTTTATGCCTAAATACTGTTTGAACATTTTAAAACTATATATTCTATGAACCCAAACAATAAGTAATTGATTTTCCTTTGCTTACTAGTAAGTAGCACCATACACGTTGCAGAGCAGATGATGAATCCCACTGCTGCTTGATATTCAGAAGTGGTGATGGTGGTGGCCATGTTCGATGTCAGAACTGCTGCAGTCTGTGTCTGCCCGTGCTGCTTCTCAGCCCTCGCAGGATGGTGTAACTGTGCCTCTGAAGCTAAGAACACAACTTTTCCAGTAGCAGACATTTAAATAGCTCTGGTCAAAAATTTAGTGTGTCTGCTGATAGGCTCAAATTCCTTTCCAAATCAAAGTACTGCGATTATTTTTTTTCCTAAACAATGATTTTATCCTAATGATAGGACACTAGGGTGACTCTTGGGAAACAGCAAATTCTTGTTCTTTGGATCAGTTATTAAAGAAACGTAAACCATCAGCTAGTTCTTTTTTAATATGCTGGAATATTTAAAATGAGTAGTGTTTTAGTTAGCAACCTTTGGGATTCTTAAAAGCATGGTTGTAGGATGCAGCTTTTAGTTCCTACTACTTAGCCCATAAAAGCAGAAGGAAAACAGAGAATCAAAAAGATTACTTTATTAACTTTTCATTAGAGTGAAAGCATGAAATGGATCTTGTTCGTGTGAAACATGAATCGTAAGGTCACATTAAAACAATAGGTTGATGATACTAGAACATATGCTCCGGTCTCTGTGATTTCTGGGGCATTGCTGGGTAGGATTGTATCGTGCTAAACTGCACGTCATGCTGTAGTTTAAGTTATACATATTTTATGTGGTTTCCTGCCTTTGCTTGCTTCTCTGGTCAGCTGTGAAAGTCAATGATTATGCAGTCTTTGTGTCAGCATCCAGCCCTTGTGTTCGTGGTTGAACAGCAGCAGTGGAGTCTCTGTCTTTGGAGATACTAAGGACCTGACTGGACGTGTCTCTGGACAAGGGAGAATGGATTGAAGCTAAAGGAGGGAAGGTTTAGATTAGATATTAGGGGGAAGTTTTTTACAGAGAGAGTGGTAAAGTGCTGGAATGGGCTGTCCAGAGAGGTGCACCGTCCCTGGAGGTGTTCAAGGCCAGGTTGGATGGGGCCCTGGGCAGCCTTGTCTAGATCCAGGCTTGGACGTTGGTGGCCCTGCCTGTGGCAGGTTGGTTGGAACTGTATGATCCTTGGGGTCCCTTCCAACTCAGACCATTCTATGATTCTATGACCTTGATTTAGTTAATCTTGCTTAGGCAGGGTGGTTGGAGCTGGTGGTCTTCAGAGCTGCCTTCCAACCTCAATCACTCCCTGATTCTGTGTCTGTCAGAAGAAAGGTCTTGGCAAGCGGAATTTCTGCAGCAAAATGCCCCATGTAGAAACTGCAGAATTGTTCTCAGTCAAATTCCTTGCTCATAAAGATAAGGGCAATATTCAGAGCATTTGGAAAGGAGAATCGTCTTGAGATTTGCATTACCATGCAGTTTTTCACTGATGTTTACCCGTTACAACACAATAGACAATGTAAACGCCTATTTATCTCCATCCCCTAACAAAGCAGAAAATGTGCGTGGTGAGGTAGCAAATAGAAGGTAAAAAGCCTGAGTGATACAATAACTTAAGAAGTGCCATTAATCATCTTGCAAAATATTGTCAGTTAGAAAAGCTCCTGTCTGTACACACATACCTTCCAAAGTTTCAACATGCTGACTCAGCGGACATTTTAAATAGCAGCAATAGTAGTGTTACATCTCTGATGTTCTAAGGAAGAAAGTGAGACAGGGTTTGTGAAGAGAACAAGATCAGGCAGGTGGGTTTTTTTTGGTTCAAGGAAGGGATTGCCTGGAAAAGTGCCTTTAATTGTGATTATATCAGTTAAGGTAATAAACGCAATCTGAAACAGTGACATCATTAAATGCTTCTGTGGTCCAAACAATGTTATATTTTTTCATTATTTGAAGGATTCAAATGGTGTTATCAGGTAACAGGAATATCAATGCCAAGCCATGATAGTGGGCTTGTCTATGTTTTTCCAGTTTGTCTCACTTATAAATGGAGATGTGGACATGGTGGGCAAGGGGAAATAAATCTGATGTGTAGATAAACCTATCTAGGATGCTGCATTCAGGAGAATCCTCAGCAACATAAAATCCAAATTCCATAATAACATAAATTCTAAATTTCTTGGTGTCATAAAACACTCATAATACTTTAACCCACTCTCACTAATTTCCTGGTTGTATTTAAAAAAAAAAAATCTTTATTTCTCCCTATTTTTTTCACATCTCTGTGATTTTTTGGTTTAATTTGGTTTGCCTTTTTATTATTATTATTTTTTAATTTTCTGTGATCAGTAGCAGGTCATCAGTTTTGTACAGAGGCATTGCCTGGATTTCCAGCAAGTGTCACAAGGACCTGAATATTTTCTTTGGTGTCATACTGCAGGCAGCCACCTGTACTTATAACTGTTCTCTTCCTGGCAGCTTCAAATTGTTTGCTTGCCTGCAAACCTTCACTGCAACTGAAATTCTTGCACAAGCCCTGATATGTCAGGAAAACTGTAGGCAGTGCATCTGGAGAAAGCAATTTGTCCATCACTGATAGTCTAGCAGTGGATCATAGAATCATAGAATGTGTAAGATTAGAAGGGGCCTTTAGAGGTCATCTAGTCCAATCCCTCTGTAGTAAGCAGGGACATCTTCACTAGATCAGGTCGCTCAGAGCCCCATCAAGCCTGACCCTGAATATCTCCAGGGATGGGGCCTCCACCACCTCTCTAGGCAACCTGTGCCAGTGATCCACCACCCTCACAGTGAAGAACTTTTTCCGTAATATCCAACCTAAATCTCCCCTTTTCTAGTTTTACCCCTTGTCCTACTGCTACATGCCCTCTGGAACAGTTCTTCTCCAGCTGTCTTGTAGGAACCTTTCAGGTATTGGAAGGCTGCTATAAGGTCTCCCCCAGAGCCTTCTGACAATCTCAGTGACTGGTCAGTGGTGAACTGTGGCAGTGGCAGTTTCATTAGGGATGATTTTGGGTCAAAATGACAATATGACCTGTAGAGCTCCCATATACTTGTGGAAAGCATACCTGCAGATGTACAGACAGCCCATGAATGGTTTGTATCTCTACTTCTGTTAGGAGTTTGCATAAAGGTTGTTATTTATGTGTTACTCATCTAAACATAGTAGAACTCACAGGTGATTGCTTTAACTGAAATGGAGTAGAAATGATTAAAACTAACCATAAATTTAAATAAGGGAAATTAAATTTTTCATGAGTGGGGTTTTTTTTTCCTTTTTTTTTTTTTTAATAAATCTGAAATAGCAAAAATTATTTACAAATGCCATTCATGTTTGGCAAGGGCTACCAGGCTAAAAAGGACCATGGAATCATAGAATATCTCACCTTTAAAGGGACCCATAAGGATCATCGAGCTGAACTCCCTGCTCCTCAGTGGACTACCTAAAATGAAGTCATGTAACTAAGAGCATCATCCAGATGCTCCTTGAACTCTGAAGTCTTGGTGCCATGACCACTAGATGAAGGAAACATTACAAAGATTTTTAAAGTCAGTGTTCTCTAAATCTGGAGTTTTGCTTCCCAGTGGAATGTAGCTAAATATGTTTTTAAAAAATTGATACCCCATGAGCTCCAAAATAAAAGAAAAATCAATTCTGAAAGCAGAAGTGTTCTTCCATTTTAAGGTCAGATGAAGTAATGAATTAAGCACAAAATAAATGTTAGCCTAATTTTCCTATGAAACCAGAGCTTATGGGTCTGTGCAGGTAGAGTATGGGCTGGTGTGTTTCCCTTCATCTCATTCTCATGCCATTCTTCGTATTTAATCAATTTTAACCAATTTTAGACTAAAGGAAAAAACCCACCCTGAGAAGACTCCCGAAAGGGTGCAAAATCCATTGGCTGGATTTTGTAGATGAAGAACTGAAGTTCAGGAGAAGCAGATGCCAAATTTGTTTAGGCACTCAGCCATTGGCACACATACTTAGGTCATCCAACAGGATATTTAAATGCTTCCACCATTTCTATGTATATTTTGACGTCTGGCCCGAGAGTACTAGAAACAATTAATGGAGTGTAAAGAAAGAAACCCATAGCCATTGGATTATCCTTCCTTTTAAATTTTCTAACCAGGTCTTCTTTGGTCTTACCTCTATGATGTACCTGCTCCCTGCCACGCTGGTGGGAAATGGGAGAACCATTCTGGTTCATGTTGTCAGGATTTTCCCTGCTCCCTGATGCATCCTCCCAGCCCGGGTATCAATGCCAGTGTGTCCGTCCAATGCTGGGTGTTAACTCCCCCAGCAGTACTACTACCACGTCCAGTTGGATAGGTAGTGGTAGGGCAGTAGACATGGCTTACAGTAAAACTTTTGACACCATCTCCCACAGCATCCTTGTGGCTAAACAGAGCACCAGGACAGGCTGCCCAGAGAGGTTGTGGAGTCTCCTTCTCTGGAGGTGTTCAAACCCACCTGGATGCATTCCTGTGTGATTTAGTCTGGGTGATCCTGGTTTGTTATGGGATTGGAGTAGATGAACTTTTGAGGTCCCTTTCAACTCCTAATGTTCTGTGATTCTGTTGCTACTCGGTGTGTATTTCATTCCTGCTTCTGACAAACCCCTTTGACATTTGTGTTTTCTCCTTCCCAAGGTATGTCCCTGTACTAACCAGGGGAGGTTTTATGTGCACTTTTATTTCATACTGTACACTAGAGAGCAGCGTGTTAGAGGATTGTTTTAATGCTGAAGGAAAGTAGGGCCTGAAAAGAATTTAGTTTCTTTTCCAAATTCCCATGGGAAAATATAAAGGCATTTTATCTACCACTGAACTCGTCAGTAGCTGACAAATAGTTTCCTGTTTGGAGGAAAGGAGATATATATACCCATTGCTTTCAATGCGTGTTACTGGCTGAGATACCAAGTGAACAGCACAGCTTTTCCACTCTCTGTATGTTCTGAAATCTGAATTTTCAATCATCTCCTTCACTTTAGGTTAATTAATCCGACTTAACTGAATTTGGTCAACTGCTCTACACTTTCTCCAAGCAAGATAAAATGCAACAATGTCTGACTTACTCTTGTTTCCAAAACTTGTGGTATAAGTTTAAATTATAAATTTGCATGTTCTTCTACTTTGTTTTACCAGCTACACATCAGAGATATCCAAGAACTTTCTGGAAGACCAAACTCCTTAAATTTTCACAGGCTCTGTGACTTAAGAGCCCTTTTATCATTGCCTTGCTTTGATTTTTAATTGATTAAGAACCTAAATCAAATTTGAAAAGGATACTGATCGCCCAAATGACTCTGAAAGCATTTTTATATGGCTATAGCTAAAAGAGCTTACCTTATAATGTAATGAAAGACAGTCCAGCAGAGGTGGGGTCTGAAGAAGATGCACAGAAAGGTGACCATAGGGGTGTTTAGCCACATTTTCACAAAATCCAAATAAATATGGACTTATAAATATTCCAAAGAGCTGTATATACCTCATGGAAGCTAGTAATTGTTTTTGAGTGTTGAGATGCTAATTACCAACTCAGATACAGTTGTACATAACTACTTTCAGTGTGTTTATGGAGCACTGTCGTATTGGGATAAGAGGTGCAATGCAAAGCCAATCTCAATTCTGCTGCTGGTGTTCCCCTGAAAACTTCATCCTGTCCTCCTGCCCATGTTGGGCAACTCCTGGAACTTTTTCTTCAGAAAACTCTGAATTTGAATCCTTCCTGTGTCAGCAAGTAGCCTTTCAACCAAGAAAAATGTTCCATCATCCTTAAACCATCAACCTGTGAGATGGAATAGCCAACTCCGTGTGTTTGCTTAAGTCTGTTCCTTTTCAGCCAGAGTCTGTTTGCTTACCTCCCAGTCAGGATGACTGCTTCTCACTGGGTCTCTACCCTGTTTGTTTTGTTTTACTTCTAGAGCTGCTGCTGCAAATTAAAATTTCCATGAGTTTAATTCTGAATCACTTGAATACACAAACCTTTCCAGCTGTAGTTCACAAGGAAAATCAACACTACCAGTGAAAATAAATTAGTTGGACAAAGGTGCCCATGTGTGTGTTTCTACATGGGTGCAGACGTCATGCTGATGAGGGTGGCTGACATGCTGCCAGGGTAGGAACCAGGGGCAGGTAAGCACGTTCAATGGAATAAGTGCCTCTCCACATTAGATCTGTTAGCGTAACCCTAACTACAATGCTACACTTGCCATATAGGCAGCAAATGGATAATTCTATAGAAACTTGGTAGCAAGTTCAGCTCTGCACAGCTATGAATGTTTTCTCTGCATAGTGTTTATTTGGTTATGTGCTGTTTTTTTCTCAGACTTACCTTCTTCCAGTACATTTGTACTCAAGAGATTTTTATTTGGTCGATACAGACCTATGAAATAAAGGCTTTTCTATGTGTTTAGTTGGTTCTAACACTCAAGAACATAATATTCACCAAAAATATGTCATTTAAACATCTCTGTTTTTAAACAAGCTGTCTTTAGCTGAAATACTGGTGATTCCTCATGAAGAAACCTAGAGGATGAACACAAATAAGCAGAATAAAAAAACTTCTGGGAAATAAGAGGCAGTATTGCTCTTCTTTTCATTCCTGTTGTCTACTTCTGGAAATTGGTTAGATTAGGATTTAAGTAAGCCTAAAAGACAGGAGATTGGAAAGAAAATAAAATACATCCAGAATTCTTTCTTACCTTAATGGAGCAATACCCTGAAAGGGAAATCCTGCCAGTAGTTGCATCTGTGCTTTTTTGCAAGATGTTGATAAAAAAGCAAGAGGAATCTCTTCATTTTCAAGAGAGCTTCGCAAAGAAAGCAACCAGACATGGAACCATCTCCCACCCTTTACTGCCAGCGGCTGTTGCATACGATGTCCTTGGATGCCAAAAGGATTAGGCAGTCTGATCCATCTGGCCCATGTGACAGGGATCAAAGGCACGGAACCTTCTACAAATGTAAGCTCATGGTAAGTGCATCCTTTTACCAAGTTGCACAATATTTTCATAATAAACAATGATAGAGCCTTTGTTGTTTGTGTCTGCCAGGTGTGAATTTGGTAAATGAAAGAAAGGCTGTAACACAGCATAAGAAAGTTATATTAATGAAGACTATGTATCATGAAGTGCAAAAGCTGATATTTCTTTCTTTTGTTTTTCAGCGCTCTGAAAATGAAGAGGAAAAATTCCAAGTTATAGTCTAAGAAAATTAATAGGGACATCTGGTTCTTGAGGGGGCAAAATTGTGGACCAGCCCTCTCATGTGGCAATGCATTATGAGCAACTAAAAAGGTATCATTTAAAATTACTTCATGTTCTCAGTATGAACAGCAGAACACGTGCCAGTGGGAACTTTACTTCCAGTTTTTATTTTCATAAATTAGAAGTCTGTTTAAAAAAAAAACAAAAGTAAAAAAACCAGATTTAATCTATGACTTGATGGTCTCAATATATTCACCAATCTGGAATTTTCTTCTGTGGTATTTTATTCATTCAATCAAATGTTAATCTTTGTGTGGCAAGCACATTTTCCTTCTCTCTTGAGGTAAAAGCACCTCTACTCCCAATTACTAAATCTCAGTTACAGTTCATTTACAGCAGAAAGTCAGAAATTAGATGAGGCTTCAGCATCTCAGTGGTCATTCAGTCAGGACCAGAATGGGCAGAGAATAGGGTCACATTTTGACATCTGGAAAGGCGTCTGATTGTCAGCTGCACCATATGAAAGATCAAGTCAAAAACCTGAAACCAAACAAGTATTTTGCAGTTGATTAGTTTGAAATTTGTGTTCATGTTTTGGTCTGGTTCCACAGACATTAAGTGAGAGTCTACATTTGTGGTGGCACATAGTCAAAATCTCACTTGGCCAGCTGGATACCACATGCCTTTCTTGAATTCAGGGGATTATTACATTGGGTCATTAAACTTCTAATTGAACACTTATTTATACCTGAAGAAAATATTTTCCTCTGTTGGTACTATGTCTTTTTCTATTTTTTTTAATTCAAGCTTAATAACTACCAAGCCTTATCTTCCCCTTTAAGAAGAAACAACTGCTTCTAATCTAATGGAAAACGTATACTTGAGGAAATCAATAATTCTGTCATCCTAAACACATTGTCATCAACACTGGAGATTAAGTTTGATCACATTTGAATTCTGAATTACTGAAGCTATTTGGTGCTAAACCATTTTCTCTGGAGACTGAAGAAGGTGGAACAGCCTTCACTGGTTTTTTCTTGCTTTCCTCTCAGAAGATATCTCCTCCTTATGGCCAGGAAACTCTGGCCCATGAAATGTTTGTGCCAGCACTTATCCACAGGCTGTTAGCAGGGTACAGCAGCTGTTTCTTAAGTTCTGTATCCTTCCCAAAGCATAAGACTGGCATTTTCCGAATGTATCTCAGTGTAGGCACATTTATACCTTTGCAAGTTTCCCAGCTGGATTTCTGCTCAAACTGGGTTTATATAGGTGGGCATGAAGGGAGCACACTTTAGAGCACTCCTTATATTCTTCTTTACCTCTCGATGTCGTAGCCTGTCCTTGTGAAGGGATATCATTCCTCTCTGCAGAGGAATTCACCTGTGCAAGAAAAGGGTCAAATTCTGAGTAATGGAAAAGATGCTTCTCTGTGCAATGGGAAGAGTGATGCGAAATTTCCAGGGGCTCAGGTAGGCATTGCTAGAAAGTCACAGGGGCTTGGGGAGAGCCTGAATCATAGAATCATAGAATCATAGAATGGCATGGGTTGGAAGGGACCCCAAGGATCATAGAGCTCCAACCCCCCCGCCACAGCCAGGGCCACCAACCTCAGGCCTGGATCTACACTAGGTTGCCCAGGGCCCCATCCAACCTGGCCTTGAACACTTCCAGGGACGGGGCATCCACTACCTCTCTGGGCAGCCTGTTCCAGCACCTCACCACTCTCTCTGTAAAAAACTTCCCCCTAGTCTCTCATCTAAACCTTTCTTCCTTTAGCTTCAATCCATTCCTT
Organism: Porphyrio hochstetteri; assembly: GCA_020800305.1. Lineage (NCBI taxonomy): Eukaryota > Metazoa > Chordata > Aves > Gruiformes > Rallidae > Porphyrio > Porphyrio hochstetteri. The sequence goes on along the minus strand of CM036905.1, from coordinate 215,528,335 downwards.
GTCCTGCCATTATCTACCCTTTTAAAAAGGTGATTCCCTTCCTGTTTCTCTGCTCCCTTCAGGTACTGGAAGGCTGCAATGAGGTCCCCCCACAGCCTTCTCTTCTCTAGGATGAACACGCCCAGCTCCTTCAGCCTCTCTTCATAGGAGAGGTGCTCCAGCCTTCTGATCATCTTTGTGGCCTCCTCTGAACCCTCTCCAACATTTCTACATCCTTCTTGTATTGGGGGCCCCAGATCTGGACACAGTACTCCAGATGGGGCCTCACAAGGGCAGAGTAGAGAGGGACAATCACCTCCCTGTCCCTGAAAACAGGGTGTATGGAGATGTATGGAGATGGGAGGTATGGAGACAGCTTGCAATGCAAAGATGTTTTAGGGACCTTCTCACAAAACTCTTATGACTCTCTTGGTTTAGCTGTGCTCTCTGTATTGCCTTTCTACCATGTCATTTTAAGATATGTGTTTCTTTCCTATAGCGCTTAAAATGTCTCCTTGGGAGGAGAATGTAACCTGAAGCATGGGGACATCTTAGGCACTATAGGAAAGAAACACCTCCTCCTTGGGAGGAGAATGCTCTTAAATAAAGTGAAAATGAAACTGATCACTTAATGGGCTATATAGAAGTGAATATTTCTACAAACACGAGTGAAGAAATAAAAACTAGGTTTGCTTTTCTTACACTCAGATAAAATCAGAAAGGTCTCTGTCTCCCTTTATCTTACAGACTTGCTCTAAATACTTTCCTGATGCACACCCAAGGAATCCTTTTATCTGTGCCTTACATTTCAGGTTTACATTCATCAAAGGGAACCTATTCCTGGCAGAAAGCATTAGCTTATCAGACCTGATCTTTAGCAAGTCCCTCAAAGGATCTGAATTGATTTAATCTTTACCCTCAACACATGTACTTATTTTTCCCTCATGCTTATTCAATATATTTTCAGTCATTTAGCTAAAATGAAGGGTCTTATTATTTTAGATCAAGTATCATCTCCTGCACTGTATTGGCTATTCAGTAGCTCTTTGACTTAATGAAGATCACCTTCTCTCTGATTCTTTGTCTCCACCTATGGAATTTTATATTTGATTATGTTGTATTTTTTAGCTGTGCATCATGATATAAAATATGCTCAGTATACATCTGAATGTTGCAGAGGTATGCAGGTCACTGAAACCAGTTAGGATGGTAATGAAATAATTTAGATAGAATCAAAGATTTGGGATGACTAAGCCTTGCTAACTTCCTCCTATGTAACATTAACTGGCAGGAATAAGATTGGGAGAGATTCCTGGGGAAATACTGTCAGAGCCTTGATAAAGGCTACCAAGAAATCAGGGAAAAAAGGGCAGAGGAAGAACTTGAAGAAGAAGGCAGGGCAAAAAAAGATAAAGAAGGTAGCCTGACTAAATTTGAAGTCAGCCCACTGGGGAGGAGAAAACATGGCCAAAAAAAAAGAAAAAAAAAATGTGAAAAGGAGAAAAGCGTTAAAAGTGAAGGAGAAAAGTCATTGGGGGGTTGGACCCGATGAGGGGTGTTGGACCCGATGATCTCTCGAGGTCCCTTCCAACCCCTACGATTCTGTGATTCTGTGATAAGCTTAAAACTTTGAAGAGGAATGTCAAGACAAAAAGGGAATGCATATTTGACAGGAGGGCATGAGAATGACTGTGTGTCAATTTAGATGATTTACTTCTTTCAGATCTTCCTCATTTTTATCTTAAAGGAAGCAGAACTTCACAAAGTAAAGATTGAATGTGAACAGAGACTCTGTGTGTGTATGTGTGTATGTCTGTGTAAATGGTCTTACTGCCTTTGGATGGGGTAAAATAAGGATGGATAGTGAAGGAGAAGAGTATTGTACTGCTACAATACGAGTTTTACTCATGACTGGTGGGTTTTGAAGTTGTAGTGGCAGGGTTAGCTTCACCATTCCAGGTTTTGGAGGTCTGCAGTGACCTCCTCTGAGATGGTTGTCTAAGTGTCCTTGTATTATCATTGAAAAGAAATAACCTCTTTTAAGGTGTGAGTCATGCAGTCTTCTCCATCCTCTCAGGGTGAGATGAATCCTGTTACAGAAGAGTCATTTCTCTAGGTAAAAATCTTGCCTAGACCACTAACTCAGATATGGATCTCTACACTAACTACATGTCATTCCTCACAGCGAGACAAGTCCCATTTGAAAGATGTACCGTTAATACATATTCTGTTTTACTGTGTACATGGGAATATTCACATTTTTCATTATAATTGTTCCATGTTTGGCCATGTTAAAAGGAAATGCTCTGTGCTCTTCCCCTGAGACACTCTTCTTGACTTCTCTCCCACCTTTGTTTTACTGTAAAAGACATATTAGGGTTTCTGTTCTTGCAAGTCTGCTCAATGCAAAGGAGAACTAGTACAGGAAAAATACTAAAGACACACAGAATATATACAATCATAGGATCATAGAATGCTTTGGGTTGGAAGAGACCTGAAAGCCAATCTCGTTCCAATCCCCTGCCATGGGCAGGGACACCCTCCACTAGATCAGTTTGCCCAGAGCTCTATCCAATTTGGCCTTGAACCCTGCCAGGGATCCAGGGGCAGCCACAGCTTCTCTGGGCACCCTGTGCCAGGGCCTCACCACCCTCACGGGGAAGAATTTCTTCCTTATGTCTAATCTAACCCTGCCCTCTTTCAGCTTGAAGCCATTACTCCTTGTCCTATCACTGCACTCCCTGGTGATCAGTCACTCTCCCACTTTCCTGTAGGACCCCTTTAAATATTGGTAGGCAGCAACAAGGTCTCCCTGCAGCCTTCTCTTCTCCAGGCTGAACAAACCCAACTCTCACAACCTGTCTTCATAGGAGAGGTGCTCCAGCCCTCTGAGCATCTTTGTGGCCTCCTCTGGACTCACTCTGACAGGTCTATGTCTTTCCTGTACTGGGGACCCCAGAGCTGGTCGCAGTACTGCAGGTGGGGTCTCACCAGAGCAAAGCAGAGGGGCAGAATCACCTCTCTTGACCTCCCAAATTCCCCTGGCATTTAGTAGTATTACAGGAGATATTAGGTGCTTCCATGTGATTTGTCTGTTTGCAGCTCCTGCCAAACCAGTGATGCAAGTCCCGTAAGCCCCTGGGTTCAGGGGGGCTGCTTCTTTCTCTGTGGAAACATTTATTAAAACATACACAGATACTATGATGGGTAAAGTTATCTTTGGAATCTTAACAGCTTGGTATGTTTGACCATAACCTGCTTCAGGTATTGCCAGAATAACTGGCTGAGCTTCAGAAATGCCAAGGTCCTTCCCCAAAGAGCCTGCATGGTAACTGTCTCCTGGGAACACCATCTGACCTCCTGAGAGGGTCTTGGGGGTGCTCCATCGCAGCTCCTACTTGATGTCTAGGAGCTTTGAACAAACAGTAGCATAGACAAGGATGTGAACAGGACTATATTTTATACCTTATTATTTCTGTTACAAATCCTTGCATCCAGCCCTTCCGAGACAAATGCACCTTAGTTAGGCAGAAGATAAGTGAAAACCAAAGCTTTGTGTCTGCTTGTGCCAGCGCTGTGTGTGTAAATCATGCCGGCTTCTTCTTCTGCTTGCTTCTAATGCATCCCTTCAGAGGTGTTAGCTTCTGTGGCAGGTAATTTTCCCCAGTGTAAAACAGGTTATTTGCAATTGTAGAAAGAAATGCACCGTTGATTCCTCACAAGACTCCTTGAAGTGAGCCTTCCCATTTGTCATAATCCATACTGAGCAGTTGGAACGTTCACAGTCATGAGAATGAACCAAGCTGCCCCCCTCTCCGACGTTAATATTAATTCATACCATACAGAACTGGATAGCTGCAGTAAATTTGTAGGCTCCTGTTTATACCTGTCCACATGTGTTATATTGGACTCTGCCACAAACCTTCAGACTCACTAATCATTGAAATGAATGCCTGGGTTTTCCTAATTGCCAAATAGAGACCATGATACCTGCGTACCGCAGGCGACGTTGTGGTATGTAAGGAACTCCTTATTCCTAGAGACATCTTTTGAGATATTTTTACAGCTGTAAGAAGGTTACTTTTTGGAGAAACCCCTTTCTGAGGAAGGTCAGTAACAGTCTATGCTGCAAGACCTGTGAGGAGAGGGTATGGGGAAAGATATTGATAAAAAGTGATGCTCTGAACTAGTAATTCAGAGTTGTATCTCAGCTTGAGGTGATATAAAAAAACATGAACAGTCAAAACCATCACATTTCAGAAGTGCTAACGTGAATTTTTTTTCACATTCATAAAGTCAAAATAAAATGCTTTGTGTAAAAATTGTTAAAACAGTCCATTTTATTTTGAGATGTTTTGTGTAAAAGCATGGAAAGGCTCAAGATATTTCGTCTGTAGTGTTCAGTACCTCACTCAGGGCACGTAAGAGAGGAGAAAGCAGTCAGGAGTCTTGACAAGTTTGTCTGGTGTAATATATCTGGAAGTGAGACAGGAAACTAAACAATTTGAAAAATCAAAGTCTAAAACATACCCAGTCTGGTTTCGGTCATATGGCAAAATTTCAATTACTTTTTCAGTAAAATAGATGCATTTTCACAATTTTTGTTGTTCTTGTTTGAATTTTGCCTTTTTGATTGATCCTAGTTAAAAGTTCACTTTCTCACAGTTTTCAAACTAGTTGTTAGCTTTGTTAGCCAAGCTTTGGTTTGACTGTGATTTTTCTCTGAGCTAGGTCACAGTTAGATGCACTGATTTGGCTTACGGAGAGGATGCCACGTGTGAAGACCTGCAGAGGAGTTCCTCAGTATTGCTAGTGAACCAAGCAGTACTTTTTGAGCTGACTGCCACCATCCCAGATCCTTCCAGTTATCTCATGCTGATAACTCGGTTTGACCATGAGTTCCCACTAAATTTACACCTTGGATCTCTGCTGACTTCTCACAGACAAAACCATTTTAAACCCCTTCACTTTCTTCCCCTTCACTCTCTAGGATCTAATTACTATTGGGAAGTACCAGCCAGCTGTGGTTCCCCAACAGCATGTCTCTCCTTTCTAGAGGAGGTCACTCTGAACTTCAGTTAGGTGTAACCTCAATGGCTTTGGAGCCATCACTTAGTATCAGTGGGGTGGCTTATCTGTCTTGATTGGCAAGAGTTATTTTAAAATGAACCCTACCTGTCAATATAAATATAGCTGCCAGGTTTTGCCTCTGTGTGTGAGCTTTTCTGTGCACATGCAGCCTATGGCTATTTTTCATTCCAATGCAATGACTTTGAGCTCACATTTTCATTCTCTGGTTGTAGCTGGAAATAGTGGAACAAATTCTTTTCTTCTCTTATGGCAACATGAACGTGGAGCAACTTCCCTGACTGCAGAATTACCCATCCTAGATAACACTGCTCTGCACCTGTGTCAGTTTGTACTGATGTGACCTGCTCCTGTGGTATGCATTGCGTCCTTCTCACCAAATATTCAACATCTCACAACATCAGGGCTTTGATAACTTCTTTTTCTTTTGTGTGTGTGTGTTGCTGAATGCTCCAAATGCATGAGACCTTGACATTTGGGGTCATTTAGAGGACATTGAAAATCTGAAAATGCTTTAATTAGCTTAAAACACTTTCTGATTCAAGATATTCCACTCACATACACGTCCCACAGAGCTGTTTTCAAACCAGTCTCTATACTTTTGCTCTGCTATTGAATTTTGCTTTCTATGATCACGACTTCTTCCCTTCAGCCCTCCCTTATCTTCAGTGAGCCTGTTAGCCTTACACTTGCAATTCAGAATGTATCCCTCTGTACACTGTACGTCAAAGCTGTACGAGCAGCAAAGTGGCTGTGCTCTCACTCTTCAAATGTCCTTCAGTAATATATTGTGCTTGCATTCTCCCTGCACCCCTCAGTGCATTCACAACAGCCTGAAACAAAATACAACAAAGCCCGTGCCAGGATCTTCCTCAAGAGATCTTGAAACTCAGTGATTAAATGTGTATGTGGGAAGATTTAATTTACCTGTTTAGTTTCTCATTAAAGCAACAGAGAATGCTATTAGCCACTATTTAAAATGTCTGCATTTCCCATAGCTACAGTGCAATAGTGCTTTGCATTTTCACAGTTCTCCTTTGTATTCAATAACTAAAGCACGATAGTTGAAGAGAGATGGTACTATTTGGCATATCTTGGCTTTTGAACACTTCCTACCTTATCTGTCCTGAGGCGTAGCTGTTTGCCAGCTGATCATCACTGCCTACCAGTGCCTGTCTTCAGATTGTGTTAGACAGATTCGGGCTTCTGTACCATGTCACGGGGAGTGTTTTTCATATCACACCCTTGTCACAGCATATGGCTTTGACCCTGAACCTGTTAAACTGGAGATGCAATGTTGAGTCAACAGTTTTTGAAGTTGTAATCAGGGTAACTGAGTGCAAGTTCAGTGACAAAGATTTCTAGCAGTGTCATTTACATCTGGGGTAATGCTTTTTTCTTTCTGATTGTCTTTCATGAATGCTAATGATTCTCTAGCTAGTAGTAGACACATTGCCAGTAGTAAGCACATCCCATTGCTTCTCGAAGCTTGCTGTAACCATACGTTCCTTCAATGTCTACTGAAAGGCCTACATCAGATTTACATTAGATGTAATCTGTCCTTTTATAGCCCCAGCATGTTGAATGAATGCCCCTAGAAAGGTTCAGCAAAGATGGTTACAATGCAGGGAAGACCGTCTTCTTCAGACTTTGAAATGAGCCAACAGCAACAACGAGGCTTAATAAAGTTCAGAAATTGGCACAAGACCACTAGTTTGCTCTTCTGGAAGACCTTAGAAAGCAGAGGATAAAAATCTCAGTGCTTCAGTTACTTGGGTGAAGCAGAGAGATAAATCCTTTATGGTGTTTACTCTGGCCCAAAGAAATGCATCAGCTTTTCTCTTCTACACACATCTAAAAAGTGTTGTGTCTGATTGCAATGTGCTCCCTTAGGCATCTATTTGCTACTTAATTGTACAGAAACGAGCTCACCACTCTGAGAGCATCTGGAAGCAGCGACAGTATGATTCTGCTCAACCTAGTTCAGGCTGGATTCCAGAAAGTGTTCTTAAACAAGGCAGAGCAATCTTGATCGGTTATTAACTTACCCGATACTTCTCACACATCTGTGAAGGACTAAGGAAGGTTCTGTGTATTTGGCAATACTTTGTTCTTCCATTTTTTGGTATGACAAAGAACTTTGGCATGAAATAGGAGTTTTAGGCCAGATGAGCAAAAAAATACATAGGTCCCTAGGAGACACTAATTTCAGCTTAACTTGAGTGGATTTGTGGACCAAAGACTTGACATCTTATGTATTTACAGCTTCCAGATGTTTTTGCCTTATAAGAAATCATGGTGTGGTATATATTGTCTCACAGTAACCTCATGTGGCCTCAGTGCAGAATGACAAAGGTGTTTAGGCACTTGTATCTGCAGGAGAGCACCTACTAGGATCTATAAAGTATCTTTATGCACACACTGATTTCTGGTGGAATTTGAATTCTTAAGGTTTACATATGCTTTGGGAAATCCCACTAGCCATAGTGCTTGCTTATTTATGTGCCTTCAAAAATCTGGCCCAAGGATTGCTGGTGTACCAAGGGTCATAAATCTCTGCACAGATATTTCCACACGTGTGCATATAATAGCAAATACCACTGAGGCCTTCAAGCAGATACCAGACCCCGTTCAGCCTCGTGACTCAGGTCATCATTCACATCAGTACAAAGCAGGCCGGGTTGTATTCATTCATAGCTATGATTTGGCTACTTAAAGACACTAACAAGGAAGATCAGCTCTAAATTAAATTTAGCTAGCCAGTCAAGATGCTTTTATGGCTGCTCTAAGTTTTTAGAAGAGCAAAACAGCTGGAGAGTTATCTGTTCTAGTCATGTAAGTACAAAGTAGGTGAAAAATGCTACTTCTGGGACAAGTAGCTGAGAATTTTCATATAATTGTGTCAGTCACTCACTGCACAGCTACTGTGGCGCTGGCCAACCTGTCCGTGGTCCAGGTGCAGAGCAGTAGCAAGGGCATAATAAATGTCTTTGAATGGAAGTGATGCCACCAGTCAAAAGAGGTTCCTAAGCAAAGTAAGCACTCCTTTAAAGCTTTCTAGTGGAGGAGGAGTCCTGGGCAAACTTCCCCTGTGGTTTCATCCACTGTACCCTTTTTCTAAATTTTCTGAATCAGTTTTGTGAAGGAATCCTCCAGTTTAGCTGTTTAATCTTGTCCCCTGTAACTGCAGTGCTGTTAACAGTGATGGCAAACGTTGCCTCTCCTGGATTTTCATCGCTGTCAAATACTGTGTTAAGTTGCTTTCACTCATGTTTGCACAGCATTGAATGTCATTCTCTAAAATCTCATTCCCATAGTCTTATTCCCTGTGTATTACTTTATTCTGTGAGTGGTATCACAGGAATTTTATTGCCTGTTTTTTTCCCTTTTTTTGGTCTTTTCCCAATCGACTGTTTTATCCTGCATTTCAAAGCTGGGCTGATCCTGCCCTGTGCACAGCCCAGCAGACCAGTACAACTGCTGCCATTGCCTTGAGGCCTGCACCGTGCTGCCCTCTTAGAGCAGCAATTTCAGCAGCGTGGAAGCCTCTTGTGCGTGTGTGTGTGTGTGTGTGTGTGTGTGCACTCTGAGTTTCTGTGCCACCCAACAGCCCCGTCCTGTTGCTAGCTACAGTCAGGTTTAAAATTACATGAATATCATTAGGCTTTATTTTTTTCTGTATGTGGGGTTTTAAAAAAAAAAAATTAATGAAAATAAACTTGATTATATGTCATCCCATTTAAGATTCACCCTCTGCCATCAGATGCTCAAACAGAATCTCCGATCAGAGACTAAGCAGAGTTATGTGCATCTACTTTGGGAGCAGAAGCCCCATTTTCTCCTTTTGTTCTCTCTCGCTGTCTGGCAGCCGTTCTTCATTTGGTAACTTCTAAAAATTTAATTAGGGCACAGGTGACTTATCTCTCAGATCATCCATGAAAAATAGTAAGTCCTAGGAACATCCAAGTTCATTTATCTAGCTAGACTATTTTTACATTATTTCATATAGAATTTCTCAATCTAGTGTTAGATAAACCAGCAATTCTTTGGTCACAATCTATGGATAAATTTTATATACTTGTTGCAGGCCTTTCCAATTATTCTATACATTTTTCCTGCTGAAATGTCAGGCTTAAAATAAGCCTGCTGCCTTCTTTTCCTTCCCTTCCCTCCCCTCTCCCTTGGAAGCTGGCTCAGAAAAGCAGCATCCGTCAATAGATTGTGCTGGAGGTGAAGTGCCAAGAACTTGCAAAGCCTGCTCATGGCTCAGCCGAGTGCTCGTGGTATGCAGTCATGAGCAGAGCTCTTCTTCTCCACGCTGAACTTTGAAGGAGCCTCAGGCCAGACTGGAAGTTTGCAGATAGGGTTTTGTCCTTGCGTTGCATCCTTTGTTGCATCTACATTTGGAAGCCTGTAGCGAATATTGGCCTGACTGGCAGCAGGAATCAAAGAGCTGAAACCCTCTCACTTGTGTCTACATCTACAAAGCTGCACCTGCAAAGGCACCTATGCAGCACAACACGAAAGAAACAAAGCCACTGTTAAAGATGTTTCTTGTATGTAAATTGGGGGTACAAAGAAACATCTATTTAATAGAGATATTGAAGATTAAGTAGCTAAATATTTAAAGATCTTTGAAAGTGTCTCTAATTAGGTTCAGTGAGTGCAGCTTAAATATTTTTCTTAATACAATCAGGAAGCGTAATCCCAAAGTGGTTTTGTGTTACCTTCTCACAAAGCCACCTGCACCACTCCCACTGTATTTTAGAGATGATGCATTGCTGTTTTTTCCCAGGAAGAATCCCTGGTTTACTTCTATGATTTATTACTTATTAATAATAATTGATGTTAAGTATCTCTGTTAGCCCCTGTTTAGAATAGTTACCATTTTAGCAGTGATTAATAAAAGATATTTTACTATAGTGAATAATATTGCTATAAATTATTTTTTTCATTCGCTTGAGCTTTACCTTATTCTTCACCATTGCAAAGAATTTAGAATTTAGCTTGGTTAAGCTGAAGTGTTTACCTGAGCTTTCTAGAACAATGATTGTCAATCCATGTATGGGTCAGATCACAAAATCACAGAATCACAGAATCGTAGGGGTTGGAAAGGGCCTCAAGAGATCGAGTCCACCTCCCCTGCCAAAGCAGGTTCCTTAGGACAGGTCACACAGGGAGGCATCCAGACAGGTCTTGAATATCTCCAGAGAAGGAGACTCCACACCCCCTGGGCAGCCTGTCCCAGTGCTCTGTTACCCTCACTGTGAAAAAGGTGTTGGCGTGCTGTTGAGAGGCATATTTGCAATTGCAGCCTCTTCACAAGTCAGAAAACTTAAGCCTTAGATTTTTAACATTTCTGTCCTCACTCCTGCAACTTCTAATCTTTTCTTTCTCCCTGTCTCAAAGTGGGCTGCATTTTTTTCCCTTGGTCCCTTAGACCAACTTATGTCCCCTGCATGTGCTCTGCAATGTCCCTTTTTCTTGTCCCTTTTAGACAAGTGCCATTAACATTTCAATATGAACAGTTCAGCTATGACATTATCTTGTGGTTGTCCCATGTCTCTAAGCATAATTCTTTCAATGTTTCTCATCATCCATGTAATACACACATAAAGCCATGTGGTTATTTCCTTCCTAAAAGTGTTATTTGCTTTTTTTTTTCTTTTTCTATTTTCTGACAGAAATTAGAATCACAGAATGACGGAATCATAGAATGTGTAAGGTTGGAAGGGACCTTTAAATGCCATCTAGTCCAGCCCCACTGCAGTGAGCAGGGACATCCTCACTAGATCAAGTTGCTCGGAGACCCATCAAGCCTGACCTTGAATATCTCCAGGGATGGGGCCTCCACCACCTCTCTGGGCAACCTGTTCCAGTGATCTGCCACCTTCACATTGAAGAAATTTTTTTCCTAATAGCGAACCTAAATCTCCCCTTTTCAAGTTTAAAACTGTTATCCATTTTTCTATTGCTACATGCCTTTGAGAACAGTTCTTCCCCAACTTTCTTCTAGGCACCTTTCAGGTATTGGAAAGCCACTATATGATCTCCCTGGAGTCTTCTCTTCTCCAAGATGAACAAGCTAACTCTCTCAGCCTAAAATTACATACTGTACTATACTCTCAGCCTAAAATTACATATTATACTCTTCCCTTTGGTCTTTGTTTTAGCATCCACCTCCCAGGTGTTTTTCTTCTATGTTTGTTTAATGAAAACTGTTAACTCTGGGTCTTCTTTCCCCTACCCTCCATACAAAATCAGGAAAATTAATTTTTTCAGGAAGTCAAATGCGACTGTGTAAGAGATGGTGGTACATCCCACTTAGATCACATCCTATTCACTTCTTAGACAACACTATATATGTGAAATTTTAAACTTCATAGAATTAGAAGAATCTGTTCCAGGAAACATTGGTCTTTCATTTTTTCATTGATTTGCTTACTGGTCTAACAGTTCTTGAAGACTTACTGGAACTGTAATAGGATTTACAAGTCTGCCTAATTTAAGTCTTCCTATTGCACTGAAGAGAAAAGAAAAAGTAAGATATGCTGCTTCAGGGATGTCCAGCAAAACTTCCATAGGCACCTTTTAAAACAGCCGTAATCTTGTGGCCACTAGTCAAAGGCACAGCCATATGGTGGCTTTCCAGTAGCTGATTTTTTTTTTTAATGATCTGATGTCCACACCACTGAATCAAAACTGGCAATAATCAGGCAAATGCAGTCAGAGAACAGGACGATGAAATTGTCTCATACATTTATCTACTGTCCACAATTTTTCTTTTAATCAATTCTAACAGAAATCAATAAGGCAGGATATGGAAACTTAGTTCACTTAGTGTCTGGTATATTCTGTGGAAAAACATGATTAATAGTACGATTTGTTGTGGATTCTTAAAGTACCGAGAAAGCACATTTTTATCATGGGATAAGGACAGCAGTGTGATGAGAAACACAGAGATGGGAGCAAAGAAGGTGGAGTGTTTTAGGCACCGTGGGAAAGAGCAGCAGAAAAGGGCTCTTGAAAAAACCCCACCCGTAGGTACTTGCCAAGGCTTGATTTGAGGTGGAGCTGTTGCTCAGAGAAGATGACTTATTCAGTATAATGTGGATAGGAAATTGCCTTGCTTTGTCTCACTGGTTTGATTAGAGTTTGAACCTCGAATTAAGTCCTTCACATTCTTTGTAGAAGGATAACCTCTTAGGCGGGAAAAAGGTTCCTTTTGACACACAGCACTTTAGACTTCTGGTGCTGTCTTAGGTTACCTGGCTGGAGTATGGCAATGTGGTATCTAAGTATACTCAATACCAATTATTTTGTCAGTAATGGAGTGCTAATGATGTTACTGTAAAACTCCTTTTGATGTTAATTTGGCCAAGGTTCCTTCATAAATCCCACAGAAACAGCAGAAGTCTCTAACTGTTCTTATAGTATTGTGGAGAGCTCTGCTCAGAAGAGTTGTTCTGGAGAAGGTCAGTTGTGTTGTATGTGTGACTATAGTCCTACAAGGAATGTGTTATCAGACAGTTTGGTTCAGCAGTTTTTCCAAGAAGCAGCCATGCTGGTGTCACCCAATCTTCTCCTCCTTTCTAGGATTTATCAGGTTCTCAAAGGGGATGATGAGTTTGCAAGATGGGGTGGCTACACGTGTGCGAAACATCGCACAAGAACTTTCATTTATCTTGGGTCAAATACACTCAGTCTCAGAGCAGGCTGCTTAAACTCTTAGAAGCCCAGAGAGCCAGAATATGTTCCCTCCTCCACCAATGGACTTGCCTTCTTTAGAGCAGAAGCACCCCTTTTTCATGGCACATGTGTGCCGTGCAGATACCTCTATCCCGTGACTCATAAAGCTGAACTCCAGTTTATGAGGCAGAGAAAAGATGAGGTTGCAATCCCTTTCCATCATTAAAGGGGTGCAGGTAGAGTGAGAAACAGCCAAGACTGCAGTCTTTTTCTCTTGCAGTCTTTTTCTCTCACCATCTTGCAGGCACTTCCCAGCACTCAGCCCTGGTCCTGAAATTACTTGCCAAATGATCTGGTGCCTTAGTATGGGGAAAGGCTTAGCAGGTATTGTCCGAACTTTGCTCTTTACTTGAGGATGAGAAATGATTAACTAAATGGGAAGAACTTTCACTGGCAACAACAGAAAATAAGGGTGGTGTCTCTGTTCCACTGGTGCTATTGATTTCAAGGCCTGCTGGTTAAAGGAGAATATGCAGAAGAATGTCTATTGCTTTCCAAATGATTGCTGAAGGTCTAAGAAGGAGGGAGAAGAATCTGCTTCTCATTAGAGCTGTTTTAAAATGAAAAAAGTCTTTCTTTACTAACTTATGAGCATTAGTCATCTATTTAAATACAAAAGTATTTCCCTCAATCTGTTTGAATTGAGTAGTTTTGGATGCGGTCAGTATGAAAGGATGGACAACTGGTTCAATAGTCAATAGCCTCTAAAGTCATCGTTGAAACAAACTCAGACTTTATCCACTCAGCTTTCAGAAAGAATTATTGTGTTACCAGTTCTCTTTCAGCTGCACTGCTGTAGTTTTGACTCAAATAAGTAGGTGTCACAGTATCATATGAATTTATTTGTTGTTTTCTTTTTCCTTCAGATACTCTCTTCCCAAGTTCCTGTAGAGGAAAACTTCCTTCACCTAGTGTGACTGCTTAGGGATGTGGGATGATTAAATCTGGCTGTGGTGTTTCCAACACAGCTCAGAAAAAGTAGCAGAAGTTTAATTAGGAAACAAATATTTGGCTTCATAAGTCAAGGCAGCTGTTTAAAAAGGGATTGATTAGTCTTGGGACTCTTGAGAACTCTTAAATCCTATTGGTGCTAGTAGGATATAGAGGGTCACAACAGCAAGATCATTTCAGTACCTTGTGAGGTTTAGTTGCCTCTAGTAAGTACAGAGTGTGCATGGGTTTGTCCAGGTCTCCTATTTAGCATTTTTTAATAAGTTTAATTCCTAGTAAATGTTTTTTATTTACAGAACAGAACAAAATATGATGCTTAATGCATTTTGAATGTAATTATCAAATTCATTCTTTGACAGGATTTTCTACTCTGAAATGCTTCACAGTTCAGCTTCAGACATCAGCCTGCACCATAGGACTATTACTGACCTCTCCAGCTTGCTGCATCGCTCACTCCACGGCCTTTCTCAACATCCAGGAGAATTCAATACTTCTGCTATAAAGAATGTGGACATAAGGACTAGCCTGCATATTTGTGTCCCTGAATTACTTCCACTTGAGGAAAAAAGCTGTGTACTGCTGGATAAGGTCCTGAAACATAATTTAAAAGCAGCAGCAGCAGAACAAAACATCCTGAAGTGGGGGTATGGCATGCTTCTTGAACATTACTCATTTAAATCACGGAGCTACAGAGAAGCTGATATTGGTATGATGCAGTTGACGTGTGACAGGGTTCCAAATGGACATTCTTCAAGAAGTCAGCTCCATCTTCCCTGTCATCACTGTTCTCTCAGTAGGCCATATTTTTTAGCAAATCACTCAGCATGTGTATGAGTTTTCCTAGTCCTAAATTCTTTTAAGCTGCATATTTCTTCTGGAGTGAAAATTGGAGACAGTGTAACCCATGAATTGCTGTGATGGCATTGAAGCAACATTCCTCACTTTTAGGGGACTGGTGTGGTGGCATGCAGGAATGTAATGTTCCATGTAATATATGATTTTCCACTTTATTGAAGAAATAATTCTGTTTGTTTGCTTGTAAGTTTACAAACTTGCAATCTTGAATGCACAGTATTGCAAGTCACAAATCATTTCATCTATCGGCTCTTCTGTCTCAAATGAAGAAATATTATATATTATTAATACACCAATATTCAAGGGTTTGGGAGCAAAAATAATGATTTTTGAGTTAAAATGTAATTTTAAAATGTTGAACACTTATTATTAAAATTTATTCTTTTAAAAAAAGAAAAATGTCAGTTTTGTGAATTATTTTTTGATAGACACCAGAGAGGGATCTGCTGTGTTGTTTCTTTTGAAAGAGGAATCCCTTTAATCACAAGCCCACGGAAGTGGCTTGCACTGTCGATGGATGGATGCTTTGAGCTCGTTTGCTCATGTCTAACTTCTTCCAAGTGAAAAGTCCTGTCTGAAAACTATGATATTCAGTATACAACTATTACACACATGCCTACATGCTCACACTAGCAGGAAAACGGGTCTGATGTTATGTTTGTGTCCCCACCATAACTGAAACTGCCATCATTTGTTGTTCCTGTTGTTGACGTGGCTGGAGCAGGAGCCATTAAGCCCTAGGGTCAGTTCTCAGAGGCTCTGTTGGGTTATTTTGAGACCTCAGTGGGGCATGTAACTGCTGTGTGCTATTTTCTGGTCTACTGTAAGAGGTGGATATCATCTATCTTATTAGCACACCATGGGATTCCTCTCAGCCGTGTTTGTGCACTGCTTTGAGATTTGTCTGCTGAAGGTGGTAGTACTATTTCTCCTAATTCCCAGTTCACATGTGCTGCGAAGTAAGTAGGAGCTTCTTGAGATCCCAGTTGCTCCTCTAAAAGAGCTGTTTTTCTCCTGATTGGGATTTGGTGATTCATTCACTGATAGCCAGAGGTTTTTGCGAGGGGGTTGCCTTAATAACCTACAGGTCCTGAAGAAATATTTGCATCTTTGCCAGCCAGTGGTAGAATATCTGTGTTTCTCGTATTCCTATTCAGGTTTTCATAGGGTAATTCAAAGCTTAGAAATGAAACTTGCTGTATTTTCCCTCAGATCTGAGTGGAAGACCCGTCACAAGCTGCTATACTTAGAGAGGTAGGCTGCTCTTCTTTCCCTAGAGAAAGGGAGCTGCTTGGTTTCACCTTGTGCCATAGCAACTGTTTTCTTTATCTCAGTAAAGGAGGGACAGAATTGTAAAAAGCTTTGAAAGAAATAGGAGTGTTGTTATTTCTGTCCATTGTAACAACTGGAGGGCCAGTGCCATAATACCTGTATAAGAGCTAGGCTTTGGGGCTGGTTCAGTAGAGGGAGGCTATTGTTTTTTTAAAGTTTGTTTTTAACCTTTAACCTAGTAAATTTCATATAGATGACTATTCTGAATCTGTAGAAAAGCAAATAGTCAGATAGTGGAACCAGGAGTTGGGACTCCATGATCCTTACGGGTCCTGTCCAACTCACTATATTCTATGATACACCTCATCATAAAGATGTTTTCCACCTTTATTAGTTTCCAGCCCCCTGCTGAATATATGGAAATCCTGATAGCTTTAGAGGAGGGACAATGAAGTGAGACTTCTCCCCCTGTAGCGGTCCTTGGGGCTGGTGAGCAGGTTTGAATCCTTACGGAGGCCTGGGAAAAGAGCACGTATCAGACATGGGATCTTGAGATGATACACTGCCGTCATTCTTAAGAGACTGTTCTATTAGTCCTTCCTGGTTGAGATCCTGTGAGTGAAGGGACCTTGCTTCTAGGTACAAAATCCCTAAAGTGATATATATATATATGTCTGTCTGTCTGTCTGTCTATTTATCTATCTATCATCTCCATTTTTTACTGAGTAACAATATTGAAATAATTGATGTGACTACATCTTCTCTGTAGAACAGTAGGATACCTCACACAATCCTGTCCACCTATTATGAAGTCTTAGTCCTCCATCCTTAGCCTCACAGGGCCTGTGCAATAGATGATGCAGATTCCTACTACCAGTTTTCTCTCAGAGAATGGACTGGAGGGCAGAAATCACTGTTGTTTAGGCAAAGACTAAGCAAGCATTATGTATAAGTAAAGGCATTGTTAGTATAACTGAAATCTTTAAGAGTCTAATAATTATTAGGCTAGATTTGTTTCAGAAAAAAACCCAAACTAGTTGTTACTATAGTTTTGCTCCTAATTTTTAGTTTCTATACCTTTTCCTGCTGTTGTGCTCACTCTTCCATGGATTCTCTGGGTCCTAGGGTTGGTAGTTTCAGTCTGGTAGTGGTGCCAAGAGATGCAGTATCTTAAGATAAATCTTCAGCATTTTGAATTGTTTTCTGGGAAGAATGTGATGTTTGTGTCAACGGTTTCTTCTTCCTCCCTCTAGGACCCACTTGGGGCTACTTTTATGTTTCCTAACACAGTTACGCCTTTTCTCATTCCTCATCAGTCTGCAGCTCCAGGTTACTTTCCAATATTCTGTATGTGGTGCCATTTTTGTATGATAGATACAATTTCTTTATTCTTTTTGTTACCTCTAAAACCAGTTTTGTCCAGTTTCAGGTCTGAATTTCCTTTAATTAACCAAGCTTGTATTTCTCTATGCCACATCATTGCGTTAGAGTCATAAATATTGCACTCCACATGGGCTATAGGGATGTTACTTCTGTCTGTATAAAACTACAGTCGTGCCGTGTGAAGATAAAAACAAGTAAACCAAATTAGACACCTGGCCAATTAAAGGATTTGCTGTGTCAGCTAAACCAAGCTAAAATAGAACTGCAGGCAAGAAAAGAAAAGTTCAATCAGAGCAAGCAACAAGGCTCAATCCTGAGTCCTTGAGAACGCAATACAAAGCCAAAGGCCTGTTGCTGACAATAGCAATACTGTGTTATTGCAGGGCTGGGGAGTTATGGGTGAATTAAAACTCTGAGAGCTTGGGATAAACCTGTCCTATTTCTTCAGACAACGGGAGCCAGGAGTTTTGTAGCAAAGACTGTGCCACAGAGAGGTATTTTCAGGAAGAATAGGTTTGCTCGGTGTGTTGGGCTGAAGGCCACTTACCTGTCATCTGTCTGCGTTTGCCAGTCACTCCCTCCCCTCCCCTTTACCACCCATTCACATTCTGCTCCATTGACCAATTTTTTCCAGATCTGCCTTGAGTGTTGACATGTCAAGGATGCCTGTGAAATTTGGTGCCTGGGTAGAGTCAAGAGGCCTCCACCCCACCACCTCATCTTCCCAGAAAAATGGGAGCTCTATGCTTCTCCACACTGTTCATCTCACTGCTATCCAGTTATCATGTCCAGCCAGCACATGTGTAGCTACAGCTTCTCTCTGGCCAGCTGTCTGGGGTACGGCAGAGAGCAGGCATTGTGGGAGGGCAAAAAGTGGCAAAGATATGTGATGGCAGCTGGAGCTGTTGGTTGCTGGATACTTCTGTAGGAAACCAGGTCTTCACTGTGCTCACAGCACTGGAAGCTCATGGATTATACAATGGGGAACGCCCAAGGGAGCAGCTCCATTCAAGTGCTGCAATGGGAAATCTCCCTCAGTATTGACACCTGTCTTTGAACCAAGCTGAGGATGCTTTCCATTCATCCCTAGAAAAAATCCCACCACCTCTGCAGGCTGGTTTTCTTTTCCTTCTTCCCTATCTGTCTTTTCACATTTTATTTTTGGGCTGGATCTCTTGTCCACCCAGCTGAAACGTCATCTGCTCTTCTCGGCCCACTAGAATAGGGAGAAACACCTATTTTAAAAGCATCCAAGACACAACAGGAGATCAGTGGTAGTGTTGCTATTGTTCTTGGCTTTGTTAGGGGTGGGTGAGCATGGACAACACACAGTCAGCATTTTGAAGTCTGTTAAACAGTAATATTACATGTTACATGTTTGATGATAATTCACATGAGAACCCTGAACTCCTGGGACCTGGATTCTGCTCTCAGTTCACTGATGTTTCTGTCTATATTAAAGCCCATTTTTGGTTAAGGTTTTTCAGAGATGCCCAGGCCTGTGGGCTGTTTCTTTATGTCTGCTGCGTTTTAGAGCACCTCAGGAAAATTGAAGTTTATAGGTAAATACATTCTGAGAGTTGGCATTAAAAGAAATGTTAGGACATTTTAAAAATACATATTTTACAGTGAGGGTAATTGACAGGTCAGTGGTGCAGCTCCTCTACCTGAGAGTGATTTCCCTTTGATTAGGTTAAGCTTTCCAAAGAAAATGTTTTGTAAGATAGCATGAGAGGCGTCAAATTTCACGTTGTTTGGCCTTGGTAGAAATGGAACAGAAAACGGAGAGGGGGTTTAAATTTGTGAAAGTTCAATCTTATGCAGAGATTAGCATATTTATTGTTATTTCTCATCAGGTCTTTGCAAAGCTCTCTGTTTCCATCACTGCAACTGCCATTGAGCCTAAATTCTTAAAATGCTAACAAAGAAACAAGTTCCTAAATATTTATAGATTTAACAACTAACAAATGCTGTTTCTCCCCTCTCAGCCTTCTCACCCTCATTTATAAAAGCCTTTCCTTTTGTGATTTGTGGCAAGTACGGTCTGTACGGTGGGATTTCTGCCAACGGTTCCAAAAGGAACATGATAGAATCCATGGGAGCCAATTTTACAAGCTCAATCTCAGTTGCTCCTTCTGGCCCTCTACTATATAGATTCTGAATTCTAGTTAATAGGTTTATAAAGCAGAAGGCCACAAGGGACCATTAGCTCATCTGGCCTGATGGCCCATATTTCACAAGCTATTGCACTTTATGCAATACTCTGTACCAAGCCCAGCAGTGTTTATGTTTGGATAAAGCACGTTTGCCAAAAGTCTTGGCTTCAATATATCAAGGTAGGAGGAATCAGCAACTTCCACAGTAGTCTGTATCATCAGTTTCTTAGAATCATAGAGTCATCTTGGTTGGAAGGGACCCTTTAGATCATGAGGTCCAACCATCACCCTAACCTGCCAACCACCACTAAACCATGTCCCTCAGCACCACAGGGATGGAGACTCCATCACCTCCCTGGGCAACCCATTCCAATGCCTACCACTCTCTCTGGGAAGAAGCTTTTCCTAATATCCAATCTAAACCTCCCCTGGCGTAACTTGAAGCCATGTCCTCTTGTCCTGTCATTCCTCACTAGGGAGAAGAGTCCAGCCCTCACCTCTCCACAACCTCCTTTCAGGTAGTCCTACAGAGCAATTAGGTCTCCCCTCAACCTCCTTTTCTCCAGACTAAACCACCCCAGTTCTTTCAGCTACTCCTCGTAACATTTATTCTCCAATTCTTCTTGGCTAATTACTTTCCTGGTTAAGGCAGGGGTTAGACAGATGACTACTTAAATAGAACAAACTCTTCAAGTGCCTCTCAGTGATGCACTTCTTTCATGGTTGGTGCTTGCTCTAGCAAACCTGGGTAATCTACTGTACCTGTGAGAGTCAGATTAATCCACCCATAGTTCCTCCTTTGCCAGTGGAACACCCAACACGATATAAAACTTAGGGGTACTTTTTGTTGTGTAGCTAATTCATTTCCAGAGAAAAAGTCGAAATCTTCTGCTACCTGTCTTAAGAAGCTGGAATTATCTCTGAGAAGATAGTTTCAGTTTTCCCCAAGTGAAACCCCTGAACTTTGCACACTTTAGTTTTAGACAGCTTCCAAAGACAAGGCAGTGGACTTGCCAACTAAGTTGCCTTCTGCTTCTTTATGTCATCCTGGTTAAACGTCGCCGGTCCAGTTCTTCGATTTCTGTTCTCTTTAGTTCTCTTGAGTCTATGACAACAGCTTCTGAGTATGCTTGTTCAGGAAAACCTTTGTTAACTCATATGGGATGTAGCACAATATTATCACATAGTTTTCTTCCCAGGTGGGGATACATTAAAATCAGTGCAACTCAATGTGGGAATTCAGCAATTCAGGTATTTCCAGGAGAATCATTTTAGCCTTTTTTAGACCTCAGTCCTGCTGTTCATAAAATAAATGGCTTCCACATATAAGGTAACTTAGACTTTCCTTGGAAGAATAAGCTGTTACAAGTAAAGAAAAATGATTTGTCTCCCAAAAAAAAGAGAAATGGCAGATGGGAGGAAATGTAACAGTTAACATAGCGCCAGTTCTTGAAATAAGCAAAGCGAGCAAAAATAAATGTGGAAAATAAAACCATTTGCACAGATTTAAAAGAGTAATAAGACAAAATTGCAGAGAAAAGCAAGGCAAGTAGGAAGCCAGGAATGATGGGAAGCATTACTTACTGTCTGTGAGAAATGAACTGAACTCTTTAGACGTATTTATTTCAGCATCAAGAGAATGAATAAGGACTTTTAAAAAAGTTGCCTCGTTTGTAATTTCCTATTTATTCTAAAATGAATGTTGTATTATTTTGCTTTATTCTATATTAATGACTTGGATGCAAGACTGATGTAATTTGCGAGATACCAGGCTGATTATATATTCTTCAATATGAACACAGATCGCTGAGCAAACTTGTTCTTGGAAACCAAGATTTATCCTGCCGATCTAATGATGATGTACTTCTGCCCCAAAATTGTATTTGTCTTACAGACATTGTTATCTCATACATGAATACAAGAGTGCCATGCTGACTCAGCACAATGTCCTCTGCAGTTCACTCCTCTGCTTAAAAATCAAATTGCATTCTGGAAGGATTTGTTTTAAACAAAAAAAAATACTCTGCTTTATTCTTCTGAGCCAAAATCTAGATCTTGGTAGTGTCTGGCAATGAATTTCACAGACTATTTAGATTTTTTTTCCCTCCACCATGGAAGTACCCACTTCAACTTGCAATGACTGCACCTGCGATAGGTTCATGTGGGTCACAAGTATCGGCCAACAGCTTTGTCCACAGCCAAGAACACAGAGTTTTAATTTCTATTAAGTTTCCAGAGGAACTTGGGGACTTGCAAAGACGTGAGCCACCATCACTGGCATGCCTACTGAAGTTTTCTGCCCCCAGTGCTTACAGCTTTGCCTTGCAGAATGACATTAGTGGTAGAGGATTTTTAAACTCTGAAGTTGCAGTATTGACTCCTCTCTGGGACATTCGCATTTTGGAGTCAGACAGAGGGTCCTGGCTATTCACAGTCTGTTAGCAGAAAGATGTAGATGTTCTCAAGCCTGATCCTTTTTCTGAGTTGAGGGATTTTATATTGGCTAAAAATATGGTCTCCATTCTGGATATGCTGAGATGGGATGTCATGACTAACTCAGCCAACCTTAACATAAGCAGTTGCTGGGCTGGGGGGGCTGCACAACCCTTGTGCTCCATTAGCCCTGCCCCATAACTGTATGCCAATCACAAGATGGGATGATTCTGAACAACTCTGAATGGTCCAGGGGCAAATTCCCTGCTCTAATGGTAGGTCCACATGCCACCATTGAATTTTGTGGGGCCTGTATTCGTTCTGACTAACTCTAGACATCTGCAGCATGGACTGACGTAGCCAGTGGCAGCCCTCTTTATTGTCAGGATAGAGAAAGAGGTATTTTCAAGGTAAAACCCATCCATAGTTTCAGGTCCAGACTTCAGAATAAGAGGAATTGTGCCTCTGAAGTGCCTCCTTTAGACATATCCACACTTAAGATGTCTGCATCTGGTAAGATGAATCCTGCCCTGACTCACAGTCTCCATCTGAATTACTGTTGTCTCTCCCCTCCCTTCAGAGTGCAAATCTTTTATTCCTGCCCAGCTCTGGTGTTAATATGCATTGATTTTAATTGGGCATATCAGACATAACACAGCAACAAATAAGCAATCAAAGCTGACCTCAAAGACTTTGCATGTTCCTTCTGTTAATCTTTTCCTTCATGACCTCAGGAAAAACAGATAAATGGCTACTGTTCTCTCTCTTTGCATCCACTCTCCAAGTGGTGCTTTCTGATTTCATTAGCTTTGCCTTTTTAAATATTACATCTCACTTTTTCTTATTATAAAAGCAAATAATTAGTGTGGTGCCTGATATTTTGCTTAGACAAATATGCATACACAACACATATGTGTGTTTTGCTTCACATTACTGTCAGGAAAAAGGGGATATTTTAGGTTACATTGCTTTCTCAAGGCATTAATTGCATACTTATTACCCTCCTATGCCTGCCACCCGAGGGTTTCACTGGCAATTTTCCATCTCTTTTATCCTGGGGGTAGGAAAGGCAGTTCTGAAGACCTGAGGCTAGATGCCTTCATCTGTCACGTTTGGCTGCAGAAGCATCTGACTATTTCTCTTCAGAGCTGCAGCCCTTTGAGGAGTCTGATGCTGTTAGGTCTTGTTTCAGAGCAGCATTGTGCCTGGAAAAAGGAGCTAGGAATGCCTGAAATTCAGATGAAGAAACACGTGGAGGTACATGGTCTGAGTCTGCAGTGCCATGGAATCTTAGAATCCTAGAATCTCCTGAGCTGGAAAGGACACCTGAGGTTCATCGAGTCCAAATCCTGGCTCCACACAGGGCCAGCCAAGTCAGAGCATGGGACTGAGCGCATCATCCTGACACTTCTTGACCTCAGCCCAGCTTGGTGCTGGGACCATTTCCCTGAGGAGCCTGTTCCAGTGCCCAGCCCCCCTCTCAGTACAGAACCTCTTTGTAACATCCAACCTAAATCTCCCCTGTTGCAGCTTCATATACGGGGTAGGGGAACGGTTAGACTAGATGATCTCGGAGGTCTTTTCCAACTTTAATGATTCTGTGATTCATGCAGTTCCCTTGGGTTCTATCCCTGGTCCCCAAAGAGAGGGGATAGGCACCTGCCCCTTCGCTCCCTCTTGTCAGGAAGACACAGACTGCAATGAGGTCTCCCCTCAGCCTCCTCTTCTCCAGGCTGTACAGATCAAGGGACTTCAGCCTCTCCTCATAAGACTTCCCCTCCAGACCCTTCCCCATCCTCATTGCCCTCCTCTGGACAGTGAGGTATTTTCCCACCCAAGCACATTTCTTGATTTCAGCCTTTTCCCTTCCTCCCTCCAGCTTCTCCAAGCTCTGACTCCTCCTTACCCCTTAATTTACCAGGCTTGTTCCCAGCATTGCAGTGGACCCGCACTGTCTCCTTCCTCATCAAGAACAGTGGCAGCAGCACACACAGAGATACATTTGCCTCCAGTAACATCCCCTCTCAAGTGACCGGATCAAATGCCTTGGGGCTAATTTTGGAAGCTGCTATTGGCCACTGCTCCTACAGGAACAGTACGTTGGCCTGTAGCCTTTCACATCAGGCTTGAGTAACTCAGTGTTTGGTACCTCCAGTAAATAACAGTTGCTAGAAAAATTAGCTGCTAATCTTTCTGGACAGAATCTAGAAATACCCCTGACAGCTTCTGGGGCAGCAGAACTCAAAGGGGAGTTGGACATTCCTTGTGCTTCTGTGTGCTGCTCCTCAGCTGCAGCACAGGGATAGTTGTCTGCTTTCACCCTAGGATCATGTGAGATTTCAAAAAAACCACCAAAAAAAAGGTGAAAGTTTTCTATCTGTTGCTTGAAATCAATGTTCAAGGATTTAAACTTCATAACTTTTCTTGCCCACATCCTTATTTATATTGTTCTGAATACAATGCTGCCTTATCCATCCTGAGAACAGCTGGGAAGAAAAATCTCTGTTCCCTGGCTAGGGAACATACAGCACAGGAGAATGAAAACATATGAATAGCACTTGAAATTGGTACATCCAGCCTGTCTCCTGAAGCAGTGACCATCAGCGCTGATGGGAGTTAGATGGCAAGAGGGAGATTAGAAAACATCTGCGCCTTCATTGATTCCAGTGGGAGGTTGTATACAAATAGTATTTCTTGAAAAACAACTACCTCACAAAGGAGAGCTTTTGATTCATTGAATCACAAAACCAGGTTTAGGAGTTCTTGGCTTTGAGTACTTCTACACTGCCTGAGACTGGCAAGCAATGTGATAAACAGGGGGAGAAATGATGAATGGGAAGGAGTCCTGGAGAGAGGCTGTTGGAATTTGTGGTTTATTTTTGTGGAGTTTCTTCCCTGGTGAGCTGTAAGGAACAGTGAGCAGCACAAGGAGGGCAAGATCCTCTCTTCTCCCTGCAGATGACAGGAGTGAGCATCTGTAATCAGGAGGACAATTAGCTTCTGTGGGGCAGCTCTGCTTCCTTTGCACAGATGGGTTCGCAGCTGTGGGGAGCAAGGGGTGGGAGAGGGACCCCCAGATTTAGCCCTCTCATTTCTCTCCAGCATGCCAAGCAGAAGCAAGGGGAAAGCAAGGAGGGAAAAATAATTTGCCATTTATCTATGGATGCTAACAGATGCCTCTCACAAGGGAATAAATTGCCAACTTTGAGGCACAGTGTGTTCCTAGGTTTGCTTTCTGCTCAGGATATACTGTATCCCTAAATGAGCAGAGGATGCTGCCTTGCAAGAAGCCAGGAAGATTAACAAGAATGGAAGTGGTAGAAGGGAAGGTAAGTGTTAGAAATATTAACAGAAAGATCTGGCTTGGAAAATGCATTCTCATACATCTGGGGAAAAATAATCAGAGACTCAGCTGTTCTGCAGGAGAGAGATACTTGAGAGCACTAGAAATGGAAAGAAAAAAACCCCCAACCCTGGAGATAGCAGTGGGAAACCAATTAGACATGGGCTTGTATTGCCACTAAAGAGTATGATTTTGGGGCTACACACAGAGGCAAAAACATTATGTTCCAGGGAGATGATCCTCCAGCTGTATAAGTCACAGGTGGAACAGTGTCTCTGGCTGTGGTGTATCAATGCCAGACTGATATGGATGAATTGGAGGGAATTCAGAGAAAAGTGTCATTAGAAAGAAAAGGGCTGGAGAGTGGAGGGGTTTTTTATATACAAGAAAGATTAAAAATTTATTTTATATGGGTTGGTGGTGATTTGAGTTGGAAAGAATAACGTTCTACAAAAACCCAAAGGCAGTAAATAGCAGGGAGGAAAAAATAACGTTTAGGGTATCAGAGTAGGTATATGAAGAGTATAAAGGATCAAGGAAAACACAGGCAAGAAAAATCCTTTGAGAACAAGAATGATAAATATGATGGTGAAATGGCCCTAAGAGGGAAGTAGTAGGTGCCCATGATGATAACATTTTAGTATCCATTTAGCACTGGAATAGGCTGCCCAGGGAAGTTGTGGAGTCTCCATCTCTGGAGATATTCAAGACCCGTCTGGACGCCTCCCTGTGTGACCTGTCCTAGGGAACCTGCTTTGGTGATGATCTTTTGAGTTCCCTTCCAACCCCTACAATTATGTGATTCTGTGATTCTGATCATCAGGAGCATCCAGAGATGCCCAGGGTAAACGGGTCCCAGGGCAAGCCTGGCCCTGAAGCACAGATCTCCAAGCAGATTATCTCCAAGCAAGACATCTCTGTTGATGGGCAAGAGACTTATTCTTTGACCTGTAACAGGGCTCTGCCCCTAAACATCTTCCACATGTGACGTGTGTACCCATTCACCCTTCCTTATGCAGGTACAGTTCTCCCTCTCGCCATTGTTGTCATCCAGAGGAAACCTGGTTTGTAAGAGGATTTAGAGGACAAGGGTGTCCTCATGCCAAAGCCACCTGACAGCTCTCTTCTCTTTACTACTGAGTCAGATTCAGACACCTTTGTGAGTTGTGTCTTACATGACCCCTTTTCTGCCACTACAGAGAGCAATCCTCCCCTCTTTCCCTTGTGCTCTCTTCCCTTGTATGTATATACTAAAACCTGCCGAGGTCCCCTAGTTTTTCTACCACGTGGCTGGTCTTTGCCTTCCAGAATAAATAAGAAGAATAGCAGACCTGGTTGCTGCTGCAGTCTTTGCCCTGATGAGAGCTGTGCCTCTTCCCCTCCCTCCTCCTCAAAACCAAGTGTGAGTGTAAGGACCTGATTACACTGTTCTGGGCTCTCTTTTCCCTGCACTGATGCTGTACATCTGTGATGCTCCTGCTTTCCTCAGGATCACTGCAGGGCTTGGTGTGTGTTTAGCAACACTGCCCAAATTCGCATCTCCTTGGCACTGCTGGGGCAGGGATGGTGGGCTGAAGTCAGGCTGAAAGGGGGTCCCTGGGCCATGGGGAGTGGGGGAAAGGCCCTGCACTGTGCTCGCAGTTCAAGATTTCCAACCAGAGCCCTTCTGATTAATTGCAATAGCTATGGAGATTTCTTTCCAGTGGTTTCTATGGAGATGATGACTTCTTTGATTGCAACTTTTATAGGGGGATTAGTAAGAGTGCGTGGCCTTTCACTGCAGCTCAGCACAGTAAGCAGGGGTCATTAACGCCTGATAGCTGTGTAGGGACCTTTGTATTATTCAGCAATTAGTATTCTTCACTGATTCCAAAACCACAAAGAATGGTGAAGTATCACTGGGGGGATGAGAAAAATATCGTCACCCGTGCTTTGATGTACTGTTTATTCATGAATGGCAATCCACCCGTGTTTGGGAGGACGTGTATTTGACTCTGTTCATCTCTTGCTCCTTTCTGTTCTGTTTTATAAACAAAGAAACCCCAATGCCCCACCCAAAGAAGGATTTTACTTCAACTGTGAGCTTATGGGGGGCTCTGAACTTGAACTGTCTGTGGTTATGTGTCTGAGTTCTCAGAGGCACAGGCTGGGGCTGGGGGCTCCACACGAGCAAACAGATCTAGCCCCTTTTTGAAAGAAATCGGACCCCAAAATCTAAATGTAGCACTGCAAAGCCTCATGCATTCACCAGCAGCAGTGAAGAAGCTGCTCTCATCCGTGGAAAAGTATGAGCTAGGAAATGGTCAGAAGATAACTTCTCAAGAGAGAAAAAAAAAATACCCAAACCTCTGGGGTACATGTAATGTTTGCTTCAGAAAGTGTTGCCTAGCCACTACCAAACAGATCATTTCACTCCCAGCATCTGCAGGGTTGAATTTGTCTGTTAAATTTTAGCTGTGTGACACATCCTGTAAGGCACAAATGAGCAACGCAATTATTTGAAATCATTAAATGCTGAAGACCAGAGAGTTTAAAAAAAAAAAGAAAGAAAAAAGTCAGACCTATGTTCCCTGTCTTCTGTGTTTGTACATCTAAACTCCAGTTCTTGCTGCTTTCTCAGCAACACCAGGACCTGTAACATCGCAGTGTGCTGTGGGTGTGCGGTGCAGAGAGAACAAGATGAGATGGGAGGGTGATGCCTGTCACCAGGATGTGTCCTGGGGCCAGCCACAGACATAGCTTCTGAGAAGGCACCTAAAGTTATATTCCACCTTGTCCTACCAGAGAAACAGCCTCTGCAGCCAGTGGGCTTATGGCATCCATACCATACAGGATGGGTCCGAGCTGGCAGCCATCTCCATCTCCCCTTGGGGCAGCACCTGGCTTGGCTCCAGGTAGGAGCTCCCGGTCTGTGCTGCAGCATCTGCAGCAGCTAAGTGGTATATACTGTGGGATTTGTGAAACCTTGAGAGGCTCATGCTTCTTGTTGCTTCTGTCTTTAATCTGTGGTTCAGGGCTGGACAAGAAATGCATCTTATTTTCTTCTGCATATGGGGAACAGACTGCGAGGAACAGATTAGTTTTGGGAGATATAATCTTGCAATCCAGTGGTGGGCAGGTCCTAAATCATGTGATGACATGGTACACCTTCTTTGGTCAACCTTGTGGGTTTCATTTGCTTTGGTTTTGGGTTTTTTATTTTATATTTTTTAAAACATTAGTGCCTATTGGAGACTTGCTGAAATGGGAGGTGTGTGTTGCAAAGGCTGGAAATCATAAAATTAGCAATAAAACTAATTCTTTAAGACTAGTAAAATCCCATACTTGCAATTGTAGCCATTATTTTGCAATAAAGCAGCCAGCAGTTGTTAAATAGCAGCTTGTATAACACTTCAGAAAGCTGGGAAAGTCTAAATTGTTGAACTGGGTGTTGCTGAGGTTATACAGCCCTACAGTATCACTAGTGATAAGGCAATGGGACAGCAGTGAGATTTGGGAAGTAGTGGAAGTGGAGGATGTGCTACAGATCAAATTCTGCCCTGAGCATAAGCTGAGACCCTCAAAAGCACCCCAGAGACCAAGGAGGTGCTGATAGGGGTTCCCTGTGTTCAGGCTGACAATAGCAACCATCTCGTCCAGGGAAAATGCATGCAACCTTGTTTCATGCTCATAAGTGTAACATATAATATTTGATTAATGAAGCAGAGGGTAAGGAAGAGTGGTTGGAGTTGGATACACTCTGGAAAACACTAGCCTGGCTTCTTGATCTTAAAAAGCATGATGATGTTCGGTATTTTAAAGAAAAGAAGGTTTGAAAGCTTGGCTCTGTGATGACAGAAGATAACATTTGGTTATGTCAGTAGTGGCCTTTGCAGTCGAATAGCAAATATTTTCCTAGTAACATGAATTTGTGTAACGTGAAGTACCTGTGGTACCCGTACATGAGGATGATTTTGGTGACAGGCAGCTTAGCAGTCTTTTTGTTCAGTTTGCAGTGTAGCCCGGGGCAGCTGAACCACGACCTATTTTTTGCTTTGATAAATCCAATCCCCGTGTTCCTCTGTTTTGTGAGAGATATAAAAAAGGATAGACAGTAATTTAATGAATAGGAACAGTAAAGAAGAACTAAGAGTAGGAATTACTTTAAAGGTATTAGCAGTGGCATCCCTGTGTCCACAGTGGCAAAAGGTTTCAGTAAGGATTACTGAAGCTGTCAAAGCTGGGGGAAGGATGGACTTGACTTCCTACAGGATTTATATTTGGGACTGTTAGTTCTCAGCTGCTTCTCTTCACAGTCGTTTGGTCTCCATGAGACCTGCATATTATTTCAGAGATATTTTGTTTTGTCTGTTGCTGGTAGAGAAGTTCTGGATGCAAACAGCATATTATTTGAGCACCTCTCCTATGAAGACAGGCTGAGAGAGTGGGGCTTGTTTAGCCTGGAGAAGAGAAGGCTATGAGGACACCTTATTGCAGCTTCCAGTACCTGAAGGGGCTGCAGGAAAGCTGGGAAGGGATTGTTTGTAAGGGCACGGAGTGATAGGATGAGGGGCAATGGGTTTAAACTAGAGCAGAGCAGGTTTAGATAAAACATTAGAAAGAAGTTCCTCACTATGACGATGGTGAGACACTGGAACAGGTGGTGGAGGCCCCATCCCTGGAGACATTCAAGGTCAGGCTTGATGGAGCTCTGAGCAACTTGATCTAGTGAAGATGTCCCCGCTCACTGCAGAGGGGTTGGACTAGATGACCTTTAAAGGTCACAGAATCACAAGGTTGGAAAAGACCTTTAAGATCATCAAGTCCAACCATTCTCATCCTAAACTAAACCATATCCCTAATTACCTCATTTACCATTTTTTTGAACACATCTAGGGAAGGTGACTCAACCACCTCCCTGGGCAACCTGTCCCTTCCAACCTATGATGCTACGTTGAATCCAAGGTACACAGACTAGCATGGGAAGAGTGACCTTGGTAGAGGTCCGTCAGCAACTGCATCTGTAAGCACAAATGCATTGACACTGCTTATGCAATGCTGGCACATTTGTATCTGTGTTAAGAATGGCTTTATGGAGTAACACTAAAGGTTGACATAAAATAAAACAGAGTATAAATCCTTTCAATTTAAAATCCAACCAGAGCTTCATGTTCCAACATCTTTCCCCTTAACATCCAAATAACCCAAAATTCTGTGGCTTTTGGGTAAGCTAGGATCTGTGTTGGAACCAAATTTTGCAGCTAAATATCATTTCAAAGATCTGATTGCACAAATAGCCCTACATCCAGGACTGGATCTCTTCTGCATTTTTGATTAAGTTTTGGAGAAGCCATTTAAATGCTTAATGGATGCTTATATAAAAATCAATGGAAACTGTATCAAATTGGGCCAAATGTGCTTAAAAACCCTTACTATGGATTTGGATCTTACTCCAGGCTCTGATTTGAAAATGTTGATCAGTCATAAAAGTGACTAATAATACATTTTATTGTGGATTCCAATAATGCCTGAGTACACAATCATCAAGTAAATAGAGTTTTTCTTCCCATTATCTTCATCTGAAAGAGGACTGAGCCATTAAACCAACCTAAATAATAAAGAAACACATAACGCTCCCCATGAAAGTGTTTGCAGCTGGGTTCTTCCACCACGCGTACCGTGAGGATTCCATTATAGTAAATTGGAGCTGTTAGTGTCACAATATTGCCATCATTAACGTGTTCAAAATATGAGTCAGATCCCCAGCACTCCTTGATGCTCTAATATCATAAATGTGTGTAGTGCTTTATTTTTAGTTCTGGTTTCTAAGCTTTAGTGGGGAAACGTCCTGTCCCAATCGAGTGTTAAATTCTGAGGGTCACATCCAGCCTGGAGTACTGATACAGACACA
Organism: Porphyrio hochstetteri; assembly: GCA_020800305.1. Lineage (NCBI taxonomy): Eukaryota > Metazoa > Chordata > Aves > Gruiformes > Rallidae > Porphyrio > Porphyrio hochstetteri. The sequence goes on along the minus strand of CM036905.1, from coordinate 215,497,236 downwards.
TTCCTCTGTTCCCTTGGCCTCTCCACGTAGCTTCTCCTTCCAGGTTTAAGAGGATTTTGTCTGAGCTCCACTGTCTCCAAGCCTCATAACCACTGATTGCTGCCTTCCACCGCATTCTCATCATCTTGTTCTTTTCTTCCCATCTCCTAAGCGTAGCTCCTGTGTGCATCTCTTCTGCCTGTGGCCCTTCTTTTGTGTGAGAGGTGGTGCTATCCCCCCTGTATCTCATGAGCTGAGAATGGCAGCTCCATTTCTGGCTTTAGCTGTTTTAATGATAAAGAGGAATGGTGGTGTCTTTGAGTAAGAGGGAATGGATAGTCCTTCATGGTAAGTGATGAGACACATTAGGAAATCACAGAAATATCCAACATCTGGGGCAATGAACAAATGTAGTGTTTCCTTTTGTATTAAAAAACTTGACAAATAGCACTTTAAGTAGAACAAACATATTAGGTTTTAGCAGGTGCTTTTGCATATTCTCCCGACTGTTGTGGTTTAACCTCAGCTGGTAACTGAGCACCACACAGCCATTCACTTACCCCTACCCCCTAAGGGGATGGAGAGGAGAATGGAAGACCTTGTAGGTTGAGATAAAGACAGTTTAATAGGATGACAAAGGTACAGAATAGTAATAGTAGTAGTAATAAAGTGAGTGATGCACAAATGCAATTGCTCACCACATGTGGAAAGAAAAATCCAACCCAATATCCACTGTGTTTCTGAGCAGTTATCCCACCTCCCAGTGAGCTTCCTCAGTAATATCCGAACATGATGCTCTATGTTATGGAATATCCCTTGGGCCAGCCCGGCTCAGCTGTCCTGGCTGTGCTCTCCCAGCTTCTTGTACACTGGGAATGGCGTGAGAAGCTGAAAAGTCCTTGACTTAGTGTAGACACAACAACTATCCAGCAACAACTAAACCATCAGTGTGTTCTCCGTGTTATCCTCATGCTAAATCCAAAACCAGGATGATACCAGCTGCTAGAAAAATAATTAACTCTATCTCAACCAAAATTCAGGGTATGCTCTTTAACTTCCCATTGCAACTGTTTTCTGTTGCTGCTTCCTCAGGCTGATAAATAAATTTGTCCCTTTCATCTCTGAAGTAAGTGCAGGTTACCTGTTGAAGGACTTTCTGTGTAATTTCCTAATCTATATAAATTAGACATACTGCTCATACATACATATATATAAGTATACATACCATTAGTTTAGATATATATAACCTAGCTATTAAAGTCTAATTCTTCTGATTTTTTCTTCAATAATGTATAGATCTTGCAATAATATATAGATCTTGCAATAATGTATAGATCTTGCATCTATCGACCAATCAATGAACCGAACAGTGTGAGCCTAGAACCATAAGGCATAACCATATCTGAATCCCAAATTTGCTCTGAACAAGGTGGGAAGATTTTCACCAATAGGACTGCAAAGTGGAAGGGATGTAGTGTCCAGTCTGCTATGCAGGGAATATCTGAGGGTGACATGGCAATCGCAGAACTGGCTAGAGATGGGAGGAAGGAAGGAACTGGAGCAATGAGCTCATGTTATTGCTTCTGGGCAACCAATACTGATGGGTTTATATATCTTAATCACTCCAAGCCATTGAACTTCCAGGCCTGTCATCCTACTTGGGAAAGGACAGGACAGAAAGTGATGGAAGGTGATGCAGGAGATGTTGGGATGACTACTAAAATTAAGTCAGCATTTACAAACATTATTTTCTTTCTCATGGAATTTTTCCATTTCCCCATTACTAGCATATGAGAAATTAATTTCCTGGTTACCCCTCTGACCACTCCTATAAATGGAGATACACATGAGATTTGTCTCCCTTGACTTTAGTAATAATGTTTAGCTTTATAGAAAGTACACCAAGCTTTCAAAGACATTACAAATGTTATGGAACTAAGCTTCATTCATCTGTTGGCTCTTGTTCTCTTGTCAATGAAATCTCATATCTATCAGATAAAAGTTCCCATAGCCACTTTATGAGCCTTTTATAGTTTTATTATAGCAGGGCTGTCTAAGATAAAGGCTTGTCAGATTTAAGAAATAACTTTTAATTGCCTTTTTTCCCCCTTGCAACATTTTTTCTTTTAATATTTCATTTTTTTCTACCTCAGAAATAGGTTTGTTTCTGTCTGCTGTGATCACCCACGCTGCTTTAAGAGTGTAGTGCAGCGAACACTTATTTCTATGAACCATTAAACTGTCATGACAAGAACCCGATTGTAGGATTGCATTGTGTTCCCTATGGGATCAAAGTGGTCCCAGGGGCTCTGATTCATGATCCCCTCAGGTGCAGGTAGGATGCTGACGTGATTCCTACTGCCACATTGCAGCTGTGGGAGGAATATCTGAATGGGACGTACATATGACTGGGGTATGTAAACTGCATACTGTAGTCCCACATAGAGCTGTAAAGTGAGCGGCCTGAGCAGAAGATATCCATACTGTTTCTGTACATCTTTACTAATGGGATGTTAACTCTCTACAACTATCTGAAAGGAGGTCACAGCCAGGTGGGTGTTGGTCTCTTCTCCCAGGTAAGAAGTGATAGGACTAGAGGAAATGGCCTCAAGTTGTACTAGGGGAGGTTTAGACTGGGTATTAGTAAACATTTCTTCCCCCAAAGGGTTGTCAATCATTGCCACAGTCTGCCCAGGGAAGTGGTTGAGTCACCATCCCTGGGAGTATCTAAAAGACCTGTAGATGTGGTGCTGAGGGGCATGGTTTGGTGGTGGACTTGGCAGTGCTAGGTTAAAGGCTGGACTCAATGATCTTAAGGGTCTTTTCCAGCCTAAATGACTCTTATCATTCTAACCCTTTCACCACCCCATCTATATCTACCTGTGATCATGAGAAAGAACCCTTACAATTTTCATCTTGAGATTTTTTTTAATCAGCAGTGGATCTCCGTAACAAACACCCGCTACCTTTGCATCTCTTCAGGATCTAAGGGTAGATTCCTTCATTATCTCTAATAATTTCTAATGTAAGCAGCTGATTCCTGCATGAAATTTGAAGAAATGATGGGAACAGGTGGGCCTGTGTATGCATGAATACTGGGACTCTTTCTGCTCTCCCTTGTCCTTTTTACATATACATGCCTCCAGTGACCTCACTGGATCTTCTCTAGGTTTACATAGTTGTCAACAGCAGGTGTACCATTGCAAACCATATGGATTATTAATGGAAAACCAGCTAAGAAGTAAAGTAATGTTGGACTGGGAGATAATTCTCTGCATTTCAGTAAAGTATAACACACAATTATATCTCCAAGTTGTCAAGACCTTCAAGGAGTGGTGTTTAAAAGGAGTGCTAAATATAGCAAAGGATCCAAGCTCTGTGTTAAATTACACCCATGCAAGTCTGTAGTAAATTTAAATGAGGTCACCTGTACCAGATTTACACTGCCAGAGCTAGAGCAGGATCTGACCTAATCTGAGTAAGGGATGATGCACATCAAAGGTGTTGGCATAAAGGCAATTTAAAAAGTGATTTGAAAATGGCATGAAGTATCTTAAAAAGATGTTTCTGAGCTGCAAAGGTCAAAGGAGAACTCAAATGTCAGAAATGTTATGTCTACAATTCAGGGCTGTTTTATGCAATAATATGAAGCTACAAATACTTTTCTTGTAGTATTTACAAAGGTGTGTAATTTTCTCTTACATTTCCCCCCCTCTTAATTTAGAAATATATTAGTTTTGGGAAATGTTTGACACCACAGTAATATGTGAAAAATGAGGTGTAAATTAAAGCTGTTTGGAAACTTTGGCAAAACATTCATATTTTGTCCTTTTTTTTTTAATAACTGTGGCTTCAGTTTTCAACATTTATTTAAATGCAAGCATACTCTAAATAGGTATCCATTCTTAAGATAATTGTGTAGCTGTGGTTGAAGTAAATTTTCTCATCACTTTTTTCATGTGAGTTAACCCCAACCGACAACTAAGCCCCACTCAGCTGTTCTCTTGCTCCCCCCATTGTGAGATGGAGGAGAGAATCAGAACAATAAAAGTGAAAAAATTTGTGGTTTGAGATAAAACCAATGTAATAGGTAAAGCAAAAGCTGCACACACCAGCAAAACAAAAGAAGGAATTAATTCCCCACTTCCCATGGACGGGCAGGTGTTCAGCCACCTCCAGGAAAGCAGGGATCCATCATGTGTAACTGTTTATTGGGAACACAAACACCATCACCCTGAAAATCCACCCCTTTCCTTCCTCTTCCCCCAGCCCCTGATATGCTGAGCATGACATCATATGTTATGGAATATCCCTTTAGTCAGTTGGAGTCAGCTGTCTAGATGTTAGGAAAAAATTCTGCACTGAAAGAGTTGTTGGGATGTGGAACAGGCTGCCCAAGGAGGTGGTTGACTCACCATCCCTGGATGTGTTTAAAAGATGTGTAGATGAGGTACTTAGAGACATTGTTTAGTAGAGGACAGGTACAGTTGGACTCAATGATCTTAAAGGTTTTTTCCAACCTTGTAATTCTGTGATTCTGTCATTCTGTCTTTGCTGTGTCTCCTCCCAACTCCTGGTGCACCCACAGCCTACTCGCTGGTGGGTTGAGGAGCAGAAAAGGCCTTGACTGTGTGAGCACTGCTCAGCAGGAATGAAAACATCCCTGTGTTATCAGCACATATCCAAACACAGCCCCCGTCTGAGCTAATATGAAGAAAATTAACTCTATCCCAGCCAAAACCAGCACAGACTTTTACATAAGAAAGGATGCAAATTCTGAGTCAGCACACATGCATACATTTCAGGAGAGGATATGGATAAAGGTTTAATTCATCATCCTTGGTTTTACATTTTTTTAATCCAGTGTAAGAGAATGCGTTAATTCAAAGGAACAGTGGAGACAGCAAGAGCACAGAGCCAGTTTCAGCATGTGGGGGTTTTTCTTCTTTGTTTTTTTCTTTAGACTAATGATATAGTTACATTGAGGAATTTGCTTTTTTAACACAGTTATTGGAAAGCCTGTTGTGCTTGAATCTACTTCTGAAACATATAAAGTAGCTGTGCTTCATTAGCTTCAAGTTATTATGAACAGAGAACATAGTCTTGTTTTGTGGGTGGGTGGGAATACTGAATGTTCAACAAAATATGGTGCTTGTAATTTGTTTTTTATTTTTTTTGTTTCCATGTAAAATGATGTTCCCCTTCTTGTTTTGCCTCTAGACCTTGCTGCAAAAAGTTAATACACAGGACCTATGCTCCTGAATAGACCTCTTTCAAGATCTTCTAACTGATTATACTTTCTTTGCTTCTTGGGATTGTAAATCTAGAGCTTCTCTATTAATAGAGCCTCCAAGTCCTAAAAAAGGTGCTATGTTTTAAACAAAGTCAAATTTTTAGGCACACTTCCAATGCAGCATATGCCAGCTGTCAAACAACTGGCAGTGAGAGAAGATAATTCTCTTCATAGTTATTGGAAGGAACCCACAAAGTTAGTGGACTTCATACCTCCCCCACAGAAAAAAACCCACATGTGAAGGTTATTATCTGTGTTGTGGCTTACAAACTAGCATGGAAATACATTGCTTAGGTGTGATGGTTGTTTACACACTGTCAAAAAGATCTAAAATATGACCAAGACCAGAGTGACTTGGTTCTGAGGTAATTCAGCACAGTTACTGCTGCACTGCATTGTCTGCAATGCTGAGTGTTAACTGCATTCCCCAGTGTTGCCATCTCTTGTAACCATATTTGTGGAGTATGCTTTGGATTCTTAAGGACCATATCCTGGAGCTGTGGGATTCCATGGGTGTTTTAGTTTTCAGTTAAAAAATTCTCATGTATGGAGAAAAGATTGAAACTGTGACTTGTAGTAATTACCGCAAGCAGGTGAATAAACGGGTTCTATTTATTCTTTCTAAAATATCATGCCTTTAAGACTAATGCTTTGAGACCTGATGTAAAATCAGGTTGGAAAATCTCTAGTTGACTTCACAAAGCAGAATAATTTTGGTTAGAGATTTCTGAAGTCCATCTAGTCCAACCTCCTACTCAAAGCAGGATCAGCTAGATCAGGTTGCCCACAGAGTTTTCCAGTTGAGTTTTGAATATCTTCAAGACAACCACAACCACTCTGGTCCCTTGTTGCAATATTTTGACAACCCTTATGGTGAGGTTCTTTCCTTATACCAATCTGAAATTTCACTTGCTGCATCTGGTACCTGTTCCCTCTCACCCTATCCCTTTACACCTCTAAAAAGAGCCTGTCTCCATTTTTTTTACACCTTCAACTACATTATGTAGCTGTAGAAAGCAGTGAGATTTCCTCTTTGCCTTTTTTTCTTAAGGCGCAATGAACCCAGTTCCCTCAGCCAATCCCATGTCCTTCAGCCCCCTGGCTATCTTGAAGACATTCCCTGTATTCCTTCCAGCATATCAGCCTCTTCTCTTCTGGGGAGCCTGAACTGGACACATGATTCTAAGTGAAAGTCTAGAGCTAAAAAAACCCCAACTTCCAATCATAATGGCTGGGATTCTTCTCTTCAAACTTCAGGACTCTCATCTACATCTAAATGGATCACTCTTCTTTTTATACTCAGTGGGGAGAAATAGGTCCTTGCAGACTATTTACCTTTCCCTTTCACCAGTCTACCTTAGGATGAGATGCTTTATGTCACAGAGGGATCATTTCTCTGCACCGATGATGAAAGTGACACATTCAACTGTTTATATCTACACCGTGTATCTCTAAAGTTAGGAGAGAGAATTCACAGCCTGTGACTTTTCAGGCAAGAGATGGTAGCTGGTCCAAGTTACAATATTAGAGCTAATGATCACAGTCCTGCACTTCAGCAAAATGCATGACCACACAAATGTTGTCTTTGGGGTTTATTGATTTCTGTCACTTTGAAGGATTAAGATGGGCTTTCAGTGAGCAGTTGCATGGTTCATATCCTAAAAAGGCTCATGTCTTTTGTTAAATGAAGGCACTCTCATTTAGTCAGAAACTTTGCAAATATTATATTTGCTATGCTTTGAACACTCAAGCACTGTCCTTCATGTCAGTGTTAGAGAGCTAAGCTATGAAATGGCAGAGGGCAGGTAATTGGATCTTGGCTGAAGATAGCTCTTTGGAGCCCTCAACACAAGAAGGACATGGACCTCTTGGAGCACATCCAGAGGAGGGCCACAAAAATGATCCAAGGGCTGGAGCACCTCTCCTATGAAAACAGGCTGAGACAGTTGGTCTTGTTCAGCTTGGAGAAGAGAAGGCTCTGGGGGGACCTTATAACTGCCTTCTAGTACCTGAAAGGTGCCTAGAAGAAAGCTGTGGAAGAACTGTTCACAACAGCATGTAGCAATAGGACAAGGGGTAATGGTTTTAAGCTGGAAAAGGGGAGATTTAGGTTGGATATTAGGAAGAAGTTCTTCAATATGAAGGTGGTAGATCACTGGCACAGGTTGACCAGAGACGTAGTAGAGACCCCATCCCTAGAGATATTCAAGGTCAGGCTTGATGGGGCTCTCAGTGACCTGATCTAGTGAAGAAGTCCCAGCTTACTGCAGGGGGGTTGGACTAAGTGACCTCTAAAGGTCCCTTCCAACCTTACACATTCTATGATTATATGATACTGTGAGACATGTGGGTGAGCTGGAGAGGTGGCTGGAGAAGGGCCATGGTAATCTCTTCTGTAAGGCATCTTGAAATACACCACGGGCTACTATTCATCACTACTGCTTGCATAAAACTGCAGTTTGGAGTTAAATTGTATTTAATCTAAGCAGGCACCATGCACTTAATCAGTAGCCATACCCTGCATTCTCGAAAATACTTCTCTCTGAATTCCTACTGGAAACTGAGTATTTCCTTTCAGTAAAGTGTCAATTTAATCAAATATATTGGTCCTGTAAACAGAAGCTCTTACCAGCATTTACCAGTCAGATTTCTCCCCCATTTCATGGGTTATTCAAAGCAGTCTTCCACTGCAGGCTGTAGGATACTGGAAATGACTTGGTACCTTTTTAGAAAAATATATCTCCTTCATTCCGGCTGGCAAATATACAGGGAATAACAGTTTATTGTACCTGATGCATATTTGTTGGACTGAGTGCAAGGATAAGATGGTGAAATATAATGGCCTGTGATATACAGCAGGTCAGGCTAAATGATCCAATGGTCTCTTCTGAATACATGAATTGCTGGGCTTTGTGCCAGAAGCCAGCCAGACTCCTGGTGTTCCCACAAGTCACTATATTCATCTCTCCCTGCCCCCCTGAACTCTGTGGTGAAACTCCCCTTTGCATCGTTTAGAGCAGGATATTGATGCGGGTAGTTAATGCTAAGATGAAAAGTCCAACAGTTTGTTGGGAACCTCTGAAGTGCTGGGTAATGGAGACACAGTTATGGCTTGTATCAGGAATAGTGTGATCAGCAGGACCAGGGCAGTAATTGTTCCCCTGTACTTGGCACTGGCGAGGCCACACCTTGAGTACTGTGTTTAGTTTTGGGCCCCTCACTGCAAGAAGGACATCAAGGCCCTGAAGTGTGTCCAGAGAAGGACAATGAAGCTTTTGAAGGTTTTGGAGCACAAGTCTGATGAGGATTCACTGAGGGAACTGGGATTGTTTAGTTTGGAGAAGAGGTGGCTGAGGGGAGACCTTGGTGCTCTCTACAGCTGCCTGAAAGGAGGTTGTAGCGCAGTGGAGGGTTGGTTTCTTCTCCCAGGCAACTATCAATAGGACGAGAGGAAATGGCCTCAAGCTGTGTCAGGGAAGGTTTAGGTTGGATGTTAAGAAAAAACTTCCTTAACTGAAAGAGTGGTCAGGCATTGGAACAGGCTGCCTAGAGAGATGGTGGAGTCATCATCTCTGGAAGTATTCAAAACTGGGACATGGTTTAGTTGACATGGTGATGTTGGACAGACACTTGGACTTGATGATCTTAGAGGTCTTTTACAACTTAAAGATTCTATGAAATAGGTTCGAAATCCAGCTAAGCTACAAAGTTGACTCTAAAGGACTTGGGCTCTGTGGGATCAGTGCCCTTGGTTTTTCAATTCCTGGCAGCAGTCTGGCAGGGACTGCCAGCTACATCTTCTGCTCTGCAGCGCACTGCTGAGCAGTGCCCCTCTGTACTAGTTAGAAGGGCCTCTCTTGACATTGCTGTTTGGCACCGAACAGTATTTGCATCACAAACTGCCGTTTCAAACTGTAACTCCGCTGATCCCTGAATCCTTGGCAGTATGGTTGTCTCCTCCTACCCCCTGCTCTTGCACCAGCACCACTGCTCATCTGGATCCACAGGGAGACAAGTTATCTACAGTCAGAAAAGTGTTGCTTCTGCTCCAACAACATAGGCCGTGTTAGTGGTGAAGTTCTTTGCAGCAAGACTCATGGTAGAAGAGGTGCCCCAAGCTGTGTTCAACTTCCTCATGTCACTTAGTGCCCTAACTTCTAACGAGCTTTTCAGAGTTGGGCTTGACTCTATTTATTAGTGCATAGGGAAGGAGGTAGGCTCTTTATTGATGAGTATTTTTTCTCCATTGGAAGCCCTGGTGCTAATGATGTCAGTCCAGACAACTCTTAGATGTACTCTGAATATAAAATTTCAGCTCTGTATGATCTGTTTCAGACTACTATGGTGCAGTCTCCCTTATCTTGTGGAGAAGGTGCTATGACACATTATGAACTTTTTATCAGGCCTATATTTGCTTAGAAATCTGCTGTAAAACACAGGTGGTTTCCAAACATGTAATGTCCTGGAAATGGCAGGGAGGAAAGAAGAGGATGTAATTTTCTCTGCCTGGGTGGATGAGATAGAAGCACGCTATCGTTTAGGTTAGAAGAGAACTTTGAAAGGTTCTGGTACAAGTCTCTCAAAGATGGGCTAACTTAGATTGAGTTGCTCATGACCTTAGTAGCTGGAGATTTTTCAGCCTCTCTGGTCCCTGTTTTGGATATTTGATCACCATCATCATTATGGAACACAGGAAGTTCCATGTGAATATAAGGAGAAACTTTTTCACTGTGAGGGTGACAGAGCCCTGGGACAGGCTGCCCAGAGATATTGTGGAGTCTCCTTCTCTGGACACATTCAAACCTGCCTGGATGTGTTCCTGTGTCTAGGTGATCTTACTCTGTCAGAGGGGTTGGACTAGATGATCTTTCAAGGTCCCTTCCAACTCCTAATGTTCTGTGATTCTGTGTGATTCTGTGATCATGGTGATTTTACCCCCTTACTTGGAGTAGGTGTTTTCTGTGCTGTCTGTTGTGCTTCCACCGTGCACCTCTGAGAAGGATCTTGATCCATCTTCTTTATACCCTCCAATTAAGTTTTTTTGAAGGCAGCAATGAAAGGCTCATTTAGCCTTTTCTTTTTAAGGATGAACAAACCTGATTCTTTGAGTCTGTCCTTGTAGGAAACTTACTTTAGACACCTTCAGGAAATGCTAAGCCAGACTTCAGATGGTCCGCGGTGCTTCAAGAAAAAACCTTCAGTTCTCTTGAAGGTTTCTGATTCACTCAGTGCCTTTGTTGTCCTGGGATTAACATCATCAACACCATTATTATTAATTTTTTAATTATGAAATTTTATAATTTAAATTTTCTAATCTGATGCCCTTCTCTATCTTTTGGTTGGTTTGGGTTTCCCCCCCCAAGTGTTTTAAAAGAAGCACTGTTTTATTCTGCATGGAGTAGCAGATACAGTACACCAGGTCGATGAGCACTTTTCCTTTTTGTGCTGTTCAGAAGACTTGGGGAAAAAAATTAGATTCTGGGGTTTTTTATTTTTTATTTATTTCCAAAAGAAGACTCATGACATTGATAATCGGAGGAGATGGGACTATTCAGGCATGTGAGGTCTTTGCCAGCTGTTTCTTTTGCAGCTGCTCTCGGGGCTGGGCTCTGCTCTGTCTCAAGTCATGGTAAAAGATAGTTCAAGTTTTGCTGTTGTTTTCTAGCCTGACAAATGTTAAAAGATTTGACCTCATGTGACACAGCAGAAATATCTAAATTGCTGCTATGATTCACTTTCAGATATTGCCTTTTTTCTCCTCCTGAAAACATTTGATAAGCCATTCTCTCCAGATATGTTCACATTGGCTTGAATCCCTCTGGCTAAGAATTTAAGATTCTTACCTGCTTCCAGGGCTTGTACGCACAGACATTTATTCTCTTGGTTCTCTGTGTTTCCTCCCCCCTACCTCCAGTTCTTCATTGTTTATTGGATCTTATTTTTCTTGAGGACCATATATACTGCCGCAGAAGGGTGATGGGTTGACACCTCATCCACAGCTTAACTCAGATTTTTTGCCACTGCTTTTCCCTATTGTTCAGTGAAATAAATATTGCAGATACTGGTTCAGTCTGAGCTGGGAACAAGGTAACTGCAAAAACAGTCACTGTTTGTGATGGTTTGGGGTTTTTCAGCCTTTTATATGGAAATATATTTATCTGTATGGGCAGAAAGTTAGTATTTTAGTTAAATAAATGGATCATATATTTTATACTACTCATGATGGTCTTTTAAGGCTGAGAAAAAGATCTGCTATAATGAATAAAAAATGGTAGTGCTGAGCAATGCATCGGTAGAAATATCACAAATCAGGCTTGTATTTTGCAAACTGGAAACATGTTTCCCACAGCACCTAAGGGACTTAGGAGCACAGGACACATTGAACCTCTCTCAGTCCATTTATTCAAGTTAATTCCAGACCTAATGCAGTGGCTACAGGCAGTTGAAACGGAGTCCCACACATTAAAAGTGATTGGAAAAATTAGAGTATTCCAGTGCTGGATAGAGCTGCAACATTTATTTTTCAATACCTTTGGTTGCTGCAGAAGTTAGCCTTGGAGGTATTTTTAGGCACAAACTGAGGCTAAATGTGGACTTTGTGTAATGGAGTGCTTTAATGAGCTAAGGTACATTTCAAATACACAGTTGAGGGTGTCTGCTGCTGAGGTGGTCACTCATGTCTGGCCACGTGTGTTGGCTTTGGCATTCATTGATCCCTTGCTGGGGTAATTTGACTTGCTGACCTACAAGAAACCTAACTCTCCCAACCAAAGTGTCTAATTTTATGCCAAATTATTGAGTTGAATTGCCTCAGAATGCTGCCTGACAAGCATGACAGCTGGTGCAAGGAATGAATCTGGAAGAGGTGTCTGGAGTGGGGGGCAAGGAAGGGTATGGAAAGGTGGGATGGAGGAGCAGGTCCACTCCTTTGGACAGCAGCAAGCTGTTAGGTCAGCTTTTGCTCAAACTTTGGCCGAGCAGGACTTGCTTCTCTCTTTTTTTTTTTTTGTTGTTTCTGCCTTGAATGGGCCAAAACCCTGCTCTGTTCATGAAGTTTGCAGTTTCTCGCTAGCACAAATTACTAAGTTTTATTAGTTGTTTTGTAGTGTTATTCACATAACTTTATTTTCCTTACAAAATCTCTGAAGACACCTTCACCCTTCCCCTCCAGCCAGACCCACAGGAAGGACTCTTGCTGTGCATTACTGATTTATTACATACGACCTTTCTGTAGCAAACATCAATATTAATATTTGAATAGCGATCCATTGTGTCTCTCCAGCAAATAAAGCACCAATGATCTCATTCTCATCTCACTTACCCTGGGATAAAGCAGGAGCAATTTCACTGGATGCAAGCATTACACTGGTGTAAAATTGCTGGAGGTAGATGAAAACTGGGAATGGCAGAGAGTAACTGTATAATAAAAAGATATGACGTCACCCTTTGGATCATGGAATATTAAAGAGTCTACTGTTGACATGAAATTTTTAGATAATGAGTGTGCAGGCTTGGTGGCTCCCCCTGCCCCCCCCTCCCTGTTGGTGTAACACATATTTGAGAGGATCTTGCTTGGTCTGCGCACCGGATTAGAAATCAGCTGTCATTAAGGAGTGTTTCGCAGCGTAAAAGGTTCCTGGGTGTGATGGTGTGCATGAGAGGCAGCTGTGGGGATTAAGCTGGCTGGTAACAAGCATTTGTATTTACCAGTCTGGTTAACTTCAGATCAGCCTTCTAAACATTTCCATGGAAACAAGGGAAGTTTTGGTTCACTGTAAGTGGTTTAATTTACTTTCTAACCCTATTAAAATAGAATACTAAACAAAGACAAAACTAACTCAGACATGTTTGCTATAATATGATTTTAATCAGTCATGGCATTCAGTGATTTCTTTTCCATACCTCCTGCCTGCACTTATGGGGGAAGCTTTCCTTGGGCAGTTGCTCCTTGAATCTGACAAAATAAGTCAGGAAAAGAACTATGGAACAGTGGAGGGTCTTAAGTCTTTATTTTTGGTAGGAAACAATTCAATGTCTGTGTTTTTGAGCTTTCCTGGGGTTTTTTAAGGCATAAAACTTGAGCTGTTGGAATGTGCTTACATCCTGGAATTTCTTCTATATCTCCTGTTTTACTGTAATGTCATGTGTAAACTTTGATGTAACAGAATAGTCACTTGTCAAAGAGGTAAAAGACATATTGATGCACTCATAGAGAAAAGTACTAAAAATGTGTTTTCATTCTGCACGGGCATCTTTCAGGTCACATCGTAGGAAACTATTCCTTAAGGTTTTCCCTAGATTTCTAGGAAGAAGTTCCCACTTCCATACAAGTAGGGATCTTAGTTGTAAAGCAGCAAAGTGAGGAGGACTGTAAACTGACTCAGGCGGATGAGCTTCGTGCTCTAAGAGCCTGCCTGTCTCTCGGGATGCGTGCACCTGAAGACGAATTGTTTGTATGACTCAGAAGGTGTTTTCCAGTAGAAGTGATGCTTACTTCTGCAAGGCTGATAGCTGGTAAACGTATGAACTGCTTGAACAAAACCAGATTTAATTATGCATGAATGCCAATCGGCCTGGAAATCAGTTCGGCTGACACACTCAAAATCCGGCATTGTTCTCTGAATTTCAATAAATCTGAGTGTTAATCTTAAATTCTATTCTAAGAGCAGTCAGAGGCAGCAGGGAAATGGAGCTTGATGTTTATCTGAGCATTGGAAATGAGTATAGCTTCTCATCCCTAGAGAAGAGAAGGCTGAGAGGGGATCTCATCAACACTTATAAATACCTGAAGGGTGGGTGTCTACAGGAAGGGACAGACTCTTCTCAGAGGTGCCCAGTGACAGGACAAGGGGACACAGGCACAAACTAGAACACGAAAATTTCTGTCTCCATATAAGAAAAAACTTCTTTACCGTGAGGGTGACAGAGCCCTGGAACAGGCTGCTCAGAGAGGTTGTGGAGTCTCCTCTGGAGGTATCCGAAACCCATCTGGACGCTGTCCTGTACAACCTGCTCTCAGTGATCCTGCTCTAGCAGTGGGATCTCCAGAGGCCCCTTCTAACACCTACAAATTTGTGAAGCTATAACATCAGGGAGGAGCTTTTCCTTTCCCCTGAGCTAACAGCGCTGTCCATGTTAACACTCGGGTCTGTAGCTGCAAAGTGATGTCACTGTTTCACGTATGGGAAACTAAGACAGCCAAATAGTCCATGGTTTGTCCAGTGTCACAGAGGCTTTTTACAGTTGAGGGAGTTCAATCCCTGTTACCTGAAAGATTGATCTCAGACTTTTCACACTTTTCCCATTGCTCACCACTTTCATCCATGATGGATGAGCTCTGTCTATCTGGTCTACCTAAAGAATTGTCTAAACTCCAGACCATTCTGATAGTAAACTATAGCTAAGAATATCTGTTTCTATAGAAAATACAGTCAAGCTTGGTAATTAAAACATATTGCAGCAGGTGGCTGGGTGTCCGGCTCTGTTCCGTACCTCCCTGGACAGGAATGTGTGCAGCTGACTGCAAGCAGCTGTATGTGCACTTGAGAGCTCCAACGTGCCTGCAGCTCTACAAGTGGCTTTAATCAACAACAGCAACAGGCAGAGAAATGCAAAGACAATGTGACTGAAATACTCTCCTAGGTAACTGTAGTATTTGGAAGAAAACCATGTGAACACGTTGGCAGCATGGCAGTATTCTTTCAAGGCAGAAAACTTGAACAAACCAGACTCTGATCCTGCTGAAATACGCTTAAAAGCAAGCACGGAGTATAAAGCATTGCAATATTTTGAGGTTTGGTGTAAACTGTTCTCCAGCTGCTGAAGTCAGACAAAATAGCAAAAGGATATTAAGTTTCATGTGGAAAAAAAAAAGGTAGATTGTTTGTCCTTGTGAGTGCAACAAAAAGGTTTGCAAACAGGGATGCAATGTAGGAAAAGGCTCAGAAACATGAAATCTGTGGTGTGCCACAACACAGTGAGTATTCCCAGAAGGGACCATTCATGTGTTTAAACTAACTCAAGTTTCAAGCTGGGACCCGTATTTTTTGAATAATAACCCCTGCTTCCCTTCTCACCATGAAATATAAATTCTCCTTTTTAACGTGTGTTGGTATAGAAGGTTGTTTCTTTGTTAAAGCATCTTTATGTCCTTACAAACTGAGGTCCTAAGCCTTCCCTGATAAGTGTGTGGGCTTGGGCTGGGGACAGAATGAAAATGATTTTCTGTGTACTGCAGTCATTGGAGTAGAGCTGCTGAGGTAAAGGAGAAAGTCAGATCCTAAGCTTTCATTATTAAATTTGTATCAGGAGCAAATTGAGTTAAGAAAAGACTTACGAGGAACACCAGTGCACAGAAAAATTATAATGATCCTCAAATGGTTTGGAAATAAAAGGAACAACCTGGGAAAGTTTAGACTGTGCTTTTTTTTTCCTGTGTCAAGAACAGGTGTGAGCAAAATGTGAGTCAGTCAGAAGATAGCTTTGTTCTTGACAATGGATTTTGTGGGCTCTTGTGGGTTTAGTATTATCCAGATATCTCAGACATGGGCTGACTGTGAAACTATTATATTGAAATCTTAAGTGTATCGAACTCCAAGGAAAATGATGCTTGTTTTCTTCTTCTTCCCTACGGCCGTAAGGTGACAACAGTGGCATTTCCATATGGATTTCCCATAGGGGCAGTGGGCAAGTATGCAGTCTGTTTGATGAAGAGATGAAGCTTATCTCATTTCTATGTTGAACACAAGTGAATATGCAAATGTGGTGTAATGACAAAAAAAGAACCAAGATTGCCGTGGAGGTGCACAAAGAGCAGCTGGGTACTGATTTGTGACCTCCTTCCAGCATGACACTCTAAGCATCTGCATTCTTCAGAGGGCTTTGTGGGGTCCAGTGACAGCAGGAGAAGCTGGATGGGGAGACCTGAGTGTGTTTTTTCATCTTGTTCTCTCATGGCTCTGGGCAGCGTGCTGTGGGGGACCATCCACCAGCTCCAGACCTTCAAGGAACAGGAGGTGCTTTATCCGGTGTCTGCAATCTGGTCTCCCACCAGTCCATTTTCAGCCTGTAATCTTTGAACTCTTCTTTTATTTGTTTCCCCTGTTTAATTCCAGCAGTATTAGCTGCTCTTTCTCTTCATGATTCCTTTTCTATTTAGCCTTCTAAGAAGCACTTGGAAGTTTTTCTCTGTCTGGAAAATGCCCACCAGATTTGCTAGGCATTTGCAACCAAGCAAACTGGTGATTAGTCCTCATAGTCAATCAAATCACTAGATTTGAAACATCTCTCTTATAAATTGGTGTCTGGGATTTTGTCTACTAATTCTACTTGAATTAATTTCTGATGGCAATTATTTTTCCACTTAAAAATACTTAGCTTTATCTTCTACTTAGAAAATATAAATTAGGCAGTTCTCATTGACTAGATATTCTCAGGAGCATGGGGAAGCTAAACTCACTGGTATTGAGAAGATTTCCTATTTATTAGCTTAAAAACTGCTTCTGTAATCTGTCTAGGAGTGTCTGGGGAAAAATAACAATTTATAGTTATAGAAAACCATATATTTCATTTTCTAACAAAATGCATCATTTAATTCTAGCTGATCTTAAGCATGAATTTCACAAGCAGGGATCCCAGTGCTTTATTTCCTTTCCCTTTCTTTTAAAAAGGCTTTTTGTTGTAGGCCCCTATTTGCTGTCATCAAGTGGAAATATAGCTCTTCCAATTCCCTGCTCCCAGTATCAAACATACTCAATTGTGCCGGTCTCTGAATAGGTACAAAGTAAGCTGATACAAAAGCTGAAAGTCATGTTCAGGTACTTCAAAGACTCCTTTCAAATTTGTTGAAATGTTTTGATAGCTTCTTTAATACAAGAGTAACCCCTGACAAAATTTATTAACCTTTGATTTACACTCCTCATTTGATTTGCATTCCTCTTCTAAGTTATCAATTTCTAATTTAGTCGTTCAATTTGAACCTCAGAAATAGAGATACAGGGCTGGGCTCAGCTGATGCAAACTGACTTGTGTTAGTTCCCAACACCTGGGAATCTGGCTGCTTGTATCTTCTGTAGATTTTTCCCTAATGTGACGTTACTGTTTTCGTTCTAGAACTTTATTTTCAGTCGCAGTAGTAACATCTGGCTTTAACCTCCTCTTGCTGTGACAGGCAATTGCTAGTTCTGAATGCAGTTGTGAACAAGCACAATATTGTTCACTTCAGTTGAGTTACGTTTGCTTTTAGCAAACTGTCAGCAGAGAGAGTCCAAAATTGATTTAGATTTAACGTTAATGATGTGATCCTCTGTATTGCTTCACATCTGTGGTCTTTTCAGGCAGTATTAGGAAGCTTCTACCTTCCCTGCTTGTGTTTGCAAATCCTATAAAGCAAAACAGCCCATCCTTCCTTCCTCTGAAAAAAAATGCACTAGCGTCAAGAAACAATGAACTGAAAAATACAGAAAATCTTCTCATTCGAGGTCTGTCTGCATTAACCATTAATCCTGATGGTGTCTGCTGAAGGGGATGCATCAGCATCCCTTTAAAAGGCATGACTGCACTCAGAAAAATTGTCTTGGGGAAAAAAAATAATCAGCTTGCAACCCTTTTTCTTCGCAGTTCCAATTTTTGTATGTTGAGTCATGTCTGCCAATTGTAATGCCAGTGACTTGTCTCAGTGGTCCTGCTGAGCTGGAAACACTTGCGGAGGGGGAACAGAGTTCTAGTCCTTTCCATGTGCTGTTGGTGAAACATTTCGCTAAGTAAGTGTCAGGGGCAAGGCCAAGTATTGCATCTGGAAATAGACCTTGATCACATCATGGACCTTGCCAGTCTAAGAGCTCTTACACATGGTCAAAGTAGTTATTGTGGAAGGGATATGGTCTTGTTTGGAGAGTGTACTGAGTTTCATGGCTGACTTTAAAACCAGTGGTACAGAGTTGTGGAAAACAAAATGAAGAAGGACAATGATGAAACGCATGAAGTGACCCCACACCAGGCCCTGACTGCTGCCCATGAAGTTTTGCAGAAGCTTGCTGGGTCAGGCTGAGATGAAGAGAAAAATGGAATAAAAATGAGCATGGAGATAGCCCGAAGGGCTCGAGAGGATGGTCATGTTTTAGGAGAGAAATAAAAACTCAGACGGGGAACATGTTATTAATTTTGTAATATTGTGTTCAATATAGCTCTTTGAGGTTTCTTAAACTGAAACTTTGGAGAAAAGTGATTTTTGCAGCATAGCTAAAAGTTGCAGAATGAGAGAAGATGCTCTGGATGAGCCACCACCACTGGAGTGTAATGTATACAAAAGGTTCAGGTTTCTGTGACATAGAGTCTGCATCCACTCTTCAGAGATGGGTTTATCCTCAGCAGTGTGGGGCCAAGCCTGGACCAATGGAGCCATGGTGGCTTTTACCACCGGTTGTTGGCCATCCTCCAACAAGTTCAGAACTGGAGGTTTTCAATCCAAACATTTTTTTCCATTTTGCAGTTAGGAGAAGGAACATGAGTGTATCCTTCAAGTGGGAGACCTAGTTTTGTTCAACAGTGGGTTTAAATTAACTTCATTATAAGTGGGAGCTCGATGGCTTTTTTAGTGCAGAGAGTTGTCTGTTTAGTTAAGATGGCTTCTTCTGTTCAACTACTGCTAATTGCCATCCATCATTAACTGGTCCAGACTCTGCAGCTCTGTTCATTTAGATGATTGTTAATGGGAACTATATCCATCGAGACACTGGGTTAAATGCCAGTTTAATGAGGGTGTTTTGGTTATTTCACTGTAACTGAAGCTCTGATCATCTGTTGAGAGAGGTAAAGGTTTCTCTCCTTTCTCACTAAATAATTTGCTGAAACTGTGATCTTGAGAATATTCAATTAAAAGAAAGTTCATCAACACTAGAAAAATTAATTAAGAAAGAGGGAGCAATAGAGAAATAGAAGAATAATCTTACAATTCAAGTTAGGTGAGAACAGAAATATTTAGCTATAAAATCCAGTCTTTCCAAAAGCTGTTTTCTTCTAAAAGTTTCCTTTTCTACAGCTCTGGAAAATGAAGTCTTTAACCACTGAAGCAATCCAGCACAGAGAAGCAGCACCACAACTGTGACAGCTTCTATTTTTTGAACAATGCTTTGCAGATTGTACTAGGCAGCTCCAGAGTTGAAAGCAAGAGTTGCTGTTGCATGAGCAGAAGACAGTGCCAGCTTGCTTTGCCCGACTTTGTAGTGCAGAACCAGTGAATTACACAAGCTCTCAACCCTCCCCACTATCAAGATTAGCATTACCTTGGTGGTGCACTTCCCCAGTGAGGGACAGCGGTGCTGGCTGGCCACTTTGGCTGCAGTGTTTTGATAAAGAATCCCACTAAATGGTAGTGGGCACATGGCAACTGTCTGGTAGCATTTCTCCAGCTGTAGGACCACAATGCCAATAATGATTCCCCATCTGCACACTTCCTAGGAGTTATGTAAGTAGGAAATTATAAGCACATGAAACCAAAAATGTGAAAGAATACTGAACAGATGAAGTGAGAGATTTTGTTTTAAAATAAAACTTTCTCTCTGATTTTAATTTAGACTTTCTTCAGTCCAACTAGCATTCGTTACCTGTCTTCAACAAAGTCTCAGTGGCTTTTACCAAGTCGCATCTCTGTATGTGCCTCTGCCCCAGTTGACCTTCAGCGGCTCTTGATGCCATTGACAGTATAATTTTCCCATGATGTTCTTCCCCCTTAGTGACTCTAACATCTTTTGAATCACATTTTGTTATCTTGTCACATTTTCTCACATTTTGCATCACATTTGTCATATTCTGTTATTATTTTGTCACATTTTGAATCACATTTTATCATCTTCTGACCCTTCTCCAGCTTTCTGTGAGGGTTCCCAAAGACCTGCCCTTGATCTTCCTTTACACCTTTTCTCTTTGTTTCATGGTACTGTTATCCACCAATACAAATTAATCTTACCATGTCTATGTTGATGGGTCACAGATTTCCCTGCCTACTCCAGGCCATTTTTATTCTGTCCAAACAGTGGTCTGGGGCTGCTTTTCTGACAGAAAAGGTAGACATCTAGACATCAATCCAAGCCACCACCACCACCACATGGCTGTTGTTAATATTTTCCATTGCTTTCTCCTTTGGTCTCTTTCTGAGGGCAAAGTCAGAAAAAAAGGTTTCCTGTATCCAGTTTGGTTGGATGTTGTAAGTCCTTCTGCATACCTTCTTTTAAGGATGTGGTGTGTTTGTAAGTGTAACATAGCTAAAAGTCTCACCACCTGGCACCTCATTTACTGCAGGAATCTTCTGCCCAGGTTTCTCACGTTTAAATGAATTCAAAATTCATATGCAGAGGCATTTTCCTCTGCATTTCCTCACCTCCTTCCTGCATTCTTCTATTAGTTCCTCTGTTAGTGTCTCTATTTATACAACATAATCTGGTTTTCATTTTGAACAACTTTCTTGTCTCATCCCCACATGGCTTGTCATCTCTTGTTCGTTTCTAAATGTCAGCTTCCATCTTTGATGGGCTGATGATGCCAGCTCCCTTCCTCTTGTTTTTACATCTTCAAATCATCACCTTTCCCATGCTTACCCTCACGTTTGGAAGGAGCTCTCTGAAACAGCAACAAAGCAACTTTCAAGTCATTTTAGAAGTCTTTTTTCCCCCTCTGATGCCTTACAGAAACCTTGACAAGTTGATAGTGTGCCAAGGCAGATCTTTTTCATGCTGTCTGATATTTCTTGTATTCCCTGGCTGTCTGGGAGCCTCAGATGTTTTCTGTTTCAAACAGGGATCTTCTTTTCGAGTCACCTATCTCAAGAGGGCCCTAGTCCACGATGTGAGGGACACTGAAATAAACTTTGCTTTACTCTAGGCATGGATGAGGAACTGTCTCAAGCATTTGCCACTCTCTTTCACCTTTCCTCCTTTCCTCACACTACAGCTCTTTTCATCTCAGCTTCCTAATATTTGTGATATAACCAAGACAAGGCCACATCTCCTAGAATCTAGGAAGTTGAGCATCTCCCAATGGTAAACAGTATCATTTTTTGGCTTACAGTTTGCGTGGTTTCTGTGGACCTGAGTGGGGTGGAACTAAAAAATGGGTTTTGTACTGCAGTGGGGAACTTTGTGGCTTAACTGGTTACAGCAGGTTACTTCGGAGGGACTGGTTCCTGCAGAGGTGGTTTTCACAAGTATCTTCATGTACTTGCCCAGCAGATGTGGTATAGAATGGGACCTGAGCGCTGAAGACATTCTGTGTGGCTTCAAAAATAAGATTCTTTTTAGAAGGTCAGTACATGCCCCATGCAAGCAGAGAAACACAAGCGGGAGGCAGATAGGTGGCATACACCTTGAGAGGATTACTGCAGGACAAGAATCCCTTTATATTCTTCAGAGAAGGATATAATAAATATAAAAACCTTGAGTTCTGTCTTAGGTACAATTCAAACAATATTTTGCCTTAGGTACCTCTAGCCAGTGATGAATCTGCAGCAGGCCCCCAATTCCTAGCAGATGCCCTCTGCTTCATGGTGTAGTCAGAACATTCGTCCAACCACATGCCAGTGGGTGCTGTAGCTGGGGGTGTCTCATTAAGGTGCTGATAATACAAGGTCTGAGGCTGAATGTCAGTATGTAGTTTTTTGGAAACAAAACAGACTCTCAGAAGGAGTTGGTTTTATAAAGGATGTGAAAGAAGGAGGGAGACCTCCATGAGGTTGGTTGAGCAAAGGAATTAGAGGGGAAAATCTGTGAAATGGATACAGGAATACACTCATGAATTCTGACTGAAATCAGTGGGGAAGAGCCTAAATTTTCAAATTAAAGGAAAATGCCATTGAAACTGAACTATAAATCCTCTGGCTTTTTAAAAGTTAAATAATCTCTCTATCTCTTTTGTTTGGTTCGTTAGTTGGTTGTTTTTTTGGGTTTTTTTTTTTGTTTCTTTCAAATTGCCAATGACAAAGCCATTTGGGTTTTATTGACCAGTGTGTCTTGATCTGCCTGATGACATTTCCCGAGATTAATGTGTCTGTTTCTTGACAATGCATGTGCTTCATGATGCATCACAATTAACCACTGCTACTTGGTATGACAAGGAGGGACTCTTTTTATCTGCAACTGCATGACTTCTATCTGAATTTCAAATGGCAAGTAAACAGACAGTACCCCTATGCACTTCTCTCACATACCTTTTTGTAGTAAAAACCAAAATATTGAAATTCATGCTTAGGTTCTCTGTAAGATGTAGCATATTCTGGAGAACAAATTGGACTAGAAATGTAAACAATGGAAAAACACAACCCAAACCCAACAATATATAAGATACAGAACACACAGCATCCACTATTATAAATATTTGACTTTATAGCTTTTATTTATTTGGGTTGATAGAAATGTCAAATTAATATTTATAAACTCTTTAGTGCATTTACTAGAGGGGTTTTGTTTGTTTTCAGTATAAATTGTCAGTCTAATGTTGTTATTCAGGATTGTCAAAGTACATTTTTAAACTCAATGGGAATTTCACATTTTGACCAAATTCTGCAGGGATGTACTGTTGTGTTTAGCTGAAAGTTGTGATTGATCCATTGTCTCTAACATGACTCTTCACATGCATAAAGTTAAACTTGTGTGCATTTGCCTGAAGCCACAAAGCTTTTGTCATAATTTTTCAAGCATCTCAGGAATAGGCTCAGTTAGAAATTTTTTACTGTTTTAATTAAACTCACTAGCTAGACATAAAACGTTAATACAGATACAAATTTACCTTACTGCTGTTTAAATAAGTTTGGCACAATTTCTTAATTTTTCAAGTATCAAATGGTCATAAGATGAATTTTGATTTTATCAATGCTTGGTTCCTCTAATGTGATTTTCAGAGAAGCAGTGATCAGAAATAGAAGTGTCCTTGGTATATATCTCTACATTCTCACAGTGTTTTGAATGCAGATTATGCCACCTATGTTATGACGACATGTCCCTGTTAAAACTACAATAGACATGAAATAGTCATCTAAAAATGAAATGTATATATCACAGAATCACATAGGGGTTGGAAGGGACCTCGAGAAATCATTGGGTCCAACCCCCAAAATGTTGAAAGATAA
This sequence comes from Porphyrio hochstetteri, assembly GCA_020800305.1. NCBI lineage: Eukaryota > Metazoa > Chordata > Aves > Gruiformes > Rallidae > Porphyrio > Porphyrio hochstetteri. Next base: position 215,473,849 of record CM036905.1, on the reverse strand, counting down.
ATCAAATTTGTTGAATACATTTAGTCCTTTATTGGAAAAGTAAAGACAGAATTTAAGGAATGCATTGAGCTTAAGTTTGTTAATTTATTTTCTTGCTTGCTTCTTTGTTTGCTCCCATTCATTACCCACCTTGGTAATTTTATTTGCTTCTGGTCTTTATGCAGTCCTTGCTGACAGCTAATTTTCCCTTCTCCAGGAAGAACTGCAGCTGAAACTGGGTATTCTGAATGTGTGCAATGTATCTGCATAATATAATCTATGTCACAATAAAAGCAAAATAAATGTCACAACTGGTATAGTTTTAATAGGGAGGGACATGGCATCATTGTAGAAGGTACAACGAAGATTTCTGCTCCATACATGTGTGTAATGAGAAAAGTTGACAGGATGTGAGAATTCCTAAGGAATGGGACGGTAAACAACACAAAAGTTTTTGTAAAGCCTTTCACAGGAATCAGTGGTGAAGCCTATTTTGATACTGTTCAGGACTGGCCATTTTATTGAAAAAAAAAAAAGAGATATCAAAGCTCAAACTCCTTGATGATGGAGCTGAATGAGGCAAAACATTCTGATATGAAAAGGGATTGAACGAATTGACATTTGTCATTTAGGAAAGAGACAGATTAGAGTGAAATGGATAAAAGGATCCAAAACTACAAGAAAGAAGTTATTTTTTTTTCTTTTTGGCATGAAAAAAGCTATTTTACATAATTAAGAAATGAAAATTGTGAAACTATGGAAGCAATATTTTTTGTGATGGAAAGCAGCCACAGTAAGAAATACAAGCCAAATAAAGTAAACAAATTAAAAAAAAAAAAAAGAGATTGTGTATTTTATGAGTGCACCAAAATTACCCAGAGTTATGATTGAGGGAAATGATCTGAAATTTCGTGTCTCATGGCTTAGGCTATCAGGGACGAAGATGGGTACAGGCCATGCCCCCTCTGCACATCAAGAATAGTTTTTGCTCCTCCTCAATGAGTCTTTGACTGGTCACAGAGTTGGGACTGGGTTTACAGGTTGGTAATCTGATACTGTATTGTGGTCCCTGTGATTGATTAAACAACAAATCCTTAATGTGACGTGAAGCTGCTTTAACTGAGTGCTGAAATTTATTTTCCTCTGGTATAAATTAATAAAGCAGTCTTGAAGTGTATGTAAATTATTTATTATTTTTGGCTGGGTGTCAGGCTAGCCCTCTTCTGAAGATAAGCAGAAACAAACAACAATCTTAAGCTTTTAGTGCTCTATTTAATCTAATATTAAACTCAGAAAAAATACTCTAAGATAAATACTGAACTTATTTGATCTGTATGTTCTGTCTCAGAGAAGTGGGATACAGAGACAAAAATTGAACCAAGAACTCCTGAACTGCAGTTCCACCTCTGCTTTTTTTATTAATCTTTTTTACTTAGTCTTTGGTACTGCCTCCATGTGTCTTGTACTTCTAGAATCAAAAAACACTCCTTTTAAAATTTCAAATAGACATTCATATATAATTTAATTTTAATTTCGATCTGGAAATCTAAATTTAAATCCACAGGTGGTTTTTTTAAAGTATTCTTTAAGCAATTTTGATAGCTTTTTCCACAAACCCATTAGATTGTGGATAATCTAGATTCAAGGTAATGCGCTTAAATTTTCTCAAAGCATTTAAACTCAGAACCATTAAATTGTGACCCATCATTTATCAGTAGCATATCTGGTGTTCCAGGTCCAGGATTTTATATGTAATGTCTTTTACATGCTTACATGCTTGGGTAAAGCTAGATATTTCATTTTTGTATTTTCTCATAGTGCTATTTCTATATAGTGGGAATGGAGACTCCAGATCAGAACATGAATATTTCTGGCATGGAGAAACATCTTAATATCTTCATCTATCTGCAACTTCTTGAATTATCCTCATGGCATATATTGTCAGATTGTTTTCCTCTTCTTTTCAAGTTTTTCATCAATCTGATATTACAGAACCACAGAATCACATCAGTCTCAGGTGTTCTACTTGTTGACATTTGTGTCTGAGCAATTCTGGGACATTTATAGGAACAATTATGACAGGACAATTGAGTTTCATCATCTTTATCTTAAATTCTGTTGACAACTTTCCAATGCCATTAATGACATCACAGAATTGATTTGATACCATCATAGTCTTCTGTTCTACAGCATAAGCTCTCATAATGAGCCTGAGCATTTGCCATCTTTTCAGGCCGTGAATCGATACTCTCTTTCCCTGAAACAATTACCAACCTTATCTTTTCGAGATTTTCCTTTATCCTTATGTCAAACTCATATAAACCTACCACTAGAATCATTTTCCACGGCATTATCCAGGGTTACCTGTCTGTATTGAGTGCAAGTGTGTTTTCTCTTTGGCTGGTTTCCTGTTAAATTCAGCTACCACCTTAAGCTGCCCAGCCAGAAACTCACCACGGGCATTGGATGCAAATGCCTCTTCAGCAATGCCATGATAGCAATTGGCTTCTTTTTAGTACATTCTGGCTTCTGCTTCTTGCAAATAAGGAAGATCTTGCCAAAGGTGATAGATAGAGCTTAGAACTGGTTTTGGTCTGTTCTGGTTTAGCACTGCACCCTGGTTTTGCAGATTCTTTCTATATGAAGTCTACAGATGCTGCCATATAGGTTTTTCTAATCCACTTTGTCTTTTTTTTCTTTCAAAACCTGCACTTGGGTTCATTTGTGGTCTGAAATCTTGGAAAAGTACTCTCCTTTTCTAGAGTCTGGTTAAGGAATTCCTCGCATTCTTTTTTCCCCGTTGCCCCAGATTTGGGGCTCTTATTCCCAATACAATCTGATCTCCAGAATCGGGAATTTCACAAGTCCTCCAGAGTTACACATTTGCCTCAGCAGTATCAAATCTGTTATAAATTACTCAACTATTTCCTCTTTCCTTCGAGTTCTACTATGAAATGTATCTCTCTCAATAGCTTCATTTGTGTCTCGGAGCTCAATATTTATGCTTGTGCTGCACATTCTGATAAATAATATTCTCTGCCTCTGTCACAGGCTAATGTACAAATCTGGTACATCTGTGACTGAAGTTATCCAAAGAAAATCTGCCTGTTCTTAACTGTGCTTGCCAAAGTCTTGCTTCAACTTCTCTTCTTGTCTTCTCTTGCTTTCCTCCTGCATTTCTGGAAAGCTCTGGTTGCTCAGGAGTTTTTACTGCTCCTTTTCTTATTCACCACTTGTCTTAGGTGTAATCTTCAATTTCTGTTCCTGTACCCCCAGTGTCAGGCTGTCAGGGGTGTATGCGTGTGCGTCATAAATTTAAAAATCCGAGTTAGGCTTTTGCATGCTGAATCTTAAATAAAGCAAGAAAGATAGAGGATGGTAGAGAAAATACCTTCTGGAGAAGAAAAGATTATGTATGGGTTTTTACTATACACTAATCTGTCTATATCAGATTTGCAGGGATTTAATTTCTGACACTGGGAACCCAAAAGGTCCTATTATCACTACAAAACTATAAAACAACAAAAAGACTACTTACTCATGTTTCTATGCATTTTTTGATGCAAGTGTTTTCTTAACATTAAGATTGAAGCTCTTATAGAGAGAAATAGAGAGGAGACTTACTGGGAAATTTGGGAAGGAATGTTTTTTCTTGTAGAAAATACTAATTAGGCAGGATCAAGGTGAGCCAGGTTCTTGCATGGGATCTGGCCTTAACTCTTTGCAGCTCGAACAGCACCTACCTATGCACTTATCCCCTTCTTTATCTTGCATTTAACAGTGTGCTGGGCAACAGCTGGTACCCAGTAGATTTCTGGTTTCCCTGTGTCACTGACCTGGTTACCTGGCAAGCAGCAGATCTACTATATGGTTCCCACCATCCTGCCAAAGAATTCATCAGGGCGCTTCAGGGATTTGCACATCCCACCCTCAGGACAGCAAGAAAAGCACAAATTACATTTTGATTCTGTATATTTTTATTTTCTCCTACTCCCAGCATTATCCTGGCAGTCAGATTCTTGGTGCCATTTGTGGTGAGACAACATTAGATGTGATGATGGATTTCCATTTTCCAGACGGCTAAGTTTATGATTGGCTCTTGGATGCTGTGTTTGTGGTCTGTCTTTGGGAAAATATTTTGGAAACATCTGTAAAACCCTATTTCAGATGTCTGGGTTTTGGCTCATTAAAGATGAATACATTTGCCAAACTAAACTGAAGAAAAACCCTCAAACAGTTTAGGACTTATAATTAGGAGATGTGTTTGCAAAAAAAGCAAAAAAAAATTTGTTCTTCAAAAGATTAATGTGATTTTGGGAAGAACGAGAGATTTTTACAGGTATTTTTCAACAAAAACAGTACCATGTACGATTGAATCATCTTGTGGAACACTTCCATTGCACAGCAGAGTGCTATTTGTGTTATGGACAGTCACTGACAGGGCATTCAGAAAAAGCTGCTAAAGAAAAATCTCATTTTAAACATGAACTGACGGCAACTTTCAGGCTATAGGTTCTAATAAATGAACAGTGTGTATGAGAGATCATGAACTGTTAATAATATCTTGTACATAAACTTTGCTATTTTTCAGCTAGGCGTGTTTTCAATGCCGTTGGTTTATATTTAACACAGATTTCTGACAGCTTGTCTTTTAGATCACATTATTCTAGATGAAGCTTATTTATAATGAACATGATCTGAAATATTAAAAGGCGTGATAACACCAGAAGTCTTGGAGATTTTGAATCAAGTCTTAAACAGGGACTAAGTAAGGAAATCAACATTTAAGGCATATTGGTTTTAATTTATTTTTTATTAATAAACATGTTTTCCTAGTCCCAAACTGGTCATTAAAGGTCCACATTCTTTGCCTGCTCCATAAAGGATCAATACCAGTAGAGAAGTGACTACTCATCCCCTCAGATGACTCTGTGGGATTTTTGGTGCTCAATTTAATTCTGTTTTCCAAAGATTTTTGGGTTTACGTGGTTGCTGTTGTAGAATGACACTCCGAGTTCAGTTTGCAGAAGCAGACTCCAGTGTCGATTAAATAATTGCCATTCCCACACTCTGTTACAAACCCTTTCTGTCCAATTTCCCTCAATCCATTGTGAGTGCTTAAATTTTTCACTCTGACTCCTCTATAGATGAGTTCTTCCATGCTGAATGTATATAGCAATAAGAAGACTGTTTGCTTTTCTTTTTAATCTAAGTAGAACAGCTTTGCAGCCCTTTCACAAGTGGCAGGGTTAGCTGCATCCCTTATGCATACAAATGCAGCTCTGTGTGTGTTAGCCGAAGGGGATGACATAAAGATCCTCCATGATTTTACCTGGACACTGCTGTCTTGTCAATATTGATCCCCAACATGGTGGGTTTCCTCAGACTGAAACAAGATGCTGATCAAAGAATAAATCAAGATTTACATAGCTGTTTTTGTAGGTATCATGAGCCCTTTGCATAGATACTGAATATAGTTTGAAGGATCTCCTGTAGTCTTAAAATTTCTGTCTGAAGTCATAGGTCAGTTTATTTCAGCTAGTAGAAAATTTCTTAAGGGTTTTGTATCATAACAATGAGTTCAGGCTGACAATACTGCTCACGTGGAGAAACAGCTGTTATAGCTGAGCTCTGAGATAACATTGTGTTTATCAGATGTGGAAGTTTCTGTTATTCATGTTACCTATTACGTCTGTCTCTGGTGGTGCAGTTCACAAATACAGGGTGGAAGCGAGGGGACCAGGTTGTGTTATGATTTCCTTAAACCAAAGCCCATCCCCGTCCTTTTATCAGCTTTAAATTCCTGGCCATTAAGGACCGCAAGCTATTCCCTTCTCTTAGCAGGGTAAATCCATCACTTCATTAATCATTCAGCAACCCAAGCTCGGCCATGGCTGCAGGCAGGCTGCTCTGTGTCAGATGTTCTCCTGATGCCCTTGACTGTTTCACTAGCAATATAACCCTCTCTGCTAATATTTGTAGGGGGCTGTAGTAGTTCCTTGTAAGCACCAGAAGTCCCATTATTGGTTGTAATAGAGCAATCTCTCCAGTTTGGCCTCTCTGGTAAAAATATTTCAGGGCTCTGACCTGTACAGGCAGGGAAAGCTGGTGTAGATCATAGAATCCTAGAATCTCCTGAGTCGGAAGGGACCCCTAAGGATCATCAAATCCAACTCCTGGCTCCACACAGGGCCAGCCAAATCAGAGTGTGGGACTGAGAGCATCGTCCAGACACTTCTTTAACTCAGTCCAGCTCGGTGCTGTGACCACTTCCCTGGGGAGCCTGTTCCAGTGCCTTGAACCCCCTCTCAGTACAGAATCTCTTCCTAACATCCAAACTAAACCTTCCCTGTTGCAGCTCCATGCCATTCCCTTGGGTTCTATCCCTGGTCACCAAAGAGAGGGGATCGGTGCCTGCCCCTTCGCTCCCCCTCATCAGGAAGCCACAGACCAAGATGAGGTTCTCCCCTCAGCCTCCTCTTGTCCAGGCTGAACAAACCAAGGGACTTTACCCTCTCCTTGTAAGACTTCCCCTCCAGACCCTTTACCAAATGAAATGGTTGCAGCCTGCAAGTACATTCCCCTAGCTCTTGCTCAGAAGTTTGAACCTTCTGATGACTGCCCATGAAGCAGCAGTCATCAGATCAGGATCTGTTCCTTGAGGGCAAGCACCTGGTGTTGGCAGCCCCTTCAACATCTCTATGTAGATCTTCTCTGGTTGATGCCAGGAAGGTGTGGGGGTTTCTGATGGACTTTGTACACCTGGGCTCATGCTCAGAAACTTGCTGGGCAGATACTTTGCTTTTCGGTCACATCAGTCAAGGCTCCCGAGCAGCCATGTGAGTTTTGCTGATTGATCAGCTGAGCTTGTTCCTATGACTTAATGACCAGGATTATGTCACTCACCACTTGGCTCTCTACCGTCAGTTTTCCGTAGCGCCTTTTTTTTGGGAAACAGGCTGCTGAGAATCGTAGTCCAACATAACGCATTGCTTTCCATAATGTCCATTAGGTGTCCCCACATGCTGGCGGCTTGTGGGTACTTTAATGACATCTTCCCAATTAACAGCGGCGCGCTCTGCATGTGCTCATTGAATGGAGTCCCAGATTTCTGCACTGAACAGCACACTGTAGCACTTTTACTTTGCGCAAGAAATTCTCATTACTCGGAAGAACTTGAACACTTGCAGACCACTGTTTGTCAGTTACCGCATCTGAACCTTAATTAACGTTGAATCTGTAAGTAGATAATACATACAAAATGGTAATTCTGAGCCCATAACCACCTGGCATGTTCTTTCCTACCACTGTGCAGCTACTCTGTTTGCAATGCAGAACAGTAAGAGAAATTATAAGTAAATTAAATATACAGGCATAACGCTGTCTTTCAGCTTCATTTTTTGCAGCCAAAGCTGCTGCTGGATCCCTTGTTAGAGCCCTGCGTTTTCTCCAGTTGTCTAACTTGTTCTCTCTTGGATTTGTAAATATGCCTCTGGACTATTTGCTGCCTGAATCATTATCCTGCAATTTGACAGAATCTCACAGGGAGAAGTTGGCTTCTCATAACACTGCGGACAGGTTTTTCTGTGCACGGGTGGGTGGTAATAGGAATAATCTCAGTCGTCTTTACTCCCTCCTCATTTTTGTGATCACTTGGCCTTTACCGTTACTGTGTTGACTAGTACCTGCAGATCTCCTGCAGCACTACATCTGCACCCTTCTAGCCTGACTCACTTTTGAAAGGCTGTTTTCACGTGGCAAGCCCCGTGTTTATTAGTTATAATAGACTTTTGAGTTAAAAGCACAAGCCATTACATCATAAAATGGTGAATGAAATCCAAACAAGGTCCCAGCACTAGAGCTTGCCCTCATAATCTGCCATGCATTTATCTGTGCAGTGTACCTTTAATGCATCCTCTTTTTGAGACACTGAAGCACAAAAATCACTTAATGTCTACCCTGGTTTTTTTGCAGAGTTCAGTGTGCAAATAACTGCCTCCACCATGGCAATGCTCACATATGATCCCAGTAGGATCTAAGTCCCTGCACACATGAGGAGGTTTGAGCTTGCCTGGCACAACCTGCAAGAGTAACATCCTGTGAGGCAATAGCGTCTTTCATTGCCCCTTGATGGTGATGCATTTACCCTTTCTTCTCTCAGTCACAGAATGAAACACAGAATTGCAGAAGGGTAGGGGTTGTAAGGGACCTCTGGAGATCATCTAGTCCAACCCCACTTCCAGAGCAGCATCACCTACAGCAGGCTGCACAGGACAGCATCCAGGTGGGGTTTTAAATGTCTCCAGAGAAGGAGACTCCAAAAACCTCTCTGGGCAGCCTGTCCCAGGGCTCTGCCACCCTCACAGTAAAGAAGTTCCTCCTTATGTTTAGATGGAAGTTCCTATATTCAAGTTTATGCCCATTGCCTCTTGTCAAGATATCAGGTGAGAGCCGTCACCTGGGTAAGAGGAGGTAAAATATAAATTAAAGCTTAAGCAGATTCAGACATCAGTTTCTGTCACCAGGGAGAAGCTCTTGACTCCCAGGCGACACTTGCAGGTGGAGGCAGTCATGTAGGGAACAAGTAGAAAGACTTCATCAGTGCATCTAATCTAGTAACAGGGAGCATCAAAGTTTTATTAATGAGAGCTTGTGCCTTGCAGGAAGACCTAGACCCTGCTCCAGCTCCCAAAGGATCTATTTAGTGTTATTGCAGCAGTCAAGGACAGCATTTCTGTCTTCCAGCCATCTGCATGGCCTTTCAAGGCATGAAGGGCACTCAGTGGCGCAGAGGTGATCACTCAACATTGAAACTGACTGCATGGACTCTTTGAGCAGCAGGGAGCATCTGCATGTTTCTCAGGTGCCTTTTGTGTGGATTTTATACCTTGTCTTTATACTTCTGGAAAATGTTTGGTGGTGTAGCTATAAAAGATCTACTTCTACCAGTGTCAACAAAGGAGACAAAAATCTGATGTTACTTTTAAAATTTGTAACCTACACATAGAGAATTTGAAGCTGCTCTCTGGAGGCAGGTTTGCAAGTTCTTATTATGTTTGTCTGCCTTCTGAGAACTTTTTGATAATTTATTTCAGATAATTAGTATTTATTAATTATATTCTTACATCCAAGATATAATTTGGAACCTTTCCTCTTAATTTTAAAAAACAAAGTTCACTTCCTGACATATTTTAAATAACGGATGGTATTGTACTTTCTGACATGATTTATCATTCCAAGAACTGATAGAGTATCATTATGTTGTTAGAACAATGCCTAGCTGCCTCAGCAAGCATAGCAAAAGGCATATAAGACAGCTCAGCCTATCATGTTTGATTTCATCAAAACATGATAGATATACTAACAAATTGATCTTTACAATGTTAGCGTGCACTAAAGAAGTGCTTATAACACGTTGAGTGAATTACCAAGGGCAATATAGTGAGTCAGTAGCAGAATCAATGTTCAGGCTCTGGTTCCCTGATATCTGTCTGCTTTGGGTTTTTTAAGGACAAGGAGTATTTTTGTGCCTCAATATATTTATTGTGCTAGAAAAAAAATCCACTCAAGGAAAGCTCATTATCTTACAGGTTTTATGAGTGTTTTTTATGTGCCATTCCCTAATTTAAGATTGTTTTAACAGCAAAAATCATTAGCAGCAGACTTCTGGAGGTGCACATGCACTGTCTTTCTGTACTGTGCTCCTGCTCTACTCTGTGCTGGGGTGGCCTCACCTTGAGTCCCTGGTGCAGTTTTGGGCACCACAGTACAAGAGGGACACAAAACTCTTGGAGAGTGACCAGAGGAGGGCAAAAAGGATGGGGAAGAGTCTGGAGGGGAAGACTTGCAAAGAGTGGCTGAAATCCCTGGTTTGTTCAGCCTGGAGAAGGGGAGGCTGAGGGGAGACTTGATCACCGTCTGTGGCTTCCTGATGAGGAGGGGGAGTGAAGGGGCAGGTGTCAATCTCCTGTGACCAGGCCTAGAACCCAAGAGAATGGCATGAAGCTGCGACAGGGGAGGTTTAGGTTGGATGTTAGGAAGAGGTTCTGTACTGAGAAGGGTTCAGGCACTGGAACAGGCTCCCCAGGGAAGTGGCCCCAGCACCGAGCTGGATTGAGTTCAAGAAGGTGTCTGGATGATGCACTCAGTCTCATGCTCTGACTTGGCTGGTCCTGTGTGGAGCCAGGAGTTGGCCTTGATGATCTTTAGGGGTCCCTTCCAACTCAGGAGATTCTATGATCTACAATACTGTCCTCAGGCTCCATCTTTGACACTGATTACAGGAGCTCGTGCACATGGCTCCCATAGGTAGCTGTTCTTGGGTTACTGCATAGATGCCTGAGACAGGATAGGATCAGAAGGCATTTACAAAGCTAGAACGGAGGACGAGTCTGCGTGCACCATGTGCCATTGCTCCTGGGAACTGCTGGTAAGCTCCCATCACTCGGTGAGTCCTGAGCTGCTCCACATTCCTGTGGCTTCTCACAAAACTTGTTAGCACATAGGAGTGCAAACCCATCTCTGCTGCTCCAGCTGTCAGCATCCATGACATCCAACTGAGCCTGTGCAGCAGATATGACAAACTTATTTTATCTCTGGAGCACACCTCAATTCATAGAAAGGCTCGACAGAAATCCCTAGAGTGTGCAACCTATATTTACCTCAGCAGCTAACAACATTCCGTCTGTCTGTCCCCTTCAAAACCAGCTTGATTTAGTATTTCTGTGTGTAAAATGGTTGCTCTGAGCTCCTGCTATGCCCTAAGTTAAGGTGAGGTCCTCTCTCTGTCAGCAGCACATCGTTATGTGGAGCTGTGCTCAATTTTTTCTTTGTTTTCTCTGATGAGACACCAGGGCATGTGACATGCTAATTTGTAAGCTGTGGGTCACTTCCTTCATTAGCGTTTATGTAATGCCTTTTAATTAGCATATCCCTTTCTGCTTCCTTGGGCTTTGCTGTCAGACGGTTTTAATGATGCTGTAGTAAAACTTCACGAATGATTTCTCTTGAAAAATTATATTTTGTTAATAACCACAGCACTATGCTTATAACATTAATCTCCATGTGATAAAAATCAAACCTGATATAAAAAATGGGGAATATGGACATATAATTTTTTTTTTTTTTTAATTGTCCTCTATCCTGCTGCCTACTGTAAGTTTCAGGGGGTGAGAGTCCCTCTTCAGGACACACCACAGAATTTCTTCCCTGGAAGAATCATTAAAAAAATTGTCAATGTTATTTTGTCGTTGGCCATGGCAGGGGGTTGGACTAGATGATCTTTAAAGGTCCTTCCCAACCCAAACCATCCTCTGATTCTGTGATTCATTAATAAATACATAAGCTCATGCTGAGTGAAAACCTAAATTGTTGAAGTTAAAAAGAACTTGTACCAAGTCCATAAACCAATCAATTAAATGAGAATGAAGATAATGAGAGCAGTAAAGAGATTCTAGACCTGCAAGGACTTCTGTAGGGGATACAAAATTTTCTTCTTCTTCCGATGGAGACCAGCAAATGTCAATGAATTTACATGAAGTCTCTTAGCTGTTACTAAACCCATGAGAATGTAAAGTGAAACAAATTCAAGCATGACAAATGAAGTCTTTTGATGTTCATGGAAACCTGCAATACAAGGTTAGACCAATTAGTGCAATGACTGTAAATGTTAAGTGTGGACAACTAAAGTCACAGCCGCTCTGGTGAAAGGGTTCATTTAAAACATAATTTATTACATCAGACTAGCAATCTTAAGGATTCCAGTAGACATTGTGGCAAATATGTTCAAGGGTCATAAGCCAGAGTTGATAAAAGTACAACCTGCAATAATTTAAACTTGTATAGAAGCATTCATTTAAAGTGTTTAACAAACATTAATTAATTAAGCTGTGCAGCACCCCACTGTGAGCCTATGGGTAAGTCAAAGCATTCGTATCGCAATTTTACAGAAGGTTAAGCTGAAGTGCAGAGAGATTGATTTGCCTGAGGTCACGCAGCAAGCCAGTGGAAAAACTGCAAATAGAATCAGCAGCCTGAAGTTCTCATTTCCCTGTTTTTACCACTTACATTACACTTCCCACTAGTAAAATGAAGGGGAAGAAAGAGGCGGCTGAAGTGGTGAGACTTGGAATATAGTTAACCCAGTTTTCTACAGGCGTTCCTGCTGTTTCTGCAGCTTAGGCATGTATCAAAGGGACAGGTTGGTTTTAAATTTTTGGGAACTTTATTCCTTCTCCATCTATCCTTCACGTGCTTTCTTTTAGGTGCAAACATTGAAATGCTTCCATCTTCAGAATGAAATATATCTGGACAGTAAGAAGCAACCCTCTTGAGTTCCAGGCATGTAACTCCATACAGTCAGCCTCTGTCCCCTGCAGATCCATGTTCACCCATCACTCAGCTCCTGGCTTAGCCTGGTTTATGAGCAGGTAACCAGTTGCTCCAGTAGTGTGAGTGTGAGATGAAGATGGAGACTGCAGCCATGTATGTTTGACTTTGCAAAGCACCTAACTAGAAATGAGGACTGAGCTGTGGCTTAGTGCTTCTCATGTTACCTGATGGGCATGATACCAATCACCAGAGAAACTGGGATTGTGTGCTTTGGTATCAGAATAAAGTTGGTTATTGAGTGCACATGGTGATGTCCCACTAAAAGGCAGAGCCTTGGGCTAACGATGGCCCACTGTGCTGAAAGCAGACTGTGAGGTGTTTGCAGTGAAAAGGCAAGAAAGGTGCAGAGGGGAAGATGTTCCTAGGTGAGACCTTGAATTAAAGAGATTAAAGGAGGCAAAGAGTTGCTCTGGAAGGTGAAAGAACTGGAAAGGAAGGATGTTTTTTAATGCTTTCTCTTATATTTATGATGATGTTTGGTATGAAGAAGGAGTTCAGAAGGGTTGGGTTGGTCAGGCATTGGAACAGTCTGCCCAGAGAGGTGGTGGAGTCACCATCCTTAGAGGTGTTCAAAAAATGTGTAGATGTGGCATTCCAGGATATAGTTTAGTTGACATAGTGGTATTGGACAGATGGTTGGACTTTGTGATTTTGGAGGTATTTTCCAGCCTTAAAGATTTGATGATTCTATGATTCTTTGCATGAAAAAGACCAGGAAGCAATTATTGCTAATTCCTTATAGATTGCCAAAGGATTTCCCTAAAGAGGCTCTTATTTTGCCTTGGGAAAGTGCATCTGACTTGGATTTCTTGCTCTTGTGATTCCTAATGGACCAGGCCCTGAAGCCTTGCACAAGAATCAACCAATTTACCATTACTTCATTTTTCAGGTATTTGTCATTTCCTTAAGGTACTGGCTGGGTGTCAGAGAGTCCCGCACCAGCCTGTGACAGACTCAGTGGTGTGAGAGAGGGGAAATGCTGGGAAAATCATGAGACCAGCATGTGACATTTCTTGTGCTTGGAGGTCACGCCAGTTCATCATGACATAGTATGTGTCCAGCCTATTCTCAGCATGGACAGCATCAATTGCAGAAGTGTCTTTCCTTTGGAAGTAGTTGGAAAAAAATGCAATACACCCTGAGGTACAAGCCTTGTGCAGGTATCTGCCTCATGATAGGGAGTTCTGCATGGCGTGGGCTTTCAGATCTGGTCAAATGCCATAATTTGGCCTCTTTGCCTTCTTCACAGCCCCAGCTGCTGGTGCTGCCTTGTGTATTGGAGCAAAATTCCCGAGGGAGGAAGATGAGGAGGCAGATCTTTCTGGGGTTTAGAGTTTCGGCAAACTGGGTGCTACTGTGAGAAATCTGATGGCGTGGCCCCAGGCTGGGCTGCTACCTGCAGCTACCCCAAAGCCTGCAGGTCCCAAGACATGTACTCTAAGCCCTAAAGCTTCCATTTACCCTACCTACTCCCAACCTATTTATGCACTGCTGCAGTGGAAAAGCCTATATAAAAGCAATCTGGCTTAGAAAGGATTATACAATGATGCATCCTTTTCTGGTTCTGGTCTGGTATACGGTATTTCCTCTCTGTATTCTGTGGGGAACTGGCTTTGCAGCTGGTTCCTTTCCAAGATTAAAAAAAAAACCCAAACCAACCAACCCAAAAAGCAAAGCCAAAAGAAAAGGTGAGGAAATCGATAATCTGATTTTTCTCCTTATACTCTTGCCTCAGAGATGAAAATATACCTGCAGCTTTGTTATTGTATTTTACAGTCAAATTCTGTCAATTTTTCCTAATTTACTAATTATCTCTTTTTAAAGAAATCATATCTCAAGAGCAACACAAATCACTCGATAAACAAATTATATAACCAAACAGTTTTCCAGCATTGAGCTCTCTGTTAGAGTTATTGGAGTGCGTGTTGGAACCATTCACACGAACATCTCTTCATAACTTCTGTGACCCACCGTGGGGCCGTGTGGTCCTCTGACAGGATCAGACATGCACAGTAATGACTGTTAACTGCTGCGCAGAAACAAGGGAACATCTCTCTGGTAATGGCTTTGCATCCAACTCTCCACACAACGAATAAAGCCTCTTCCCGAAGGTATGCGTTATTGCTGTCCATAAATAACTTTCACAGTCTCTGCTACACGCAGAGCAATGCACAGTGCTGAAAAAAACAGCTGAGGGTTTGTATTTAAGCTTATAGGAAAAGAACTTGAACCAAACCATCATTTTTCCAAGCAAACTGTCATTTCATGAAAGGTCTGGTCTGAAGCGGAGGAAGCCTCACCTTGGCCTCGCAGTGCTTCCTTAGCTGCCGCTTCTGAACACTTAATGAAGTTAACAGCACTTTCTGTTTGCGTGGTTTTCTATCAGAAGAAGATCCCGGGACAGGTTCAGTTGTGTGCCTGTTCGTGTGTTGGTGCAAAGCAGGCAATGTGCACTTGTGATCCAGCTCTGAGTCTCGTAGAGCAGGCATTGATCTGCAGGCACTGGCTGGCATGTTTAAAAGGAAACCTCACTGCAGGATTTGGGGTGTGATGCTCTGCTCTTCCGCAGCTTAAGCTTCAGGAGCAGAAAGAGCTGCACCGAGCGTGATGTTTACTAATTTAATCTACTGTGCCCACTTTCAACTGCGTTTCTGTGCATTATTCAACCTGTCTCACAGCTTCTTCTCTTGTCCCATTGGAAGCACAGTTAGTGACTCTGGATGTTAACCATAATGTATTGCCAGTGGCGAATGCTCAAATCCAGACTGCGATGCTTATCGACGAATGAGAGGTTAGAATACATAGGCAAAATGGTAGTAATACACTCAATATCATCACCAAAAGGCTTAAATACTGGCTTTGCTGTCTGACCTATTGCTTCCTTGCTTTCACCTCTTAGCATAAACTTCGCTCAGACAGAGAGTGCTGCAGCAATTATTTTGTCTTCTCTTTGCACAGCAATCTGTATTGAATATTTTATTCTCCCTGGATTTTGGACAGCTTCCTTGGAGGCAGATATTCCTAGCTCAGAAGTTTGAGAGAGCTCTGATTATATTTTGGGTATATTACAAAAGACAATCATGATATGATTGTATAGCACATCCAGAAGTACTCAAACCTTTTTTTTTTTAAATTTGTCTATATAACTATTGCAAAAGTCATCGATTACTAACCATTTATTTATTACAGCATGCATACTTTTTTCAGAGGGGGGTTTTTTTGATAAAAGGATATAATTTTGCTCAGGTATCTGCCTGCTTTGTAACGGTTCCTGCTCCACAGTTTCCAACCTAGATGTGGCAAGGATCGTAAGACAGCTGGATAATTCAGGTCGGAAGGGACCTTGAAAAGTTATCTGGACCCAATAGAAGGGATTTGCTAGAGCTTGGGAATCAAGACAGGTTAATAAAAGAAACTGTATTTCTTGCTGCCTACTTTGGTACATGTTCTACTGGAGTACGCTGCTTTTAATAGATTTAGGAACATTTATCAGCTGTAGGCATTTGGCAGAAGACTGCTTCCCTGGCTTGCACTACACTGTTTCACTGCCTGTATGGAATAGAGAACCTCTTCTCTCCTGCTCTGGTAATTCTTTTATTAGGTTAGCATCTATGTTTCGCATGCACCAAAACCTTACATTTGAAAACCTTGCCACAGGGCTCCTAAATTTCATTTTGACTTGACATATCTTGGTGTTACCTTTGCCAACTGTAAAAAAAATAAGCCTTGAGCAGCTTCTGCTTTATTGTTGAATCTTATGCCACCTTTATTAGTGCAGACCCAAGGCAAATCTGCGTGGAGCCCTGAGGATGAGGTACGGCTGAAGTGGGAAAGGCATTGTTGAGTGCTGCTGCACCGAGGGATGCTAATGGGGGCAGGTTTGAGCTCTCCATGACCGCAAAGCTAGGTACCAGCTTGAGAACTGGAGATCTGCCATTTCTCACAGAGGGCCTGTGCCACGGTCCTGCTTTAGTTGAAAACTCACCCAATTTCAAGTTCAGTTCTTCCTTCTCTTACTTTTTTATTTTCTCCCTCTGATAATGTCTGTTTTTCTCAATATGGAAACATTTTGCTTTAAAAAAAACCCCACAAAACATAGTTGTGTTTGTCAAAGTATGTAATTTAACCTCCCTCTGGACTGCTTCCATGGGCAGGGCCTTTAAATCCCTTTTCTGGCAGGCTGGTATGGTTGCCGATCACTTCCCCGCTACTTCTACTGCCTGAATCAGTTTTCCTTCTTGAACAACATCCTTCACAATCCTCCTTACTCCTACCTAATAATTCAGACCAGATGGCTGAAGCTGACCCAGCATAATCTGCTCCCCAGGATATAAATGATGCCGTTTAGACATACACTGTAATGTTCCCTTAGTTAAAAAAAAAAAAAAAGGACTTGCTGCAGGAGCCTGTGACAATTGACTTTATTTTGGTTCACAGTGTTCTGCCAGACAGTAGCCATTTGTGCTGGGTTACACAACATTAAAAGGTACAAATCAGACACTATCCTACACATACACAAAAAGACCGCCCCAAATTTCCCAGCAAGGAAACAGCTTGTGTTTGCATGTCACCTCAGACCCCCATTCCACCTTGTCCCTGAATGCCCTGGAAAAACAGATGGGAGTTATACTGCAAAGCAAGTCAGGGCACCGGCACAGCCTAGGAGAAGTGAATTCTATGGCTAAGAACCTCCAGAAGGAGGAGGGGGGGAGAAACAAAAAGCTTTTCTTTTTATCCTACAGAATATTAGTTCCAATTTCCAGCTCGAGTCTACAGAAATACGGCACCCAGAGAACTCGTTTCTTGGGTAATGGGATTCTATGTTGTTAATGACATTACAGTTAATTGCAAAAACATACAACTATCTGCAGAAGCAGCAGACGATTACTGCAGATACCAGAGTATCAGTGCCATTTCTAAATGTTCTCAAGGCATCATCTACACAGAGTGAAGAGGAGTGGTAGCAAAATGTATGTTGCAAGGAAATCCTCTCTCATAGCTAAGCATAGATCACAGAATCACAGAATAACAGGATTGGAAAAGACCTTGGAAAAGATCATTAAGTCCAACCATTCCAGTCCTATGCTAAACCATATCCCTAAGGTACCTCTTCTACCCATCTTTTAAACACATCCAGGGATGGTGACTCAATCCCCTCCCTGGGCAGCCTGTTTCACATCCCAACTCTTTCAGTGAAGAATTTTTTTCTAACATCTAATCTGAACCTTTCCTGATGCAGCTTAAGGCCATTTCCTCTTGTCCTAAATGATGAAGGTAACAGCTTTTGGAATAGCTGGCCGCACAGCATATGCCCTTCCTGAAGGTCAAAACATGCTGTGGTGGGTAGGTGCCTGCAAGATGAATGGACTTTGGGTAAGGTTTGGTGAGTGGAATAGTTTGCGCTGCTCTGTTACAAGTGGCCACATGTACTGTCAAGTCACGGGGGAGGCAGCATTTGCTGACACACACAGTACAACTTCAGGCTAAGCGATGTACAAGATTATCCTTTTAAGCTTAATTGTTTGTGTTCTATAAAATATAGATGGTATCAGAAAGCCTAGCATCAGCTTGTTTGTTACTGGAATACAAACTTTCCTTCTCCTCCCCTCATTTTTTTAAATGCAAAAGAGATACGAGATATTTTTTTCTTCACTCTTGCTCTGGTTTTCTTTATGCCCCCTGTCTTCTGAATCCTGAATCTGTCACCCCGCAAATCTACCCTCACTCTAGAGCACTGTACACCTGTACCAGCTCAAGGTGAGCCCCTCCGCATTTCTCATCAGATGACTTAGAAAGCCCATCTTGTGACATTCTCACTTCCTATCCCTTTGCATCACTCAGGTCCCTGCAAAGCACAGCTGCAGGTCAGCCTGTGTTAAAGAGATGCGGTGGGGTAGTCCCAGCTCCTCCCTGCACTGGGATGTGTGTGCCATGATGTGTGTAAAAGTACTGAGATGTATTTGGTACCTGCCAGTGCTTCTCTGTGTGGGTGAAAATCATACAGATGCCAAAGCTGGCTCACATACTTCATCCAGCCTTGGGGCTACCAGCTGGGTTATGTTGATTTACACAGCTGAAGATGGGTCAGTAGTAGAGAGGACATAAATAGGAGCAAATGCTGACTATCTTTACCTTTGGACTTTTAATTATGCCAGTGAGTATCACAGTATCACAGCGGGGTAGGCATTGGCAGGGACCTCTGGAGATCATCTAGTCCACCCCCTTGCCAGAGCAGCATCATCTACAGCAGGCTTCACAGGACAGCATCCAGGTGGGTTTTAAATGTTTACAGGGAAGGAGACTCCACAAGCTCTCTGGGCAGCCTGTCCCAGGGCTCTGCCACCCTCACAGTAAAGGAGTTCCTCCTCATGTTTAGGTGTAAGTTCCTATATTCAAGTTTATGCCTATTGCTTCTTGTCCTGTCCCTGGGCACTACTTACATCCTCCTGACCCCCAACCCTCAAGGATTTATAAATATTAATAAGATACCCATTCAGTCTTCTCTGAGAGATGTTCTATTCCCCTCATTGTAGCACTTTTCTATACCCTCTCCAGTAGTTCATCTGTCCTGAACTGGGGAGCCTAGCGCTGCACACAATGTTCCAGATGTGGCCTCACCAGGACAGAGTAGATGGGGAGTATCTTGATACAGGAGAAGGCTTGTAGGAATGAGTGGCTCCTGCCTCATTCCTAGCACACCAGGGCACCATTCCAGATTTGCATGTGTAGCTTCATCTACCCTTTCCTGCAAAGAGGACTTTTTAAAGTGGAATAATGTTGTTCTGAATCCACTGGCGCTTCTGAAGCCACTGCAAATGGGTTGTTGATCACAAAGGGATGGACACACCTCATGTACTTGTTTGTGGGCTTCCACAGTTCAGCCCTGATGTTCTGCTTCTCTTTCAGGCCTTGTGTAATTTTCTCAGCCAACACTATATGGTTCTTAATGTTTGTTTTGCTTTGAAATGAAAGGATGTATGAAAGTCTATGTTGTTATTATTCCATTCCTTTAATCTTTGCTCAAAAGTTAGTCCTTCTCAGACCTTTAATCATCTGTCTTTGTCTGAATTCCCTTCAATTTACTTCTATCTTTCTGGTGCTGAAGTGCTTACAGATGAATGAGAAATTGTACTGCTTTATCTTATTTTTTCCTCATTAGAATGCTGGCAAAAGCCCACAGTCACAGAAGACAGACAGTAGTTGGGGTTATTCAATAGTTTTGACTTTTCATATTATTTAACCCCTTTGCTATGAGAGTTGTGAAGTGTTCCTATAACGAATGGGTATTGTGATGCATATAAATTGGAAGAGAAACTGCAGGACTGCAGCACCAATCACTCAAAAGTCAGAAACCAGCGGAGTCGAGGCAGCCTGTTCAGCTTTGTCTGATCATAGGTTTTTCTTTCTGTGTCGCTGCTGGCTGAAAGAAAGGTCGCTCTTCTCTACGGATACGACATTGTGTTCTCCAGTTCTTATCCTTTGTCCGACTTATTTTTTCATTTAAATTTTCTTGAAAGATAAAAGATCAGGTAAGGGTGAAGCACAAGTCAAATTGAGTCTTAATATGTATATTTTTAACCAGTAGTAAAGAAAACAAGACTTCACACTGAGAAGTTGATGAAGCTTTAGTACAAGAAAGTGCTCCCTGGTGTATCTGTAGCCGTTAGACCCCACTCACTCTTGCACAGGTGTGTAAGGGAGGAGGAAGGGGGGGTCATTGCAATTTGCCTGCGGAGAACAGACGCAGGGATTTAGAGTGCACTTGTCCGTGGGCATTTGTAAAGTGATACTGATGTGTTCTTTACCATGGTGATGTAGAGACAATTTGTTTTCCCGCTTCCCCAGTGATGGAATTATCCCAAATAGAATATATCATAGTATCTTTAGGATTGCTTCATACTAGAATATATATAATTCCTGGTGTGCAATTTATCTTTATACAGCAAAACTGACAAGACATTTGGGCTAGGCTAGAGGAAGAGTAAGCAGGGTTTATTTAATAAAGTAAGTAATTTCTTAAGAAGAAAATAAGCAAATTCAATTGGACTGAAAATCCAGTGAGATTCACAGACACTTTAAACAAACATGAATTCATTGCTTAATGAAATGTTTGGCATGGTACAGAGATTTGAACAGCTCATCTGGAGAGGTGTTTAGTGGTCATGGAGTTCATCAATAGCAATATTGCCATTTTGAAATAAAATCTGAACTTGTTTTCATGGGAGGGAGGGCATCTAGTGCCAAGAATTACTCAATACAGATTTTATTTGTCTGAAATTTTGGTCTTTTTGCTGAACTATCATCCTGTAAGTCCCCACTAGGAGAGAGGCTGTATTTTGGTCACTTTACGTAGCAGTCATCACGCTCTAACAACTACTTTTTATGACCTTGGTTCCAGTCTTGATTCTACAGCTACTTGATGCCATCACCTCCTTTGCCCCTCTTTTCCCATTCTCAGTGGTATTCATCCATTTCCCCCTTGCTCAGTATGATTGCACCTCTCACAAAATGGAGATAACTCCATAGAGCAGGTTTTACTCAGAGTAAATTACAGATCTTATTTTCTGCTAACCTTGATTGACTGCAAGTTACTGACTGCCCTTGTTCCATAGAAATGGCAATTTTAGCTTACGGAATAACAAAGCAGCCAACTAAATGAATTGTCTGTGCTTTCTTCTGTAACCGCCTAAGCGCGCTGGAATGCTCTTCTCTGCACACCAGTGATCGCTCTTCCAGTGAAAGCAAGCCACGGCCTTCTCAGAATAGATAAGGACTTTTACAAAGACACTGTTTGGTTTTATTAATACTTATTTTGCACATGTGCATCCACATGCAAATGGGGCTCACGCATTTTTTTTAATGAAAACACTAGGGCTGAGGCAGTCTTTAAAGTTAGAGGGAAAGCACCACTCTGCTGTGCCTTGATTGACTGCTGTCAACCCAGTTAATACTCTGATAATGACAGCTATGCCAGCTGAATGCCACTGCCAGAGGGCAATTTCTAGTTTATTTCTGCAAAGTATTTATCTGGAGATAATTACATATTAGCCTGATATGTTTTACTTGCAGCTGCAATACAAATTGACCTGGCATGGAACCGTATATTACAACTGCAATTGTACTATGAGCATTCAAAATGATTGTAAAAAAATCCCCCCAGCAAGAACGGAGAAGCTTCCATTCTCATTGCAACTACCCCAGCGCTTCTCATTTCAGAAGTAGGTCCTAGTTTTAATGGTGAAGTTAAGTGTTGTTAGCAATATGAAATATAAATACTCACAAATATTTCTGTGACATGGAATTAAAAGGTAAATTAAATGTTCTAGAATATATCTGCTTCCCATGGATCACAGTTATTAATTTTAAAATTGAAATTTCTGATTAATCTTCCCCATTGTACCTGAGAAATAGCACATAATGAGTCGGAAGGTTGTAAAATGAGTTAGGAGAAAAGATCAATTTCAGCTGTTACTAAAGAGGGAAGAAAAGCTCCCAGAAATCTGGCCAGAGGCTTTGTGTGAGGATGAGCACAGACCCATCAGAGTCACAGGACTGTCCCTTGAAAGATGCAGAAAATCAGTGTCTCTGCCGTGTGCCCCTCTGTGCCTCCTGCAGTTCTGCTCGGCACACACAGTCCAGTTCAGTCTCCTGTCACATGAGACAGCATATAATGGAAAACAGAGATGTACCTCCGTGACAGGTTATTTATTATAGTCAGGAATGATGTCTTCCTGGCCCAGAGGTGGGATCTGACCCAGTGTGACAATATCCCCAGCTGCCTCTCAAGATCAGACATGACCCCTGTATTTTTCTCTTTGCCAGCCAGGCTCTATAGCTACTGCTGGAAGATTTTTCTATTCTGGTTGAAGAAGCTTTTCAGGGAAACTCTTTCCTCTTTGACATGCTGGAGCATCCTGGGATGTTTGGGCTTTTGATATTGTCAGGTATAGCTTTATTGCAGCTTCCATCAAGAAATGTTAACTGATTGTCTCACTGCGTTGGGGCTAGTATTAATTCAGTCCAATTTAAGGGAATGTGCAAAGAGAACATTTATTCACAAAATATAAAAAGAAAATAAATACAGTTGCAAATGTTTATGAAAGACATTCTGTAAGTACAGAAAGCGTGATTTTCCCCTATAATTTCTTCATTAAATGCCAGAAAGATTCTTCTGTCCCCTTCTCTTCCTTTCCTGAAACCCACACGCTGAGGGTCATGCCTTCCCACCTTTTTATGCTGTAGGTAGCGCTCATTAGAGAGAGCCACTCATTGAAAGCGTGGTGGTTTTTATAACCAGCCCCTCCTTTGAAGTTCCAGGGGATATCCGGGTAGATGAAATCTTTCTCCCTGAAATGGTTTTCTTTCTTATCCAGGAGAAAGCGTGTTCATTGTTTTTAATTACAATAATGTGTTGTTTGGGGTTTTTTTTTACTACTTTGGTGAGTCAAATATCTCTGTTAGACAATGTATTATCTCCTGTTTGTGACTGACTAAAACCTGCTTGCCCCAAGGAGGGGAAACACATTGTTTTCCTCTCCTCAGGCCATTACATGCACAGGTTTCAGTGAAAGTGTTTTCACTGCTGGATCTTGCATATCTGTTCATACCCCCTGGAAATAAGTGTGATAGAAACATCTGAACAGGATATTAAGACCTGGCTTGCTGCTTACTCCTGGCTGAAACTGAACATTAACTAGCCACTTATGAATGACAAGAGGTTGAAGTGATGAATTCACAAAGTCTTCCTTGAAGTTGTGCATCCTGCTTAAAAAACACCCCACATGCACCTGCAGACAGGGCTGGGGGTGGCTCAGGTGCCTGAGGTGGGTGCTGACAATCTTCTCATAGAGTTTACTGTTCAAAATCTGTGACTGACTTCTCCCTGTATAAGGGTTTTTCTACCTATATTGTTCGGCTGTGTGTGTAACACGTTCTCTGAATCTCTTCTTATAAATATTATTCCTTTGCTACTTTGAAATCATTTTTAAGAGCCTCTTGAGAATACATCTCAAGAATCTCATTGACATTTTAGAAAACAAATTTGCATATCGGTGCTTTCTACTAGAAATGTAATGTGGGTTTATCATTATGGTGATAACGTGTAAGCATATATCAGCCAAAGGAAAGCAGCAATGATTCGAAAGTCAGCAGGTCAAATAATGTCTTTTTACTTGTTCCTCTTTACAAACAGATATTCAAGAGTTTTATGAAGTGACACTGCTAAATTCACAGAAAAGCTATGAGCAAAAAATAGAAGAAGCAAATCAAGTTGCAGAGAAATGGGAGAAGACAACATCTGCTACAGACCATGAAAATCTGCAGAAAAACCAAGAGGTAATTTAACAGATTAAGAATTGTAATACGTATAATGAGTGAGATGTCTCAAGGCTGAGAAAGGCCATGCAATGATCTATAAGACTGAAAGAATGACCTTAATGAAGGAATTACATTTGGATGTGGAACATGAGTAGTCTATCTCTCTGACCTTGAATGTGTCACTAACTTCTTTATCCTCTCAATTGCCATCTGTCTGAGGGGAAATAAAAGACTTTCTTTTTCTCATCTTTGGTGTACCTGACACGTGGTGTCTGTGATCACCCCCAAAAGAAAATATTTCTCCTCTACTTGCTAATAGCCACTGAAGTTATTAATAGTCCAGTGATTGTATCCTGTGTAAAACATTTTAATAGGACTTTTCATATTTCTGGGACTGACACCGGGCTGAACTTTTCCATAGCCTGAATGTGGACAGGTATCAATCAGAGTAACCTGTTCATGAGGGCATGTAGCAAAAGGATGAGGGGTAACAGTTTTAAACTAGAAAAGGGGAGATTTAGGTTGGATATTAGGAAAAAGTTCTTCACTGAGGGTGGTAGATCAATGGAACAGGTTGCCCATCCCTGGAGATGCTCAAGGTCAGGCTTGATGGGGCTCTGAGTGACCTGATCTAGTGAAGATGTCCTTGCTCACTGCAGGGGCATTGGACTAGATGACCTTTTAAAGGTCCCTTCCACCCTAACACATTCTGTGGTTCTGTGATTCTAAAACAATCTCTGTATGAGGAACAGATGTATAGAAGAAAGTCCTTCAGCTTTCTTCTCTAGTCAGTGGAAGGATTCAAAAGCATTCTTTGTTATCACTGGTTCTAATCTGTTTTTGCCTGCCTCCAGATTATTATTAACTAAATTAGCAATCTAAACTAATTGCCTCCCACCATGTTTTTACTTCAAAGACAAAAACAAAACCCACAGATCCAAGCAACAAAATTCTCTGTTCTTAAACAGCCAGACAGAAATAGAGTGGGCATGGACTGCAAACTGCAAACCTCCAGACCAAAATCAAAGATCAGGGGAACATATAAAAATTTCCATTGTGGTTGTGGTTTGAGAGGAATCTCAAGTTTTAAAAGTTGTTCCAAAACACTTTCCATAGGCGTGACTATTTTTAAGAGCTTGCCTCTTTTTAAATGTGAAACCCAGTAGTTCGCCATGACATTTTACATGTGATTCTTAAAAAAGATAGATCAGAATTGCAGGCAGCTAGAACAAAACCCTCTGAAGAAATGAAGAAATTTATTGTAAAAATTAATTAGCAAAAGAAGCTTGCAGAATTAATGAGAACAAGCATTCTGATTTTGAGTGAAATCAGAACAAATTAGTCCTAACGTTAATGTAGGATATATCACATGAATGATTTAACATTTGAGTCTTGGCTTGATGACACAGTTGCTAATCTCTCTCTTTTTATTTTTTTCCCCCTCAAAGCTACATGCTTTAAAATGGTGAAAGTATATTCCAGCATGTTACCTCTTGAAGTACCTGAGAAGGACAGTGGGTCACAGACTCTCTTTTCGTTCTGGTCTCATCAAAGTATTTGACCCTCAACCCCATCTCCCATAACCTCATTGCTGTTGAAGAGATGTGCTGCTAATCTTCTCCAGGGGAATTTAAACTCCTAATTGTACACTGAGAATTATAGAATATATAGGGTTAACTCCAAATTTTGCTCATTTTATGGAAATTATGTTCGGATTTTAAAACAAAACAATAGAAATTAGAAAACTATTGCTTAGAAACTGGAATAACCGTTTCAAGCCAGGGTGCTGGCAATCAGAGTCCAGGGTATCCTCAGACTGATGGAATATATTAATTTTTTTTAAAATTTGCTGTCTATTTATATATTTCATCAGTCTAATGGGTGCATAAAGGGTTTAGTCCCCTTAAAAATCATACCTATATATGCTTTATGGGTCCAACTACAGACAAAGCAGGCTAGAAGTGTAGGCTTTTGAGGTTTTTTCCTTTCAACAGCACCACATATTATCTGCAGTTCCGAGTCAGAACTGATTAGCACATGCTGAATGTACCAGCTGCTGTACAAGTCCAATACAATATGTTGCTTTCTATGGGATATTGCCCTATGAAAATGTAACTGGATAATCTAATACATCACATAAATTCTTATTTGTGGTCTCTTTCTTACGGGAACTGGTGTTTTCGTACTTTCCTTTTCCATCCTCAATTACATGTCTCAAATGTGGAAAGTGCAATAAAAGCCCAAGTGTGATCATTCAGTCCAGAGGCAATCCTCCTTTTATCCCTTCCATTTTAAAACTTCCTTTGCATTCTATATGTACATTTTCTTTATAAAATGTTCTTTTTCACTATTTATGTTTGATCTTAATTGTTGATTAAAAGAGGAAAGCAGCTTTCATTGTCCAGGTCAGGTACACTGTGTCCTCTTTGTGTTGATGCATTTGATGTTCCAAAAGTGTAGACATTTAGATAACAGATAAGTTTTTAGGTTGTTATTTGCAATGCTCTACAAATTTCCCATGCAGAGATGTCTGGCCTCTGAACTGTCTTATCTGGCATCTGTGATCACTATACTGGTTTGTTACAAACATTATCTTAGATTGGATATTGGGAAAAACATTCTTCTCTGAAAGGATTGTCAAGCACTGAAACAGGCGGTCCAGGGAAGCGGTGGAGTCACCATCCCTGAAGGTGTTCAGAAAACATGTAGATGTGGTGCTCTGGAACATGGCTTAGTAGAAATGGCGATCTTGGGTTAATGGTTGGACTTGAAGATCTTAGGAGGTCATTTCCAACCTTAAAGCTTCTGTGATAAACTGATATTAGGTCTTACAGTGTACCGGGTTTGGATCTTCATCAACTGAGAGAGATAAAAAGGTCACAACCCATCCTATAACCTCCCATGCTTCTCAGGAAGTGTCTCAGAAGAGAAACATCTCACTCAGAGACTTTAATGACTTTTACAAAACAAGTGAAAAGTCAAGGAAATATATTGTCTTACCATATGTACCAGAAACAGTTGCACCAAATTATTGTAGCCACCCCATGGCTACAAACAATGGAATTAATAAACCATGTGTTGGGGTCTAGTGATAATTGCTGTTGCTTTGATTTGGTTTTGGTGGGTTGGGTTTTCTTCTGTTTTCTTCCTAGTTTCTTTACTTCCATGCTTCTAGTTAAGCTCTGCGCTGTTCAGGAATTGACCGTTGAAGGAGCTCCTGGTCCTCATGAAATCAGTAAATGCTTTGGTATGGTTTATGCATTTAAACACCATGTCCTTGATTTTTATTCTACCGTTAACAGCTTGGTTGGTCATTAGAATGATAGGTGATGTTAGTGTTTCCAGATGCAAAGTGCAACATTACCTATCATCATATTATGACTGCATTTCACCCTGTACAGAGACTAAATATATGTGGCAATGTATCTGGCAGAGCTGTGAATATCACAGACCAAAATAATTTCAGTGGGTGTGCGTTAGTGAATAAGGAAGAAAAAAGGACATATATGGATATTTTTTTGTGTGAATCTAGCCCTCTTGTTTTCCCTCCTGCAAATTCAAGTTGACAAAATCAACTTAAATTGGTGGATAGTTTCAGAATCAATGAAAATGTTTGGGGCAAGTTGACTAAAAATATTTACTGGGTTCTGCTTGTGAACATTTTTATTTGTTTCATATATTCATACATAACAGTTAATAAATAAAAAATATGGCATTTTAGTCATGATGCAGGAACTCTACAATATAGTTCTGAACAAAACCTGGAGAAATTCATGTTGTCCATTCTCTTGCCCTAGGGCATATCTACTGTATTTGAACTGTTCCTGACATACGTTTATCTAATCTGTTCTTTAAAACCTCCCACGGGGGAGAGTCAACAACTTCAGGTAACTTATTCCCTCACTGATAGAAAGTCATTCCTGATGAAAAGCTGGAGTTTCTCTAACTGCAATTAGAACCCATTAGTTTTTGTTCAATTCACAGTAGACATGGAGAACAGTTTATTCACCCCTGTTCCAAAAAGCACTTAAACATGTGTTTAACTAATCATATATAATAGCAGGAGCTTCCAGCTTCTCTGCCTTTCCTCCCCTCAGTCTTTTAAAATGACCTTTGTGACCTGCTTTTTCCTCAGCAACATTGTCATTTTAGGTAATATGGCTGGGCAACAAAAAATGCTGGGTCCTAATGAAAAATCTAGTCTTTTGGGAAAGAAAATATTAGTTGGCTTAGACTCTTCTCAAAGGAGCTGGACTTGGAGATATGAAATATTTTTGGTTTTGTTTTTTTTTTTAAAAAAAAATCTTGTGGCACTGTGGAAGGCAATTAGTCTTGACAGCACAGGCTCTATATATCTCTGTATATGTTAAAAAAATTCCTGGAAACTACTTTGCAGGATTTGTTTATTAATGAAAATACTAACTTGGGATTTGGGAACTGCAGGTTTTAATTCCTCATTTCTTCTGGGTACTTCCTGAAGAAACTGTATGTGAGGTTTGAGAGGAGGACTGAAGAAGTGAGTCACAGAAGGGAACTGGGAATATAGTGTCAGAGGTATCTCCTCATGTCCAGCTGTCAGTTAAGGACCATATCTTGTGGTGCACTGTGTAGGAGGAAATTGATGTCCAGGATTAAGGTCAACAAAAACCAACACACCTATACTAAATTAAAAAAAAGGATAAGATGTCATTCCCTTAAGATCTGCCTTATTAAGACATTGGCACCTTATGCCAATAAAGGTTCAGAATCGTGATGTCTTCTTTGTAAATAAGACTATACCTAAACTTGTCTTGCAATGTGTGTAAAGGTACCACTGATAGAATTTTCCCTATGGAGAAGCTATTTGGTTAGGGCATTTTCAAAGCGTATGGAAATCCATATTCAGCTCCCTTCTTGACTAGAGTGGAGCCAATAGTGCTTCTCTTCTTACCCATGAGACTGTACTGTGCATTATGCTGGCAGGTATCATTTTGCTTTTTCATGTTGGAGTATTGCCAATTTATATGGAATAATTAAATATTTATTTGGACAGAGTGCTGACATGTGACTCTATAGCTTAGACTTTATAATTACTATTGTTCTGATGAGTATTAAGTTATAGCATATTTTGTCATCTTCGGCATACCCAAAGGTGGAATCCACCATCCCCAGCAACTGCCCAGACATCAGTGTTGAAGAGTCATAGATGCAAAGCCTTTCTCCCTGTTATCTCTCAATCCTTTTCCATCTCTCCATTGTCACCACCACATATATTCAAATCTGGAAGTGGAAGAATTTAACAAAGCAGATTAAGAACTGCACTCCAGATGCCTAGTATGTAGGACATGGTCACAGGAGCCATGTGTTCATTCCTCTTAAACTGCATTTAGGGGAATGCTGGAATATGGGGACAGACTTTTTAGTAAGGCCTGTTGTGACAGGACAAAGTGTAATGGTTTTAAACTAAAAGAGAGTAGATTTAGACTAGATATAAGGAAGAAATTTTTTACAATGAGAGTGGTGAAACACCACTCTGGTTGCCAAGAGAGGTGGTAGATGCCTTGTCCCTGGAAACGTTAAAGGTTCAGTTGGATGGGGTTCTGAGCAATCTGATCTAGTTGAAGCTGTTCCTGTTCCTTGCAGAGGAGGCTGGACCTTTAAAATTCCCTTCCAACCCAAACTATTCTATGATTCTATGCTTCTATCTAGCAGGATGCTGCACTCAGTGGAAATGTTTGTGACACAGGGGAGGAAAAGTGTGTTCGGAGATCACCTAACTGAGCAGGCTGAGAAGGTATCCCAGGAACATGCAGTTTCTGGATGTTGATAGTGCTTAGGCATTGAGCATGTCCATTTTGGGAACAAACAGATGCAAAGTAGCTGCCTTGACAGCATGGCTGTGGAGAGCTGATGCTATGAAGATAATATGTCTCCAGAGGTCTGAAGATCTCCACTACTTTTAAGCTGAGTCATTTCAAGCCACAGTAATAAAGCACCCACGTTGGCTTAAACCAAGCAGCAATTATCTTGCCCATGAAGCCTGGTACCTGGCTTCCAGCAGGATGCTCAGGGAAGAGTAAGAAAAGGGCAAGGCTGTATAATGGGCGCTTTAGCTGTTTTGCAAGTCTAATCTTAATTTGTTTGGATGAGAAGCACAGACAGTGCTCAGTGCTGGGAAATGCAGCATTACCTTATTTTATAAACATTCAGTACAGAATTCACCTCAGCTAGTGTGCAGACTGGGGTGGGGGGTGGGAGAGGGCGGAGTGCCTGATCTGCTGCTGAAAATCATGAAGAAAGGGTTTGTTTGTAATTTTGCCTCTGCCAAAGAGCTTCATTGCTTCTTTGGACCAAGCTTTTTAAGACCAGCATTCACAGCTTGAAAGCTTTTTCTGAAAGTAGGGCTCTTAAACTGTCCCTGTTGGAGAGAGGAGACTGATTTCTTTTTACCTCCAGGAAGTGTGAGATAGGGGTTCAGCTGGAAGTGGTTTAAATTCAGGTCGTCCACTGCTCAGAAGAGTTCTTTCACCCTACCCAGTACCAGATAAGGCTGGGAAAAGGTTTTTGCCACCTCTGCTGTGAAAAGCTTTGCAGTTGTGCAACTGAGTTAGTGGGTTAGTGGATTCTGAGAGCGGGAGCACGGGTCTGAGCCCAGCTTCTCAGCCTAGCAAATGGTCACTTCCCTGGGGCAAAGGTTTCTTCCTTCCCGGGGCTCACTGCACTGCGTTAAACAGTCACTAGGTAGAGGATGCCTCTCGCTTAAATGTTGTGTAGATAGATACAATTAAAACTGAGAGATGCTCAGAATATGCATTCACAGAGAACATAAAAGTACCTAGATGGAGGTATCCATCTGGTGAGCCAAAAATTGAATTGCTCTTTAGCTATGACAATAGTAACGCTGCTTGAAGCGATGGGCTTGTGCTCAGCTCCAGACACCCATTAAAAGATATAAATTTACCCTTGTTTTAACCTCTGTTTCCATTAGTTTGGTCTCCAGTGCGATTTAATTCTGGCCAGCAGTGTTTTGACCTTTATTCAGGTGGAAAATTGAGGTGAAAGAAAGAACACTCGGCTGTTGCTGAACCTGGTAGCTTAGGGTCTGCTTGTCCCTGTATTGTAGCATGAAAGACTATTTGCTTACAGGGCATATGGTGCAGGTACTTCTAGCGTATTGAATGAGAATCCTTTGCAATTACTGTGCAAGTTTGGTCATCACACACCGATCTCACATGCTCAACTTACTTGCAGTGCAGTGTGATGTCATTGCATTGAGATGGTCCCCAAAGACTCCAGGTCTTCATTCAGTTCCTCTTCTTCCACACATTTCTTGTGTTTAGAGGCTCATTTTGCAGAACAGTCTATTGCAGCATGCAAAACGAATCCTTCTATTTCTGCTTGCTTCAGGAATGCCTGCTATCCTTGTACCCAGCTATTATAAACATGCTAATTACTTCTCCATCCTTTAAGTGCTGGCTTGTTAAAAGTTCCAGTAGTAAAACCTTTACTTGAAAATCTTCTGCCTGGAGCAATTAGCAAACCATTAATCTGTTTCACACTAACAGCTTGTCTGAAAAATGTGGACCTGCAAGGCCCTTCTATATGTGCCTATAAAGATTCAGTCTTTTCTCTGAATTTTTGTTTGTTTTTTTGTTTGTAAGTGGGTATAACTTAATTTGTATGTCTTGGTTTACTCTCAGGAGTCAAATATGAGTCTGTTTAAGTGATTATACTTAATATGCAAGAGCCATTAGGTATGATCAACCATAATGTTTCATTAGAAGGGTTCAAAATATTGTTTCATGTGTCTCTGCACTAGATTTAGCTCCTACGGCACACATTTATCTGATCAAATGCAGTTTGTGTCTGTGGGTTGATTTTGTACCAGAGCCAATTCCCATGTAATTTTATTTGGCACTATGTTCTCCTTCAAGAAGGCAGCAGTCTTTTCAAGTGGCATGATGTAGGTGACATCTCAGTTTGTGTTTCGCTACAGTTGTGTCCCTTTTGCACACAAGGATGTGTAACAGACATGGCTAGATAATTGCTAATAACGGTGCTGAAGCATGATTTCACGGGGTTTTAATATACAGTGAATTTACTGTTGGATTTTCTATGCATCAGTAGAAATTGTTTTACTTGTAGAGATGATTTTATATACTTGCTTTCTCAAATGGTTTGGCTAACATTTAAAAATGGGTAACTGCAATGCCACTCTGTTGTTATAAACCTTATTTACGATTAGCTGCAGCTAAATGTCTTACCCATGCTGGATATCTGTGCTGGGTCTCTATTTATAAATTTGTTATTTGTTATTCTGTAGCTTGTCAATAACTCGAGTGCCAGTGCGTCTGTTAAATGTTCCTTCAGAGTCGCTTCTGAGTGTGTTTTAATGTGGTCAGGCTAACGCTTCCATTTCAAACTCCCAAGTTGTATGTATGCAGAGCAGTGTTTTCCCATGGACAGAATTGCTCTGCAGCACAGTATTCTGGCCTCTGCCTCCCAAATCCCTACAGAAGAGGTGATGAGAGTAGGGCAGCAGGTATGTCTTGGAGCTAGACATCATTCCGCTTTTACCGTCTCCTCTGGCTTGCACAGATTTAGGCATGCTCACATAAGGAGCCTTTTCCTTTGTTGCCTCTCAGTGTTATTTTAACAAGCCATCACACTGGTGTGCCTGGTCTGACCAGTCCTTTCTGACAGGGAATTGGGGTTTGAATTAGTTTAATAATGGTTTATTTATTTTAATAATTGTTTTCTACCGGCATTGGTGGGAGGGAGAAGAGAGTTGGGATTTTGGCATTAAACAAACCAAACCAGATCAGCAATGATGAAAGTCACATCCACTGCAGCATGTTTGTTTGGTAGGTTTTGGGTTTTTTTCCCCTTTTCCACATTTATGTAATATACCTATCAAACAACTCGAGGCAGTTTTCTGATCTGGGATTTGT
Source organism: Porphyrio hochstetteri (assembly GCA_020800305.1). Taxonomy (NCBI): domain Eukaryota; kingdom Metazoa; phylum Chordata; class Aves; order Gruiformes; family Rallidae; genus Porphyrio; species Porphyrio hochstetteri. Next base: position 215,441,234 of record CM036905.1, on the reverse strand, counting down.
TATTACATCTGCAAAGGATTGGGAACGGGCCAGAACAGCTGCTAGGGACCAGAAACAATAAATTTCCCCAATGAAAATGTGCCTTATTATTAAACAGTGTACAGAATTAGCCAAACTTTTAATTAAGCAATGGGTTTCTATTGTGATAAGCGTCGAGGTCGGACTATTGTGTAAATTCCATTTCTGTGTATCAAGGTCAAAAACTTATAGATCTAATAGTTGGAGATACTATGAAAATATCACTTAACAGAAAGCTCTTGCAATTTGAACATATTTTTTCTAACATAATTCCTCTAAAACATGATATTTTTTAACAAGGTCTATTGTCATACTACAGCAATCTGAAAAAAATTACCTACATAAAAATACCCGTGTGTCCCTACAGGCTACCACAAGCTAACAGTTCCTCCAAAGAATATGTGATATAATTCATTGTTTTTAATAAGAATCTGGGAAGTTATATCTTAGCCACCTGCAAAAACAAATGCATCAACTCTTAAAAATATAGCTCGTTGCCCTGTAAAACTGTAAAAGTTCTGTAAAACTGATATTCAGGGATGAATGTAGTCTAGTTAAGCTTCACTCTTAAAAATACTTCAGAGCAATTTGTCTCACTTACAGGTTTATTAACTCTGATCATTCACCAATCTGTGCAACTAAGCACGAGAATTCACTACTCCCCACATGCAGAGGACACAGGTCTCCATAGAGAGGTTTAAGAGCCCATTATATATTTCTGTACTCTACCAATACTTCTTTATTAAAATGCTTCTTAAATAGTTCCCAGAAATAAAGGAAGATATAACCCCAAGACTTCTGGTTCATAGAAAAGATCACCCTGAGAGTGATTTCTTGGATAGGTGCACATATCTTTGCTTGGTGAGATAAATATACATGAAAGAGGAAGAAAAGCTTTTAACAAATAGTAAATACAGATGTAAAAACCTGGGAAATTAAAGGAAAACTGTCAACTTGAAAAATGTAATTTCTTGACACATTTTTTAATATATAATATAGTTGCAAATGACATGAACAGAGCCACAGGACTTTAGGCGTTTTCGGCTTGTACAGTTTACACGTCTGTACTTTACTCTCGCCTGTACTGCTTTAATCTGCAACAGGTTGTGCAGAAAACTGCTTGTTTTGGAGATGAGACAATTTTGCTGCTTATTCCATTGTAACATTTAGGTTGATTATGAATACAGCATTTGTGTTCTGTGAAGGAGTGAATGTCACTCTGCTGTTCTCCTCCTCCTTGAAAAGCATCTTTAGGAACAAGATTCTTTATCCTACGTAATCCTGATCCATTTACCCATCCAAACAGCCCTGTATGGAGATCACTTTCTAGGCTTATTGATCTAACTGTATTTTTCTCACTGCTGGAAGCCTCTGGCTTCTGTGTTTCTACCATCTCAACACCACTCTATTTGTCTTACTTTTGGGGCCTGTCATGGCCTGTCTCCTCTTTGCATTTCTTCTCTTGTACTTCTCTAGCAATTGACCCCCACATCTGCTTCCTTAGCATTCTGTGAAATATTTAGTGAGGAACTTTCCTGTTACTGCCACCTTCAGTGTACAGGAGCTCCTCAGAGAGATTTGTGAGATTATCTCATTTCATCTTTAAATTTGTCTTTTGTCCCAGAGGAGAGGTGGTTGAAGAGGCAGTCATTCCTGATATGATGTTCTTCTCTTGTTATTACAGAACCTTAGGAGGTGGAAGGGACCTCGAAAGATCATCTAGTCCAACCCCCCTGCCAGAGCAGGATCACCCAGACTAAATCACACAGGAACACATCCAGGCGGGTTTGAATGTCTCCAGAGAAGGAGACTCCACAACCTCTCTGGGCAGCCTGTCCCAGAACTCTGTCACCCTCACAGTGAAAAAGTTTCTCCTTATATTCCCATGGAACTTCCTATGCTCCAGCTTGCACCCATTGTCCCTTGTCTATCACTGTTGTCAAGAACTGAAACGGACAGTTTGATGGAGCAGAACCTCCATGTAGTAGCACAAAGGAGATGTAATCTGTGGCTGTATACCTGCAGTCTCATGTTTCTGAGATGTCTATTCCCTCAAACCCCAGAAAACTCTTACAAATGAGTTCTGAATCTGAATTTTTAATACATCTTCCAATAGCTCATGTTTAAAAGATGTCACATTAGCTGAATATCATGCTTTCATTAGCCTATGGAGACCCACACCATGCCTACGGTTGAACCCACTAACTGTTCAGCCCTCTAGCAACTGCTTGGCTGGTACCTATGGCTGTTTCTGCTTTTCTGTCAGAAGGTCATCCCTGTTACTGCAGAATTGTAACCCCAACAGTGGTGTTCAGTTCCTTGTTCCAGCTGCATCAGGTTTCCTTGCTAAAGGGACAAACCAAAGTGTTGAAGGTTTTCCAGGCCGTCCAGTTCTTTGCACAGGTACAGGGGAGCCTACCTGGTTGTCTGAAATGCTGTGCCCTGTCACTTTATTTTATCCTTTTTTTTTAGCTCAGCACTTTCAGGTAGACAAGGTGTCTCTTTCAGAGAGGATACAGGACAAACAGGTGCTGTATGAGCTGGAAAAGAAACCAAATAGAGAGTAACAGATTCAGTGGGTCTGAATTCCTCTTTCTTGGAAAAAGGTCTTTTTAATTCTGGTGGAAAGAGCAAGGGGAACTATTAAATTGTTTCAATGGACAGTTTGATCTGTTGTGTTTTGGAATTTGTTAATTACGATAAGAAGAGATCTGCTGAGAGATTTCAGGTCATTTATTACACCAGACTGATGTCTTCTCACGCATTTTTTGGTGGTGTAGTTGTTTGTAGAAAACCAGAGGTAACAGAATAGACAACTTTGCCTCTTCCTAGACTAGGAAGATTCATGACAGACATATGCCTCCACTTATGTAACCAGCATTCCTTTTTTTGAGATATCTTGTACTTTTTTTGACAGTAAATGCTCCCAGGGTACCCAACAGTATCTTTGCTAGGTCAGCAGCAAGCCTGTGACTGGAGCTTTCAGTATTCAGGATGCTGACTACGTTATTTCCTGAAACAGTGCATCTTCCATGGTTATGGGTCTAGTTATTATTGCTGTTTTTTAATTCAGTATCACTTTATTAGTCAGCTTCCTTGCTTTTGTTCCCACCTAGGGAATGTGCCTGACACACACACACGTATCTTTACACTCACAGCAGATGCTCCTATCACTTCTGAGGATTAAAATTGTCATATTTTGGTCTCCACTTGCAATTTGTGGTGACCATCTCACCCTTGGAGAAGGACCAAAAACCTCCTTGTATCGATGCTGCGTTCTATGGAGAGCTGCCTCAGAGAGGGGAGGACTGAGCCGACATCCTTGCTCCATGCTGAATGGAAGGCAGTGATGCAGCTTTCAGTTCACATCATAGTGAACCTGGAAAAACCAGAGACTCTGTGCCCACCTTCACAGTCCTTTGTTGCAGCCCAGCCACAAGGCAGCAAAGGTTGGGATTGTCTCTGTGAATTGTGACTGAGTTGTTGGCCAGAACTAGAAGATTCCTAGTTAAGCATAGCTAAGAAAGCAGGCGGTGTGATGTTTTGGGACTGTGAAATGACATCACTGGTTACAGATATTTGTCTTAATAGTGGAAACTGTTTTTGCCAGCATCCTTTGAAAGAGCAATATTAGTGTTGGCAGGGACACCTCTTGTGAACCCTGTTTTACTAAGTCCCACACAGAAAGGTGCAAGGAGATAATCTTGCCTAACTTCACCTTTGTTTATAAGCTAGTGAAATATGATGATGACCTGGTAGTAGTTATGGAATAGGTTGCACGTAACAAATTGCACACTGAGCTGTGTGCTATTGACATTAACAAGCATCAGTGTTTTTATCAGGCTTCCAAAAAAAACCAGAATTGGAATTTGAGCCCCTGCTAATGAGAAGTGAGGTTGTAGCATAACTGGTACATAAAGGGGATTCAAGCAATTATTCATCAACAATATTTTCCAATAAGTTTATAATCTGGAATTCCTCCAAGTCTATATGTACATCTTCAGCCAAAACAGCCATCTTGATGGGAGATGCATCCCAAGAGAAAGGAGAAAGACCTGTCTGAGCTGCCTAGATACATTTCAAATGTATCAAGTAGCAGACAGCTTTAGTGAGAGGTGTTGCAGCCACAGACAGCTTTCATGAGGCTGAATTTAGTGCCTCATCCCGGCTCTCCTTCTGATCGTGTCACCGGGACCTCAGTGTCAGTGAGCTGTGACAAGGGCACTGCTTCTCAAGTAGGTGTCAGCTGTAGCTGGCAGCTGGGGAGGATTCCTGGTCCCTGTAGGAACCATATGGGCTACATAGGGTTGTATGCCTGGCAGGAGCATTTCATGTGCTAGAATTCCTCCCTCACACCCCGGCATTGCCTGGCACATAAGGTATTTGCTTCTTTTCTCGTGATGCAGTTGACAGTGATGTTTATTTTTTGCAGTTACAGCTGCCCTTACACTTCTGTGCTTCTACAAATGCAAGCTCAGAGAAGCTGAAATCCCTGTATGGTTGGTAATTTTTTCAATAACTTTGATCAGTGGCTAGTGTTAATAGTTCTCAGAGTCCTCAGATGAAAGCAAAGGTTTCTGCCATCTCTCCATTAGGCAGCAGCAGATTCTTATTGAGGATTTTTCTCATGACAGTTGTCACAAAGGAAATTGTCTGGCAGATCCATGGAGCTCCAACTTTCTGCAAAGTGTTTAGGGTATGTTTGTTTTTCCTTTCACTTCATGTTGGTTTTGGTTTATCAACATTTAGGGAGTGTGATGACATATTCAGCATCTTAATAACCTAAGCCTTTCTACTTAACTTACCTTTTGAGTCCTTTTCCTTTTCTATATATCAGTGGGAAGCATTTTGCAGTACTCTGTAGGAAGGAAGCTGAATGAGGAGAGGTGGCAGTGTGTTTTGCCGAAGGTTTTGTTTAGCTGTGGTATTTTTGCCTGCCAGCATGAGTGTATGTGATTGTGTAGGTCAGCAGCCATGACTTAGTAAGGCAGCCTGCCACTGCAATGACAACCACTGCTTACTTCCCCTCCCTATGGCTTTGGCTGAAACACACATTCTTCTATACCAAGGTTTACGATGCTTCAAGCAAAACTATCTCCAGAAGTAAAAGTCTTTACAGTATTCTCCAGAGGGTTGATTTTGTGGTTTTGGTGTGTTTTTTCCCTGTCTTTTTTTTTTTTTTTTCTTTTCTTGTCTGTAATACTGGCTTTATATCCTTGTGTCAGCATAAAACACCTTTGGTCTTCTCAAGTATCACTTTATGACATATCAGTCCTGTTCATGAAACGGCATTGGTTTTATTACTCTATTGAGCAGACTGGCTTAAATTCACCATTTCTGACAAGAACGGGCACAAAATTTCATCTCAAGTGAAATGTGGGTAGTTTCCTCCTCTGTAATTTATATGGACGTGTGTGTAAATAGGAAGAGACTGTGTGGGCCAGTGCTGGAGACAGGAGACCAGATTCTATTCTTGGATTTGCTATGGACCTTCAGTACATCATGAGATAAATCAGATTTCAGTCACATTATCTGAGAGACTTCTTATTTAAATGTCTTTCCTACAAGGTTATGCAGTACCCAGCACAGTTGGTATTTCTCCTATTCAGACTGGTTATACTTCTTTTTTTTTTTTCTTATTCTAACATACTGCATATAAGTTTTAAAACAACTTTTAACATGCTCCATATAATTTTTATAATGAGGAATAGTATGATCAGAAACAAAAAGAGACACAAGGCTTGTCATTGTAAAAATAAAGTGGTAGAGCTTGTCCTAAACTGTGTGTAGTTACACACAGGCACACTCATTCTCCTGAGAACAAAGAGGGGTATGGTCCTCTGAAAACTGAACAAAGAGGAGGCTGTTTTAGTGACGAACTGTCCTCAAAGGATGAGGCAGTCCTCAGGAGCCATTGCACTAGTTCTTTTCCATCAAAAACACTAACCTTATATTCATAAATGCCCTATTATATCTAGTCTGAGGTTGCTGCACTCCAGATGTATGGAACAATGGTTACCAAGCAGTTCCTCATCTTGCACCTTAATATAATTGTTAGTAATGAATTCTGTCTCTCTCATTATGGTTGTTACGGCGAACCAGATATAAATGCAACATCAGCAGTTAGGTGATTGCAATTTAATTGAAACAGGTCCATTTGCAGGGGTTGAAGAGCTGGGAAAGGTGTCAGGTAACAGCAGGCTCTGCTACGTTGCACAGCTAGCCAGAGGTGGGGCAGAGAAAGGGCATCCTCAACCTCTCCATTTCTCCTATCATGATACCATTTGATAGTCTTCACTTGTAAAAAGATTTAAGCCAAACCCTTGAAGGCCCCAAGAGATGAGGAATGAGTTCTGCTCCTGGATAAGAGTGAAGTCTAGCTCATGGTGTGCTACACCCGTGTGTATGAAATATGGAAGTTGCTCTGTAATATCCCCCTGGCCGCGAGAGCACTGCAGTGATTTAAGTGCTTTGCATCTCTGCAGCTGTGTTTGCTGCCACTGCTGCCTCAGATCTACTATAGCTCCACACCCTTCTGAAGAGTCTACTGTTCATTTTATTTATTTCTGGGATTTCAGGAGAAAAAATGCATCAACTGTGGGCTGCTACTGTGCAGGCCTCCTGTTAAGATCTTGACCTCAAGCTATATTACTTGTGTCCTAAGGGTGCCACTGAAGTCACAGTTTGAGGTAAAGGGCTATACATATTCTTGGGATTTCTGACAAACCCAGCACTGAGCCCTGGAATTTGTAATAAAATTCCCACACTGTGCCGTAAACATCTTTGGGAGGAAAATACATTGGTTTCAAGAAGAACTAAATGGGAGAAGAACAATTAAAAATCTTGTGTTAACGTAGCAACCAAAGCAGTTAGGTTTGGGGTTTTTTTGGTTGTTGTTTAAAAAAAAAAAAAGTTGCACTAATGCGATAAAAAATGACACAAGAGAATAAATGTATCAAGTTGTTATGGCAACTGAAATATGTAGGCTGGAATTTATGTATCCAGAATTTCTATGTAAGTAAAATAAACATTATCCTTGCTAATTAAAATATCATGCAAATATTATTTAATTTGAAATCATTAGTCATGTTTTCTCTTACAATTAATGACTGACTTTCTGTTTTCTGTTTCCCAGTATTTGCATTTTTCTTCCAGCTGTGGTCCACTTGTGTTTTCAGGGCAAGATTGTGATTTTTAGTAATACAGGCTTAAATGCAGAGGGACTCCACTGAGGCTAATGAACACGATGCATGCAGATGGGCACGACTGGAATCAACCCGTGTGTTTTAGCATGTTATTCTTGCTGCAGCTGACCTTTCTGCTCGGAGGGGCTTTTGGCAGGTGTCATTGCTCCATGCTTGAAGGGAGCTCCCTGCAACCGCAGCTCCCTATCTTTTCCCCCCAGCTTGACACAACGCACATGGAGCTCCTTCCAGAGCCTATTTCTGTGCATGACCTGCCCTCTTCAGCTGTAAATTTAGCTTCCAAGATGTTGTACGATAGCCAATTCTAAATGAGCATTCATTAATTATGTTCAGCCTTTTAATTTTTCTAGTCCTTTCCCTCCAGCCTTCAGGAGAATTCAGTAATAGCTTCTGCTTTATTTGAAAGAAATAGGTCTTTAATATCCCAAATTACTCTTCATATTTCATCTACTTTATGCCCAGCTAAGTGCAAAGCCTTGGCTGAAAGGTAAGAAATGGGAAGAATGGGCATCAGGGTCTCGCTGAATCCCAGTTTATTTGTTTAAAGTTTTCATCTCATTCATCCTCATGTTCAGAGGTGCCTCTGGTGTTTGGTAACACTGCTGCTGAGAATGTTTTGGAAAACAGTCTATCTGGGTAAGGACTCAACCGTGCATAAGTTAATCGTCTCCATTTCTTATATGGATAGCTGCCTGGCGTCGAGCAATGGCCAGGGTGGCTCTTTGCCTGAAAACTGTAACCAGTCTGCCCAGTCTCATGCTTTGAGTCTCATTCTCATGCAGCTCAACTCCTCCACATGATTTATCTCTTCATCCTTGCAGTAGGGTTCAGCTTTGCAATGCTCTTTTTGTTCAGTTTCTCTCTTTGCCGCCAGGAGATCCTTCCAACCACCCGTGTTTGGTGTGCTGGGTCTCAGCAGGGGAGGGACTGCACCTGAGCATCAGCAAAGCTTGTGTGTGCAAGGACACTGGTCACAGAACGGCGCCATGGTCTCTCTTCACTGTGTGGACCATTGCACTTGGTACAGTCAACCATTGTGACCTTAGTGACACTCTGCTCCCTGGAAAAGTGGACACTCAAATGCCTTTACTTGTCCCCCAGCTTGAAAATAAAGCTCTGCATGAGTGACACAGGAGGTGCAGCCTGGATCAGCAGGATAAAGCTCCTGAGTGTGTCTTCTGGTCAGACACAAGGCTTGAGTTCCTGTGTCCAACCAACTCCAGCCAGCTTCATCTGAACTTTCTGCTGAGAAGGAGAAAAGCTACTGTCTCCTTTCCTGCTGGGAAAAGCAGTTGTCTTGCCCCAGACCAGGGTCACGGTGCAACTGGGTAATTGCAATATGGATAATCAGGGAGATTAGGTTTGAGTAGAGGCTTTGTGTTAGCCCAGCCAAAGCCACTACTGAGCAACTTAGTTTGGACGACAGCTTTTTGATGGGTGGTCAAATCTGTGTCAGGGATGAGGAAATGAAAAGTTTGCTCATGAGATTCTGACATCCAGAAACACACTGAGAGCAAGACTTGCTTTTGGGAGGATGGAGCGGCATTAAATCAGATCGTGACCTTTCTGAAACACAAGCCTGCAGCCACATAATTGTTCCTGAGCTCTAACACTCTTTAAGTCTGCCATAAAATCTTCTGAAAGGTTGAATCCATATTAGCTAAAGTTGAATCATAAAAATCCCAGGGTAAAATAAATATTATTATGATATTTATGCTCACTTCCAAATACAATAACTTAAAAAAAAAATCAAAACGTTTCTGATGTGATTTGTGCAGTAGAATCCATGCCCAAATGTATATTTTTCTTTTCTCCATTGACATTTACTGGTTATATTGGGAAGACTGGTGCAGAAGAGACTGCAGTGACATTCTTACAGGCTTTGGCCATGAGACCTTGTAGCAATCTGCAACATCACCCTGACTTGAGACAGTTGTAAAGACTGACCTAATATGATGTGATGTGGAGCAAACCTTGACATCTTCAAACAATGAACCAGAAACCCTAACATGGAAATAGAAACAAAATCCTTTCTGACAACTAAAACTTTTGACTGGGGATACTGAACCATGTATCTAAAGAAGCACTTAATTAGGCACCCTTTTTTGAAAGGATTTAGTGGACAAGATGAGAGCTCCACTATATTATTTCTGGACTGAAATTTAGGCCCAGCTTAAGGAAATGCAATTCTGCCTGGCTTCTGTGGGATTATGTTTTTTTTTTTTATTTTAGTTTCTAGTATGGTCTGCTGTGGGGTTGTCTGAGTTTTCAGTCATCTGTGCTATCAGTAAAATTTAATTCCTGCCAAAAAAATGCTGAATGACATTTCTTCCTGTAATAAGGACTGTAAGAAGCATAGAAATAGGTCTAGCAGGGTGTGGATAAAGGAAAGCACAGTTTATGGGTTATTTCACTGCACAGCATTGCAGGGAAAACTCTTCAGGTCTCCAATGATGCTTTGTCTCTCACAAACTGTCCAAGATGTACGACTTCTATTATTTCTTTTTGTGGTCCAAGATTGTCAGCAGGAGGAACTGAAACCGAGATGCTCACAATACATTTAGGAGAGCTGTCAACTCTGCCTAGGTACAGTAACAAGGTGCAGCCCTCGGTGGACGGATCACAGACACAGAAGGTGTTCTTGCTGTTGCTGGCATGATGTAGAGGATGAACATGACTTGCATCCAGTCTGAGTTCACATGTGGCTTGAGCAGAGCGTGAGCGGGATTGGCTGTGCCCTGGTGTAGAGGTGTGCTGCGTTCTTTGCTAGTATCAGTACCCCGCTGTGCATCGCAGTTCAGCTCAGGTTGCTTCCTCCTGCAGCATAGCTGCTAAATGAATTCATTTACATCGTTGTCCTGTAAAATGAATAATTCCAGCCTGTGTTATGCTGCATTTTACTTTCCCTCAATAGCTTTTTAAATGTTCTAATGATTTTTTTAAAAATGCTTACTTCTGAAAAAGTTAATTAAATAAAAGCACTAACTCTCAGCACTATATATTCCTGGGAGCATTTGATTACCAAGATGATAGATTTCCTGACAGATATTGGTATCCAAAAGTTAAAGATCACTGGGGTTTTTTTATACCTTTCCTCACTTAATGTAAATCATTTGGGGCAAGCTGGCATTTATCTACAGGCTCTCATGGGACTGGAGCAGAGCTAGCAATTCTTGATACAAAACACCAAAAGAGGTCTCGGATTAGCTTCTCTTCTGAATTTGTCTCTCTAAAAGGACACAGGAGAGCATTCCCTAAGCTGTTGGTAAAGGTACATTAGTTCTCTGAACCCTAAGGCAGTTGCATATCTATTCAGGCTGGTGGGCTGGAGCTCCCCCACACTCCCACCAGCACTCCTGGTCCCTTTGCATTGCTGATCAGCATTTTCTATCTACAAGGCGGTGTGTTTGTGCCCTAGAAAATATCCCATATGTGTGTGCATGTAAATAAATTTGAAGTCCTGGCAATGTGCAAGAGCACAGAAGAGCAGAACAAAGTTTGCATGTAAGTTTCTTTTTTTTTTTTTTTAAATATTTTTCATATTCCCAACGTGGAGCCTCACTCCAAGAGGTAAACATGTGGTAACTATTGTGGATGGTTACAAGTACCTTGATATATTAGGTATAAATTCTGGAGCCATAAAATAGACTGGGGAGTCCATCTTGCATGGCAGAGTTTGGCTGCTCTGGGAAGACCTCCCGTAGGAACTCTTGGAAACCCTGGATGCCATAATTGCCTGTGAGGGCAGATGCTCCTTCTGTCTGGTTGCTGGCTCAGACATGAAGTGGAACATGCTGCCTGCTGAAAGTGGAACCAGTGACAAGTCTTTCATAACTCGTATCTGTATATCTTGGCAAAAAAATAATCGGCAAGAATTTTGTTGATGGCTGACTGTGACAGTGGTGGGTATCATAGTAAGCTATGGGAAAGATGTGTTATAAGCACAGAAAAGCTTTGCTGAGCACCGTTAAAATTAGATAAAATTAACAAGGTAGCTAATGTGATTACAATTTTATTAATAAACATTTCAATAATGCTGCAAGTTTGCACAATGAGAAACATTGCCCTGAAGAGTTTACGGTCTAAATAGTCCCTCTTAATTATAATCTAAATAGATTAGCATTAATTATGTACAAAATTGGAAGATTACTTTCCGTGTGATCTATGATTCTCGTGCTTACTACCCATGTGAGCAAAGTTACTAAGTGAAGTTTTGATCTGCTTTTGCAACCTTTTCTTGTAAAATCACTTTTTCTGACCAACTTGAACACAATAAGATACTATTTTCTTCTGTGAAGAAGAAGCCAGAGTTGTTCCAACTACCAGTCTTCTAGATATAGAGATCTGATAAAAAGTTTAGGCTTTGGTCAGCAATTTTAGTTCAAGCTTGAAGCCATTTTTTCCAGAACCTCCTACAAGGAGGTACGAGCGTGGTGCATGTGCTCCAATGTGTTCGTACTGTGTCACCCTGGGGCTGCCAGTTCCACTTCTCATGGTGAGGGTTCAGAAATAATGAGGTGTTGCTAAAATACCTACCTTTTTATAAGCAAGCAGCTTTTGGATGTAAAATGTACAAATAATTTTAGAAAGCATAGGCTCTTGGTTAGCCTCTAAAGGGAGGACTGTATGTAAGAATAAGACTCAGATCCAAGAATGTTAATTTTTAATAAATCTATCATAGCCTCTTGCCTTATACAGTCCCATTTATTTCATAACAAAAAATTAAATGACTATTGGCTTTCAGATGGATTGCTAACATATACTTTGTACAAGTTTGGGAACCGTATATTATTCTGCTAATGTTTATTGAACCTTAATACACTGGAAGAGAGAGATGTTCCAGATTTCTTACAATTACTCTTACTTGAGCTGTTTGTATCCATCTAACAATCTTGGTTTACTGCTCTTCACAATTAATCTGTGACCCATTTCCCTAAGGAAAACAATTGAAACATTTCATAGCATCTTATGACATTGTTTTACGGTCTTTCAAACTATTTGAGACAGCTCCAAATGGTGAGAAGTTTGAGGAAAAAATAATATATATAATGTAAACAAACTCAAGTTGTTCCTTATCCAATTTTGCAGCTGCACTCATTTGATAAATACTACCATACAGTTTGTAGTTCCTGATGAAAATTGTCAAACCTCTTTCAAGAAGTTGCAAAAGTTTAGCTCCTTTAAGATTAGACAGAGTTTGGTCTTGATAATTAGAGAAAATAAATAATATACTGATTTGCATAGTTTACATTGTTGCCTGTAAATAATAACTATCGAAAAAGTGTATGTCAGGTATTCAAAGACAGCGAAGATGAAATGAAATTTTTTATGCATCCTTGTAAACCCAATTTTTCATTTCCAAAGGAAACACTTACAGAGTTGCTTGGATTTTCTGTAGACTCTGAGGCAAGATGCAAGGCCCGGGTTCTGTTCCTTGCTCTCCCCCAGCTGCCCTCCTATCCCTTCCTCCCTTACAAGTTGCAAATGAGGGATACCCAACAGCCTTTAGTGATAAGCAACAAGATGAAGGAATGAGCAGTTCTCCTGTGACTGATGGTCCTTGGAAGCACCTGGACTACTGTGCCCCGTTCTGGGCCCCTGAGTTTAAGAAGGACATAGAACTCCTTGAAAGAGTCCAGCACAGGGCCACCAAGATGATGAAGGGAGTGGAATACCTTCCTTAGGAGGAGAGGCTGAGGGAGCTGGGCCTCTTCAGCTTGGAGGAGACTGAAGGGTGACCTTATTAATGTTTATAAATATGTAAAGGGCGAGAGTCAGGAGGATGGAGCCAGGCTCTTCTCAGTGATGGGCAGTGATAGGACAAGGGGCAACGGGGGCAAGGTGGAGCATAGGAAGTTCCATGTGAACATAAGGAGGAACTTTTTCACTTTGAGAGTCATGGAGCCCTGGGACAGGCTGCCCAGAGAGGTTGTGGAGTCTCCTCTGGAGACATTCAAACCCTGCCTGGACACATTCCTGTGTGATTTAATCTAGGTGATCCTGCTCTGGCAGGGGGGTTGGACTAGATGATCTTTCAAAGTCCCTTCCAACTCCTAACCTTCTGTGATTCTGTGACTCAAGGTGCGTTGGAGAAGTGAAAACATTTGAGAGACCATGCATAGAGTCCTATGTGCTCAGACCCATGTAGTTCTGAGCTTCTGGGACGATCCAACATTTAAACACAGTCTTAACTGGAGCACAAGACTAACGCCATCGGTCCCAGTGAAGTTAAAAGAACGTGTCTAAGTAGTTGGCTGGATTGGGGCCAGCGTTTAGCCTTCTGCTGGACGGAGCCCTAAATAAACAATCTAGTATCGGAGGAGAAAACATTTGCACATGTGGATGTGATTTGGCTGTTTCTGTGGCACTGGCTTGTTGTTTTCTAACTTGTGCTGGCAATAGTTGGTCTATTTAAAATGCTGACAATTTCTTGCTGGTTGTGTTAAAATTGACTGTGCTCCCGGCGCACAGGCTGGAAGAGGTTGGGCCGAAATCACTCACAGAGCCTGCAGTGCTCAGCGCAGACAGGTACAAGGCACAGTACTCTGAATTTGCTCTGCTTTCCTGTTCGTGCTCTTACAGAGTGCCCAGAAATTTCCTGAGATCTGAGTTGGTGGCAGTCATCGTGCTTCATTCAAAAGCTGGCTCTTCAAGCACGTTTTTGCAGGGCAGAGCATCGTAAACAGAGATGTCATTTTTAATATTTATTGTCTTAATGCAAACTCTGCAACAAGGTATTAGATTTCCAGCAGGAAAATTGAAAAACCAAACAAATCCTTTTACTATATCTTCCATAAAAGATATTATTTGAAAAAATACTGTGTGTTTTATGAGCGATATGAGATTGAAATCTCTGTAAATGAAGGGAAGGTGGCAAAAAAAGCATTTGAATTTAGAAGATTTGCAAATATGGCTACTGCAAAAGTATGAAATACACTCAAAAATACATCACTTAGGAGAAGGTAATGAATTAGAATTGAGAAAACACACCAGGCAATTTATTTGGTGCTGTAAGGAGATCTCCTCCTGCAGCTATTCCAGATTACTTTCTGCTGTCTTTTTTGGCAGGGCGCTGACTTCCTTATATCTTGTGTTCTGACACCGAGCGCTGCCGAGTACCTTGAATGCCTTCTGAAGTCAACTAGAGATTATGATAAGCATCATCTTGTAGATTTAACCTATTAAGACTTTCACAGACTTCCATGAGAGTGGCTGTAGGATTAAATGCAGGAATTTTTGCATGACAAAACACTGAGGTGAAAATCTTGTGTATGAGCTGCCTGATATTTATCTGAATTCAGGTCACCCTTTTGTATGTGCATGCTAATATTTACATTCAGGTGCAATAGAACTGTAGTCCACATCTCAGCTACTTTATTTGACTTTTTTTCCCCCCCGTCTTTAGCCTGCAGCTTCCAATGGATCAGAGGGATCTGGACAATGTGGTGAACACAATAAGGAAAACCAGACTTTTGAAAACTATGTGGTAGACACGAAGACAAAGGTATGGCCCTCTCTTCTGTGATGGAGAATGAAATTCTTATGTAGTTGAGTTTTGCTGGAGGGGAAATATGTGGAATATATCGAATTTGAGGTCCCGTGGTCATTATTTTTTTTCTGCCTAATGACTGCATGTACAGAATGGCATAAGAATGAGGCTTATGACTGCAAGTTATCGCTTTTTATGTTACCAGCCCTGTGCATTTTATGCTGTCCTAAGCAAGATTTACTTTTTTATTTTTATGTAAAACTGTTGCTGATATCGGTGATGGTTCTCCAGGATTGCTGATCTCAAGATGTTTTCATTTCAGTGTGTTTTTGAGCTACAAGGTGTTGTACAGTTAGTAGATTCTATTCAAGGTGTTTTCTATTTAGTGTATGCTGTAGTTTATTTTTGGTCTGGAGTCAGTGTAGAAGAATATGAATGTCAGTGGAGTGATGATTTTCTTATTGGCAGTTCTAATGATACCTACTATAAAACTGTGCTGAATAATACACAAGGCAATATGACTTCATGGCTTGCGGTAAGGGGGTATGTTATAGTTCTCTTTGTCACAGCCTTGCTGCTTGCAATGGTGAAGTTATGAGTGTTTCATTATAATATCTCTGTTATTTTCATAGGTTCACAACTTGGCTGCAACAATTCTCTTGGGCTTAGATATTATTATGGAGAATTTCAGCCTTGAAGTCATTGTGTATTTTTTCTAAGTGAAAGAAAATGATTAAGTTTTCTTTTAAAGTGAGCAAGCTGGAAACATGAAAAGAAAACAGACATTAACCGAGTTGGCATACTTATGTGATACCTTATAGACCAGTAAAAGTTGCTTCTAACAGTGGAAACTTGTAGATTAGTTCTCTTGTCTAAGGCTTTTCCATGGGCTTTGCTTACATTTCTAGATCAATTTCTCTGTGTGTTAACTTTTCAAGAGCTAAAGAGCTAATTGTCTAGCATAACTTTCGGATTTCCTTGTGTTGCTGTGTTCCCAGTTGATCAGAAAAACGTTTGTGCTGTGTAGGACCTTGGTGCTACTTGAGCATTGAAATACAAGAACATGTATACTTACTGACATTTCCCCCTATATTTATGGAAGAAATTATTTCTCCACAGCAAAGAATTATCAAAAGCTTGATATATGCAGTAAGTAAATTGTGTCTGTGGACACATTGCAGGAATTATGGGATGGATCTCAGCCCAATTTCACATCATTTTCAGCATGAATGCCCAGTTGGACAATGCATCATCTTGCCTACTTGGAGTTATTGATATTGCAAACTCCTGGACTCCATTTTTCTCCATCCCCAATTCTGCATACTACATCTTCATGCTGTTTGCAGCTCTCCAGCACAAAGTGTACATAAGTGTGAGCTCCCAAAATTGGCAATCCCATTGCCAAATTCTAAGACATTCAGAGCCGCTGAGTGGTATTTTCTTCAGTTCCCAGTACCATGGGATAGCAGATGTTTTGTTTTCATTTCCTGGAACTTGTGGTTTAGTGTGTCAGTTCATTTGAAAGAGTCATTTTGTCTGATTTCTCTTTCAAGTGACTGTGCTTGAGTGTCAGTGGCACACTGCTATGACAGTGACACATAGCTATTTAGGACTGGCTACATGTTTAAACATATGCACCAGAGCTTTGTCAGTTGCTGATGATCAATTGGTTGTTAGATTTACTTCCCCAGGCAGAATGCTCAAGAATTAAAATGAACTCTTCATTCACTGTGGATCTTGAGAGCTGAGAGCCACTTCAGGACATATTGCCCTTGAGTACGGTGTGTTTCTATTGCAAAGCATCCCAGTTCACATAAAACCAGTGGAGCATTTGTAACTGAAGCACTTCTGTTTCATTCTGAATAAGGGATTTGTGAGAAGCAAGAGAAAACAATTACAGTTTTGTATTGGAAATAATAGATACATAAAACATTAGGCGTAAGTTTTAAATTAATGAAGGTTGCAGAGCTTTCAAAAGGCTGGCTTGTCCAAGAGCCATAAGATGGATGGCTCAGGGACCTTTCCCCATCCTCTGCTTCGCATCCTGTAATTATGAATGTGCATTTCCTACAAGCCATACTCTGTTCCTAGCTTGCCTCACCATCTTCTCATAGGCCTCTAAGGCGGTGAGTTTACGGGAACGAGACTACTAGAGAGGTTGCACTGTCTCCATATTTGGAGATTTTTAAGACCAGGTTGGATAACAGCCTGGATAACCTGATCAGACCTCACTGCTGAGCCTACTTTGAGTAAGAAGTTGGAATGAAGACCTCCTCAGGTCTTTTTCTTTGTCACTTAGCCTGTGATCCTGAGCACCCTTGGAGTCAAATGACTTTACACAATACCGTGTGCAGCAGCCAACGGCCAGGTGTGATAATATTGCCCTCAGCAAACAAGGCCTGCAAAATGCATATATTTTACTAAAAAAAGAAAAAAATAGGGTTTTTTTCTTGCTTTTGAGTGCTGGGGCAGCACTTACCTAAAGTGATATGAGGTCCCACGTTCTGAATAAAAGGGTGGTAAGCTGAGCATGTGTTTGGGGCAGGAAGAGAAGGACTCCTCTCCAGAGCTGTGAAGCAGAAAACATTTCTGTCTACGTTGAGCCTGGGTCCACCGTGGCCTCTTGGTTGCAGAATCCTTGTGATGCAGGAGCTGTCTACCCAGCCTTTCCTCCCCCTGTGCACATTTTATATCTACCTTCAGGGCTCAGAGTGGCAAGGTCCGTGCTTCCCTATGGGAAAGAAAATTGCCCTTTCCTTTTTCCATTGAGCAAGCTACCAGCCAGAGAAATCAGTCTCCAACATTGATTGTGCTAAATAGCAATGAAATTTGCCATGCATGGGAGAAGGGAATGATTCTTGTTATCGGTTCTGCTTGAGACTCTCATGGGCCTGAGGCCAGTTGCAAAGCTGCTGGTGTTAGGACTGCTGCAGTCAGGAGGGGCAGAATTGCTAATTTGTTGATCTTTAAATTAACACCAGCACTCATGGGCTTCTGGTTCAGCCTGGGAACTGCATTAAAATTCTTAGTGACTAAGGTATACAGAACTTCACGCCTTCTGAAATTTGTATTAACTTATCTTCCTGGATAGAGAAGGATTTATTCTGACATTTTGTTAGTAATATAGCTCCTAACTACATATCCAGGATCTGCAGGATCAGTAGTTTCTCATTTTTTTGTTGGTTGGTGTTTTTTTGGGTTTTTTTATGGTTGGTTGGTTGGTTGGTTGGTTGGATTTTTTTGGGGGGATGGTGTGTGTAGCACAAACCAGTCCTGATAAAGACTCCGTCTCATGAGATTTTCCTTTCTAGCGGATAATTATTCAGATAACTTGTATCCCAGTGTTAACCTCCTAACTAACCAATTGTGATGCACAGCAATGTAGCTGGAACTGGGCTCAAGTGGAATAAGCAAGCTCTGACCGTAAGGACATTACTTCATGACTACATCAGTTGCCTTCTTGGAAGAGATGTAATCAGGAAAGTATGTATTTGTAGCTTGTTTGGGTATAATATAGGACCTGAAAAGAAGAAAGAAAATAAAACCCCATGTGGAAGACTGACAACTTAATGCCATCAACAAGTACTCATTAGTACACAATTTAAGATACATTAGGAGTAAATAAATCTACATATTTTATAAGAGGATGCATGTGTTTATGTGTTCTCTGTATAGGTGCCTAGAGCTCTAAATAGTCCCTGGCTACATTTTGCAAGATGCTGACATTACTAATGCTGTGTTAGCAGTCTGGTAGATGTCTCCTTTTTTAGTGTCTACTCCAAAACTTGGAGACCTAGTACTCTTGTTTTCCTTAATTTCTACTGTTTGAACTAGAGATAATAACAAAGCTGGTTTTGCCTTTCTTAAAGAATCAGTTTATCTTTACAGTTTTTGTTTTATAATATTTGAGTTTCAAAAGGATTTAAGGAATGCTGAGAAAGGTGTGTCCTGAAAGATTTTTTAAAAAATTGTAGAAGCTTTCCTATTGCTTTTAAGTTTTACAGAAGCTTGCTTTTACAAATACTTAGGTTGGCTGTATGTTAGAAGCTCTAGTTCTAAATATAACTGCCTAATTAAACCCTATGCTTTGGCTATCCAAGTGGAAGTACCTGGATACAGTGAAGATTTTAATGACAGAATGGAGTGTTAAATTGTCCAATCGAAACTGCTGCATTATACAGACCATCACATTTCACCCACTCACCTCATGTTGTTTGTTTTTGTATGACTTAAAAATAGACACCTTGGTAAAATCGGAGGAGAAGGAAGCAGTCACCTGGGTAAGCGGTTTTCACACGGTGGTTCGCAGAGCCATTGGTATCACAGTGGGAAATAGTTGTTATTCTTCCCGTATTAAGGCTTCCCACAAGTCAGAGCTCATGGCAGAGGAATTTTTTTTGACTGTCTAAATCAGCTATGAGCAACTAGAAACCACCTCTTTTCACCCCAGATGGCTGCTTCTCAATTTGTTTGGTTTTTTTGGGTCAAGTCTTTCTATAGTAGATTTCAATCATGATCATATGTGCAGATAACACAAAGGCTGGAAGAGCGGGGGAAAAAATAGAACTAAGCAGCAATATGACCTGCAGAAATTAGAGCAGAAGGAGATGCTGCTAATGAAGGGTAAAGCAGTGCCAAGGATTTGAAAATCTTATACTTGGGGAGAAAAAATTAATGGAAAAGAAAATGGCTAGTTGGAGGAAGAAAATGAAGTACCTCAACCTCTTATTTGGGTTTGGGATGGGTAGTTAATGAAAGTGATGAACAGTATCCTCAGGAGAAATACTGGAGACCCATTGGCAGTCATCTGTGCCCAGACTGCAGCCCTGAATTGTCAAATCATTGACAGATGTCTGTTAGAAACTATGACCAGGAGCCCTGGCAACCAACATGAGCCTGTGGAAGGATGGAGTTGGGGTCTGTGTCCCCAAAGGCATGGATCTGTTTTGTCTGGGGCTCCAGGAGGTTCTAAGGGTCAAAAGTTAAATGGCAGTATTTCAGGGACCACTCCGCTCAGTGGTGCACTAAGCTTGAGTAGCACATGTGCAAATCCTGACCAGTTAAATGCTCATTGTTGCATTTTATGGAAGTGGGTGACACTCTAGGAAGATTTTAGTTACACTGATGGAGCTTGATTTTCCCAGACACATACATGAGTCACGTTGTTCACAGAAATGTCCTCAAAGGGTTCAAACCCTCGGTTTTTCATATAAACTGTAAATAGGATTGTGAATTCCCTGGGACTAGCTCACAGGAGTAAAGTTACTTGCAAGTAGAAGCATTTTCAGATCATGCACTTGGAGACCAATTTCAAAATATATCCCCATATGGCAGTTTCGAGTATAATATGAAAGTTTACAGCCAAGTCATTAGGTAATTATATGTATGGAAATATTTCACACCTTACTAGATCAGCTTGAATCTACTGATTGGAAGAAAAAAACCTGTTGGATGCTTTTCATTGAAGTGTTAAAATGTCTCTTGATTTGAAAGTTGAGTAAAATCCCTTTTACCCAATCGTGCTTAGAGCACAAGTGTGGCTTAGGTTAGACCATCGTCAGGGTTAGTTTGTTCTTAAGTAGATGATTAATTGTTTCTTACTGTTTGAAGAGTTCCCTGTTTCATATAACCATATAAACTTGCCTGACTGTTTGCCTACTGGACTAAACCTCAGTAGGGAGAAAACACGCAGGTTCCAGTGCAGCCTGTAAACACAAATCAAGTTGTTTTTGTGCACATGTGGTTTCTCAGAGAGAGTTATAGTTTTAGGCTGAGCCATAAGTGTTCTGGAGACTTTCTCTTTAAGATGTTACATCCACCAAAACTGTAATAGTTGGGGGCGGGTTGGTTGCTCTCTGACCACATATCTGATTCACTATGGATTTTGTAACTTTGGTAGCAGTGACCTCATTTTGGCAAAATAACGTGTCGCTTACTGAGCCTCTCGCTGCTTTAGCAATCACAAGAATATTAGGGTTATAACCCAAGTAATTTATGGAAGGGAGGTCACTTTTAAATATCCTTTTATTTTCTTGGAAAGGCTTATTTTATTGAAAACATATTTTAGCTCTGAGTGAGAATGAGAGATCCTCAGCAAAGCACCCAGGGGGAATTGTGCTGTCCAGTGTGTTGAAAAGGTGAATTGTAATGTATGGGTGTCTAGACGTTTCCTCTTGTTGCTGTCAACAGTCCAGTTGGCTGTATTTTTTTTTCCAGTGAATAGGAGCATTGATTTTCCTCTCTCTTTGGCCAGAGCTTTCATTTTACATATCTTTCCCCTTCTGTGTCTCTTTCTCCCTCCCTCTTTCTTCTCTCTCTCTCTCTCTTCCTCTATCTGTAAGAGAGGGAAGACTTTAAGAACTGACAGCAAGCTTTCTAACTCAGAATGATTCATGTAAGACACCTGAAAGGCAAGCTCTTCACCAGCATCACTGCAAGAAAGGTATGGCTTTGGGGGCTAAACAGTCAAAAAACTCTGAGCTGAGCATGCAGAACATGAGACAAATCAATTAAGTCTGCGGATCTGTCAAAGGTGCGGAAAAAGTTTGGGGACTTTTTAAGCTCTGTTATTCGGGGTGCTTTCTTTTAAGTAAAGCTTTGATGTAATTTTAATAAGTAGGAAAAAAAGGTGCCCCTCTGTAGGTTTGAATAACGTATATAATTTGTTTTGTTTTGTTTTGTTTTTCTGTGGATGGTAAACTATATTTATATCACTGTTGTGCTTCACAGACCTGCGTGCCTGTGGAAATATGCAATTCCCTTTCCTTCCCCCTGACTGATTATTTTCTGTTATACTTTCGGAAAGTTTGCCTTAGCCAGCTGTTTTTTATATTCACTTCCCGAATCCGAATCTGACCTAGTAATTCTGAGTGATTGTAGATGTGACGCATGAGCTCTTGCACACACCTTAAATGCTTCAGTCACGCACCCCGAGCAATACGCGTTTGTAGGAATCACTCTCTGAATAAAAAAGAATTAAAAAAAAACCCAACCAAAAAAAACCCAACCCCCAAACAAACCCTTACAACACAAAGTGGTTGTTTTGGCAGAGAAGTGACGGCGCTGTGATAGATGGGCCCGATAGTTGCGCGTGTTGTGCTTGCTCGGAGTTAGTAGGAAAGAGGAGGGAGAGAGCGAGCGAGAGGGGGAGAGGGAAAAAAATAAAAAAGACAGGGAAGGAGAGAGCGAGAGGGAGAGAGATTGAGAGAGAGAGAGAGAGAGAGAGAGAGAGAGACTTGGCAAAGGAAATCTTATGGGTATACTGAAACAGCAGATCAGAATTGTGAAACCAGAGCCAGGGCTGAAATGTGATGCTTTTGCTCTTTTGTGCTTGTTGTGGTTCTCATCTTCCCGTTTAGAAGGCTGCATACCATTCAACAGAATATTTTGATCACAGATTGAACAATGCAGCAATCAAGCCTGATAAGCCACCTGGAAGTTTTGCTTGAGACGATTTCTAGTGGGTTTTCTGATCCCTGTGAGCATCATGACTGCCTTTAGCATTGTGGAGGAGGACTCGAGTTTCTTATGAGGGCCCCACTTGGAAAAGCAGGCTGTGCAGATTCAAGCCTCCGGTTCTGTTCATGCTGTTCAAAAGCCTTTCCTCACCCTTGCTGATTTGTTTTTATGATTTACATACACTCCTGTGGAGATTTACAGAATGGATTGTCTGTGCATTGTCACGACCAAGGTAGGACTGGAAACGTTGCTGTTATGTGTACATATTTCTCTGCTATTTTTCTGTTCCTGTAATTAAATAGATTGAGCATGTTACTGTGTCAGGTTGCAAGATAAAAGTGATAAATAAGCATTGCTTCAATGAGCTTTTTGTTCTTTTTCTTTTTTCTCCTGTAGATTATGCAGTTTGTTTCTATATCACTTCCTAAATGATATGTAATTTACTTATTTTTACTAGCAAAAGGAAAATGATTTTATATTTTATCTTAGCCCGTGCTTGTGTCTATTAATATCTCCAGCTACTAGAGCACTTTCAGAATACACGGTATAATGCCCATATTTTCTCAGCTTATCAGTTTATTCTGTAAGCTAAAGAATAAAAAAAAAAAAAAAGGAAAAGGAGGGGGGCATTATATGGGTCCTAGGGTTTTAAAGAGGCCAATCAGATGTAGTTTAGATAGTCATGATGTTTCTGATTGGAGAGATGTAAGCTTCTAGTGGCTTATTGTGGATTTTGGGGGAAAAAAGCATAGCTTACTTTGCATCTCTAGGCCTGAAAAATAAAACTGCCTTGGTCCCAATTCAGCATTCTTATCCTGATATTAGATCTAACCTGACTGTTTGGGAATGGTCCTTCTAAATAATTCCTTCCAAACACACATGTAAACAATTTTTTATCCATGACAACAGTGGATGGCTAAGGACTTTGGGACTAAGGACAGTTTCTGACTTAAAGATGTGGGGTAGGGATAAGCTGAACGATTCTTTGAGATGTTCTCAAACTTAGAAAACTAACTTAAATGACAGGGAGATAATCACACAACTCTTTCTTCTTTTGCTGTAGGACAGGCAGCTCACCACGTGTTTGTAAGTGTATTTACACATGGTTGTGGTATTGATAGGGACCAGTTATCAGGGGAAGTCCAAACACTGGGGTTCAGCACAGTTTCTCCCTGTTACATTTTATTTTTGATTAATTTCCTCTTTTCCATACAGCTTGTAAAATGCCCAGGGTACTCACAACACCTGAAGGCTGTGTAATTGATAAGGCAAACCAGTGTTTACCACCGCTGTCATCATTGATATCATTTTTTGCGTCATAGCTATGCGAAACGGGGACTCCCATCTGTGACACAGAGCATGGCAGGAGACACCCTGGGCACCCATGGGCAGCAGTGAGGGGTGGTGGGTGGATGTTGCAGAGAGCGTGGCGGGGCCGCAGAAACAGATGCGAGCTGTCATTCCCATCTTGCCAGTGGAAAAACCCATATGGGGAAAGAACAGGAGGTGAACGAGGCCACAGAAGGAGCATTCTCCACGCTCTGTGGCCTCATTCTCCTCCTGTTTTTTCCAGATCCTTCTGGCTCCCACAAGCCATGCTGTATCTGTGTCCTCAAGGAGTAGAGTGGAGGCATCTGCCGGTGCCCACTGAGGCAATACCATTGAAAAGTGCTCAGCAGTGGTGGTGCAGCACCGCTGAACAAATCCTGGCTGCATAAACATGCTAAACATCTAATTTCTACTCCCCGAAGCTGCTTTCCAACAGAAAATAAGCAGGAAGTTTGAAAAAGACACCTGCGATTTGCTCTGCTTCTGGGTGTCCACTGGCACAGTGGGGACCTGCCATCAGAACCATCCTTGGCCTTAAGAGTTTGGCAAGGAGGTGTGTAGTAACTGAGTTTGGGATAGGGAAATGAGTCTACTATTAAGAATGGGAGAAGAATGTGGCAAGTGCTTTTTTTTCATATACCAGGAGACAACACTTTTTTTATTTTATGAATTGGTGATGAATGTTTTCACTGAACATTTTTCCAGGGCCTTCTGGGTAGTAACAAATGTAGACTCACCGTCGTGTCACTACTGCTGCAGCTCTAAGCAGGGCTCCCAACTCCATCCACCTACAATATTTTTCCTCCCATCTCTTCTGTTTCTTGTATCCGTCCCTAAATGGCTGAAATGGTCTGAAAGTCAAGCATATGAGCCTCAAATATTCAACTCCAGATATTCAGTCCTCGCTGCCAACTTTGATGTTGGAATGAGATAGGACTGTGAATTGCAGGTGACCTGCTATTTGGATGCATGTGGAAACACCATATTAACATATGTAATTGAGCTGAATAATGGCAAAAATCTAGTTTCAGAACAGTTTCATATTGCAAAGGCTTGAAGCCAAATAAATTACAGTTGATTTCCTCATCTTGCTTTGGTGCCATATTTAAATAGCTGTGCCAGTGATGCTATGTTGTATTGATCCATAATCCGCTCTTACTTGCTTTATTTTGCATTGGAGTAACTCTACGTCCTTTAAACCTACAAATTTTTTATGGCATCTGTTTGTGACAATTTTTCACCAGTATAGAAAGATCAGACCTTTTTTGAACATTTGAAATTTTTTAAAACACTTCAGTAAGTATGAATTCTGCAGAGCAGTGTTATGGTCATTTTTGGCCTCAGATCTTGTAATTATCCGTATTTGAATATCCATTTGCCTGATTTGTGCAAATAACTGCCATTCTCATTCTTGGAAAAGTGGATCTTAACATCAAGAGGGAGTAAATACATCAATTTTATTTTTCAGATCTTATAAATAATAAAAAGCGAGTAAAAGAGGAATGCTATTTAAACTGGAAAAGATGAATTCTGTTTATAAAGTTGACATTTTTAACACATGGTCATTAACTTTAGTTAGGAATTTGCAGTATTTCCAGTCTATAGAAAATGGAGTGGAGTGAATATGCCCTTGCAGATTATGTACAGCGGATCTAAAGACCCTGCTTTGAACTTTGTGATGAAAGGCGCCATCTAATAAAATTAATTTCTGATGTACCTTGCCAAATCTTAAATCCTACTGACATTATTTTTTAGCCGTAATGTAAGATGTGTTTAAAATACATTAAAGTCGTACATTTCTACAAATTTTTCCTCTCCATTTTTATTTCCTTCATGTTTCCATACATTCCTGAGCCCACTATTTAGGAAATGCCGAATCAGTCAAGGAGGACTTCTTATGGTCTCCCAGTTTATTTTAATTGATTGTGTTCCCAGCATATCTTCTTTTACTGTCACAGAATGTATGATAATCTGTGGCATTATTTTTTCATGAGGAAGAATTCAGTATAAATAAAAGCTTAGGTCAAGACTCCACACCAGTGGGAGCACCGGGTGTTTTTGAAAAGGAAGAACATTCCCACTCTGCTTCCCAAGACTCAGAGGCAACATGCTGTCTTCTCCCTTAGCTATCAGCTCTCCCTCCATCCTCCTGCTTTTTACAGAATTATGAATTCAATAGTAGCTGCCACTGGTGTAAAAGAAAACAAATTAATAGTGTTGCCTGATGAGATTCACCATAACAGGGACTGCTTTGCTGAAATGCCCAGTTCTTGGTGTCATGTGGCTTAGAAAAGATGATTTCTGGCCCTTGTTGCTACCAAGGAGAGCTCAGAGCTGGAAACTCTAAAGGTTTAAAGTCCAGGAGGCAAATGAAAGTAAATAAAAATACCTTTGTTTTTTAAATATCATAACTTCAATGTGTCATATTCAGACTTTTTGATACTTGCAACTGGAAATGAGAGAATTGAATAATACTGCAAGTGGCCATGCTCCGTCACGTGCAGGGCTAGCTAAAGACCTTCTCCTAGGATAGAGATTTCAAAACTTCCTGGGCAATCTGGTTTAATGTTTTATTATCCTTGCCATTAGCAATGGCACTAAGAGCTGTCATATTGATCGCCACTGGTGTCACCTCCTTTTGTTTTGGAGCTGTATTGTGAGGTTTGCTTAAAAGTCCAGATTTTACCACCTGAAAGCTTCTGTATTTTGAGGAGAGCTCTCAAAGATGAACACAAAGCTTAGGCATCAAATAAAAAAGTCCAAATTTATTCCCAAATCCTAAACCACTTGCTGTTTATTGCCTGACTCCCAAGTTAGGCGGCACTGAGCACTGTCAGCAGAAGTGTCCTCGTGACCCAGAGTTGTGTCCTCCAGCTTGTAAACCAGAGAACTGGCCATCTTCAGACTAAGAGTAATTACCAGCTTGAAATTTTTTTTGTTTTGTTAGCTACAAAAATAAATTCCTGTCATCAAAATGTTGAGAATTCTGCAACAATTGCTCCTTCATAGAGATTCTAGTTGCCAGCTTGCATTTAACTCTGTGTGGTTTCAGCCAGATCACTCACTACAGAGGTTCAATGTTTAATTGAAGTGCCGCTGACCTCTGTGGGGCCAAACAATTAAATGAAAAGATGATTATTCATGTCAGTGCAAAAAAGATCTTGTATATTTGGGTTGCTTGAAGGTTTTTTTAGAGTTAGTGAAAGATTAGTTCATTCCACTAGGGAAGCAGTTTGGGTCTTTGTTTTTAATATTTTAGTGTAGGTGTTTTTTTAATTCTGTGTTTGGTCTAGTTTGGTAAATTAACAATATCCCTATTTGTGGCTGTCTCTCCAACACCTTTTCAAAGGATTTACTTCAAGTCTCTAAAAGAATGAATTAAGGATAGAAGGAAAAAACCTATTTTGTGATGGTGCTGGGAAGTAGGGTGATACACTTGTATATGCATACAAAAGATGAATGTGTACAATTCTGACTAGCAAGGTTGCCAGGAGCCAGAAACATCTGTCTATCTTATTTTCTTCTGCTAACCCGGCAATATATTTCAGAGGACACCCATGTATGCACTTAAGGCAACACTCAGGCAGATGTGCGAGCAGAAGTCTCAATACTTACAATGCTTGTGGAAAATAAGCTACTGCAGCCAAGTATGGAGCAACATCTGCCTTGGACCCTGGCTACAGTATGACTCTTCCATAGGTCTCTTCCACTCTACACACTCATCACCCCACTTCACAGCATAACATTAAGAGTGAAGCAGAGAAGATCTATACAATATATACTTTGTCTTTCTTTGTCATCATTAGCTTTCTTTTTCTTATAGCCCTGCCATGCAAGACAAGGCAAAATTCAGAGCTCATCCTCCTTGATAGCATCACTGTAAATCTGAGTTAGGAGATGCTGTGGCTGGGATAGCTGGGTACCAAACTACCAGTCTACTGTTGATGGTATGCCATGCTTAGGAAAAGTAGGGGCAGTTCTTGTGTCCCAGTGGGATACTGTGGATTCCCCAAGCAAGGAGGTAACCTTCATTTATGTTTGGCTGACACAATTGGCTCCCAGTGCCAACCCAGCTGATTTAAAGGGTGTTTTTAGAACTTGGCTGAAGAATGGAAAAATGCGGAGGTGGCAGCTCTGACGTGACCTCACTGTTCCTGTCTCACTAATTTAGAGCAGCAGCAAAAACAGTAACCAAGATGCTCTCAGGAGGGAAGAATGGCAAATCAGATCAGGTCATCAGCTGGAGCTGGACAGCAGGTCCACACACTATATGCCAGCTCTTGGTCTCCCTTTGCAGAAGTGAATCCACTTATGAGTTTAAGTTGGATTATTGATTATGGTGGCCTAATGCCAATAGGTTTGTTCTGCCCCTCCCCCACCCAATTATATTGTCTTAATTTGAAAAAAACTCATAGATTTTTAAAAAGATGAATACTTAGAGAATGAGTTCCCATTTACTTTGTGGGACTTCCTGCAAGATTAGCTGTATGAGTCTGAAAGGATGTGAGGTTAGTCCCAAAATTAGGCAGTGATAAAGCTAATTGTAAGTACTGAGGTTCAACCAGTGCCTCAGGTTTTGGAGACTAGTATAATCTTACCAAAACCAGCATAACTGTAGAGAGCTACACTACATAAGGAAGTGATTTGAATTTTGCTGGATATGAAACAAAAAAAAATAACCACATTTCTATGTGCCCACATATTGTTAATAGTGCTAAATAGATCTGGGCCACATTTGTTGGGTTTTTTTCTTTGCAAGATTTCAAGCTCTGAATCATTGCAGTTTGAAGTCACAAACTGGGTAGCAAAGTCTTTTGTGCCACATTTCCTGGCTATAACAAACCCGAAACAAAGGAAACATAATGACTTCCCCCCCTCCCCACCCCGAGATTCACATTTAGCTAAATAAAAATCCTTTTTAATACTCATTATTAGGTGCTGATGAGCACTTCAAACTGTGGTGTTTTTCTGCCAGACCCTAAAAGTGTAATCATGCTGAATCCATGCAATTTACATGTAATTTAGTAAACTTTATTCAGAAGTGGCACTTGAGGACAGCTTTGATGACTATGGGTTGGCTGCTGGCTAAACTACACGGTCTTAGAAGAGCAGGAAGATCGTTTTCATTGATTACCATTTATCTTAGCTGGAGAAGACACTCATAGATGTCTAAACAGATGGGGAGTATATCCGGGTATTTATTTCAAATCTTTATTTACCAATGTTAAATTTTGGAACAATTATTGTAAGCCTCTAGCTTTAGGGTTTCAAACATTATGAATGTAAACTGATGAAGACACGTGTTGTCTTTTCTAGAAAAAAAAACATTTTTTGGGGGGAGTCTCAAGAAAATTACACAGAACAAACCAATGTGCATTGCATATGTAATGTCTTGTAATTATATCTTGTCAAAAGCTCAACTTTTTTCTCCTTTATTCTTTAGAAATATGGTAATTGTCCCTTTTCCCTTGTAGTTAATTATAAATTTCAGGAAGAATTAAGTCTGTTAAATCTCTTCTCTCTCTTCCCCCTCCCTTGGTCTCTATGGCAGCAGCAGGAATAGAAGGGAATTACTTTGATCTCCATTTCTGAGTGACATTTCGTTTCTTCCGAGCCTTGACCTTGTTTAGTGCAACTGAAATTTTCAATAGATTTCATTAGATTATAATTTGCTCATCTTAGGGAGATGTCTTTATTGAGATTGGTTTTAACTATGAAAGGAGAAGGGTGACTTGTTTCATAAATCTGTGAACAGCTCTATAAACTGGGAAAAGAAAATGTTCAATTAAGTGCTCAGGCAGCTACAGTTAGGGCTTAGTACTACTGCACAGCAGTGCAGAGCTGCAGATGTAAGGAAAGGTGGGAGATGCCAAGCAAGAAAAAGAAAATGAGAGCCCAGTCCTGGCTTGGTTAATGGTAGTACTGTTCAATGACAGCAGAGCTATACATCCTTAGCAGGTCCCTTCTCCAATATTTGGAAGGCCTGGGTGGAGGTGGGAAGTTAATTTCCTTGTGCCAAGGTGAGCTGTGTTTTTATGCAATTCACATAGCTGGAGCTGACCAAATGGATTTCTGCAATGTCCCAGGGGCTGCTAAAAGCAGAAAAGATGGGTGTCTCCTGGGATGCATCCTCAACATAAACATGCATTTCTTTCATGTTTTAATCTGTTTGCTACTACCATGCAAATTACTTTCTATCTCCCTTCACCTGATGCAAGAATTCTGGTGAGCTAGAAAATGTGTGCAATCAAGGAGAAAGGAACGGTATCTGAGAGTGAATCATTAGGTCAGAGCTATGGCCTCGTGTATGATTATATTTTACCCAGTCTGAGACCTCTGGCTGAGATCTACAATTTTAATTTCTCCAGAGAATCATCTGCATCAGAGAAGATAATTTGTAAGGATGTGTAGGAGTAGATAAGTATGTTCCACTTGGTTTGGCTTCAGCCAACTCTTTTGCTACTAGAGACCTCACTCAAGGACTTGTATATAATTTGCAAGTCATATTGGCCATTCTGGTGCATACAAACGGGATCCCACCTGTGACTGTGCTTCACTCTGATCACCAATATCTTCTCTGAGACAGAATATTAAGTCAGATCTTAAAGACTGCCACAGTTCAGTGAGCCCTATACTCTTAGCAGCAAAATATTACTAAATATCTTCTCTGTATTTTGTTACATCTGCCTCCAAATGTGTCTCCAGTCATAGTCACATTAGGCAATATTTGGCCATCCAAATTCGGTATCAATGAGATATATATATATAGTCTCTCCCTGCCTATGAGAACGTGGCAAGAAGCTATACGTACTTGCTCTTTAAGTCCTTCAAACACCCTTAGCAGTTGCTATGGTTGATAACACAAAAGAGGAATTCTTCCTTGAAATCTCACTCAGAGCTTGCTGATGTGCAACTGCATCTCTGCCACTTGAAACCCCTTCTGTGCTGTGCCACAGAGCTCTCACCTTCAGATTTAATCTTCAATGTGCAGTATTTCCCATGGTGGTACTGCAGTGGGCACTGATGCCACCCCTCAGCACTATATTAATGCATCCACAAGATACATTATGCTGCTGTTTCTAGCCCATGCTTGTATCAGTCAGTTATTTCAAAACCTGACTGAGCATGTAGAAAGGATGCTTGCTTTAAGGTTGCACAGAGACTCTGAAGGGCTTGCAGCCTTGATGTTGTCTTCTGAAGTTGGTGCTTTTCTGTCTCCTGGTTACATGTGGAGTCTGCATTTTTGGATGCATGGTAAACCTGTTGGTTTGGGAATTACATGTTAACAGTGCCTCCAGAGAAGGAATTACACTGTCTCTAACTGAGTAGGAGGTTAGCATCTCTATGTGACTTCAGTCATCGCTTCATTGCTTCCTGACTGTATTATTTCTGTGCATTTTATCAAGGATTTAAAGCATCAACCCAGAAAAAAAAGCTATGACTGGTACTGAATTCAGCAATGAGCATGGATTTATTCTTTTGTGTCCCAAGGCCTCTTTATACAAAAATTACACAAGCTGAAGATCTTATGGCATATTTTGAAGGCTCTGACTGCATGAAGCTGTGATAAAGCCTGTGCCTGTATATCTGTGTCTATCACTGTGTTGGGAGCTGTCTGAAGGGTATCCTCAAAGAAAGGGAGTAAAAGACAAATATGGGGATGACACATTCATAAGCTATGGAGAAACAGCCTCTGTTTCCTTTTCAGATGGGGAAACTCTTTTATTAAAGTCTTTTCTACCAAACAGCAAGGCAAGATATAGTCTTGTTGCATACAAATATTAGTAAACATGAAGAGCAAACCACAGGTGATTCTGTCCCCCCTGCTCAGAGAAAAATTATTTCAAATGATAGATTTTTCAGCACTTTTCAGATTTTTAACTTTACAGTTTCATGGTGGACCAGGGTTCTTCAGTCTTTATGCCCACCCCAAACTCCTAAGCTGGTGAAATAAGCAGTAATAATCAAAAGGAATCCCTTCTGTGTTCTGCAAATAATTCCCAATGTGCTTATTCCTATGCTTACTTGTATTTCCTAAACTTGCAGAATATTTTATGTTGCACTGACCTTTGGTTAATATTTTTTAGTTGATGTCTCTAGATGTGACATATTGGAACTTTTGACTGGCTTAAAAAAAATTATAGAATCTAGCACTTTTATGAAGAAAACCATTACCAGCAGCTGATATACAATCTTATTTCTTAGAACTATATGTCAACTAGGCAAGGGAGTACGATACCAGAGGTATGAAAGGCATTGTTTTTACAGAACAAAAAGCAGTGATCATTCAAGTAAGAGATCAGCTGTAGTTAAAAAAAAAAAAAACCCAAACTAATCCAAGACAAAATTATCCCAAACCCCCAAAAGCCATAGGAAAATATTGTTCAGTCCTAGCCCTTAAGCTACATGCATTTCTCAGACAATTCCAGTGCAACGTCCTGTTATCAGCATGGTTATTCAAATGTCCAGCTGTGAAAGGCCAAGCTCTGCAGGTCACCCTGCAGCCTAGATGCATGCTGAGCCCAGCCCTTGTGCTGGAAAATTGGGATCTCAGGAGAACTGCTGCCTACGAGCAGTTCCCAGTTACCTCTTGTCTCTCTGGACTTTGAAAGTTCAGTTTGTGACGTGTGATTCTGGGCCCTGGGGCAGTTTTGGTATGAATCTCAAAGTCAGTATACTAGCAGAGTGTTGGCCCTTCCTGCTAAGAGATCTGGAGTTTTTATTTTGCCGATGTATCATCTTTAAGGATGTGAGGAGCCTTTTTGAGGAGTCTCCTGACAAACGTGTAATGTGTGGCTATTTGAGTTTGTAAGATCAGAATTTTCAATTAGAAAAATATTTCCTGTCCAAAGAAAATTATTAATTTTACTTGCCTTTATCTTGGCTTGGATTCAAGGCTGAAGACCTACATTTCTCACAGAAAGGAAAAAAATAATTACCAATATTTCATGCAGTCTTTTGATCAAAATTAATTTAGAGTTTTATTGTATTGATAGGATTGCATAGTTTGCTCTTGCGTTCATTTCTTCCCTACAGGAGATAACAAACACCTGCAGGATATTGCTGCCATGATAGCAGCAACTTTCCCAAATCCTTTTAAACAAGACTTTCTAAACTTTTATCTAAAGGTATAATGATTCTTTCTTGCCAGTTGGGTTTTTGAATATTCCTTAAAGTTGCCTAAGTGAAAACAGAAAAGATAACTGATCTTTAAGGTGTGGGGAATATAAAGCTCAAACTGATACACACTGATACATACTTTTTTTAAACTTATAAGAGTATTTTGCATTGCAATGCTTACAGATGTTTACTTTTTGGAGATAAAGAACAAAACACTAATAGTGCTTTGTTAATTAATGTTCTTAAATTGCGTGAAACCTAATCATTAGTGTGTGCAGAGGTTGCTCTCCTTTGCTCTCAGCATGGGGAAAAGAAAGGTGTAACACAGTTGCTTGTAATATATCTGGCTTAAATGAAAATAAAAGGAATTAAGATTATTCTTTTTTCCTTCTGCATTATCTCCAGCTTTGGGAACATGTGTAATTACAAGAGTCCTGCAATTCAAGGAGCTAAATAATAGTTTGACACTCATGTGAAATGCTGAGAGTAATGGTGGCAGGCACCAGAATTTATTCTGAACTTTTCTTCAGGGACTTTGACCCAATCTTGCTATGCAATTCGTCCTGATGGGCTCCAAACCTTTGCTGAAACGTAATTGGATCACTGCAAATGCAAGGCAAATTACAGGAAGATCAGCCTGAAGGCCTGATGGTTGCATCTTGCACTGCCATGTGGAACATTAGACTTTAAATTAATCCCTCAGTCATTCAGTTCTGCAAAGTTTCAGGGAACTATGGGAGTCTTGGGTACCTGCTCCATGTCCTCCCGGGGCCAATCTGGGGAGCAAGCAGAGTGTTCTGCTCAGCAAAGAAACACACCCTTAAAAATTTGGGACAGACATACTCCTCCTGGAAATTAGCCCTGGAGTTGTTCAAGCTGCAGCTGTCAATGGTTCAAAGAGGACATGATGGAAATGGCTTGTCGCAACAAGGGGAGAGAAAGAGCCGGTATCTACGTATTACCTAAAGCTCTGCTGTTGTTCTCTGAATGCTCTAGTGCAGGGAAAAGCCAGATGGCACATGGTTGGGGTTCAGACTGGATGAAAGATATATTCACCCTCATGACTGAGAACTTCAAAGTGAAACTTGTGGGTAACCATTGAGGCCTTTTTGGCCTCCTGTGAACTGCAGATTATTTTTCCCTACATGACAGTGGAAAATGACCGTGTGAGGTGTAATGCATACTCACAAGCTCTTAGATTCTCCATCTGGAATGGAGTCCATCGTGGCTAGTGATTGCAGCACATACTGTGTTGTGTGTAATGCCATTTTCACTTATTTGCAGCAAAGCCATGGCAGATGCCCATCCCACAAATGCTCAGTTGAAACACCTGCCTGGATACCCATTCAGCACTCTACCGTAAGTTTGAGCCTTT
Source organism: Porphyrio hochstetteri (assembly GCA_020800305.1). Classification (NCBI taxonomy): domain Eukaryota; kingdom Metazoa; phylum Chordata; class Aves; order Gruiformes; family Rallidae; genus Porphyrio; species Porphyrio hochstetteri. The sequence continues at coordinate 215,407,240 of CM036905.1, read as the reverse complement.
TAATACAAAAATTTGAGACTGAATGGTAAGTCTCTGCGTGTGGAGCAGCCCTGTTGGGTAAAATTTCCATACTCAGTGCATTTGATAGAGAATAGAAATGGAGTCCTAAGGCCAGACCAAGCTCCTTGGGAAGCCTGAGCTGTTGAAATTTTGCGTAGTGGCTTAGCAGAGCTTCTCCAGAAGTTCAGCTTCTTTGGGAATGTAATTGATTCCACATGGAGCAATGGGGATCCGTGGCAAGCATGGTATGGTTGTTGGTGGTGTCCAACTCTGAGGACTGTGAAGTTACTGTTGATTGCTATAACTCTCTTCTCCAGCTGAGCGTGATGACTGGGAGCCTGCTAGTTTTGCTTGGTTATAGACAGAGTTTGTGGGAATTAATTTATAAGCTCCTGCTGGTTCTGCCAGAAACAGCTGACATTTAAATCACCAGGCTGTCCCGAGACCCAGGTGGTGACACAAGGAAGGGGAGATGCATCTTTCTTTTCCACATTCTTATGTAAGAAGGAAGGACTGACAATGCCAAGTGCCTTATGGACTAATAAGTGGGAATATTTGCCCAGTGTAGGCAACAGATTTTGGGATGATGGGCAGTGCGTGAACTTTAGTCTGCTGGATTTATAGGAAATGACCTTTGTAAATGCTTTCCTCCTCTTGCCAATTAGATGACTTCAGTGAGATTGGCTTTTAACTGTCAAAGACACAGTAATATTTGAAGAGTAAAAAAGAAACTGCAGTCAAGTTGACACTGCATTGATTTATATCTTGTCTGAACATATAATGTAGACACAGCCAAATATTGGATGCTGGAAGTTAGAGGACTGACTAATAGAGCTATGATGATTTATCTCAGCCAAGGACTTGGCAGGATTTAGTTGACATTTTCTTTGGCTCTGGACCACAGCATGATGTTGATCCACAGCTATCAACTTGTCACCTTTTATGAGTAGATGAATGAGAAACAAATTCAAGTTTTCACTCTCCCTCAGTCTCCCACTAACCGTGCAAGTGATTGTAAACTCCGTGGTTTTGGTTTTCCTCATAATATGTTAAAATTAATAATAGTGCTGTTGATCTGTATTAAAATAGACCCACTTAAAATTATTGATTGAACAGTTGATTCAAACAGAATTGTACCAGGTAGAGGCTTGATCCCGGTAACTAATTAGTAACTCACTTATTAGTTTCCACTTTCAAAGGCTTAGGGTTGTCTTTGTGATGCGGTTTTGTCATTTTCTTGTTTATATTAAGTGGGTTGCAGCATGAGCACAAGTGTGGCAGTGTGGTGTTTTGAGAAATGAAAGTGTACTGGGCACTTGTAGTAAGTCAGGAACAGTTGCATTCAATTATTTGCACTAACACCAAGACCTGACTTTTCAGATAGTGGTTTTAAAGGCTTTGAGTATTTTTTAGGATACTTGTTTCTCAAACTATCCAAAATAGAAGAATTTAGCTTGAGTATTCTTTACTCGTCTCTTGTTACACCAGATAAGTGTGCATGCATAGGTAATATCTATAGACATTTTCTGTCTTGCAAATTTCTGTACTGTCACAAAAAAGTGGTAAACTGAGGATTGAGCTGTGTTGTGTTTGTTATTACTAGAAGGGGTGTAAGATCAAAATAATCCCATGAAGCGTTATTTTTAAACTGTTAGAATGGAAACTCATACTGGGACCAACACTGTTTAATATCTTAATCAACAACATAGACAGTGGGACTGAGTGTACCCTCAGCAAATTTGCAGATGATGCCAAGCTGAGTGATGTAGTTGATACACTAGAGGGAAGGGATGCAATGCAGAGAGACTTTAACAGGCTTGAGGACTAGGCCCATGTGAACCTCATGAGGTGTAAGGCCCTGCACATGGGTTGGGGCAATCCTTGGTACCAGTATAAGCTGAGGGATAAAGGGAGAGAGAGCAGCCTTGAGGAGGACTTGGGGATGTTGGTTGCTGAAAAGCTCAACATGAACTCACAATGTGCACATACAGCCCAGAAAAGGAACCGCATCTGGGGCTGCATCAAAAACAGCTGACCAGCAGGTCCAGGGAGGTGAGTCTGCCCCTCTGCCCTGCTCTGCTCTGGTCTGATCTGTCCTGGTGAGATCCCATATGCAGTGCTGTGTCTGGCTCTGGGGTCCCCAGTACAAGACAGACATGGAGCGGTTGGAGCGAGTCCAGAGGAAGCCACAATGCTGCTCAGAGGGCTGGAGCACCTCTCCTGTGAAGACAGGCTGATGGAGTTGGGCTTGTTCAGCCAGGGGAAGAGAAAGCTCTGGGGAGACCTTAGAGCAGCTTCCAGTGCCTGAAGGGGCTACAGGAAAGCTGGGGAGCGGCTGTTTACAAGGGCAGGGAGCGATAGGACAAGGGAGAATGGCCTTAAATTGAAAGAGGGGAGATTTAGATGAGATATTAGGAAGTGGTGATGCCCTGGCACAGGGTGCCCAGAGAAGCTGTGGCTGCCCCTGGATCCCTGACAGGGTTCAAGGCCAGGTTGGATGGGGCTTTGGGCACCCTGGGCTAGTGGAGGGCATCCCTGCCATGGAACTAAACTACCTTTGAGGTCCCATCCAACCCCAAACAGTCTATGATTCTATGAAAAAAAACCCCAAACTTACTATGAGAATACAGTTCAACCATTCACTTAGTTTCTATTTTTTTTTAGAATATAGAGTACAACATGTGGTCCTTGAGGTAATTGCCTACTTGAAATTTGCTTCCATCTATAGTTTACTTGATTGTACGAGTTGAATGGAGTGAAGGAGCTCGGCACTACCCCACAAATAAGTTATAATTCCCAAGTACCTCCTGCTTTTTGCTTTTTTCTTTTTAATCAAACCATTTTCTATGCAGCCAAACAGATTTTTCTGCCTATCTTACCTGTAGCAGATATTTATAAGCATTTTTCATCATACTTCAGTATATTTCCTTTCTTGGGTGACTAATGCAAAAAGTTAAGGAGAATTAAATATGACAGAAATTAACTTCTAGGTGGATAGTGCTTTTGGCCATCTGATTTAAAAATTATTTTTTAACTGCATTGTTTTTATCCAAGAAGAATATATGTGAAATGCCAGCATTTTGATAGAAAGCTGATTAACGAGATGCAAATTTCCAGTGATGCATCAAAACATACTACCTGCTATGGAAGGATTGCAAGATTAAAAAAATAAAGTGGGGATCTAGTCAGTTGCGACAGTTCCATTAGATAACTACAGCGTGTGTCTGAACACCTTTCAAGAGGGGTACAGGGAACAGTGTCAAATAATGAAGGAAAAGCAGAGTGGTAGAAAGGGTGTCCTCTTTCACCGGTTTTGCTGGCTGCGCCACTCAGGATGGTATGAGACTGGGCTAGGTTTTTCTCTTCTTCTTCAGCAGTTTTTATAAAAAGCACTGTGTCCTCCCTTGGGAGTGCCTTTCCCATCTAATGCAAAAACTAGAAGATCTGGCAGCCTTGCTGCTATGTAGCAGTCTGACTTATGCAGTCCCTAATTTACCATCCTTTTCGAATTTACTGATGATTCTTGCAATTAACATTCTCGATTCTGTTTGGCAACTCACCATCTGCAAAAGAGGGCATAAGTGAACACTGCCTTTCTGTGCCTCCACAATGTCCTTAATTAGATTCGTTTCAAGTCTGAGAGTTTTAATCAAGGGAATTACCTAAGGGTGGCTTTGTCTGCACTTGCACTTTTAGTCAGGCCTTCTGAAGGATTTGTAGTATTTGATTATAAAATACTCCAAAAGGAGTTCACTGCACTGCTCTTTAGCATACCAAACCTTCCTATGGCTGGGGCGACTTGCTAGCTGTATCCATTATGCAAAGATAATGAAATATCACAGGCTGTGTCTCTGTTGCAAAAACATTTGGACTTGTCTTTTCTTCTGTCTCCGTTGACAGCTTTTCCAGCATTCAGCATTCAGCACGTTCACCTTATCTCACCCTGCAGCACTGACAGCATCCCTCTGCTGCACCCTCAGCAGAGCTTCTTGGCTCACTGTGCTAGTCCCACCCAAATATTCCCTCCTGGGGAGTCATCTGCCACGGAGAAGCAGCAGGAGAGAGTGGTAAAGGATGTGTAGACACAGAAGGAAATAGATTTGGCGCACGGCCTAAATAGAGCCTCATTCGACGTTCAGCTATCCCCTCCATGTGAGGGACAGTGACTTCAAGGGTAGGGGGAACCTCAGTGAGGGTCCTTACAGGGGAAATGCAGCAGCTGTGGACGCTGCAATAGCTCACAGGCTGCAGCTTTACTGAGGTGCTACATTCTGTGGAAATTTAGTGCAAGTTTTGGCTGCCAGCCTGCTTGGCAGCTGAGCCCTCAGCTTCTCTGTCCCTTGGTTTACCTATGTCTGTAACACAAGGAGAGGAAAAGTCAACACCTGTTTGAACTCTGCATACCTGTTCAGGATATTATTGCTCTGTTTACACTGGATAGATCAGTGCATGGATGATAAAAGGTACTCTGGCTTTCTCTTTTCCCAGTTTATTTGGAACACCAGAGGGACAGGGGCTGGAGGGAAAATCATATGAGAAGCAGCTGAGGGAGCTGGGGCTGTTTAGCCTGGAGAAAAGGAGGCTGAGGGGAGACCTTATCACCATTTACAATTACCTGAAAGGAAGGTGTAGAGAGGTGGGCCATGGTCTCTTCAGCCCAGTGACAGGAGATAGGACAAGGGGAAATGGCACAAAGCTGTGCCAGGGCAGGGTCAGATTAGATGTTAGGAAAAAACTTTTCACTGAAAGAGTTGTCAGGGCCTGAAACAGGCTGCCCAGGGAGGGGGTTGAGTCACCATCCCTGGATACGTTTAAAAGATGAGTAGATGAGGTACTTAGAGATATGGTTTAGCATAGGACAGGAACGGTTAGACTAGATGAACTTAAAGCTCTTTTCCAACCTTAAAATTCTGTGATTCTGCGACAGGAATGCACTAATGCCCTGCACGATATCTGATTTTAGCCTGATCTGGGAGTTAACCTGTAAACTTAGCTGTAAAAAAAATTCCTCGTTCAAATTAATCAAGGTTTTTTATATGCAGACTCACTTTGCAGGAGTTGTTTTAAAGAAATCCATACTTTTGGAAGATGCCTGTGTGTTAGTTCCAGTGGTTGCACTCTATGCAAAGAATGTTCTGACACGATATTGGACAGTGGAGCCAAGCAGAAACATACTCAAACACGCATATTCTGCTTTGTCTTAAGGCTACAAGTCTGGAAGAATCGTTTCTGAAATCAATCTTGCTCTCTTTAAACACAAAACAAATAAATGGCTCTGTTTGGCTAGACTCAACTCTCTCCCAGGACTTCGTGTTGTGCCTCGTAACGATGTCCCTTCCTCTCCTGTGTAGATGTGCTCCATAAAATAAATAAATAGCTCTGCACTCCAGAAAGTGCCTTTTGCAGGGGCTCTCCTCTCTCTCTCGCTGAGCTTTAACTGAGCTTTAAGTCTTTTTCTATTAAAACCCTGTTGGCTAATAAATTCCACGGACAATCTGGGTGGTGGGGAATGTTTTTTTGTGGCTAACGTGAAATATTTGAAAACTGAGCTATTAATACAATGTTCTGTTCTGCCGTCTTTCACCTTGGTGCTGATGCTGATGGTAATGGAAAATGTTGAGTGCTAACACTCAGCTTTACTTTTAAAGGAGTTATTAAAGTAATGCCACGTGTGATTTTGCTGGGTCACTGTATTCCTGCAGATATTCTTCATTCCAGTGTCTCCTGTACCCCCTCCTTCTTCAGGGCTCAAGGCAGTTTTCCGTCCACCTCTTTACTGTTTAAAAAGACTGTCTGTACCCCACACTGCTGAGCCTGTCACCAATTTCCAGCTATGCAGCTGCTCTTAAAAACAGCCACTTGAATCCCCCTTCCCCTTGGGGAGCTTTCTGGTGCTCCCTCCTCATTTGCACCACCCCTCCCCATCCTTCCCTGGGGAAAAACAGCATGTTCCTATTCTTGATGACTGTAGCTTGAGGTAGTGAAGACTTTCCACATCTCTAATCTGATTTGCGGATTCGGTGGGGAAAGTTCCAGCTAGGCTGAGGTAGTGTAGGATTAGCAGCAAACCACAGCACATCCCAGCAGGGCAGCAAATGCTTCATGCTTGGGTAGATAGAAGCAGGCGCTAGCAGAGTATGTGTTAACAGGAGGGCTCAGGAGCAAATTTTCAGAGAAATAGGACAAAAAAAAAAAAAGACATTCACTCCTCTGTTTAATTAAAAAGTAGGGAAGAAAGGGGAGAGAAGATTTTATTTAATGGTGATAGCTCCATGACAAAGAAATACATATATACTTCCTGTGTGGAATACGTGAGCCTTCCTTCTCTTTCAGTTCATGTGATCCCAGTGAAACAAGGGAGTGGCTTCACAGTTGGAAAAAAACCTCAGAAACCCTTTAAGTAAGGTGATAATGCATTTAAAAAATAGTGTGATAAACATTATGCTGTACAAAGTCATTATCTGCAGATTGACCCACATAACTGCTTGACATCATAATCAGGAAACATTTTGGATGAGTTACGTACAATGAGTAATCTCATTAGGCATACATCATGTATAGGACATTTGCTGTCCTTTTTGCTTTGTCTGTTTTATGGAAATGACCAGGATGGTTCCACAGCAGTCCCAGTCCCAGAAGTATAGCATGAATTAGAACAAAATATTTTTCTTTTTTTTTTTTAGGGAATTGAACATGTTTATTGTATCAATTAAAAGTGTATGTGTGTGTAACTAACAGGTGAAGCAGGGCTTAAGTGGAGGAGTATGACTGTAGCTCATGGTTCAGTAACTCATGCTACAATGAGAGCTGGAAACAGCATGTTAGTGAGGACTCTTGTTCTGCCCAGCATTGTTAAAAAAAAACCCACTTGTGGCTGAAGCATTTGTGGAAAGCAAAGGGTAGGAACTATTCCTTGTTCAGCAGTATGTGGTAGAGATCCTAAAAGTGAAATTCACCTATACAGGTTCATAGAATCATAAAATGGTCTGAGTTAGAAGGGACCCCAAGGATCATAGAGTTCCAACCCCCCTGCCACAGGCAGGGCCACCAACCTCCAGGCCTGGATCTACACAAGATTGCCCAGGGCCCCATCCAACCTGGCCTTGAACACCTCAAGGGATGGGGTAGCCACCACCTCTCTGGGCAGCCTGTTCCAGCACCTCACCACTCTCTCTGTAAAAAACTTCCCCTTAATCTCTCATCTAAACCTTCCCTAATTTAGCTTCAATCCATCCCCTTTGTCCTGCCATTGTCTACCCTTTTAAAAAGTTGATTCTCTTCCTGTTTCTCTGCTCCCTTCAGGGACTGGAAGGCTGCAATGAGGTCCCCCTGCAGCCTTCTCTTCTCCAGGCTGAACAAGCCCAGCTCCCTCAGCCTCTCTTCTTAGGGGAGGTGCTCCAGCCCTCTAACCATCTTCATGATCCTCCTCTGAACCCTCTCCAACAGTTCCATATCTTTCTTGTATTGGTGGCCCCAGATCTGGACACAGGACTCCAGATGGGGCCTCACAAGGGCAGAGTAGAAAAGGACAATCACCTCCCTGTCCCTGCTGGCCACCCCTCTTCTAATGGAGCCCAGGATACCATTGGCTTTGTGAGCTGCAAAAGCACACTGCTGGCTTATGTTAAATTTCTCATCCATCACGATCCCCAGGCCCTTCTCAACAGGGCTACTCTCAAGGAGCTCTTTTCCCAGTCTGTATGTATGTCTCGGATTCCTCTGGTCCAAGTGCAAGACCTTACACTTTGAGTGTTGAATCTCATTAGGTTTACCAGGACTCACCTCTGCAGCCTTACTGTAAGGCTTGAAAGGGTTGTATCATTGGAGAACTATAAACACTGTGCAGTTTGCCTTTAGACTGGTCTTTAAAGTATGACTTGGCTTGTTGAAGGGTGTGTTTCTCTTGATTAATGGCAAAACAGACCTAGACAACCAGCTGGAATACAAATAGCTGAGTCAAAGATTCATCCCACGCCGGGGGATTTTCTCAGTGTTGCACAAATCTGTGGTAGAGTGGTGACCTACATCAGAGACTGAGCTGTGAGACTTTCCTTCTAGGCTACCCCAAGAAAGCAGTTTATTATAACTATCCTATAGATAGGTGAAGCTGATGCTGATTTTCAGGCAAAATGCAAATGAATACAGGATTGGATCCAAGCACAGCTCAAGCTGTAGTGGCGTTACAGAATCTCACTTAACCTCCCATCATACCAACCACTTTTTTCCTTAATACCTTGGAAAAAAAAAACCCTCTTTAACCATAACAGACCACATGTTCTAGTGGGATTTTCATTTGTACCTTTAGATTGCAAGTCCTGTTATTCGTTCAGTACATACATACTATGTAATGTCGTTTACACTTACAAGGCTATAGAAACCTAAAGGTCTCCCTTCATCATGTAAATGGCTGTAAATAACTGGTTTAGTGGATGCAATCTCCAAAGATTTATTCCTGAACAGTTCTGAATGCCTCCCACGAAGTGCATGGGACACCTCCCTTCAACCCTGTTGGTATCAGTCGCATGCCGTTATAAAGAGGCATGGGAATCCTGTTGTCCTGGGACTGGGGCAGCACATATGTCAGGGAGGTGTTGCACGGGCATTTATGAAGAAACGGATTTAAAAAGCCGCTTCGAATTACTTTTCCCTGTGCAATGCTCATTTTTCTGCTGTTTGGGACATCTTTTTTACAGTTGGGAACAGTCATGCAAATTAGGAATTGCTTTGTTTGCTTTGGATGCTCTAAGGAAGCAAGAAATATAAATGTGAAAGTGCCTATAAACCATATAATTAATACACTGTTATGTGTCACAAGATGACTATGAATTATAGGTCTAAATATCCTGTATTTTCAGCTGCTTGTAAACTAAAGCCTCAGTTGTCCACGTAAGCAAACATGAGTTGTGTCATCCCTCCCTGGGATTTGAGCCTTGCTAAAAAACAAAGCTCAGCCCTGTTTGTTGGTAACACTTGCAGTCTGAGTGAAGCTTGTTCATACACCTCTTATGGGTCAGTGCCCCTGTGGGAATTTTTCTGTATTGGCATCTGCCTTTTTTGCATCAAGTATCACCATCTTATGTGGAATCACAGGGATAAGTATTTGTTTGAAGTGTTTAGCTTTAATTATGGATTCAGATGCATCCTATCTCTCATACCAAAAGAATTTATTCATCTAACCCGCAGTAGGGCCAAATTTTCACTCATATGTTGGATACTTTGCTGTGTTTCCTTGGTGTCTGGGCATGTCAAGGTACTAGTTTGATGCCACGAGACCCTTGTGAAGAGGTTGGGAAAAGATGTTGTCTCCATTTTTCAAACAAGGAGCAGAAGCAGAGAGGTGGAGAACATGACTACGTTGTGTAGCAGTACACTGAGCATATCAGTTCTGGAACAAATGCTGCATCCAGGGTAATTAATGCAATTAATCCATGATAAAGCATCATACCACATCTTCATATTTGACTGTGCCATGCAACTAATCAGCTCTTGGAACAACCTTGGGGCTTTGTAACAAAGCAGTGGATGAGAGAACAGGACATTATTCTACTGTGGAAAAGGAAGGGATGTTTTTACAAATATTTACCATGGAGTAACTTCAGGAAAGGATTTTGACACGTTATTTTGGCAGCCCAGACCACCCCTTGGCTCAGTTATTTACCTTCAGTTTGTGAGCTGTGCTCTAGCTGTAGAGCAATGGGACATCCAAAGTGTGTAGGAGCCGTCAGATCCGCAATCTGCTCTGCCATCACTGTCTTGATGAGTTTCAGGGGTGGCTACATTTAGAGGCTACGCATTCTGTGTTCCTCTGAATCGTTTATAATGCATGGTGGAAACATCTAAAATAGGATGCTGCATAATGAAAGAAAAAGCAAAACCAGGGAACAGCTGAAGCTTTTCCTCCTACAAATGCATACTATATATATGTGTTTTTATACAGATACTTCAGTACCTCCTTCTTTGTGCCTCTGGCACCAGCTCCTGAGTTTACCCCGGTTGTACTGATTGCTACCGCATAAATAATGCTCTGACCCTGTCTCCAGCTCATCTAAACCTGTTGGTGTTCAGCTTCTATCCTTTTTAGCTCTACCACCTGCCTCTCAATCTGACTGCTGTGGTACTCACTTTGCTGTCACCAGTCTGGGATTTCCTGAAGGAAGACTGGGTCTTGAATTATTTTGGGGTTGGAAGGAGGGGCAAGGGAGTGCTTTTCCTTATTTTGATGCTCTCTTTTCACCTACAGAATAGCTCTCACATTTCCTTCTTCCCTGCTGTGTCCTTATTTCTGAGGTCCTTAGAGAGGGATATACCTATCTGGATAAATATTTGCTATTTTAAAACTATTTACTACTGGGGAACAGGTAACTAGGAAAAAAAAAAAGGCAGTTACATGTGAAAAGCAGTGATTTCTAATTCTAGATAGCCACCTAGAAATATTTAAATATCATGACAGTAACACAATGGTGTTACTGGATTGAAGGGTGGGAATTAATCCTTGGAAGATTGAATAGTCATCTGTGGTTACAGGAAATTCTGTCATGTAATACCTCACTGTTGTGGGTTTAGTCCCAGTGAGCAGCTAAGCACCACACAGCGGGGTGAGGGAACGACAGTGAGAAAATTTGTGAGTTGAAATAAAACCCAGTTTAATAGGTAAAGCAAAAGCTGCACGCTCAAACAAAGCAAGAGAAGTATTCATTCCCCACTTCTCATGGGCAGGCAGGTGTTCAGCCATCTCCAGGAAAGGAGGGCTCCATCATGTGTAATGGTGACTTGGGAAGACAAACGCCATTGCTCCAAAAACCCTCCCCTTCCTTCATCTTTCCCCAGCTTTATAAGCTGATCATGACATCATAGAATCATAGAATGTGTTGGGTTGGAAAGGACCTTCAGAGGTCACCTAGTCCAACGCCCCTGCAGTGAGCAGGGACATCTTCACTAGATCAGGTTTCTCAGAGCCCCATCAAGCCTGGCTTTGAATATCTTCAGGGAGGGGACCTCCACTATGTATCTGGGCAACCTGTTCCAGTGATCTACCACCCTCAATCGTGAAGAACTTCTTCCTAATAGCCAACCTAAATCTCCCCTTTTTGAGTTTAAAACCATTACCCCTATTGCTATATGCCCTTGTGAGCAGTTCTTCCCCAGCTTTCCTGTAGCCCCTTCAGGTACTGGAAGACTGCTATAAGATCCCCCTGGAGCCTTCTCTTCTCCAAGCTGAGCAAGCCCAACTGTCTCAGCCTGTCTTCATAGGAGACGTGCTCCAGCCCTTTGGTCATTTTTGTGGTCCTCCTCTGGATGTGCTCCAACAGATCCATGTCCTTCTTCCATCATACAGTATAGAATATCCCTTTGGTCAGTGGGAGTCAGCTGTCCCGGCTGTGTCCCCTCCCAACTCCTGGTGCACTCTCAGCCTACTGAGGGGTGGTGTGAGGAGCAGCAAAGGCCTTGGCTCTGTGTGAGCACTAGGAACAAAAACATCCCCATGTTATCAGCACAAATCCAAAACACAGCCTCCTATGAGCTACTATGAAGAAAATTAACTCTAACCCAGCTCAAACCAGCACACTCAAGAATTTGGAAATGATTCACCATCATGCTTCTTCCAACCTCCACTGTGATCCTGTGCAGATTGGTCTCTGCTACTGGATAAACATGGTAAGATGTAGCACAAAACACAAAAAGCCCCTACTTAAAGATTAATCTTGGTAAATAAGCCAGGTAAATTACTCATCTGCAAATTTTTAGTCTGCCTGGATCTGCCCCCTTCCTGTAAAACAGGTTTTTGCATGTCCTGGTCTGCTGCATCTCTGCATGGTGGAGCCTTTGATTCTAAGCTTGTTGGTTAACAAGCCAATTTATGTCAGATTTGGCATTAGCAGACTGAGTCTGCTAATGAGACCAGCCATAGCAGATAGAAAAAAAGTCCTGAAGGTCCTCTGTAGCTCTGCAGGTGATAAAAGTCCATGGTTGATGCTTAGAGATAAAGTGTGGTAAGGTGTCAAGTACAGAGTGGTATTTCCCTTGGAATATCTTTCCTGCTTCCAGCAATCAGAAGTTTAGAGGCTTGTTAAATTTAAGGTTACGGATGGGCAGTTACTTTTGATAGACCAGAACTCATTAAAATAAGAATTAGATACGTGGAACAAAATTCTGCTGTCAGATATGGATTTGCACTGGTGTTGCAGGGCAGGGTTTGGTTGGTCATTCTCTCTCTTGCTATTAAAAGTGATTGAACTGTGAAAGTTTGAATCCTCTCCTGGGCTATTTCTTTGTAATAAAGAACTGGCTTGATAATAAAATCTTGGCATCTACTTTATCAATGCTTAACTGCAGTAAAGAAGTTTTTACTTATCAGGTATATGCTTATCAGTTTTATAATGTAGTATGTAGTCTTATTCTACTTGAATGTGATCTGATCAGCTATGCATTTTCTCCCCCTTTATATCTGTGCATGAAGAATGCTTTTAGAGATTGAAGGAGTGATTTAAACAATTAGTTTTTCAGCTATCTTTCATGAAATTCAAATTGCCACTAACTTTCTGCAACATCAGTTCTATGGACACTAAGCATCCTCTGCAATAAAAATGTCTTTGAGCAGATCTTTCAAATTTTCTCATTCAATTTCTGTTGCTTTTTGTGTATTATTTGTTACACTGTGGCTGATAGGAAATTGTGGAGCTCTTCTTTTAAAGTTATTCATAGTATTTCTTTTCCAATTAACTGTAGCTCCTTGTATAATACAGTCTTTTGTTTCAGCGAAATCAATGACAAAATTGGTTTTGAGATGAAAGTGGAAGGGTTTCTGCAGTTTATCACCTCTGAAAATTAAATAAATTTGAATTAGGTTTGTGGTTTCATAGCATTCACAGCAGTAGTTTAGCATATCGCTTGTTTATTGGGTTCTTAGATATGCTTAACTGCTGTTAAGCAGCAAACTCCCAGAAAAAGGAATTTATTAAATGGTCTATTGACTAAACCAAGCTTGACATCTTTATTCATTCACATCTGATTATGGTACCACCCCCAAGTGGTATTTTGGACATGGAGGTTGGATACTATTTTTTATTTTGACTTTTCTTAATAGTGCTGACCTACAGAATCACTGCAGCGTGGCGGGACAGCATGTTGTTCTGGGTTCTGGTTCACAGGTAAGGAACAGAACTGTCAGGTAATTTCTGAGTCCTTATTCCCAGTAAATTTGCATACAACACACAGCATCGTGTCTGATCTGAGGCAGAATGGGACTGGGATAAAGGATGCAGGAGTTCTTCTGAAGGAACTCCAGACTTCTAGCTTGCTCTCAACACACCATAAGGAAAACCACCCTGGCTGTCTCTTGGTTTATGCCAACTGAGATACACAAATACTTGCTGCCTTCCTAAGTGTCTTTGAGATCTATTAACGTATACACTACCGCATAACAGTGTGATGTGCTTTCAGGCTCCACATTTAATTTCCAGGGTACAGCATTAGAACCTTTCTGTCTTGAAACTGAGGATGAAAAGAAAACTTACTGAAAACCACGTTTTATTGTATTAAAGAGCACCTGCCATTTCAATTGGGTTTTTTTATTTAAAGCAAGTCAGGAGGTGGTACAAATGCATATTATTTTGGGTATTTGGGTTTTTTTGGGTGCAAAACCAAAGCACAGCTGTAATAACATGTGTTATGATCTAAATTTAACAAAGAGAATGCTTCAGGAATTTATGCATTCAAATAGGTTGAAGTTATCAATATTCAAGGTGTTTAGAACTTCTTTGTTTGAAAATAATATGTCTTAAAACCAAAGGAAAGTAAAGGTTGGTTGGTTTTTCTCAGATGTTCCTAGTCTTTTACTCAGTCTTTCATTCAGTTGCTTACTACTGCAATCTTTGTATCTTTGTTCTTATTTTTTCTGTTTATTCATCATGGACTAAAGATACTGTCACACCTGCAGAAGCCTCAGATTTATCTTCCTTTCTGAACAGGAGCCAGAAGACCCCAACTGTCACAGAATTGAAAAGGCTGGCTAATAACAGCTATTTGTTCTTGCTCTGAGCAGGACAAGCTACCCTGAAACCCCTTCTCTAACTGCCAGTCTAGCAGACAGGGATGCATCACAGGGCTACAAAGCCCTGGATCCACATCAGCAATTTGTTGGCTGAAATGTGGCTGAGGCAAGATGTAGGTTTCCAAATCCAAGGAGACAATTCATAAAGCCCCGCCTATTCCCATCATTCCCTGTAGCGGTACAGGTTAGGGGTTGATCTGTTAGAGAGCAGCTCCATGGAGAAGGACCTGGGAGTCCTGGTGGACAACAAGCTCTCCATGAGCCAGCAGCGTGCCCTTGTGGTCAAGAAGGCCAATGGTACCTGGGGTGCATTAAGAAGAGTGTGACCAGCAAATCAAGGGAAGTCCTCCTGCCCCTCTACGCCACCCTGATGAGACCTTATCTGGAATATTGTGTCCAGTTCTGAGATCACCAGTTCAAGAGAGTTAGGGAAATACTGGAGAGTCCAATGAAGGGCTATGAGCATGGGAATGGAGCATCTTTCCTATGATGAAAGGATGAGGGATCTGGGTCTGTCCAGCCTTGGGAAGGCTTAGGAGATCTGATCAATGTGTATAAATACCTGAAGGGTGGGTGTCAAGAAGATGGGGCCAGTCTCTTTTCACTGGTGCCAAGTAATAGAACTAGGGGCAATGGACGAAAAAGGGAACATAGGAAATTCCACCTCAGCATGAGGAAATATTTCTTTACTATGAGGGTGACGGAGCACTGGAACCAGCTGCCCAGAGAGGTTGTGGAGTCTCTAACTCTCGAGACTTTCAAAACTCAGATGGATGCATTTCTATGGGACATGCCCTAGGTGAGCCTGCTTGGCAGGGGAGTTGGACTAGATGATCAATAGAGGTCTCTTCCAACCCTGACGATTCTGTGATTCCCATCCTGCCTGCTTAGATGTCTCCAAGATTTTCAGAAGGGCATTTCCCATCCCTTATGCTGAAGTTTCTATCATTTCTCCACATACATGTGGCAACGTTTTGCAGGTAGGGTGGAGAATTCCTGTATCTGAACCTCATTTCTTACTGCTGGTCATGGCACTCTCCTGGGAGGTGGAAATGTGGATTTGACCTCCAAAGTGAAGCTTGTGCTGAACTCCCAACTTCCATTCACAGTAATGCAGTTATACTAACAGCATCTCATCCTCCATCCATATTTTAAGGGGAAAGAATGAAGCGATCTTCTCTACCTAAAGGGGCAATTTAGGCACGTAAGTAGGATTGAGGGCTTCAGGCACTATATCATAATCTCTTTTAGGTGCACAGGTCAGGCAGGCACCTGCAGTAGGAGATAGAATTTCAGAAATATCCTTTTATCTCCCTTTGTGCTGGCAGTCCCCTCTGCTTATAGCTAACATGCTGCTTTTTAGGAGTTTTATTAGTAGGAATTTTCATAAGCTCATTGTAGAAACCAGTACCTAAAGGTAGCTCTTGGTATCTCCATGCTTTCTGGATCTGCAGCTGGCTCCGTTGTGCTCTTCTCAAAGAGTGGCAGCAATGTTGAGGGCGATGTGCAGTGCCACCTTACAGGAAATAGAACCCACCTGCTGTCATGACTTTATTCAGAATGGAGCCCAGAGTGGCACTGGAATGTAGATCAGTGATTCCACTGACAATTACTTAGGTTTTTAATTAAGTCCAGAGTAGTGTATCACATGGACATGACAGAGAATCTGTAAGGAAATAGTGTATATTGATAGCTGGAGAAGAGTTCCAGATTTTTTTTTTTAAATTTTGTTTTTGAAAGAATGTAATAAAATAATAGTCAGGCATAGTGCTTATCACAGAGTCACAGAATGTTAGGAGTAGGAAAGGACCTCTGGAGATCATCTAGTCCAGCCCCCCTGCCAGAGCAGGATCACCTAGACTAAATCACACAGGGAAGTATCCAGGTGGGTTTTGAATGTCTCCAGAGGAGACTCCCCAACTTCTCTGGGCAGCCTGTCCCAAGGCTCTGCCACGCACACAGTAAAGAAGTTCCTCTTCATGTTTAGGTCGAACTTTCTATATAGAATTCAGTTGCCAGTTTTTTTCTTGATGCATTTGCTAGGTTTTCTTTTGATATACATTACATACAAAAATATGGTGCAAACTCTACCTGCAACTGCAAACCGTGTGAGCAGCAGGAAATTGAGTGGTGATGGAGTCCAGTGCCTACCAGTCCAGTGTAAAGCTGCAGACCTTTTGCCTGAGTCTTTGCAGATGGACATTTTTCTGCTGATTTGCAGAAATAAAGAGTTTGGAACTACATTAGTCAAATTTCATTGCTTAGACAAATCAATGCAGAATAGCTAGAAAAGCTAGGTAATTTAAGATAACTTGGGATGCTCAGAAAACTCTTAACATGGAATTTTACTGAGCTCTAGCCCAGTTACTTTCTATGTTCTAAGTATAGTAATATACATTGGCAAAAATTGCCTGTCTTATACTGACTGATCATGTCCTCATTTGACAGATCGGCTGTGAGAAAAGATTTAGGTTTCACTGTGAGTAGCTCATGAATTAGATTTCAATTCCTTATAAAATAATTGAATAAATATCCGGAGATGAAATCAGTAAAATCGAGAGGGTAATAGAAGTTTGAGTAAACAAGCAGCATGATTTTTATAGAGAACAAATCATGCAAGACACACTTAATTGCTTGTTTTGATAGAATTACTAAATTATTAGCTGCTGGTTATATTTTTTAAGAGATAGACTTCCAAAAACGTCAAGAACAGTAAGGCGCCCAACTCCTGCTGATTTTAAGAGCTTGCTACATTATCTCCTGAAGTTTTAAAGAAAAGTTCATGTTAATTGGCTTGGAGTTTAGTCTTGCTACATGACTTTTTAGACCTCCATGAGTGACTGTGCCCAGATGGAGATATACTGATTTGCAGAGGGATGCTCTGGCACTGCTTCCAGAACCAATATTATCTGCAGACTTGCTTTATATTTGCATTAATGATTGAGAAGTTAGGCTCAATGCAGCATGCCAATGAAATATAAAGGCCAAAAATTCAGTAAGCCATGAGCATTAATATGATAGTATGGTACTATAGAATAAAGACTCCCTCCAAAATACCGTATCAATCCCTCTGCAAAATAAATTTTAAACCCCCCTCCAAAAAAAAACCACACCCAAAAGAACAACTTTTCATGAGAACATCAGATCTTAAAAGCGTTTGGTGGGAAATTCCAGATACCACTTGGAGAACAAAGAGAGATTTGATTACTTTTTCCACAAACAGTGGTGCTCTGAAGGTGTTACATTATGCTGAATTTTATCAAATCATCTAGTTACTCTGTGGACTGAAGCAAATAGAGGGATCACTAATGCAAGTAGATAAAAGTAAGAACGTACCAGTACTTGCATCTAATAATACACCCTTCTAAACCACATCTTTTCTAGTGGGAGATTGAAGAGAAGCCAGTAATTTTTACAAGCAAATGCAAATCAGATATTCATTTCACCTGTCAGAACTCCTTGGAACTAAATATGGACACGTCTTCTGCCACTGTGTTATTGGAAGCTCTCCAAAGGTGGCATACATTGAAAATGTTCAACTGGAAAATTTTGAATCATAGTGGATATTTTTAAGAGGGATCTAAGGGCAAGTGAGATAGTGCAGCTAAAGGAAATGGCAGGCGGCAAATTTGGCTGAAGCGTAATATCTGATTCAAAACAGATGTCCTCGGACAGCCAGTGGTCAACATTGAGAAAGAGATGAAAAGAAGAGAGGCAGGTGGTTCTGTGGGGGGAGCAGGAAATGTATGGAAGAAGGCTGCAGTATTCAGTTGGGACCAATCTATCAGATATATACTCACCATGGTAACAGATAACGGGGTGGAGAAAATAGGAAGGCAAACAGCTACTGACTAGTGCATCAAGAATTGGGTTTTACTGCTTGAAATTCACCTAGGAGTTAAAGTAAAGGAGTTTGCAATCACTATGTCAAAATAGGCAGCTCTCTAGGAGATAATAAAAAAACCAAAAACCCCACTACAACAAAAAACCCCCAAAATATTTCGGATGTAGCTCCTATATGGTTCTACTTCTGCTAGAATTATAGCAGATGAAATAATGAACTTAATGAAATCACTGTGAGTTGATATCAGTGTGGGCAGGAATGATACCACAACTTAAAATTATTTAATGGCCAAGAAAATAAGGGAGCAAGAAACACTTTTAAGACTGAACTTCATTAAATTCAGACATTGAGTTAGATGTTTTGTTTCCCATGCTTCTAGTCAAAGGAAAGATAAAAAGAGACAATGGAAAGGGACAAAAACATAAAGTTTTGTTTTAAAGGATCATCTGAGTCAAAATAAATTAATCTTCTATATCAGTATCATCATCGTACAGGGCTAAAGTTTGAAGATGACTGATAACTGACTTTATCAGTTGGCAGCCATTGAGATAATAGATGTAAATCTAAGTCACTCAGCAAAATCTGTATCAGCTTGAAAAGTGGCCTGAAAGGATAAATTGTAAGTAAATGTTTTACTCATGTGTCTCTCTGTGTAACAAAGAAAAAAAAGGAAAAATACAGGGTGTCTTATAAATTAAAAAATAAACTCGTGTGGAGCCATTTATTGAATAGTCAATGTTCATTTAAAGCCTTTTGTTGTACACCTCTGCTCAGGATTGCAATACTACGTTACTGTTACTTTCTAGTGATCAACATTTAATTTAATTGTGGATTGAACTGAATGTCTTTTTACTTGTCCTCATGTGTCTGAGATATCCATGCAGGAGGGCTTGGGAGAAATGATCACAGAATCACAGAATCATAGGGGTTGGAAGGGACCTCCAGAGATCATTGGGTCCAACCCCCCTGCCAAAGCAGGCTCCCTAGCACATATTGCACAGATAGGTGTCCAGACGAGTCTTGAATATCTCCAGAGAAGGAGACTCCACCACCTCCCTGGGCAGCCTGTCCCAGGGCTCTGTCACCCTCACTGTGTCAAAGTTCTTCCACATGTTGGTGCGGAACTTCCTGTGCTCCAATTTGCAGCCATTGCCCCTTGTCCTGTCTCCACAGACCACTGAAAAGGGGTTGGCCAATTCCCCCTGCATCCCATACTTCAGATATTTATACACATTAATTAGGTCCCCCCTCAGTCTTCTTTTCTCCAGGCTGAACAGTCCCAGCTCACTCAGCCTTTCCTCATACGGGAGATGCTCCAGGCCCTTAATCATCTTCGTAGCCCTTCTCTGGACTCTCTCCAGGAGATCCCTGTCTTTTTTATACCAGGGAGCCCAGAACTGGACACAATACTCCAGGTGGGGCCTGACCAGGGCAGAGTAGAGGGGGAGGATCACCTCCTTAGACCTGCAGGCCAAAATGATACATATCTCTCTTCTACAGAGGCAGTTTGGGCTGAGAAAGGGTACCTGAAAGCATGGAAAATGACACAAGACACGTATGATTAAGCAGGTGAATCCCAGTCTTTATTGGCAGCAATTAGTACAGAATTACTCAGCATCCAAAGATACTTCTATAGCTTTATACAGTTGACTTTCATTTTTGCTGCTGCAGATAACTCAGGATTCCCATCAAGCATTGTCAGCTCTCTGTTATCCTGTGGTTTAGATGATTTGTGACTGTTTTGAATTACTTAGGCGCCAGTGGAGATTCTTAACAGACTTCACTGAAAGCTTCCTTCTACAGTGAAGTATCTTTTATTCCTAGCCTGCATTTTCAGTTCTTGTCAAGCTGTTTATTCACTGGAGGATCACCCTTAGACTTCCTGAGAGCATGATTTCTTTAAGAGATTTTAGTAAAGGATCATGTTCAATATTTTGGAAATTCAAGTAAAATAACAACCTCATCTGTATGATGGTTCTCTCCTCTAAAATAAGACACTTCAAAAGTCTGTGAAGAATGTCTTCTGTACATTAAACCCAGCTCGATATATTTCTGGTTTGCCACATCTTTGTACTCTACCTACTAATTTATTCTTCCTACCGTTTTTTTTTTCCAGAACACAGATAATCTACTCTGTTTCCTTAGATCCCTCCATAGCCCCTTTTAAAGCTTTTGCCACACATCAACCTGCCAGTTTGCAATCCCCTAACACAAAGGAAGAGTTATGTGATGTGATGATCCTCCATACTTAGCACTTTATGGTATCATATTTGAGTTTCTTCAAAACTCTTGGGTGAATATGGTGGTTTGCATGATTTGCTACTACCCATTTTATGGGTCTGTCCTAAAAATCTTTACTACCAGCACTTTAGGGTAGTTCTCAACTGTGACGTGAAAAATATGCAACAGGGTCTCCAGAGTTTTGGAAAAAGCATTAATTCTCATCAGAGAATCATGTTTTGGGTTTTTTTTAATAATGAAAGATTGATTTTCTTTTGTTGTCTTATGAATAAAGGCCAACATGAAAAAAAACTCGAACCAAAACCAACCCACCATAAAAACAAAACAGGCACGTAACTGAAGTCAGAATAATCCTTGGAGCATATGTAGGAGGATAAGCAGAAAGAAGCAGCAAATAGTCAATACATGGAATCAAAGGCTGTAGAAGATCAAAGAAGAGAGTGTAAAGACATGACAGAAAATAGTATTTATAAGTATAAACACTAATGTCCGGATTCTGCTATTTGGTGTGAATGTGCATGTTCAAGTCCACCAGGGTTAATTACACATACCCATAGCCCAAAGATGATGAAAGCCAAATTAAATGGAAGTGGTGGATTTTTTAGTGAGCTCTCTGTTTTTCTAGAATAACTTTGATTTTCCATTCCATTCCATTCCATTCCACAACTCTACCTTTTACAAACAGCTTCTTGAAGCCTGAGAGCTACACATAACACTTTGCACACCCAGACATTCACCATGTTACTCTTGGGGTCCTGAAAGCCCCTTGAACCTGTCTACTGTGATGTATACATATTATAACCACTTTGTGAGACAGTGTAATGTCTTTGTTAATGTGCTGAGTTCTTGATGAAAAGGTACGTGTGTTATGCCAGTATGTGCTGAAGTTACAGCATCATTCTTGAAAACAGTCTCTTTGAAACTGTTACTTCTACACAGAGGGTTAAAGTAAATGCAAAAAGCCTGGTTCTGCCTCTAGGTATAGAGGAAGGATGTCAGTAGAGAAGATTTTATGATAACACATGGTTTTCTGGCCGTTAGCCTGGTGCTCTCACACCGATTGGTATTTTGGTGGGAGGAGAGATTCGTTTTTTCTCGGTTGTTTTGTCAGTCATTAATTTTAAACTCTGCCTGTTTGTCTTGCAGTGGTATAGCAGTGTTCAACGAGGCCTGAGCATATCTGAAACTGTGATATCAGTTATTGCTCCTAATGTATGCAGATTTGGTCCAGGCCCTCTGCAAAGGCATCTTTCCAACTTCAGCTGTTACATTCCAGTCTCTGTTTGTGCAGGTTATATACCAACCCTTAACTGAAAAAGGATTTTATTTCTGTTTTCCTAGGCAGTCCCATGCCTTAAGTTTAGTGGGTGTACTCTGGTTGACCTAATGAAAAAAGGAGAGGAGGATACTTTGAAGGCCACCAGTACCATTCAAAGATGCTTCCCTTCAATGCAGGCGAAATTCACCAGTTTTCTAAGGTGAAAAACATTCAGAAGCAAGAAAGGAGGAAAGACAGCAAGATCATAGATAAGAAAGGATAATAGGGAGGAAGGAAACAGAAAGATCACAAGGGTATTAAATGTTAAGCACGCTCCTGTTACTTGATGCTGACTGCTTCTACAGCTTAACGATTATTAGACAGTTTGATGGCTATGTAAAGACTGTATTTTACCTTGGATTTTATTGTGCTAGCCTCCCACTGGCATTTCCACTTGAGGATGTAGTACTTCATAACTTGACCTGCAAAAGGTCGTTGAAAATAGTTGTGTTCCTTTTTTGTTCAGTGACTTTTTCCTCCTTTAATGAAAAGGATGTGCCTGTTAACACGCTTAGAAATGTTACGTCTGCCCATTGCTGTGATTTCTGCTGGGTCTCTTTTATATGGACAACTGAGCTGCTGAAGTGATTTGGCTTCTCTGAAGTCGGATTTACATTAAGGATCTTTTCTGTATGTAAAAAGGTATAGCAAGATGTAAGATAGGTTGTAACCGTGTAGTTACTGGTACTTGAACTACAGATAGTCTCAAAATAGAATGTCAGCAGGAACTGTTGATATTTACAGACGTGCAGTATTGGTGCTTTAATAAAGGCTGGGAGCTCTTTTTCACCTGAAGACTCATTATACAGAAATAAATCTACATGGACTTACTTATGATCAAAATTCATAGAAATATCGTTCAGATTTGGCTAGAGTAAGGACAGATCAAATACTGGATCTGTCCTAGTGTGAGATTGGGGGAAAGGGTGCTGTTATTAACAAGAAAACTTTTTCTGGCCCATTTGTTTGCAGTGAACACCTTCTTGATGGCAAATAAAAGAGCAAGAAACGGATGCATCACTGCTGAAGTCATTGAGGATAGGCCTGCAATCCATTCTGTTACCACTCAAATGCCTGCCAGATAAAATTACAAAAAAAGATGTGACCAAAAACTTCATTTCCAGTTTCTATGAGTGAATAGTTCTTGGCTGTTTCTGTTTTCTGAAATGTGCACGGTTACTTGCTTTGTGAATATTGTTGCTAATGAAAATTGCTAATCTTTCAGATTAGTCCTCTCCTATGAAGACAGGCTGAGAGAGTTGAGCTTGTTCAGCCTGGAGAAAAGAAGCTTTTCCAGTACCTGAAGGGGCTGCAGAAAAGCTGGAGAGGAACTGTTTACAAGGGCAGGTGTGATAGGGTGAGGAGCAATGGTTTAAAACTATAGCAGGGAAGGTTTAGATTAGACATTAGGAAGAAGTTCTTCACTATGAGGGTGGTAGATCACTGGAACAGGTTGCCCAGAGAGATAGTGGAGGCCCCATCCCTGGAGGCATTCAAGGTCAGGTTTGATGCAGCTCTGAGCAACCTGATCTAGTTCAAGCTGCCCCTGCTTACTGCAGGGTGGGTGGACTAGATGGCCTTTAAATGTCCCTTCTGACCTTACACATTCTGTGATTATGATTCTGTGATTCTACGATCTATCTAATGATGGGTCTTCTACAACTTTTGGAATCCATTCTTGGTTCTAATATTCATCACTGGCCTGACAGTTCTCCCCAGCTTCTCAGGTAACATTTCATCTCAGTTACTCAGGCAACATTTCACCTGCTCTGGTTCTTGAATGGCACTTGTATACTTTTTTTTGTCATGCATTCCATACCAGCCAGATGATAACTATGGCTCTTAATCCTCATTTAAATGTAAAGATAAATCTGCATGCAAATGTGAATGTGAATGTAAATGTGTGATTCTCCTCTTTATTTTTTCCTGATGGGCAATGAACTTAGGTAGGGTATGTTTTTATTGATGACAGAATGTTTTGTATTTGCTGGTCACCTGATGCTTTTGTATGAAGGAAAATGCTTTAGAAATAATTATATTTCTATTTATCTACTCATTTGTTTCTTGTGGTATTTCTCCAGAAATTAATTACATTAACCATTTCGTTTCTTTGTACTTTATTTGCTAGGATTCTTGTAAGATTGGTAATGTCTTTTTGGAACACTGGATGCTTGGGTCTAACCTGCTGCCTGTCACTTTTTGGTAGCAGTCCAAAAAGTGTATACTGTGAGTACTGTGAGTACTCATCCATATTGTGTTACCCATTTTACATCAATGCTTCACACTTACATCTATATGTAAACAGTGCTGTGAAGGAATCCGAAGGGGATTTTTGTTTTTTGGTTGGTGGTTTGGGGTTTTTTTTGCTTTTGTTTTTCCAAAAGATGAGATCATTACTCTTACAACGTTGAGAAAAGAAGTATTGCAGCACATTTGAGTCTTAATGGTCAGATTCCATCCATTTTATAGAGAAGGACATGATACTATTGTGATAGTCCGCACAAATAAAGCCCTAAACAGTCAATCCTTTGTACAGGTTACATATTAAAAGGTCCAAGAAATTCTCTTTAATTAGTTTACTCATTGTTCTAAGAAATGCCAAGCTCTGAAATACAGGAGAGTACACTGGTGTGGACACAGAGTCAATACTAATCTGTAGATCTTGAAGTCTAGGACATATGTAAACATAGCAAAATCTATTTCACAGACAAAAAGTTTATTTTTATTATTAATAGAATCTTTATATTAACATCTGCAATGGCAATAATACCCTTTTCTTCCTTCATGTAGAGGACTTGGGACACGTTTTAAATAATTCTTGTAAAAATCTTGATACGTTCATATGAGACAAGGACAATTTAGGTGAAACACGTACATGTTGGTAGAGACAGGATTGGACCTATTTGCTCCTGGGTCTCATTCCATGCTTAAATACTGGAACCCACCCTTTGTTAAGGATATTGGGCTGTTGAGCCCTTATGGAGTCCTTTCCAAGCTTGCCTAACTTCTCTCTGGGTGAAGTAGTTTCAAGAGTTCTGCTCATTCTCATGGAAGTAAACTAATTGAAGTTTGCCAAACTTTAGATTAGCCATTTAATGTACCATGACCCTTGAAGAGCAAGCCAAGTAAACATTCTGTCCTTCTCTTCCATAACTTAGTATAGAGCTACTCTGGGTTTCAGAGCCTCTCCAGGGACCACAGAACACTAGCTTCTGCCAGGGAAAACAAAGTGGGGAGTTTGAAGAGATTGAAAGATAAGAGCGTGCTTAGCACTAGACAGGAAATAGGAAATGAAAAGCCAGAAGTGAGTTTGGGACTGGAAGTAAAATAAAACTTTTCTCACCCTCTACTTTTTCTCCCTAACACTATCAAAACAGTCTTTTAAAATAGTAAACCAGATGTGGCTAACCGTATTAATTTGAATTTCCTGTGTAGTCACTACTGCTCTCTGTAAATTTTTGCCTCTCTTATTGGTCTGTGAAGTAACCTCTGGTCTAGTCTAGCCTACCAGAGAAGGAGCCGGAAAGTTCTCCCAGGTATATGAAATGGACGAAGTGTTTAAGCAAATGACACAATGCTGTTCCTGTCCATAGTAGGAAAAGGATGTGTCCTGTGTTTTCTGTGGAGGGTTACTGTTTGGTTTGTTGTGTAAGTTGTTCAAAAGTGTAGGCTAGGCTCTCACTTAGACTTGAGGCTAGAAACTTTGGATCTTCATGACTCAGCAATTTGCTCGTATTACATGCATTTCTCTGCATTTATGATCATAGCTATTATAAAACAAGGAATTTGAAAAAGAGCTTTTATACAAGCTTTTACACTTGTTCCATTCAGATTAGCCCAGAAGTGTTCATATGAGCTTGCAACCACATAGAGAATGGGTTGCCATCCTGAGCCCCAAACATATATTGCCTTGAGTTTCCTTTACTAGAGCATTCCCTCCCAGCTCCCAGAGATGTCTTCACTGACAAGTTTTTGGAGAAAATGATGTAGGCAGGGTTGGAAGAAGGAAAGCCAAGATTTCCCTGATAGAGAAATGTCATTATAATTCATCATGACTTTATCAGACATATTCTGCAGCTGTTAGCAGAGCAGAAAGTGGGAGATGCTAGAGGGGGCATTATTATTGATGCCATAACCTGGAGGCAGAGGATTCTCCTGGAAGGTTGAAGATGTGCAATTAAACTCCTTCATGCTAAACTCAGTGAACACTTTCACTCTAACCTTTAGGTGCCATATGAGAAGAATCCCTGCTGGTTGTGCTTTTAGATATCTTAGAAAATGAAAGTAAAGGGCCAGTCAAGTTGGGTGTACAGAAAGGAGTTATTTAGGTGCTAGTTTCAGGAGTGAAGATGGCAGCTGTGAATCTCAGCCTATCTTTAACTTCTAGGAGAAGCTTAAATCCCAGGGAGTGTCAGAGATTGGACATAGCTTTTGTTTAGCATACTGGTTCCTGGGATTCTCAGCCTCAGATGCTTCATTTGTCCTGGTCACAGTGTGAAGATCAGGCATCTGATACTGGTGTTGAGAAATCTGTGGTCTGAGGCCATGGCTGTGGCAGTACTGAGTGTTCCCAGGCACTTTATTTTTCACAGGTATCTGTATGGTGCCTCTCCCAATATATAAGCAGACATAGCGGAAGAGTGGGAAAAGTAAAACCCAAAGCATCTCAAAATAGTACTGTGCAACAGTATATCTATGCATTATTTATCTATGCATGAATTTTAATGAAGAAGAATACCATTTACTCATTACCTTAGAAGCAAAAAAAGCCACCACTTGCATGTTGACTCTGGGCTATCTTCTGTTCCAGATACTACATTTTTCTTCCATTTCCCAGACAGAAGATATTAAATGTCAGTGTTTGACAAGCATTATTTTTGTTACTGTACCAGTACGTAATGCAGATCAGCAGTTACTGTAAGGGTTGACTGTGATCCAAACAGAAGGTTCTTATTCATAGTCCCATTCTGTGATATAGTGAAATGAGTTGCAACACAATGTGATGTTAAAAGTTTCTGCAGTCTAACTGGCCTGCTGGGTTGCTACAGGACTGTTCAGGTTTGAAGACAGCATTATAGGCTGACAGACCCTCACTGTTGTTTGGTGATTAGGGAAGACTCAAGCCGCTTCTTTTTGAGTGCCCTGAGAACAGGATGATGAACATATATAAAGTACATTGCAGATGCCCATGGATAGTCTTGTCCTGGCTGAAATAAAAGGCAATATTTTCGGTCTTCATATAGATCACAATGTTGTCTTCCAGCTTGCTTTCTTTGTTAGGGTTGTTCAGAGTATAGTTCACTTAGGACATCTGAAGCACTTTGCTCTGCACCAGCAGAATGGCTATGATTTTCCGTGTGTTCATCCGTCCTGGCTTATTTAGCAAATGTGTAAAAGTTTTACATGTAGAAAAATGTTCTAAATTGAGGCTGAAAAACTTTCAAACAATAAGCTGTCTGTTATTAAGCAGACTTGCATGACTTTTGACAACCTGAATGTTTCTTTAAAAATGGAAAAAAAGATCTGTTGTGGGTAAAATATCGTTTAGGTGTTGACAAAGGTAGAAGAGATTTCTTCCTACTAACTTCAGACACTGTGTTACAAGAGGAAAAAAATACACCTGGGATTTCTTTCATGTTCTTAGTAGAACATCACAGGAACAGAGCCAGAGTCATTATTATATATATATATTTAAGTACAAAAGTACATATTAGACAAAGCAATGGGGAAGAGACCTTGCAAACTTGTAAACCGACTCAAATCATTGCAACCTACAAAATTTAATTTGCTTCTGAAATTGGAATTTAAGGTCAGTTTGTGTCTAGTATGTTTAGATAATTGAGAAATTGTACTTTGTTCTTGGAATGCTTTCATTAGACCTGACCAGTTTTAAAGCCACTTTTTCCTGTATTTCATTGAGGTACCCCCTTAGAACACAATGAAAAAGGTAATTATTGCAAATACTGTAACATAAAAGTGTAAAAGGTTGGTCGAGGGCTAAGAGTGAAGGGATGAGTCATTCCTACCCCAGGCTATGTTGGAAGTATGAAAAAATTAAAACATAGATTGGTAGAAAAGGGCAAGATGTTGTAAAAAACATTGTGAAATTGGTGAAGATAGGGAATGGAAAGGGCAAAAAAGGTGGTAGTAGACAGCAGAGGGCTGGAAATTAGAAAAGAAATGATAGAAAGAGGCTGGAGGGGCAGGGAGCAAGGAGTTACTATAAATAGCCAATATCTCTTGGGAAGAAATAGCTGTCTTCTTGTTATATCCCTACAAATTGACACTTCTATCACAGTTACTGTCACTGATGTTCTGCAAGTGCTCCACTGCAAAAAATGTTAAAGACTTACTGATGAAAATGTCATTTTTTAAGCGCAACTAAGGATACCATTGTTCAACTCCTAACTGCCTAGAAATCCCAAGTCTTAGTGTCTCTCTGGAAGTTACAGCCCTAGTACTTACTGCTTTGGAGTGAATGTTGAAGTCCTGATTTATCAAAGTATCTGCAGGAATGAAACCTAACCTTAAGCACCCCCTAAGCCCACCCCACCCCGCCCCCCCCCCCCCCCCCCCCCATTATAAACCCACCTTTCTGGGTGTTTCCAGCTCCAATACTTCCCATGGCAAATGCCTCAAATAAAATGTCAGTGTTAGCAAATGTGCAGTGAGGATAGCACTGTGCTTCCTGAGAGGAGGGTTGCAAGTGAGTTGCTTACATGGAAACGTGGATTTGGTAATCAGCTAATATCTGAGTATTTGACTCTGCAGCCTTATGGGATTCTTAACCCAGTTTTTTCAGTGTAATAGTTACACATTTATTAACTAACGTTCTTCTATGGATTTCAGAAGGCAGTAGTTTCTTTTTACGTCACATTAATAAATTAAAGATGAAAAACCGTGGCTGTTTGAAAAGCAGTTTTGCCAGCTAGTGCAGCCTTATCTAAATGAAGTTAAGATCTACTGACAGAACTGGGGAGAAACTGTACGTGCAGCGAGGTCAGAAAATTTATCGAAGAATTTCCATCTACTATATGATTGCACATTAAGATGGTGTGAAATTCTTCTCCATGTTAGGTGTATTAAAATCTTCCTGAATACTGAATACTTTTGTGTCAGGCTGTCTGATCATGCAGGTTCATATTTCCATTAAGGAAAGCAAATGAGACAATGTGCTTCAGCATGGCTATTTCATGATTCACATCAGCAGCTCGTTTCCTCACTGACTGCTCCCAAGTCAAATACAGTCTTAAATTCCATTGCTCAGGTTTTCAAGGAAGAGTTTTTCTGGAGCTGTATCGCTTTCATCCGCACACTTCAAAACATGTCAACCATCCCTTCCTCAATTATTTGCATGATTGCATGCAGTTCTGTTTCAAGATGAAATAGATATATAAGCAATTGTTTTTTAATGCTGCTGCTTCCTGACAGGCTTTCAGGGTCCGAGGATTTTTATTAATTGTTACAAAAAGGACAACATGCTTAAGGCAATTAAGTTTGATTAAATAAGTGTGCATAGATAGTGTATATACATAGGCTGTGTCAGTTGCCATTATGTGGTCTCAACTCACTATCTTTGAAGATGCAAAACAAGAATTGACAGCGTATGAAGTCTGAAGTGGTTTGTTTCAGATGGGACAAAAATGGAAGAAAAAACCCCCAGTTTTTATCCATAGTTTTTTTCAAGTTTTGCTAAAACATAGAAATTTGGCACTGTTATGGGGTTATGCTGATCTTTCTTTTTGTTTACTTAAGTAAGCTTAAATTGTATTGATAAATTGTCATTTTGAATATCCTGAATTCTGTCTATGGTGAATTTTCGTAGTGCAGCATATTAGAGTGAGAACAGTTTGGAACATTTACATTGAGGATTGCCAGAGGGAATAAATCCAAATGGCACTAAAATAGTAAAGCTCGTAGGAAACTTAATGGTATAGAAGAGAAGTTATTTTGCATTCCAGGCTATGTACTGATCCTAAGTGCTATCAAGAAGCTGGAAAAGAAAGAATATAAAAATGCAGCAAAAATATAGATTTGGTACTTAAATTAATTGGAAAAACATGGACATCGTGCTCTGACTTAATCTTTCCTTAACCTATTCCATGACTTCTAACTCAAGAAGTAGACTGAATTCTGAAGCAGATTGAAAATATGTTGCAAGCTTTAATTTGAACTGCCAGGGGAATAGATTGGATTGTCCGTGCTGCCCAGATATTTGCAACAATTCTCATTGTTGTCTAAGAGCATGCCAGCAGTGCCTGACCACACGGAGAAGGAAATTGATGGCCAGTCTGAGACTCTAAAGCCACTTTTTTGAGCATAACAACTCCTTCCACACACCACTGGCCAGTTCTCAGACGAGAAGTTTCCAGTGTCTCCCCCGCAGCAGTAAACATCATACTGAACTTAGGAGCGGGAGAAGCACTGCTATAAAAAGAGAAGATTTGATTTACGAACTAATCTTGATCTAAAGCAGCCCTTCTTTGCTCTAGGACCTGTCATTTTAGCTCAAGCAGCACAGGATAACATATTCATGAAGCACTCAGTCTGATCTGTTCTGTAAGCCTCAGCCCCAAAAATCAATCAAATCACAAAGCTGTAGAGGAGACAAGAATAAAAATTATTTTTCTACTCTTTTATTGGAATTTGTATGGCAGCAAAGCACCTTGTCCCAGTAGTACTACTCTTTGTAATGTTTGTCCAACTCCTGCTTCCACAATGAGATGCTCCAGTGGTTTCTTTGGCAATCTTTTATCTTGCTATGGACAGTTTTAGTCTTAATCTTAAATCTTAATATGAATAAAGATGGGAGTACAAAAACTTTAAGCGGTTTTTCTATAACAGTATCTTGGGTCACTGTGAATTTCTCAAAAATATGTCCAATCCTAGTGCCTCTGGGAATGGTGCCAGAAACTGTGGGTTCAGCCATGGGAGAGCATCTCAACCAAAATGCTGTAAGATCACCCATCACAGCTGCAAGAAAACACTTCAACAGTTCAGGACGTGGTTGAAGTCACCTCATGTGCCCCTGTACTTAAATTAGTTCTGTTCCACTGGCACAATTAGGAATGGCTCATCTTGCTAATGTAGATGCTGGAGGAGCTGTGAAAAAGCAGTATCAAGTACCTAGCAGCAATTTTTACTTTCAGAAGCTTTCAATACCAACTTTAAATACATTTCATTGAATGAAGACACTGCAAGAACAATCAGAGCCACTTTAAGTCAAATATATATAGGCAGATTCTGTTTCATAATAGTATAATAGTCTGTTGTGCATCACTGAGGATTTTCACCCAAACATTTCTTCAGAACGAAATTTAGGCATTACAGGATGATATTGTGACACTGACCATTAATTCTAAAGAGGCTTGATTATTACCTGGGCTCGTTATGCATCCTTGGTCTTTTGTGAGTTCAGAGCCTTTTTATAATTTTTCAGGGATATTGATCTTCAGTCATGCAGTAAGCATCCTTGGTTTGTTCTTCTTGAGCTAATATGATGCATCAGTTGTGCAGCAAACTCCTCATTTTTCTTTGTAGATCAGCTTGTCCTTTACAATGAGGTTTGATGTTCTGCTGTTATTTTAAATCTTCTCACCTCTGTTCTGAAGCCTTTACCTGCAGTCACCCCACCTGACTTTCAAGCTAGACAGCAATCCTTCAGTTTGACATTTTGACATCTCATCAACCATATCATCTCATCTAGAGAAAAGGAAGCCAAGTACTTAGAAGGCATGACTATTCTGTGCTAGTTAAATCATCCATTTACATGTGATTTACATGGGCCACACTGCCTAAATCACAGAAGGCAAAGGGAAGCACAGGAACAATGAGGAACCATGCACTGTAGTAAAAAAATCAGGTTCCAGTATATCTAAGGAACCTGAAAATGTACAAGTTCATGGGACCTGATGAGGTGCATCTGCAGGTCCTGAAAGAACTGGTGGATGAAGTGGCTAAGCTACTCTCGGTCATATTTGAGAAGTTGTAGCAGTCCAGTGAAGTTCCCACTGAGTGGAAAAGTGGAAATATAATCCCTATTTTTAATAAGGAAAAAAAGGAAGACCTGGGGAACTATAGACTAGTCAGTCTCACCTCTGTGCCTGGCAAGCTCATGGAGCAGATCCTCCCGGAAACTATGTTCAAGCACATAGATAATAAGGAAGTGATTAGTGAGAGCCAACATGGCTTCACTAAAGGAAAATCATGCCTGACAAATACAGTGGCCTTCTATGATGGGGTTACAGCACTGGTGGTTAAGGAAGAGTGACAGACATCATCTACCAGGACTAGTGCAAAATCACTGACACTGTCCTACACAATATCTTTGTCTCTAAATTAGATAGACGTGGATTTTATGGGTGGATCACTCAGTGGATAAGGAATTGGCTGGATGGTTGCACTCAGAGTTGTGGTCAATGGCTTGATGTCCAAGTGGAGACCAGTGACAATTGGCATTCTGCAGGGGTCGGTACTGGGACTGGCACTGTTTAATATCTTTGTTGGAGACCTGGACAGTGGGATAGAGTGCACCCTCAGCAAGTTTGCCTATGATACCAAGCTGTGTGGAACGGGTTGCCTAGGGATGTGGTAGAGTCACCGTCCCTCAGGGTCTTAGGGACATGGTTTAGTTAGTAATATGGGTGGTAGGAACAGTTGGACTAGATGATCTTGGAAGGCTTTTCCAACCTTAATGATTCTGTGATTCTGCACGGTCAGCATGCTGGAGGGAAGGGATGCCATCCAGAGGGACCTTGACAGGTTTGAGAGGTGGGACCATGTGAATTGCATGAAGTTCAACAAAGCCAAGTGCAAGGTCCTGCATATGGGCCAAGGCAATTCCAAACACAACTACAGGCTGGGTGGAGACTGGATTGAGAACAGCCCTGAGGAGAACTGGAAGATGTTGGTTGATGAAAAGCTCAATATGAGCTGGCAGTGTGCCCTTACAGCAGAGAAAGCCAACTGTATCCTGGACTGCATCAAAAGAAGCATGTCCAGCATGTTGAGGGAGGTGATTCTGCCCCACTGCTCTTCTCTCGTCTGACCCCTCCTGCAGAACTGCGTCCAGCTCTGGGGCCCCCAACATAAGAAAGACATGGAGCTGTTGGAACAAGCATAGAGGAGGCCACAAAGATGATCAGACAGCTGGAACATCTCTCCTACAAAGACAGGCTGAAAGAACTGGGTTTGTTCAGCCTGGAGAAGAGAAGGCTCTGGGAAGACCTTAGAGCAGCCTTCCAGTACTTAAAGAGGACCTACAGAAAAGTTGGAGAGGGACTGTCTGTAAGGGCATGGAATGATAGGACAAGGGGTAATGGGTTTAAACTAAAAGAGGAGAGATTTAGATGAGATATAAGGAAGAAATTCTTAACTGTGTGGATGTTGAGGCACTGAAACAGGTTGCCCAGAGAAGCTGTGGTTGCTCCTGGAACCCTGGCAGGGTTCAAGGCCAGGTTGGATGGGGCTTTGGGCAACCTGGGCTAGTGGAGGGTGTCTGGGTCCATGGCAGAGGGCTGGAATGCGATGATATTTAAGATCCCTTCTAACTCAAACCATCCTGTTGTTCTATGATTCTATGTATCAAAATATATTTTTGGAAGGCAATAGTTAACCATGTATGAAAAGCATGAAAAAAATGTGTAGGTGGAGCTGCAGTCAGCATATTTGGTTTGCATGCAATTTAGTTATTATTGGAAGGATGTAAGTTGTACTTTTTGCCTGCAAAAATTCAGAAAGGATGATATAAATTTGATATATTTTTTACTTGAGTAAAGTATGGTATGTCTTTTGTATTTATGACATTGTAAACTCCCACTATCCTGTCTGGTGCAGTGGTGCTTGGCCAGTATTGCTTAATGATTCTAATGTTAATGAGGTTGTTGAGATTGAAGGTTTTCTACTGGTGTTTTAGCTTCACTATGCTAGTCTGTCAATAGATAATGATATTTTAAAGCCTTATACAAACCTAGAAAGAGCCATTAAAATAATCACGTTATTACATCATCAAATCAGGGTAAAATTAAGATTTCATAGTTTTAATTTTTTATAAAAGAGTAACACAGCACTTTAGTGCTCTGTAGGAAACCCAAAGAAGCAAAGTCACTCAGGTCTTTATTCAGGTGGCAGTGTGTAGCAGTCTGGAATGTAACTATTATAATATTTAACTTTAATAGGGTGCTTGAGGATAGGCACTATGCAGGGTCACTGGAGTCAGTGGAGGCATGTAATTGCCTCTGGAGTTTCTCCTATAGAAACTCATATTAAATGTCATCCCTGCCTCCTGGCTTCTGCTTCCCAAGTACGTAAGGAGCCAAGTTTTGTGGCCTTGAAAGCAGATCTCTTGGTCTTGGATGCCACAACAGTATTTGAATAACCAATCTGAATGCGACCATCAAAGACCATATCCCAGACTAGCTCAGCCCCTATTCCTATTGCACAAAAGCAGAAGAGGGTTACAGTCCTTCATGTGGAAAAAGATTTCCACTCTCTTGCGATGTAAGATGTGTTCTGCAGTGGCATGCTAGGAGGAGAGCCGAGCCAACCCTCTGGCTGCTCCCTCTCCACGTGGGGCCGAGGGGTTTGCTGCTTGATAGTCACTCATGGCTGCCAAGACCCTGTATGGGGATCTGATTTATGTAGAAGCTGACATCTAGGTTCGCATTGTGGGACCTAACACTACAGCAAAATAACAAGAGTCATTTGAGTGGATGTTTATCAAAAGGGCAAATAATGCTACAAGAAGGTTAAGAGAATAAATGCTTCATTTCCTTCCAGTGCCAGGAATGTCAGAACAGTTTTATGGTCCTTTCCATCGAGCATGTAAGGATTAGTACCTATTCCTACCTTTCTTTGTAATTCTGGAACTTCTCTACCTGAGTAAGTTAAATCTAAAAGTCATGGACAGTATTTTGAATTGTATACCCATGTTTTATGAAGGGCCTTAGATTATTTGGATTCTTTCTAAATAATTAAAATCAGAATATTTTATAAATATTGAAGTGTAGGGTAGACAAGTGTCCTGGTTTCAGCTATGATGGAGTTAATTTTTTTAGCAGTGGATGGAATGCCATGTTTGGGTGTTAGGATGAGAACAGTGCTGATAGCACCCTGATGTTTCTGGTTGTTGCCAAGCAATCAAGGACCTTTCTCAGTTCTTCATACTTCCTTACTAATGAGAAAGGAGGGGACGCAGCCAGGACAGGTGACCCGAATTGGCCAAAGAGGATATTCCATGCCAGTTACGTCATGCTCAGTATAAAGGGGGACTGGGGGGAAGAGGAGGAGACAACGCCAGGACGTACAGTTTCTGGGGATGGTCGGGTTCCGGGACGGCTCTAAGCTGTGCGGCCTGAGTTGTGTGGTTTGGTGAGAAATTGCATTGTGTATCACCAGTTTCATCTATTTTGTGCTTTAAACTCCTGTTATTGTTATATCTAGTTTTCTGTTATTGTTTAGTAAACTATCCTTATCCCAACCTGCGTGGTTCTGGTTTCTAGGTTGTGGTTTCTTTTCCTCCTTTCTTCCTTCCCTTTTCCCCCTCCCCCAACTTTCCTTCCCCCTTCCTTTTAAAAGTACAAGCGACTGTGTGGGGTGCGGCCCTCGGCTGGGGCAAAACCACGACAACAAGTTAGACTGCTAGACAATAGATACTTTGAACACCCCCTGCTTTGGTTGCCAAGCCCAGCAGACACTCTTAGGTTTCCCTGGGCTTAAGCTAGATCCCTTTCAGTGTGTCTGCAGCTCCTCAGGACTGGACCTTCCTCCAGAAGCATTAAAGATTGGTAATTCCATGGCAGTAAGGGGAAAGAGCTGAAAAGAGAGGACATAAACAGGAATTAGTCAATAATTATCTCAGTGACCTCAGCCAGCTGGTCTGGAAGAGCGTTTGCACTTGCTTGAACACCATCCTCTTTACACATGGGGTGTGGGACACAGGGGGAAATGGCCAGCCTCTTTTCAGTTGTGTGTGGGGACAGAACAAGGGGCAGTGGCCTCAAGTTGGAGCACAGAAGTTCTGCACTAATATGGGGAAGAACTTTTTCACAGTGAGGGTGACAGAGCCCTGGGACAGGCTGCCCAGGGGAGCGTGTAGCCTCTTTCTCTGGAGATATTCAAGACCTGACTGGACACCTCCCTGTGTGACCTGTCCTAGGGAACTTGCTTTGGTGGGGGGGTGGACTCAATGATCTCTGAAGGTCCCTTCCAACCCTTACAATTCTGTGATTCTGTTATCTGCAGACATACTCAGCAGTAGAGAAATAACAGCCCTGTTGAAATATTTCAGGTGCTGCTTTGGGAGGCCAGGTATGGGGACATGTCTGGCTTTACGTGACCTGGTGCTGTATTTCAGTGAATAAAAATAGCATCCACTGGCTTAGCCTTGCTGTTGTTCATAGAGGAGGGAACAGAGAACACAGCAAAGTCACTGAGAATTCTGTGTGTTGTAGCTGGAGAACCCACAGCGTCAGCGCAAAGTGGTACGTGTGTCCTCAAGGACTGCCCCAACACACTGTTGGTAATGCATTTTTCTGGGTAGGAGGTGGAGTGAAAGGTGTAACCATTGTCTTGCTAGGAGAGAGGAAGAGATGGAGAGACAAGGGGTGGCTGATTCCCTTTGTGCAAACTGGGTACTGCGAGAGGAAGTCAAAGAAGAACATATAGCTTAAGAAGTCTCTTGTTCTCTGGTTGTTGTTAAAAGGGGTATTTTTTTTTTTAATAATGTGGAACATTTTTTTGTGTGAAATGCAGTTTAAATCCTTTTGTGCATTCTTCCTGTCTGCTACATTCTTTTTTGTTCTGTAGGAGAATACGAAATTTTGTTTCATACTTCATTGAACTGCAGGATGCAGGAAAGAAAATAGAATTAAAAACATGCCAAAACTGAGTCTAAATTTCAATAATTTTCAGATTGTCTATGAAGGAAAATAGATTCTTGATAATTCACATTAGTACCTGAGCCCGCTATATATATATATATATATTTGTTAAAAGACATAGCACAGTACCAAGGCAACCTGAGCAGTTCACAGATCCTTCACTGATTGTTCTCTCTTCATTTGCATGACTTGATTTTGCATTGGTCTTTTTTTTTTTTCCCCAAGCAAGCACACTTTACTTGCTAACAGGATACCAGCTGCTGTTCTAATTTCACATTGAGTCCGTGTCCCAGTTTCACATTTGTGATATGCTAATATAAACTTAGCTGTGCTTCTCCAGTGAGCTTAGAGTAGAAAGAAATCTTGTTCTTTTTTATTGGGTTACATGACATTACAGTCCTGCAGCCTCATACTACCATGAACACATATCAGAATGTTGTAGAGAATTTTCTACTGGATTTAAAAGCTAATTGACAGTGCTAAATCTCCTGCTGCATGTGTTTCTCTTTCAAATAGCTATTTTGTTTTATTCTGAAGTGTTTACTAGAGATGGGGAAAATAACCTGTCATATTGATCTCTAATGCATATGATTATATAAATACACTTTATTTCTCCTAATTAGCACTTTGTAGATCTGTTAGATTTCATGTGTAGCTAAAAGAGGAATAATTGTAGCATAAAGACATATAAAAATTATTAAAGTCAGTGGAAAGAATCACCAGTATCAATGATTTGGCTTTAGCCTGTCCTGTCAAATTCTCATTTTGTAGTGCAAGTATATGTAGGAAGGTGTGAAAATATGTAACACGCTTTCTCTTAGTGCCCTTTTGATATGACTCCTACATTTATTCACAACTTAAAAGCTGCAGCAGAGGAATGGATAAAACTAAGAGCTCTGAAGTCTGGCTTTAGATTCAGGTGTGTTCCCTTCTGAAAATAAACTGAATGGTTTAGTAAGTAATAAAGGTGGTAGGGGGACAGTTGGACTAGATGATCTTGGAGGTCTTTTCCACCTTAACGATTCTGTGATTACCCTTGAAAAAAAAAATATTTATGCTTTGAGACAGGCAAGAATTCATAGGGTAGGTAAGAAATAGATGAGGTAAGAATAAGGTGGATGCCCAAAGATACATGGTCTGCAGGAGGGGTTACTGCAAAATATCACACCAACTAGTGGTTGGAAGCAGGAATAGGGTTGGAGAAAAAGGAGGACTGTAAAGTTCTTCAGTGTGCACACTAGCATGATATTTGAGAATGGCCATAATTTCGGGAACAACTGAACAGAGACGTGGTAGGTTTGTCCATGTGTCTTCCTCCTCCTCCTCCATCTTTCTTGCTGTGCATCCAAAAAACATTGCCAAGTGATGCTTGTTTGTCTATGGCTGCCATGTGCATGTGACAGGATGGTGTTGTTGCCTGCAACATCACAACCTGCTGTAGCAGGCGGCTTAATACCAAACTCAGACATAAGGGAGGTGGGAGAGGCTTCTGAAGAGCAGTTGTGAACTTTGAGCAGTCATCAAACAGGGGAGAACACCAGGCTTAGCTTTTGCTTTATTATTTATAATTAGTAAAAACCACTGTGAGTAAACAGGCTATGATGGCAAAACTGATAAAAAGTGGGTGTTGAGGAGAGTAATATAGGAAAAGATTTCTAAAGGCCAAATCTGTCAATTATACTATTAATATGTCACATGTTGCCTTTATGGAAATTCGACAGTGTCTTGGAACTAACACATGTAACAAAAGAGATGTATGGTTGATACTTCAATGATCTATCATTTTCAAGTGTGGCAGCAGTCATGAAAAGGTTGTAACTTCTATGGAAGCCACTGAGACCAGAAAGAATATTTTGATTTTGGGACAGAAATACAATTGAAAATTCAAAGAAATCTCTGGCTACAATGTACACGGGGCATGCTACTTGCATTTTGTATCTCAAAGCCCAGTCACAAGGTGCAAAGAAGGGGATGTCCCCAAGATACCACATGCATCCTAGATTAAATGTTGATCCTGAAGTCATATGGGATGTGAAGTCATTTGGGAGGTGGTTGAGTCGCCTTCCCTGGATGTGTTCAAAAAAAGGGTAGATGAGGTACTTAGGGATATGGTTTAGTTTAGGATATGAATGGTTGGACTTGATCTTCAAAGATCTTTTCCAACCTTGTGATTCTGGGATTCTGGGATAAATAAATCAAGATGAAGATGACAAAGGTCTCAAGTGTGTGCACAAAGAAATCCCCAGGACAAGTTGAGCTGGGGGTAAAGCTAAATAGACAGCAAAGTATCTGAGAAGGAACATAAGTTTACAACATCCATGCTTAAGACACACATTTGAGCATCCTCCAGCATTGTGTCTCACTTTATTTTACTGTTTTTTAGTAGTGTGGACATTTGTCTTTGAATTAGTGATCTAGAATCCTTTGCAGTCCACACAGGGGACACTTTGTTCCTAGGCAGACTTGTAAAACAAATCAAATGAAATGTGTTCTCGAAATGCTCGTTACTTCTACTGACCATGAATGGAGCTGATAGTGGTCAGCTCTCCCACTTAGGTGAGGCAAACCCGAGCCCTTGTTTATAGTACTATAAACAGGAAGTTAATTCTTTGTTTTCTAAAATAAAGGCAGCTTTATTTTATGCTCATCTGATGTTTAAAGCAGTCTGAACCAAATCTGGCAGGCAGAGGGCACCCTGTCTTCTTGAAGGCAGCACTCGAATAAATGAAAGCTGCATACCAAACCTTGGGGTACTTAAACCCAAAACCTCCTATTATTTGTTCTAAAGAGAGAAGTCTCCCAATTATATTGGACCTTTGTGACTGAGAAGTGAGTTGTCTTATGAAATTGTGTTTGAAGTGATAAGCCCTGAAAAAAACCAAAACAGAGCAGCAGAGCACTTGTAATACCTGTGAAAATCAATTCAAGAACTAGTACTGTCAACAGCAAGAGGAAGAAGAAGAGAGACCCACTGTGCCAAACACCACCAAGGGTCCCTCTGACAAGGGGCAGGCTGCAAGAAGTGGGACCCGTCTTAGAACTACAGAGTAAATTTATAATATATGGGCTTTTTATTAAGAATATTTTGTGTCACAGGACTTCTTAGAGTATAGTATGGTCATGGTACAAGTCAGTCTGAGGTGGCTGGTATGAGTTAGTAATGTTTATGCCATGTTCTTTTACAGGTGCATTTTGCATTCACTTTTGTTTAAATGCTATAGGTGCTTTCCTTCTGGCAGATCCCGATTCCCAGTGAGATGTCGAATTAGTGACTGTTTGTTGCAGTTTTGCTGAAAATTTCTCAAGTAATATAAGAGTGAATCCTGCTTTGCTGCATCTACAAAGGCATCACTTGGCGGTTCAACCATAACCCTAAATGGTCATACTGACTAGTCTGAATTTTTAGAAACTTATTTATAAAAATTCAAGCCCAACCCATTTTCTTTATAAAAATTCGAGCCCCCAACTTTGGGGATTGGACTTGATGATCTCTTGAGGTCCCCTTCCAACTCCTACAATTCTGTGATTCTGTGATGATTATTTCAGTGGTCATCTCTCAAAAGTTTGCTTTGTCAGATTATTGTTACTGAACGAATTGAAGAAAACACAACTACAACAGAATTCCCTGGAGTCTGATATCTGATAGATGCACAGTATACACAACACTCCATTTAGTTTCTTTTTAGCAAAGGGAATTGTGAAGTTACTTAGTGGTGCCTTAGATAGACAGTGGTTTAGAATACAACACAAAAAGAAGGAAGAAAAAACCCAACACCCAAACAAAAAGCTGGTGAAAAGCCATTGAGAAAAAAATTACAAGAAAACAACTGCAAGAAAAATGTGAGCTTCTGACATGGAATAATTGAGTCTTTAATGAGATGAAGCATAACCACAGTCTTAACATGCAATGAGAAGCTGGGAGCTTGAAGAAAAAGTATGTTGTTTTCTAAGATAAAAAAATCTAGTGACTTTTGCCGAGTGGCTTGAATAAAAAGTATTTCCAGAAAATTTTTCTTTTTAATAAATACTTCTCCAGATCTTTCAGAGAGAAAAAACCAGAACTTCTTATAAGCTGTGATTCAGACATGCCTATTTCCTTCGGAAAAGCATGGTGGAATTTATACACTTCAGATACATAAGAAATAAATGGGAAAGTCATACTAGTTCATACAGTGCTTTATCTGTAGCTATTGAAAACTTGCAGGGAAGTAAAAAGGGACTGGCTGAGGTCTAACTCAGAAGTCTTGGTAAGCCAGGATGAAGTAGATCAAGCCTGAAACAGAGAGTGGGGATTTCAGTTATTCCTGCCAAGGGAGAGAGATTCGGGCTCAGTGTTTTCACTTGCTGACGTGCTTGGTTGAATTAAACTGCTTTGGGATTTGCTTAAAATTTTAAACTTGCACTGGAACAAGTTCTTGGTGGCTTTGTATATGGGCACAATTGTGTGTCTTTTTTTTTAAGCTTCTTCTGGTTACTGGTTACGTTGGGAAAACAAATATGTATCTCTTCCAAAGTCTTGATGAGGCTAGATTCTCCAACCAGGCCTCCCAGAAGCACATCAGAGAATATCTACATTTTACATATCTGAACATGAGGAGCAAGACATTTCAATAGAAGGATAAAATGTGTCAAAACAAATAACCTGATTTGGTATTAGACCCAACTCTCTGTAATTCAAATTCGATTTTTACACCATACACTTGATTTTCCTGTTGACACATCATCTTGTCACTGTAGCAGAAAATGTGACTTTTCACCAATCACAATGAGAACCAGAGCAGAAGGCTGGACCTGGTATTGCAGCAGACAGACATCTGTAGGTAAACACTTGGTGAAAGTTAGCCAGTTTGACAGTATTCAATTTTTTCCGCATTTTCAGCTGACATCAGGATCTGAGTGGAACTATGTTGAACTTTCTTTGGAGGAAACTATGCCTTGAGCTGGTCTAAAGTTCAGTATGGAAAGCATACAATAAACGGTGCCAGGGGAAGTTTAGATTGGATGTTAGCAAAAGATTCTTCACCAAATGGGTTGTCAAGCACTGGAACAGGCTGCCCAGGGAAGTGGTTGAGTCACCATCCCTGGGGGTATTTAAAAGGCATGTAGACATGGTGCTTAGAGACATGGTTCACTGGCAAACTTAGTAGTGCTAGGTTAACACTTGCACTTGAGGATTTAGAGGTCTTTTCCAACCTGAATGGATCTGTCATTCTATGATTCTTTTTTACTTTTTAAGGGCAGCATATTTGGAGCCTAAATAGTTTGCATCTGGAAAACATTGCTGGGATGAGTCAAGATCAGTGGTTTTAGAACTTGAAATGCAAACTCCTTTTTCCCTGGAAATCTGCTGATCTTTGAGACATTTCTACCACTTGCTTTCTGAGGAGCTTTATGTTGCCACCCACAATCATAGTATCTAATCACAGATTTATCTTGAAGTTACAGTTACAGTATGCATTTATTGTATTTTAATAGGGTCAAAATGAACTTTTCAAATGCATCTGGCAAGTTTGACAGAAATACCGAGCCATGGTGTTAGGTCCTTAGGTTATTGAATATAGCAATGAAGAAAAATGAAGGGAAAAAAAAAGAGAGAACATTCTGCCACCAAGCCAAGAAAAGAAAGTTGTGGTTGTCTGGCATCCTTATTTTTTTTCTTTTTTTCTTTTCTTTTTCTTTTTTTTTTTTTTCCAGAAAACTGAGAACAAGATGATTGTACTGTGACAAAATCCCTTGTACTGACCGCTTCTGAACCTATATTTACAAATGTTTCTGTACAGGAAAAGCTGTCTGACCCAATTACACTGAAGGGAAAACACGAGAGCAGGAAATTTATTTTTCTTTTGAAGCATTTTCCATGTCTCATGCCTTCTTGCTTTCAGCAGTATTCATTTCAATCTACTTTTCTTCAGAAATGCTTCTTTTTACCTTAGAATTTTCATTGAAGACAGGAAAGAAAATCCTTAATACATATTAGAATATGTGAATTAGTTCAGTTGTGTAGGCTTGACATCCTCTAGTGTCTGTTTTTACTTTAGCAGTTGAGTGCCTTCTAGTGTCACGTCTTTTATGTTGCACTGTTGCGTTCATCCCATTCATGTCCAGGATTGAATAGATCCAGCATGTGGCTGAAAACAAGACAATGTGAATGTAACAAGAAGCAGGGCTGCCGCAGGATGTTGGTGGGGAAAGATATCTCCTAAAATGCTTCTTCTCCCCACCCCACTCCTCCAGTAATCCCTGATGACTGACTAAAATGGGATTTTCAGGATTTGGCCACTTCATTCACTGTGCATAGTCCAAAACATTTTATTGCAGCTGGAAACAAGTACCTTTCTAAGGGTATGGGTTTCTAGGTTTTGGTGATGAGACATGAAATTAGAAATGAATTGTGAAAACATTATGTTGGATCAGCCACTTGCCTCTTCAGTAATTTTACTTAGCCTTTTATTTTAAATAGCTTTTGTTCAAAGTACTAGAAATACTTGCTTAGTTATTCAGTGTGTTTGTGCTCTGAGTGCCTCTGATGATTTTTTGGCTTCAAACTGTCCTCAGGAAGCTATTCATAGCAATTCACACATGGAGGGCAGTCCTCATCTTCAGTTAATTTGAATGTGAAAACAGATTCCAGATATTTTACCTTGCGCTTATCTATTTCAGAAGGCTTTTCAGACTCTTCATATATGTTTTATTATTCACAGAATCACTAGGTTGGAAAAGGCCTTTAAGATCATTGAGTCCAACCATACCTGTCCTCTACTAAACCATATCCCTAAGTACCTCATCTACTCGTCTTTTAAACACATCCAAGGATGGTGACTCAACCACCTGCCTGGGCAGCCTGTTCCACATCACCACAACACTTTCATTGAAGAGTTGTTTTCTAACATCTAATCTGACCCTGCCCTGGTGCAGCTTCATGCCATTTCCCTTTGTCCTGTCTCCTGTCACCTGGCTGAAGAGACCATCACCCACTTCTCTACAACCTCCTTTCAGGTAACTGTAGGCGGTGATAAAGTCTCCCCTCAGCCTCCTCTTCTCCAAACAACCCCAGCTCCATCAGCCGCTCCTCCTATGATTTGCCCTCCAGCACCTTCCCTTGCCTAGTTACCCTTCTCTGGATTCGCTCCTAGGCCTCTCTTCATCAGTTCACCCATGTTCTCATCAAGTTCACACCTCTTCATGTTACACGTAGACACATGCGCACATACCAACGCACACTCACAAATGCATGCAATGCATTGCTAATACAAAATCCCTTTCTAAAGCACAGACTCAGAATCAGACTCTCCTGCTCACATTCAGACCTTCCTGCTGCAGAAAATTGGGTTTAACAAAACAGCATTTCTTCTTTTAATCAGACATTCATAAGCGTCATGGCCTAAGAAGATTGAGACCGCATGACTGTGTCCTTATCAGAATAATTAGCTAAAGT
The DNA here is from genome assembly GCA_020800305.1 of Porphyrio hochstetteri. Taxonomy (NCBI): domain Eukaryota; kingdom Metazoa; phylum Chordata; class Aves; order Gruiformes; family Rallidae; genus Porphyrio; species Porphyrio hochstetteri. Next base: position 215,363,473 of record CM036905.1, on the reverse strand, counting down.
TAAACTTGAATGTTCATTGCTGCCTTGTTACTCCTATGTGTGTCTCATAGTCAACACGGATAGCAATTTATTATTCCCTTCTTCACTCTGCCAGCCATTGGCATTCCAACATTAGATACAGGAGCTGGTGACAACTGCTCTGTTACTGAATACCCCCAATTAGGTAAGTGGAGCTACCAGCCTACTGACCATGTCTAAGAGAACAGTCAATTAATAAGTAGGTGGGAGAACAGTTGCAAATTAAATGTAACGAGATCAGTCTGGAAGTTGATATTAAAAATACCATTTTAAACTGAGTAATTCGGTATTTGCCAAAATGTTTTCCATTGTTCAGAAGCTTTCTGCAGCCCCCCACATAACCACGCAAGTTTCTACTTTTACAAAACATAGGAGCAGTCACATATCTTGGAAAAACGGTGCCAATTATGTTCCCCCTCTCTGAGAGACACGGAAAAAAGACAAGTGATTCCTGAGACTTCTCAAAGGATAATATTCTTGAATCACTGCCTTAAATGAATATGTTGTTATAGGTTTGAGAATTAGGATGCAAAAAAGCCCCTCTTATGTAAAAAGGTAGAAGTCTGCTAGAATGATGACAAAATGTTTTCTCTTTTTTTGACTAGAATCTTAATTGCATTGTTCTCACTCCCTAGGAAATGTCTTATCTTGCTGAGTGAGACATTTGATATGTGGCTCACTACCCCCTTTTATGTGCACAGTCCTTCCATAACATCTCGAGGCTGCAAAGGCAGAGAGAAGCCCTTCCACTTTGCCATTGATGTCTCCAAGGTTCATGGCTTCCTGTGACATCTCAGTATAACTTTGAGCTGCAGATAAACATTTTCTTTGATTTCCAGATGATTTAAAGACAGTGGATATTAGCCTTCTTGGTTGCAGAGGCACTGTTAAGACATACATGGAGGTATGTTCATTAAGAAAGCAACCTCTCTGTAAGGCACTGGATTTCTTGAAATACTCAATGAAATCTAGTAGGTAAATCTGGGTTCTATGGTTGTCAGTGAGGCTCTTCATGTAGAGGATGAGTTGAACAGGAAACTAGTATTACATATATATATAAAATTCCCAGTGTTTAGTTTGTTTTGATCCAGATATTTTTGCCTCTAAACATGCCTTTTGGCTTTGTGCCTTGTACTGCACCTAAGGTGTATTATTATGGCATAATACTGCACATCCTGTCATGCCGTATGTTCCAGCAGATGTTCTTCAGAATAATTTTTGAACCATTTAAAATTAATTTTAGTAGATGCTTTAATAATGTAAGGATCTGATTCCTCCGCAGTTCAAAATGCAAGACTCCTATGATTTGAATATATGTAAATTTTATACATATATACCCACAATCATGTACTAATATTTATACCCAGTGTCTGCATATCCCATACACAGCTATGTCTGTTTAATATTAATCCATAGCCATGTGATAAATAACAGGAGTGAAATTAGTGTTTAGACCAAGATCTGCAAAGAAGTCAGTAAAAAATGTCCAATATGGTACATTTAGATCACATTTAAGTGATCTAATTTCACCCAAACACTTGTCGTCTTTTTTCATGGGTGATAGTAAAGTGAAATTCCTGGATGATTATGAATCAATAAGTATTTTTAAAGGAATTCATTTTCTCTAAAAAAAAAATCTTGATAAACTACTACTCAGGAGTATTTATCCCATTGATTATAGTGATTCACATGTAGTTTTGTGACTGATTTGGTTGCTTTATTGACACAAGTTTTAGGCATATCTTAAATTTATTACTGCTTGTTTTGGGGTTGGTTTTTTGTGTGCATGATTTTGTTTTTTCTTTCAAAAGAATACAACTATTTATATTTCTTTGGAAAGATTCAAATGTTTTGGGTTTATTGGCCAAAAATAAGAATTAATTAGAAAAATCTGTTCAGTAAATTTTCCAGGTTTTCTATTTTAATGGACAGATCATAGAATCATGGAATCACTTATGTTGGAAGAGACCTTTAAGATCACCAAGTCCAACTACAGCCTAACCCTGCCTAGTCCACCTCCAGACCATGTCCCCAAGCACAACATCTACATGCCTTTTAAATAACTCCAGGGATGGTGATTGTACCTCTTTCCTGGGAGGCCTGTTCCAATACTTAACTGCCCTTTCAGTAAAGAAATTCTTCCTCATATCCAACCTAAATCTCACCTGGTGCAATTTGAAACCATTTCTTCTTGTCCCATCACTTGTTACTTGAGAGAAGAGACCAACTCCCACCTCTCTACAGCCTCCTTGCAGGCAGTTGTAGAGAGCAATAAGGTCTCCCCTCAGCCTCCTTTTCTTAAGACTAAAAAGCCCCAGTTCCCTCAGCCAGTCCTCATAGTACTTGTGCTCCAAACCCTTCAACAGCTTCATTGCCCTTCTCTGGACACACTCCAGCATCTCAGCGTCCTTCTTGTACTGAGGTTTATGAATGTGGTTCTTCAAAGAGTCTGATTGGAAACTCGTGGAAGGAGATCAGAAGCCTCCCTCCAAAATTTGACGGGCTTGGAGCAGAGCTGAGAAAATAATGAAGAAATCTGTTTCTGCTTAGTGCTGGTCTTGCCCATGCAAATGTTATAATGCTTGATTACAAAGGAAATCTTGGTGAAATAAAATTAATAAAGATCATTGCTGAGTCTTCATTTGCAGTCACAGTCTTTTGTGGAATAATGAACCAGATTTTTACAAATGGAGAATTCAGTTGGACCAGAAACCTCCTGAGACCCAAAACTGCAAAGAGGGTTAGGGAGAGCAAGGAGTGGGGTTAATCAGTTTGGGATTTTGGTTTCATACAGTTAGTTTTGCTAGCATCAGGTCCCCAGAAGGTAAGCATTATGTGCCAGGAATCATGCAATGACTTAACATTCATTATGCCTTTTATGAGATGATACATTCCTTGCGTTTGTCTTCTGCTTTTGAAGCCTTTTCAGCCACCATGCTCATGTTTTCCAAATATTTCTGCGTAACCAGGAAAACTCGAAAATTGCTTTTATTTATTCATTAAGAGGGAAGTTAAATTCTCATCTAATCCATGTCTCAAAGGTCTGGGGCTCTAAGAAAAGCACCTAATACCATGAGGAAATTGCAAGACTTGGCAACTTCACTCAGATGAATCATAAAGCTTGAGACTCAACAATTTTTGCTCTAAGTAAAATATATGCCACTTTCACTTGCACATACAGACAGCTGGCAGAAATCTTCACATTATTTATATAAGAAAAAGCAGCTAAGGAACCTGCTCTTGTTCACCTCAAATATGTCTTTATGCTGGACCAAAACCCTTCCCAATTCCTTATGCTTGCAAACCTGAGAGGCCTAAGTCTGAAAAATAAACTCCCAGAAGTAATGTTCTTCTCTGGAAAACTTCACTTGTCTTTGTCAGGTCATGCTTTGTGTACCAATGAAACTCAGAGGTGAGTTGTGAAGGTTATTCCAATTTTCACTTGCAAACACTATTAACTAATCACCCTGTCTGCTGTGCTGCATATTCTACATATATTTTCCATGGCAAAGAATATAATTCTCCAGACTTTTATTTTCTAAATTAGTCATAAACATTACATATCTTAGAAATTAAAAAAAAAATGCTTAAACTATCTTTAATACCTGCTGGTGATGTTTTCTGGTTTGTTTTTCAGTTTCTTAGATCCTTTATTAGTAATGAAGCTAGGTCTGTACATCCCACTGGGAAGCCAAGATTCTCCCTCTGCCAGCTGTATTCCTGGTCTCCCTTCTGTAGGTGTTTGGTTTATGAGAATCAAACCACTGCAGACTGCAGAAGACCAAATTAAGTTCTCAAAATGCTGACAACTTAAATGCTGTCACATGTTAATATTATTACATCACTGAAAGTCAGAGTTGTCTGTACCCAGAAGACACATTAGATTGTTGTTTGTGCTTTGCTACCCATCTGGTGAGTAGCTAATTATTTGGACCCCTTCCAACAGGGTCCAACAGGCACCTGGCAGAGGATGTGCATCTGTTTCATTTTGCCATAGCGAAGGAGTGTTACAGACCCTTTTTTTGGTTATCTTTGTTTAATTACAAAATTACCTCTGAATGGTAAGAATAGGCCAATATCTTGAATGGCACCATAGAAGTTGGGGGTCTGTATAGTTTAATCTCCCCAGGCTCCTTGTATTGTCAGCAGGAAAAAGCATGTTTCTGTCCTTCAGTGACTTGTGTCCTTGGGCTCAGAATCACAGAATCATGGAATTGTAGGGGTTGGAAGGGACCTCCAGAGATCATCAGGTCCAACCCCCCTGCCAAAGCAGGCTCCCTAGCACATACTGCACAGATAGGCGTCCAGACGAGTCTTGAATATCTCCAGAGAAGGAGACTCCACCACCTCCCTGGGCAGCCTATTCCAGTGCTCTGTCACCCTCACTGTGTAAAAGTTCTTCCGCATGTTGGTGCGGAACTTCCTGTGCTCAAGTCAGCATTTGTGAATATCTTCTCTCCCCACTGTCTAATATATTAGAAAAGTTTTCTGAAGGACTAGCTATAAGCATATAGTCTTACTGAAGATTTTGGTTAGTGGGTTTCCTGGGCTTTGAGCACTGGAATAGGATGCCCAGGGGGGTTGTGGAGTCTCCTTCTCTGGAGATATTCAAGACCTGTCTGGACGCCGACCTGTGTGACCTGTCCTGGGGAACTTGCTTTGGCAGGGGGTTGGATCTGATGATCTCTGGAGGTCCCTTCTAACCCCTAGAATTTAGTGATTCCATTTCACATTTAAAATAACTGGGTTATTTACATTTTCAAGTCAGTTATGGTACTTCTGCCTCATTCCAAATTTTGTGCTGGAAGAATAACTTTTGCAATCGGAAGACCCCAAGAATCATTTTAAGGATAAGTTACCAAAATGATAGCCACTCCCCTGGCAGCCAGAACCAGCCCATGTAATTATTTTGTGCTTTTGAAATAGTTTTCTAGTGTGTAGGAAGAGGCAGACGTGTTGAATGGTTTCTTATGCATCCATGCATCTCCACATGCTTAGGTCCATCATCTCCAATGAGGTGGACATGGAAGAAGTAGATTGTTCTAGTTGTTGGAGGGCCCATTTTGCTTTACAGCTGACTACCCATAGCCTGACAAATTTAGCATCTGGGAACAGAGCATTGGAAAGGTTGAACTGTCCTGTCTGAAAGAGAATGGCTTGAATAATGCATGTGTCAAACGCTGTTCATTCCGACTATCAACAGCTTCTTGATGTGATCTTATTCATGGCATTTGTATTTATAAATCAAGAAGAGGTTTGTTCACACTGTGTTTTGAGATTCATATGAATGGTCATGTTTGCATGTGGACAAGGCCTTCTGTCAGCTACGGACTATTTGTGGCCTGTGGTATGCATAAGGTCATGCTAAATAAAGCACCCCTTCTAGTTAAAAAAAAAAATAATAAAAAGGCTACAAAATCTGTCTGAAATGCTTCAGAAATCCTGCATGGTGATGGGAAGAACACCATGTGCCTCACGTGAGCAGCTACATGCTGTGAATAGCAAGTGCCCGATGAGCAGTTAAATTGAACAGCGTGTAAACAACCTGCAAGGTGAAATTTCTCTGTGTAAACTGCAAGCAAAACGATTAACAAATTATTTGGTAAATAGGTTGTTCTATCAGCATCAGATCTAATAAAGCCTGGGTGGTTTGTTTGGGTTTCGTTTGTTTTTGTTTTTGGAGGGGTGGCAGCAGAGAAATACTTGTTTTGATTTTATGGCCAGACATTAAAGCATTTCTGCTGCAATTAATCCAGAAGGTATTCATGGGATGATGACCAGCTCGTGTGCACGTGCTGGTGGAGAGGTCTTCTGCTGCCACCAGAGAAGGTGGACAGTTTTGGCACTATTTTTCCTTTGACTAGAGCAATAACATCTGTCCCCTCTACTCAGCGATTTATCTCACTGGAATCTCAGCTGAGTGACAGTGAATACAGTATCTTTGAGAGTGGGAAATGTATCATCAGTGAAGAATGGCATGCAGCACATCTGTCCCGCAGCTGTGCCAGCCTGGCTGGTGACACATCACAGCTGAAAAGCAAATGCATGGCAAGTCTCGTGTGCCTGCTGTATGCCACTAATGTTGTGAAAGGCTTTTGTGTTTGGATTCATCATTTTTGCGTCACTGCCACTTGCAAAGCGTACAAGAAGCTCCAGTCTCCCTAGTTTCAGATGGTGCCATTTTGCTGAACCCTCATAATTGAGAAGAGAATTACACCACACAGTTCCTCAAAGCAAATGTGTGAACTGAATGTGCCCACGTATACATCGACTTTTTTTTTTCTTAAATTACATACAAGTTTTCTTGCCTTTCTTCTGTAGTCTCTGCATTGGGTACACATCTGAGTTGCATATGCATCAATTAAACAGGACCACCATCCCACTGAAGTACTGATTCCCCAAAACATCATCTGGCATAGAGTATTTCAGATGTCCAAAAGCATGTTTTCATCACAGGCATTGCACACGCTTCTTTGCTATTGTGTCATACACCTTAGCACAACCTCGTCCAACCAGCCTCCTGCTCTGTCTTCATTTGAAAATCAACTGGTGTCTTTCAGTTGTAAGCTTGAAGCCAGGTTTATCTGAGTGCAGCTATCAGGTCTTGAAATCTTTTGGAGCCGAAGCCTACAGAATAGCTAATCCTCTTGGATCAACTCAAGTTTCTTCCCATCTGCTGCTAAGGGGGTGGAATGATGGTGAATCATAAAGAAACTTGGCTGATGGGAGCCAAGGAGCAATTCCTTAAACCGTCTCTCAGTTTCTCCTGACTGTTCCTACATGTTCTTTCTCCTTCCCAGTGCAAAGCTGAAAAGGCAGCTTACCCTGCTAGTAGAAAAAGGCTCTCACACTGATGCACAGGCTGATCTCTGAGGCTGCCCTACATGGGGCTGATACCCTCTCCTCCACTCCATTCCCATGCAAAGTCAAAGAAGTTTCTTTTAACCCTTTATTAATTTCATTTACATTCAGGTTGGTCAGGGATGATGAAGAGCTTGAAACCACCGGGAAACATGAATTTTTAAGATAAGATCACAGCTTAATCTAAACACTCATGACTAGCCTTGGAAAGTAGCAGTCAAATATCTAAACGTGATCTCTCTCCACATGCTTCTTGGAGAATTAGTGCGTAACTTTTTTTTTCTAGGGGAAAAAAAATTCTAAATCTGGTTGTCGTAATCTCCTTTTCTGTAAGATATTATTTCTCTCCTTTCTCCTCTTATCCTCTTTTTCACCTTCTTTGGGATCAAGAGCGATTGTTCTCAGATAAGGTTTAAAACATTATCTAGTCCAATCTCTCCTCAGCAGCCGCAGAGTATGAAAAGACAGCAGCACTCAGTCCTCTCAAGTGCTATGATTAGGACTATCAGCAGGAGGAATACTTTTGGATGCATCTACTCCCTGTTTCACCAGGAACCTAATATCATTCTTTCTCCCACATCTCTTTCTGAGGGAGCCCAGCCCATGTTATCCTTGTACAGAATCCCGATTTCTCATTAAGCACGCTGTCAGCAGCAGTGGAAGAAAATGACCATAAGAATAAAAATTTATTTCTAGTTTATTCTGCTGGGTGAGCTAATAAAAGGCAGGAAAGTTGCTTCCTTTCAGTACAATTGCCTACTTCTCAGGAGGAGACACGCGTTCTGAGATGAACCCACTTCCTTTCGTCACTGCACAAGAGGTTAGGTGTAACAGCAATTCTTGCAAATTAAAAATAAGTAAATAACAAGGCTACTCACAGTCACATTGCACACACACTTCTGTGAACCTCACACAGCTACTTATTTTGCTGTCAGTAGGGCAGAATTTTTGAAGCCCAAACCCCTCATTCTCTGTGCAGAACATTTTTAAACCAATTCTATGTTAAAAACATGAAAACAGTAAATAAAGTGACATGCCATCGGTTTGATAACACATATTTCTAGCTTCCTTTTTTTTTTCTGTGCGTGACTCATTGTTTTATCTAAAACTGGAGTGTATAAGAAAGTCGAATAGAGTATGGGGTATATGGTAGAAAATTCTCCCTGTCTGGGTGAATGCAGGAATCTCTGTGGCACTTGCCCAGACTTGTGCAGACAGGTATATGCCTGAGGCATTTCTACTATTAAATACTAAAACTGAATTTCAAACACATCTGATGACAAATTGAAACTGACTTGATTTTCATTATGATTAAGAGACCTTCCTGAAGCAATAAATATTTATCCAAATATAGCTTGTTCCCAGAAGATGTAGACCTGGATTTCTCCCGATAGACTTTGGTCACTCAACTGAAGTTACGTCAAGTTAAGGGCACAGACTGCTCAAATATCAAAAAGGGAAGGAAACAGAACCTGTGGATGTTCCTTTCTCTTTCCACCAGTTACCAGAACAGCAGAGCAGTCTCCTAATTAAGGTCCCCCAATTAAATCACAGAATCACAGAATCACAGAATTGTAGGGGTTGGAAGGGACCTCGAGAGATCATCGGGTCCAACCCCCCTGCCAAAGCAGGCTCCCTAGCTCATATTGCTCAGATAGGCGTCCAGACGAGTCTTGAATATCTCCAGAGAAGGAGACTCCACCACCTCCCTGGGCAGCCTGTCCCAGGGCTCTGTCACCCTCACTGTGTAAAAGTTCTTCCGCATGTTGGTGCGGAACTTCCTATGCTCCAACTTGCAGCCATTGCCCCTTGTCCTATCCCCACAGACCACTGAAAAGGGGCTGGCCGATTCCCCCTGCATCCCCTGCTTCAGATAATTATAAACTTTGATTAGGTCCCCCCTCAGTCTTCTCTTCTCAAGGCTGAACAGTCCCAGCTTACTCAGCCTTTCCTCATAGGGGAGATGCTCTAGGCCCTTAATCATCCTCGTAGCCCTTCTTTGGACTCTTTCCAGGAGATCCCTGTCCTTTTTATACCAAGGAGCCCAGAACTGGACACAATACTCCAGGTGGGGCCTGACCAGGGCAGAGTAGAGAGGGAGGATCACCTCCTTTGACCTGCTGGCTACACTCCTCCTGATGCATCCCAGGATCCCATTGGCTCTCTTGGCCACCGAGGCACACTGCTGGCTCATGGCCAACCTGTCATCTACCAGGACCCCCAGGTCCTTCTCCACTGAGCTCTTCTCCAGCAGGTCATCCCCCAGCCTGTACTGATACAAACAGTTGTTCCTTCCCAGGTGCAAGACTTTACACTTGCTTTTGTTGAACTTCATCTGGTTTCTCACTGCCCAGCTCTCCAGCCTGTCCAGGTCTCTCTGGATGGCAGCGCAGTGCTTCTGCGTGTCAGCCACTCCTCCCAGCTTTGTATCATCGGCGTACTTGCTGAGGGTGGATGTTATTCCCTCATCAAGATCGTCAATGAAGATATTAAACAGGACTGGACCCAACACTGAGCCCTGGGGAACACCGCTGGTAACAGGCCTCCAGTCAGATTCTACTCCACGAATCACAACCCTCTGGGTTCGGTCCGACAGCCAATTCTCAACCCACCTCACTGTCCACTCATCTATCCCATGCTTTCTCAGCTTTGCTATCAGGATGTCATGGGAGACAGTATCAAAGGCCTTGCTGAAGTCAAGGTAGATGACATCCACTGCTCTCCCTCCATCTACCCAGCCTGTCATGAGATCATAGAAGGCTATGAGGTTGGTCGAGCACGATTTCCCCTTAGTGAATCCATGCTGACTACTCCTCATGACCTTCTTCTCTTCCAATTGCTTGGAGATGGCATCCAGAACAAGCTGTTCCATTACCTTTCCAGGGGCAGAGGTGAGGCTGACTGGCCTATAGTTACTAGGTTCCTCCTTCTTGCCCTTTTTAAAGACTGGAGTGACATTGGCTATCCTCCAGTCTTCAGGCACTTCTCCTGTCCTCCAAGACCTGTCAAAGATGATAAAGAGCGGCTCAGCAATCACCTCCGCCAGCTCCCTCAGCACACATGGATGTAACCCATCTGGGCCCATGGATTTGTGTGCATTAATCCCTTTGAGCCGCTCCTGGACCTCCCCTACTTGAACCAGAGGGAAATTCTTCATTTCCCAATCAGTCCTACTCTCATCCAGTGTCTGTGGGTCCCGGGGGGCCTTTGAAGTGAAGACCGAAGCAAAGGCGGCATTCAATATCTCCACTTTCTCAGCATCCCCCGTAACCAGGACACCCTCCTTATTCAGCAAGGGACCTACATTATCCCTGGACATCCTCTTACTGTTCACGTATCTAAAAAACCCCTTTTTATTATCCTTTATGTCCCTTGCCAGCTTAATTTCCAAGAGGGCTTTAGCCTTCCTAGTTGCATCCCTACAGGCCCTGACCACATTCCTGTATTCTTCCCAGGTGCTCAGACCCTTTTTCCACGATTCATAGATCTTCTGCTTCTCTTTGAGTTTGCTCAATAGCTCCCTGTTCATCCATGCAGGTCTTCTGCCTCTCTTTCCCCATTTCCTCCTCAAAGGGATGCATCGTTCCTGTGCTTGGAAGAAGTGCTGTTTGAATGCTAGCCAGCTCTCGCAGGCTCCCATTCCTTCAAACAGCGTAGCCCACGGGATAGCCCCCATTAAGTGGCGGAGGAGATCAAAGTTAGCTCTACCAAAATTCAGGGTAGCTATCCTACTTTTTGGCTTGCTTCTTCCACCCAGGATCATGAACTGAACCATTTCATGGTCGCTTTGCCCTAAGCTGCCCCCGACCTTCACTTCCCTAACAAGTCCATCCTTGTTAGTGAAAACAAGGTCCAGCAGCCGCCCTCCCCTTGTGGGCTCCTGCACCATCTGTAGCAGGAAATTGTCTTCAACACACTGCAGAAATTGTCTGGACTGCATACGACTGGCCGTATTGCTTGCCCAGCAAATATCTGGGTAGTTGAAGTCCCCCATAAGGATCAGTGCCCGGGAACTTGAGGCTACTTCTAACTGTTTATGGAATGCGTTATCTACCTGCTCCTCTTGATCAGGGGGCCTATAGCACACTCCCACAACAATGTCCCCCATACCGGTTTGCCCCTTGATTTTAACCCACAAGCACTCGACAGAAGGTTCATCCTTCCCCAGGTGGAGCTCAACACATTCTAGGTGCTCTCTCACATAAAGAGCAACTCCTCCACCTCGCTTCCCTAGCCTGTCTTTCCTAAAAAGCACATAGCCATCCATGACAGTGTGCCAGTCGTCCAGGTTGTCCCACCACGTCTCTGTGATTGCGATGAGATCATGGCCCTGCGACCGCACAAAGATCTCTAGTTCTTCTTGTTTGTTCCCATGCTACGTGCATTTGTGTAAAGACAGTTCAGTGGTGAAGCAGATGTAGGTATCCTCAACGGCCCACAGCGAGATTTCTGACAGGGGACTGGCAAAAGTGGCTCCACGGAGGAGTACTCAGGGCAGTCCACAGAATTTTCCCTACTCTCACATGGAAAAACGTCTCCAAGTCCACGACTGTGCTGTAGGTATTTACCTCTTCCCACCGTCAACTCCCGTTGTGTCTCCCGAAGCCTAACCCTGGCAGCCGCCTTAATATCCCCTTCCCCCTTCCTAACTAGTTTAAAGCACGATCGATGAGCCCTGCTATCTCCTGGGCGAGGATCCGCTTTCCTTTATAGGACAGGTGAGCCCCATTAGCAGTACTCATGCCAGGAGCAGAGTACACCATCCCTTGGTTAAAGAATCCAAAGTTCTTGTGCTGGCACCAGCCTTTTAACCACACATTCAACTCGTGGGTTATCCTGTCCTGCTCTGAGCCCCTCCTCCCACAAGTGGGGATAGAGCAGAATATTATTTGGGCTCGCCCCCCCTCAACAGAGTGCCCCAGGTCCCGGAATTCCCTTTTGACAGCTTGCAGGCTACACTTTGTGATTGCGTCCCTGCCTGCTTGAACTATCAGTAAGGGATAATAGTCAGTGGATCTTACCAGGCCTGGTAGCCTTCTGGTAATATCCCTGACCCGGGCTCCAGGGAGGCAACACACCTCCCTGCGTGTAGGGTCTGGCTTACATATAGGCCCTTCTGTCCCTCTGAGAAGGGAATCTCCTACTACGACTACCTTCCTCTCTTGCCTAACAGAGGCAGTCTCAAGGCGTGCAGATGACCGCCTCACTCTAGGCCTCCGCTTTCTCTGAGGCAGAGGGGCTCCATTCATCTCCTCAGGTACCTCCTCCTCAACTGTCAGGGCCCCAAACCTGTTGCTCAGGGACACCTGAGGGGGTGGGGTAGGTAGGCAGGGGGAGTGCCTACGACGCCGAGTCGGGACTGTCTTCCAGGCCTCCTCGGGGTTTGGGTCACTCCCATTAACCTGGCACGGGCAGTGAGGGGGGACCGTCTTCAGGTGTGAGGTGTCATCCCGACTGTCTTCCTTTTGGGACGCCAGGGAGCTACTCCACCAGTCAATCTCTCGCTCGCAGTCCCTGATCACCCGCAGTCTTTCAACCTCTTCCTTTAGTTGTACCACCAAAGCAAGCAGGTCATCGACCTGCTCACACCTCAGACAGGCTAGGTGTTTGCCTCTTATCCCAGGCAACTGCAGGCTCTGGCATTCCCTGCAGCCTGAGACCTGGACCGCAGCATCCCTAGGCAGGCCCTCCATCAGGGTTGCCCAAGATTTGCAGGGGGAACCTCTGTGCCTGGTGGAGACCATGGTTAGCTGAGCACACAGCAGACAGGGAACCCTCAGCTCGCCCTTTTGTACTCTGCGAGCCGGTCCTCTGAGTATACCCCCTCAGCAAACTAGGAGGGGAGGCTTGCTCGGCCCGCTTGCTCTGACTGCGCGAACTGCCTCGCTAACTGCCGCGCCACGCCCTTCTGACGCGCCACGCCCTGTTTGCCCGTCCTGTTCGCCGCGCTCCGGGTCGCCGCGCTCCCAGAGGCCTCTCTTGTATGGAGAGGGATAATTCCTGTCGCCCTTAGCTCCGCCCCCGATGAGTCACCGCTCCGGGCAGTGCAGGGGACGAACAATGGCTGTTAATGGGTGCTGATGGCCACTGATGGGTGCACCTCTGCCTCTCTCCTTTTGATCTTAGGTGCTTTTCGTTAGTTGCCCTCGCGGATCTATGTCTAAAGAGAGGTCAGCTGAGCCCCAGTGCTTATACTAGGAGATGTTACACTATGGATTGTGTGGGGATAAATCCTCTTTTAACTAGGAGAAGTATGCTGGAAGAACAATTTTCCTACTAGGACATATAAATGGAGTACTCAGAGCTGTAATAATAACTTAGATCCTTATTAAATGCCTGTTTTGCATGCTTCATGGCTGCTTCGAGCAGCTGCATGAAAAAATTAGATGTTCTACCAGGGAGCGTGCTATCCAGACTTAGCCTTGAGACTCTAGATGCAATTTACCATGTATGTTTGTGATTAATAAACTATGTGCATAGATAACAACCTTCTAATTTACATATTAATAAAAAGTTATCTTCAAATATCTACTGTATTAGCTGTGCCCTTTCTTGTTTGGGGTTTATAAAGAATGTGTGTGAATGTATGGGTGTAGAAAGAGCTTCGAGGGCTTCAGAGTTACAGAATCTGCACATCCTCATAGATTGCTGCTTAGGGCAGAGGTCAGCTTTTACATTTGAAACTTCTTGCTTCTGATTCATCAAAGTTCATTCAAACCCTTTCTCTCTTTCCCTCTGCTGGAGTAGCAAAAGAGCTACCAGCTCACCGGTGCTGACTGCTTGGGGAGGTTAACTCTGGTCTGGCCAGAACCAGGAAACTCCTGCATGGAAAATGGTTCCCACGATGGCATTCTCATATGTTTCCTGGCCTTTTTCTTGCCCCATATCTTCATGTTGGTGACACTCTTTCCTTTGACCTGGACATGAGAAGATACTGAAAGCAAGTGGCCTAGCTCTTCTTAATCTAAATAATTCTGCATTCTGTTGAGTTGGGAACCTGAGTCTTACCTGAGTTGAGACCAAAGATAAAACACACTGTTTCCATGCATATTGTTGGCTTGACGTCCTCAAGGCATACACTTAAATCAAAGGTTGGTCTCCCATACCATATACATTTGTATATTTCAGTCTCCACAGTGTGTTCTTTTATTTTTTTATCATGCCTCTAAGCATAATTACAGCTTGCCTTTCCATCCTGTTCAGCAGAGAGGCAATTGGCTGTGCTGGTCTGGCATTTGTGTTGTGAAGTAGAGCCTTCCAGGGCTACCAACATAACATCCTCAGTTAAAAGACCCTGCCAAAAAAATGTTAGTGTGCTGATAAACAGAGTTTTGTTTGGATAAGCAAAGTGTTAAATTTATTTGATTCATTCACCCCTTCATTATTATCGAGTTGGACTATGTGTTGGGCCTAAGTTCTTGTATTAATTCATCAAGTTGGGAAAAAGGAAATATTCATAATATTTGCATTGTACAAAGTTTTTTTTGTACAATATTTGAATTGCAAATATTTGTAATTTTTTAAAGGTATTGTAAGAATTCCCAATTCTTCTATCTCCAAAAGAGATTTAGGGGAATTATTGTTTCACCTTATGATATGCAAGAAATTCCTTTCAGTAGTTTTATTCCAGAGTAAATCTCTTGAACTTTTTTTGTGCTGTATTTTAAAATGAAGAGAAGTGCAGACAAAAACATTCAGGTCTATTTTTTCAGAAGTAGGCAAAAGGAGTTTCTAGCTACAACAGCACTGCTGAAGCAGTGTGGAGATATGTGTGTGCATGCATATTTGTTCATACTCTGTTACTGATTCCAGAGACCACAAATCAATGGCTGAGAGCTGCTTATGTGAGGGCAGGTTTTCTTGGATAGACATTTGGTGTCAGATAAAGTTGACTAACTGTGTTATGAACCAGTTAGCATGCTTCAATATAAAAATCCAGCCTGGGAAATGTTACAGTCTTTTCTACATGTGCCTCTGCTGTTGAGACTTTTTTTCTTGGCCTGTAGCAATTAAACTGCACTACAATGGGTTTCAGTTCCAGATAAATGCCTGGATTCATGTATGGGATCCACAGACCCATGGACAATTAAGGAATCTTCATGCACTGTAGGTGTCTAAACTCCTGTTGTTGATGGAGAATTTGTCAGTACTGTCAATGCTGTCCACCTCTGAAGAAAACACCTACGTCTTGATTCAGTTGTCTATATATGACTGTTCAGTATAATCTGAGGTGCTCTAGCATGGTCATGGTCTACCCAAACCTGGTATTTCTCTTGTAGGTCATTTGAGATCCTTCATGGTACCTAGAAATCAGTCAGATTATTTTAAAGCGTCTCAAATGACACTAGACATCTAATGGTGGGGAACAGAGTGAGAACCCCAGTGACTGCTCTGGTCAGTCTGTGACTGACTGTGACAGGGTCATAAACATGAACTCACAGCTTCATAGGAAGGCACATCGTGTTACTGATCCATGGAAAAGAGATTTGTTTTCTGTGAGCTGAATGAAACAAACTGACTCAGCCTGAAGCTGCATAACCATTCAAAGCAAGGCCTGGATGGGCAGGAGCAGGGATCTGGAGAAGTAAGGAATTACTCCTTTTAGCGGGAACTAGCTGTTTGGTGACATTAAGCATAATGTGAAAATACACTCTCTGCTGTTTACAAAAACTCAACTCTGCAGCTCTAGGGATGGAAGGTGAAGCTTGACTAGATTTCAGGTGCTTCCACCATCTGTCATGGTGGGGAAGAGGAAGAACTAGGATGGAAATACAGAGACATCTACAAGAGCTTAGTTCCCTGTTTCTGCTGCTGCCAGAGAAACAGATTGAAATAAAAGCCTTATGAAAGAGGTCAAGGCTTTGAAGCTGACTGTTTTCGCATGTTTCTACCTTCTCCTTCTTCTCTTCCTCTTTGTTCTCATTTCTTCTGTTCACTGCCCAACTATTTAACAAACCACAGTGCACAAGGCTCAGGACTTTAGTTTGCGTGGTTGCAGCCCCAGGAATCATCTTCTTTTGTCTTTTTAGGGAAGGCAATTTTCCTCCATCTCTACTAAGCCAGTTACCAGCTGCAGCTCTCTTAATATGTTCTATCAGTCAGGGGAGTAGTAGGGGATTTTCCCTGTTAAGAGGGGAAAAAGGCTCAAGTCTGGTCAGGTTAGCAAATATAGATGGGCTCCTAGGTATACTTAAAGATAAAAATAGAGATTTTTTTTTCAATACATATTTTACTTCAGGTATTACAAGTACAGAGAAATGGCAAGACTGTGTCAAACTAGGCTTTCACTAAAACCAATGGTTTCAGGAAGAAAAGACCATGCCCCACTGTCATTCAAATTGAGACATTTCTCTTTTGTCCCCTCACTGCTTACTGACCACATTCACTGTGTCTCCACATTGGAGGGAAGAGCTGTTTGTACGGGTGTTAGTGTGTGTCTCTGTGCTTATTTGTATGCCGCTATACGCTTGCTCAAGCTGCTGGTGAGTGAATCAGTGTTTGGCTGTATAGGGACAGAATCATGCCTTGAAGCTTAAAATGTGGTCTCTGAAAAAGATTTGAAGTGCTGTTTAGCCCTCAGCCAGGCATAAATTCCCTATCAGTTGTCTGATAGCGCGGTGTGGGCTCCCTGCACCAGGAGATACTACTGGACTGTCTTTTCTTTCTGGTGGGCTCCAGGTGCTGCCACAGTAGGAATGTTACTCAGCAGGCAGCAAATTATGAGTTTCTCAGTGAAAATGTATGCTGTGTACCAAGGAATTTAAGATTAATGGAAGAAAGGTGTACCTCCTGCCCAACTGGGAGGACAGAATAGTCTGGGAAAAAAAAAGGAGAATGATATCTCATGCAAAGCATTGACAAAATAGGCTATCAGGACCAGCCAGGAGGAGATAACAGAGAAAAGAAAGGTCTGCGACCTTGCTACCTATTGGGAGCAGAGAGCTCTGAGCTAGCACTGACCTGAGCAGGCAGTCCAGATGGTGTGAAAGTGCAGGTCAGTGTTGCACAGATACAAACAGGTTGGCTCTGGAAGCTATTTTGCTGGTTTTCTGTGGCACTGTACCTGAGCCACCTGTATATGTCCAGGATTGAGCTAACTTCCTTGGAGAGAGCTTAGAGATTTTCACATTGCACTTCACAGGCCATACTTGAAACCGTACTGGGTGCACCTCCACTCCTAGTAGACAATATACGTAGGTGCATCAAGAGCTGGTTGCGTTAAGTATTCCAAAGAGGACAGACAAAATTATTGGGGTGGGGTTTTTTGCAAAGGTACAAAAACAGTTCAGATTTTGGGATTTCACTACAATGCTGAGTTCTGTTTCCTGTAGATTTTGCTGAGTTTTGCTTTTGCTCTTGAGTGTTACTCTGACGTTAAAGAAAATCATTAAACATAGCCCATTCTTCCTCAAGGGCCATATGGCAGTCTATAGGCAAAGGGAAATAAATGTTACGGGAAGTTAACTGCATAGTGGAGTTGTAATCACAGCAATCCTGTCACCTCTGGTGTTATGACCCTTGATTAATCTTTATAGCAGAAAGAATATAAGTACTAATGAGTTTGTTTATTAGCATTTATATATTTTTTATAGTTGCATTTAATTCTTAGAATGTTAATTGCTATCTGTGATTAATCCCTCTCATGCTGAAAAGTTTTTACCAGCGGCTACGTCTTTAAGACTTTGTGTTGATTCACATGTAATTTAAGTTGACAAGGACTCCAGCAGTATAAAAGGGAACAAAGAGCCTGGTTTCAAGATCTAATTTAGTTGTGGCTTCTGTATGGCTGATGCAGGACTGACTGGATGTACATTGATGGTAATATTAAGACTCACCATTCCCTGAGTGAGGATTGAAGTAATTAGCAGGGCTTAGTGCCATAAGGCAATGCAATTCACCATGGTTGAACCTAATTCAAGATTTATGGAGTGAGAATTTCAGTTATTTGTGGGTTTTTAGACTACTATTTTTTCTGCTTTGAAGGCATTCTGACAACCTGCTTATTTTCTTATATGCATTCTGGTTAATATACACAGTTCCTCCCTGGGTTCTTAGCTGAGACCTCTGCAGACATTTATATCGCAATGTGAAGAGGAACTCAGGAGTTCCAGTTATCTATCCTTTGAAATGGATGCCATGATTTTCATTTCTCTTTGTGATGGCAAGGGAAAGTGGCGGAAGCAACACCAGTTCATAGAAAGCGTTAATTTTTCCCTCGTTATTCCATAGCATAGTGTTGGCTGTGTAAATGTTAACAGCAATTTAAAAATGCTTCCCATAGTTCCCAGAGCTAGTAGGAACGAGGTATTAAACCTGGAGTTGGCAGGGCCCCTGGGTTAGACTGTGGGTCAAAAAGATTTAATGTATATACTTTAGGTATATAGTATATATACTCTATGGATAGTCTATCCTAAATTCTACGGAGCGCTGGGTCTTTGCCAGTGGCACTGTTCAGTTCA
This sequence comes from Porphyrio hochstetteri, assembly GCA_020800305.1. Lineage (NCBI taxonomy): Eukaryota > Metazoa > Chordata > Aves > Gruiformes > Rallidae > Porphyrio > Porphyrio hochstetteri. The sequence goes on along the minus strand of CM036905.1, from coordinate 215,345,135 downwards.
GTTTAGTGGCATCTAGCGTTCTTGCTTCTGGGGAGCTCCAATGCTCGTATGTGAACTGAACGAAGACGTAAAATTTTGCAGATTCCCATTAAAATAGTTTTGCTAAGTATACAATTCTAGAAATAACAAGAAACCTTCATCTAGACCTCTTGTTTTGTCATTTGTAATATAATTACCTAGATTAATATAATAAGGAAGGTTTTCACATTTCTGCAAAGATCAAAAGAATTTGAAATGATGCCTTTACCCTTTTTAAAAATCGTACTGTTTGTTCATTTTTTGTTGAAAGCATGGGAAAAGTCAAGACATTTGCATAAAACATTTTTACTCTGTTGAATCACCAAAACCTTGGAAAGGATGAAGCTGAGAAGCTTTGCTTAAATGGCTCTGCGGTGTAGATACTGGTTAATGGAAGAAAAATGAAGGTAGTGTTTTGCTGTTACCTCTGGTTTTGTGAGATTACTTTCCTACCAGCCGCCTATGATTTTCCTCTCACATATTTATAGGGGTATCTACTCAAACGTGCCAACTAAAACTGACTGTATGAAAATCAGTGTGCATATCTTTCAGGGATATTAAAAGCATTTCCATCAAGCATGGATTTGGGGTGGTTTGTGTGATAAACTTCCCACCAGTCAGATGTGCATGTGCATTGCTGGGCAATTTTCAGATGTGAGACAGCAGCAGCTTTAGGTCTTGCGCTACTCCATGTGAAAGATTCCTCTGGCTCCTCTTTGAGAGCACGCCTGGGTGTATGGTCATTTGCTTAGCGTCTAACACATAAATTGCGAATGATGCTTCAGGCCAGGACATCCTTATGTGTGAAGTGGAAAAGCTTTTGTTTATTTAGTGTGGGGTAACGTTAATAGCATTTAGCCGAGAACAAGGAGGGAGAGGGAAAGCCTGAAGGGAATCTATCGTTGTCTGTTGCGCTGCTGAGGAACTTCCTGTATTCCCACTTCAAAGAGGTGAAGTCCGCATCCTGCTACTTGGATGGCCAGCTAAGATTTTGGGTGTGAAAGAGCTCAGTAGGAGCTCAGCATGAGGCTGTGGTTTGAATTAGCTCACGTATAGGGTGGATGGGAATATCCTCACAAGAACTTGTCAGGGCTATAGCAATTTGGAAGAGTTTTTTTTCTTTTTCTTTCTTTCACGTGCAATATACACATTAGAAGAAAGAGAAAAAAAAAAAGGCTTTGCAAATCCAAGATTAAATTTCCAAGACAAAGAGAAAGCATGTGCCATTCAGGTAGAAATTTCTCTGTAGTTGATCCAAGTAAAGCAGAGCCGGCTGTAAACACTACGCAGCACTCAGACCGAGTATCCTATTCACCGCTTATTTTGGACACCTTCCTTTTTTATGTTTCTTTCTTTTAATAAAAGTTTCGGGTTTTCAAAGTTCATCCAACATGAGAAAAGGTCCTGCCTTTTCCCCTGCCACCACCTGAAAGCATTTTACGTTCTCTCCTTCCCAGCTGTAAAGCTGCCTGCAGAATAACTATCACTATAAATCTTAGTACTAATGGTTCTGTTCCTAAGGACTATTAAGTAATTACTGAGAGTTTATACCCCGTTATGGAGCCAATGACCCAGACTCAGCTGACCTGACTTTTGCCTTCTATGTTAGGAATATATAGTCCACAATTAATGATTCCCTCAAAAGCTGGCAAAGAGGGAAAACTGCTTCCAAAGGATGATTAAACTTATCCAAAACCAGTTTACTACCAAGGAAGCCTGTCTGTCTACTGAGTCTAGAGAAGGCCTGGGACTCTAGTTTAAATTAGAGTCCTAACTTTTAGACATGTAAATCTAGATGAGGTCTCTCCCAAACTAGGATTTCCCAAGAGAGGAATGCGCCTTTGAACTGGCAGAGAAGGGCATTGCAGGACAATTGAGTGTCAGATTAATGTAAATTCAGGCTGGAGATCAAGCTAGCTGATTTAATACTCCTTCTGAGTACTTGGTATGTATACTAAGTGTAGTAATCTATTAAATAGCCTTATTACATGAGCACAGGAAGGAGCTGGGGAATTGAAGGCAAAATGTTGAAATTAACATAAGGAGTTAATAAGGGCTCGTGGAGGATCTGCCAATGAATATTTCCAACATAGTTAACACACAGAGTGCTGCAGCATTTAAATCTTACCACAGTGCTTTGAGAGCTTTCTGACTCTCAGGAATGCAACCCTCCTTCTCAGCTGTTCTCTTGCCAGAGGCTGGGGGCAAGGGGGAAGTAAACTTGAATAAAACCATACATGTATATAGGGAGAAATCCTACTTTTTGCCAAAAAAAATATATTTTTTTAATCTTTTCAAATTATTTTGCCCTCGTTCTGGAATTTCTAGCCTATGACTTGCACAGGATTGAAATTTGTTTTAATTAATTTTTTTTTTTTAAATTGTAGCAAGTTAAATTGTGAAGAAATACTGGATAAATGTTCTTATCTAATGACCTTGTGATTTATTTGAATAATAGCTTTCCATTTAAAAAAAGAAAAATAATTTGAACTAATATTAAAAATAAAAAGCCAAAACTTTAAATATAGTCTTGATTCTTTTTGTTGTTAATCATAAAATAGATGACTTGAATATATCTCAGTCGATTCTAGCTGTGTTGGCCCACTGCTAGCTTTTGAGAATGTTCTTGGCTGATGATATGAAGCCGCTATGTATTTCTTCTTTGCTCTAACATGAAAAGAACAAAAGATCTTTAGTTATGTGTATCTCTTTCCTGCAGGTTTATATCCTTATCTAGCATTTCAGCATTTAGCCTGAATGTGCTTTTGTACCTCTGTGTATAAAAGAAGATGAACAAATTCTACGCCATGTCTTAACTTGGCTTTCTGTGTTTCCCTGGCCGTAGCATCCCTACAAGCCCATGTATAAGAAGCATCATCTTGCGTTTGTGTTGTGTGGATGTAATTAGTGCACTGAACTATGAAAGGCTGGGAGCTTATTTAAAATTAATTCTATCAAAATAACATCTTGCTGCAGTGAGGAGACAGATTATTATATCTTGAAAAATCTTTAGTTGAAGTGAAAGAAAAAAACAAACAACCCACAACGTTTTGCCTACAAACAAAATGCTGCATTCTTTGTTGACACTGACTGCTATTCTAAACAGCACAACAGGCTGCAAAATTTTATTCATCTTGCCTTAGACACTGGGTTGCATCCTGAACACCTCAAAATCAATGCTAGAAGTCCCATTCTAAAGTATATTTCGAAGGAGTAATAAACAGTCAGGCTCATAGAGGATAAAAGCATGTCTATGCAATGAGCAATCCCAAGAACTAATGGGATTTTAATGGTATTGGCCTGATGTACAAACTTTGTACTGGCCTCTTCGTGGGACATACGGTTTATTTTACAATTGGCAATGTGTATATGGAGCGCCGGGTGTTCAAATGAGCTCAGGATCGGCAACTGGAGCCTGTAAAAGCAGCTTCAGCTTCACAAATGTGGCTTTCCACCCAGTCAAACATTGTACAGTGAGAGCTGCTGGGTGCCACAGAGTTTGGAAAGCCTAGTCTTGATTGCGGGAGAATTTGGGAAAAAAACCCATCTGTTTGTAGAAGAAAAATACAAGAGGCTGAAAAATCTCCATTGAAGTTCATGAGAACTGCTTCTCTGAAGAGCAAGAGACCTAGACCAGGGGTGAAGGAGCTTCAATTACCTTAGTGTGAACATCATGCCTCATTATCTTGGTGTGAACATCACAGCTGCAGCCCATTTCCGTCTCTCCCAGCATGGCAGCTATGAGAACCACCTGAAAAGTTTTGCAAGCGAAACAAAATACGCCTGATGCCTCATCACTTCTACAGACAAGAGGGAAATAGTCCTTATTTTTCTACTTTATCTGCCAGCAAAGCTAGCAGGTGTATTTCAAAGGTGATCTATTTTTTTATTATGTTTTTCCCTGTGTCTGTTTCTTCGACAACTCACATCTGCTAAATGGATATGTGCTATCCATCACAGTCTTACAGAGCTGGGTGAGCAGCTCCATTATTCATTAGCCTTATTTTTATATAGTACTATTGAAATGAGTAAGGGGGTTTTTATGAACCTGTCTGGTCCCTTAAACAAAATGGGAGCTGGGGATAAAAAGAGAAATAATAAGGGCTCACTTCTTGCTCTGGATATGTATGTTCCCTGGAGGCAGTGTCAACAGTCTGATCTTGCTGGATTTTCACGCCGCTTCAGAGTGGCATCCTCAGTTCCTCCAGACTTCAGTAAGCACTGAAGGTGCACAGCAATGCGTATTTATTTATTCAGCCACTTTTTCCACATCTCAACATTAATTTATAAGCCTAAGTACTTCCTGTATAAGGGAAAATTCACAAATAAAGTAAATATAGGGCTAGGTGCTGATTCTTTCCATCTATCAGTCACTTGACTGTGGAAATCTCTTTTTCTTGCTTCTGCTGGATATTTGTTGGAGAGCTAAGCATTTTTACAAACCTCTGTGCTGTTTCTCCACCTACTGTGAGCGTTTTGTGACCTGAAGTTCATGTCATCTCTTGGTGCAATAAGCAGGTCTCAGCAATATCATTTTGAAGGCACCAAATGGGCTCATCTGCAATGGAGCCAGTGAGCAGAGTGCCACAGGTGTAGCGTGGGCCTGTAGTCAAGGACCAAGAACCAAATATGTAACAGAGAAAAAACCAAGCTGTCATGGAAATGCATTTGATATAGTATCATAGAATCATAGACTGGTCGGGGTTGGAAGAGACCCCAAGGATCATACAGTTCCAACTCGCCTGCCACAGGCAGGGACACCAACCTCCAGGCCTGGATCTACACAAGGTTGCCAAGGGCCCCATCCAACCTGGCCTTGAACACCTCCAGGGATGGGGCATCCACCACCTCTCTGGGCAGCCTGTTCCAGCACCTCACCACTCTTTCTGTAAAGAACTTCCCCCTAATATCTCATCTAAACCTTCCCTCCTTTAGCTTCAATCCATCCCCCTTGTCCTGCCATTGTTTACCCTTTTAACAAGTTGATTCTCTTCCTGTTTCTCTGCTCCCTTCAGGTACTGGAAGGCTGCAATGAGGTCCCCGCACAGCCTTCTCTAGGCTGAACAAGCCCAGCTCCCCCAGCCTCTCTTCTTAGGGGACATGCTCCAGCCTTCTAATCATCTTCATGGTCACACTTTGTGATTGTCTTTACTATAAAGTTATTCTTTGCTATGAACTTCTGAAGTGTTGTCTTCTAAGCACAAATAAAAGCTTAGATAATGTAGTAAGAGGAGTCTGATCACAGAATCACAGAATCACAGAATCACAGAATCATAGGGGTTGGAAGGGACCTTGGGAGATCATCAGGTCCAGCCCCCCTGCCAAAGCAGGCTCCCTAGCACATATTGCACAGATAGGCGTCCAGACGAGTCTTGAATATCTCCAGAGAAGGAGACTCCACCACCTCCCTGGGCAGCCTGTCCCAGGGCTCTGTCACCCTCACTGTATAAAAGTTCTTCCGCATGTTGGTGCGGAACTTCCTGTGCTCCAGTTTACAGCCATTGCCCCTTGTCCTATCTCCACAAATGACTGAAAAGGGGTTGGCCAATTCCCCCTGCATCCCATACTTAAGATATTTATAAATATTAATTAGGTCCCCCCTTAGTCTTCTTTTCTCCAGGCTGAACAGCCCCAGCTCACTCAGCCTGTCCTCATACGGGAGCTGTTCCAGGCCCTTAATCATCTTCGTAGCCCTTCTCTGGACTCTCTCCAGGAGATCCCTGTCCTTTTTATACCAGGGAGCCTAGAACTGGACACAATACTCCAGGTGGGGCCTGACCAGGGCAGAGTAGAGGGGGAGGATCACGTCCTTCGACCTGCTGGCCACACTCTTCCTGATGCATCCCAGGATCCCATTGGCCCTCTTAGCCACCAGGGCACACTGCTGGCTCATAGCCAACCTGTCATCAACCAGGACCCCCAGGTCCTTCTCCACAGAGCTCTTCTCCAGCAGGTCATCCCCCAGCCTGTACTGATACAGACGGTTATTCCTCCCCAGGTGCAAGACTTTACACTTGCTTTTATTAAACCTCATCTGGTTTCTTCCTGCCCAGCTTTCCAGCCTGTCCAGGTCTCGCTGGATGGCAGCGCGGTGTTCCTGCGTGTCAGCCACCCCTCCCAGCTTTGTATCATCGGCGTACTTGCTGAGGGTGGATGCTATTCCCTCATCAAGGTCGTCAATGAAGATATTAAACAGGACTGGACCCAACACTGAGCCCTGGGGAACACCGCTAGTCACAGGCCTCCATTCAGATTCTGCTCAGATGTGGTCCTGTCCTTTCTCCTGCACCAACTTCCTGGTGGGAATTTCTGCCTCATGAGTTAGAAATAACCCAGCTGTAATACTGTAGATTTTCTTTCCTTACTGAAGTGTCTTGAGCAAAACTAGGACTTAGCACCGTTCTAAATGAGTGCTTCCTCCCAAGTTAACTGTTAGAATTATTCTTTTACTGCAAAATCATAATAGTATTGAGATAATAAAAGGGCAATTTTGCCCAGAGGTTTTTGTTCACACTGAGTTTTCCATCTGCAGATGCAACAAGTTCTGCTTTAAATCACACCTCTGAAAAGTCTGTCAGACCCATCCTTAAACAGTGATTGTGACTCTCCATAACTTTGGTTACTGACAAGAAGGATTAGGATTTCTTCTTGGTACATTCATAGCCACTGGCTTCATAAATATGTTATTGCATATCTATACATTTTTCATATATATTATGTCACTTGTGCTACAGTATAGCAATTTACTGTATAATGCATTTAAGAGATTCATTTACATTCTTTGCAGTCTGGCTTTTGAATGTTTCTACATGCTAGCAGAACAATAAGATGCTCTTCTTTATTTGTCCTCCACTCTTCAAATCAATCCTCATCACTTTATAGTATTGGCTTCCCTTTCTCAACATTTTTGAAAATTCTGCTAGCAACATACAATAGCATTGGTGGGCTTCATGCTTCCATTGCTCAAAGAGATGAAAACTTTTTGAGAAAATAATTATGACTATTCATGTCACTGGGGGCCTACAGGAAAGCTGGAGAGAGACTGTTTATCAAAGAGTGTAGTGATAGGACAAGGGATAATGACTCAAAACTAAAAGAGGGCGGGTTTAGATGAGATATGAAGAAGAAATCCTTCCCTGTGAGGGTGGTAAGGCCGTGGCACAGGGTGCCCAGAGAAGCTGTGGCTGCCCCTGGTTCCCTGGCAGGGTTCAAGGCCAGGGTGGATGGGGCTTTGGGAACCCTGCCCATGGCTGGCGGTTGGAACTAGATGAGCTTTGATGTCTGAAATCAGCCTGGGATTCTACAGTTCTGTGTTCTTCAGATCTATGAGATTACATGGTTCCTGTACACTGAGAATAACATTAATTGCTTTGGACTTTGCCACTAAACCTAATTTTGACTAAATAACCTATTGCATTCCATATCTTTCTGGCATGCATACAGTTGCACCTTGTACACCAAGATGAAACTTATCATCCTTCAAAGTCGGGCCCTTGACAGAGCATGCAGAACCTGCTGCTTGTTTGCAGTAACTAATTTTATCAGGCTTAAAAATTAGGTTCATGTTTTCTGAATAATAACAGTTTGAGCCAAAAGCAAAGTGAGCTGGCTCCTACAGCAATCTACAGTACTGCTCTCCCAGTGCCAGATAACTGATGGCATCTGCGGTTTTTAAACATAGTCCTTTGTGTGAATAAAACCCCACAAAACCAGATTCAGACACATCCCCTCCTAGTGTGCATTCCAGCTCAACAGCTAGATTCAGAGTATTATTAGTCAGAGCATTTTATGTTAGATTTTTTTCTTGTTCAGAAGTTTTCTTCAAAGTTTTTTTTTTCCTTTTCATAACTATTGCTAACACCAAGAAATTGTTAACCTTCTAATCTTTATGCAGTGTTACAATAATTTTTGAGGAGCTACATCATTGAATTTTCCAGATATGCACACAGTAAACCCCTAGAAATTACAGTTTTTCATAGTTAAGATCAAAGAAACTTCATCTTTGGGGTGAAAAGGCCAACTGCATTAGAAAATCTAGGTATTATCCAAGAGAAACAACACACTTCTTATTTTAAATTCATTTTGATCTGCCTTCTGTTGAGACCAATCCTATGCTCAAATCACTGACGAGTGGCCTAAATCAGAGTGGCTGCCAAATTTTCACAGGGGCAGGAGTCACAGGATACACAAGGGAGGGAGGGAAGGAAGGAAGGAAGGAGAGAGGGAGGGAAGGAAGGCATGACATGGCAGAATCACCTGTGGGTCCTGTCATTGCATTGCACAAAGGGGCTGGTTTTAGGAGTGCAGTGATTTCCAGAGTGGATGCCAGTGCCAGCAGCAGATGATGCCTTGCTTCCTCCCACTTCTGGGGGCTGCACTGTCAACACGGTCCTGCCCCATCACAGCCAGTATGGGGGGACTGGTGACCAGTCAGATGCTTGTCAGCAGCCATGGTGTAGCCAGTCACGTGTTTGTAGCGTGAATGTTGCTGTTCGTACCAGGCAGAGGTGTATTTTTCCCAGCTTTCACAAAGCAGTTAACCTTGGTGCATTCACGGCCTTGGAGGGAATTCCCATTACATCCTGGGTCATGAGCTGGCAGAAGTACTGATAATAGTCATTACAGACAGGATTAAAGGCCAATGTGTGCCCCTCTGCTCTTGTCTACCTTCACCATACCCATTGATGAAATTCTAGGTTAGGGAGGGAATCTCATTGCCTCCACTCAGAAACAGTGGATACAGGCAATCACACTTTTCCAGCCAAAAATAAACCACCTTGCAGTCAGCCCAGCCCTCCTGTGAAGAAGCAGGGAAGAGACAGCAGGGGAAATACACAGCGATTGAGGGTGTCAGCAGTGTCTGTAAAGTAGGTTGGCTGCAATCAGGGGGAGGTGGTACCCTCCCCTCGATCTGCTCCCAGAAGTTAATTAAAATATTCAGGTAGCTCAGGGGCAGCAGTAATACTGGCCCTTCTAGGCTAATCCTAGAAGGTGTCATCCCCAGTCACCTACATCAGCTGGAGCCGTGGTTGAAATGAGCTGCTCCTGGGTGGCTGCGCATGCTGGAGGACTCCCTCTTCATCCCCATGTACCAGCCCTCGACCTGGCCCTGATGTTTGGGCAGCTGGGCTGGGAATCAGCCTTGCAAACTGATCTGGGTGGAAATTTTTCTTCTTTTTTTAAATTTTTATTATTTTTTCTTTCCAGCCAGATCAGTGCCCAGCCCAGCTCGCTGCTCAGGCAGCACAAGCATGGCAGGGTGGGTGGGTAGGTGGACCAGGCTGTTTGCTCTGGTGTACGCTGCGCTGCTGCTGAATGCAGACCATGTTCTGAGTGAACCTGGCCCATTAACTAGGAAATAAATGATAGTGTGGCAGACCCTCTCCGGATCAGAGAGAACATGGAGGGTTTTTTAAAGCCACAATTTTTTTTCTGAATATGCCAAGGTGCCCCACCCTTATGCATTATTAAAAAGAGCTTTAAGCTGCTTTTTAACTTTTGTTTCTGTTTTTATCCTTTCTCTGAGCTTCACACTGGTTTTTGAAATATCAGGCGATTTGGTTTCCGTTCACAGTTTGGTCTTTAGTGCTGAGAAGTGATTTTCAATAATCACCTGACATCAATAGGTAACAGTATGCTACAGCTAGAGCAGATCAAATCTGTGGCCTTCTCCTTCTGTGATTTTTTTTCAATAATTGGCATTTCTAGAACAGCATCATAATCTTCCAGATGTAACCTTTCTTTAACAAATAGCCTCCTAGAGATAATGTCCAGCTCTCCGAATAACCTCACATACAAACACAATACAACTGGTGAAAAATTACTTCAAAAAATAATCAACTGAAGGTTAAAGCTATTCATTTTATCATGGAAAACCTTTTCTGTAGTCTGGGATATTCACAATAGTTAAGCTGTATCTGCAGCATCTGTATTCCTGGTACAACATAGCATGTATTGGCTATGTACTGCGGCTGTATGAGCTAACGCAGGTGAAAAGTAACTCAGCTGAAATGCAACCAGCCCAGAAATTTGTATAAATTAGGCATGATATTTTTCAACTTGAGTCTTCATTAAGTGTAGACTCAAGTCTGGCGCTGGGGGCCAAGATAGCAAGCAAGCTCTGTGGAGAGCATGGGGGGTTGGACTCGATGATCTCTGGAGGTCCCTTCCAGCCCCTATAATTCCGTAATTCTGTGAATTGAAACTGCAGAATCGCAGGGGAACGTCACTCACCTCACTGAAGTCTTTCCCATACCATCCCATGGGGTTGGTTGGTTCAGCTGTCAGTATCCCACTAATTTGATTTTAAATATTGCTTTGCATCAACCTATTCATAATATATTTCACTGGTGGTGTGGTGGTGGTTTTTCTGAACAGAAGCCTTCATTAATAAATTACATTTATTAGTATAATTACATCTCAACATCAGTGTGACACATGTACCATATACATATGCTGCACACATACATATAGATGCATACATGTGTGTTAACACTTGATAAAATATTAATGTAATAAACACTGCAAAATGGGGTAAGGCACAGAGATTTCTGAGCTTGCTAGTGTGAACTGGCCATGCAGAGAGGGGAGGTTTGACTCCAGGACCTGAGCAGCTGAGTGAGGTATAGCTGGGCAGACAACTTCATCAGAGGGCTCAGCACCACACCAGCACAGCTACATTCTGGAGATCTCTGTGCTGACATAATTATATTACTTCTTGTTCCGAATTAGCTCAATACCTGCTAACTCAGCATCTCTGCACTGCTATCCATTACAGACCTGCCCTCCCCACAAACTCTTGAAATTGTATTTTTGCAGTTTCACTAAGGGAAAAATAATTTATATATATATACATAAAAGTAGCTATGACTGTTGCTGATAGTGCAGCACTTAATGTAATGCCTTCCTTGGCTGGGAATCTCAAGTGAGCAGAATCCCAGAGTGGAGGGAGGCAGTGGGGAAGATGGAGAAAGCCTTCAGCTCTTTTCCAAATTCCAGAATTGAAGAAAAAAAGAGAAGCAAACTTACTGAGTGAAAGGGGAAAAAAACCAAAATGAACTACTGAGTTACAACTCCGTAATAGCAACAGCCAAATATTCTCCCTTCCCTCCCCTCCAAAAGTCTGGAAATAAAACATGATGCAGGACAAAACCAGAAGGACCAAGGGCAGAGGTGGAAGTTCCTGGTTTAGTGCATGAGGACTCATGTGTGTGATTACCTGTGGGCTGTTAGTAAGTAGGGGCAGCTGGAACATGCAGCTTCTTATCCACTGCAACTTCCTCAGCTCCTGGCAGCAACCCAGGCAAGCAGAAAAGTTCATCCATAAGACTTCTATACTTGACCTGCAAAGTCAACTGCTGTATCTGAATGGCCTTAGGGCCAAGGAAGGGAAATAAATGTAAGAATGTTCTGCATGAAAGAATAAAAGGAAATGGCCTGTACGTGGGACCTCCTCATTGTACAGGAACGATGGCTCTTTGGGAGTAGACAATGCTGAAAAGATAGGACATTGACCACAAATAGGAAACAGAGAGAAATTTAGATAAAATCCAAGGATGCATAAAAGTAGATGACCAGAACAGAAGTGTGTATGTCTCTAAAGATCTAAAAACTCAGGAGAACTGGACTATGGAAGAGACCCCTAAGAGGCATATTGCAAACCTAGGCACTAAAAGCATAAAAAAGACTTAAAATCACGTTAGATAAACATGGTGTATTAACAAGTGATGTAAGAATCACTCATTTAGGACTGATATGGATAGAGTTGCATGGCTAAATAGAAATGTATAGTATAATATTGTGTTTGTGCCACCTCTCACCTGCTTCTCACATTCTTCTACCTTAGGCATGAGTCTGCAGGACTGGAGCTGGATGGACAAAGTTTAAGGCAGCATAGCTCGCTCTGCTTATGGCTTTGTGGGACTCCAGAAATGGCTAATGAGAAAAAATACAGATCATGGACTATATTCGAAAAGGAGCTATGTATCACTGGCTCTTCATAAAATGTACTCAGGCTGCAGGAGTACAGAACCTATCAATTATGAATGAATAGATTGCAGTTCCATTATTTACAGTGAAAAGTGTGCTCTGTAAGTATGCATAAAACACCAGTGAATAAAGGAAGCTTGGAGAAAGGCAATCCCCAGGCTAAAACAAAAAAGTATAAATAAAGGAGCTAGCAATAGGGAAGGTCCTTCCCTGGACACTTCTAATAAGAGGCTGGACATCCTGTTTTGTTGTACCCTGAAGAGAATGTCCTAGTCACTTCTAAAAGGCAGGGTAAGTCATCCAGTGGGCATTTTCCACTTCAGATCCTTGCAATTCTATTAAACCAGGGTAGAATGGTTACCTTTAGGGGTATGATGATGAAATGATGATGGATGCCTCCTGTGATTTGTGCTTCTCCATGATAAGACTCATGGTGTGCTATTTCCCAGGTTGTTCACAATAGACACATTGAAATAGATTAGGCATACAAACAGTGTGGACAATTGCTTTTTGGAATAAGGTTACAGTTAAATGTTTATGTCAGCATTAGCTAGAGATTACCCACAGGCAGCTCAGCTGAAATGAACCTTCAGGGAGATCTTAATCAAAGAGACGGTGCAAATCTTGTGACTGAATTAGTTGCCAAAATAGTGAGGAAAGACCGAAAGGTCTTTCTATGCTCTGCTGGCAAACTAGCTGGTTAAGACTGGCATGGAAAGGAAAGCAGGGACAGCCCGGGGGAGATAAATAAAAACAGAGCTCCTCAGGGATTTGAAAGAGGCTTGAATGTAATGAGTTATGGAAGAAACTCCAGGAAGTGAGGGGCATAATTAAAGTGATAGGCAAAACCCAGTGATTCTAGCAGATGCATTTTTCAGACCCAGAGGATAAAATGGAAGGTCAGAGAACAGGATGCTGTAGTGGTCAGGAGCTCACATAGAAATTTAACTCTAAAAATAGGTAAAGACAATGAATTTCACCAAGTCTAGGAAGTCAGGCAAAATGACTGAAAGATCAGTTACCAGTTCTGTTTAAAATGATGGAATATGGCCCCAAATTTTGACTTGAAAATATTTTTTTGTTGATCTATATTTTGCAGCATTATTCTGAAAACTAGAGTCTGGAATTCTGGTCACCATAATCACTCCCATCTACTGAGATCAAGTAGGGCTTAGGTGGACTTGTATTGAAGAAATGTACTTAATGATGTTTACAGAGACTAAGGAAGATCTAGGTTTATTCAGAGATAATTTTAGTAAATGTGGAGATATAAACAGATATTCGGTTAGTTTATCTGAACTGAAACTCTGTATTGCTGTTGTATTCTTAAGATGTGGAAGGACAGAGCTATTTGTTTTCCCATGAGAATTGTGAATCTTTTCTTCAAGTATCCGGCTTTAGAATTATAATAACACAAAAATGTGACTTCTAATGTGCCAGCATAGCTTTTTGTTAGGATTCTCTGAATTCTATTAGTTCTGCTCCATGGCAAGAGTAAGAGAAAAACTGATGAGTTAATGGCATAATACGCTATCTCTGCCAGATTGTCATAGTCATACTGCAGTAAAAGAAAATCACAGTCAGTGATTTATGAGGTCTTTATAATTTACACTGAATAAAAAAAAAAAAGAAAATAATCAAAACAGAAAAAAATGCCAGTCTAGCTTTAAAATTGAACAGTGAATTCCACATGCAGACAAAACCATAGGTTAACTTTTTACTTACCACGTTTTCCATAGCTTCTTTTCTTCTGATACTATTAGACCATAGGCATTTCTCTAACCCTGGAAGTGGTTTTATGTTTAGTTGTAGTTCCTGCTTTCTGTGCCAAAAAAGAAAATGATTCCTATCATTTAGATCAAGAAGGCTGAACTAGAAATGTGTTTATTATGAATTATATAAAAAGAATAATAGTCTCACTTACTTTCAAAGAGTCGTTTTGTTTTCTTTCCAAGAACACAAGTTACTTTATTATTTACATTATACATGAAGACTGATTGGTAATTCTAATAGGTAACTACTTCATTTTGTTATATATTGTACTGAAGGATGGAAGTTTAATATCTGGATAGAGCAGGCAGATTGGAGGTTCAAAAAACCTTTAGTTGTGAAGTAGAACCATTATTAGCAGTGGAATAACAGAATTATTGTAAACTGTGAGAACATTCTTTTTTCAATAGATTTTTTAAATCAATTCTAGGAGGGACAGTGTAGGTGGGAATGGAGCTGCATTGTTGGTGAATCAACAGTAGCAGAGAAAGGAGCAGATGAATGACACGTTACTAGTCACCTGGAGAAATTTTCCAAATTATATACTGCAGGACTTGTCTGAATTATAACTAAGCTAATAATCTGTACCTAATCACCAAGAAGCACAAGTAGAGACCTTCAGTTTTCCTAGCACAGTGAACTTTTCCTGCTTACTTTGTACTCTAGGAAGGATTTGCTTTGTTTTTATGGATATGAAGTAGAAGGTAGTTGCTGCTGTAGCGCAATGTTGGATCAAGAAACAGGGGAACAGTTTGCTTATACCAAACATTCTGAATGCTTCTTCATTATCTTTCTGCATGCTGTTGTTTAGCCTCTGATTATTATTTAAAATAATAAGAATAAAAAAGTATTATTTAATGTGTTACCTGCTTCCTCTGGTTCTATGGATTCATCCCTTCAGGCAGTTCACACCTACGTTTTCCCTACATTTACAAAACATATTAAATATAGTTATTCAGTCTCTAAATATTATATAGGAAGACAGAAGGAAATCTTTCCTATTTGGAAGGGCTATGCTCTTGAAAAGCAAAAAAATCAAGTAAAAAAATCAAGGTCAGTTCTACTTAAAAACACCTTTTGGGAGAGCATTAACTAGTGTTTATCCAGCGTTTTTATCCAGCATGATTTTAAAGCTGTATTCCTATTTGATTTGACTTACAAAGAGCTAAGTAAGTGTCATTACAATGAGATAGTGCTTCACTTATGGCCTCCTTTCTTCTTTTCCTCTTCCACGAAGAAAAGGGTAGCATTAGGGTAGATATTGTTGCTTCACTTATATTTGTTGATCTTTTCCTCAGGTAATGAGAAGAGGTTTCTTGTCTTCTTTGTGGAAGAAGATTAGATAAATATAATAGTAAGGAAAAATAGAAAAGACTTTTTTCAATCTTTCTGTATTTACATAGTTTAATAGGTGCTTAGATATCACAGAGATTATAATTACAGAGATAGGTAGACCTTTATTATTATTTTTACACTACATTTCCTGTTAAGGGCTGATCTTTTAAATTAAATGCTCAGAAAGCTTATTCCACTGATTAGTCTCTTTTGTAGCTTCTGCAGCTCAGAAGGTTTTGTAAGGGGTGGAAATACAGGTAAGTAACAGAATTTCCCCTCATTATAATTAGGAAACAACAGTTTCAGTGGCCAGGATCTTCTGGTTAACTCCTTACAATCAAGCTGTTCATTTTTATCTTGCTTTTAATGAATAATCAGAATTTTTTTAAAATTTTTTTTTAAGTCTAGAAGATCAGTCTGTGTTTTACAAGAATAAGACTCTGTCTTTATTTCATCAGCTTTTCTTTTTCATCATCCATCCCCTGGAAAAGTGCAACAGATGCACTGAAAACCACTTATGGTGCAGGGAACCATGATGACGCCTCCCATGCTGACGTTTGGTTATGTGGCTTCCATTGTCTAACATCAGTTCTCTTTCTTTGTGCTCTTGGTATCACACCAGGAGCTGAAAGTAGATAAATGCCCAAAGTATTATTTCTGCAAAATAATCTGTATTTTGAGCTCTCTGTTTTGGATTCCTAGAATCTCCCTCAAGTGTCATTCATAAATATGGAGGTCATCTTAAACAGATCTGAGCTGAAAGCAAACCTTTTTATTCATTTAAGAATATCATCCGTATTTGGATAAGTTAAAATGCTTTCAGTTTGCAGCTTCAGCCAGGGGTATAATTAGCCATCATGTGCTATGGACTAGAAAGCTAGTACATTGCATTCAAGAGCTCTAATTATTTACTAGTATCTTCTCTGCTTTGTTACTACTGGAAAAAGTAATTATTCCAGATGCTCCTGGGAGAACGTACACATGCAGTAAACGATATATTCAAGTACAACCTTGGCCTGGTCAATATTTTTAAATCTTATGGTACTCGCACAACAATCTAAAATGATTATAATACCTTGGGGCATGACTTTTCTTCAATTCTACAATGTAATCAGAAATAATTAATTTCCATTTCTTGCCAAAACAAGCCATAATGCTGAATTTCCTTATTGCTTAGAAAAAAATAATTGGATTTTTTCTACTTTTAAAACCATCCTTGCCTCTGTGACCAAATATGTTCTGAAGACAGATCAGCCAAAATAACACAGATTAAGAGAATAATAAATCAGATTCAGAATAACAGAAATAACCAGAAGAATTAATTTCTTGAACCTGGGAGTCATGTAGTCCAGTTGTCCTGGAAGGAGGTGAGAGTTGAATGTAAAAAAGTGCTAAGCTTGGAAGGTTGAAAATAACATAGAAGAGACAGAAAATATATAACTAGATAAAGAAACAATTTGAGTCAGCAGTGATAAAAACTACAAATCTGAGAGGAATGTATTCTAATAGGAGAAATAAATTTGAAGGTAAGGACTAAAACAGAAGTAAAGGAGATAGTTATAATGGTAAAGGACAATTGAGAGAGAGATTAAAGAGCTTCTGTTATTGGAGAGGAGAAAGGAAAATATACTTCCCTTTTAGTCTAAGTCTAGTATATTGTGCTCATAATTGCTTTTTCTTACTGTCCTAAAGCCCCGTTAATGTTAGAAAGCATAATAACTTAATGGGGCAAGTCCTACTGGAGTCAGAATGCCATAAAGACGTAGAACCACTTCTCCTGACTGTCATGGAAAATTTTGAAGGTCGTGTTCTGGGTTCCCAGACCACAGGATAAAGTAACAGCATTATTTTTCCCGTGCACTCAGAACTGGTGAGGCTGTGCCTCAAGTACTCTGTTCAGTTCTGGGTCTCTCAGTACAAGGACATTGATGTGCTGGAGCAAGTCCAAAGAAAGGCAATGAAGCTTGTGAAGGGTCTAGAGAACAAGTCCTATAAGGAGTGACTAAGGGAACTGGAATCATTTAGCCTGGAGAAAAGAAATCTTAGGGGAGACCTTATTGCCCTCTACAATTGCTTGACAGGATATTGTAGCCACATGGGTGTTGGTCTCCCAAGTAACAAGTGGTGGGACAAGGGGAAAAGGACTCAAGGTGCAAGAGAGGAGGTTTAGATTGGATTTTAGGAAACATATCGTCCCAAAAAGGGTTGTCAACCATTGGAAGAGGCTGCCCAGAGGTGTTGAGTCACCATCCCTGGAGCTATTTAAAAGATGTGTAGATGTGGTGCTGAGGGGCCTGGTTTAGTGGTGGAGTTGGCAGTGCTAGAATAACACTGGACTTGATGATCTTAAAGGTCTTTTCAAACCTTAATTATTGTATTCTGTAATTTTGCTTGTCAGCAGAATACTAGTCAGAGAAGACTAATCCAGAATGAGTATTATTTTAGATCACCTTAGAAACAACTCAACAGAATCCATGTTAGTGCTAGATTTATTGGAAGAGAAGTAGTCTCCTCCTGGAGGCTCTGTTACTCGTGGCTGTTGGACAGGTCACCTATCAGAAGGTCTATGTGAGGTATTCGGAGCTCAGGACCCAGGTCAGCTCCGTGGATGTGCAAACCCAGCTGAGACTGAACTCACGACTTTCTGAGCCCAGCCCGCACTCCAGACAGCATTAAAACCTTCAATCTTGTTCATCTTGTCTTCACCCCTCCAAGTAGAACTGCCATCACCACTGCACCCATGTGACCTTGTCTAGACTTCCAGTGCTGAGTTTGAGGACCCCATTTTGCCAATTGCTTTGGCTACCGGAATCTTTGCTGAGCCCACAGGATACAAGAGTCTGTTGAAGACATGTTTTCTGAGACCTTCATTATATCCTCAATTTTGCCTTTTAGGCATCAGTGTGATTTTCTGTATCAAGGAATCTAGAGGCAACTGCTGTGATGATGGGGTTTGTGGAAGTGTATAGCTAGCTAGTTGACTATATTTTATACTGTCATTTTTTATTCATGAGAGAGCACTTCTCAGAATAGCTTCAAGTTTGGTTTCAAAGGATGAAAGAATTTCAAGTGAAAGTCTAGTCAGTATCCAAACCCTTACAATAAATCAGAATATTTTCTTCAATCTCTGAATGTTCATAGAGTCCACATGATTTATTTATCTGAAACTGCAAGGTTGCATCTTTCTGAAAGAGTTTCTGGGTTTTTTTGTGGTCCATAAAATGAACAAGGTTTCTTCAACAGGTTCAGTTACCAGTAAGTAAAATATGTCCTTCATAGGTTGACAAGACTTCAAAGACAGGAACTCTTTCTTAATTGATAATTCTGTTCCATCGTTAAGTCATGCTTCAATGTGTATGTCAGACACTTGCACGGTCAAAGACAGGGAATTAGGAAAGAAGACTGTGGAAGTTGTACAATGTATATCAAGCAATGAGTTCAGTGGAACCAAAGACAAACCGTAGGGAAAGATATTTAAATCAGTGCAGATGAACTAGATGAATTCTTTTGTTTTCCCTTTAGCTATAATGATAACGGTTGGTCTTTTCTCTTTGGCAAAAGTCACAACGGAATTATTTATCTCACGTTCTCTAGGTCAAGTAGCTCCTTCTCAAATTCTAGTGCTAACTTTTCTCTGCTTTTTTCAGGAGTCCATCTTCATACATGAGAAGTTGTCTGCTGCCTTTGTATCACATGTCCAAACAGCTTTTCATGACTCTGTAGGTCAGAAACCTCTCAGATTACTATTATAGATGATATTCTACGCCTGTTACAAGCCTCTGGGACTTCAGGACTCCGTTTATGCTTTACTTGTGCTCCCATGCAGGAAAAAAAAGTAAAGTCCATTGGAATGTGGCCCTGCAGTCATGGAAACTCTGTTACTTTTGAGTGGACCCATGCTTGGGCATCCCTAGGGACTGCAAGAAAGATGATGTTGGAGGAGAATAAATTAATGGGGCTTAGAGAGAGCTAGTAAAAACCAGAAGACTCAGGAAGGACAAGAGCAAAACCTGATAGTAGCACAGGGTGATGAAGTGGGCAGGGATGGTAGATTCACAGCTGTGACAGAGAAAGACAAGAACCCAAAGTGTCCTGATCCTATTATTTATTGATACAGCAAGTAGCCATGAATGCTACTAGAAAAGCATTTGTGTTCATCACTCTTACATCTGATCCACATTGAAAATGTCCTTCTCTTCCTGTCCTTAGTCTTTCTGCACAAGTGGCAGGAGATGATGGTGTGCCTCTAGTGATGTTAACCATGTTGATTAGCTGGGGAGGAAGCTCAGGATATTATTGTATGATGTCATTTTTCCTTTCTAAAATTTCCAAGTTTTTAAAAAGGTGGTGCTGTGAAAAGATAGTGAGGAACCATGCCAGTGAGGTTGGTATTACACATTTAGTTAAAAGTGCCAAAATAGTGCTAAGCAAACAAACTTGATTTTGAAAATTTATCATCTGAATATTTAACCTGTAGAACTTGTAGCAACTGGAACAGGAGAGTTTGCCTCCACTGAATTTCTCTGTACAATTTGGCATTGGTGCAGTAACTTGGGACTGAGGCAGTTCAGATCTGGTCTCGCTGGTAGATTGAAGAAGAGGAGAATCTTAAACCTTTCTGTATGTTTGCTGTCAAAATCTTATACCTGTGAGTGGTTCTGTTTTCCATACATTTACTCCTGGGTATTCTTGTCTTTTGATGATTAATGTGGGTCTGGATCAGGATCAGAATCTTAATCTTGAACATCCCATCTGGTTTTAGGGAAAATTCAGACTTTGATCTAAATTATATCCTGTGTGTCTCCATGTTATTGCAGGAGAGGCAGACAATATCATAGTTCATCCAGTGTCTGGAGTTTGTTTCTTTGGCCTGCATCCCTATGAGACCCAGAATTTGCTCTGAATTTTCTCTGTTGCTATTGCCATACAGCTTTCTGTCTTTCCATTCAACTGTGTCTGTCTGTAGCACAGGTTTATAATCTATAGGGCAATTTCTTGGTGGATCTGTCAGTGTCTTCTGTCTTTCTGTTCCTGGCAGAGTGGCATTTTCCTTGATCCTGATGGGTCACTCATTACACTCCAAATGCTCTCAAAGTTAGACATGTAGGTAGGGATAGTTTGCAGGGATTTTTCTGGAGAGATAAGGATAAATGGCTGCCAGGGGCACATAACAGGATGGAGAATAAGGATGATTTCAGGTTGTTGTTGTCAGAGGGATGTGATTTAAAGCTTTGTGTTCTCCTTCATAAGTACAAACATGAATTTCCATAATCTTTCAAGGAAAGGCAGGACCCTGCTTCATCAGTGGTGTGATGCTTTGTGATCCGAGCTGGGATCTTTGTGTGCTTTGCCATCTAACTAGGCACCAAGAGGAATTTTTGAGGTGTATAATTTCATGTATGCTGCAATATATATCAGGCTATATTTTGTTTCAAAATAATAAAGAAATAACAAAGACAGCTGGCCTTGATCTAATCTGCCACAACATGGCTTGCAACCATACAGGTGAGGTCTCTTATCTTCCTGAGACAGGATGGCTGTGTCCAGGCCTTGGAAGAGTTCTGTGTCGAACACTGACTCCCAGATCACAACCAGACTGTGCTTGGGAGAATTCTCATTGGTCTGAACCAAATTGGTCATTTGGTTAATTTAATAACTGAACAGTATCCAAGTGCCTGTGTGGGTGTGAGTCCCATTTAATTTCCTGATACAGGCATAGCCTGAATAAAATAACTTAGATCTGGCAATTGTGGAGTCATCCCCTTCATCTATGTTCTTATCTATTTCACAAGTTTTAAATGATCCTATCTAACCTTCAAACAGGAGATGTTACCCTGCATCCATGCTAAAGAAACTGCTTACAGGTCTGATATTAGTGGTACTATTTGTGATGTGCTGGTAGTGATATGGATGGATCAAAACCACTTGTTCTGATTCTTTGAGTGTAACTCAACCACTAAAGTTCTCAAATTTACTGGAGGAATATCAGTCACTAATACTCTGGAGTCCACGCTTTTGTGTGTGCTTTGCCTTTCTGTATTGCAATTCTACCAGACTGATGGAGAATAAAGAATAAAAACATGGCTGAAATAGGAAAGAGAGTCTCACAGACATGTCCCCATTTCCATATAGATTAATTCTCAGGTCCAGGAATGGTTATATTTCTCTGGATTGTATTTAGTATTGCTGTGGTTTAACCTCAATGGGCAGTGGAGCCCCATACATCTGCTTGCTTGCTCTTCCCCAGTGGGATGAGAGAGAGAATTGTAAGGGTAAAAATGAGAAAGCTCACAGGTTAAAATAATGACAGTTTAATAGGTAAAGCAAAAGTTGTTTATGCAAGCAAAGCAAGACAAGAAATTCATTCCCCACTTCCCTTGGGCAGGTGGGTGTTCAGCCGTCTCCAGGAAAGCAGGGCTCCGCTTCGCATAATGGTGAGTTAGTGAAACAAATGCTGTAACACCAAACACCCCTCACTTCCTCCTCCTTTTTCTCAGCTCCTTATTGCTGAGCATGACATAATATGTTATGAAATATCTCTTTGGTCAGTTGGGGACAACTGTCCTGGTTGTGTCCCCTTCCAACTCCTGGTGTAGCCCCAGCCTACTCACTGGTGTGGTGGTGTGAGGAGCAGAAAAGGCCTTGGCTCTGTGTAAGCACTGCTCAGCAGGAATGAAAACGTCCCTGTGTTATCAGCACTGTTTTGGTCACAAATGCAAAACACATCACCACACAAGATACTATGTAGAAATTTAACTCTATGGCAGCCAAACCCAGTATAAATATGCAGATGTTGAAATTTTTGCCAGAGTAGCAAAACCCTGTATAGATAATAGAAATTCAGATCTATTAAAAAAAGAAAAGGCAAAGCAGAATAAGGTGTAAATATTAGTCTCCTTACAGAAGGAAAAAGTCAATTTGAGGACTATGTTTATTTGACTTTGATTTGAGTTCTTATTTTCCTTTAATAAATATTTTTTTAAAAACATTTCTAAAATGTAGAACGTAAAATGCTGAAAGAACCTTCCATGCATTACAATAGTAAACATCTCAGTATAATTTCCTAAACATGAAATCTAAATGTCGTAGAATCACAGAATCACAGACTGGTTATGGTTGAAAGGGACCTCAGAGACTGTCTTGTTCCAACCCTGCCTGCCATGGGCAGAGACATGCTAGACCAGGTTGCTCAAAAATGTCTTTCAAGCTGAAATCCAAAAAGGTTTAAGACAAAAATCCTTTCTGTCTCAGCAGAAGGGCTGGGAATTTTCCTGAAGAGCTGTTTTAGTCAGATGTTATCAAAAAGAAAATCAGTTTGTCCTGCTACTGTTTTTGGTGATTTGTGTGTATTTTGCCTTAGTTTACTCAGGGCTGCTTTGGAAGTCAAGAGGAGAGTCAGTGTTTAGAGTGGACAGGTCTTCAATTTCCAGTAAGAAAATCAATATTGGAGACTTTGTCAACCAGCCAATTAACATGCACGGAGGAGATAGTTTGCCTCTGATGTTTTGAGTGGCAGAAAGCTTGTTGGACTCAATAATCAGTGTCTGACATCAAGGAGAGAGGGTCTTCTTCCCAGAGGACAACTATGAGCTGTGAAGTTGCTTTCCGATGGCCGAGGGCTCACTTGGCCAGATTCCCTGCTTCTGTAAAAGGCAGAAGTGCCACTGAGATCGATGGAATGGCTTAATTTCACATCAGTTAACATGTTCTTTCCTTCACAGTATCTTCCCTCTTCTGGTTTCTGTGAATCTTCATTCTCCCTGTTCAGGTCACAAAGGACTGGTTCTCTTTAACATCTTTATCAATGATATCGATGATGGAATTGAGTGCACCCTCAGCGAGTTTGCAGATGACACCAAGCTGAGTGGTGTGGTCGACACCCTAGAAGGAAAGGAAGCCATCCAGAGGGATCTTGACAGGCTGGAGAGATGGGCCCCGGTGAACTTCAACACTGCCAAGTGTAAGATGTTGCACTTGGGCCGGAAGAATCCCAGACATAGATACAGACTGGGAGAAGAGCTTCTTGAGAGTAGCCCTGCTGAGAAGGACTTGGGGATTCTGGTGGATGAGAAACTTAACATGAGCCAGCAGTGTGCTTTTGCAGCTCACAAGGCCAATGGTATCCTGGGCTCCATTAGAAGAGGGGTGGCCAGCAGGGACAGGGAGGTGATTGTCCCTCTCTACTCTGCCCTCGTGAGGCCCCATCTGGAGTACTGTGTCCAGATCTGGGGCCCCCAATACAAGAAGGATGTGGAACTAACTGTTGGAGAGGGTTCAGAGGAGGACCACGAAGATGATTAGAGGGCTGGAGCACCTGCCCTACGAAGAGAGGCTGAGGGAGCTGGGCTTGTTCAGTCTGGAGAAGAGAAGGCTGCGGGGGGACCTCATTGCAGCCTTCCAGTCCCTGAAGGGAGCTTATAAGCAGGAGGGGATTCAACTTCTTAAAAGGATATACAATGACAGGACAAGGGGGAATGGATTAAAACTAAAGGAAGGAAGGTTTAGGTTAGATATTAGGGGGAAGTTTTTTACAGAAAGAGTGGTGAAGTGCTGGAACAGGCTGCCCAGAGAGGTAGTGGATGCCCTGTCCCTGGAAGGGTTCAAGGCCAGGTTGGATGGGGCCTGGGCAACCTAGTGTAGATCCAGGCCTGAGGTTGGTGGCCCTGCCTGTGGCAGGGGGGTTGGAGCTCTGTGATCCTTGGGGTCCCTTCCAACTCATACCATTCTGTGATTCTATGATTCTATGATGTAGCCCATCTGACTGAGCAGAGACAGAGATATATTACATTGGCAAAGGAAAATAAGAATGTTCTTCTTAAAGTGGATATGACCATGGAATGTACACATTTCAGGGACTCATCAGCCACCAAAAGAAATGTGATGGCCACTAAATCCTTGATTTTGCAAATCTTTTGGGACAATTGAGTCAGTGTTTAATTCAAGGTTTGTAATCAACACAAAATATTTTTTCCTATCTGAAATCCTCTGGCACCTACTGAACCTACCTCAGAATAAATGTTATGCAATATTGTCCACAACAGGCACACTAACAAATAACATCAGTAATATTTATGTTTTGAAGACAGTAACGGAGAACTGAATCCTTAAATACAGGAATTAAGAGAACTGCTGGTGGGTGGGCCAAATATTTGGGTATGAGATTGCTTGTCTTTATGTGTTGGAAGTATGCAGTCAGATTCAGTATATGTTGAAATCTGGAGGCTGAACAGTCAAAGATGGTGAATGAGAATGTTTCTGGGGGCGGCAGTGATGCAGTGGCATTCAGAGGGAACGTTACCATGGCATTCACTGGCTGATGTGAACATATAGGAAATATAGAAGAAGGAAAGCTCTGAAACCAGAGCCAGGATATTGACAGAAAAATCAAGAGGATGCTGAAATCTCTCATTAACGAAAAGTGCATTCTGCCTTTGTGTGTTAGCAGTTTCCTTTTCCTTCAGTGCAGCTTTTGTGTAACTCACTTTTTGACAATGACACTCAACTGTGTTGCTCCCTCCCATTCACAACTCATTTTAGTTATATCTTTAATTACAAATATTGCTCAAAATGGTGCCTTTTTTACATGAACCACAGTAGCCAACTTTTAGTCATTACTGTGGTAGCACATATTCATTTTTGTAGGTCAGGACACACAGCCGGATCAGGTACTGTATTGCATCAAGGTTTCATTTCATCTGCATCCCTAATGCAGTTCTGGATGATGATGCAGTGGGACACTGCATCTCATGTGATGATAATGATGTTGTAAGATACCTTTTTCCCAGGGAGATACTTACCTAGAACCACTTGCTCCATCTGCTTCTATAAGAGTTGAACAAGGCAATGTGCTACTTGCTTCTGTTGCATTTGTCTACTATATACTACTGGAAACTTCCCACAACAAGTAATGCATCTTTGCAGCGTACTGGTACCCATTTGTACAGCACCTGACACAAAGGGTTGTGTTCTGTCGTCAGGAACTGCAGTTGCTGCAAGAATAAAAATGACCAGCTCTACTGGTTATCATAGCAATGGTAAAGTCTCTGGAGTTCTTGGAGGAAAAATGGTAATATATTTGTCATCCTGGATAATATTCCCATCTTAATTAAAACATCTGTTAATGTCTAGGCTTGGGTGTTAGCTATTGATGAGTACATTGTAACTAAGAATCCCTCATAAATATGTAAAGCAAGTTGAGTTAGTTCAAGTGTGTCTAGCACTATAAAAATCATATTTTCTCAATGGCAGTACTAAAATACTGTAGCATGTTCGTTAATCTGTTTAGATGAAAAATATGCAGAAACTAATAAACCATCAAGAGCATTACAATTTGCAGAATTCAGGCCTGTCATTTGCTAAAGTTCTAGTTCTATGAAACTGGGATATGATGTCTTTATTTTCACAAACTACAGATGCATCACTGATTCTAATAAAATTATTGGAAGTGCATTAAAATAAATAAAAATGATCCTGAAAAATATGCCAGAGCATGTTATTACCATACATCGAACTTTTATATTTCAGCACTAAGGCCTATCTCGCTCACAATAGCCATAAATAGGTCACTGGTTTTGCAGAATTCATAGAATTTGCATCTTGGGTAATATCAGTAAGATAATCATTCCTACCTGGAGGTTGTTACCAAGAGAAATCATTCCTAAAGGTGTAAAAACACTTGAGATCTCATAGTCATTAGACATCTTAGTATCGAGTTTTGATTAACAACTTTACACAAGGATGGAGCATGTGAATTTTTGTGGTATTTTTAGTGACTCTAATGATCTTTGATAAAACATGTCCAACAGTGCCATTTGTTATATTTAATTCAGCTGAAAATTCTATATCTGCAGTGAAAAAAGATCCTTTAAATGGTTGCATAAGCATTTCAACAACTTTCTAGCCCAAGTATATAAAACTGCTTAATTATATAAAGTATTTAATTGATACAGGAATTATAAGGTTTTTCTCAAGCCTGGGAAAAACACACTTTTAGCTGATAAATGCTTTATTCCCACAGGGATTCATGTGTTTACTGGAGTTTCCTCTCAGCCCCATAAGAGTTACATTGCAAGGTTAGACTCTATATATGTAAAAGAGGCAAGAGTGATTGCATATTGAAGTACTTCAGTTTTGACCACTAGAAAAGGGAGATTATTTTGGATAGTTCTGGCCATACAAGATATTTGTCCAGCTGCTAAAATGTCTCAAATGAATTAGGAGATTTTCTTCATTAAATAAAGAAACAAACAAAACCCAACAAAAAAACCCACGCCAGAGAGATCACAGGGCAAAGAAGATTGTTGTTTCTTAAATGGAATAAAAATAGTTCCAGCAGGTTGATTTTGATCTTATGCACTGGAACAAGCTTGGAAAGATGTTGATGGAATTGTAACAGGAATGTCCTTTGCTGGTCATCTGGCCTGGTGGGAATTTGTGGAGATATTAAAAACAGCTTTCTGCCTTTGCTTTTGTGGTGGTGACATCTGTAGGCATCTGTAGGCATCTGTAATGGCCTATCCCCCGAGTCCTTAATTCTTTTTTTTTTATATATGTGTATATATCTACATATAATTACAATGAAAAAGATCAGGCGATTTAATTAGCAAATGTTATAAAGCTTTTTCAAGATGGAAAGAGCGCTGTAAGCGGCATGTGTTATTAATTGATATTAATATTTATTCAGACATCATTAATGTGACATTAATATGACCATTAGCACACATAAATGAGCTTTTTTCTTAGTTTAATATACTTGTTAATTGGGTTTGCAGAACTTTTTACTGTTTTGGTTTGGAAGTTCTTTAAAAGTTTCAGCAATATGAGCTGGCAGTGAATGAATGGGTTATTATTAATGTAGCACAGGCAGCCAGAAGATACTAGATATGAACACCATCACAGTATCTAGTCTAACTTAAATTGAGCTCACTAATGTTTCTAATAGGGCAATATGGAAAGAAAATGGTAGAAATTCAGGTGAAAGCAGCATGTGTCTAGCCATTCCCAATTCAGGAACTTAGGCAGGGTGGGGAACAGAAAGTCTGATCCTTAAAGTGGTTAAAAGCAAATGTCTCCTTTGTTTCCAGAGCTAAATCAAGGAATTTGGATGAATCTTTATGAAAAAGTTCAGAATTATGAATCGTTCCCAAGAAGGACTTCTGCCTGGCATAAACATGTGCTGCCTTGAATAATGACCTCTGTGATTGCATCTTTCTTTCTTGTTCATCAGAATATTGAATTTATGCATTGTAGTTTCTCCTGTGTAGCGTGTTAGGGATTGCAAATGGAAAAACTTCATTCCTACGAGCTTTCCAAAATTGCCAGGACTTCACAAGTACCCAGTGGATTGTGACACACTTGGCCAGCTCCATCTGGACGATTTACTCTTTTTTTGGGTTGGTTTGTTTTTTTTTTGGCTTGCATTTGTACATTTAAACTTGATACATATGGATGTCTTTGATGAGTTCACTGCCGTTTCTGGGCTTGCAATAGATGAGGGCTATGCACACTTCATGGCCCTCAGACATTTGCAGGACATGAAATATTAATGGGCAACCTGGGAATTTGGCAGCAGCACATTAACAGAGGAAATTCTCAAACAATGTTAAAGTATCTGGTTATTGCCAATAGGAAACTTAACTATCCCTGACAACCACTGCTCACTAGTAAACCTTGTTAATGCAAGTATGTAGGCTGATTTGATGAAATTTGGAGTGCTATTAATTTCTTACTGTTACTTGCATGTTAACTCCTTTGTTAACCTTTTGAAGACTCAGTGACAGATACATGGGCTTACTGCTAGAAGTAACTGTTTAACACGGAGCAGCAGTGGCAGGACAATTGGGTGTATGAATGAGAGGGAAAGAGGTTAGTGTCCACCTCTTTTGAGGAAAGTAGATGCCACTGAGCAGTGTCTGCTTTGAACTGCAAGTATATGATGTACAATAGCTAAAAGAGCCTCACTGCAGCTTGAGATACATGGGCACAAGGATTTTAGCATTCTTTCAGCAACCAGTGTCCCAAGTGATAGTCATGAGGGACGTGATCAAAGATGTCTCATATTCCCTCTTGGAGGACTCAGGGCTCTTTTCTTGTTTTTAAAAGATTTTTTCCTAATATACATATAAAACTCAAATGCCAGTGGACCTGCTTTTTCTCCTGTGCATACTGACATAGATTAGTTTCTGAATATTTTAGGTGGGAGAATTGTGCTCCCACCCATGGGTATGTTTTACTTATGTTTTGAATAACATGATGGTGCATTTTATGGACAAAGTTTTTTCTTTTACTATATGAGGTTTGGTTGTGTTCTTACAGCTCTTTTGTTTCATGACCTTTATTGTTGGACTTGGGACCAAGCTTAAGCTTAAGCTATGAGTTTAATGGAGTTATGTGCTATGAATTCTGATAAAAAAAAATCCCTTACAGTTGAAGAAAGATAACTTCCTAAAGCAAAGGAGCAAATGTGGAAGCCTGGTCTAGAAGCTTGAAAAAATAATGGAAAAAATTAATGGAAACACATAATTGAAAATGAGTGCAATGTACAGAATGATGAACAGTATGAACAGCAGGACAGCAGGGTAAAGGGAGCCACCTAAGGTTTGGCTTTGACAGGAAACAGTGAGGAGAGAACTGCTAAATTAGTGCTCCTTAGGGCTGCACAAACTTCATCCAGCATTCATGCACACTCCTCTCTCCAGCGGCAATTTCCACTTCA
The DNA here is from genome assembly GCA_020800305.1 of Porphyrio hochstetteri. NCBI lineage: Eukaryota > Metazoa > Chordata > Aves > Gruiformes > Rallidae > Porphyrio > Porphyrio hochstetteri. Next base: position 215,316,310 of record CM036905.1, on the reverse strand, counting down.
CCAGTACAAACTGAGGATTGCACCATGCACACACTGACACTTAGAATAAAATCATAGAATAGAATCATAGAATCACTTATGTTGGAAGAGACCTTTAAGATCACCAAGTCTAACCACAGCCTAACCCTGCCTAGTCCACCTCCATACGATGTCTGCAAGCACAACATCTACATGTCTTTTACATACCTTCCTGGATGATGACTCCACCACTTCCCTGGGCAGCCTGTTCCAATACCTGACAACCCTTTCAGTAAAGAAATTCTTCCTCATATCCAATCTAAATCTCACCTGGTGCAATTTGAAACCATTTCTTCTCATCCCATAGCTTGTTGCCTGAGAGAAGAGACTAACCCTCGCCTCTCTACAGCCTCCTTGCAGGTAGTTGTGGAGAGCAATAAGGTCTCCCCTCAGCCTCCTTTTCTCAAGACTAAAAAGCCCCAGTTCCCTCAGCCACTCCTCATAGAACTTTTGCTCCAAACCCTTCACCAGCTTCGTTGCCCTGCTCTGGACACACTCCAGCACCTCAACATCCTTCTTTTTAGCGAGGGGCCCAAAACTGGACACAATACACAAGGTGTGGCCTCACCAGAGCTGAGTATAATGGAACAATCACTTCCCTACTCCTGCTAGTCACACTATTCCGGATACAGGCCAGGATGCCATTGGCCTTCTTGGCCACCTGGGCACACTGCTGGCTCATGTTCAGCCGACTGTCCACTCTGATAGCCTTCTATTATGGAGTAACAGAGATGGTGGACAAGGAAAGGATGACAGACATCATCTTCCTGGACTTGTGCAAGACATTCAACTAAATTTTAGAGACAGATGGGATTCAACAGATGGACCGCTTGGTGGATAAGGAACTGGCTGGATGGTCACACTCAAATTGTTGTGAACAATGGTTCAATGTACACGTGGAGGTCCATGATGAGTGGTGTTCCTCAGGGGTCAGTACTGGGACTGGCACTGTTTAACGTCTTTGTCAGAGTCATGGATGGTGGGATCAAGTGCACCCTCAGCAAGTTTGCTGATGACACCAAACTATGTGATGAGGTTGACAAGCTGGAGGGAAGGGATGCCACCCTCCCTTGACAGGCTTGGTCAGGGCAATCCCAAGCACAACTACAGGCTGGGCAGAGAATGGATTGAGAGCAGCCCTGAGGAGAAGGACTTGGGGCTGCTGATGGATGACAAGCTCAACATGAGCCAGCAGTGTGTACGAACACCTCAGAAGGCCAACCGTGTCCTGGGCATCATCAAGAACAGCATGGCCAGCAGACTGAGGGAGGTGACTCTGCCCCTCTACTCTCCTCTCATGTGACCCCACCTGCAGTACTGCATGCAGTTCTGGGGTCCCCAGTACAGGAAAGACATGGAGCTGTTGGAGTGTGTCCAGAGGAGGTCACAAAGATGATCTGAGGCTGGAGCACTTTTCCCTACAATGATAGGCTGAGAGAGTTGGGCTTTTTCAGTCTGGAGAAGAGAAGGCTCCGTGAAGACCTTAGAGAAGCCTTCCAGTACCTGAAGTGGCTACAGGAAAGCCAGTGAGGGACAAGGAAGGAAGTGGTAGGACAAGGGGTAAGTGCTTTAAACTGATGGAGAGTAGATTTTGATTAGATATGGGGACAAAATTTGGTGGAGCCCTGGCACAGGTTGGCAAAGAGGTTGTGGAAGCCCCATCCCTGGAAGTATTCAACCCGAGCTGGATGGGGATTTGGGCAACCTGGTCTAGTGAAGGTATCCCTGCCCATGGCAGAGGGTTGGAACTAGAGGGGCTTTGAGGTCACTTCCAACCCAAACCATTCTATGATTCCAAGATTCTATGACTAAAGTTTCATATTTTTCCTCTTTTACAGACTTACTCCTACCTTCTCTCCTGTAGTGTCTCACTCACCTTTCTTTAGAGAGATAAAAGGCTTTTCTGAATTAATATAGTTTAACAAACAGGAAAAGAAATTAAAATGTGTCGATTATAATGCCAGATTTCTATTTGATATTTGATGATACATTTGTAAGAGGTAGAGTATTATGAACACTCTGCATTGCCCATGAATATTCACTGGGCAAATAACCACATGGATTCTGGCTGTTTGCTTTTCACTTTCATGTTTGTTTTCCAGTTACTCTGGCAAATATGTTTACTAGCAGGAATCCCTATGAAATTCAGCAGTTTTTCAAAGATTCTTGAGTTCCGCATTAGGGATCTGACTATAGGAGTTAAACTTACCCTGCCTGTAAACAGAAAGTAATGTTCAGTCAGAATTCACCACTATAACTGAAAGCTGGAATATAAAAGATACATAGTAAACTGCTGCTAACTCTTTTCAGGTTAAACAAATACCAGTACAAAATATTTGTTCAGTGGTTGATATAGAACAAATAACTGTAGAAGCATGTAAGCAACATGTGGGCAGTTTCAATTAAAGAAACTAATTAATTGGATAAGTTATTTACAACCAAATTGCTACCCATCCATCACATATTCAATATTGCTGCTGTCCCTCTCATAAGAAGTCCTCATGGATAGGTGCCAGTGCTTGGAAGAGGTTGTACACAATTGCAGGTTCTCATTTTAGCAGGACTTGAGTTAGGACAGAATTTCAAATATATTCTTATTATTGATCTCTAAATCCATCTACTATGCAATACCAAGGAGATGAGATTAATAAGTTATTTAAATGATGTTCATCATTTATCATATCTGGGCTATACCATGATTCATTTTTGCCCCATTACAAAAAAGGTGGGGAAAACCTAGTTCTAACATTAGTGTTCTTTTGATGATTAAAATTTGCCTGATAATTTTTCAGGCATAATCTGTAGGATTGTGCACATGTGCTCCGTAGCCTACTGACAATGTCTATTTAAACACTTGATTACACAGCAGAATGGTTTCTTCAGTCTAATGCCTTTCTGTGCTGCAAGTTGCCTTGGCTGGTTGGAGACCCCCAGGGAAAATGTCATTGCAGGGTAGGGGAAAACTCAACCAATACTGAATTTTCTTAGTGCCACTTTCTGCCTCTGGTACGGGACATGTTAGGGCCAAAATGAGCTGCAGAAATCGAAACTATTCCATTTCAGTTTCTGAGTGAATATTTTCTGAGAGTGTGCTGGACACAGGGCGGCACAGTACTGCATGTAGATTACAGTCAGGGGTATGTTTGCTTTAGGCTACTTTATCCACTTAGGGAAAAGAAGTTAACCTATGGTCAGCACCATACCGTTCTAACTAAGTCCGGTATCTCAGCTAGCTTATTTAGATCTAGAACAGATACCAGTGCTGTACCTTGCAGCCAATATTGATGTATGCTGGAGTGTTGTCGTGGTTTTGCCCCAGCCGGGGGCCGCACCCCACACAGTCGCTTGTACTTTTAAAAGGAAGGGGGAAGGGAAGTTGGGGGAAGGGGAAAAGGGAAGGGGAAAAGGAGGAAAATAAACCACAACCTAGAAACCAGAACCACGCAGGTTGGGATAAGGATAGTTTACTAAACAATAACAGAAAACTAGATATAACAATAACAGGAGTTTAAAGCACAAAATAGATGAAACTGGTGATACACAATGCAATTTCTCACCAAACCACACAACTCAGGCCGCACAGCTCAGAGCCCGTCCCGGACAACCCGACCGCCCCAGAAAACTGCACGTCCTGGCGTTGTCTCCCCCTCTTCCCCCCTTATACTGAACATGACGTAACTGGTATGGAATATCCTCTTTGGCCAATTCGGGTCACCTGTCCTGGCTGCGTCCCCTCCTTTCTCACTAGTAAGGAAGTATTCAGAGCTGAGAAAGGTCCTTGATTGCCCGGCAACAAATCGGAGACATCAGGGCGCTATCAGCACTATTCTCATGCTAACACCCAAACATGGCATTCCATTCACTGCTAAAAAAAGTTTAACTCCATCATAGCTGAAACCAGGACAAGTGTGAAGCCCAAGGATCATTTTGGCTGAAGCGTACTTCACTTCTTAATATATCTGTGAAAGCAGGCTGTTAGAGCACAGCAAATGTACAGGGGGATGTGATACTGGGAGTAAGACTGGCTCCTTTGAAGCAGAGAATGGGGATCCCTCTACCCACATCCACTCAGTCTTGCATGGGACTAGGGGCAGAGAGGTGGTTAGGAAACAACTCCCCAGCCCTGTGATCCTCCACAACATGGAGGAGTAAGAAACAGGGTGGCTGGGTACCACTGAGTGGGATGGGTGTAGAAATATCACTGTCCCGGGAACTGGCTGCTCTGGGCCACATCCCCTTGTCTTGCACCAGCAAGTGGGGAAGGGGGTGCGAGGCGACATGCTGGAGGGGAGGTGTCTCACTACGTCCTTTCTGGGAATGTGGGAAGAAAATGTCAGTCCTATCAAACTCAAGTGTGAGCAAGCCATTAGTTTCCCGTGCCTCTGGGAATATGCAGCCAGAAAAAGAGAAGGATAAATAGAGGAGGGTATGTTAAGGGTCGTAGTACAACCAAGCCACTGTGATATTTATATCTTGTTGCAACGATCTGGCATTGAACCACAGAAATGGATTTCTTTATTTCCTCCCTGTCTAAGGCAAGATTTGCCTCACACTTTCATTACAGATAAATTCACCATGTTCATTTCCTTTCTCAGGCAGTTTAAGAACCACCACAGTTATCACAGAGCAGATTGTGGATATTGCTTACAAAATGTGTTATATTGTTCACCTAGGTCAAATCTGATCTTTTTATTGTCCATGCCACTGAAACCTACTTTAGTACATGTCTAGCTTAACACTTGAGGAGGTCAGTTAATTCTGTAAGCTGCCCTGGTACTTCTGTGTGTGCTTAAATCAAAGCTATAATCATTGGAATTACTGCAATATTAGCTTTTAAAATTAAAGTGATCTATTATAGTCTCCACATTACCATTTAGTATGTCTTCCTACCTTGATTATTTGATTTATCATTTGATGTATTTTTTTATTATTATTTGATATATTTCGTTTATTATTATTTTATATTTCTTATTTGCTCATTAATTTTCACAACATCTATTGCAACTATAGTTCGGACCTATTCTTAGGTCATAGATGGTAGGTAGGTGGATTAAGTATGTGGCCATTTTCAGATAACGATCAAGCCTGGCCTCTGGGAACTGTTGTTAATGCATCTGTAAGAGGCAGTTTATGACAAGAGCAGTTTGGAAGTTTCTTTTGCATTACAAGTTGGTAAGTGTGGCAGCTACATGTTCCCTTGCCTCAGAGAGCTGGCAGGACAGTTACACCAAATGACATCCCAAGGCTACTTGGTACAGGGCTTACAGTGCTTTGAGTGACATGTCTGCACCATCGTTTGTTGAGCCCAGCCTTGTAAATCCCAACATATTGAGACAATTAGTAGACAGGATGTTCTTGCAATGTACAGACCAATTCTGCCTAGAGAAATTGATAAATCCAGCAAGTCGCAAAGATGCTGTAAAGGCACCTTTTGATTTTCTTTCCCTATCATCACAGATTCACAGAATTGTAGGGGTTGGAAGGAACCTCAAGAGATCATCAAGTCCAACCCCCCAGCCAAAGCAGGCTCCCTAGGACAGGTCGCACAGAGAGGTGTCCAGACAGGTCTTGAATAACTCCAGAGACTCCAAATATATACTGGCTACAGTCTTAGAAAACCTGAGAAACAAGGCTTTTGAAAGCAGAGAGCCTATGAGGAAACAACACATTTACAGACAATTGGTGTGCTCAGGTACCACTAACGTCTATGATTTCACTAGTAACTAGCTCCTGGGTAGTACCACTGAGTAGTTTGAAGTCAGAACTGAAAATTTAGAGCTTAGGGCTAGTTTTGTGACCCAAGAAAATTATTTTATTCCTTCCATTTATTCCTGTTGTATCGTTTAAACACTGGGACATCGTATTGCACATCTACTGATGTTTTCAGATACTTGCCGTGAGCAATACTAAGCAGATTACATCGCAGGAATCTGATCTGCAACCTACTGAAACACACTTTAGCTGGCATGAGCCAGAATAATGCTGTTAAATGGCATTGAAAAACTGCTGTACGTACATTAATTTTAGACAATATGCACATTATCTTAAAGAACTCACAGTTCCAGAAAAGAAGATTACATGAAAGATTATTCAGCACTAAGCTGAATGATGATGCTTTTTCTGGTCTTGACGTACAATGAAAAGTACATGGAAGAAAGCAAAAAGGCAAATAGCATTGGAAAGACATGTACATATCCTAAATTAGTATAGGTCCCAGGTGGTAGCATCTTCATAATGACCAGTCCCAAGACATTCAGATGGATCATTGCACTGTTTTACTAAAGGGATTTCAGTGTTTCTGGCTTCCAGGAGATAAGAGATGCCTGCAGCTGGTGGAGAGGAGATGTTTGACTTTCCTTTTTGAAAATTACTTTTTCCACCTAGCACCCCCTGGGTTGCAGAATTGATGTGGTAACTAATTTAGCCTTTTCTGGTTCACAGAGAATCATTCTTGTCTTGACTTGCCCCTGTACTCGGCATTGGTGAGGCTGCGCCTCGAGTACTGTGTCCAGTTCTGGGCTCCTCACCACAAGAAGGACATGGAGGTCCTGGAGCGAGTCCAGAGAAGGGCAACCAGGCTGGGGAAGGGGCTGGAGGGCAAATCCTATGAGGAGCGGCTGAGGGAGCTGGGGCTGTTTAGCCTGGAGAAGAGGAGGCTGAGGGGAGACCTTATCACTGCCTACAACTACCTGAAGGGAGGTTATAGAGAGATAGGTGATGGTCTCTTCAGCCAGGTGACAGGTGATAGGACAAAGGGGAATGGCATGAAGCTGTGCCAGGGCAGGTTTAGATTGTATGTTAGTAAAAAATTTTTTACTGAAAGAGTTGTCAGGGCCTGGAACAGGCTGCCCAGGGAGGGGGTTGAGTCACCTTGCCTGGATGTGTTCAAAAAAAGGGTAGATGAAGTACTTAGGGATATGGTTTAGTGAATGGTTGGACTTGATGATCTTAAAGGTCTTTTCCTACCTTGTTATTCTGTGATTCTGTGATTCTGTGATGATCAGAGGGCTGGAGCACCTCTGCTATGAAGACAGGCTGAGAGAGTTGGGCTTGTTCAGCCTGAAGAAGGGAAGGCTTCAGGGGCACCTTGGAGCAGCCTTCCAGTACTTGAAGGGGCTGGAAAGAGACTGTTTATAAAATAAAAGTCAGTGAACATGGTGTGATAGTGAGTTTGTATGTAAACCTCAGATATAAAGAGATGGTGCTCCCTAGCATTCTTTTGGCACATTATCAGCTGTATCTTAGCTGATGTATAGAAGCAGATTAATACATTATTAGAGTATCTTTTTCTATCCCCTGCTCATCACCACATTCAAAGTGAAATCCACATACTGAAATACTCTTCAAGAGGTGTTTCTGAATGTTTTTCCGGTCACAATGACTGGACATTGGATACAGTGTAAGGGCATCTTGCAATTATCAGATTATTCTGAAGAAAATAATACCATCATTTAAGGAATGCCATTTAAGTTCATTTAAGATGGGTACTTTTCATCCAGGTGTGGTTTCTTTATTTGGTTCCTACATGGACTTTCCTCTCATAAACAAACACTGTAAAAATGATGGAAAGTACATAAACTAATAGTGATTGCTCAGAAAGTCAAGGAATTTTGGTCCTGATCTAGACAACAGTAATATGATGTGGGTCTCTAGTGGAAGTACATTTGAAGGGTAGGTGGGCAGGAGATATTCCAGCCTGTGTTTATGAACCAAAAAATAGGAAAGGCCCGCAAGAGTTGTTAGTGAGTCAGCAAGACAAGTCAAAGTGGACTATAAAAATATTTTTTGCTTATCTGTTGTCAGAGGTGACTCATGTCTCGAAAATAGAAGAATGCATTTGGGTTAGTCTTTTGTGAGCCGGAAAGATGTAATACAGCTGTTGATTTTTTCTTTTAAATCTGAGTATGAAGAGAGAGAGAAATAAGTGAAATAAATAAATAAATGAAATAAACATGCACTATAGGAATGTAGCTCATCTCCTTACCTTTGATTACTTTTGGTCCTCCACAAAAGCTGTGATGTAATAAGGTAATGCAAATGAAATGTAAGGGCTGTCAGAGAAAGTGTTTCTGCACATGCCGAAATTTGTTCCTTTTTAATGATAATCATAGAATCATAGAACGGTCTGTGTTGGAAGGGACCCCAAGGATCACAGAATTCCAACCCCCTGCCACAGGCAGGGCCACCAACCTCCAGGCCTGGATCTAGACAAGGTTGCCCAGGGCCCCATCCAACCTAGACTTGAACAACCCCAGGGATGGGGCATCCACCACCTCTCTGGGCAGAATGTATGTCTCTAAATATTGATTCAAAAAATCTGCTTATTAATGGATGCTGGTGCTTCAGACAATGCTCTTGATAAACAAGCCAAACCACAAAATACATTAAACGGGCAGATGATTGCTGCCTGCTGATTTCAGTGGAGTTCTGGCCAGGAAGTCAGGCTAGATGATAGCGCCGGCCTTCTGGCCCAAATCCAGATGTCTCTTTGCTAATATACACACATTAAAAAAAAAGAAAAAGGCATAATCATAGAACAATCTGGAAAAGCTTGCAACTCCACAGATTAGTTACTATCTGTAACAGAAAGCTGTCATTTCATACTTTTTCTTTGCATTGCTCTCTGCTTCTTGCCCTATGTTTTCTCTAAATAGTGAAATTTCATGCCAATTTATGAGATGGATTTTTTTAAGAGATGCAGAAATTCCAAAGCTATAACTGAAGCCATTGAATCTCAAAATTAAGCTATGCAATGCTTAGAAATGTTTGCCACCTGTTATAATTAAAACTTTTAAACAACTCTCATTACTCCTGATACACTGATACATTAGTTTTCTCTGTGATGTGAAAGCCCCCTGCACTGAAATCACGTGTTGACTATTTTAGAATCAACATCACTTCAGTGAAAGAATTATAATATGTTTTTCACCACAGCATAATTTCAGGGCATTGTGAAATACAACTTCAGTAGGTTTCATTAAGCAGCAGTGTCCTGGTGTCATATTGAACCATTGTGTCTATGGCAACATGTTCCTATTCTCATGGATGTTGTATATCTGCCATCATCTCTGAATTTCTTTTTTAGATAATTAATACAGAATCCAATGCTAATTGTCAAGCTCAGAATGAGAATTGAAGTTCAAGCATAAAGCACCTTCTGCCTACATATAGTCCTACACAGCTTGAATAGGAAAAGACCTTTTTTTTGCTAATTGAACCAGGAAACATTTGGGACCAAAACAGATCACAATTTACTTTTCATTTCCTGGCTTCTGCTACTACAAGGAAGATCCTTTTATTCATTATTTCATTATTACATGCAAATAGTGTACATTAGAATGTTATACCTCTACCCTAGAAGATGAATTGGTAGCCGAGGCTCTCAGGATCTCTTTTTCAGCTCACCAAGAGTGACAGACAGGTCTACCCTCAGTTTGCTCATCTTCAAAATGGTATTTATGGTATCATTCCCAGTAAGGATTCTCAAAACATCAATGCTCCTATTACAAGTCCCAGTCCTTGCTGCTCTGCAATACCACTGCTACTGCATCTTACCTTTTAGTAAGGGCACACTTCAGTCTGCAAAGCTTTGGATGACAAATATAAGTAATAGCAGTTAATATTTTCAAGTCATCTTTAGAGACTGATCAGAAATATTTTATTTCCTTAATCTGAGCAAACACATCTCCATGCTCATTGAATCTTTGTGCTCTACCACCTGCAGTGTGCAGCTTTATGCTTTACCAGATACAGCATTTCCCAAAGTGGTTTTTCCTAGGTGGATGCATTTATTTGTGCCTTTCTCCTCTCTATCACAAACAGCATGCTTGACTTCAAGAATGAATTTTGATCTTTCTCACAACCGTCCGAGCACATATTAAAGACATTTCGAGGTTGGCACCCCATACTTCTAGAAAAAAAATGGCCAAGAATTTAGCACTGCTGTAGTCTTAGTAAAATACCAAAATCAATTAGATGTCATTTAATAATATTTCTTTGGACTTTCCACTAGAATACACCATCAACATACTCATATCTATTCAAATGATGTAAAAAATATTGTGCTAATGTTTTCCTGGTATTCGTTCTTACCTTCTGCTCAGCCATAGGTGCCAAAGGTGCAACACCCCAAGCAGCCTATAATGTCTTCATCTTGCCTATAGGAAGAATTTTTTACTGCACTACTTCTTATTTTGTTATATTATTTCTATCTATTCTACAGTCTCCACATAAAACAAGTTCAAGGTGAAGGACATGAGTGGGGAAGGGAATTTATGCCCTCTAGCCAAATTTTCTGATGAAGCCTCTGACAGTTTTACTCCTGAAACAGAATTCAGAGCTATGCAGGTAACATGTCAGAAGGTCCAGCTGCAGAAATAGGACACAGAAATAAATTAGTCAAGGAATACTCTTTAATTCCAAGAAGACAAACTGCATATGAAAAATCTTAGTGGAGGGGTAGCTGATCGATGCCTTTTGCAAATCAGAGGTTGACTGGTTTAGGCAACAGGTCATGGCTCTTATGATGCAGTTTAGTTCCCTGCTTTGCCACAGACACACATCAGTGTGATAAAGAGCAAGATGTTTAATCTATAAGATCTTGGGTTCTTATATGTCAAGATTAGCTCATGAACATGGTGAAGACCTTTAGATTTTGTGGGATTAGCAGATGCTACCAAAAGTGCCACACTATAAACAATGTTAAATCAAGTCTAACCTAATCCAAACTAATCTGGGACATAGCCTGACAGGCTGCTGCAACTCACCTTTGGGAAGACAGACAGTTAATCCCTGACTAAATCTTTCCTTGACCTCTGTCTAACTACCTCTAAGCAGCAAAAAAATCTATATGAAGTTAAGATTATTTTTAGCATTATGGCGATGGTGCAGAAGAAAAAAATATGTTCTCTTCTGACCTGAGACCCTTGTGTTTGCATTGCTCACTTGGGACTAGTATTGTCATTTTCAGAGAAGGTTTATATGGCTAAATGCTGAGTGGATAGGTTTTCCTCTTGGTTCCTCATTACTCACCAAGGAAAAGATAGAGAACTAAATTAAGGAGTCTCTATAGATCTTCAGAGTCTCCTGAATTCTTTCTGCCTATGGAGAGTGACACATACCCAAAACAGGTTGTCCTCTGCACATCCTGAGATGTCTACCTCACTCCTTAGCTATGGTAGGCAGATTTACCATCCTCTCTGCTTTCAGGCAGATGCCTACAGTTTCAGTAAGAATGAGCCCAAGTTAAGCACTGGATTTAGCCTTAATGCAACTGATGGACCCATGCTAGGAAGCTCGGTAATATTGCTGCATTTATTGATATGCCACATCACACACAACTGTGTTACTAAATCTACAGACTGCAATCCAAGTTATATTTTTAGTTACTGAAACAAAATTTCAATAAAATAACCCCCTCATAGAAACCAGACCAATCTACTTCACACATAAACCCACCATTTTGGTGTATGACTCTGAAGGAAAAAGGTTCCTTAAGTGTGCAGGGAAGGTTAATCAAAACTGCACCCCATCCCTACACATGGTCACTGGAAATGTGATTTACCCACTTGCTTTCCTTCCAGAAAGCTACAAAAATGGATAGAGGATTAAGGAACTCCTTTCCATCAGTAATGCAAAAGCTGAGTCACCTCTTGATATTCAGTCCGTAGCCTAAAATAGCCTAACCTTGAGAGGAAATAGCCAAGATTTATAGATAAAGAAGCTGAAAAGAAATGAATCTGTGTATGGGAAAGCCTAAAACCTGATAACCACCCCTGTGATGAACTGCCAGACTGCAGAACTCAGCAGCTGGCTAACAAATAGTTCATAGCCATGAGGAATGCAGTTGTGAAGAGCAGGAATGTTAATGGGGTCTCCTGCATTAGGCTTGACTAAAGGGATGTTAAATACTAAATTAAAACATAAGTACTGACCAGAGACCATATACAAGGATAGCAATTTGGGAGCATTTTCAGCCTATGTTCTCTCTTCAAAAGTCACAGAATCACAGAATCACAAGGTAGGAAAAGACCTTTGAAGATCATCAAGTCCAACATTCTCATCCTAAACTAAATAATATCTCTAAGTACCTCATCTACCCTTTTTTTGAACACATTCAGGGAAGGTGACTCAACCACCTCCCTGGGCAGCCTGTTCCAGGCCCTGACAACTCTTTCAGTGAAAATTTTTTCCTGAACATCTGATCTGACCCTGCCCTGGCGCAGCTTCATGCCATTCCCCCTTGTCCTATCACCTGTCACCTGGCTGAAGAGACCATCACCCATCTCTCTACAACCTCCCTTCAGGTAGTTGTAGGCAGTGATAAGGTCACCAGCCCCAGCCCCAGCCCCGGCTCCCTCAGCCACTCCTCATAGGATTTGCCCTCCAGCCCCTTCCCCAGCCTGGTTGCCCTTCTCTGGACTCGCTCCAGGACCTCCATGTCCTTCTTGTGGTGAGGAGCCCAGAACTGGACACAGTACTCGAGGTGTGGCCTCACCAATGCCGAGTACAGGGGCACAATCACCTCCCTAGACCTACTGGCCACACTGTTTTTGATACAAGCCAAGATGCCATTGGCCTTCTTGGCCACCTGAGCACACTGCTGACTCATATTCAGTCTGCAGTCAACTAACACCCCCAGGTCCTTCTCTGCCTGACAGCAGAGTCCTACCCCTAAACATGCTCCTTCCCCTAGACATGTCCTTCCCCTAGACATGCTCCAACAGCTCCATGCCTTTCTTATGTTGGGGACCCCAGAGCTCTCATTCATCTCCTCATCCATCCCCAGACAGAGCTCCATGCACTCCAGCTGGTCATTGACACAGAGGGCAACACCTGCTTCCCATCTCCCCTGCCTGTCCTTCCTAAAGAGCCTGTATCCTTCCATTCCAACAGTCCAGTCATAGGAGCCTTCCCACCACATCTCTGTGATGGCAATAAGATCGTAGTACTGTAGGTGTGCACACATCTTGCAACTCCTCTTGTTTATTCTCTATGCTATGTGTGCTTGTATAAAGGCATTTCAGTTGGGCCTCTGAAGAAACTGATTGACTGGTTGGAATTCCTTTGTGCTGCACTTCAGTTGCTCTCCAGCTGACCTGTGGTCATTCTCCAGTCTCTGGACTTCTATTGCTGGCACTGGATTCTCATCTTTTTAGACTGGTAGATCTTTATCATCCTGTTGGAATTTAAAAGTTGCTTGTATTATGATTGACAGTAGACTTTGGTGCGTTTTTTTTTTTCCTAAGAGATTTGATGTTATTTTTGGTTAATGTGTAAAACAGGGCATGTTATATCTTCTTTGGGTCAAGGGGACTGCTCTTTCTAGAACTATTTAAATAAAGTATTAAGGGAACTGAAAATTTTTCTCTCGGATAAATATGACTTTAGTCAATTGATATTCCACTGTCAGCATGCATGTCTCATTCAGTATTGTCCTCCATGCAAAAGAGATATTGACCCTGCATACTACACTGTGAATAATTTTGCATATAGATGTAATAACAAAATGTTTATATACAGCCCCATAGCCAGAACAATTACCAGAGATTTTTAGCTTTTATAAATGGTTGCAGAGAAAGCAGTGCTAGAGTCAGTTAGCTTGTGAAATATCATCAGATTATAGCAGTAATTTGCATTTTATAAGATATTTCAACTGAAGACATTCTCTGAATTTATCTGATCTTCGCTGGATATGACTCAAGGGAATACTGTAGTGAGAAGAGGACATCTGTGGAAGAAATATGCAAGGCATGGTATTTTAAAAGGAAACCTCTAAATGCTTGGAAATAATTTAATTGGTTAAATAATATCAGTGCAAAAATGTTCTTTAACTTCTGAGAAACAGTAAAATTGTTTAGATACTATCAGTGTAAAAAGTTTCTATTCAGGTGTAACTTGTTGAAAATATTTGGTAGGCTGAGATAAAATTTTCAGTGATAAGAAGCTGAAGTGAATCATTTAACTTCCTAAACTATTTTTGATAATATTGAAATCCTCTACTTTGGTTCTGGCATTTACATTTGCTTTATAATACTAAACTAGCATTAGATGTTAATATTCTACATTTAATTTTCCATATATTCAGCAATTTTTCTTTGTGGAAACAAAAATCTCAGTGGCTTAAATTGACAAAGCTCTTAAGCACATTTTAAAATTTTCACTTTTTGTGCCAAATTCTCCACAGCTCAAGTCACTGCTGTCCAAAAAGAAATAATTATGCTCTGTCTACAACATCTGACATATTTCCTTGAACCTAGAACAGCAAAACAGTGGTAATAGTTGTTCAGTCAAAAGATGTTGGGCATCACTACACAGTGGAAAATTGAAAAACTACCTTTTTTTTTTTTATGATCCCATTAATTGTAGATCCTAAAAAGATGAGGTCTAACTGCTGAGATAGGTCTTCTCAACAGCAGCTTTCAGGAACAGCAGCTGAAATTATCAAAAGCAACAGTGCATCCAAAGCCACGCTGTCTGATTAGCTGAACATCATTTAGAGGATGTAGATTTTTTCAACTTGCTGCTCAGGAGTACTTTTGTTTTGGGATTCCTGTTTGAAAGACTGTACCATTCACCTTGTTTTAGCAATTTAGAAATAATATTTCAATTGGTGTGTAGGAGGCATAGAGGGATGTAGCAGAAAGGGGAGAGGGAACAAGTGCCAGCAATGCTCTTCTGATTATAGTAATATGTATATGGAAATTAACCTCTTAATGGTTCCAAAAAGTTGACTGTTACATGCACTTTTCAATGTGTGCATGTATATTTATGTATGCATATATATACAATTCCCTGTTTTTAGTGGTGCCTGAGTTATGAAACTCATTCTGAGTGCCCAGTGGAGACAAAGTTGCATTACACTTGCTGTAAGATAACAGCAACAGCAGAGTGGTATCAGTTTGTAAGTGACAGAAGGTCACACAGGATGAAACCATTTTCTTTAAGTCACCTGCTTTCCTAGATACCCCACTTTAAAAGGACAATGCAATTAACAGCCAGTGAGGTTGTAGGGTGACATACAGAACGGGTAAGTTTAAGACATAGGTGATAATGTGGTTTCTGAGAAAGACACCTGAGAATTTTCTGCAATTTGTGTTTAAAAAATAGGAAACAGTTCTAGAGGTACTAGTGGAAGGGCAGTCACAGAATCATCGAATGATTTGGGTTGGAAAAGACCTTTGAGATCATCGAGTCCAATCACCTTGCTTTGGACGGGGACATCTTCCACTGGGCCCGGTTGCTCTGTCTACCTGACTTTGAACGCTTCCAGGGATGGGGCATCCACAGCTTCTCTAGGCAACCTGTGCTGGTGCCTAATTACCCTCATCATAAAAAAAAAAAAAAATCTTCCTTATGTCACATCTAAACCTATCCTTTTTAATTTAAAACCATTGTCCCTTGTCCTATCATTACAGGCCCTTGTAAACATTTCCTCCCCAGCTCTCTGAAAGGCTGCAATAAGGTTTCCCCAGTGCCTGATAATTCCCCAACTCTTTCACGCTTTCTTCATAGTTTTCCCTCCACCATTTTTGTGGCCTTCCTCTGGCTCCAAGTCCATCTCTTTCTTCTGCTAGGGACTGCAGAACTGGATGCAGTACTCCAGGTGAGGTCTCAAGAGAGCAAAGGGAGAATCATCTCCCTTGACCTGCTTGCCACACCTCTGTTTTTGCATCCCAGGATATGATGTGCTTTCTGGTTTGCAAGTGCACGTTGCCAGTTCATATCCAATATTTTATCCACCAGTATTCCCAAATCCTTTACTGCAGGGCTTGTCTCAATCCATTATCTCCTAGTCTGAATTAATACTGGTGATTGCACCAGCCCAGGTGCAGGATCTTGCACTTGGCTTCGTTGAACTGCATGAGATTCACATTGGCCCACTCCTTGAGCCTGTCAGGGTCCCTCTGCATAACATTCCTTCCCTCGAGTGTATCAACTGCACCATTCAATTGTCATCTGCAACTATGCAGAGGGGATACTCCCACTGTCTATATCATTAATAACGGTACAGAGCACTGCTGGTGTGAGTACAGATACCTGAGGGACATCACTGATCTCTATTTGGACATTTAACCGTTGACTGAAATGGCCATCCAGCCAACTTCTTGTCCATCAAATAGCCCATTCATCAATTCCTTATCTCTCCAATTTAGGGACAAGTATGTTGTGTGGGACTTTGTCAAAGGCCTTACAGAATTCAAGGTAGATGACATTAGTTGGTCTTCCCCTCTCCAGCAGCACAGTCACTCCATCACTTCATCAAAGTTCAGCAGATTATTTAGGGATGATTTGCTATATGAAGCCATGTTGGCTGTTTTTTACCATCTCTCTGCCATCCATATCCTTTGACATAAATTCCAGGGGATCTGTACAATGATTTTACCAGGCACAGCGGTGAGGCTGACTGGTTGGTAAGTTCCCAGGTCCCTACTTTTTTACTCTTTTTACTCTTTTGTGCTGGGGAAGAACTTTTCATCAGGGCATATAGCGATAGGACAAGGGGTCACAGTTTTAAACTAGAAAAGGAGACATTTAGGTTGGATATTAGGAAAAAACTCTTCACTATGGTGGTAGATCACTGGCACAGGTTGCCCAGAGAGGTGGTGGAGGCCCATCCCTGGAGAAATTCAAGGTCAGACTTGATGGGGCTCTGAGCGACGTTATCTAGTGAAGATGTCCCTGCTCACTGCAGGGCATTTGGACTAGATGACCTCTAAAGGACCCTTCCAAACTTACACATTCTGTGATTCTGTGATTCTATGATTTCCCTTTTTCCAGTCACTGGGTGTTTTGCCTGACTGCTGTGGCTTTTCAAATATGATGGAAAGCAGCTTACCAACTACATCTGCAGTTCCCTGAGGACCATGAGATGCATCTCATTGATTCCCATGGACTTGTGTGTACAGCTGAAAATAGTGCAGCTGAAATACAGCTGAAAATATTTTGACTTGATGGCTAAAAGAGGAGGTGAAGTATGGAACGAAATAACTGATAAAAGTCTACAGGAAAACTGTACTCTGTCACAGGGAGATTTTTTTCTGACATATTGTTCTTAGATAAATTCTTTAAGTCTTAATCTGGGGATTATTTTTATGGTTTTGATAGTATAAGAAAGCACCTTGCTTTGGCAAGGTGTTATCAAATGTTGGGAGTCACATGTCCCAGAGGAGACACAGATACAGCTTGCATCACCAAATTTTTTAGAGATAGGTTGCTGACAAGGAGTTTTGTAACACTGCGTGTAATATGGATGCCTGATTTAAGAACTCTCTTTTTAGATTCCATAGATAAATTCACAAATTGTATTTGTAAAAGCTCTGATTGCAAGCGGATCATGAATTTACAGTTGTAGAGGTAGATTATTTTGGTTTATTTGGCTGTATTTGAAAGAGAATTGTCTCTACTAAGATATTTCTTACTCCTTTTTTTGGTAATATACTTATTTTTATTTTTTTAAAGAAAGAAAATATACTATTATAATACATAGATTACCTATTTATTCTTTACTGAGACAGATAATTTGCTTTTGACTCATGAGGCTTCTAGAAATACCTTGGTTCATGATTTGAAATCTTTAAAACATAGAAAATATATTAATTCCCTTGTAAATGGTTTCCCTCAATTATCTTTTGTTTTCACATGCTATGCATGTTTGAAATAACTTTTCAAGAACTGCCTAAATTTAAATGTATTTTCAAAACAAGGTATTTATCTCATTGATCAGCTAATTGTTATCAATTGATGAAGAGGAATAGTTACAGCATTGCTAATGTACATCCATCATTACATTCTATTGTAAAACATAGCACTTTGCTTGTTTAATGAAAATATTGGCTACAATGACAACAAAAAGCCTAAACCTGTGTTTTCATTAAAGCATAGGTTACTTCCACTGTTACACAATTTTATATCATACTTCATCTAACAATAGGTTCCCTTTAAATAGTTTCCTTGCCTAGAATCACAGTACAAAAAATAAAAACTGAGGTGTTTTGACACATGCAGATCTTTATCAAGTACAATGCAAAATCAAGTTTTTCTTATATAAATTTACAATAAGAGGTTTTTTTATTTTTTTCCCAATACAAAAAGACTACAGTAATTTCCTGGATGTAAATTGCTGGAGGTTTATTTTTAAGTACTGTAATAAATGCAGTTGAACTTTGGAAGTTCATTCCTTCTTCATTCATGCTGTTACCATGGAAATATGGATTTTATGCTTAAATGAATTAGCTTAGTTCATAAATTATAGTTCATAAATTATAAAAGTAAATGTTAATTCATAATTGGGGAGTGATGGCAAATTGTGAAAAGATAGACATAATTTTCCCCAAGTTTTTCAAACAATCATGGTAAATTATAATTTTTGTGTGTGTGTGGGGAAAGAAGAATAAGCTTCTAAATGTCCAGATGTTTTACCTTGTGTTGTACTCTACATCTGTGTATATGAGAAGGGACCAACCACCTTGTATATTAGCTTCACAGTGCTATCAAAGTGACAATATTACTCTACAAAGGTGAAAATATAAAAAGCACCATGCACAGACAAGCTTCAGCATGCATTTGCTTTTCTAGTGGTTCAGAAATGTAGAGTTTAGGGCTTAATGTCTTTCCTGCTAATTTATTATGACTTCACAGAAGTGGAAACTTAAAAACACTCCAAAAAGAGCAGTTTTGCTAAGTTAACCTCATTTAGACAAAAGGAGGTACTTTCCTGTTCATCATCTTCTTGGTCTTCACAGAAACATTGCCATAATAGGAATAAAGGACCATCTAAAGCAAAGACTGTATTCCTTTCCCAAGAAATGTTGAAAGATGTGTTAGACAAACATTTGCCAAGATCAGTCTATGTATAGTTCATCTTCCTTCAGCAAGGAAGACAGACTAGATAATCCACTTGGATTCCAGTTTGTCATGGCCTTTAATACAACTGTGGATGGAAATACATTTTCAAAGGTGTTATGATGACAATGCAGATCAAGAAGAAAGGCAGATGTCCTTTCATACTCATGAAATGAAACACAGATTGTGAAAACATGTTAGTCATCAATCTGAGTGTAATTCAGGAAATTCAGAGCTGAAAAAAGCCTTCAAAACCTGGGACTCTCAATGGAGGCTGTAATGGAGTCATGGCTTTTCAATCAGTTGGATAGGATGAGATATAAGTTATCTTGATCTACATGCTACAGGGACAGCAGAATTACAAGTGGACTTTGAGTAGCTCAAGATGCTTTGTGGAGCCTTATCCAGTTCCTTCTTTGTGGGCCTCTGTTGCTCGTTTTATGTATTCTGGTTTAGGGTCATGTGGAGCAATGAGGAGGCCTTTCCTGAGAAACTCACAGTCATAGATAAGACTCACTTGGTCAGGCCATTGTTCACTGATTTTTGTTTATTATTTGGCCATATAGTTTCTTTACACTTGCTTATTATAGATGGATTTATGGCTGTTTTGAAATACTAACACAGTTCATAAAATATGTATAAAACCAATATTGAGAAGGAATGATTTCTAAATAAATTATATGTTTTTCTCATTTATCTGATCAAAACTTTCCTCATTGCAATCACAGAGGACAGAAATCAGAGACATTAGGAAGAAAAATAGTAAATGTTCAAAAATCAGACAATTATATTAACAAGATTGTGCAGGAAAAAGGAAATGGAAAGTTTTCAGGAAAAACTGTGGCTTAATTTACATCAACCCAGGGGGAAGTCTTTGCTGTTTACTGGCCTGGAAGAGAGGAAGAATATTTGACCCAGCAACTTTTTCATCAGAATGTTAGGGTGCCAGAGAGATGTTTACAGTACTGGAGAGGAGAGTTTGTAAATAATCTGTTCAGCCTTTTTCTGTCTCTTTCTCGAAATTTTAAGTTTAGCTGAGCCCCAGCTGCTGATTTAGCTCCTCTGTCTGTTATGTTTTACTAGGCTTCGCTGTAATGCAAAGCCTAAGCAAACGTTCTTGCTAATTATGGCTTTTGCTCCATGTTCTTCTTTCTGCAGTTGTTTCCAGATACCCCACAGACTCAGTCCACTCTTCAGTAGTCAACATTTTCTATCTAGAAACCACAGATCCCACAACAACCAAGACCTGCAATCTGTATCAAGGCTTCCTGCAATATGACACCCCGATATGGATATTTTCAATACAATGAACTTCATATAACTGTGGAAAATAACATTTTTATGACAAAATGTTATGAAAATAACATTTAAAGTCTCAGAAGTGGGAAAGGAGTAAAATCATTCTGTTTTAAAGCTCATGTGTTGAAAACAGAGGCATTTAATAATATAGGACTAGGGTGCTAAATAGGTTGCATCACTGCAGTGTGCAATGACAGAGTGTGATGGAGCATGACTGTAGCCATGGTGCCATGACTGCACAGGCCAGTACCTCCAGCATCACTGCAAAAAGAGGGAGAATTACAGCGCTGGCTGCTGAAAGTCGGTGTTGCAGATTATCAATGTTGATACTAATAAGAGTTGCGTGGCCAGAGCCTGCAGATGCAAACCACCATTATGTCCAACTCCCTGCAGACAACCACTCTCCCCTCTTTTGAAGGACAGGAGTGTCATTTCTCCCTCTGTCCACTCAGAGCAATGCACCCTCTTCTTCACTCCTTTCCCCCACTTTCTCTCTTTCCTCTAGATAATCTCTGCTTTCCTTCTGATCATCAGAGGATGATCACAAAATATCTCAATGCAGCAAGCCTTTTAAAAGCAATTGATAATATTTACCCATAAATGTGGTGCTTAAATGAAGTGAGGCACATGGCACTGGCATAACACTGGAGAGCATTGCTTGCTTTACTGCATTTTTAGTCTATTACTTTTATTGTTACTCTCCTTTAAAATACAACCCTTTCCATAATTCCCGGGAAAACACACAAAATGGTTAGGCTGCTGAAGATGAAAATGTTACTCCCCAGTTTCACTGTTCCGCTATGAGGTTTTCCAAGTACTGTCTGCTTTGTGCTTGTGTAGTTCTATAGCACAGTGGAGGTCCTTGACCACAGCTTTGGGATACAAGGGCAATAGGTCACTTCTACTACTACTACTACTATTACTGCTACTACTGCTACTTGTTTCTGTTGCATTTCTTGTGGACAGTGACATGCTGCAAAGGACCGCCCCCCACTCACTCCTTTGAAGCAGACTTCCCGCAGGGCCTCCTGAGATCAAGGTCTTCCAGGGCAACACGTTCCCTCTGCTCTCTTTGAACCTTTGGAGACAATTAGGGTTTCCTTGCAAGCTCTCCCATTTGCCCTTCTGAAGGCACAGGAGGATAAAGTAATGATGAAATTCCACAGCTCAAGATCCTGGCTCCAGTGGTTTCTGTTATCTAGGAATATTCAGGTCACAAGATACGTGTCTCTTTTTAAAGAGGGTTTGCAATGCTGCTCTTTGGGACTCCTGCTTCTGTATTGGTCTTATGCTTAAGTTTTTATTTTTCTTTTTCTTTTCCTTTCTTTTTGTTTTGTTTTGTTTTGTTGAAAGGGAGTAACTTCTTTCAGGAACTTCCTCCCTGTGGTCTCCTGTTTAAGACGCCCCAAGCACTTGAAATGTTCTGCTATTTTTGGTATGTCTGTCAGACTTGGGCAAGGCTTTTTCCTTAGTCATTGTTATCAACTTTATGTCAAAGACGGTAAATATCACCAATATGGGAAGCTTTTGAGTAGCTGTTTGTCATGATAAGATACTGTATGTCCTTGATGAGAATGCTGCCTTTAACAATTAGATGGCTGCAGTGAGAAATGTTTTGGCAGAGGTCATCAGACCCTGCAGGGATCTACTTGTGTAGATTACCTGAAGTAGCCCCTGCAAAATGTGTTCAGTTGATCAGCTACCAAGGTAATACCTTGTTGGCTGGTTACAGGGGTCTCAGTTTTCCAGAAAATTCTCAAATGTCCTGCAGTTATTACAGGAGTCTGCCACATGTGTGGGAGTCTTCCCTTTTCACTCTTACAATGTTATGAAGGTCAGGGTCCGTAATTTCATAGATAACTTTTTCTTCTAGACACTCGGGAGTCTCAAGAGGTTTTTCTTGGTGAAGACTTTGGGTATCCATTGCTTCTTGTTCTCCTAAATATAAAACAAGTGTTTTATACAGGTGATCGCTTGGGAATCGCAGAGTTACGCAGCCCTTCTTGTGAGATTCCTATTTTCACCATGTTGGGCGTGTTTGCCTAAACCCCAAACCCACTAACTTTTTAGGATGGCAAAGAAGAAAGTTGTTTCAAAGACTTTGCTGACTGAAACCTTGTGTAATTCCTTTGGCAGAAAGGAGGCTTGAATTTGATTTTCATATGCAGTTACATGCTTGCCTGAGCCTTGCCTTGCTGTTCAGGACTGTGCATCTATTCATCTTTGCTTTTGAATTGCATTTCTCTGGTGGATCAGAATTCCCCAAGATCTGTGATATTTTTACAATTACTAAGATGCTTGATTTTAATTGTTGATGTACTGTACTGCAGAATAAACCACGATTCCTTTCCCTGTCTATTCCCTTGAAGAGTGGCAGAAAAATACATCAATTAATTGTCCCATGCTTTTGCTGAGCAACACGTTACTATGCTTTAGCTGATTTGATGGCTATTGCTGCAGTCAAAGTCTGTATTATCATAACTTTGGGATGTTGCAGCTTTACAAACAATGGCATCTAGACCCCAGTTTCATTGCTAATAAGAAATTGCAGCATTAGATTTAAGAACAGGGTTCATCTCTTTTCTTCTGAAAGTCAGTGCTCATGCCAAAGAAGGTTGTGATTACTAATTATTTAATTTGTATGACAGATGGAGCTGGGGATCAAATTAAGTAGCTGTCTTAGGATACATTGTAGAGCAATATCTAGCTTTAAACACGACTGCCTTTTTCGTTCCTAAAAAAAGGCACAAACAATGACGGGCTAAAAATAGCTGTTCACTTGGAGTTGACGACAGTTTCTGAGAGCTTGTCTTTAGGAAGATGTTGGAAAAAACCCTGCCGTCTTTTCCCCTCCCCCCTTTTTTTCTTCTTTAAATGCACATCCTTCTGTTCAAGCTTCTTCACCTCATTGCCCACAGAAAGAAACCCATGACTTTGATAGGACTTCAGTATTTCTGCAGATTTCCAAGGGGGTTTATATAAAGCATTATTTAAAGAAACCCTAAAAGTCACTGCAGATATTTCTATTAAGTTATGCTTATCCTACACAAATTGCTCTGTGGTGATAGAGAAGGAGGTAGTAAAGCCTTTTCCATTCTTTGCCTCCCACAGTATCTGCTGCAGTGAAAGGAAAAAAAAAAAAGAGGAAGAAAGAAAGAAAGAAAGAAAAAAAAAAAAAAGAGGCTCTTTTCTGGTTTTATTCCTGAAGACTGCTTTGTAATTCAGTACAAATATCGGTGGTTCCCGGTGCTGTAAACAAAGAGTTGAGTCTTTGACTTGGTGTCCCTGCAGTCTAGTAAACAATCAGTTAATTTGTAGCATCCCAGCAGTTGACAGGAGTGAAAGAAGTGGTATGATCTTATTTTTGTGCTCGTGAATTAAAGCTTTGCCTTCTGGCTAGGTTCTGAGTTCCCTCCTTCTGGAAGATATTTGAGCGTTTTAAATTCAGAATATGTAGTTACAAATGTGAGGGCACAGCCTTCTCCAGGATTTTTCTGCTTTCATTTTAATTTTTCTGTGTTTTTAATCCCAGAAAGCAAGGAAATAGTTTGAAAGCGATGTCCAGCGTCTGAGAGCTGGGAGCACAATGCAATTCAGGATCTTTAGAACTAGTCCGCTGCATTTTTATTAAATGAGAGTGAAGGAGTAGGTGGGACTTTTTATTTAAAAATAGATTAGCACAGGGGACTGAACTTGCATTTGAGGAAACCTTAATAAACCAGCCAGCCATTGTCCTTAATCAGGGACTGTATTTGTAAGTAGAACATGTTGAATCTGTCATGATTGATGACGTTGTCTTTGTTAAAAGGGATGCTGCATCTTTAACAAGAGCAGACAGAAACAGTGGAGAATCTACAGTGAATTTGAGAATTGGAAGAGAAACCTTTCTTCATTTTTCCACATATAATGTTTGTAAAATACTGAAAAGAAAAACATCAAAGCCAGGGGGAAATATAAGTAACTCACTGCTTACATTTTAATTCCTCACCTTTCCCCTCTGGGTGAGTTCCCCCTCCTTTTTCCCCCCTGAATTTAAAATGCTGGAAGGAAAAGCAACTGAGGTCCAAGTTTCAGATGCTGAATTCTCTGCTAATTGAAATTACTGGGCATATTACTATATGTAGTCGATGAAGAGATATGTAGCTTTCACTCAGTGCCTTCAAGACATGTCTTTTTGTAGTCAGAAAAACAGAGATGCATTTTCAAACTGACAGAGGGAACGGATGCTCCTTAGTAGCACATGCTCGGGATCGTGTGTGTACCGTTTGTGCAGAGCAGAGACGCTGAATACTGGTCCATATGCTCCTTGTTTACTGCGATGTTTTTTGCATGTTACTGTGCACTCCGGACTAATGTGAAGGTAAGAGGAGACGAGACAACAATTTGGCAGGAATGTACATGTAAAACCAGCTGCAGAAAATGTCTACCTTGTGTTGCTGAGTACTTTGGAATTGCTAGCTGAACAGGCATATTATTACAGGTGGTTGTGGAGGCTTTGTTTTATCGTTGTCTGTGTAGCTAAAGCATAGAAGCATGTTTTAATTTTGCAGCTTAGTGACCTTCAGTTTTTTAACTGCTTGCAGTTCAGGTTCTAGGCTTGTATGATTTGATAAACATGTTTTGCTACTGTCCAGGTAGGCCAGACACGAGATGCCAAAGGCTGTTTGTGCAAAGCTACATAGCTTTATATAGGATAAAATTCCTGTACTCTAGTCCCCCATGCATCCTCCAAGCGATGCTGCTTGCATGCTTTCTTGCTGATTACTTGCCTGAAAACCGGGGGGTCTCGCTGCCGTTCTCTGGATTGTTTTTGTGCTGATTTGTTTCTAACTCAAAACAAAATGCATACAAACAAATTATAAGCAACGTCCTAAGAAATAAAGAGGGGATTATTACTGAAAAATGCTACAGAATAATGCCAGCTGGCAGCACTGGTCTCACAGTAACTATTAACCAGTGTTTGTCAGTCATGTCAACATTTGCTTGCTGTGTTAATTAGTGTCAGAACTTCAATATAAGTTGCTGGATATATTACCTTCTCTGCAAGTAGGACAATATTAGCAGACGGGATCATTGGCATTGAATTGAGCCCTAAGCCAAGCTGTGGGCCAGCTGTGGGAATCCAGTTGCATAATTTAAATGAATTACAGTCCTTAGTCAATATATTGGGGAGGTACTTTTGGCATTCTGGCTGTTTCAAGTTCAAATGAGTCTGTCTATCTGGGAAGGAAGGCACTGGCAAATGCTGGATAATCATAGTTAGGACTGTTTTACCTGGAGAAATAATTATCATTATCTATTTTGCTTTCAAACTACTTTAGGCATGCCTCTGAATTAAAGTGAGTTTTCTGTATTTGCGCTCGGTTTGATAATAATTAAGTTCATTTTTTTTTTAATTTGGTCAAAATATATTTGGGGCATTTGATTTAAAACATATTTTGCTTTAAAAGCTCACATTCTAATAGTCTGCTCCTATGTACGTGTTCAAAGTCTGTACTGATGATTGCTGTACCAAATTGCTAAGCTTTCACATTTTATTACTTTCTAATTAACTTTTGCAGTTCACTTTCTGTGCCACTTCTAAGGAGGAAGGTGAAAAAAATGTATTTTCTTTGAATCTGTGGATAACAAGCCAAAAAATACAAGTTAAAACTTTTAATGCTGTTCTGTCATCCTAAAATACATCCGTTGTCCTTTCCTTATGCTTTCCCTATAATCTTTTTTGGCAAGTTAGTAAATTATATTCACATTATATGCCCTGTAAATTGTCAATATACAGTAAATTGCCAATAAAGACATGTTTTGAGACATTTTTTTATTGCTTGCTTTGTCCCCCAGCCTGCAGTGCTGTGCTGAAGGTGTTCGGTTAAAGTGGGTCTGTTGTTGAGAAATAATTTCTCAGTCTAAATAAGAATAAGGAAATTTCAATATGCCTATTTTTGCTGTAATTACCTCTAGATACCTTATCAGTAAGTACCACAGCAACTGTTGGGAGTCTCATGGATTTAACTTCTGAAACGTCTTTGCTTTCATTCATAAACACAGAAAAAAATGCAAGGTTTGTACTAGCTCTTCTGATGACTATTTGGATAAGATAGTTCATACTTGTTGGGACATCTTCAACTGTCAAGAGTCTCTGGAATACTTGTTTGATATACAGTATCTGTTATTTACATGATATTGTTCTAAGGATCTTATCTTCATTTGTTCTAGTCTTATCAAACTATCCACTTTTAATGTATACTTTGATCACCTACTTTCCAAGTTATGCATTGGGCTACAACATAAAAAAGTTGCACAAACTTTGCAGATTCCCCCCCCAGGCACTGCCCAAGTATGGCAGCACCACTTGAATCTTCAGTAATTCCTATTTTCTTTTTCTGATGCTGAAAATTACTTAATAAATAGGAGTTTATGGAAAGGTGCTCCCCATGCCTGGTCATTTAAAAATGTATTAGATAGCGTTTCTGCAGAACTCTGTTGCATTTAACTTGGTTGGCACTAACTTAAGCTACAGCTTTATGGGTGGCCAAAATAAATGAAATACATTATAAAACATCTGTTTCGAGTTTTGTACTACCCCCCCTTTTAAATGGGTGGAAAAAAAATTTAGTGGTTCTCAAATATTTTAGACTTGAAGTCATAAGATAGAATTAAACTATAAGTACAGGCTGTAACAGGAAATAGATTTGCTTGCCCTGGAAAGTGAAAAAGAAAAGCAATTGGGTCTGTTTCTGATGGCAGCTGCAGTTTATGGCTTTAGAGAAAGCAGATTTTTCAAGTTCAAGGTAGGACTCTTGCTTCTTGATTGCCAGTCTTTCTGAAACTGCCTGTATGAACTTGGTTAGCATATGCAGACTTAGAAAAGGAGGTCTATCCCATGCATTCTTAATCAAAGCCCATTTTTACTGCTGACTAAGGAATAGTACTGACCATGAACATGTACCTGCCTATGTGAATAATTATTTCTTCCCTCCCAAGCAGAAACTAAGTCAGTGGTTAAAAAAGGCAGAAAGATGTCTGAAAAGTTATGAGCAAAATATCTTTCTCTCTCAGTTTCTCTGAACCTATGTTTTTAATATGAAATTCAGATTGATTTAAAAAAAATATATATATATTGCTTAATGTTGCCTGTTTACTAGGCATAAGGTTATTAAAATTCTACATTTTTGAGTGATCTCTTTCTTGCTCTTTCATGTATGCACAATTTTGTACCTCAATGGAAGATGTCACAAATTAGCAGAGAAGTGAGGGAATTAAAATCTAAAAGCAGTGCCTCCAAGACCACAAGTGTTCTTGTGGAAATGTGCAGCATGCCTGAAAAAGTGAACTCCTAGTACACAGAGAAGTTAAATATATTGTTGTGTTTTCAGCATGACTAAGTCTCAGGAGCACAGGGTAACTATGGCAGGGGGCTGCCCACTATCAAATACTTGTAGTTTTAATTGTGTCCACTGTGTATTGAAAAAATATATTTATATGCAAGAGATTTTTAGTGGTTGCCATTAAAAACTTTCTGTTCTTGGCTTAGGCAAGTATTTGAAATTCCCTCAGCATTAGCAATACTTCTTGTAAAACTATGGGAAACATTGCAAATCTTTAGGTTCCTTTCTCTGAACTTTTATGGACTGGGGTCTTGCTTTTCTGGAGTTTGGCCTTCTGCTTCCCTTGATGAATTCTGTGTGTCATTCTGAAAGATTTTACTGTGAATCTGGGCTGCTATGTCTGACTGACAGTTTGAAGGTCTTACTGGAGGCATCACTGGTGCCTCTGGGAATTCAGGTAACAGAGCTGATAGTTTTGCATGGACTTACTGTGAGCGCTGGGCTCTCTCGCCTTCACACCTTATTGTCAGAAGCAGTCAGCTCTGGCTTTGGGGTCATCAAGAGCTTCATGTAAAGATCAGGGTCTTTGGGGGTTTTTCTGTGTGTTATGAATTCAGATCTGTACCCTTTGAAGTGCCAAAGGGTTCCCAGGAGGTTCAGACATACTTCAGCAGGAGTTAAAGTCTGTCTTCATGTTAATGGGTACACTTGGCACCTCACAGAACTGAGCTCCTACCTGAACATTTGGGTTAACTAAGAGTCTGGTTTTGTTCTGACTGCTAACTTTGGGTCACTATGGTGGTGACAGAAGTTTTCTATATATGATCCTTTATATCTCCTGTGCTTCAGTTAAAAAATTATGTGAGCTTATGTGAAAGAGTAGCAGTGAACTGATTTATGGCTGAATTTTTCACCTATGTATTGTCATTTTTCGAATACCTCATGTGATGCAGAGGTGTAGGAATGGAGTATGGAGGAGGGTACTAGGAGCAAGCATCCTTTAATCATTTGAGCTTTCACTGCTTGGCCTCCTGTCCCACCTGCATTTCAAAAATATAAGTAATTATTTTAACCTATATGTTCCAATTGCAACAGAAGTCATGAATTAAGTAATAAAAGCAGAAGAATCATAGTACCAAATAACAAAATATTTCTTTGCCAAAAAAGCTGCAAAATGGCACAAATGCCAACTGAGCTGCTGACTTCTGTCTACATTTTCACACACAGTTGTAACTTTTTCCTTCTCCCAGTATATATTAATGATATAGTTATACAATTAAGTTATGTAGATCATATATTGCACTGCCTGTATCTAGAATTGTTCTGATCTTCCAGAGGAAAAAAGTTTATGGATCTTTCAAGCATGGACCTGTATTGATGAAGTATGTTCTGCTGTAGTCTTACAGTATTCTTCACGAATGGGGGCTGAAGTCAAAAGGATTTGGACTCTCAGCTCCCACAGACTTTCAGGCATGGTCCTTAATTTCTTACACGTATTTTCTTCCGTTAAATGTTCTATCATGCACCATCCTCTAGCACCTCTTTATTAAGTGAGGAACAGTTTGGAAGTCACACGAATGGCTTTGATATAACGTTGTTAAAAGAGTAAGTGAGAAAGACAGGTTTCTCACTTTTTCTAATGTAATTAAGAATAGACTCAGGGGTAGGGTTTTTTCTGAGTTTACTCATTTTTGTAATTCTGATCATGTCTGACAGTCTGACTTGCTGTTCTCATGACTGCATAGTCATAGCTACAGTACAAGTGGCAGGTCAAAGTATGGTTCCTTTACTGCTGTAGGACACCAAGGCAGATGTAGGTTAGTACTAGAAAGCAAACTGAGTTGGTGTGGAATTCCCACCTTGAGTGGTTTGGGGACAAGAAAAAGGATAATATTCTGTAGGTTGTGAATATCTAGTTTGTATTTCTGTAATATATCTTGTCATCTGTTTATAAAATGTTTGACTAGGCTATAAAATAAGCAAGACCTTGAACTTTGTAAGGGATTTGTTTAACAACTGCAGGATCTAGCCTTGAGAGCTAAAAACAGCTGAGCTGTTTGTATTGCTGTCATCCCTTTGTTAAATAAAGGTGGGATTTTAGTGAAGAGATAACTCATTGCCAAAAGGGGTTAGCAATCTCTTGGACCAGCTTCTGCACAGAGAGAGATCTCAAAATTTCAACAGTAGTACTATCACAGGGTATCTCTTTTGGTAGCTTGCTGTACCTGTTACTAAAATATATTGCCAGTGCCCACTCTAATGCTTCACAGGAACTTAAGTTTCCCATTTTTGCAGTCATACCAGTGATGTTACCAGGGGTTTCGGTAGGAAGGAGATCTGAATCCCATCTCATACAGTTCAAACAGTAGTTCTGCCAGAGTAAGAAGTACATTATTTGAAACCCAAAAACTGATTTTTCCACTTCTGAAATCAAAATTGGCCAGATTTGCAAGCATTTAAAATACCTAACTGTGTACTTTGCCACTCTGCCTAGCTGCAAGTGTTGATTTACAATACATGACCATAACAAACTATGAATGAAAGTGGTAATTAGAATAGATTAATAACACAGCAGCAGCTCTGGCTTTCTAGATATGGTATGATTTGGACTATATTTAACCCATAGACCAGAAGAATATTCCCTTAAAGGCCATTATAAATGTGTAAATAGGTACAGAGATGCAAAAATGACAAGCACAGTATAAGAAATTACATCCACTACTACGAATTCTTTATGAACACTAAGCAAATATGCATAGTATGCTATAGGGATAAGGAGTACTTATCTAAAGTTAGAAGAGTTAGTCACAAAAACAGTGGTTGGAAGATACAGAAGCTAGGCACTATTTTCTCCATTCAGAAATTTCTGGATAGATACTAGTACCAAGAAAAAATATTTCAATTCTATTTTGTGTCTCCCATTTTAATGTGGGCTCATTAGAGCTTATCTGATGAGCTATTCTTATCAGAGATATATAATTGGCCTTTTTGTTAGAGGAGAATTGAAAAGATCTAGGACTGTAAAACTAAATTTGTTGGGGTTTTAAGATGTGCAAGTAACTAGAATATAATGTCATGTCTATATATGACAATTTTATGTTTACATAAAAATGATGAAAAGTTAAATCCTCTACTGTTAAATCATTGCTGACAGACTTGTCCTGTGCTCTTAAGAAGGCTGTATTTGTGTGATTTTTATGAGATTGCGGAGAAATTAGATGAACAATCCTGACAGCAATGCTGCTTACAAAATACTGAAGAATGTGTTGTGGACCCAGGCAGAAATAAGGTGGGGTTTTAACCTTGGGAAACTGCTACTCCTATAACCCGGATGGGGAGAAGTGAAGAGTATTAATAATTGTTGGATGGAGTTGAAAATAGCTTGCCACAATTAAAGGCTGCCCAACAATATTTCATGGTTATCTTCTACCTACACTCACTTCTAACTTCATCTGTTTCTAACATCCCATTTGCTCATGCTAAATTGGATAATGATAATTTGTGCTTGTAGTTGAGCGGACTGTTAGGTTTTCCAGGGCTAGTCTTCACAGGTGTGTCCTCTCTCATTGCTACTGGTTGTATATATATTTTTGGACCTGCTGAAATGTTTTGTTCCTACTCAGGCCTGTGTGTTTTTGGCATGGGATGAATGAATGAACTTTCTGCAACACAGGAAGTTCTGCCTGAATATGAGAAAAAAAATTCTTCCCTTTGAAGCTGACAGAACCCTGGGACAGGCTGCTCAGAGAGGTTGTGGTCTCCTCGGAGGAGATTCAAGACCTGCAGGGGTGTTGGACTAGATGATCTCCAGAGGTCCCTTCCAACCCCTACCCTTCTGTGAATCTGTGAATGAAATGTTTGTACCTGGTTTTGGAGGTGAAAGCCTCCAGCCCCTCTCTTCCCTTATATCTTTACAGACAGTGGGACACAAGTGAAGATGCAAAAGAAGATTGCAAAAGAAGAGTTGATATTTTTTCAGTGGTAGACACACACCAAAGAAATGAACTCTGGAACACATTGAGGCAGTCTGCATTTCACCTGTGTCCCCATGCCAAAATAATGAGTGATAGCTACAGATTAATGACTAATACAAAAGTTACAGAATGAAAAAGAAAAAAAAATAAACCTCACAACCCTGTTATTAAAAGCTCATGCCTCATTGTTTTCTTAGTGGAGGAGGAGGTGGCTGATTTTCCCCTTTGTATCTCCAGACAGATCTGAATGTTTGAAGTTGTATAAATTCTCCTGATAACTGAGTAGCTTCCAGAATTCTTCTGGAAAGACAAGTAAAAAAATAAAATAAATACAAATCCCATAAAAAAACTAATTGAAGAGACCTGGGCACAAGCATTTTTGATTTAGTCTCACTTTCACCATAAAAGATAAACCTCTCCAATTTCAAATAGGAATCTCTGCAGAGAAGCAATTGGAAGGGTTTGCCTGCCTTTGATAGCACAGAAACATTAAAACCTTAGAAAAAGAAGATTGACTGGAGAAGTAAAACTCAGAAAAGCATTTTCATCCAAGTTGCAGGACAGATGAAGAAAAATATCGTAGATACTTCACACATATTTGCAGATATTTTGGACAGGATTTTCAGCCTGCTCCAGATTTGTTTTCAAAACTTCGGTTTTCATTTGCAAACAAAAATAAGTGGCCAAGTTTTCAAGTTAGACAGAACAATCATAATTAATCTAGCCTGTCAGTGCAGCCTGTAGAACAAGTGTGAATTGCTGGAGGAAGGATACATCTCTTGACACCTGCTGTACCTTTTAGAAAAACATTCTGTTTCTGTTGAATAATTTCTGATGAGGGAAAACCTCTCACAACCTTTACAAATGTATTATTCCAGGGGTTAATTAGTCTGTTAAAGGTGTGTACCATATTTCTAGCCTGAATTAATCTAGTTTCAGCTTCCAGCTTTTGGGTCACTTTCAGTTTTTTGCTACATCTTAATCTGCTGGACTGAGTCGTCCACTGCAAAGGGTTGTTCCCCCAATGAGTAGCTCCAGGCTGCATGAAAGCATCACCTAATCATCTCTTTGATTGAGTAAATAAACTGAGCTCCTGGCATCTTCTACTGCAAAGCATGACTGCCAGAGCTATCATCCCTCTCATGACTTGTCTTTGAGCTCTCTCCAGTTTCACAGCAGGCCTCCTGATCTGTGCATGCCACAGCTGCACGCAGCCTCAGAGCAGTTGCAGCCCCATGAAGAAGTAATAAATGTCCTGGATCCCACTAAAGATACCATCTGTATGTCCAGGGTTACACTGGCTCCTTTGGCCACATTTCTGCACTGGGAGTTCATTTTCTGCCCCATATCTAGCAGGATTGCCATCTGCTTAACAGCAGACATCTCTGGAAAGTGTCCATCAGGAAGGGTTGTTTGCTTTATTCTCAGAGTTAGGGCTTTGCTGCGGTCTGTGTTAAAAATATAATGCATTGATCTGTATCAGTGACCTGTCTTCTGCACCATTTACCACACTACTTTTTCTCTGTCATTGCTAAATCTGGTCAGCAGTCAGTGGCTGAGTTTTCTCCCAGATTGATCAACATCAGGCCCGGGCCCTGAGCATCCTGCCGAACACAGTTGATCAACTGCCCCATTTGTAATTATGTTCTGAATCCTGTCAGTTAGACACTTTTTAATCCTTTTAATGTGTGCCATTTTGATTTTGTTTTTAATAAAATGTCATGCACCACCGTGTCAAATGATTTACAGAAGTCTAAGTATATTATATCAATATTGTTGCCATTGTCAGCCAAATTTATAATCCCATCTGAAAAAAGATAGCATGTTAGTTAGCTTGACAGGGTCTGTTTTCCATTAATCTGGCATTATGTGCATTTCTTTCCTTCAGAAATTAATATATATTTTACCAGCAACTCCATGCTATGTGCTTTTGAAAAAAAAACAAACCATAGCTAGCACAGTAGAAATTGCTAGGAATGAGTCTCTTTAAACCCAGTCCTTAAGTCTCTATTTAGTAATCTAGCTGTGTGCCAAGAGAAAATTGTGAACTCTTGAAAGGTTCATCTTCTTGCAAAAATAGAATCTCCCAGTTAAAATGGAAAAATGAGTAAGTTGTGAACAAAACAAAGGTTGTGCAGAAGAGGTGATTTCTTTTATTGTAGCATCTCCAGTGGTTGAAAACCAGTGTATGTTCTTCTGGGTACATGATGCCATTTGGTCTCACTTATATCCTTAGATTGTCATGTCTATGATAACAGCTAACAACTCGGTGACCACACATTAAATGAAAAGTCATTTTAGTAGAAATTAAATCAGACTACCCAGTTCTTTTAGAAAAGGAAATGTTAAGCCTTTAAAAGATTATTTCATTTCTGCTAGATAACTCATGAAGTCAAGAACCTGATTTCTTGCTGAGAAGGTGTTGGAGTGCTACTCAGTACTTTCATACACTCTTCGGCCTGTGCGCTTCTGAGATGCTATTAATTTCTTATGAAAACCTGCTTTTGTAGTGAATCACACAATACATTCATACATCTCTTGTCGTGCTTGAGTTCTTAAAAAAGGGAACATGAAGGTCATGTGCTGGTTTCTAGCCACGTGTGTAACCAGAAAGTGAATATACGGCATTTTGCTCTAAAGCAAGAAAGCAATCTAAGGAACTCAGGTGGCATTCAGCTCACTTAACTTTAGACATAACCGATGTAAACATCTATATCTAGTGATTTCAGGCTCCCTTTAGTGTCAGTAGAGAGGAATTGCCTCTTCTGAGGCATGATTCATATGACCTAGTTTAAATATCTACATGGGGATGAGATTAATTGTGTCCTGAAAGTGCCAGTTTCTCTCCATTTACCAGAGAGAGCTTAGGTGACTGGCTGAGATGTAGGGCTTTCTGTTATAGACATTTCCATCTGGACAAATTAATCCTATCCTTCAAAGCAGAAAAGATGGGATTTTTTAATGCTGGTCAGGCAGCTTTTTCTCTCCTTTCCTTTTGCCTGTAGCAGAAGGAAGACAGAAAAATGTGGGGAGGAGGAGCAAGCTGTTATGAAGGGTCAGCCAAGATGCCCTGGTGATGAGGCAAGAGCAAGAGCTTGCAGGACTGTGAGATCATCTGATTTGTTTTCCTTTGTTTTTATCTTGGTAGTTGCTTCTAAATTACTTAATTAATATACAAAAAATAAGCAGTGAGTAATTGAACAGAGCTGTTTGCAGCATGTTTCCCTCTTTCCCAGCTGGTAGATCAGCCCATTATTTCAATGATGATCAATTGTTATATTTTATTTTAGTTGCTTTAAATTTATGAGAGAACAAATTAAGGACCACACACTTAGGTTTGGTTCTTTTCTGAGAGTTGTGCAGCTTTCATATAGTGTAGGCAGGTGCTGCAAAGGCATTAAAAAAAATTAAGATGGAGCACATATATTGAGTAAAATTTGGCCTGAATGTCAGGTAGTTAAACTTATCTGTCTCTGAGGCACCTCAACTTGATCCCTACCAGCCATTAAGTCTAGATAACTGAGAAACCAGTTTAGCTCACCCTCAATTAGACACCAACAGTTGTTCAGCTGAACAACCAACTGTATCATCAACCACAAAAGGGACCCAGAACTATGGGATCATCTCAGAGGTAAGCTTGGCTTGAAATAGAAGTGTAGGTGTAACTCTGGAAGACCTGAACTGCTGCCACAGATTCACCAGGAAATGTCAATAGAAGTAATAGAGTCACTAATGCATCTTAGGGGGATATTTTATAAGGATTAATTAACAAATATTTGTACAGTACATCCACTGTAAATTTACCATGTCTATATAATACATGGTAAAATTAGGAAGCAATTTAAGTGTCAGGGACTGTTTAATATAATTACCAACTTTTCAAAAGTTGTTAAGAGCTTGTTACCAGGGGATTTATAAAGATCTAGTTACCATCAGCCATCTGACCAAAACAGGTGACTTGATCCTGAGATTTTCCCCCAGCTAGGTTTGCATGTTGACACGATCTGTTTAAAGGATCAAATTTCACAAAAGTTTTGACAGTTCAGTGAATATTTATTTCACTCTTTTTTTCACACATAAAATGCAATATTTCCCAACCTAAAGACAAGCTCAAATTTGATTGCAACCCCTAGCTTGTTCTTATGCAATCACTTTTATCAGTGTCAAGCTAAGTGAGAATGTTTGCTGGTTTTAGGGGAATTCATACATTCATATGGAAAAAATGGTTTAAAGATTTCTTGACAGTCCAGTAAATCATGAAGGGGTGGATTGTCCCACATCAGGATATAGTTTCACACAGGATGTTGAAAAAAATACACAAAAAAGGTATTTTTTGTGGTCCATAGTTGGTCACCTACATCAGCTCTAATGGAAAAGGAAAAAAAAGGAAAAAAATTAATGAGGGAAAAGGAAAAGTTTCCATGATGGCTAGCCAGGAAGAGAAGTGGTGGGGATGTCTCTAGATGAGCATTACCTTCTGGGTGTCTTTTCCAGTGCATCAGGTGTTCCTTGAATGCCTTTTCCAAAACTAATTTTATTGTTTCTTTGGGAGTTTCTCTGTCTCCTCCATTGGTTTTACTTGCCTGTTATGCCAACAGAGCTGGCTGGAGCACTCTCTGACCAGAGACACTGCAGAGCTGATCATCTTTGTGCATATACCTTATGGGGAAATACTTAATGTCTCTCTAAAAGGCTCATTTTTACTGTTATTATTTATTAGGCTCTGTTTATAACCCTAGCACAGGGTTATAACCCAAAATTTAGTGTCTTGGGAGTGACAAAGTGTGAGTGGTTGGAAAAGCAATTCAGAATATGAAAATTAAGGGCTTGAGGTATTGTCACAGCAGCTGGGGTACGTAAGTGGGATGTGTCAACAGGAGAAGCTGACTACAATCTTGCACATGAAGGGCTGTGAAGGGAAAACCCTGAGCATTACACAGAATAAGGCAATATGCAACCAACAAAACACAAAGGTGCTGGGAGGAGAAAGAAGAGGAAGTAGCCGTAATATTTTTTCTGACTTCTTAACCCTCAATGGACAAAGCCCCTTGACACCAATCTTGCTGGTGGGACAGAATACCCCTTCTATCCCCACCGCTTCCCCAACATTCCCAGCAGAAGTACCTCTTCTCTCCTTGCTTAATGTAAACAGCAATGAGTCACCTCTGGGTTTCCCTGGTTTATTCTGGTCTTACTCATTTCAGATTTATTGTGCCTAAACTGCACCTGCCATGGCTCTGTCTCTTCTTCACACTCATACAATCTCTCCACTGCTGACATTTGATGCTAGTTCCTGTCTTTGCATCAAACTTATCTATGGACTTATCTGCGTCTCTGATCACTCCAGGGATATTTTCTCATTGAAATGCTGTCTGTTTCTCTTGCAGTGCACATCTTTCAGTAGGTACCTTGGGACACAGCTGAAAAAAATAATAAAAAATGAAAAAAAAAAATTAAAATTTGCTAGCCTCACTGTTTCAAGTCTTCCAGATCTTCTGCCAAGGAGTTTTTTCCCTTCTTTTCCTTTCTGTGGCTCTCAAAATCTGACTGTTGTACCCTTGGAGAATTTACCTTTACATAGTTTAAGGCAATGCAGTATCAAAACACTGCTCTATCAAAGCTACATCAATGCATTTTGCATTCAAGAAACTGATAGCAGAAAGGCCAAGATAATGATAGGGCCTGATTTTGGACCCACACCCATTGCAATTCCCGCCACTGTAGTGGTGTCCTCGCTGTATCTCATCCCCATCTTTCCCTTCCAGTCTGGCTCCAGACTCACTGCTGCTCTTTCCTCATCATTTCAGGGAGTTGTGCCACTTTCTTCTCTTTCCCTTTGCCTTTCCTAACTCAGTCCCAGTCGGAGCCCCTTTTAATAAAATACTTTACCAGCTGGAAACCACTATCCTGTGTTTTTCATTGAATTTTTCCTATGCTCAGCAATTTTTCTCCTTAAATAACTAAATTGCTTTGCTGATCGATTCTTCTTTTTCATCAGGGAAGATACTATTTTGTTCAGTTTAATTCCTTCTTCCGGGGAAGAAAAGGTTACCTTTTTCTCCTTACTTTCTTTACCAGGTAATACCAATTCCTGGTTAAATTAAAAATAAACAGAAGTAGTTGTTTGGTTCTTCTGTTTTTTTCCCTTTCTGTAATTATTTGTTGGGTCTGAAGTGTTATCAGCCTAGAGCAAGAACAAAACTACAGTCCCTATCTGAAAATTCATCAGCTTTTGTTTATCTGAAGGTCACTAGTGAGTAGTGGCGAAAAGGCTTTCAAGATGAGAGATTTTAAAGATTGAGGCTGTTTTCTTTAGAAAGTACGTAAATTAAAAGGCCATAGTGCTAAATGTTGCAAAGAAAATACATTTTCTTTCTCTCTCAAATTTCCCTACACATTCCAACAAAGTAAGGCTGAAAGACAACACTCCTAAGCCTGATGAAAGGAGATGTTATTGAGAGCAGTAGTGCAACTGGAACCCACTGACAAAATACCATGGATACTGAGAGTTTGGAAAGACTTAAAAAAAGAAATTTTTGGAAAAGTTGGAAAAAAATTGGAAAAGTGACATTTGATTTCAAAATATGAGCTCAAAAGTACAAGCTACATAAGTTATTCTGTTTCTTGCCCCTTCTTCTGAAGCAGCTGGTACTCTTCTCTGCCAGGCACAAGTCAATGAATAAGATGATTCATGACAATTTTGTGTTTTTTGTTATAATAGTAATTAGAAAAAAAAATATAAATGCAGTGCTGAAATTTAATCTCTCAAGAAGGACCTTCTGAAATTGAGGTTTGGACTCAAGGAACAGAGCCTCTTTAGCTCCATTGCTCTGAGAGAATTTATAACCTCTGGTACATTTGGCTCAAGTTTATCTTTCTATTCCTCCTGTTTAAGCTTCTAGCAGAGGGCTTTGGAGTTTTATTTATCTATCATAACCACAACTGGTTGAAAATAAATTCCCAACCATGAAAGAATGCAAAAGAACATGAATTAAATGTAAGTGGTAGTGTACATGAATGACTTCAGAGCACAGGCAGGCTGAAGTTGCATTGAAGTTGACTGGATGTTTCTGAAGAACTAATTGCTGGATGTTTCTGAAGAAGTAATTGCAAGTGCATTAAAAAAAAAAAAAAACCAGCCCAAGAAAGGTAGGTTTCTAGCTAAAAAAGAAGGGGAATTTGCCTCAGGAAAAACAGTCTTTTA
This sequence comes from Porphyrio hochstetteri, assembly GCA_020800305.1. Classification (NCBI taxonomy): domain Eukaryota; kingdom Metazoa; phylum Chordata; class Aves; order Gruiformes; family Rallidae; genus Porphyrio; species Porphyrio hochstetteri. The sequence goes on along the minus strand of CM036905.1, from coordinate 215,277,647 downwards.
TGTGATGATCGCTGAAACAGTTACAATCTGAGTGATGTTGTTTAGAAATCACTTTATGTTTCCTTGCTGTTGCTGCCAGTCAGGTTTTGCTCAGGCTATTGTGCAATTCTTGTTTTTTAAGACATTTCCAAGCATTTATATTGTGTGGTAGTAGCAGATATGGCCCAAAGATAGAGCAGTACTTTGCACATGATTTTAGTATACATTTTCACACCTGATTTTCTATTGTCAGTTATTCTGGAAACCTAAATAATAAGTAAGAGAGGGCGATATGCATTACTAACTTTCTCTCCATGTAGAACTTTTTCTTGCTGAGGTTTCAGGGAACTGTGTTTCTCTTACACTAAGAGAACAATAGTATAAGAGGTTCTGACTTTGTAGTTGAGCTTCAGTAACTTGAGCAAACTTGTTTTTTCCTGCTTTCCCCAAGGCTTGGTTTGTCCTTCCTTTCTCTCTGGAGCACCAATCTGGAGTACGGAGTGGAGCTCGTTGCAAGAACCTCTTGGTCAATGCATCCTTGATAACATTGTCCCTCCTTGTTCACCGGCTTTGTAACTCACACAATGTTTTTCCTTTTGATCCCTGTTATGGTGGTTCGGTTGATTTTTCTGAGTTACTCTGTTCAGTACTAGTTTAACCACTGGTTTAAATTTCACACCGCATGTTAGAATGTGATAAAATAAAGAAACAAATTATGGGGAAGAATTAAAAGTCAACATGAAAAAAAAAATTAGAAATGTGGAGGAGAGCAAAACAAATCAACCCACCTTCTTTCAGCATACAATTCCATGTAAGGACTTAAGGCTAACATGCTCTTCTCAAAACATTTGTTTAAAAGCAACTAGAAAAAGTTCATGGTGGAAACAGAAAACTGAAAATACTTAAAACACAAAAGTGTAGAAAACATGCCCCACAAAATTACCAGTTTTAGGGATTAAATGGTTTTACATTCTGTGTAAGAAAATAGTACTTGTAAAAATTTTTTTTTCCTCCAGGACCCCCAGATCCTCCAAAGCCCTTTCAAAAGGTTGCATGTCATTCATGCAAGTAAGCTTTTAAAACTCTTGTGTATGGCATTGGCTGTGCACAGTCATCCTCATGTGCATCAGCAGAGGCCCAAATGTTGAACTGGGAGCCATAACACCTTCTGCTTGTGTTTCAACTTGTTTGCTTCTTTCTTGTGAAATTGTTAAGGTTACTTTGACTTAATCTGCTACATTCAGAAAATGTCTTTCCGAAGAAGAGAACTAGGACTGTACTGATCCTTGTAGTCTTCAAATGAATTGCCTCTGTTCTTAGATTAATATACATGGTGGTAGCTTTAATTTATGTAGTATTTCTAACAGAAAAGAATGTTAGGATCAATCGAACAGTACTGACAATTAAATAGAAATCTTTTGTAGAGGAATGACATGTTTTTGTAGGTCTTATGTTACCTTTCCTGGACCTTGTTCTGTCGGCAAGGTCTGTATCCTTACATAGCCCAGCAGTAATTATTTCTTTTCTTCTGCAGTGATGTAATCCCAGGACACCTTCCATCACCTTTTATCAGCAGAAACACCTTTCAAATGGTAGCTAACCAGAATAAATACGCCATGTAAAAATAAAACCCAAGTGGTGAATGCAGACAACAGCTGTGAGCCTTTTCAGTTGGGGAGTTTTATTTGGAGGCTAGGTTGAGATGGGCTACGAAAATGCATTAATGTACTTACTGCAAGAAATTTTAATATTAGAAATTGTTCATTATTTATCTGGAAGAAGAAACAACCTGTATGGGATGCAAAGCCTTAACCTTTTTTGGTGTATAATGAACTGTACAGATCAACTCCAGAAAATGTTGATAGTGATTCTGGAGAGAGATAAAGATCTCTCTCTGCTAACCCATTTGGTAGATAAGCTCCAGTAGAAATAAGGTTGGGAACCTCTAGCAATAAGATCTTAGTTTTTACTCAACAGGAAGAATGCCAATTGTTCCTCAAGTTTGAATCCTAAGTTGTTACAATTTTATGAAGAAACGTTCATGAAATTAAAATAACTTATTCACAGAGAATTCAAGATGCACTGTTTCTATAGGTAAAGAAGTGGTCGATAAACATTAACAGTAATGTCAAATTAAAACATCTTTTAGTGACTACTTGGATGAAATCCTCATTCTCTCTTTATCTACTTTGCAGCATGTAAAAATGCCACAGATGTTACAGAGCCCTCCAAGGCTTTTTTCCCAGCTTTACGAAGATTCCCTTGCAAAAGCCTTTGTAGAAGACAACTGTAAACTCTGTGGGAAAACAACCCACAGCCCTGCACAGCTTTCCAATAGAACTGGGTGCTCATTGTAGGCTACAAAGCCCAAGGCTATTAGTTACACCAGCCTCTTTCCAGCTTTTTGAGTAGCCTAGGAACAAGAAGACTGAAATATAAATGAAATCCGCTTTATTGCCTTGCTGCTGTTATGTTTCAGTTCCTAGCCTGTATCTATTAGAAAATTGCTGGAAGTCCTTTAGTAAGTAATTTTCAGCACCTTTCATTAATTCTGTCTCATACCATTTTGCCTGCTCTATTAGAACAAATTGCTGATTTAAACCTTGAATATTTCTGTAATGTGTTGTCTATTTTTTTTTTATTACTTGGATTGTAATTATTACATCACCAGTTCTAGATATAAACTGCTTCACATAATTATTTTCACGTGTGACCATAATACAAACATAAGAGAAACAATTGCAGCTACAGGATGTATTAAAAACTGTGTCTTCTTGGTGCAGGGGGGATTTAAGTTCTTTCTGTTTCAAATGTGTGTGTGATTTCAGGGTTTATTCATGATGGCTATTCATGCAAACAAGTGTAGTTGTTATGGAGAGTACATGTAATTCCATGTTCTTAATCCAGAAAACAGGGGCAGCAAGAATTTATAAACAAAGTTGACTCAGTGGGAATGATACCTTCTAACTCAAGAAAGCTGTTGCTTTGATATGTTCTGAGTCACAGCTGCTCACTTCAGTGGTGAAAATCCATTTTTCACTGCTTTTTGCTCCTGTTAGACCTGCTGAGCCAGCTCTCTCTAAATGAGAGCGAGGAGACACCTCTGTCCCATTTCGCACATCGTCTCCAGAATTGTTTCCTATAGTAAATTCCCCCTTAAAACAACAGGGAGTGGGACCTGAAGGTATCACAGAGGCATAAATTGAAGTTTGTGGGATTTCTCTGGTGTTGCACTGAAGACCCTGATGCAGCCAGCAGAACATGTATTGATGCAGTTGAGAGTCAGAGGCTTGATATATAGGGACAGAGGCACATGGAAAGTAATTTTCCTCCTTGCAAATGGAGCCCATCTGCTCTGGAGTCACTGAGTAATGTGGTGGTACCTTATGACACCATTTTGTGCAGTCACTTTTCATAGTACTTCTTTTCTACCTTTCTTCCTTTTTAAAAGTAAAAATATCTTAGTGATTTGCTCCACTTTTTAGTTTCTATTATGCTGTGAAGCTTAGTTTTAAAGGTTTATGTCATAATTCATACAAGAAGTTTTAGCTAGATAAGTAAATCGATGGTGGTAACCATCAATAGCACATAACAGAATTAGGAATGATGAGTGTTAGTAGCAAGATTTGTGCATGATTTTGCTTATGTACCAACTATTTATGCCAGATTGAATCTTCCTTAGAATAAGTAATTACTCTACATTTATAAGGTAAGCAACATTTTAAATAGTCTATTGTTTAAATTGGTAGCTGTAGGCTAGGCTGAAAGGCAACTCTGTTCAACTAATTGTTGCTATGAATCAGACCTCGTAACAGAGATGTAATTAGGTTTGGTTTTCTTTCAAACCCCTTTCCAGCTCTGATTTTCTTTATAACAGTATAAAGAAGGGGAAGAATAGGGTTGGGTCTGAACAGTACCATCCAGACCATAGGAAACCTTAGGAAGGAAAAGAAGGAAAACTTTTACATGTGATACTGCTGGTTTAGGTGAGACATTGACACATGTGTTGGAATACCTGTATTAAAGAACTTAGGACTACTCACAGCAGTAAAACATGGAGTTATCTGTGTCTCTTAAAGCTGATCCAATCTGTAGCTTACTATCTTAACTCTCTGCTGTGGTTTTTCACTGTAGTGCTCCCAGAATGGCTTTAAACTTTAAAATTTTATTTTAAAAAAATCAACAAACTCCAAATCAATCAATTAAGATTTTGCATCCCCTGCCCCAGACTTGCAAAAAATCTCACTCTTCAGCATAAATGGTGCTCTGAGCACCTCTATTAGCTTTCTTCTTTTACTCTATCTCTTTTTTTCTTTTTCTTTTTTTTTCCATCTGGTTTATAATTTAAGGCAGGCATGCTAACATTTGATTCTGCAAATTCAACTTCTGTTCTGAAATCCAGTTTGAACTGTCAATTCCTTCTGCACTACCAATGAAAGAGATTTGATGAATAGGAAGTTACTTTTCAGTCCTTTGAGAATGAAAGGCAGCTCACTTTCCCAGCCTGGGTGGGTTCAGCAGTTCTAGCAGTGGCAATGTTTTTACCCAGCAGCTCATTCTGACTGCTAGGAGTAAAAATATTGAAGAAAAATATAATTTGCATCATATTATGAGCTCATTTTACCCTTGCTAAACTTCTGTACAAGCACAGAACTGCAAATGAAATTTCTGATTCTGTTTGAAGACTTGGCAAAATGTTTCTACTCCATAATTCAGGATAGGTTTAGACTTTCTTGGATTCTTCTCACCATCTTCAAGTAAATCAAGAAGCCTAGTTTAGGACCGGAGCTGCCACAAGGTCCCTTTAGAAAGAGACACTCAGCTCTAGAGTACACATAACACTAGGGAAAAGACTGGATAAGAGTAGGGCTTTTTTTAACTTGGACTTCTCAATTAAGTCTCTAACGGTAGGTTGAATAATTAGGTTTCTTATCATACCTCAGGGTAAACAAAATATTTCCCTCTCTGAACCAAGGCCTGTCATGGGAAGGTTCTCACTCTCTGCTCATCAGTAAGAGGAGTTGTGAACTGCTGCAGTTCACAGAGCCACAGAATGACTAGGTTGGAAAAGACCTTTGAGACCACTGTGTCCAACCATACCTGTCCTCTACTAAACCATATCCCTAAGTACTGCATCTGCCTGTCTTTTAAATACATCCAGTGCCCAATAACCCTTTCAGTGAAGAACTTTTTCCTAATGTCTGATCTGAACCTGCCCTGGTGCAGCTTGAGGCCATTTCCCCTCATCCTATCACCTGTCACCTGGGTGAGGAGACCAACACCCATCTCTCTACAACCTCCTTTCAGGTAATTTCAGGTGGTGATAAGGTCTCCCCTCAGCCTCCTCCAGGCTGAATAGTCCCTGTTCCCTCAGCCACTCCTTGTAAGATTTGGTCTCCAGCCCCATCACCAGCCTGGTTGTCCTTCTCTGGACACGTTTCAGGACCTCGTTGTCTTTATTGTAGTGAGGGGCCCAAAAGTAAACACAGTACTCGAGGTGCAGCCTCAGCAGGGCTGAGTACAGGGGTACAATCACTGCCCTGAACCTGCTGGCCATACTGTTTCTGAGACATTGGCCTTCTTGGCCACCTAGGCACACTGTTGGCTCATATTCCATCAGCAGTCAACCAACACCCCCAGGTCCTTCTCCGCCAGGCAGCTTTCTAGACACTGGCAGCACTGGTTGAGTCATTTAAACTGGATTCATGCATCACGCTTCAGTGAAATGGTGTATTGGTGCCTAGAGCTGCTGTTTACCTCTTTTTTGTTTGTTTGTTTATGTTCTTGTGGAAAGCTGGAGCATCGGAGCATCGGTCTGCACAATGTACCATGTGGCAAAAAGGGAGCTCATAAATAGTGGCTGAATAGGCATCTTGTAAAGCAATTTCTCAGAGGAAGGGGAGTTACAGGATATATAATATTTTTTCTTTTGCCTGTGATGTTTTGTTGATACTATGGATGAAATCTGAAATGTACTTTGCTTATTAGGACAAGCTGATGGAAAAAGTCCAGGTTCATTTTGTACAAATGATTGTCTGTGTCTTTTACAAGAAATAGATGGTTATCCCATGTCTTTTCATTTTGCAAGTGATTTAACATATTACACCCTTCAAAATGGAACAGGAGATGGTACCTTTCTACAAAGTAACTCCTGTAAAGATAACTAATGCTTTTTCAGGCACTTTGTCCTTCTAAATGAGATTGTGAAATGTAATAACTGGCAATTGAATTCCTGACTAAGGATAGTCTTTTTTCCCCATTTTTGCTGTGGCTGGATGTGAGACTTTAAATCTCTAGGATTGATTCTTGTTCTACTACTACTGTTATTGTTATTTTCAATATCATAATCATTATTTTATTAGTATTGCTGTAATATTATGCCTTAGTACTTTAAATACTCGACTTTTAAAACACAACTTTCTGGAAAGAAAACTAAACATACTCTCTAATCACCTTGATCTTTTGGCTAAAGTCACTCTTGCTTTAATGAGAATCAATGCTTTAGGTATCTTAAGTAATGTAGCTCCTAATTGCTTTTCATTTATATGTCCATTATAAGATTTTAGGATTCTTCCTAGAATATGCATGTATTAGGATAGGCGGGAATACAGTTAATGTACTTTGGCAACATTGACTTATCTTCAGAAGCAGTTTCACAGTAATTCACTAAAATAAAAACCTAAAAACAGATGGATGTGAATGGTAATCAACAGAGGACCAGCTATTGAACTAGGTCTTCTGGTGGGTTTGACTTTAGCTGGAGGCAAGGTGCCCACCAAAACCACTCTATCACTGCCCTCCTCAGCTGGACAGGGGAGAAAAAATTCAATGAAAGTTTCATGGGTCAAGATGAGGACAGGAAGAGATCACTCAGCAATTACCATCATGGGCAAACCAGACTTGATTTGGGGAAATTAATGTATTACAATCAAGTTGGAGTCAAGTAATGAGAAATAAAACACTTCCCCTCCCTTTTTCCTAAGCTCAACTTGACTCCCCATTTCTCTGCTTCCTCCCCCTGATTGGCACAGGAGGATGGGAAATGGGGGTCTTCTGCTCCTTCCTCCTCCAGAGGAGGACTCCTCACACTCTGACCCTGCTCCAGCCTGGCGTCCCTCTCACAGGAGACAGTCCTTCATGAACTTCTCCAACATGAGTCCTTCCCGCAGGCTTCAGTTCTTCACCAACTGCTCCAGTGTGGGTCCCTTTCATGGGGTGCAGACCTTAAGGAATAGACTGCTCCAGCATGGGTCCCTCACAGAGTCAGAAGTCCTGCCAGCAAACTTGCTCCAGTGTCAACACCTCTCTCAATAAGGTCCATAAGTCCCACCAGGAGCCTGTTCCAGACCAGGCTTCCCACAGTGTCACAGCTTCCTTGAGATGCACCCACCTGCTCTGGTGTGGCATGCCCCATAGGCTGCAGGTGGAATCTCTGCTCCACCACTAAGTTCTATGGGCTGCAGAGGGACAGCCTGTCTCATCGTGGTCTTCTCCATGGGCTGCAGGAGAATCTCTGCTCTGACACATGGAACATCTTCAACCGCTCCTTCAGTCACTTTGGCGTCTGCAGTTTCTCCCATCTTCTCACTCCTCTTTTCTGGCTGCAAAAACTGGTCTTTTTTTTTCCTCCTTAACCCTGTTATCCCAGAGGTACTCCCTCTGCTGCTGCTGGGCTCTGGCTTGGAGCCAGCTGGGATTGGCTCTGTTGGACATTGGAGAAGCTTCTAGCAGCTTCTCACTGAAGTCTCCTGTGTAGCCCCCTTGCCATGCAAACACAATTACAGCTCTTCAGTATGGAAAGGTGATATAAATTTGGACTCCATAGTGGTTATGGTTTTTATTGCAGTCTGCGTATGGCGTGGACTAAGGCGCCAGGGTAAATTGTTCTTGACTAGAAGTGCAACTACTGACACTCAGGAGCTGTCATGGTTTTGGGGGTGAAACCAGCAGTGTACAGAGGAAGCAAAGGATTAAGAAAAGACACGGCAACAAGGTACTAGAGGAAAAGTGAAGGTGGCACCACCTGCCTCTCGATAGACCACTCCACAGCACTGCCTCTGAGGGCATATGGAGGCACAGTCCAGTTAACATCACTGCCTGAGTGCCTTGCCTCTGGCTGCATGTACAGCTGGGCTTTTCTTAAAGCAGTTCCTAAGTGGCTATGGTTTTCATCCAAATGTTTAAGGAACATTAGTTTAGGTATGAATTTTGGGGGGTTGAGCTGATGCAGGCTTGGAGTTACTGGAAATGAAGCCCCATAACCTGTGCAGTGTAGTTGGGAGAGACAACCACCTGCTCATAAATAAAAATTGTGAGTTTGTTTGCTTTGGGGTTTGTTTTGTTTGTTTCTCTTCTTTTTTTTTTACCCTAGAGAAAACCATCCTAGACATAAAAAAATTTTTTCCTATGTGATTTTAGCACAGTGGTTGTTGTTTGTTTTAAGGAAAAGTAGAGAAGACTAGATTCCAGATATCAGACTTATGTCATCACCTCTTTAAACCCTACCCTCACACAAATAATTGAAAAAGTCATTGTTGCCAGATATCACCTACATGGTAAAAATAGCTTGCTTGTTTTCATTGTACCAAGACAACATCTGTTGAATGAAACAAAACAAAGCAGGTAAAGTGGAATCAGCCTTCTAAATAACATCACCCAGTTATGCTGGTCCTGTATACGATAACCATTTTTTATGGAATTAATTTGCTTTTTGAATATTCTGGGCATCATGACTTTGCTGCTGGGTTCACAGGATGAATTTCAGAAAGTAGATGAACCAAAAGGGTATTTTCCTCTCCTTGAAGTCAGCATGCTCCCACCCTTTAAATGGCATCCATGCCAAAATTCTCCTTGCTTCCGCCTACACTGAGGCTGGTGCCACAGGATTAAAACTTTTCAGTGATTTGCCTCCAGTAATTCAAACCACTGTAGCCAATATCTGGGGGCAGTTTTTCTGCTTTGTTTTGTTTCCCTTTGTACCTAAACAGTTGGGAAAAGAGTGATACTGTTCAGGAGCCATGCAGAGAAAGCTACTTTCCTCCCCCAGTAATGATGGGCTAATTCAAACCGTCACTTTTTCTTTTTTTAAGGCTCAGAAATGTGGCGTTTTATTATTAACACTGCTCTCCCCAAAGGTTACAGATTATACAGTCTAACTATGTTTGTACTGTCTTTGCTTATCTTGTCTAAGCTTGGGCTTGTGTGCTGCACAGAGCTGAAAGCAGTGGCATCCAAAGTGATTCCCGATGTAGAATTTAACTTCAGAGAAGTCACTGATTTCTCTGCCTTGCAAGTAACCTTTCTGCAGCCCTGAGACACTATCACTCAACTAATAGTCAAGTAGTCATGGTCAGGAGCAAATGCAAGCCCTGAGGTAAAAGGATGTATGAACAGACCACGGGAGAGTAAAGAACTGTGGAAGATACTGGTGCTTTATCCAGAAAACAGAAGATGAAGGCAGACATTACAATTCAATGAAGAAGAGGTGAGAGAATTACTCTGAACTTTAGGTACCTAGTGTGCATTGACCTCTCCAGATGTGAAGCCATGAGCAAGGTGTTGGGAGTATGTACCTTTTCACATGAATATCTGTACTCCAGGTCATTATGGGAAGCTGAAATACTCTCTAGAGACTTATTTTCCTTTTAAAAATGAGGGGGTTGGGGGTAGGGTAGTGTATAACACAAAATTATGTCAATTTTTCCCTTCCTAGAATAATTAAAAAAAAAAAAAAAAGGAAAGAAAATCTGCTGTGGATCCTTCCCTGCCAGCACATGAACAATTACCTGTCAGCCAAAGAGTTTTTCTCTGCTTGACAGCCAGAACAAAGCATCTCGAACCATGTGCCTGCTTCCCTCTGGGGCAGGATTTAGGGCTTGCTGTTGCAAGAACTGTGGATGTGTTACTGAACAGTGCGCATCTGGAAAGCCTTCATCTGACTGGTAGGGCATGTCTGAGTCTTGGAGAAGACAGAAGGATTTGGATTGCATTTCACATTGGGATTACTGGGTGGTCAAGCCTGCGTACCCACAGCTACCAAGCAGCACAATTGAATTCCTTTAATGTATTTTTTCTTTTTTTTTTTCATTTAGGAAAATGTTAAGCAATCCCTTTTTTTTGGATAAACTGTAAAGAAGGTTTTTGAAGTTTGTGAAATTAAAATAGAGAAATCTAAATAGCTAACTAGTGCTGTGAATCATCCACTGTGATCATGTGTTGATAAAAACGAGAGTCCCAAGGCCTTACATATTGAGTTAAAAGAGGAATCAGCCTGACGGCAGCATTTTACATCATCAGTTCAAAGGAAAATTCTCTATCTGCAAATATATTTTTTTTCTTCTTCTGGTCTTTTATGCTGTCTCTTTTTCTCTTGGGCTCCAGGAGATTTCCCTTTTGCCAGGACTGTGCTGCTTTTTATAAAAGTTAGGGAAGGTGAATGGATGAAATCAATGGCTTTCATAAACATGGACAGAGACGGGTTGAAAGAATATGAATTTACTTCTAGAGATGGGTTGTTTGGCAGCCTGGCAACGACATTAGAGATGGTGAAATGCAGTGTCTATAGCATAAAATTGCTTAAGGGTACTGCTTAGTATGGTAGTGGGTTGACATTAGCTGGATGCCAGATGCCCACCAAAGCCATTCTATCGCTCCCCTCCTCAGCTGGACAAGGGAGAAAATGAAAGGCTTACAGGTCAAGATAAGGACAGGGAGAGATCATTCAGCAATTAATGTCACAGGCAAAACAGGCTCAACAGGAAATAAAATGCATCTAGTTTATTACCCGCTCAAAAGAGAGTAGGATGAGAACTACAACATAATCTTAAAACACCTCCCCCCACCCCACCCTTCTTCCCGGGCTCAACTTTATTCATGATTTCTGTATGTCCTACCTGCAAATGGCATGGGGAGACAGGGAATGGGGCTTGGGGTCTGTTCATCATGAGCTGTCTTGGCTGCTCCTTCCTTCTTAGAGGGAGGACTCACACTCTGTCCCTGCTCCAGCGTGGGGTCCCACCCACAAGAGACAGTCCTCCACCAACTTCTTCAACATGAGTCCTTTCCCATGGGGCTTCAGGTCTTCATGAATTGCCCCAGTGTGGCTTCCATGATGTGCAGACCTTCAGGAACAGACTATTCCAGCATAAGTCTCTGACAGGGTCACACAATGTGCTCCAGCCTGATTCTCTCCATAGGTTGCAGGTGGAGAGCTCCTAGTTACCAAAACCTTGCCAAGCAAAATCAAAAAATTGGAATATGAATTTTCTTCTAGAGATGGGTTGCTTGGCAGCCTGGGGATGACATTAGAGATGCTGAAATGCAATCTCTATAGCATAATAGTGCTTAAGGGTACAGAGAACTTGAATGTGCAGTGTAGAAGGTATAGCATTACTGTAGTAGAAGCTGTGAAAGGGCATCAATGGAACCCCAGCTTGTGTCAGTGTTAGCGTGACAATTTACTCAAGAGGATTTGTGGCCCATCTGCCTCCTTACTTGATGAGGAGATGCAGAAAATATAACTCGGACATGGAGATGGATTTTTAAAATGGAATTTTACAAATGTGTCATCATTTACCTTTAACATGGTGGTGACAAAAGCCACCTATTTGGAAATTTTTTTGAACCCATTCCTCAGTTTTCTACACCAGCCCATGAACAGGATGAGGATGTCTATGCAGTTTTTCTGCTAGTTCAGGTTTCATATTTCTCTTTTTTCCGTCACCAAATCTCTACTAGTTGGCTGCACAAGCACTTGATTCCTTCTAGTCTGAAATGCTGGATGGTGCCTGCACACTGGACAACTTTTCATCCTGTTCCCGCTTCTTCTTAATTTAATGTCAGGCCACAAAGGGGCTGCTGGTGAGTGAGAACATTGAACAGAAGCTCCGTTCGTGAGACACCATGTCAGCCTTGCCTGGAGGCATAAATTGCTTATCCAAAAGCCAATGAAGCAGTCAGACCAGCTGCAGAGTTTCTACTCGTGGTAAGGCAGGGACTGAGGTTAAATGCCCGTGTTACAATGTCAGGACTTCACAAGGAAGGCCAGGTCCTGCATGTATGTACCTGTATTAAGTGTTGAGAAACAGAAGGATGACATTATATGAAACATCTCTCGGTTAGTGAGACTTTTAATCTCAGTGATTAAAATAAGCAAACAGAAAGACCATCATCTCTTCATTTGGGCTTAAATTTGTAGGTGTTTGTCATTCCCTCTCTTGCCACAAGGAACAGCCAGGCAGTGCATAGAAGTCACACAAATGTCTGGATGCCTCCTCAACATCTGTCAGTCTGGGCCTCCTGGCTTTCGGCTTGAAGAAGTCACGAGCCAAGGGGTGACTTCTCTAACCTTTCAGCTTTCCAATCCCTTCCGAACTTTTACAGAGGAATATAGCACGGGAGTGGCCAACATTGACCTACGGAGTGTTGGCATGGCAGGGTAGCACTAACGGCAGGAAGAGGTGGGAAACTCTCCAGCAGAGTGCTGGGCCCTGCGCTGCCAGGAAACGGAGGGGGATATGGGCAGTTAGGTACTGGTGCGGTCTGCTGCTGGGTGCAGTACCAGCTTTTTTTGGCCTAAGTCAAATCATTGACTTTGGCAGCTATGAAGTCATTGGGACTAATTTTCTCTTGCACTGAACATGTTGCATAGCTATTTACCCAGCAGTGAATGGGTGTTAAACCTTGATGCTGCATGTAAAGCCACTTGGCCCTCGCTCTACCCTGGTATACAGAATTACGCCTGATGTAAGGCAACAAAGAATTAAGCCTGCTGATTCTTTTTTAAATACAAGAATAATAACCTGTTCAAGGCGCGCAATGACTCATGCTCAATGAAATCACTGGTGCTGGCTACCTAGTAATTTGGAGCTAAATTTGATTTTACACCTGCACTTAAGGAAATGCAGTAAAATTGCCAGTGATTAAGTGGAATCAAAAGGCACAATGAAAACCTTATCGTAAGCCTTCATCATCTTCTGTTTCCCTTGGTTTTGGCTTGCTCCTTTGGAAAGAATAAAGTGACAGGCAGGGTTTGGTTTAGCATCAACGAGCAGCTAGAGTGCTTTCCCAAACCAAAGCATTGATGTCAGTCTTTCATTTCTTTATTTAGCAGGACACAGATAATGTCTTAACAATCGGTACAGAGGTCATCTCCATAGGTTCTGTTTTACTTTCCATTACATCGTTACATTTTTGCACCACCAATCTTTGAAGGAGGCAAACTTCTGTTTCACAATGTCTTTTTGTCTTGCCTGTTTGAAGGGCAGTGTCTTCCATTTTATAAATACATGTTGCAGTTGCTGATAGTGCCACATTTAATAAAATTTAACTGTCTCCAGTCTTTTATTCTACCAAAATGTGGGGAGAGCTTTTGTTAAAAGCTCTTACCTTTGTTAAAAGCAATTGCCTTTGTTAAAGGCAATTCATCCTGAGGTTCAGGGACAGTTCAGGTTTTGGGTTTGAGTGCTTTTATTAAAGACACGTTGATCATATCAGGTTTTATTAGCCTTACTGAGTAGAGCTTTCTGAGTGAGTGCTAATGGCATTTTTCATCACATGCCAGTCAATGTCATCAAATGCAGCTCTGAAACTTCTTATGATCAAGAAGTCAGCTATTATTGCAGACCTTGATTTTAACCCTTAGGACTTAAATTCAGACTGATGTAGTACTGCTTTTTCCCACATTGCTGCATAGTGTATAACAGCTGTGTATCTCTTGTTGCCAGTTTCTACTGTATTAGCATCATCTACACCCTCCTGCATCATCACAGTATTTTTTCTATTCCCATTTTAGCAGAACTATTGAAAGAAAACCTGTTGCAAGAGAGACCAATCCTTCTTGATTCTGCTTCTAGCCTAAACAACTGTATCATTTAATTTGTAACTCAGATTGCTGTGTGCTGACTGATGTTCAGATTCTGAAAGACTTTATTTAGATGATCTGGAATTTTGCTGCCTTCATGTGTCATCAATATTTTGTAATCTACTGCATTGGTGATACCACAGTTTGGCGTGTTGATGTTTTTTTGGTGAGTTCTTATACATACTGAGAGTGAAAAAAATCTCTTTGCATTCTCTCTTGCAGTGACCCTCTAAATCTGACCTCTATTGACATATTCCTGCTTATTGTCTCCCATTATATCTCTTGATCAGGATACTGGTGTTCCTCTTGTGCAGTCTCATTGTGATGTCTTCTTAATGTAAGTATATGTACTCCAATTAGTTGCTTCTTCATGCATCTTCATCTGCAACTGTCTATAGGTCATCACTTTGTTCCAAACCATTCATATCTTAAATGTTTCAATGGGGAGGAGAGGGGCATGACAGTGTATGTTTTCGTCTTGTTTTCTACTGTGATCATAGCTTTTGGGACTGGTTGGTTGTTTATTTACTGTTTTCATCACTGATTTTTGAGATCATACCACTTTGGAAAAAAGTTTATACCTGGGATTTTCTTCACCAGGATGCAAGCTGCAAGTAGTCCATCTTAGCAGGATTTGGGGATCTTTGACTCCAGAAGGGTGATATCTGGGAAACTCAAAGTCTCAGTGTGCCTGTTCAGTTATATCTATGTTGTTTTGGTGTCAGAGAAGTCTGATATTAAGTGTTGCCACTTTCCTTTGTTAATACTATTAGATTGCTTGTTTGTGACTGAATCTTCCTGAGAGGTTTTGCAAGGGTATCTTTTCCATCACTGGACTGAAAATCTGGTTGCTATAAGCTGCTGCTGAAGATGTAGTTTGGAGCAGACCTCCTTCTTTAAAAGCATGCTTGGCTTGAAAGTCATCTTACTATTACATCTTTCTTTATGTTTTACCTTTTAACTACCTTTTTGTAGCAATGGGAGCTATTGGGAGTTCTGCTTGTAACACCTTTTTGTGAAACTAGTTTCAGTAGTGCTTTTTTGGTCTAAATAACACTCATCCTGAGAAAAAAATTCATAAGACTATTCTAGCAATTATTTCTGTGTCTTAGACCTCCTAATTTTAATTACAGTGTAGGATGTGGTAAAGTTGAAAGATCCATGTTCATTTTGTATACACTTATTGACTCTGCAAAGCATTCCTGGTTGTTGCTGCTATTCACATACAAGTCACAGTGCACTGCTCACATGGAAGTGCAGAAAACACTTTGATGCACACAAGTCTATGGGCCCAGATGGGATCCAATCAAGGGTACTGAGAGAGCTGTCTGAAGTGCTCACCAAGCCACTGTTCATCATTTATCAGCAGTTATGGCTTGCTGGGGAGGTCCCAGTTGACTGGAGGATAGCCACAGTAATGCCTATCTACAAGAAGGGCTGGTAGGATGATCCAAGGAAACACGGACTTGTCAGTCTGATCTTGGTGCCTGGGAAGGATATGAAGTATCTTGAGTTCCATCCTGTGGCACATACATCTTAACCAGGCAGTCAGGCCCATCCAGCATGGATTTATGAAAGGCAGGTCCTGCTTAACCAACCTGATCTCCTTCTGTGACAAGGTGACCTGATGAAAGAAAAGCTGTGGATGTTGTCTACCTGGAATGTAGTAAAGCCTTTGAAACCATTTCCCACAGCATTCTCCTGAAGACACTGGCTACTCACAGCTTGGATAAGTGTACACTTCACTTGGTAAAAAAATTGGCTAGATGGCCACCCAAAAAAATTGCTGGATGGCCAGTCTTAAGTGATGCTTCTCAGGGCTCAGTACTGGACACAGTTCTGTTTAATATCTTTATCAACAATCTGGACAAGAGGATCAAGTGCATTCTCAGTAGGTTTGCAGATGATGCCAAGTAGAGCGGGAGTGTTGATCTGCTTGAGGGTAGGAAGGCCCTGCAGAGGGATCTGGACAGGCTGGATTGCACTTTTGTCTTCAGTACCCCACCACTGCTAAAGGCTTGAGGAAGAGTGGTGGCTGGAAAGCTGTCTGGTGGAAAAGGAGCCAGAGATGTTGGTTGACTGCTGAATGAACATGAGCGAGCAGTGTGCTCATGTGGCCAAGAAGGCCAATGGTATCCTGGTTTGTATCAGAAAAATGTGGCCAGCAGGACCAGGCCAGTGATCGTCCCCCTTGGCTCTGGTCACGCTGCACCTCACCTTTGCACCTTAAGTACTGTGTTCAGTTTTGGGCCCCTCACTACAAGAACGACATTGTGGTGCTGGAGTGTGTCCAGGGAAGGACAAAAAAGTGGTGAAAGGTCTGGAGCACTAGTCTGATGAGGAGTGGCTGAGGGAGCTGGGGCTGTTCAGTCTGGGGAAGAGGAATCTGAGGGGAGACCTTATCACCATCTACAACTACCTGAAAGGAGGTTGTAGTCACATGGGTGTTGGTCTCTTCTCCCAAGCAACAAGTGATAGAAAAAGAGGAAATAGCCCCAGGTTGCACCAGGGAGAGTTTAAATTGCGTATTAGTAAAAATTTCTTCACTGAAAGGGCTATCAGGCTCTATCAACAATCTGCCCAGACAAGTGATTGAGTCACCATCCCTGGAGATACTTAAAACATGTGTAGACACAGTGCTTAGAGACATACTTAGTGGTGGAACCAGCAGTGGTAGGTTAATGGTTGCACTTGATGATCTCAAAGGTCTTTTCATACCAAAACAATTCTCAGATTCTATGATTCTATAAAAATCAGGGTGTAAAAAGACATTTGGAAGAGTTGTCTCAGTTAAGTCCATGCAAGGTCTCAAAATTATAGAAGTACTGTGGGTTTAAATGAAAGCAAAGTTTGCCACTGTAGTGAATTACCTCCTCTATGAATTTATTAGTTTTATAAGTTCAGCTTTGATGTAAGGGAGGAAGAGAGAGGAACAGCTGCTCAATTGCATGGCCAAGCCAGACCTAACTGTATGTGGGGCTTCATGTCCTTGTCCTCCTAGTATATTTACCTTGAATTTGTTTAGAGTAATTTCGCTATGCTCAAATGGACATGCCCAAGGTTTTGAAGGCATATGTATTTCTGTATAGAAGTCTTACAGAACTTGATAGGACCTCAGGTTTGCTTCTGACAGCTCTCTCATGTAGAAAGCTTTCATCCTCTCGTTTACAGCTTCTCTACCTACCTTCTCCTTGCACTCCTTTTGCACCTTGATTTAGGAAGAGAGAGCACAAACATAGCATCATGCCCCCTGTGGTGCTTTTAAATTTATGCCTCTGTGATAAATTGCAATTGCTAGAGGGAATGATTAGGGGTTAGAACAGATCTTCTGAAGATACTCCTGCAGTCAGGAGAGGGACAAAGAAATGTTATTCCCTCTTTTTGTTAGCTGGGAAGAAGAAATAGAGGCACTACTGAATGAAATTGAATTTGTGAAATGATGAGGTGATATAATGATGGCCTGGCAGTACCTGTCACAGTGAAACATCTCTGCATGATAACTGAGCAGCAGTGACACATCAACAAATGTTGTGATGTAAAAAAAGGACTTTTTGATGTAATTACATAGTAATGGCATCTCTGCCCATCAGAATAGCACTCCCTCAGCATTTATAGTAAGCTTAAAAAATCCCACAGAACATGTGCATTTGGAAAGTTGACCAAATCAATCAATATATATATAATAGCTGTACCCTTACTATAAACATGAACTAGTTTCAGTTCTAAGCAGAAAACTGTGCACGTAACAGTCTCAATATACTCAAAACCTATCGACATCAGCTGCAGTAAGTTTATTGCAGGAATTTGCCAATGGAGCTCAGCGGAGCAATGTAAATGAGTAATGTTGCCATTACAATATTCATTCCTGTATAGATTCTAATTTCTACATGAGTTCTCTTTGTCTCTAAGTGGAACTCTACCTACAAGTATTTTGTTAATGTAAAATCTACAGTATCGGCAATAACAACTGCTTAGTGGATTGCGCATCAAGTATGATTGGAGACAATTCATTTCTTCTGACCACTAGAACATAAAAATTTACAAGTCAGAACTGTTGTGCCCTTTTTCCTTCAATCTGTCTATGCACTTTGATGCCATTTCTTAAAATGTATCAGCAAATGTAAGGCTGTTTCTATGGTGCCAAAAGAGTTTTATAGTGAAAATCTATACGAAGAATAAAATTCAAGCACCAAACAGTGAAATATAAAAAGTAACCAAGATGATGAATATTTTTTGCAGCCTATGCAGTCTATTCAATAAATGGTTAGGATGAACTCAGTGACTCTGCCTCCACTTTCTTGTCGGGCCTTGAAGCCTATGCTAAGAGCGTACTTACACCAGCTCAAAACTGAGCATATTAAACATGTGTGGGTCAGCAGTCCCACCCATCTAAATCATATGTACTCGTTGCTAGTTTGTTGACTGCTTTGGGAATCAAAGTAGAGCATGAGTAATTGTAGCAAAGCTTGATGCTGAATGGTGAGTCCTTTCAAACCTCTGGGGAGAAAATAGCAGGAAATACCTGTTTCAAAGACAGAGAAAGCAAAACAGTAGCTTTCTCTTCCCTAAAGTGAAGTACTTGCTCCAAGAGTAGAAGCCTGGGGTTCATGAATCCAATGCTGAGTTTAAATTAAGCCTAAGTAAGCTCATGGGAGTAATTAATCACTCTCTTTTCTTTCCCCCCACTTTAGAACCACAGAATATTTTGAAAATAAAATACAAAATTATATGCAGCAGGATAATGAATTATATTGGGATTGCATGGCAATTAAAGAACCACAAATACAATTTTGCTTTGCAACAATGTTTAAAGAAATGTGAAAGATCAGGGAAGTATAGAAAGATATCTGAAAGTAGACAGTCTTTTTTGGGGCACATTAGTAAAGAAAACACATAGGAAAGTGATCTCTATAAGGTGCCTTGGTGAAAATTATTGCTGAGGAAGTTATTTTTTGAATAATCTTATTGTGTTGGTCATCATGGTTGTCAGAGTTTGGTTCAATTTTGAAGAGTCACTGTGACCACAGGTCATTCTCAGTAGATCTGCCAAGGTTGCCGCGTGCATCCCACTGTTAACTCACAAGGGTTTCCTGAGTTTTCTCCTAACTTTTCTTTAACCTCTTGCTTGGTTTTGAGTTTTCCTTTTTGTAAGAATGGTTGATTTTCTGTCTCAAGAAAAAGGAGACAGTCACTAGCTGGGTTCCTTTTCATCATAATTTATGTCATCTGAGTTTACACTGGGCGTAATCACTAATGAATATTCATGTAATCTAGTATCTTTGAGGAATTGTTATCCCCTTTAATCATGCTTTAAAGCTTGTGATCCTCTTTCCTGTCGATAATGCTTCTTAGCATATTTCCTGTTGTGGAGAGATTGAGCCACTCAAAGATGCTGAGCTTATTTGGTGATATGGGACACCATGCAGAAATGGGATATGTTTTCATCTCTTTTGAGAACTGAGGCCAACAAGATGCCTAGCATTGTCTCTGGGAAGCTGATAAGATCAAATACTCCCTGATGCTGGAAAAGGAAAATAAGTAGCATACCATGTTTTTTCTCTACTATTAGAGAACAAGGCTCATTAGCTTTTCAAGGGGATGTCACCTTCAGCAGCCACTTTCCTTGTCACTGAAGTCACTCCCCAAAAGCAGGAGTCTGGCCATTCTCCAATTTCAAGAATTAATCTTTTGTGTTGGGGGAATTAAACAAGCGGTACTGAAAGAGCTTCCACCAAATGATGTCTCGCTCAGCCTGGTTGTGCTGAATGCACAAAAGAGCCTCTGTGCCCCTTACCTCCAATTGCTCTCCAAGTGGTAATGAAACTAATTGCAGTCTCTGGCTGCAGCCCCTGAAGTTCCTCTGTCTCTGTGTGCACACACTGGCATTAACACATGCAAAACAGAGATGGGCTTCAAATTTCCATTTTACAGACCTGAATGCAGTGACTAAATATCTGTGCTGTCTAGCACTGTCAACTGTTGCACTCACTGGACAAAACGTGTTCTACAGCAAAGTTTTTGGAGCTAAAACAGAAGTAAACACACCACCCTAAGGATTTTCAGTGTTTCTTGAAGTTTTCTGAAATAATATTTTTTCTTGTACTTTTAGGTATTCTCTCTGATTTTTTTCTGTTGTCTTCTTAGGGGGCTCAGGACTGTAAAATTACTCTTATATGGACAAATATAGATTGCTTGAAGACACTTGTTTTGTAGCTCCCTGGGAATATTGCAAGTGTAGGTACAATAACACAGTTCTGACTTTACTTAACTGATCTCTACAACTCAATATCCTGAGGAACAAACTTTTGTAATGCTACCTGAGTTGTGTTGTCATGGTACCCTTGTTGAGTTTCTGTTCTTGAGGGCTCAATGTTTACATGCACCTTTATCAGAGCACCTGGGCTGTTATGTGATATACTCCTGGTTAGTACCAGTAACTGTTGAGGTTAAACACCAGCTGGTAACTGAGCACCATGCAGACGCTTGCTTACCTCTACCTTCTAAGGGGATGGGGAGGGGAATGGAAAAAAACCCTCATGTGTTTAGATAGGCATAATAGACATAATCATATTATTATTATTATTATTATTATTATTATTATTATTAACTTCAACATCAATAAAAATTAATATAACACAAGTGATGCACAAACGTGGAAAGAAAAATCAACCCAATGCCCATTCTGTTTATGAGCAGCAAATCTCCCTCCCAGCAAGCTTCCCCAGTTATATCTAAGCATGATGTTATATGGTTGGGAGCATCCCTTTGGCCTGTCTGGGTCAGCTGTCCTGGCTGTGCTTTCCCAGCTTCTTGTGCACCTGGCATGAGAAGCTGAAAAGTCCTTGACTTGTGTAGACACTAAAACTACCTGGTGACAACTAAAACATCAGTGTGTTATTAACGGTATTCTCATGCTAAATCCAAAACACAGCACTGTACCAGCTACTAGAAAGAAAATTAAGTCTATCTCAGCCAAAAACAAGACAGTAACTTTTGGGGGAAAGCAGCTGTCAATAACAGCTGTGCACAAATATATATTACAGGAGTATTTATTAAAACCGATAAAATAGGGCAGCAGAAAGTTGCCATTTGTGACTGTCGATTAGGTTTAAATCAGTCAGTGTTTTCTGTAGATGCTTAATCAATGACCATTTGGAGATGAATGAGCCCTGTTCATCTATTCCCCAGGCTTTGAACAATGTCCTGATGCGGGGTATTCTTTCAGAGCACATGAACATTAGTGGGGTGATATGGGAGAGCATGGCAGCGCTGCAGGGACTGTGACAGGAGGGGGCATGTACGTCCAGCTCCAGCCTTCCTTTGGGTACATTCGATTTCTCTGGTAAACAAAATAGAAATTTCCTCTTCTTGTGCTTCTGTTATTTTGAGCTTTGGTTGAAACTGGAGTTTTTGCTGTGCCATAAATAGACTCTATATAATGACTTTTCTTTTAGAACCCTTAAAGGTTCTAAACAGTAATTTGTTTTTTTCTCTTGAAAAAAACTTCATGCTTTACTAAATTTGAAAAAAAACTTATAATTTTAAAATATTTTTAAGAATCACTATTTTTGAGGGTTAAGGGAAATGTATTGCCTTCACAATAAACACACGTATTTATCTGTGATTTTTTTTAGGATTATTTTTGCTTCATAGATGTCTTTTTAAAGGATCTACAAAGGCTAATGACTATGATGTATGCTGAATGTTTACCAGATCAACTTGATTTTTTTTTTCCTCTCCTTTATAAACTAACCTATCTTAGTCTTCTGAAAATTATAAGTCTCAATTTTGCCGTGTGCTCTCTGTATCTACATGTGTTTTGATAGATTGATTTTATTGTAATAGTAATGAGATTTTGTAACAATAACTTTATTTGATTTGGCTTTAAATCTAAATGTAGCTTCATGGTATGGGAATTGGGAGAGAACACCAATCAGCAGCATGAATTTCTGTTCATAGAGTTAGGCTGGGCTGAACATTCCTGATCTTCAGTTCTGCTTGGCAGATAATCAAACAAATCATAAGAACAACTGCCTGCTTTGCAGTGTGATAGGTAGAAAGGGAGAAGAAATTATGACTTCATCTCTAATTGTTTTATCCAGTTATAGAATAAAATTAGATTCCCCACTGTAATGTTATAAAAGTATGAAAAACCAAGGAGTAGCTTCCATTCCCAGCTCTTCACTCAACTTTTTCTATTCAGCCATTAAGCTCTCAACAAGATGTCTGAGTAAGCCTGTCTCAGAGTCACTTAGTAGCCACAAATGCACCTCAGTTTCCAAATGAACTAGAAGAAGAGTAGTTTTAAATGTAAGAGCATGCTTCTCTGGAGTAAAAGATTGGCATTCAAGTCTATTGAAAGATGCTCTGGCTGTCTTTATGTCATGTGCAATGCTCATCACTTTGTTACTGAAGTGTACAAAGAATTGAGACTTGAGTGCTGACCAGACAAAAAAAGAAGTGTTGCTATCAGTTCCATTTCAAAAATGGTTTGCTTGATGCAAAATCTGTAGAATTGGTGTTGCCAAATATCGATCTGTTTTCCTGCTGTATTTCCAAGAGATTCATGCTTTCTTCTATCACACAATCTTTTTTTAAGCATATGTAGTGTTTGAGACAAATTTGAAATGAATGTTGAGACTTTTTTCCTTCTTCCCCTCTGCAGTAATTGCATGAGAAAGTGAATAATTAGTTGAACTGATCACAAGACACAGCCAGGAGTTTCCTGAATCCCTCCTCTGTTGTCAGACACTTGCTTGGGAAGTAATGTAATTTCTCTGCTTACGGTGGAAAGGTGTACTTGCTAATTTCTCAGGAGTATAACACAGCTAATGTTAGCAGAGGACTGGGAAGATATACCCTGTTCTGCTAAAGCATGTGTCCTATGATCACATTCATTAGGACCTTTTCTAGATTCTGGGTTTCATAATAATTCTTGAGTCTCTCTATTTCTTGCCATTATCTCACTTGACCAGACATTGATTTTTTCTACCAAGCTTGGGGCTCCACGTTTCTTCTCCTTGATGTGTCCTGACCAAGTTCTTCCTTCTAAATAGCTAGGGAGATAACACTTAAGTTCTCCTTCTGACCTAGTATTTGCTTTTGCTTGCTTGCCCCTTTCCTTGCTTGCCCCAGGGGAACACTGCTCTCATTCCGACAAAGACTTGGAGTGCCTCATCTCCACAGCTAGTCATCATTGTCTGTTAGTCATTTCTGGACTGTCCTTCCTTCCAACGATTTATCTGATCTTTCTCCTCATTCCTGTGAAACCAATTCCCAAGCAAGTTCTTTCCTTTATTTTAACGGACCAGTATCCCTTCCCACATACAACCCTTCCATGATGGTTTATATTCTGCCATTGTCATGATTTTTTTTTTTCTCTATTACAAGCTGTGATATATTACAGATAATATTGCCTCCAGGGTTATTAAAAATCTTCAGGGTAAATTACAAATTACCTGTGCGACCTGTTCTAGGGAACCTGCTTTGGCAGGGGGATTGGGCTCAATGATCTCTTGAGTTTCCTTCCAACCCCGACAATTCTGTGAATCTGTAATCTCACAGTAATACCAATAACCTTTGACCACACTCTTTTGACTTCACTGGCCTCACAATATACCAGAACAAAAAGTAGATCTGCACAATGTTAAATGCAGTTCATCTGTCGAAATGCGCTTTTCTTCATAGACTGAATTAATAGATGATTCTCTCTCTGTTACAGAAGAATATACACTCATTATCATCTAAAAGATAAATCTGGACAATAAAATACTTGTGAAAATCCTAGAAAGGCAAGTTACTTGAAACATATTTTTCTCTCTTCTCAGCATGGGCTCACAGATACACAGATGGTTACAGAGGGACTGTGGGTTAGATCCTTCCTAGAAGCATTAGAGTCATTGTGCACACAATGCTCAATGCATGCATATCTGCTGCTGTCAAAAGACTCCCCAAAAGAAATACACTACTCTCACTGGGTAGGGGGGTGATGCTCAGTAGCCCATGGTATACCCTATGGATATACATCTATCAGGATTTTTTACATGCAAGTAGCAATTTGGTTTTGCAACACACTGCAACTAGGTGCCCAACTGTTCATGTGTACATGCCAATGTCTGATTTCCAACAGCATAATGGGTAGGCATGCATGTGGAGCTATGCTGTGGCCACGGTGAAAGATAAAGGAAGCAAATAGCGCAGATGGGAAGAGTAGAACAAATTCTTAGTAACTTCTTTCCCAGAAGAGTTCTGTAAATAATCTCTCTCTCATAAATGCTCCAGTAGCAGCTGAATTAGAAAAAGTAAAGATCTGCTCCAGAGAAGAGAGGCCTATTGAGGTATATCCAGAGTGTCAAGGTGGATGTCCATTTATCCTGGACTTAGGAATTGTGTATATGGAAAGGAAAATGTGCTTTAGCAAGTATCTTCTGACCTTACTCTTCAAATGGCTGATTTTTTAGTGTTTTTCTTGTATTTGCTATTAAAAAAAAAAAACTATTAAAAATTACACATTATTTTAGGCCAATTTTTAGACACAAGGGTAATGGCAGGAAGAGATTTTCACCCTTCACCCAAAATTTAACACTGCAATCACTGTAGCTGTTCCCTTAGTTGAAATAAAAATGAAGAAAACCCTGCCCTGCTGTTTTCACCCTGGTAATAATAGAAGGTATTTCTTAAAATGACTGTGCAGAATGCTGTCCGATTTATTGGGTCACTTACCTGCTACCATATCATCAATTCAGGTGGCAGAACTACATGGAAAAGGAAAGGTATGCACTTTTAAAAGCTTTCGTTGAACACCTTTGGAAACACAGTTCGTAGTGCTCACTTAATACTTGTTTTGTTTTGCACAAGCTGCTCAGCAATGACAGGCTATCTCATGCTTGGTTGCCTGCTGCTGTAGAGCCCCTTTTCCTGCATGGATCCTGGTGGTCTCGGACAGAGGCAGGGTGGCAGCCTGCTAACATGGTGGCATCTACCTTGACATGTGAGGCTTAGATGTCATCGCTTTCATGGGAATGACCCTGTGCAAGGAAAGAGGAACTGGAACACTGTGGTGTCTGGAACATTCCTGTATCTGTTGCCTGATTACCCTGGGTGGGAAGGAGAGCAATAGAAAACAGATTAGCCTATTTTATCAGACTCGATCCTTTTATTGATTGCCTTTAAGGGATGCTTTTCACTGCACAATTAGCCTGAACTTTGGATGTAAATCCTTTTTTTACATATCTTTAAGCCCGACTTAGCAGGAAAGCACACATTTGCTGTGACCGTGCAGGCCAGAGCAGTCTGCAGTCCATGCAGATCTGCTGATGCTGCTGATGCATTGACAAAATCTCCTGTGACCGATGTGCTGCTGTAGAAATGCCTTGCCTCCCAGCACCAAAAAGTGATCTTGAACAAATATGGGCCAGGAAAACAGTGTGGCTTTGCTGAGGAAATGCTACTGTTGGACTAGTGGAGTAGTCAAGATACATATTGTTAGTAACCTAGAAAACACTTTGAACGTGAGACTGGATTGCTGACCCTTAAAAATCCTCAGCAAGTGCCAGGACACATCTCTTTCATTCTGCTCTGTAAGGAGAAGCAAAATCTCTACATGAAGTGGAATAAGGAGGCTTGAAGCCTCTGTAAGTTATGTGTCAAGAATGGAACAAGCTCTTGCTCACCCAAGCAGCTGGCACACAGGGTCTGTACCACATTCCCTGTTACTGTCTTCCAAGCTGGGATGGGAATTAGGCAGACAGGTCACACTGGGCTGGTTTGGACATTGGGAAGTTACTAACCTCACCACCTCCATCAGGCTGTAGTGCCAACACATTGACCCAACATGGTTCAACAGAGTCAGAGCTACCATAAGGTGTTAGGAGGCAGATAAAGAAGATGCTTGTATCCTTATTACCTCCTTCTCCCTATGGTCTTTGCTGGACCTGACATCAGACCAGAATTACCAGAGGATGCCTCAGTGCTTAGCTGGACACATTTTACATTGCACCTTGTTTGTGGACAAAGCATTTAAATAGTTGCTATATGGTCACTTCTGGTTAAACCTTAGAAAACATTAACCTTATTAATATTTAATAGTTATATGCAAATTGTAGTCAGCCAATTAGTTTTCTCTGCAGCTTCAGCAATTTCCCAAGAGACTGATGCTTAAGTACCTTAATTTGTCTTTCTGACGAAGGTGAAAGTGTTAAAAGCATCTTTAATTTGTTGTTTAGTTTCTCTTCAGGTTTTTAAGCATTCACTTGAAAGATGATCAGATGAAATGTGTTTACTTGCCTTTCATTTCCTGCAAAAGGCAATGGAAATGTTGATACTGAAGCAAAGATAAAGCTTGCTAGTGTAAGTAGGTGGTCTCACTTTATTGGCATACTTACGCCCACATAGACAAGGCATTTTGCTCTTTCTGTAACTTCGAATTAGTTGCAGTCTGTATTAATACATTGGCTTATTGTATGTAATTGCCTCCTACCTAGTTCCAGAAGTCAGCTTCTTACTAATAACCAATGCAATTTTTTTACTTTAGCTCATAAGTCAGGCTTTTGCTCATTTGATGTTCAAGATTGTGATGGGCATTTTCTCTCTCATCAGCTTTGCAGCAGAGACAAAGCATGATAGTGAAGGACAAACTGTAGCAAAATGATCAAGCAAAGATAAAATTTTGCAGAGTTGATTCTGAAATTGGATAGATGATGTAAGAAGCCAACGACTCAAGGAAGGTGTCTATTTTTAAGTACTTCTTCCCTTTAATGTAAAGAGGTATTTGACACACAAGGCACACTTAGATGTCTCAGGTTGCTGATGGTTTCTCAGATATCTGACACAGTGAGAAAACTGGCAACACTTTTTTTTCAATACTTCATCACCATTAACACCTCAGAGCTGGCTGGACTCTGTATGTAATGTGGTTAAAGCACTGTTGAATGCTGCTGAGAGCAGGGAAAGTTATTATCTGTTCCAGCCAAACACGTTGAGCTTACAGCTCATATAGTCATCACCAAGCTCAAGCAGTGCTTTTGAGGACTTGATGTTAAACCACCTTTCTAATGAGCCTCATCCTCATTAAGGTACCTCTGTTCTTACCTTTATTTTCTTGCCTCCTGAACTTCACTCTTCCTCTGCTGAGCACCTATTAACTGATCGCAGAACTGACACATTTCAGAACTACCATACTCTCCTGCATTTGTTTTTAAGGGCACTAAACATGTTGGTTAAGCGGGTAGCACCTTTATTTGTTCAGTTGTTTAGTTTTTAACCGTTTCAAACCCCATGAATAAAGCACTGCCAGGTAAGGTGCAGAGATTTCTTTACAGATTCAATGCATTGTTTTCATGTATCACTTATAATTGCTCAAAAAGTCCTAGTAAAATGTATCCCTGTGGAAAGGTTACATGACCTCTCTGCTGAATAAAGGCAGGACAGCTCCCAGGTATGGACAGTCTGTACAGTACAGAAGGAAGAACCACCACTGACATACCTTATTTCATAGGAATAAGTAAATTAATGTCAGTGCTGGGATAAAAATAATTAATTTTTAAATGCTAATAATCCCTTTCAGAGCATTTTTT
The DNA here is from genome assembly GCA_020800305.1 of Porphyrio hochstetteri. Taxonomy (NCBI): domain Eukaryota; kingdom Metazoa; phylum Chordata; class Aves; order Gruiformes; family Rallidae; genus Porphyrio; species Porphyrio hochstetteri. The sequence continues at coordinate 215,250,233 of CM036905.1, read as the reverse complement.
GATATTCCAAGTCATTATCAAGCTAGTAGTTTATGCCCTGTTATCAGCTGTAATTCCTTCCTTGTCTTTAAGGCATGATGCAACATTTTAGAGTTATCTCGGACTTGCTCGATATATTGTCAGTCCTGGTTCAAATTCAACCTGACATCCCAAATGCAGTGAGGTTAGTGGTTTCATCATAACCTCAAGTGCACAGTAATATGCTGAATAAACTTGCACATATACTTCTGCTAAATTTGGACTGTAAGGGGGCCCTAGCACTGAGTTACTATGGAAACAGAATCCTTCTTTTCTTCAGAAAGAAATTCCCCCTAGGTTTAGGAGTGTGAAAAAAATCCCAATATTACAGCTCTGTGATGCTTCCCTTCGTTATCCTTTTATGCCCACACTTTCTTAATAAGAGTTTAAAGATGACTTTTTTGACTTGTCCACTTAATATTCAATTTGATCACTGAGTTTTCATGCTATTTTATCTGAGGGAAAAAAAACAATGTTCTTCCCCCAAGGGTGTTTGGGTAACTTTATATATAAGTGCTGGTGATTTATAAAGGGCTGTGCACAGTCACAGTGCTCAACAGAACACAGGCAGTGTTTGCTCTTTGGTAGATGATGTAGACATAGGAGGAATCTCTTACTAGCAGGGTATCACATGAAGGTAAAGGCTGATATCCTAGCTCTGCTCATCACATTTGCCATTTCACCAGGTTCTCAGGCTGAAAGATTATCTGCCAGAACCCCAATAAAAGATTTACAAGATGGGAAATTGGAGTGCTTGGACAGGATGACAGAGAATGTCTTACAGAAACTGGACAGAGACTTGGACAGGACAGTACTTTTTCCTGAGACTATATTTACAAGAAATATTGTTTGAGAAGCAAGTTTAGGAGGGACTTAGAAATTTGCGTAGCAAGAGAGCTGTGTTAAGCATGAGTGAAAGGTGCCATGGTGCAGAGACATAAAAGGAAGGAAAGCAGGCTGTGTGTAGAGGAAGAATCTGTGAAAAAGCACATAGCATGAGACCACAGATGAGAGGACTTGAGAAGAGAGGGGAATTAGCAGTCTCTTGAAGCAACCTTGAAGCTTGCTTTAATGTGAGGAATAACAACACAAGGAAGTATAATTCTTTTTGGAAATGCACAGTGCATCTATGGATAGAACTGAGCAGGTGAGGAACACTGCTCGTGTGCGTGATAATAATTACAAAAAAAGTGAGATTTTACAATTTAATCACAAGCTGAAATAGCTAGTCCTTTTTAAGCCATTAGAAGGTTAAGCATAACTTTGTCTCTCTATTCAAGAATAAATCCATTAATTCTTTTTTTCATGGTCTTTCAAGTTTATCTCCTCTCCTGTAAAGATCACTGAAGGGACACACATTTTTAAAAAGCTGTTTTGTTTAAGTAGTGAAAAAAAAATGCTGATTCAAACTCTCCTCGTCTAGTCCAACCAATCTTCAACAACTATTTGTTACCCTGGTCTTGGAAAGCCGGGTTTGTGAGGTCATACAAAGTAAAAGGAAATGAGATAATTATAGACTCACACCCCATGAACAATTTCCATTCATTCCAGTAAATACAAAGCAAATTATGTAAGTGATATGTAGCACAGAGCAGCAGTGCATCCTTGAAAGAACATTAGCACACATACTTTTTAATGCAGAGAGCCCGGACAGTCTTGCATTTCCATATAATATGGGACCGTAGAGGCTATGGCCAGGTTCTGTGTGCTGCTGAGGGCATCTGCAATCCCCAGAGGTGTCTGGTGGAGAGTTGTCCTTGCAGAGTGCTTGAGCCTGGGGCACAGAAGGCTCTACTTCCAGCCATGGCAGATGCCAGGTGAGTAGACACCTGGTTGCAACAGGTTCATTATGAGGCATGAGAGAAGAACCATAGGTTAGAGCAAGGTCTTCTTCTCTTGTTCCTCCTCTAGCACATTATGAAATACCAGTATTGAGTAGAATAATAAGCCCTTCTAACTCCTTAATGCTTGTCCCAGGATGAATTCCTAGGCACGACTGTACACACAAGTGTCCTCTATGTCATGGGGAAACATCAGGCATTGGAGGATGGGAATTAAAGCCTCATACAGAGAATTTTAATTACTAAACCAAATACTCTGTCCAGCTGAGGCATCAGTCTTTACCTTTTCTGGGGATTATTGCAGCCTCTCCCAGGTTTGGCACAGAAATGTATTGCACAACTCGCGTCTTCCACTCTGACCCAGAACTTGTTGCACAGTCAAATCAATCAAGTAGAGACATTTGGAAAGATTTTCAAAGGTGTAACTGATACGTAGGTGTTGGTTTGTCAGTTACTAATGCTAGTGAAAGACACTTTCTTTTTGTTTGTGTTGTTGGTTTTATAACAGCAACAAGGTCTAGGAGTTTGAGGTCTTTCTGACTCCACTTTGAAAATAATTTCAAACCTTATTTGGAGAGAATAAAACTACAAAGTGACATGTAGACAGTTACTGTTCCCTGGCAGTATCTCTATCACTCCTCTTCTCTTACCGATCAAAGGCAGAGAAGTCTGCATTAGGAAGTACAGTAAGCCTGGAGAAAATGATAGATTTAGCAAATCTAATTATTGTAAAAAATGAAGGGTGTTGTGCTTAAATGATACACTACAGATAATATTCTCTTGTCTATGGCAGCTCTCACTTTTATTTTGGAAAAAGAGCACAAATATGTTACGAGTTTCCATGTTGACAATTTATCAGACAATTGAAAGGGAATACAAGCTTTAAGAAACTGATTATGCATCTTTTGAATTTGCCATTCTTGGATGTACTAGCTGACTCCTCCTGATAAAGGTTTTATTAACCAGAAGTGAGAAAACATTGCTGTCATAGATTTGTGGGTGGCTTTTTAGTACTGACACTACTGTGGCTGTTTGAAATACCATGTATGCTAAATTGACTTTTCAAATTAATTTCAGGGATGTTAACTTCCAATATGTGCCTAATTTAATTTTGATTCAAGAGACTATTGATGTCACCAGGAAGTATCTAACAGAAGGTTTATAGCACAGTTCTTTTGGGCTGTGTGAAGCTCATCGACATGGTTAGAGGGAACTAGTTCAATGCTCACTCATTTCAACACTTAGTAATTTGCAGAACTTCCAGTGACACTCTTGCATTAGTAGTAATCCAAGTACTTTGTCCCCTGTGACTCCTGTCTTATACATTCTGAGAAAAATTTTGGTCTGTTGAAAAATCAGGGCTTAGTCTAAGGAGATTTTGTGGAACAGGAAGGCTTATCAAAGGGTACTGATACACTGCCAAGCAAGAGCAGTATGTGAATACTCCCCCTCTACTCTGCCCTAGTGAGGTTCTCCTTCCCTGATACTCTGCCCTGGTGAGGCCACATCCAGAATATTGTGCTGGGCTCCCCAGTTCAAGACAGACAGGGAACTACTGAAGAAAGTCAAGAGGACAGCTACAGGGACGATATGGGGACTGGACTCATATGAGGAATGGCTAAGACAGCTGGGGCTGTTTAGCCTGGAGAAGACTGAGAGGGGATCTGTATAATTCTTCTGAATATCTGCAGGGTGGATATCAAGAGGATGGGACCAGACTCTTCTCAGTGGTGCCCAGTGAGAGGACAAGGGGCAACTGGCACAAACAGGAACACAGGAAGTTCTGTCTTAACACGAGAAAAAACTTCTTCCCTTTGAGGGTGACAGAGCCCTGGGACAGACTGCACAGAGAGGCTGTGGAGTCTCCTTCTCTGGAGATATTCAAGACCCACCTGGACACTGTCCTGTGCAGCCTGCTCGAGGTGATCCTGCTCTGTCAGGGGGTTGGATTAGATGATCTCTGGAGGTTCCTGCCAATCTCTACCCTTCTCTGACTTTGTGATTCTGTGAAACACTGCCAGGCAGAAGTCACTCAGAAATAGGCTAAGATCTTAATTCAGAATCCATTTCTATGTTTCCCATTTAATATTTTCTACCAGGTGCTAGAGCAGCATTTTTATGTCAACAAGATACACTTCTGTGTACAGTCACTTGTTGAGCTGGGCAACTATGCAAAAGTGACTGTCCCTGTAAAAATGGTTCAAGTGACAGCACATAGAGCAGTCAGTGACCATAGAACAACTGGCCAGGCTCCATGAAGATCTGTAAGAACAGGAGTTGGACTCGATGATCCTTATGGGTCCCTTCCAACTTAGGATGTTCTACAATTCTATGATTCTATGATTTCTGACTTCCTTGCAGCCAGATAGTGAGTAATGTGCTTGCGGTCACAGAAGGTCTGTGGCAAAGGAGAACATGAACCCAACGCCTGAGGATTATTTGGATTAATTCCTGAACCCAGTCCAGTGCCTTCACCACCTAATCATTCTTTTTGTTTCCACTAAGTATGATTTACACATTTTCTGGTTTTTTGGCAGGAGTTCTTGTTACGTTGTAAATATCAAGCTTCAGACTAGGCATCCTGAGATCAAGTGTAGCGTGCTTTTAAACCTTCAGTGTAGTGAGATGATTGGTAATATGTCACAGTATGGGCCTAATGCCCCACTGCATTGTGCCAGCTGCACAAGCACATCTGGAAGTGCTGGAAAAGGTTGGACTTCCTCAGAAACTGGCAGTAGGGAGGTGTCAGACTCCAGGGAAAGGGTCAAGCTCTTACTCTAAACACTTGTGGCCTGCTGTTGCTTTATTCTTTAGCTAATTCAGTTCCACACTGAAGTGGCCTAAAAAAACCTCCAAAACACACCTAGAGACTATTCCTGAATTTCTCAGCTCTTGTTCTTCTCTTGTTTTTCTCCTGTGGTGCTTAAACAGAGTTGTCATTCAGTGCTTTGCTGCTCATATTGCCATAGCACCCAGGGAGCCCGACATATGAGTCAGAAGAGCACAGTACAAGCACAGATCAGAAGGCTGTCTCAGTTCCAAAGACCTTACAATTGAGGTGAAAAGCCTGGGAAAAACAAAAGGAGACGTGCAGCTAGATGGGGAACTAAAGGAAACAAGAAGCTGACGTTGGCAAGGTGGTAAAACCAGCATACCAGCACACAAACCTGGGATTTTCAGGGGTTTTTTTGATACATAGTCGGGGGAGAAAAAAGTTTTAGAGGTTTTTACAGAGAAAAGTGCATTAGTTCACAGGTGTTAAGGAACTTCTCTCCCCAGCATAAGAAGAGGCACAAAAGGGTTATATGAATGTTTACCATTGGCCACTCAGAAGGAGAATCTCCCTCTATTACTGAATTGGAGATAATGACTGAGGACAGCATGCAGAGAGCGTTGACAGTGAAGACAAGCCTATATTAGATGCAGCAGGGAAGTGAAAGCCCGTGCTGGGAGCGCAGGGAGGAGGTTGATATGGTCAAAATGATGAGCTGGAAAAATGATATTATGACAGCATCTAGAATGGATCTAAGAAGACCAAGTTAGGATCCGTCCTGGCCAAAGAGAAGATAGAATTTAAAGAGATTATGAATTTAGGAAAATTATTATCAGTATTGATAGCCTGCACAGACTTCACCTTTGAGACACTACTCACAGTGAGCTTAACAAGACCAGGGCATGGGAGGAAAGAGATTTAAGAGACAACGCAGTCCTAAGTCACTCCAAAAGTCAGTAGCATATTCAAGAGCAAGATTCAGGGCTGCTAAATTCCAGCACAGAGCTCTGCTTGCTGGATTATCCATTGCTTGGGAAACAGCTTATTTTTGTAGCTTTGTGAACTTAGTGTGAACTTTGCATGTTTTTACAATACCATAATTTTCAGAGCTCCAGACTGAGAGCAGATGAGTCACATTGTTTAGGCAGAGAAGGATGTGCTACAGAGCCACTTCTGTAGCACAGAAAATCTCCTTTCCCTGAGGACGAAATCCTCTCTCCTCCCGCAAAGCAGCTAGCACATTTCAGAAATCCACATCAACTGGCAAATACATTGCTTATTTTGGCATTTAATTTCAGCATGACTGCTTAAAGATAATACAAAGCATTAAAGCTGTCAATATTTCTGAGTGACAAAGACTGAACTGAAACTGTTACTCTCTTTTTCCCTTTCAAGTGACAAACATAATTTGTATAGTGTGTTCAGTATAACTTACTGCACTGCACCGACAAACCTTTCCAGTTTTCTTTAGCCATATGCCCATGCAGGCACATGCGGCGCCTCTAAATGTGTTTGTGCAGCACCAGGCACCAGGAGGTCCTAATCCTCAAACAAAATCTTCTACACTCATTATTTTCAGTGATATTTTAAAAAGTAATAGGAGAGGATTTAACAACCCCTTCAAGCTGCAGTACGGCACAGTGATTCAAGCTGGTGCATTCCTTTCATCTGTTCCCATTTTCCTGTTGATTCTTACAGCATCCTCCTCTGAAAGAGGAGCAGGAATGTTCCAAAGAATCCAGTTATGAAAAGTAAGTTTGTCTTTTAATGAGCAGGGGGAGGTCAGGCTCCAGAGCAGAGCTGGTGGTTGTGTGTGCGATTTCACTCCATCCTTTATCTCTGGTCAGCTTCTACTCTCCATGACACACACTGCCCACACCTTCCCACTGGCACACATGGTTTGAAGTAGCAACCAGAACAGATCTGTCATCTTCAGAAATCCAGTCACTGAGCTCAGTCTCTTTACAAGGGATCTGATGCTGCTGCATGAAACAGCTTCAGTGCTGCCCATTCAAGTTTGGAAGTGGAAAAAAGAAGTAACAAGTCCCTACTGGGGTCGGGGAAATTGTGGTTAGAGAAGTGTATTTTAGGCAAGGACAGAGGCCAAGGAGAAACACTGAATGATGGACTCTAATAAAATAATCTGCATTTCTAAAGGGCAAATGTTAGCCTTCTCCCTGCCTCTGTTTGGACCATCCTAACTATTTCTTTCCTATCATGAAACAGATCAGGAGGTGACTAACCTAAGTGTGAACAGTTGTCTGTGCCTCTTGGTTTTCAGGATCAGTGCCTGCCTTGCTTGAATCTGTCAGCACAGACATAAACACAATATCCATATTGTTATTGGAGAAAAGAAGACTGAGGGGGGACCTTATTAATGTTTATAAATATCTTAAGTATGGGAGGCAGGGGGAAATGGCCAGCCCCTTTTCAGTGGTCTGTGGAGACAGGACAAGGGGCAATGGCTGCAAGTTGGAGCATAGGAGGTTCCGCACCAACATGCGGAGGAACTGTTACACAGTGAGGGTGACAGAGCCCTGGGACAGGCTGCCCAGGGTGGCGGTGGAGTCTCCTTCTCTGGAGATATTCAAGACTCGTCTGGACGCCTATCTGTGCAATATGTGCTAGGGAGCTGCTTTGGCAGGGGGGTTGGACCCAATGATCTCTGGAGGTCCCTTCCAACACCTATGATTCTATGATTCTGTGATTAATTCCATCCTATTATCTGTTTGATTTCTTGCTCCCAGTCCTCCAGGTGTAATGTTCATTCTGCCTTTACAGTTAGAAATTTAATTTCTAGATGGAATGATTCATAGTCTGATTATATTCTGCGTCTGTTTCAACTTTTACTTTCTCTGCGACTTTGCAGTTTTGAAACTGTATTGTTTGAAAAGGGATGAAAACTGTTGTATTCAGTCTCTTTTATGAGGTCTTGCCAGTGGCATTACTATTGGTCTCATCTCTAGAATTGCCTTGCATAGTGATTTGTAGGACTATGATTACCTTCTCAGAAAACAATGTTTGAGGTTTACAGGCAGTGTATAATTGACTAATGCTTTATTTCCCCTCCTTCCTTATTTTAATTAATCAACCAGTGACTTACAGAAGCCATTCTTTTTATTAGTCTCTAAAGTCTGTTTTTTCTTTGGAAGAGACTTATTTTAAATTTGTATTTTTATAGTGAAAATTCAATGAGAATCCTGATTCGTGTTTTAAAGTAGAATGTTTTTGTTGAAGGCAGTGTATGGTTCAAGTACCATTTCTAAAGCAGGAATCTGATTCATGGAGTGCAAAAAAAACCCTGGGAAGATCACTGATAAAAGAAATGAATGGATATGTGTAGAAAAAAACAGCAGATCCCAGTTAATTTCCTTGCTGGTTTATACTTTCCTGAGCTATTATTAAGAAAGGAGGAACATGTTGCCAAAACATTGGAATAAAATAATTTAAACATCTTTCAGAAATCTGTTGTGAATTCATAACAGCACTTTGCCTTTTCAAGAGCAGCGCATGTGTTGACAATCAGCATGTTCCTCGCGTGGCTGAAATCTATCCTAGGAACATGTCACTTGCATTGCGATGACCTGTTGCTGTATTAAGTTATCTACTCTACCCTTCTGCCAGCAAAGGATTGGTGAGGGTTTATGTAGCTTTGCATCTTTTGTGTGACTTATCCCAGGGACATAAGGAGCATCAGGATAACATCGGGGCAGGTTGAATGTTATTAATTCCCATGGACAGATCTTGGAGTATTAAGTGCTGAACAGATCTGGAAGGTTAGAAGATCAGTGGAGTAACAAAGCAGGAAAAGTCATTCTCCCAGTGGATGGGAGGATTTGTGAACAGTAATGCATTAGGAAGAACATGAAGTGGACAGAAAAGCTATTGGCAATGTCAGCCAACTCTCTTCAAATTTCTCAAGACTCATTTTATTTTCAGAGATTTGCAAAAGGAATAGGATCTATGGTAAGTACCTGCTTAGCAGCAAACAGTAGGAATCAACACACAGAATCAAGAAAAAAGTAGGGATCTATATAAGTGAGCAGTTGGCTGAGTTACAGTAAATGGGGTTATATCAGGCTGATAGTCAATCACCAGTGGGGTTTCTCAGGGCTCAATTTTAGGCCAATATTCTTCAATATTTGTATAAATGATCTGGATTAATAAGGAAGTTTTCTAATGAGATAAGTTAGAAGGAGATTTGGACTCCATGCAAAGTAGAGAACTCTTACAGAGAGATCTAGATATTCTAGGGAGCTGGGAAGTCCCCAGCCATATGAAATTTAACAAAGGCAAGTGCTGGATTCTCCACCTAGAACAGGGAAATCCTAGTTATACACATAAGTGGGGGGATGAGAGACTGGGGAGCAGCCCCACAGAAAGGGATCTGGGGATTTGGGCTGAAGGCAAGTTGAATATGAGTCCACGGTGTTCCAAAAGGACCAGCTATGTCCTGGAGTGCATCCAGCACAGCACAGCCAACCAGTTGAGGGAGCCCCACTCTATACTGCATTGATTCAGCCCCATCTTGAGTACTGTATGCAGTTTTGGGTGCTTCAATTTAAGGACATCAAACTACTAGATGTGTCCAGAGGAAGGTGACTCAAAAGGTCTCAAGACTTATAAGGAGTTTCTGAGGTCACTTGGTTTGTTCAGCTTGGAGAAGGCTGAGGGGTGACCTCATCACAGACTACACCTTCCTCAAGGGGGGTAGTGGAGGGGGAAATGCTGATCTCTCTGGTGACCAGTGATAGGACACATGGAAATGGAATGAAGCCGCATCGGGGAAGTTCAGATTGGACATTAGGAAAAGGCTTTTCACTGAAAGAGTAGTTGATCACTGGAACGGGTTCCCAGGGATGTGGTCGTGGCACCAAGTCTGTCAGAGTTGAAGGAGCAACTGGGTGATGCTGTAAGTCATATGGTTTAGTCTTAAGTAGTCCTGAGAAGAGCAAGCAGTTGGGTTTAATGATCCTTATTATTTGGTCCCTTCCAGCTTGAGATATTCTGTGATATTATAATTCTACATAGGACATGAGAGTAAATAAGGAAAAATACAGTACTCAGCTGTTTGGTTTTCATCAGAAATATTGTAAGAATAGAGCAGCATCTCTTTAAAGTTTTGTTTGGCTGATGTTAGCCATGCTGTTAACAAAAAATTACATACTATGACTCCTCAATACCATCATGCTGTCCTTAAAAAAATACATCAAGAGAGATGGCCATGACCTTAGTTTATAACAGTAATCATCATCACCTTCTTCATATTCTTGTAGTACCTGATTATTTTATCCTTGGTATATAGATAACATTTTAGGAGGCAGAAAATGACTGACAGTGTAATGGGTAGAGTACAGGTTTAGGACAAGAGTGCTGGTCTTAGCAGGTGCTACCAGCTTGTGGTTTGACCTTGGTCAAGTCACTTGGCTTATTGGTATTTGTCCTCCCCACTTGTAAATCAGACATATCAGTAGCTCTTAATCTCCCATGGCATCATGAAAAGCAATGTATTCACACAATTACTGTTACTGCTGCACAGCCAATAAAAGTCTGCTAGAGTCTTCATTGTTTTCTTCATAATTAACCATTTGATAGTTATCAGATCCAGTCATAGACCTTGTATTGCTGAATTAAAGCAGTTCTCTATGTTTAAGCTCAAGAAAGTCACTGTGAATCTGTATTTCCTGGTTTAGCCTTCAAAACTGACAGCTGAGGGAAAACAGTACTTTTTTCTATGGCTTTAAAGTCTGAAAGTCTAGGATAAAAATTACTAAGAGATGGAAAAATTAGGATCTTCCAAAGCCAGACTCTGATTCAGACTGTAGCTACATTTTAATATCTCATTGCAACACTGGTATAAAATGAAGTACAAGATATTATTCGCTGTCAATAATTGTACCGCTTTGAGACAAAAGATGATAGGTGGAAGAGAAGCCAGAGAATAAATGCTGGATTGACTGTAAACTAATATTTATTGCAGTTCACTGACTGCTTCAAATTATTGTGAGTTTTCAATATTACTCAAATCCAGTTGTTTCTTTAAATGAGAGAATGTATTTAACCAAGGATATTCAGTGAATTCTACGCATGATAAGATCAGGACACATCAATATTTGCATTTTGAACATGCTAGTGTGTGTTATAATTTGGTTTCGTAAGCTGGATCTTATCTATTAAAATAAACATATTAATAAAATGTGGCAAGAAGGATATGAATGCATGAATACAAAGCTATGATAGACATTTTTCTATTGCAAGCTGTTTATTTCTGGAGATCAAGTCTTCAAGAAGATTAAACAATGCTGAAGAGATTATTAAGCCAAAAATCTAATAGGCACAGGCTTAAGAAGATGCTGATGTGATAGGGGAATATTAGCAATGCTGCAATCTAGCACAAACAGTCAGATTGTCCTTGGTCCTTGCGTGGTGTGCGGTATATATAGCTGCAATGTTGCAGGGAGCCTCTTCTTCTCTTAGTGCTCATGTTGACGGTCTGACCCCACTGTATCTCGGTATAGGAAGGGCAAGTTGGGAGCTTGTGGCTTACAAGACTATTGTCCACCTTGTGGCTCTGTCTTGGCTGCTGTGAGTCTGTGTGACCAATGACACAAGGTTGCAATGATGTCCTTCAAACTGGTCCCTGGGAAATAGCAGCCATAGGGAGTGCAGACCGTGCCAAGGGAGTCTGCAGAGCCCATAAGCCCAGTCATTGCACAAAAGGAGACATCATCAGGTGTGGTGCTGACAATATTTTGCTATTTTGATTCTGTTCCCCCTCAGAAGCACAATATTTTGATTTGTAATTTGTGAAGATTTACAACAGTGTGTCTTCGTGCCTATCAGCCAGTGCACCAGGAGCACTTGGCAGTCAGTTTGTTCCTTGGGACATCCTAGGATTTCTTTCCTCATTCAGCCAGTGCCAAGATGAGAGATAGCACTCATCTTTTTATTTTTTTCTTTTTTTAAAGAAATCAGCAAAAAAAGTTTTCTATAATTAAATCTATTTACCTTGCCCATTGGGAGTGCTTTATGTATTGTCACTTTCACTGTACTTAGTTTGCAATCCTGATCACAAGCAATCAAAATCATACATTTACCCTCAGAATCAAAACAAGAGACTTTTGAAACATTAGACTTTTAGATTATTGCATTTGCATGCTAGCTAGGAGTTGGTAGGATACTTTCATGTCACATTTTCAAGCTTTTCCCTTTAATCAGAAGCTCTAGAAAAGATGTCCTTTGTTGTATGAAATCCTTAATGCCTCCAAAAATCAGGCATCTCCTGGGCTAGAGTTTTAACAAGAGCATCATACGTTACTAAAGCCATAAATATTACAGGTATCAAAATCTACTAGGCACATAAGATTGGTAGGGACCTTGCAAGCATTGCTGCCAAACTGAAAGTCAGTCCGAGGTCTACGTTAGCAATTCAGAGCACTGCAAACATCAGAAGATCAAAACATTTGGTACAGAAAGTCCCTAAATCCACAGAATAAGTGTTTCAAGGATTTTCCTTAGGACTAGATTTGGACTGAACATCTCCTCCATATACATGGTTTAAACGTTGTTAACCTGAGAGTATATGGATGGAGAAAAGGAAGGGAGGAAGGGAGGAAGGGAGGAAGGGAGGGAGGGAGGGAGGAAGGAAGGAAGGAAGGAAGGAAGGAAGGAAGGAAGGAAGGAGGGAGGGAGGGAGGGAGGGAGGGAAGGAGGGAAGGAGGGAAGGAGGGAAGGAAGGAGGGAAGGGAGGGAAGGGAGGGAAAAGGGTAGTGACACATGTTAAAAAGGTTTGGGAGGTACACAGACAGTTCTCTTGCTTTTGCATTTTGCAAGAAAAGATTTCCGCCTGTGTGCTCAATAAGTCAAAAAACCTTCTCTGTGAGAATCAAGGGACGGTTGCCTTTCCCTGGAACTTGCTCACCAACAGCATGTGACAGATATAGGACTTGCCTCTAATAATTTATAAGTACCATATGTTGGCTTGGTTGGGTTTTTTATCATGTTTACAGCATAAATATATTGAGTTATCCAATAAGGTGTTGTCCAGATACAAATGGGAAAATAATGTGTTGAGATGTCTCTCACTTACCGCCCCAGAGCAATCTAGTGTCCTCAGGGGGCTGCTGGTTGGGTTTGTTTGGTTTGGCTCCAGGGAGCCTTCAAAATTACTATGTTCAGAAGTAGTTGATTCTGCTTGCAAAGAAGGAGAAAGAAGTGATGTGAGGTTTGAAAAGGTTGGTTTTGGTGAAGGAAACAATTCCAGACAAACACAAGAAATAGGCTTGGTAGGCACCTGTATAAGATAGTCTTGTCTAGGTCACCACTGTCATAAGGAGTGATTCACATCAAATAAATCAAATCGGGATTGAAGTGGTGCATCGACCTATTAATGGTTTTTAATTAACTGGGAAGCAGTAAATCAGATGTTCAGGATGTCTATCAGCAGTATATGGATAAGCCACAACATTGGAGACTTAGGAAATATCAATAAACCTAGAAATTTCTATACACCTTTCTACAACTATTCTGAAAGTGTCCTGAACATGAATACACACTCTTACCCTCACAGGGTCACATACACGCTCCCACAAACAGAGCAAGCACCTCCCTCTTCCTGGAGAGCAGGTCCCTGTTGTTGCTTACTGATAGTCACGTGGGCTCCAGCTTCACAGCCAACCCTGCTGCCCTGACGATCTGCTAATCTACCTGATGTCAGGTAGATGAGAAAATTACCCACACTGACACACACACACACACATTCCAGGTGGGGGTACTTGTTCTGTCTGCACTGTGAGCCTGGTTACTTGAGTGCAGGCTGTTTATGGTATCCAGCAAGGAGGATGCTCTGCTGGACCACAGATGGAGGTTGTGATGTCTATGGGCTAGCTTCTGGCAGTGTCAAACCTAGCTTATCTTCTGCCTTGTCCTCATGAGGAAGTGTCTCCCCACTGTTATGGAGTTTCATGCTTCTTTTGAACTTCTTTAAGATAACTCCTTTGTTTCAAAAGGCTTCATAATTCCTTGGTTACTCTTTAATCCAGCTGGTAGTTGTCTTCCTCCTTTGCATGATCACTGTCAGGAAAACACCCGCTGAGGTTTTGGGTGCTTCTTTTACACAGAATCTTTATGAGCACCCACACACATCACTGTGGGTGACGCATGGTGATCTTATACAAAGGCAGGCATCTCAGTAAGGGAAATGTTTGTGTCGACTCACTGAAAACTTTTTTTTTCCTTTAAAGCTTATTCATCCATCTAAAAATGTAAGTATGCATACATATAAACTATTATTATAAATGAAAAATTTTATTATCATTACACATTATAAATATTTGTGTGTATACATATATATACACACACACACGAGGGAGTTTGCCAACTATAAATTCCTTTGCTTTCAAACTTCTGAAGGGAAAATAGTAAAGTGAGATAAACCATTTGGATCAGGAGCATGAAATAAGCTGATACAGAGGTTATTCACCTCAAGTTAGAGTTTAAAGGGCCAAGACCTGAGGTGAGTATACTCAGAGGTATTAGAAAATAGGATAGAGATATAGTTAATCCTTGAACAACAGTATAATGAATGTTTCTAACACATAGCAGGATACAAGAGCTCCTCGCACAAGGCTTGGTGTGAATGCCTATGTGGAAACAAAGATCAGTTTAGGCCACAGAAGTTAAGAGAAAAGCAAAGGCACGAGTGTAAATCAGTTGTTGAAGGCCACTTCATGGAGTCAGTGTTAGAGCCACTCATCTTCTGGGTGTCAAGCTCGCATCCTGCCTGTGGCTCCATATATCTTCAGACGTCATCATCTCTAAAGATAAGTGAAGAACTGTAGGCGAGGAGGACAACATGACCAACACTAGTGTCACTTGGCTGCTGCAAAAAATTACAGTAAGGGAGAATATTGTGACCCAATGGAAAATTTTGCAGTGCAACTGTGTGAGTGTTCGTTACAGCTGTACTTCATTATAAAGTTTGCCTGATTATTGCAATCACTCTGAAGATCTCTTGAATGGCCGAGGTGACTCTATCATTTCTGATTTGTGGCTAAGAGGCAATTTTGGAGTTTCTAGAACAAACAGGAAGGAAATTATTTTTATTTTAGGACTGTGACTCAGCAATGGTTCACCAAAACCAAAAATGCTTTGATTTTTCTAGTCATCAGTGAAGTAAGAGGTGGGGTTTCACTGAAAATTTTAATTTATGTCCCGGTCTTTTTTCCCTTTCACAGATGCTTTTCTTATATTGATATCTTAGCATTGGCCAAAATAATATCTAATACCAGTGTAAACAATATGACAGGAAAGGTAGCCTCCAAATTTCAAGATCTGCAATAATTTGATTGTAAACCAATCTTTCTTTTTCCTTGTAAAAAGCTCTCTCTTCTTCCTCTAGATTTTATTTTATGCAGCTTTTAAGACCAGAATAAAAAAAAAACCCAAAACATACAGGGAGCTTATTAGCTTCCTTTAAACTCTTAAAGACTTTAATCTATATTATAGATTATGTATCCTTCCCAAGATAAACAAACAAGCAAAGCATATCCAAACTGTGCCATAGGATTTACATAATTAGAAAAGACTTTTCTAGTTATCCAGTAATAAGATCATAAAAGTGGTATAAAAACAGAAATACCATTTTGTTAGGAAAGCTGCTGTTGTTCTGTTTTTAAGTCCATATTTCATAATAGAGGCAAAGGTGCATGAAGTGTGAAGTTTTTTGGTTGTCAAATTTGATGACTTCGCTGTCTCCAGCATCCTGTGCTTTTTAGCAGTACTTAATAATGTAAGGATGATATACTAGTCAATTCTTTAGAATCAGCTTTAATTTTACTTCTGTCTTGTGCCATTATCATATAGCAAGTGTCATTTTTTGACAGAATGCTTTCTCTAAATAATAGCTAAGTGTTTTTTATCCCAAAATTCAAATAATAGACATTGGGAGATTGTAAAGGGATGAAAATCTGGAAACCTCAGAGTCTCAGCTGATGTCTGCCTTTTACAAAAAGAAGATGAGAAAAAACTTTCTTATGGGCATCTTTACCCTTAAGCAGCCTCCTGCAGAATTTATTTTTACTCACTTTGGTCCTGCTCATTATTGAAGACACATGAGAGAGAAATTAATAGCAATTAAAATATTTTAATAGAATATTTTCTAAGAAAAAATATTTCTATAAGGTTAAATTAGTTAATAAGTTGTTCATCACTAAGTCTAGGACAATGTATATTAGGCAAAATATGCTTTCCAGTTATGGAACCTATATAATAAGACTGAAATTATGGAACATATATAGGAAGACTGAACATACATTCATTAATCGTATTGAACTAGGATTTTATTGAAGACATGCTCCAATTTTAGGGCATGGTGATAAAACAGTAGGTTATTATATTGATGATAACTTACAGAGAAAGCTTCTTCAGCTTCAGTTTAATTCCCAGTTATTTTTAAAAGTTTTTAATTTTTTCCATGGATGGTAGATCCTGTACTATTGCCAGGATCTTGTGGAAGCCATCCTTGCGGTACTGTTGTGTCTCGAATCTTTTCTTTCCTGAAACTAACTTTAGGTATTTTGCATTTGTATAAGGGATATTCTAGGAATGTGAGTACTAAGCTTATCTGTAAAGTTTTTTTAATCATCCAGACTCTTCTTTAGTGATCATTCTGAGAACTATCCCACTATGTCATCCTGCAGCAATTGTTTAAAGCTCTTTGTTGAAAACATGGACCTCATTAGAGAGACAGCAACTACTAATTGATCATCACTTCTAAAGGAATCACTTGTGAGTCTGTTTAACAGATGCTCTTGATATGATTAAGAACTGCATGAATGATCCTTGAAATCTTCACTTTGGTCTTCCCTATTAAATTATCACACTGCTGTTTTAATACATACCACAGTGTGTAGCAGTAGTAGTAGGCAGATGTATTGCTCACAGCTGGGCTGGAAGCACGTCCTACATTAGCAAGGCTATCCCCAATTCTTCATTAGAGGAATAATCAGGAAAACAAGATTAGCAAAGTTAGATTTAGTGCTTTTGCTTGTGCATTGCAATTACGTGAAATCTGTATTTGTACATTTCACCAGTCCTACCATTATCTGGAGAATCTACTATTTTTATTTTTTTCACCAGGAAATTCCAAAGAAATGAAGGTGAAGGCAATCATCATGTATAAGCCCTCCAGACCAGTTTCAAATGGCATTATTTGGGTTTTCATCTAATGAGGAGCCCCATTGGCCTTTTCCTGGGACTCACCCTAGTTTGATCACTGTTGAATCTGCATTCAGCCATCACAGCCTGGCTGTTTTAGCACTCAGAATGAGACTTGGCAACTTTTACCCATTACCTCTCTGTGTCTAACATCCATGCTAAGCTCACGATTAGCATGGCATAGGCCATCTATGAAATTTTAAGTGCTAGTTGGCAGCAGGATGACCAAAATTTGGCTCATGGTTCTTATCTTTGACACACAGAATAACGAAGTGATTACAGAAAAACAGTGTTATATTTAGAGAAAGAAGGAGGGCTTATTTCTCTGTCTGCAGCTTCAAAATCATAACAGCAGGTCTTATCTCAGTGGAAGAGCAGTCTCAGAACAGATGGACTATAGCAGTACTCTGATCTGTGTTGGACAGTAAGTGGAACAGATTTCAAAGATGCAAAGATAAGAGCAACTGAAGAGGTATTTGAGCCATAAAGGTAAAATGACAGTGTCACTCATAAGGAAAAAAATCTATTACGTAGATATTAAGACTTTACATATACACAGAAGTTCTACTGGTTCTATTCTACCTACCTTATATTCTTGTTAAAGAGATGTTCCTAAAGAGACAAAAAATATAAATCAATCAATAGCAGTTGCAGCTCTACAGAAAAAGCTTTTTTTCCTGTTGTAAAAATGAGAGAGAATCTAAGTTTCAGAATAACCTAAACATGTTTGAGTGCTACATCATCCTTATCAGCATCAAAGCAATTCCTGTCCAGGGCATCACTGTGAATGACAAGAAAAATTTGTGTATTATAAAATACACCCAAAAAAAGTCAGTGTTATGTGAGGAACTTGTATCAAGCCTGTCCATGTCAGACAGAGCCTTTCAAAGAGATTTATTTCTTCCTAGACTTTGGTCTTACGCTTAAAATATATATATATATTTTATAGTTAATGCAGTATTAATGCACTTCAATGTTTTATATCTTGCTGAAAGATGTATGAAAGGGTGTGGGAAATCTATTATAGATTACCTTGTGCATCCTGTACTCTATACATAGAAAGAAAGATTCAAATGGGATTATCTGCTCTTCATTAATGACGTTTAGGGTATGACTGCCTTTTGAGCACAAGTCCAAATAAAAGCATGCAAATCTCTCTCAGCCCTAACATATATAGGGTGCTTTATTGATTAATATTTTCTGTAGGGTTCACAATTATTCCTTTTGGTTCTTGGGTCATTTCTTCTGCATGTGAAGGTTTGTTGGCACTTCCAGAAGAACCACACGGTGAAGTCAATGTCACAACAAGTTTGAAAGGGAACACTTAGTTTTCCAGCCACTGGAGCAGATTGCCCACCTTTGTGTCTGACAGGTTGATGTGAATTCTCACAAAGATGAACAAGTTTTTGAGAATTCTTATTGACTTGAAGAAAGAGCACTAGTGAATGTTCCCCACTGATTGTGACATGGGTCTCCTTTGAGCTACTGTCCAGTGTTGAATTTTGTCTATGTCTGAATTTGCAAATGTGACACCACTTTCTAAAACTACTAAAAAAGTTTCTAATGTGTGTGATCTAAAGCTTGGTCTCAGTCATTCATTTGTCCATTAGATTGGTACTCATTTCTGTACCAATTATGTAGTTTAAGAGGAATTAGGGAAATGGTTTTATTTGTACAGTAGGTAAAATACTGCAATTGATCCACAAATATTTTAGTGACTGTTAGATATGTGGTGGGGGGGGGGGGGGGGAGGGGGGGGCGACATGCTAAATTTTGCCAGGTCCAGTGCTTTGTTTTTCTTGAATACACAATGACTGGGTGCTTTTGACATGACTTGGATCTCCACAAACTGTCTTCCTGACTCAATGAACATTTTGTACTTGAAGCATATTGATGATGATTGATTTCACATGTGTCATCAGTGATAAGAAACAATATGACAGGCCATGTAATAGGAGGTGATGAACACAGAGCAGATCAAACCTCTTTGTTTCTTAGTTCATATGTCTTCATGTCCTCCAAAATTTGGGGGACAACAAATGTTTTCTTCACTTCTCTGGCTTGGAAGACAGTAAATGGCTGCTAGCAGTTAGAGGTAGCTAGTGCATCCTTGGATAATATAATAAGCAGAAAGAAATTTCTTCCTGAACTGACTACCCAGATCTGAAAGAATTTGTCTTCTGTTGACTCTTCACTGCACTGGGCCCTGGGAAATCTTTCCTGGTCCCTGCAAGTTTGTAACTCACAGACCTGGGGAACCTTCTTCCCACCTCATTCTGGTCCAGTGTACTACAAAGGATGTGTGCCGTAGGTAAACCAAGTGAAGGCTGCTAGGGCCTCACTTATATAAATGAAAATCCTTTGAAAAGTAGCTCAGAGGAGTAATCCCTCCCATTCATCTCAGCTGCGGTCTGAGTCACTTAGTAAATAGAAATATCCCCTGGCCACAAAGTCATAGTAAAAATGCCATTCTATTGAGACTTGGAATCTACCTCCTGTATTCCATCTCTGCTTGCTCACCAGGTGAGGGATTTGAAGGACCAGATGACAGAGGGTTTGAGTTGTGGCTTCTTGAGTAAGCCTACATACCAGTCTGTTTTACTGTCACCTCTGTGCTCTGCCCTGTCACTCTCCCACATGGCTGTTTGTTCCACTATTAATCATTTTACTGCCCAGCTGATGAAATTACCTGGAACACAAGCTTACATATCCCATGAATTTTTAAGTGCTGAAACCTCAGTTTCCTGACTAGTTGTTGGTGCTTCTGGCATCCCCCAGATAAGTTCTATATTTATCTTATGCATTTATAATGAAAAAAAAAAACCTGTATCCTCTAGAAATATAAATTTTTTAAAGACTAGTAACTTAAAACAAATTTAAATTAAATAAGATGGAGGTTCTTATTGCCTGCTTTGTTTATATTTAATGAAAAAGAACACATTTCCTTAACTTATCTGAAGCCAACGCAGTCTCCTGTCTCTTGCACAGGAGTGTTGCAGAATTTAGGTCAAGTATATCAAGCTGTAAACAGGACTTTGCAAATAATCACATGGAATAGCTCACAAGAAATAGCCCATAGTAGTCACATCAATCAGCTAAGGAATTCAGCTTCCACTGTAGTGCAGTAGATCCCAAGGTTCCCAATGCGCTACGTAATGTGTGGAGGTGTAAGGAAAAGGAGGTCCCTGTTCTAAAGGTTTTAAAGTTAAAAATATGACCAAAACCAGTGGATAAATTGAGCAATGTGACCAAGAAGTGCAACACAGAAAGTTTTCCAAGGAAAATAAGGTTTTTTCACTGCTGACTGGGACTTGCTAGAATTTGACTAGCTCAAGTTGTATATCCCCTTATGTTAAAACTCATATCCATGCAGTGGGTTTGAGGTCCTGGTTCCATGGGTGATGGGGCCAGACACAAACATCACTCTGTGTGATGGTTGTGGATCAGCTTCCCTTCCACTGTTGGGTGGCTGTCTTTGTCAAGAAGCAGGATGCTACGGCCGTTTGCAACTGCAGACATCCTGGACCAGAGCTGGCTTGGATCAGGTATATCAGAGGGAGGTTGGATCTGCCTACTCTTGTCTGTGTAAACATATCCCGAATAAAAATGAAAACTATCCATCTCTCATTTCTGATTGTTGTAAGTGCACTAAAAGCATCTGCATGAAAGGCAAAATTGAACTTCATCTTCTCCCGGTTTAAGGATGAGAAGCTGAAATTTTGCCCTCCTGTCCCAGAAAGGCCAGCAGGACTGAGACAGGGAAGAAAGAAGCTACCAGATCTGAAGTTTCTGCTCCTACTCCCTGTTAGGCAGGTTAAGCAGCAGCCATCGATGGCCCAAAAACTCCATATACTTTGTTTTGCAACAGCAGTATTTGCCAGCCTGGACTTCCAAAAGCTTTGACATGGTCAAAGTAAATAGTGGAATCATGGTTCTTTTTCTGTCTCTTGGCACTCTGTTGTCCTTTGCAGCTGTTTAGGTGGTCTGTACCTGGAGCTGATCCCAGTCAGCTTATTGTGAACAAGCCCGGTTTCTCAAGAACAAAACCAAACCAAACCAAAAAAACCCCAACCAAATAACTGACATCTTTCAACAGTTGTACTTACAACCTTGCAACTATTTCCAGCACACCCCATCATGTCTTTTCTGTATAAAAAGCAGGTTATTTGTAATTTGTTGCACAGTTGCTTAAACCTTCGCGTACCTGAAAAAAATTGGCCAGCTAAGGTGTAGACTACATGTCATGCTAAAAGAATCTTCCCAGTCAAATAATTTAGTATGAGAAGATTTATTCCAGTAGAAAACACAACTCATTTGATCTGCTAGAACTAACGAGGTCTCCTACACTACCCAACTTCCCCTAAAGGTGGGTATTCTGGTACAATCGGGTTTTATTACCACTTTCTTTAACCTCTAGGTTGGTAAGAAATGCATTATAGTCCTCTCAGTTAGTTTGGGGTGCCAGTTTCTGTCCTGATTTTTAAAATAATTAGTGAAGTAGTCTTCGGGTTCATCAAAGAGGAGATGCTGATACATGAACCACCATGACAGGTGCACTTCTTTGCACACTGCAGAATGCAAACAGCAGCTCAGGGTGCATGGGAGCTCTGCATTGAGGGTACTTGGTTATGTGATCTTGCTAAGGACTGCGTTAACAGGGGCAGGCAGGAAAACACAGAGTTTGATCAACATTAGGAAATCTTCCAGAGCCTTTCACTTTGCAAGAAACCCACCAATAGAAAAGTGGTGCGACACTGATTGTCTGTTTTAGCCAACAGCAAAAAGTAGGAAAATAATAAAATGTAAAATACCCAAATGTGAAAGCATGCCCCAAGCAGATTTCTTATCACTGGAATGGAGATGTGCCAGCTATTCCAGAAAATCTATCACGAATATTAAAACCATTATCAGCATTATGTGACAGGAGCTCTGATATGAATTGATGGGTAGCAATATAAAACATAAGATAGGTCATTATGGTTAAGACAAGCTGTGGTAGTCTTTAATGGAGGTGCAGAAATTACTGCTGGGGTTATAATGCCAAACTAAATTCTCAGAAAGGACAACCCAAATCCATTGCTCCCCCTGCTACTTTTGATCTTGTTTACCTCTCCTCTAGTTCTGCTCTGTGCTTAGGTCCACTGAAGGTCTTTTTCCCAAACTGCAGTTCTTTTAGAAAGTGTTATTGGGTCTGTCTGAGATGGAGTTAACTTCACCCCCCCCAGCAGCCCTCATAGTGCTGTGCTGTGTGTTGGTGGCTAGCAAGGCGTTGGGAACACACCGGTGTTGTGGCTACTGCTGAACAGTGCTGGCACATATCAGCATCCCCCTCAGCAGTAGGCTGGCAGTGGGTGAGATCTCAGGAGGGGGCACAGCCAGGACAGCAGGCCCCAACTGACCCAAGGGATATCCCATACCATATGGCATCTGCTTAGCAACAAAAGCTAAAGGAAAGGAGGGCATTCATTATTTATGATGTTTGTCTTCTGGAGCAATCACTATGTGTACTGAAGCCCTGCTTCCCAGGAAGTGGCTGGACATCACCTGCTAATGGGAAATAGAGAATAAATATTTTGGGTTTTTTTCCCTGTGCAGCCTTTTGTTTTATTAAACTGCCTTTTTCTTCATCCACAATCTTATTTTTCTCCCCTCCCTGTCCTGCTGAGGAGGGAGGGCAGTGATAGAGTGGCTTGGTCCAGCCAAGGTCAACCCACCACAGAAAGGCATGTCTAAGTGTGAAGAGATTTTTCCTTTGTCATCTGTGTTAACACATGGTGGCCTACTGAAGGGTCTGCCAGGTCTTGCCCATCGCCATTTCCACATACCTTCTTAGACAATAGACTGTGTTTCAAAGCCAGCCTAGTCTCACTCCATTTCCTAAGCAGTGGAGCATGGACTCCCTCTAGCCTCTCTTTTGTTTTCTGCAGCAGAAATGCATCGATTCAGCTTCTCTGAATTTTCAGCTCTTGCTTGGTTCATTTTGCAGCCTGCACCGTGCTGACCTCTTCGCTAGCTTTAGGCAGCCTCCTGTGAGAAGTGGGTTTCCAGGTCAAAACACAGCTCTTACTGGCAATCAAAACTGGAAGACTTTCTAGAGAAATGCCATCTTTTACAGCATTATGCTTTTTTGGAGTCACTCCCCCAAGGCCTGAATCTGGCCAACTTGAGAGCACTCACCGTGGCACATTAACACGATGGGCAGCCCTGCTCTTCACCCTCTGTGACTGCTGAAGGCATTACTAACAGCCCAGTATCTCTAAACAGCTGAGCCTTTTGGTTCTGCCTGTGCCACACTAGCTCAATTCTAAGCTCAATTAGCATATAAAAATACCAGAATGGCTCCCTAGGCTGCCTGGAGGGCAGCAGGTTTTGGCTTGGACAGGGTGCTGAGCAGAGGAAGGGAGGGGGAGTTGGATTCTCCCTGTGTAGGAATAGGCTAGCAGAAATGCACAACCCTTTGGGGGAGGAATTGTGCCCTTGGCAAGCGATGACACAGCTTACCTCCCCAGCACCCCTAGACCATCACAGTGATGTGCACTGTGATAAACTGTCACCACTGCTTACACAAAGATGGTGTCTGAGACAAGCAAAGCAGCAAGCTGGGTACCAGGAGCATCTCACAGCTACATGAAAATGTGAACAATTCCTTGTGCCAGAGTCAATCCCAAGCACTGTGGTGCTCACACAACTGAGGTGTCCTGGGAGACCTTCTGGCTTTACCTGGGACAGTGTCGTTTCTGGACACTGCCTAATTATGCTCAGGTTTGGTATCACACATACATTGAGGGATAAAGCAAAATGTAGTTTGGAAAGCGGAGACCTGGTGCTTGGTGCCAGGGTGCTCCACACTAAGCTAGGAGGGTGTCCAAGTTACATCCTTTCTGGCTTGCAGGGAGCCTCACCCCTTGACATAAACAGGAGGGATGTTTTCAGTGTTCAACACTTTTAAGCAGGCCACTTAGTTACTTACATTCAAATTGAGGCATTTAATTTTAGGAACAGTCTCAAACATTTTGTCCAAAATGTCCAATCCCAGCTGCTAACTGTGGTTTTAAACTACTTATTTCATTTTATTTTATTTGATTTTTTCTCCAGGAGCTCCAAATGTGCAGGCATTTGGCTTGGAAAGTGTTGTGTGAGCAAATTTAAAAATACAGCCCTTGTAAGGTTGCTTATGCAACATCTGATGCCCATGTTGCTATGGTTAGTATATGCTTTGGGTGAAGGCTGTGGTAACTAGTCACATATGGTATTCTCACAGAGCAGTGCACAAGAATTGCATATTAAATTACAAATTCAAGTGAATCTAGCATGGCTGTACCAGGAACAGAATATGGAAGTGCTTGGACTGAATTGTCTTTATCCTGGGGTAAATCCCCAATTACTTCATTTAAGATTTAACCGTGTAGCTCCTTCTACTACTGTTGGTAACAGAGGGCAGAGCGAAGTGACAAATGCCATGTGCAATAGCTAAAGGAGGTCTCTCTCACATGGGAATATCCTATACAGCATCTGTATTTTACAAGGTGATTCAAAAGAAAGTCACCATCGGCATCTTTCTGTTTGGAGTGGTGTAAAAATTAACGGCGTGACAAAGAAACTACATGGTCCAGAAGGAAGAAGATATTCACAGAACATATGTATGTCATTTCTGTGGACGTCACTTATTTATGTTTCTTCTGTGTTTTCTTTGTTCTGTATAAAAGTCTGATGGGCATGAACTGAATTAAGGCATGCCAGTTCTCATTTTTCCTAAAGAATGGGTGCTTAAACATTGCCTCACTTGAATGCCCTTTCCTGTAAGCAGTGAATATGCATTTTTTTTTAAAATAGTATATATTTTTCCACATTTAAACAACAGTGAAATATATAAACACATTAAAAAAAAAAAAAAATATGGTTCAGCTGTGAAAAATACCTTCCAGGAGGAAGCTAATAAATCATTGTCCTTCTGAATTAGCAACCAAGGGGAGAAAGAAAAAAAAAGAAAATAGTATTAATGTGCTTTTTCTGAAAAAGCTGCAGAAGGGCAAGTATTGAACAATGACACCATATATAATTAAAACTACAGCTTTAGTTTCAAAGGACCCCATGGTAGCAATGGTTGTGAAACTCTGCTCTGTGTGAAGCTCTTCGTACAATTTAAACCACATTAGTTTCTTTAAATGTCACTAGTAGTAATTCTGTGCAGTAATTTCAGTAAAAAATGTAAGAAGTGGCACACAAGTTTACTATGGAAATTTTATCCATACTGTATGTATGAGACATACAGCTAAATTCCCATGTTAGAAACATGCCAGAAAACACAATACTCTCTTACAAATCTTCCTTTTTATTCAATAAAAGTAACATCAGCTCTGCGAGAACCAGAACTATTAGAAAGCACTCAGTGCATTAAAGTCTGGAAAGTCATTTCCAGATGACCTGTAGCTCTGATTACGACACTGCGACTCACAACTCAAAGATGCTAAAAATTCTTGCCCTGATGAAAATAGAGAAAGGCTTTGAGAAGGCAGCTCAGGGTGTGTGGTTGCAGCCCTGATGGAGGATGAGCTGCCACAGGTTGTGGAAGTCCTTTGAGAGCAGCTGAGGTTTCCTCACCACCCAGGTCAGGAGCTGTGGCTTGATGGATAGATCAAGTACTGCAGCAGACATTTTCCGAGTGCCAATAAAGACATCAGTTTTGATAAAAGAGGCATGGCTGGAAAGGTCTTCAATTTATTGCCAAAGGGTTTATGTAAACCAGCCTTCCCTAGTATTCATTGTGCATGCTAATTAATTGCATGTGCTGCAATGGCAATCGTAGAAAAAATCATGGTACTAGCAAATTAGGAAACAGATGAATGGTCAGAGTTCACAGAGGAACAGCAGAAAAATTTTGACCAACAGTAAATTTGAGTTCTCTTGTTTTAGTGTGTTGAGATTTGCTCCTTGTGTGATTGCTAAGAGCAGCAAACAGAAATGAATTTACTATTAATTTGCAAAATTTTATAGCAGTATGCCATATTTCTTAATCTGTTTCAAATGCATCTATCTGCAACAGAAACTAGGAATAGGGTCCGAGAACGTGGAATTGAAACATCCATGTGGAAGTAGAATTTCAAACAAAAGTGTCATAGAGAATTTTTCCATACTTTGTTGGCAGATTTTAGCTGGGAATTATCTTTGCAGGGTCTGTGCACCGAGAAGTGATGTATTCACACGGCTTCATACTCCTAGTCCTACCAGTGCTGCTTGATACATGAGAAGAGTGGCTTTCATATTCGTGGGAATAATTCTTAGACATTTATTTGAGCACTAGAATTTTGAAGTTAATGTAGTGATGAACATGTGAAATTTATGCAGCAGGGCTCACATGCAGGCTATTTACTTTGATGGTAGCAATATAAAAAATACGGCAAATGGACCTAAATCTTTTAGAAGAGACATCATTAGGATATTGGGAGATACTTTGTCGTAAATGTGTATAAATTAACTGCTTATAGGTTTCTCCAAAGGCTTGTGAGCAAGAATCTGTGTTTTGAAGGAATGAGGAATCTACATACAAAAAAGAGAATTTTCTTATGCAAATTTTAACTGTTGTGACTGGTGCCTTTTCTATGATTGAAGAAATCCAGATGTCAAACAGGTTACTTCTACTTCAGTCCAATGTCTCTTCTTCTGCTTCCTTTTGCAGCATCTGGTCACGGACAGAGGCCATGGTCTGTGGTGATATATGCCACACAGAGAAATGCACAGTATTTATTAGCCTAGGTGGAAAGCATCATTAATCTGTGCATAGTGTCACATTGTGCTATGTGTATATGCATGTAACAGCATTGGAAACGGGGCTGTGCAGTGGAGGGGGGGAATCATTCTGCTGTTGAAGTGGTGCTGGTGCCAAAAGGTGCCGAACGAGAGCGATTCTTGTGAGTGAGTGGGCAGAGGTGGTACGGTACAGCAGGCTGGGAACAATCAGACTGCAGCTGAAATGCTCCGTAATTAACAAACAGGCTGCAAAAAACTTAACAAAATCTGTTTTTCCTTTCATCTGCTCTTTGATTTTTCTTTAATCAGATTAAAGTGAAGGCGTGCTTTGGCAAAGGCTGCTGAAGGGATTGTCTGCAGATAGCTGGAAGTTGCCCTTTAGTGCTTCCAGTGGTTGCATAGGCTAAAATATGCAAAACTAGTAAGTTTGAACTGTCATTGTTGTGCACAAAATGCTCTGATCTAGTTTATTTCATTATCACAAGCTTATTAAATTGCTTATTAAAAATTAAGCTGAGGTTTCAGAGTTTTCCCTCTGTTGGGTGCAGTTTTTCCTTTTTCCAAGCTGACTATAATTCTTTTGCTAGTTTCTTCAGGCCTCTTTCTGTTATATCTTTATGAATATTTATAGCAGCTTCAAAGATTAATTTTATTTATGTGCATCAAATGCCACTTTCAGGTATAATTAACAAAAGGATTTACCAAGACTGAAGTCAATACCAAGCCAGGTTTACTTCCCTAGACCTGGCAGATCGCCCCTCGCCTTTGCAGTGGGTATGAACTGAAAGTACTTGTTTACTTCATACGCTGCAAGGTAAGCTGACATGAAGCTCCATACAAGTTTACTAAACCTGAGTGCTAGAGCTACTCTCTGCCTAACTCTGACACTACGGGACTACGTGAAAATGTGGATTTAGTCCACTGGGAAAAAAAATAGTTCTGTTTCTTTCTACTGTGTTCTGGAGTCCTCAACATAAGAAGGACATGGGACGGTTGGAATGGATCCAGTGGAGGGCCACAAAGTTGATTAGAGGGCTGGAGCACCTCTCCAATGAAGACAGGCTGAGAGAGTTGGACTTGTTCATCCTGGAGAAGAGAAGGATCCAGGCAGCTCTTAGAGCGGCCTTCCAGTACCTGAAGGGGCTGCAGGAAAGCTGGGGAGGGACTTTTTAGAAGGGTATGGAGTGATAGGGTGAGGGGGAATGTTTTTTAATTGGAAGGGGGTAGATTTAGATTGGCTATTAGAAAGAAATTCTTTGCTACGAGGGTGGTGAGGCCCTGGCCCAGGTTGCCCAGGGAGGTGGTGGCTGCCCCATCCCTGGAGGTGTTCAAGGTTGGGTTGGATGGGGCCTTGAAGGACCTGGTCTAGTGAGAGGTGTCCTTGCCCATGGCAGGGGCGTTGGAACTAAATGATCTTTTAGGTCCCTTCCAACCCAAACCATTCTATAATTCTCTGGTTCTTTATGGAAATGCTTAGCTAAGCAATAAGGTTGTCCTGGGGATAGCTCCACTATGGGAGAACCTGTCAATATGCCAGTGCTGTTAAAGTGCTGAAAGTGCAAAGTGGATAAGGGAGGTTCAGAAGTTGGGAAGTGAGAGCAGAAGAGAAGAATAGATGGGAAGGACACTGAAAAGCACACAGTAGAGGTAATAAAGGTAGCAAGGAACAAAACCGTACCTCCTTTTAAAACCCCTATATCAGCATCCTGGATCCATAACTGCATCAAAAGTGCCATGTGGACCCACCAGAGGCTGCACAGAAGCCTCAGACAATTTATTTCAGCATTGCGAAACAGCTGTTTAACAGGGGGCAGCAGTGGGGGAGCTGAGCTCTGAGCCAGAGAGATGGTCCTTTGTATATACTGTCACACCATGTGTTTATCATGGTGCCTCTCCCCTGAAGACATGGTGCCTAAATCTGGTTTCCTACTTTCCCTGAGGCATCCCAAGTATTATTTAATATTTCTGTTTACATTTTTTCTTCCTGTATCACTTCCTTCTTGTCTTGCCCTGTACTTCCTTGGGCATTTCTCACAGCACTTGATGGTAAAGCTCACTGAAGTGAGGTAGACCTCTCACTCACGTGTCTTCTGCGAGGCCATGTACTCCTGCCCTGGTGTTTGGTGTCCTCTTTGAAGCTCTCTAGTGTCAGACCTCTGCTCTGGGGAGGCTCTCTCTTTTTAAGACCAGCGCTACGGAGGACATTAAAATATGATGTGATATTCTGTAGAAGGCCAGAGTCTGGAGAGCAGCATCAGGAGCGTGAGCTAATTGCCACCAAAGATGTTAAGCCCAAAATTCTTTCATGTGACACATAGTGTTTTGTCTAGGGGACAAAGGAAAAAAATCATTGGGACTGGGGAAGAAAGGTGAAAGACATGACTAACTAGGAACCTAAGTGAAGTAGTTGGAAGGTTGGACTAGAAGATCTTTAAAGGTCCCTTCCAAACAAAAAAATTCAGTGATTCTACAAGAATTCAAGTCTTTGGCTACCATTTTTGCAAAATGGCCCTGGCTTCCCATTAGCTTAAAATCTTGACAATTGTTCCAGATACAGATGGGACTGGCTTCAGCAACTGCAAGTGATCTTGAAGAAATCAAAGTGTCTTGCTGTCAACTCATTTCCAGGGAACAAATGGCTGATTGTGATGCCCTACCATTAGCAGACCACTATCTGATAATTCCTTCTTTATAAACTGCTGCCATTTATTTCTCCTAGTCCTTTATTTCTTAGATGTTAACAGACTTTCATTTAGTATTAACTGAAGTTTCATAGAAGCAATCTTGTTGGATATGTATTGCAGAAGCACAGAATACTCTTTTTTTCCCTTTAATCTTTATTCATTTTGGAAATCTCACCAAAGGAAAGAGAAACATATCAGAAGATATTCAAATAAAACATTATGTAACATGAGATTAATGTATTAGAAAGAAAACAAATACAATTAATATCAGTGTGATTGAAATGAAAACTCAGGTAGTGGCTTATTTGCTACCTTTGTCAGGGCTATTAAGAGGTCTTATTTCAATGTATTGATTGCTTATTACCCACCTCCTTTCGTTTGTTCCACTTGAGAGCCCAGGTTTTCATGTAGAACAGTGTGAATAACACTTTTCAATTTTGCTGGCCAACGAAAACAAAGTAAATTATGATTTAAGAGGAATAAAATTGTTCATGTGAACTGAAACATATCAAACCTCTTTAGTGCTGTTTTACATTTTAGTTTGGCAACTGAAATACACAATGTTCAAAATAAAAGCCAACAACCTTTATTCTGCAGTCTTTAAAACCAAAATCTTTTAGTTTTTTCTGGGTTTTTTTAGATTTTCTTGGGACAAAGCTTGACCTAAAATTTGACCTCAAGCTCTCGACTGCAGGGCAGCTGGAAGTGGCAGTTAAGTTACCCACCAGGGTGTATGACCGAGGCACAGCATTCCTCCCTTGTAAATCCTCAGTCATATATAGGGTATGTAAAGTCAGTTTCCACTTGGCAGAGTTACTGATGGTCTCCATAAATTCCCTACTTTGTCTTGCTGCTTTGACACTCAAAGCTAGGGGAGGTGGAGGTGAAAAAAGACAAACAACCAACAGTCCTAGGAATAGCCATGTCAGGGGGATTCAGCCCCTGCCCATCTCTCTCCTAGCCAGACAAACTAACCTACAGAAAGCTGCATGCTGTCACCTTGCTTCTGCTTTCCAGGCTACCATGTCTAAAATGCAATCTGCCATTTAAACATGACTTTAATTTTTGAAAATTGATCCTGAGTTCTTAAGCTACTTCAGTGTTTGTGAAAATTTTGCTAAAAGTCTAAAGACAACCTGGAAAAAAAAAAAAGAATGTGGTAGTACTAGTCAGGTTGCAATAAACTGGATGGTCAAAGATGAAGCCAATGTAAACAAATGCACATAATTTTTTTTTATTACTGAATATGACTGATACACCATCTTACATCTATTTGGAGAAAAAACTTATGTTTCCAAAGTTGTCTCAGTTTGGCTGTTTATCTTCCCTTTTCAACTGTGTTCGCTTTATGACTCACAGGCAGAAAACCTGTCACTTTGGCCAAGTTATTAGTCATGTAAATGCTATTGGAGGTGCAAGAAATGTCAGTCCAAATTAGGAAACTTTTGAAAACCCAGCCAAGGGTGTATCAACTCATATTCCAAAAATATTTAAATGAGGCTCCACTGGCAGTTACCTCAGCCACCAACGCCTTTTTATTCATTAAACCTGAGGAATTCCTTTTTTTTTGATGATGCTATAAGACTTCATTGTTCTTTACATGTCTCCAGTCACTCTAGCTTGGGGCAGGCTTCCTGTCTCAGTTATGAGTTGTTTGTGGCATTAAGAAAGTGGCTTTGGGAAATTTTGGCTACTTTTGAAAGCACTCTGGGCTTTTGTGCCCTTTCCTCCAGTTCTGTGATTTATGTTTTGTCCCAGTTCTTGCTTGTCTTGCTTAGGTGGGTTGTTTTTCGGTTGAGCAGGTGTTTTGTTTTATTGTTGGTTTTTTTTTTTCCTATCCAAGTGGTCTATACCACTTCTAAATATAAAGACTGAATACCTTATCCAGCACACTGCTGGCTCATGTTGAGCTTGTCATCAATCAGCACCCCTAAGTCCTTCTCATGGCTGCTCTCAATTCATTCTCCACCCAGCCTGTAGTTGTGTTTGGAACTGCGTTGACCCACATGCAGAACCTTGCACTTGGCCTTGTTGAACTTCATGTAGTTCATGTGGGCCCGTCTTTCCAGCTTGTCAAATTTCCTCTGGATGGGTTGGTTCAGTGTGAAGTCTCAGGACAGAAAAAAATATATGTCACCACTTCTAATTGATGTTCTTCTCCAGGGTGACAATTTTCCTAGCCTTTGCTGGTAAAACTCCAGTGAGGTCAATGCCCTGGTGTCACTGGCAACCATTCTGTGTAACCCTAAACATAAATTTACCTAAACTTCTTGCCCTCATAGGACAAGTCTCAACCTGAGAGTCTCAACCTGTGAGTTGAGACTCTGATGATGCTAGCAGCTGCTTTTTTGATAGGTGCTTTCAAATACATCATAAGAAAAGCAGTTCTTGAAAAAGAAAAAAAAAATTAACTCCAGTGAAAGGGAGAACAAAATATCTGGAAAAATGTAGGATTCTAATACCAGTGTTTCAAAACTGACCTCTTTTTGGAACAGAAAATACTGCAGGGTATAAGGGAAAGAGTTCCACAGCAGAACCACCATTCCCATCAATCTCAAATTTCATGTGATACAAGAAAAATGTAATCTCTCAGAGAGATTACTAATTAACAAGTATACAGTCAAAAATATCTTCTGCATCGCAGGGTGGACTCCCCACCACGGCTGCTTTCTCACTTATTTTGCAGAGGCACCTGAGAGTTGCCTCTCACATATGGAGAAGGAAGGACAGCAGTTGTTGGTGGCCCAGGTGACTGAGAAGGAGGCATGGAGGCAGGAACAGGCAGATAGTTAAAACTACCATGTGGGAAGAGATGAGGTTTCATCATTTTTTGCCTGTTCCATAACAAAAAGTGATGTAAAAATGAAATATTTTCTCCTTCAATGGAAGGATAAGACTCTTCCTTAGCACCAAGAAAAAAACACGAAACAGAGCTAAAGGTATTTGCTGCTTCTTGGCCTAGCAGATCTTTTGAGGACAGATGGCCAGTAAATAACTAAGGCCATTATCAAAAGTAAATTATCTAGTGTGGGTTTTGTATCTTTTAGAAATATGTCCCCAACTTTGGTACAAAATCCAGTTCTGAAAAAGCTTTCCAGCATACAATCCATATGGGTAAGACAAGTGGTAAATATTATATTTTTAGCAGGAAAGAAAAAAAAAAGAACCTGCTAAACCCTCTCAATCAGTACAAAAAATACAAATATCTCTTCCAGTTCTTGCTCGTGAGTTAAAATGCCATAAAAAGAAAGATTATAGATAATTTTGACTGTTATTGTTTGTCTGAAAATAATGTGTTTGATTCTAATACAATTTGTATCAGTTTGAGTCAAGTAATACCAGCAGAGTTACTCCAGATAATACTAGTGTGACAAAAAGTAGAAGCAGGTTCCATTGTCTAGCAGACATTTTTTAGTGAGAGAAAGCAAGCATGTGGGAGGAGGTCTCAGTCAGGATGCGCCATTCCAACTAGGCAATGAGTGTTGCATGGGCTGTATGGACGTATTCATTTTTGTAAAGATTTTTCTTTTTTACTGAAATAAATTTCAGAAAGGCTCTGACTGTGACCTGCAAACAAAGCAAAGGGAATAGAGGCTGCTGGTGGTTATTGATTACAGCCCCTAGTGCTGTGCTAGGATGTAATGCTGAAAAGTTTAGAAGCTATAGCCCTACTTACGTAATGAATGATTTCCTACTTTCTGCCCTTAAACTGCATATTCTGTTTTACCATGCACCTCTTGTGCAGATTTTGTAATGAGCTGAACTAATTACAGATTTATGTAGCTTCAAAGACAGAATATCATGAAACCATACCCAAGCAGCCTGTCTGGAGAAGACACTGTTGATGGTTTATGGGTCTTCTGCAGCATAGTGGGGAGGCTAAGCAGTTGCCATCTAGTGGCAAATGAATTCGAGACAATGAACTTTTCAGAAGCTGCTGCTCGTCTCTAGTATGGGAAAGCAGGTGATGCAGCCCAGCAAAAACCCAAATAGAGCTATTTTCAGCAAGCAGCTGGATCAGGATATGAAATGTGAGCTGATCAGACTTCATCCATAAATGGGACATGAACTGTGGGGAGACCAAACCTATATTCTGCTTTCATCTGTATCCACTACTTCCAACTTGCACTTGCTCTCTATGCCTTTTATACATTGCAAGAAGTCAACATAAAAATAAAAAGGCTTTGTGTTAGATTTCTTTCACAACCTGTCTGAGTCAGGGGGAGTTCAGTCCCTTCAGAAGCTATGCAGTTGCTGTACACTACATTTTTCAGCTGGCTTCTTTTCCCGACTGCCCCATCCCACTTCACCTCTGCAGGACAGCACCAGTTCAGGCACATTGCTAGCAGTGCCAGTGCTCATTCTAAGAATACAATTTCCATTTAGTGAAAGCCTTGTTCTCCCTTTTAAGAGCTTTGCCTTCATTAACACAGAGAACAAACCTTAAGCTAATAGAGAAGTGGGATCCCCTCTGGGCTTGGCCGTTCCTCGATATCCTCCCTGCGGAGGGCTGCCAGCTGACTCTGCAAACTCCTCATGTCCAGTGAGGCAAAGGGTCTTGCTGAACTAGAATAACCCACATTACTCTGTTCTACCATGATCAGCACCTGCAGTAGAAATGGAGGTGCACAGGGGAGTTTCACACGGATGTCCTATTGCCTCTTCTTTCTCCCATGGTGAATCTCATGCAATCATATAGAATCACAGACTTTTTTGGGTTGGAAGGGACCTTAGAGATCATCATGTTCCCACCCCCTGTTACGGGCAAGGACACTTCCCACTAGCCCAGGTTTCCCAAAGCCACATCCAACATGGTCTTGAGCACTTCCCGGGAGGGGGCAGCCACAGCTTCTCTGGGCAACCTGTGCTAGTGTCTCAACACCATCAAAATGAAAAATTTCTTCCTTTTATGTAGTCTAGATCTACTGTCTTCAAGTTTATAGCCATTGTCCCTCATCCTATTGCTACATGCCCTTGTAAAAAAGTCCCTCTCCAGCTTTTCTGTAGCCCCTTCAGGTACTAGAAGGCTGCTATATGCTCCCACCAGAATCTTCTTTTCTCCAGGCTGAACAAGCCCAGCTCTCTCAGCCTGTCTTTGTAGAGGAGGTGCTTCAGCCCTCTGATCATCTTTGTGGGCCTCCTCTGGACCTGCTTCAACAGCTCTATGCCCTCCTTATATTGGGGATCCCAGAGACAGATGTGGCACTGCAGGTGGGGTCTCACCAGGGCAGAGGGGCAGAATCATGTCCCTCAACTTGTTGGCTATGCTTCTCTGGATGCAGCCCAGGGTACGGTCAGCCTTTTGGGTTGCAATCCACTGCTCCTTACCATCATCTAGGGGTGGTTCTTGGCTCTGGATAGTATGGTTTCCTTGTTATGAGCAAAACCAGGTTAGGAATTTTCAAAGAAATTCTCCATTTGTGCTAACAGAAGGTAGTCAAGTTGATAAATGCCTAAATTATAGCTAAGACTGAAAATTTGGTAGCGTTGCTTTGTGCTGTTTTTACCATTCACACTTTCAAGTTGAGAAATACATTTTCTCATTTTCATTCTTTCAGTGAGCACATTTTTATTACTGAAAAAACACATTTCAGTGAAGGAAACTCAAATGAGATAAGCTTTTCAGTTTGGAATGGGGGGTTTTTGGGTTGGGGTTTTTTTGTTTTTTGTTAGTTTTTTTTTCCTGCAGCTTCTGCATATATAAAGCAGTAATATAAAGTTCAGTAAAAAATAGCAACTGCTATTTACTTCAGACAAACCATGAGGTTAATCTGTGGTTAGTCTTGAAACCAAGCACACTTACACATATCGGTGCACTTATGTTTTTCTAAATAGGCCAATTAGCATCTGGTGCTGCCAAGCACTGATCGCTTCCCACGAAAAGAGAAGGATCCTCCTCATCTCTTTCTGACTCTAATGGAAGTTGAGGGCACTAAAACCCACTATCAGCATCTGGCCCTTAGAGATTAATGGCACTATGCAAAGAGTATTACTAAACAATATACAGCACAGAAGGCATTTTTGGAGCACTGCAAAAATAGAGTCCCATTTTAAGACTCTCATTACTGTCATATAAAACAGATGGGAGAGATATGAAAGTTTAAGTTTATAGTAAAAAAAAAAAAAAAAAAAAAAGAATAATCCTGTGCCAAATGCAACTTCTGAGAAAGTTTGCAGTAGATTGACAGGAACTAGATTTTTGGGAAAAAAAAAAAAAGAAAAAATTGGCAAACATTGCAAAAGAGAAGTCTGTATCTAAAGAGATAGCCAGAATAATGATCTAAGAAACAGCACACTCTGGAAATGTCACAAAAATGGAAAAATATGTTTTACTGCTGCTTTCATAGAAAATTGAAGGGAAGGATTGTAACTTAGATGTAGAATAAGGATCAGAAACAAGAAGACAAATATTTGCTATCCATAAATTTTGTCTGCTGCAACACCGGTGGCACTGAGGTCTTAAATGAAGAATTCCTGTCATCATATATTTTGACTTTTTTACAGTATTGGAGTTCAGGAGTTGGAAAAAATACAGAAAAGGCAGTTCTCATGTAAATCGTGTCATGTGGCAATTTGGTTGTATGGTATTAGGCTTTCTTCCTCCATTCATTATCTGCGTGAGTGCACGGGGATAATGATAAAATAGGGATTAATTTTCAAATGTCTGTGCATAAGATTATATGACTAAGTCTTTTAACGCAAATACATTTAGTATCCATCTTTTGTCACTCACCTCAGTAGATAAACTGATGGTAATTACCTATGTTCAGATAGCCAGGTTTACAATGTAGGCCTTCATTTGCCATTCTAATTAATGGACTCAAGTTCTGAATTGCAAGAATTTTCCTTTCTTGACATATCTTGTAAAAGTGACGAGTCTATTTCTGTGTTTAAGAACCAGTGCCTGGTACAGCAGTGTCTGCATCTTTTGTTCTCCTGGGGACAGGTGATTTGGGTTTCAAAACCCATTTGCAATTAAAACTTCAGAGAACTTTTACCTGTATGTCAGTACGTGAAAACTGATAAGGCAGAAAAAAATTCCTCCAAACTGTGTGAAAGTCTGAGTCCAGCTTTGCACCTTGAATGGCGCAGGAAACAAAAGCCTTCGAACATTTTTAAGCTATTGTAACCAACTCAGATGCTGTAGATGGTAGGAGATGGCAACCTGCTTCCACCGAACTGCTGCCCCTCAGGAGCTGCGTTTACTCTTTGCTTTGACCTTTAATGCTGACAGCATGGTGGAAAATGACAGCAGATGATACTGGAGTCAGCTTCAGTCAAGTCAGTTTGTCAAACGTTCTTCTTTTCACAGCTTTTAATGCAAATTTAACAGGTTTACCAGAGCAGATGGAAAGGCGAGTGGAAGAGGGATAGATAGGAGAGCAGAGTAAGGGTCAGTACTCCCCGAGAAGAAAGGTTTGCGAGGGAGGAATGTGATGGTTATAAGCAGTAGATTACTCAAGAAAGGGGAAAGCATAGCTCAAAACCATTTTTCCTTAGTAATACTGCTTATGATGCTTGACTTTTTCCCTGCTTACTCTGCCTTATCACACATTGGGAATGTTGGGAAGAGCTTCAAAACTGACCCTTTCCTATATAGAATTTAGCAAGGAAAAATGTCTAAAAAAGATAAGGAATACTAAGACATATGGATGGAAGGGACATGGTGCATTTCGGACAAAGCTTGGAGAATCTTGAGAAAGAAACTAAAGCTGCACAAGCAAAGTGTTATCTAAATTCAGACTTGAAAAATAAAGGCAGTTTTTGTTTGGAAAAAAACCCCTCTTGCAAAAGCAGGGAGAGTGTAGGGTTTTCAACGTGTGTGCCCAGATGGAGGGAAATTCAGAGAGTACTTTGTGAAGTTACAGGTTATAAGCAATGCAAGGTTTTATTTTTTTTATTTTAGAGCTTGGCAGCTAGTATCCAAATTGTTTTACAATTCTTTTCAAGTTATTGATGTTTTTGGCATTATAATTATAGCAATCAGTGTTAGTAAGTGCTTTATAAGCTCTAAATTAGTCATGTTAAGAATTTTCGATTTTCACTTAGCTCATAGGCTATATTGAGACATTGCTGTCTCTCCAGAAGGCCTCAGCAGCCCCAAAAATCAGCATTAGCCGTTTACCATTCTTGCCATGAGATTGGCTCTGTGGCCAGACACTGGTTCAATGATATCTAAACACCTCATGCATTTCAGCAGTGATTTACTTAAAGTACCATTTAATATGGTAACCCAGTTAAGTGTGAGTGAGTTGCTACTGTCGTCGTAGTGAGTAAAATGCCACTGAGACAAGTGGCATTTTCATCTGTGGCACAGTCTTATCACAGCAACCCCTGCACAGAAATTGTGAAGGAGTGCAAACCCCTTTTATAAGGATATGTAGCATCATTCTGGGACTGAAGAGCTGACTTCTGAATTTGACCTCAAAACCTCGTGTCCTCTGTTTTTGTTCATAAATCCTTGTTTGAAGCAGATTGCCTTTTGCCCCTTTCATCAATTATTGTCAAAATCTCAGGGAAGGAGCTGACTGGAGTATTGCCACTCACTTCCCTGGAAGCACGACTAGCAGCTGGGAGTAAGATTTTTAGGCTTCAAATTATCCATCTTTGCTTCTGCTCCTATGTCAAACTAAAGAAAAGTAGATCACACATCCACTTCTGAGTCACAAACCTCTGTCTTTGTGACTGTGGTGTCATAGGTGTCCTTGCCTTCTTTTGCTGGTATAGATTTTATTTATTGAGGGGTTTCTCATAACTTCTACACACAAGACTGCTTTTTTAACATCTTTTTTGTCCCATTTCTCTATTTTAATTTAAATCTTAACCTTTCTGATTCTTAAGTATCTTCATTCTCCTCCTGGCAACCTGTTTCTTTTCTCTTCTTGGGATACACTGGCTTTTCCCATTATCTATTTCCTGTCCCCAAGCTGATGAATAGGCTGTAAAAATGGTGTCATTGACATCTCCTCCTGCAGAAGTGAGCAGACAAAGGGACCTTCTATGCTTCCGACACCTGGATTATGAAGGGACAATGGCAGCTCCCCACCATCACAACGCCAGCCACTGCTCCTCTACTGCTCCCTCACAGCAAGTCCAAAAATGCTAACAGAATAAGTACGGATGGTATTGCTTTCTTCACCATCACAAACATTGTGCGGGAAAATATACTGGATTCTCAACTATGGCCAGGGTTTTAGTATTTTTAGACTTGTTTTGTTTTAGGGTATTTTTCCCTTTTGATTTTCCTGTTTTGGAATGGCAGTGCAATAAACTAGTGCCTTCCTAGAAATCAGAATAAACTGCAGAATTTGGCATTAGCGTTTTGTGGAAATTAGGGGGCATTGTTACATGGCATTTTAGTCCAGCACGATGCCTGGATGCCTGTGTATGAAACCTAGCTACGTAATTTCTGGCTATATTGCAGAAAGTGATGGCCCCCACAGCTTCCAAATATGTTGTTAGCTTCCCAGTCACTCAACATGGGATGTTTCTGCAACAGACAAATGGTTAATGCCGAACCAAAACTTAGTGGTTGCCTTGGTAGCAATAATCACGGTCTGGCTATTTTATACAAACAGAATGTAACATCCACTAATAATTATTTTAATACATTATTATTCAAAGTTTAAAATAGCTCCTGGCATGTTTGCAAAAAGGTAGTATTGAAATGAGAAGTCTTAGCATGACTTGGAAGTGTTGAGTGCCCATAACGTCATGTCTCAGAAAACATGGTGGAAAAGATTTCCTTCAGGGAAAAAAACCCAAAATAACCAACTAAACAATCAAAACGAATTAAAGAAGGGGAATGTGAAATGGTGGTAAAACAGAATTGATACAGAAAGTGTGGAATAAAGACAAGGAATGTGAGAAAGATAGAAAATTGTTGTTAAAGGAAGTTATATACAGCAACACAGCATCTGTGCTGAAATGTGGAGCAATGAGAGGCAAAATTCTATAGATGGATGTTCTTTTTGCATGCGTGGAAT
Source organism: Porphyrio hochstetteri (assembly GCA_020800305.1). Classification (NCBI taxonomy): domain Eukaryota; kingdom Metazoa; phylum Chordata; class Aves; order Gruiformes; family Rallidae; genus Porphyrio; species Porphyrio hochstetteri. The sequence continues at coordinate 215,210,968 of CM036905.1, read as the reverse complement.
TGCAACAACAAGGAGAATCTTAGTTTGGATATCTGGATATGAGTCCCAGAGAAGGACTCAGGTATTGCTGTAAGCATTTTATTGCAAAATGCAGTTCTGAGTGCAATACTGTGACTAGAAAATGTGGGATGACCCTTGGGTGAATGACAAAAATTAGCAAGAAATAGTAACGTGCTCTAACATTTAATCTAGCACTAATAAGGTAGTTGCCAAAATTTTGTCTAAGTCGCTATTTTAAGGCAGATGTGGAAGCAGTGGAGAGAATTAAATAGGAAATGGAAAAATAATCCTTCCCATAACAGCTTAATGGACCTCAACCTGTTCCGCTCAATGAAAGGGTGGAGGTGATTTGATTACTGGGCTTGGGTTCCTGTATCAGAGATAATATGAAGGGGATTTCCAGCTCCTTGGGGAAGGTTTAAAATTACCCCTGGAGTTGAAAGCAGAAATCAGATAAGACAGCACCACTTAGGACTGAGGGCACCTCACTAGTTCTTAAAATGAGATTAGATAACCTTCTTTAAAGATCTGCCTTTAAATCTGGCTTCTGGGAGACATCCTGTGCCCTGCACTTACAGGGGCCTGGCTGCCTTGTTCCTTCTGACCTTGCTGTCAGTGAAAATACATGTCCCATTTACCCATTTTATGGGTTGTGGACTGAATATGGTAAGATTAGAAACACACACTCCTAATGCTTCCTGCTCAATATGAAGATAATGATTCTCATCACTGTCTTAATGACCTGTAGTCAATAGGTATAATTAAATCTTCATATATATATATACACACATATATATGGATATACATGTAACATTGAATGGTCTAGAAAAGATCAAAAGGGGTCAGGTTTTTTTCACATTACGAAATTCAGTTTGGTTTTTGTGAGAACATTAAGTACCAGATTTAAAACTGAGAATCATTGTTTTCTGACAGAGCACAAAATTGTAATGCCTAAATATATAATTATATATATTATGCATTTATGAAGGATAAATCTATCAATTGATATTAAAAACAATGGTGTGAATACTGTATCTAATTAAAAAAAATACTAATTGTTGAGGACTGGGAAAAATTTCCAAAAGAATAGATCAAATATGTATTTATACTGTTTGCAAAATCCTTGCCAAATATTCGTTAATAGCTATTGCCAGGATGAGAAGTGTAGATTATGTGGTTCTTTGATCCAGGACAGTACCTATTCTATCCTTAAACATCATATTTTAAGAATACCCAGTTGATCACAAGGTTCAGGAAGAGTTATTTTTCTCCATGATTTCCATGAATTGAATATCTGTGCTCAGAAATGCATATTTTTTCCCCTCCTTTAAAACATCAATGTTGGATACAACTGGAGAAGACATGCCAGACTGAGTAGGCCAGCGCTTTGAGCGGGTATTGAAAATCCTCTGCTTTAAATGCTTGGCTGGTACATCTTAGCCAGCTGGTGAGGATTAAATTTATCATGAGACTTGGGGACAGGGATGAATTTTCCACAAGTCAGATTAGAAGGAACCTTGGGATTCTTTTCAGTTTTTGTTATAGCTTGGAGTGTGGATCATTTCTCACCTAATCAGTTCTCTGTTATTGTTGAAGCCCAAGGTAACACCTTGTTCTTTTCTATTCCCTGCCTATGGCACTTAATAATTTAGTTTTTCATGAGCTGAAATCATGTAGTTTAGCTCAAATTACTGGGCTCAGTACAAGGTAAATGGAGGAAAATTAATGTCTTGTGTTACAGAGCTCAGTCTGAGTCCTCTAATCATTCCTTCCGGTATTAAACATAGAACTTTGCCTTGGCAAAGTAATTTGCCCTGAAAAAGTCAAAAGTGGAAGGAATTTCAGAAAGGTTGTGGGGAGTTTTCCTGCAAACTTAGAAAACAGACTGTCATTTTTTTTTGTTTCTAGTGTATCTAACTCAGTTTGAAATCAAAACTTATGCCTAATGTTTCCTGCATATTTTTGTTTCAAAATTTCTGTGTAGTTAAATGTACTTGAAGTGGTAGGTTCAGGATATATAATGCAATAATAACAATGTAGTTAGAATTTGGAGTTCATTTTAGGGACAATGTGGGGTCAGCCCTGCTAGCAATGATTGAAGGAGAATTACCTATTTACTCCTGAGACAGTTAATCCAAGTTTGACCACTGCATATATTGAGACCAGGGTAAGTTTCCTCATTGCTGTATTTCTCTGCCATGACAGTATAGAGTTATCATTGGTTTGGTAGGGAAGTCCTTGGATAGCATGATTTTCATAGAATGGTTAGGTTTGGAAGGGAACACAAAGCCCATCTAGTTCCACCTCCACTAGCCCAGGGTGCCCAAAGCCCCATTCAACCTTGAATCCTGCCAGGGATCCAGGGCAGACCCAGCTTCTCTGGGCACCTTGTGCCAGGACCTCACTAGCCTCACAGGGAAAAATTTCTTCCTAATATCTCATCTTAATTTCCTCTCTTTCAACTTAATTCCATTACCCCTTTTCCTGTCATTTCATAAACCACCCTGACTATGTCTATCCCATAAAGTCAACCTTCCCAGAGGGGTTCTTTGGTTCCCAAGCCTCGTGCCTAACTCCTCAAGAGCAGGTATGTCATACCCATGCTGTACACCTAGATATCTTCTGGTCCTGATGTATCTTTCCTGTAGGGCTAGAACAACCTCACCTTTTCTGATAGATTTTTCAGTACAAAATACCAGTGTTGCAGTCCAACAGTTTGATACTTCAGCAGAAAGCTGAGTCCGTGTGTAGTGTGCTCCAACAAGTAGCCAGGAAAGGAGCAGCATTCAGAGATTTCTCAAGTCACATTCTGGTTTGTTACTTTTCTTTCCCAGATGAGAAGGTAAATGTCACATGAGAAACTTGGTGGTGGGCAGCAGATCTTGGCCCTCATTCCGCTTGTGAATATTTCCTTGATCCTGTGTCAAGTTGGACTACAGTCAAACACCATCACCCACCTTTGCTCTAATTTCCCATCGAGAAGGCAAGCCTGGTTTGGCAAATCAGCTCATTCTCTATCTATTGCATGGCTGTGAATTGGAATGGAATGGCTAGCTCCAGACTAAAAGATAATATGGTTTGGAAGGAGAAGGCTGGAGTTCAAGCACTACTGTGTTGTTTTATTAGAAGATTACAATGGCTTTGCAGAACATTTACCAAAACCAGTTCCACCTTAGGATTGGCTGAAGCAAGTTGTACAACACAGTTGCAGTATAATAAATACAAATCACAGTGCTAGTTCTTGACAGACCTCATTTAACCTAAAGGAGAATAAGATTAGTTTCTTCAGTAGCACCAAGATTTTAAGTTCTCTCACCAGCGCACATGTGTAAGAGCCATCAAAAGGTTTAGTGAAAACGAAAGAAATTTAAGCATATTGTGATAGCTGGATGTGTCCCAGTAAGGACACATGGGTTGAAATGTAGCTGAGGAGGGAACTTATATCTTCTTCAAGGTATTGAGAAAGCAATATGGGAGATATAGGAGTGCCTGGGCTCCTATGGCAGTTCTATAAAGAAAAAAGTTATACATTGTAAAATTTTTGGGGAAATAACTATTTATTCCATGTCAGTTGTGCAGTATTTGTTTGTATTAATAAATTGCCTCCTGAGGAAATTCATAGGAAGACTTTGGGAAGGTTAAATCTGCAATAGCTTTTAAGTACCTGCATGTAAAACAAGTTTGTAAAACCTCCTCCATAGCTTCCTGACCCTGGACACACCGAAAAGCTGCAGAGACCCCTGGTTTAACCCATAATATGGGTGGGGTTGGTGACAGGACCTTGGTGTTGCTTTGCAATTTCTTCCACCCCAGTGTCATCTTCCATACTGGAATAGTTATTTGAGCTGGCTGGGGTTTTTTGAGTGGGAAGAATGAGATGGCAGAAAGTGACACTTTGGTGGTAAAAAGTCTCAACAGGTGGTCTTTTGCTGTTTCAGTTGGGCAGTAGAAAATTATGAAGAGTAAGATATACCTAATGTTTCCCATTCCTCTAGAGCCTAGCATCTCCTAGATAGATGGCTAGAGAGCCACAGCCTTGGCTGCTCTGCTAGAGATGAGCTTCAGCCTGACAGTCACGGACCTCGGGAGCAGGTGACAAAGTCTGAAGCTCTTCTTTATTTCACATCCATATTATCAGAGAATGCTGCAGAATCCAAGAGGTGTATATTCCCTCTATCAAGAAAGAAAAACTGGAGAAAGAGACATTAAGCATCATTCAGTATGAATGACAAAGAAAATATTTATGAGTATATATGGGAGTTTAACCCATAATAACTAACCTGTATATTACTTTGGCAAGTTACAGCAAAGGTTTTTCACCATCACCCAGACCAAGACCAAAGATAAAACCAACTTGGGGTATTGAATGGAGGCACCTTGTCTCCATAGGCTCATGCTCCATATGTCTTGCCAAGGTAGCTTGTATACCTGAAGGAGTTACTCAGAGAAGAGCAGGTATCTATCTCAGCCAGGGTGGCAATATGAAATAAGTAGGTGGGTTTAGTGCAGCATCTAGTGGACAAATGTCCACATCACAAAAAAACCCTGTATTTCTGGCTGGCTGTTGTGGGAAGCATCAGCAAAGCACCAAGGGACCGTGGAGAAGAGCAAAATCCACTTTAGCTGTAAGACACATCACTCTTCCTAATGAGGCACACTGGCAAATGGAAGAAACTCGTCCTAATGTTACCCATTTTAGAAATGTGAAATAGATGAATAGGGAATCTGAGGCAGCATAGATTGATTTAAATCAAAGTGAATTAAACTACTAGTTATAATAATGAATTAAATCAGTGGCAGGAAATCTTCAGTTAAACTGTGATTGTTTAATTTCATTTGCATTTTATGTCCACAGGAATCTTTCTCATTGACTGGTCCAGTGACTTAAATGTGGTGATGTGCAGACAGATATGTTTTTTACACAAGACTTGATTCTCCATATGAGAGGACATCCTTCCTATGAGAAAGGACATCTCTTAATGAGAAGGATTAATTGAGAAGGGTGCATAATACCTAAACATTCATTAAATAATTATATTGTTTATAATATATTTCTCTGTCCCACTTTTTGCCTTTTTTTTAATTACATTTGAATTTTTCTGGTTGCTAAGTCAGAGAGATGGTGGATTGAAAATCTGTTGTGTTGGTATATGGCAGAGAAAATAAGCAATCACTGTGATTTTCAAAGTATCCAGGCACTTAATTTTCAATAATATAAATGTACTTGAACTAAATCAGTGTCAGGTACCTAATCTGGTAGATACTTTTCAAGGCCTCACATTTTTAGGTACTTTAAAAAATCTGGCCATGTTTTCTTTAAATTTGAGGGTCTTTAGATCTAATATTGTCCTATCTGGCTTTTATTTATAAACTGGAAGAGAACAGAATGTCTGCTAATTCATTTCTGAATCATTTTCTCAGATTTCAATGGATTAATTCACAGGAGGAAAATATTCCCGCTGCATCCAATAATAAATAGAAACTAAAAGAAATGACGGCAAATGCTTATTTACACAACAAAAGCAGAAAGTACTGGCCTTTGGAAAACATGTAAATATTTGCTTTCAGTCTTTTGTAAAAACTACAATACATCATAATGTGACATATTTATGAAGTTTGAGCTGTCATAAAAAGCCCCAATTTCTCAGTTTCAGCTATGTTATTATGGAGAAAGGTAGCACTCCTTAACTCCTTAAAATCTGGAGATGAATCACTGGTGCAGTACACTTTATTATTTATTTAATTGGTTGTAGGAAGTGTAATAAGTCTAGGCTTAGCATAAGCTGTCGTGAGCCTGAATTTTATTGCTTTTGTTTTTAGAAGGAAAACTATATGCAGTTTAAAACCTTAACAAATCTGATTTTTAGAAGTTCTACGTTAATTTTTTTTTCCTAGCTTTAACAAGCTTAACAGTCCTCCTGAGCGTTATGGACCAATACATCCTTTTCCTCATATCTTGTCTCTGGATGTGAAGTCCCTCCCCATCAGGGCCCCAAGCACACATCAGGTGTCCTCAACAACTTCCCCTAGTCTTGGGCATACACACTGACTGGAAGAGGGAACTCGCTGGTGGAGACTTTATGGAGAGTGAGCCGTTTTCCTTCCTTCATCCTCTCACCTGTGGGCAGAGCACGAGCGAGTGATAACCACTGACTCATTAGGGACCTCCATGGAGCAGAGTGCTGTGGTGAGTGCTCTGTTCAGGTTGCCCCTCTGTTTTCCCACCAACATATTTTTGATTATGTGGCCCTTGTAGCATTTTTCTTCTCTTGCCTGTGTCTGCACCATAGCCCAGTCAGTTAGTTTCTTTGTTTTCCTCTTCTTTCGCCTCTCTCTCCCTGGGAAGACTTTATGGTGCAGTAACAGTAGGAGACTTTGTTTAAAGAGAGAATGTGACCGTGCCCTCTCTCTGTGATCTTTCTGATCTCTACAAATTCATCCTGGAACCATTCTCTTCCAAACCCAGCTTCTTCTAGGTCATCAAAGCTATTGTTAAAATGCAGTGGTGTCCCTAAAGTTATTTTCATTACATCAGACATAGTCACGATTGGCATACATCTATGGTAAAATGGATAGATGTGTGAGTGAGGGGTACCCATGGACATCATTTACATTGACTTTAGCAAGACTTTTGACATGCCTCTTCTTGTATCCAGGTCAGGAGGTTATTGTTTGGATGGATGGGCAGCTAGATGAGTATCAAACTGGCTGAATGATCAGATTTGAAGGGTAGTGGGTCACTTTCTACCTCAAGACTGGTGACAAGTACCACAGGATATTATCCTGTGACCTGTCTTCTTTATCAATTGAGCTTTATTAATGACCTGAAGATGCTTGTAAAGTCAGCAGATATCACAAGGGCAGAGATGCCATTCACAGGGACCTGAACGGTGTGGAGGATGAAACCAACTGAAACCTTATGAAATTAAACACATTTGAAAAGCACTAGAGCCAGGATATCAGGGGAAGTAATTATCTTCCTCCTCTAAAAGCTTATTAGACCCCATGCACCTTCCAGCACAAGGAAGATGTTGATAAATTCAAACAAATTTAGCAGATGACCACTGTGATGGTCACAGTTGGAGCAATTTCCCTTCAATGACAGCCTGAAAGACCCAGGCTTGATCAGCCTTTGAAGGGATGGCTTCAAGAGGAATCAAACCACGGACCCAAAAGGTTACAAGTCAGTCCTCAAGGAGATGGAGCCAGGCTTTTCACAGTGGCACATGGTGGAAGGATGAGAGGTAATTGGCATATACTAAAATAGAAGGGGTTCATAAGGAGAAACTTTCACCACTGGAACAGCCAAATGGTGGGCCACGTTTCCCAGAGTTATCTCCATCCTCGTGATTTTTCAAGACTTAGTTGAATAAACCACTGAGAAACCTTGTCTGACTTTGGAGTTAATCCTCTGTGAGCAGGAATTTGGACAGAGACCACCTGAGGTCCCTTTCAACATGAATCGTCCTGTGATCCTGTGATGTACATTTCTTCACATTAAATAATGCATAGCGTAGACCATTCCTTGCTCATAGTAAAAACACCCTGGTCTTCCCTCTTCCTTCCTGTAAAAAAAGAAACATTTTTAGAACTGTCAGATTTTCTCATGGTACGAGCAATGTGTCTGCACTGAAAAATGGCAACATATTCTATTGTGCAAGATAGCTGTGAGAAGCATCTACAGAAACTTCTAATATCAGGAACAGTCAGTTCATAAGAACTATGTTTCTTTGTCTCGAGATATTTTTCAGTTTATCTTTCTTCAGAACAGAGAAGTGGAAATTAAAATTAACTCTCCTTAGGTTGTAGGATGTTTCTGACCCGCATAATTACAGAGAAATACTTTAAAATATGACCCACGTGCACTGTAATCTCCCAAATAAGAGGATCAGATCATGGGTAGAATTTCAACTTCCACTTAGGCTCCTCCATAGGGTCAGATTTCAACTGGTTGATATCACTGCATCAAAGTCAGCCCAAGAGCAGTTGGTAGGAGACTCCAGATGGGTGTTTCTGGCTGTGATATTCATAATGGATCAGCAACCACAGTAGTAGATGTAATTCACCCACAGCTACCGAATCCTGTTCAGATTCTCCTCTTTATGCTCTTGTGCCAAGATGTGACACAAGCTTCATGATATTCTGGCAGAGATGTGATGTGCCAGCAGGAAGGAAAGAGGAGACTGCCTGGGATGTGGAGGGAAGGGTACAGGTGGCAGGAGAGAACAGTTGACACAGGATGTCAACCTACATTCATGTGGCTGCAACATCACCTGCAGTTACAGTAGCCCAGAAAAGTTAAAGGCAGCAGAGGTTTACAGGTATAAAGACCTCCTATATTGTTTCCCAAATTTGGGACATGAAGTAGTTGGGAATAATAGGAGTAATCATTCATTTAGCGGTGTTCCCCAGGGCTCGGTGTTGGGTCCAGTCCTGTTTAGTATCTTCATCGACGACCTTGATGAGGGAATAGCATCCACCCTCAGCAAGTACGCCGATGATACAAAGCTGGGAGGGGTGGCTGACACGCAGGAACACTGCGCTGCCATCCAGCGAGACCTTGGACAGGCTGGAAAGCTGGTCAGGGAGAAACCAGATGAGGTTTAATAAAAGCAAGTGTAAAGTCTTGCACCTGGGGAGGAATAACCGTCTGTATCAGTACAGGCTGGGGGATGAGCTGCTGGAGAAGAGCTCTGTGGAGAAGGACCTGGGGGTCCTGGTTGATGACAGGTTGGCTATGAGCCAGCAGTGTGCCCTGGTGGCTAAGAGGGCCAATGGGATCCTGGGATGCATCAGGAAGAGTGTGGCCAGCAGGTCTAAGGAGGTGATCCTCCCCCTCTACTCTGCCTTGGTCAGGCCCCACCTGGAGTATTGTGTCCAGTTCTGGGCTCCCTGGTATAAAAAAGACAGGGATCTCCTGGAGAGAGTCCAGAGAAGGGCTACGAAGATGATTAAGGGCCTGGAGCATCTCCCGTATGAGGAAAGGCTGAGTGAGCTGGGGCTGTTCAGCCTGGAGAAAAGAAGACTGAGGGGGGACCTAATTAATGTTTATAAATATCTTAAGTATGGGATGCAGGGGGAATTGGCCAGCCCCTTTTCAGTCATCTGTGGAGATAGGACAAGGGGCAATGGCTGTAAATTGGGGCACAGGAAGTTCCGCACCAACATGCGGAAGAACTTTTGCACAGTGAGGGTGACAGAGCCCTGGAATAGGCTGCCCAGAGAGGTGGTGGAGTCTCCTTCTCTGGAGATATTCAAGACTCGTCTGGACGCCTATCTGTGCAATATGTGCTAGGGAGCTGCTTTGGCAGGGGGGTTGGACCCGATGATCTCTCGAGGTCCCTTCCAACCCCTACGATTCTGTGATTCTGTGATCCTAGGAAAGTCACTCTTACCAATAGCCAGAAATGCTGTGTGGATGTTACAGGGAGGCTCAGTTGTGGCTTTGTGATTTTGCCCTTGATCATGAAGTAGTTTCTTACTTTCTGACTCTTGTCTGCTATCCAGCACATGCCTGGCTCATCCCTGCTACTCCAGTTTACAGAACAGCACCCTTTAGAGCTAGACAGTGCTGAATTTCAATCTGGCATGATACGTGCAATATTAACACGGGTAATTCCCCTTAAAGCAAAGAGGAGGTATTTTGTTCCTTGGTGTATTCATGGAGGATCTGACTGTGTGAGCACCCTTAAGCTATGAGGGGCTCCATACATGCTTTTTGTTGACATTTTTTCTCATGTGATAAATTGTTTAAATCTGTGGTCATATATAAAGATACAGTGAGGGGAGTAAAACTGAAGGCATATATTGCTTTTATTACTAGCAATTATCTGCAAAGAATATATAAACATCTTCCTGTGAGATACATATGCAAGCATATTAATTTTATACTAATAGTTCAACAATTTCCTTATTCTCTGCCACAACTATAAAATAACTTGTATGTCACATTGACACAAGCAACTAGCATCATTTCCAGGTAAACAGCTGTCTAAGTACTCCTCCAGAAAATTTATGTAACTTTAGCTCCTTCCTATGGCTGAAAATGCAATAGTCTAAACCAGGCACCACTGTTACATATCCTTAGTAAAAGAGGTATAATTATGGGTTGTGGCTGGCAGTTTATCTTATTCAGAAAAATGGTTTCATATTAAAAGAACAGAATTCCATCATTTTTTTTAAATCATCCAGAGTAAACCAATCTAGTGTATATATTCACAGCCGAATGAATCTGATTATTCAGACATTGTAATATTAAATAATACCTGCAGATGCATTATTAAATTTTCATATAGATAGATATAGCTATATTGATATAGATATAGATATAGATTAGATAATTTTTATTGGTCTAGCTTTGATTACTAAGGGAGGTATTGTTATCTCTTACAACATACAGTACAGAAGACATTAATTAGTAGCCATCACTAAACGAGAGACATATAATGTGATGAAGAGTAGAAACACTGGCTGGATGTAAACCAGCATTTACTTTTGAGAAATGTAAGAAAATTCATATGTTAGGGAGTGGCAGAAATAGCCTATATATTCTGTGATTTACCAGAGGATAAAGATCTTTAAAATAATAATATTGAAATGCAGAGTTATTAATAATAAAAAATAAAGATCACGGTCTTGCGCATTCATATAGATACATGCAAAGATTTGAACTCATGGCAGGTTACCACACATTAGGACAATGTCATGAGTCTGTTGAGTATATGATTGACTGTACTTGTGATTTTTCCCTGAAGTAAAAGTGAAGTAATGGAATTTAACTTCATTTCAAGTAAAACAAGGGAGTTTGCCATAGACTTAGAGTAAACATACAGACTGTTACCACGATTCATTTGAGGCAAAATCAATTGTTAAATTAAGGTAATTTGGCAATTGTTCTGAACATTAAGTGTTTGCAGACTTAAAAGCTTAAAGAAATCATAACAGAGTGTTTGGTAATCTACAGGAAAATGGTCATCAACGGTTCTCCTCCCCCTTTACTCTGCCCTGGTGAGGCCACATCCAGAATATTCTGTCCAGGTTTAGGCTCCCCAGTTCAAGACATTCAGGGAACTACAGGAAAGAGTCCAGAGGAGAGCTATGGGGATGAGGAAGGGACTGGAGCATCTCTCCTGTGAGGAAAGTTTGAGAGACCTGGGTCTGTTTAGGCTCAGGAAGAGAAGATTGAGAGGGCATCTGATTAATTCTTATGAATATCTAAAGGGTAAATGTCAAGAGGATGGGGCCACACTCTTCTCAGTGGTGCCCAGTGAGAGAACAAGGGGCAATGGGCACAAACTGGAACACAGGAAGTTCTGTCATAACATGAGAATAAACTTCTCTTTGAGGGTGACAGAGCCCTGGGACAGACTGCACAGAGAGGTTGTGGAGTCTCCTTTGGAGATATTCAAGACCTACCTGGATACTGTCCTGTACAGCTTACTTGAGGTGATCCTGCTCTGGTAGGAGGTTGGACTACATGATCTCCAGAGACCCCTTCCAACCCTTACTCTTCTGTGAATCTGTGAAGTGGTGTCAAAGATAATTTAGGTAGATTTTTAATGTCCCAGAGCAAGACTGGAGACGTGTTCTTTTTGATCAAAGGATTGGTGAGAAGCACTATTTTCCAAATCTGGAGATCTTGAAAGCCACCTCTCAGCTGGCTCCCTAGGACTTGAATATGATTCCTGATAAGTACAAGGACCCGTTTTGATTAAAATCCACTGTTAGTCCCAGCATACACATCTTTAGCTTCCCAGGTCATTCTAGGGTCCTGGTCTTCTGACTGTTGATATTGCACAAATGTTCATTTACTATTTGACTGCCATTTGAGGCTAATTAATCATGCTGAGGCAGGCTCCCTGATGGGAGCCATACTAGCCATCCTAGAAGTGCTAGAGAAAGTGTGCAGTCTGGAGTGCAGTTCTCCATCACAATACCAGAACATTTGTACCCTCAGACACATATGTCACAGGAATACAACACAGATCCCCAGTGTCATGATCAAGTGCTGTGTAGTGTGGATATGGCCTGACTTGTAGCGGAAGAGCCTTGAACAGTTTCAGTATGAGCTACGTGGCATTTCATAACCTGAAGTGGATGTAGTTGGACATTTGTTTTTTCAGATGGGTCAGTATGTCTAGGAATCATAAACTTAACCAGTCTTTTTCCATTGTCCATTATCCAGACATCAAGTGTTACCTTGATTTAATTATTTAAGGTTTAATCTGGATTCTTTAATTTCTTCATAGAACCAGTGTCTATGTCAATACCTGGTAGCAGTGGTGATCATCAAGCTTAAGAACCTTCTGGGTGACCAAAACTCCATCAGTTCTTTTGGTGAATCCTTTCTAAACTGTGGAGTGTTACATTTACAGTCATTCATTAAATTACTTTCATAGTCACTTATGCCATAACTATGCATTAGAAAGAAGGAAAGAGAACATAAAATTCTCTCAATATTCCCATTAAGGATTAATTTATTTAATTGCAAAAAAAGAAATGTAGTCCAGACTTGAAGTAATGCTGTTCTTTACAATGGACCCTAATCTCAACCATGAAGTGATAAATGGATGCTAAAGGCTAAGTAGATTATTCTAGGAAAATGTCCTTGAAAGTCATTTAACAGCTAATCATATGTTAAGGTCAGTTTCTCATGGGAAAGAAGTAGACATCCTGTCTGATTTTCCTGTTCTAACACAATTTTAGGAATATGTCCAGATCCAAGGATTCTGTGAATGTCCCTTGACAAATACCCCTTCTGTGAAACTTTTCCTGATTTTGAATTTATCTCAATTTGGTTGGGCCAATATCCAGCCCAAGGGCAACAAAGGCTTCACATATTTGTGAGAAATGGGGTACATTGGTTTCTTTTTGTTTCACTCAGAGAAAAGCCTGGCTATGGGAAAAGCAACTGCATTGCTCCAAAACAGTTTTTCAGTGTGACTAAGGGGGAAAGGGAATGGAGATCAATTCTGCTCTGGTGAGATCTCACCTGGAACACTGTGTTCAGCTTTGGAGCCCTCAACACAAGAGGGACATGGACAGGTTGGTGTGAGTCCAGAGGAAGGCCACAAAAAATGATGAAAGGGCTGGAGCATCTCTCCTATGAGGATAGGCTGAGAGAGTTGGGCTTGTTTGGCTTGGAGAAGAGAAGGCTCTGGGGGAACCTTATAGTGGCCTTCCAGTACCTGAAAGGTGCTTATAAGAAAGCTGGGGAAGAACTGTTCACAAGGGCATGGAGCAATAGGATGAGGGGTGATGGTTTTAAACTAGAAAAAGGTAGATTTAGGTTGGATATTATGAAAAAAATTCTCAGTATGAGGGTGGTAGATCACTGGCAGAGGTTTTCCAGAGAGATAGTGGAAGCCTCATCCCTGAAGATATTCAAGGTCAGGCTTGATGAGGCTCTGTGGGACCTGATCTAGTGAAGATGTCCCTGCTTACTGCAGGGGGGTGGACTAGATGACCTTTAAATGTCACTTCAAACCTAACACATTCTATGATTCTATGATTCGGTTCTGGGACACCAGGGCACACAAGTGGACTCTGTTCAGTCTCTACTTTAGTCAATCTTCATTTCTATTTCCCTATGCTCTATACTAAAGATCATCTGACGATACTTATCTGTTGCACTCAAGTGTGAAGAGAATCTAGCATAATTGTCCTGTGATTTTAAGCAGTTCTGTAAGTAAAGTCTAGCTAGGTGAAATGATTTGTGTCTTCATGAAGGCATAGCTAGCAGGACCTGTTTCCCAGCTTAACTCACTTTTCCACACTCCAGGCTACAGTCACGCCTCAGAGGAATTGAATTTCATAACATGGAGCTAAACATTACAAAAGGATGTGATTGTATCATGATACTGCTTGAAACCTATTTTTCTCCAGGTGAATGAAGGCACTTTCCAGACTGGAAAGGAACATATGAATGTAGGCAAAATGATGACTCACAGCTATAAAACTGCTCACACACATAACATCCATGAGTGTGTAGACGTGTACCAGCCATCCAGCCAGGGCACTGAAAGTGCTTTTGCTGAGGCAGCATGGAGAAAACCCAACTGAGCACCAGTGCAAGGATTTGAGGGGCCAGCCCTCTCTGAGAGACGGCTCCTGTGTTGCTTTTTGTACTTGGGCTTAGCTAGCTTATCTTCCCAGCTGGCACAGTTTTGTTTGCACTGACTAGTCCAGCTACATTTTCTCAAGTTTTGTTCAAAGACAAGTATTTGTGAAGTATTTAGTCCAGAACATATTCAAGTAAGAAGCAAATGAGAAATCATGGCTTTGCAGAGCTGTAAAGTGGGGGAGCTGGACAAGGGAGGAAAGGGAAGGGGTGGGAGAAGAAGGATACAACAACCCTTTTAAGAGAAAATGACAAAGTTCTTCACCCATTTTCCAGATGAAGGAAGGCAATAGGCACTTTTCACTTTATAAGAAGCTTTTAAAATGGCATATTCAATAAACAATGTGACCTTCTGGAAAGGAAGAGTGGCGTTCTCTGTCTTTGCTGAGGTAGAGGAAGGAGCTGGAAGAGCCTGCCAGGGTTAATGAAGATCAAACACGCCATTCCAGCCAGCAAGATTGTTGTGTAGAAACCACATTAAACCACACAGACTTTTCTGTCACACAGTGAGCTGGTCAAAGCGATGATGCCTGCTTGTTTATTTGTTTATTCAATTTACAAGAGGCTCTGGTCAGCACACTCCCTTAGGGCACATATAATAAAAACAGTACATCAATTAAATAGCGATGTTTACAGCATTGACAGAGTGCCTAACAAAGGACTTTGAATTACTTCAGGCCTGTCCCTTTGGAGAATACTCAGCGTATAGCTCTCACACATCTGGAAGGTTTGGAAGAGAAAAAGGCTGCATGAATACATGGATGTACCTTGAAGCATGACTTGAAGGAGAATAAGAGCTTCAGCTATTCAACTGTGAGAGGAGAGAATTCTGCAGTTTTAAGCCCTACATGAGATAAACCTGAGATTTTAAAAGCTATTTATGTACCTACAATCACAAGTAGGCACTAGTGGGTGTTCTTACTTGCCCTGTTTTTTAATTTTAATTCCAAACTTGTTCAGCCTACAATTGAAAATCCCATGAGGTACCAGGCTGCATCTATCTAACTAAAAATCTGGGCCTTGATAGACTACTGTTACAGCATTAGCAAGTTGGGAGAGAGACAGCCTATGAGGTCTCTTTTATAGCAATTTCATCAGGCATGCTTAGAGGTAAAAGTGTTACGTTTATTAAGGATCTGCCACATAACAAAAATGTAACCTCTGATTAATAAAGAGTAAATTAAACAAACCTCACATGCCACTGTTGATGTCACCTCCCATCCATGAAGTGTGTTCCACAGTGTGTTCCATGTCCCTGCTTCCTACCTGCGGTGCCTATTTCCTCTGCTTTGTGAGGCTAATGTGGCATGAGACTGGCCAGTGCCTACCAAAGGATAAATACCACTCCCAGAACAACTGTACTGTTTCCCTGATGGTGGTTTTTGTAGTATGGTGGTGGATCCAGCCAGAGTGTCCCATCTTATAGTCCTTTGGTTCACGCAGTCTAAGTGGTCCCTGGACAATAAAAGTTTTATTTTCCTCTTCAAACCCCAACTCTCTGCCAACAGGTCCACAGGAGTCCCTGGGGAGGCTACAGGGAAGTGACCTGTTGAGATGTGTAAAGAGAAAGCAGGGAGACAAAAACTAAACCTGACTCTGGCCTTCTATACTTAGATATCTTTAGACACAAAAGCCAGTGTTATCCTGGAAGGTCAGTGATTTGGGGTCTACTCCTTCTGGGATTTCCAACTTGAAATATCCATGGGGTTGGCTTTCAAAAACAGCCATGCACTCTTAATTACAAGCAGAGTTATGGGTGCCTTGTGCTGTCACAGCCGGTTGGACCTACAGACATCCCACACCCACGAAATCAGCCCGAAAGCCTTTTGGCTCAGGCACCCTAAAGTTGTGGGCTACTTCTGTGCAAGGTTACATTAGCCCTGTTCAGTTTGTCACCTGTAAAACTGGACTGATTATGTTTAATTTCCTAGCTCAAAGAGGTTTTATGAAGATCAATTAGCTAATGCCTATAAAGTGCTTTGCACGTAGCCAGTGCAACCGCTGTTGTGGCGTAGCACTACCCTTCCTCGCCATGCTCAGTAGGAGCACTGTTGCTTTAAAAAGGGAGCTTGTCCAAGCTCTCCTCCTCCACTGGATCTAAGATGGATGCTCCTGCTGCAGCACAGCCTGTAAGCAGACTTTGCCCAGCCTGCTTTTTTTGTTTTTCCTGGAAGCTTGCTCCAGACAAGTCAGCTGCGCTGCAGACTGAGCAGAAGCAAGAGGGCAGCTCTCCTCAGGTAAGCTACCACTGCCACAAAGCTGCTCATTCCCACACCTGGACGGGGCAGCACCAAGGATGCTGCCATCCTCAGAATTATGGTCCTCTCCGTCCGTGTCTCTAGCTGACTCATAACAGCCCTCAGCCAGGCAAGAGTCAAACGGCCCTGGGCCTCTGCTCTCTTACACTTCTTTCCTGTCTGGCTGGTGTTGGTTTAGTTACCAGGAGGACAGGGAGGCTCCTGTTCCCACACCCAAAGCTGATCTTGTGCACGTTCCTCTGCATTAGCATCACCTCTATGGAGGCATTCCTGTGTGACATTGGAGCTGCCTGCGGCATGATGGTCCTGAGGCCATGGGGCTTGGCAGCGGGCTTTTCACCCTGTGGTGAGGAGGTGGTCTTCGGTCACGGGAGAGAGCTGAGAGATTAGCTTATAAGGGCTTTGCAGGCTCTCATAGGCCTGCCACCACCAGGAGCAGTTTAAGCTGCATTGGCTGGCTCCTTTCCCTCAGAAACGCATTGATTTTCCACTAAGCTCCTTGTCTTTGAGACATTAAAATGTCATCTTTAGAGGACTGCAAATTGGGCACTCCAATAACTCTCCAAAGTTTTGTTGTATTTCATCTTATTATTCCCACAGACACTTTGGAGGAGACATTCCCTCTGTATAACGCTCATTTTACAAAGGTCTTTCCTTCCCCCACCCCTGGGTGGTGGAGCATTGGAGGTAGGAGATGTTCCTGACCGACACAGAGCTGGAGGCAACATGCTTTTCCTTAATGATTTTGTTTTACAGGGCTGTTTCACCTCAGCCAAAAGCAATAGACCCTGTTAGTATTCCCACAGCCCTGGGGACAGAGAGCACTTGTGCAGGACCAGCAAAGTGGAAAATCCCTACCCCAACTTTTAATGCCATTTTAGAAAAAGAAAGGTGCTGCAAAGGGCCAGTGGTCAATGCTCAAAGGGAAAAAGCAGAATAGGATGGTTGTAATCAGCCCTGTGCTTCTCCCTGAACGGGCTGCAGCAGAGGGTCAAGCGAGGACTGCGAGCTTCGAGGAGCGCCCAAAGCTCCCATGAATGAGAGGATTGAGAAGATTCCCCAGGCAACCCAGGATTAAACTCCCTCCTCCTCCACCTGGTTTTTGTGACCTTCAAGACTGCAGTCTTGCTTTGAAAGTCATGAGGGCTGGCCCATAGAGGCAGAGAGGAGCTGTCACCAGCACCACCAAATTAAAACTACAAAAGTGGCACCCTCCCAGCTTTCACTGGGTAACCTTTTCTTCCCCCACTGTGAAAAACTGAACTTGCTAAAGAGCAGGACACACAGAAACAAAGGAGAGGAGGGGGGATAAAGTGTTTTAGAGGCATTTTTCTCCAATGGTCGGTCACCGTTAGCAGCTCAGCTGGTTGGCATCTCTATGTGGTTTGGAGTTAAGGGCAGCACCCTCTCCAGGAAGATGGGCATTGATGGTTTTCTCTTGTGGCAATAGTTGTTTCCCAGGTGTGGAATGGATGCATTTAACAGAGGGATCTAGAATCTCTTTTCCCCTAAACTACTCTGCCAGGGTCATGTAAGGGGATCCTGTGTGCCTCCTGTGTCCAGGGCCAGCATCCACATCCTGTCCTGAGCATGGTGGAGTTGTAAGAGCTGGCAAAGAGAGAGCAGAAGCAGATGTTGTCATACGGCAGTTTCTGCTGCAGTTCAGTTGGAAAACTTGCTGGAGAATTTAGCTGTGACCACAATCTCATCTCGTATTTGCTTTCCCCTGACATTGGAGTGATTGAAGTTTATGGTTTGGGTTTTCCTTGGGTTTTGGGTTTTTCTTGGGTTTTGGTTTTTTTTTTTCATGGAATAAGAATTTCGTAGCTGAAAAACCATTAAATGCTAAAAGCTGTGAGAATAGTGTCATTTGCCAGAAATGAATGCAGAATTTCCTGTTAAAAAAAGCTGAGGAAAATCAGTGATGATCTTGACCGCTGGGAACTGCTGGAAAACACTTTTAATGGCATCTGGAAAAAATGGAGGTATTTATACATAGTAAAATAAAATAATAAAAAAAAAATCAATCATCTAGTTAGTTCTGACTTCCCTCTCTAAATACCAGGGAGAATTTCTGAGCAAAAGAAAATCTTCAGAGAATAAGCCAGAGGTGGTGTTCTGCTTCTAGCATGTGTGGCAACGACAGCCTGGGTTCTTCTCTAATATGAAATGTGTGTCTGGTTAGCACCTAGCCTGGGCACCTGCTTCCTTACACATATTAAGTCTTAACTATATGGAGCAAGTAATGTAAGACTTTACAATACAGGATTTAGTTGCAGCCTTGGTCCAGTTATTTATTTCTGTCTGTCTGAAACATTAGCTTTGTTTAATCACATTTTGCAATCAGGATATCAAGAGTTTCTCACAAGAAGTTAGTAGTGTGAAAAATTCATTTCTCCAAAGTGCCAAAAAGCCCGACCTTCTCTGTTTCTTGTGAATTGTGATGAATCATCCTTTTATTTTTACTTCTGCTTTCATCAAGTACTTTTCCTTCAGGCTTATCATTCCTCTCTAAATAGTAGTACCATATGACACAAGAAATGAAGGCTGGTTTCCGGTGGTTCCTCTCTGGAGCCGCCAGCAGCAGTCTGGACAGCTCAGTACTAGAGATGGCAGTGTAGGCATTGGCTTTCCAATAAAAGCAAATTACAGGGACCACATTTGAAAATTAATGCCAGGCCCTTATGAAACACTTTCAGGAAATGGTTAAGGTAACAATATTGATTTTTTACTTGCCTTTTTATTTGGTTTTGATTTTGTGATTTCTTCTGTCTCCTAGGTTTATTTAGATCATAACAGATCATGTCACACATGATTCTTAAGAAGCAGACTCCTTATTTTCATTCAGTCAGGTACAGTTGCTATTGTATTCCCACCTGTATGGTCACCACATTTTGAATTCCTTATGGCCCAAAGGCAATGAGGTTGAAGCAGTGTATGTATCTTCTCAGTAACCTCATTGAGTGCACCCTCAGCAAGTTTGCTGATGATACCAAGCTGTGTGATGCAGTGCATGTGCTGGAGGGAAGGGATGCCACTTGAGAAGTGGGGCCATGAGACCCTCATGAAGTTCACTCAACAAGGCCAAGTGCAAGATCCTACACATGGTTTGGGGTGATCCCAAGCGCAACTACAACAAAGAATGGATAGAGAAGCCCTGAGAAGAAGGACTGGTGGATATTGGTGGATGTAAAGCTGAATGTGAGCTGGCAGTGCAGGCTTGCAGACAAAAAAGACAACCTTATCCTGGGCTGCATTGAAAGCAGGTGGACGGAGAGGATTCTGCCCCTCTGCCCTGTTCTGGTGAGACCACTGTTTATCAGGGAGTGTAGTGATAGGACAAGAGGTAATAGCTTTAAACTGAAGGAAGGGGAATTTAGATAAGATATAAGGAAGACACTCTTTACAATGAGGGTGGTAAGACACTGGTACAGGTTGTCCAGTGAAGCTGTGGCTGCCCCTGGATCACTGACAGTGTTCAAGGCCAGGTTGGATGGGGCTTTGGGCACCCTGGTCTAGTGGAGGGTGTCCCTGCCCATGGCAGTGGGTTGGAACTACATGGGTTTAGAAGGAACTTCAATGTAAGCCGTTCTAGGACTATGATTCTGTGACACATTTCATGAAAGCAAACTTCTTTGAAATTTTTGGGGGATGCAGCACTCTGTGCTCCAGCTAGTCTGAATCCCAGGAAAATTTTCTTCCAAGTACTTTTTATTAAAGTCTATAATTTGAGCACTCTGGAATTTGTTGGAGGAATGGCGTGTGTAAAGTTCAACATAAATAGATGGCCTGAAAGCAATAGTATGAAATACAAATATGAAGTGTTGCATATAGGAAGGGATATCCAATTGCACGAATACCATATGTGTATTGATTAGCCAGGAAGCAGAGGAAGATGGAATGGGGTTGGGTGGAAATGAATCCCAGAGTGAGTGTCAATGAAAAATGTGAGGCTATTGCAAAGCTAATGTAAAAAAAAAAAAAGACAAACTTGGGCTATATTTAAAGAATTACAGTAAGGAAGGAATTCTGCTGGGCAATGTCATGGTTTGGCTTCACACTTTGAAAGGGATGAAGAGATTTTTAGGGATAAGACCAAGGGCATTAAGCATTTTATAGTATATGTGTTATGGTGAAGTTTGAAAGAATTAACTAGAACAAGTTAGGTTAAACAGTGACCATCTTCAAATATTTAAAAGCCATTGCAACAGAGACTGAGATCTATTAGGTTTTGACTGTCCGTTGCAGAAAAGAGATATAGCACTGGTTTGCAAAATCAAGAGTGATGTGGAGAGGATGATTTTTCTTTGTTCCTTGCATTGCAACATTTTGGGACAGCTGATAAGGTAATTAGAAGCAGGATTTAAAATTAATAAATTGTCATAGGAGAAGTGGAAGGCCTGCGGAATTCCTCACCAAAGGATGTTATGGAAATAGAAGCTCACTTGGATTCAAAGACAGACTGGAAAATTACTGGAAAACAGTACCACTGCTTGTGCTTTCTACTGGTGGATTCCTGCCTTCAGTCAGCAGAGAGGTTGCATGTGCAGAGCTTGTGGCCACATGTAGGACTGTGTCCAGGTTATGCCTCTATTCAAGGCACACAGTAAATATGTGTAAAGTGCAATAAATTCAACACATAGTGAGATAGCTGAGCTCACTAGTGTAGTGCTAGCAGTAGTGCAGTGACACAGAGTTCAGCGTAGGCTAATCCCCATTGCCCCAGCAACCTGGATAGATACTGAAACCCTTGGTACGTGATGATGTCTAGTGTGTGGTGGCTAAACCAATCATTCCAAGCTCGTTTGCATGTATGAGTATTACACTACCATTACTTGAAGAAATCAGTTGTGTCTATATAATGACATTAAAGTGGGGCTTATATAGTCTGAATGTGCTGTGTGCTTTCACTGTGCATCAGTTGGATCAGGGCTTTATTCCTCTTTGTTTTGTCACAGAAAATCTTAAAAAGTCTAGTGTAAGATAAAAATAGCAGTCTTCAGGAAAACAGGGATGTTTGGTACCTGTGGAGATCTGGCAGTAGTACCATTGTATCCTTTGTTTTTTCCTTCGAGCTGATATTTGATTTGAGTAATTTTTCTCCCCCCTCTCATTCTTCTTTTAAATTTATACTTGGCTGAAGAAGTTATTTAAAGAAGCTATATACATTGTCAATGAGGTACATTGGTGACTTTGTAAATGATTTAACAGATCAAAATTATTTTCAGAAATAGTTCCATTTTCCACTAGTTAAAAAAAATAAAACTACACTGGTAATGTGGCACTTTTAAATGTGTAAACACTTATGAACATGAGTACTTTTTCTATGAGTGTGCCTATTAACTTAAAAATCACTGTTTATATGACTGTGTACTGAGAGATATGGGCATTTAATTGGAAGGCATTATCTCCATCTTCATGTGAAGAGGTTGAGTCATATAATCCTTCCCAAGCTGCCCAAACACATCGGAATTCTTGATGCATAGGTGTTTTTCAGAGCATCTGGGTTGTCCTCTGCCTAGATCTGACTTCATGCTGTGATCTCAAGGTGCTCAAGAAGAACTTCCTATCTCCATGAATTGTCCCTGCCCTCATCAGCTCTAGATGAAGCAAGGCAGCTCTCCATCATCAGGGCCTGCTTTTGACAGGAGACAGCTGGCAACTCACCCCTGTCTATAAACAGAGATTGGGCAAGCCAAGCTCACTGCCACCAGACACTGTGGGAGATGCAGCAGCTGCAGTGGAAGAAGTGGCTCCCAGCTGTAGCAACAGCATCTCACAGAAGAAGCAAACCTGTCTCTGTCCCACCCTAGTTGCCCTCTTCATTAAGATATTTATAAATATCTTAATTTATAAATATATAATTTTAATTTATAAATATCTTAATTGTGAGAGAGAGAGCGAAATAGCCAGCCTCTTCTCAGTGGTCTGTGGGGACAGGACCAGGGGCAATGGCCTCAAGTTGTAGCACAAGAAGTTCTGCACCAATATGTGGAAGAACTTTTTCACAGTGAGGGTGACAGAGCCCTGGGACAGGCTGCCCAGGGGGGTGTGGAGTCTCCTCTGGAGATATTCAAGACCCATCTGGACGCCTACCTGTGCAACCTGTCCTAGGGAACCTGCTTTGGCAGAGAGGTTGGACTGGTCCAGATATAGTCTAGCCCTTGAGCCTTTGGACACACAAAAAAAAAAAATACCTTGTCCCCATTTCTAAGAGCAGGGGTGAAAATTCAATCTTATGTTACCCCTTAGGGAAGGTGAAAATGTACTTTTATATGCAGTTTGGCCAGATCATGAAATAGCATCTTCACAGACTTAGTTGCTCTTGGGCTGATATCTGGTGACTGCAGGGTCTTTCCTGGGTGGGTTTCAGTGATAATTGTTCCAAGGCAGGTGGACTTTCAGGCAAACTGAACCCCGGCATCTGATGCCAACAGCAAAACAAAGGCTTGTTGTCTTCCTCCTATTCCCCAAAATGACCAGCTCACATAAAACACGGACATAGCCGAGGTCCTTGAAATGCCCTAAGTGGAGTCCCTCCAAATGCCAGGACAGCTGTGAAAACCTTGGTTTGGACTAGAGGTTTGAGGCTGTTTTGTTCTTAAAGAACATTGGACATGCTTGTGTTTAGTCATTTCTATTTTGATGGGGATCTTTCAAGTTTGTTTTATATTTATATTCTCTGGTTCCTTTTGTACGTGCTGCCTGTGGTGTAACAAGCCTTTTCTCTTTTTCTTTCATCTAATATGATTCTTTGAGAAGACAACTTCTCTTTAATCACTGTCAGAGACAGGTTTAGTTTTTAGGAGGCTTGATTAGCGTACAGGGATTTCAGAGAAGAGCAACAGAGAAGGTGATTTTGAATTCTAACAAAACACTAGAACAAAGTTACAGTGGATATAGCTTGGCCAGATATCTATAGATCATCTTAATCTTGTGGTATCTAATGGATGTGGTAAGAAGTTTGATTAATTTTTCATGGTGTGGCAATGGAACAAAGAGTTCAGTAGAGAAAATAGGGAAGGGGAAATACACAAACCTACACTGTAGTACCAAAACTGAAAAGATTTCCTCAACAGAAACATTGGGGAAATTGAAAAAAAAAAAAACCAACCCCAATCAAAAATGCTAATATAGTCAAGGGTGATTATCTAGAAATTCTTTGTGACTCTACAGGTCTTTCCTTTTATTTTTATCTATACTGGTCTTGATTCTCACATGGTATGTCAGGTGCAGGGCTAAGTATTGCTAATTTCAGTAAAGGAGGAGGTATATATACATTAAGTCAGGAAGTGCCATGCGAAAATGATCATAATACTTCAGAAATGCAGGTCAGATGTTCCACGCTGATGTGTGTTCCACATAGTGGAGTGCTGTGAGAGGCAGGCACTGCTGGAGAACCTGGAAAGGTCAGGGAAAGGAAATTTCTGGAAAAATTGGCAGAGCAGAACTTTTATGACAGAATGAACCAGATGGAAGTGGTAAATGGAGTAACAGTTCTTCTTCCTCCCAAATCCAGCAGGTGAGGGAGACAGTAACTTTAGCAAAGAGTAAGATGATTTTTGTTCACTGGTGGGTCATTTTACTTGAAGATTCTGACAATAGCTACACTGTAATTTGCTGGGAGTCTCCCTTTCCGCTAACGGCAAAAGAGTCGCGCAGTGGTTGTGAGCACGTAGGCTGGATCAGGGTGCTCAAATCCAAGGAGGGGTGGAGGGCTCACAACACTCAGCAGATCTGCGGGCTCTCTTTTTTGTACAGGAACACCCACAGTGTAGGTTCTTCTGTGTATCTCATCAGACAGAGCGAAAATGCAGATGTAAATTTTTCAAGAACCCTTGCTCTTACAGTATGGCTGTAATTTAAATGCCTTTCTTGGTAATTAGCAATTTGATTCTGTGTCTGCAGAGTGCTATTGGGAAAAAAAACCCACAACCAAAAAACATGATAGTGTTTTCTTGTATCAGCTTTCTATATGTGGTTGTCACTTAATTGAAATAAATGCCTTGGCCAATTGCTATATGAGTTATTATTCCAGTCTGTCATAGGAATGAATCTTCCTTTTCTGATCTTTTCCCAAGTGACTGTGCGTCAGGTAACTGTTTTTCACTTGAAAGCAACAATTAGTTTGAGTGTGAAGGGATGTATTTCGTGCCTGGTGTGATGCCGAGGTGATCGGTTTTCGGTGCATCTTAACACAAAAACAAAATCACAGCGGAAACCTGTTCTGGTTGAAATCTGCAGTAGTCTGAGGGACTGGGGAAGGAATGGGGATTTTAATGAGCATCTGTGTCCTTCCTTTTGAGAGCACGAGGCAGCTGAATGGAGTCAGATCTGAAAGATCCAAGAGGCTAACGGGCTGATTTTCCTCCCCTTCTTCGAAATCTGAATTTGGAATTAAATGCAGGTGATTTTTATTAGGTCCTGTGAATATTCATTGGAAATCACATTTGTGTGATTGCGAGTCCAGTTTTAAATCAGGGCACTGTGTTAAAATCATTCAAAAGTGCAGAAGCAACATAGTCTTACATTAGAAATGCTAATGATTAGGACAGATTGAGAGTGTTACTGATTGCTTAAATGTCTTAAGATGGATGGATATTAGAAATGCTAAAACAGTTAAACAGCAGTTTGCTGGCATTTTGTAGTAGTATCTCCTAAAAATATTGTTATGCCACCCCCATCCCAAATTAACGCTTCTACGGCCAGTGATGTAGTGTGCTCACACCTTAAGGTAGCACTGTGATTCATGTTTTAATGATAGTGGCTGCTGGCTGTAACTATGGAATGTATTGTCATGGAAACTACACTTTTCTATATTTACACCAGTGCTGGTTATGCGAGAGACAGTACTTGAAAGAAAATCTGTATAATATATAGCTTAATAATGAGACAGGCAAGCTAGGAATAAACAGATCAAAGATTCAGCGATATTACAGCTGCTGTTTGTCTCCATAGTATGTTTCTAAACAGGCTCAGTCACTGTTTCAGATGATAACTAGTGCAGCAAGTCAGAAGGAAGTGCTGCTGCGATGTCACTTTGGACTAACAGGTCAGACAAACTTAGATTATTGATGACTGATTGATTGGCACCCGCATGGTGAACTCCCATGACATATAAGCGCTCATGTCCAGGTTGTTAGGAAAAAAAGTATGAGATGAGTGAATTGAGGACAGTGGGTTGTAAGGGCTTGTTATTTGCAGGAAATAAATCTTCTGAAATGGAACTGGGTTGTAACTCTAACTGCGGAGCAGTTCTATCTGTCACTTCAACCGAGAAACTACTGTCATTTTACCGAGCTTGGGCTCTCGTAAGCTCTGAGTTAAAAAGTAGAGAGCTAGAAACAATAATCAGAAAATTTGATACCAAGTTGCAATTTAGCTGCACACAAAACCTGGATAAAAATAAAGTTATTGTGTGGTGCAAAAGAAAGAGTAGGATCAAAGCTGTTTGAGAGACTGGTTCCATTGTGGTTTTGAACTTCACAAGACAAGGGAAATTGTACTGAAGAAATTCCTCTTAAAATTCAGATACGTACATGCATGCAGTACACACACACTTATACACCTTCATATAAATATACAGCCGTAATAGAGGAGGTCTCCTGCATTAGGCTATGCAGTCTCAGGCAGACCTTTTTAAAAAGCCTGGACTGTCCACTCTGGATACTGCTTGACCCGGCTGCACACAGAGCACGCTCCAGTTGCCATTTGTTGTATAACAAATTTTTAGTTCGGGTTTATTAAGGGAAATTGTTTCAGTTGTGCCTTAAGAGCACACTCGCGATTGCCAGGGAGACAAGCTGCTCTCATTTCTTTAGAAAGAGTTTCTAATTTGATGGGCAGAGCTTAGTGAGTCACAAAAAGCAGGGTCAAGTCGCTGTGAAACAAATGCTGGGTTTACCTTGCTATCAGCTGTGAAATCGTTGAAGGCATCATTTTCCTTTCTGTATCGTAGCCTTTTCATTTTATATTTGCGTGCCTGCCATGTCCAGCCCTAAAGCTGGAGGATATATCCATCCAACTTTTGATATAAATAATCCTCTTAAAAAGCACAGCTAGCGGTTTGCTCATCCAAACGCTTTATTATGCATTTTTCAGCTGGTGTTGCTTTAACTGAGGGAACAGCGACAGCTGTAACCGAATCCAAACCAGCGTTATGCTCCCAAACTTCTTTAATTATTGCATTTCTGGAATAGAGCGAGCCGTTTGCAGGCTCTAGGATATCAGCACTAGCTGGAGTCAGTAGTTGCATTGCCTCAAAAGCAGAGTTTAAAGAGGGTTGTGCTTCAAGCTTCATGCCGGTGCATTTTCTGTGTAACTTCACATCTTTATTCAGTGTCTCCTGCAATCCTTCAACCTGTCTATTTGTAAATTTGTGCCTGGAGAAAGCTCCCATGTGGCAAGCCAGGATTGGATAAATGTTACTTGTATTTCTCTGATTGCAAACTCCCAGCATCTGGGATTTTCAGCTTTGAGTACAGTTTGTTTCATGCTGAGATTCATCTTTTTGGGGAAAGCAAAGGTCATCGCTTCTCCGGAGTTGCGACTGATTTGATTCTTTTTCTCGGGGAGGCGCTGGGAAGGGAATCCTTACTGGAATGCATATTGATAAAGGCTGAGGATTCTGGCTTCTTAGATAAGTATTTTTTTTTCTTTTTTTTTTTTTCCCTCTTCTCTCCCCACAATGACTATGTATTGCAGCAACTCACTGGCTTCTTACCAAATCAGGAGCTGCAGTATTTTTCTTCCGATGGAATAATTTCAGCCCACTTCAGCTAGCATGACAATCTTATGTGATTGTTATGAGTAGGCGTTTACATCCTTTTACATGCTAATACTGCCACACCTGCTAGTCCCCCTCATTTCCATTTCTCTCTCTCTTTTTTTTTCCCCCAATTTTTTTCCTTTTTTTTTTTCCCCCAATGTAAAAACTAATTTCCCAGAGGAAGGGAAATCCTGAGATTCGTGATCAATGCTGCATCGTTGATTCATCAACAAAGAAGGGGATGGCTGAATGGGACACAGGTAGAGATTCAAGCAGGCTGCTTCTGACCAGCAAGAGAAAAGCTAGCTGTTGAGCAGCATATGTTGCCACTCCATGTGCTGTATTAGCTACTCGTTTTTAGCCTTCAGTAGGCTGCCACTACTGCAGCACTAAAGGAATGTGCCCTATTGTTAAAAATCCTGACTGCTTTACACCAATGATTTGCCACTGCAAAGTTGCATGCACCAACAACACTTTATCGTTGATGTTTGGATGCAAGGTAGGATGTGGTTAATGTATTTAAATGCATGCTGTAACTCCTTTGAATATCTGTGCTATTTAATTTAATGTCTGACTAGAGATTTGAGTGCAAATCGCGATACGTTGGCTATAAATTAGGCTTAGAGACGAAATGTTTTAAATGTTAGGAAGGGGGAAAAATAAATCAGAAGTAAAGCTTTCTTATTTCCCAGGGTTGTACGAGTATAGATTTACATAGGAGAATCTAACGGATTATGAAGCATTTGTTTTAGAGTTGATTGTATACTTAGCTAACAGTGCTAAGATTACTAAGCCACTACTCTGCCTTTTGCCCAGCTTTATTGATTTTTCTGTTCATACTGTTATTATAAAAACATAAACCAGACAGAATTAACATGTTTTTTTCCTGTTTATATTGCTGACATGGCTTTTAACCATAAGAGCAATACTAAAGTATACAGCTCTGCACTTCTCTGTAAGAAATAAAGAAAGTAAGCTCCTGAACCTGGCTTTAGGTCCACAGGAATATCTTTAAATAAGTATTTTCTTCTAAGGACAGGGCAATCATTTAATTTCTCTCTGAAATTTAAATCAAAAGGTGGCGCAGTTAGCCAGAGAAGTTTCTTTTCTGGCTGTGTAATGCAATCCCACCCCAATTTTTTTTTAATAAAGGTGTTGGATTGGACTACATTTTTTTCCCCATGTACATCCTGACTTGACATTAGACTATAACCAGTGTTGTTTATTTTACCAAAATAATTCAAAAGGGATGGCATGTTTTTAAAATCTATTCTCTTTGGATTAATAAGTTTGGTCCTTGAATCACTGGATCAATCATGATGATTTTACGGGGGAGGGAGGTTACAGATTTTGTCCCATTCCTTTTCGTTGCTATCCTCCAATGCTGGATGATATTGAAACTGTTCCTCTATATTTAAATAGAGTAGGAAATGAGAAGTTACATAAAATACGGTAGTGATCATAGTTATTTTTAAATCAACTGTGTAACTTTTTTAATCCTCAAAAATGGCTAAACTACAAAAATCAAAATTTGTGTTGTGCAGTCCACAAACTAGGGAACACAGTACAATTTTTTGAGTTCTTACATGACAGACTAGCCAAAATAAAATGAAGTAACTTTGTGAAATAGGTTATAGATGACCCAACGGTTCCTAAATGTAATTCAGCCAGAACTTATTGACAGATTGTCTACCGCTTCGTATATTTAAACTCAAATTAGCTAGCAGTAAAACATTTCAAATTTATTTGTCTATCATATTCTCCCTTTCCTCCAACTACAACCTGCATCACTGATTACTTGAGACTTTCCTGAACTAAAGTTTCTTGTTTCTTCACTTCCATTTTACATAGACAAAAATACGTTCTATTAGCGAAAGGGTTATAATTTAATTGCTGTGTCATGATGCCACTAGTGTTATAAATAGCATCAAGAGTTTAACAGTGTAAAAGCTTTTTAAATTTGCATCTTCTTCATGACAGCAATTCGTATTTCTTTTTTTATTTTAACTTTAAAAGCTTAAACCCTCTTGTTTTCAAGCGTTACTTTCTAATTAATAAAGGTGAATTTTTAGTCAGGGGAAATTAAATGCAAGCCACCCTTCCACAAAGGTAGGCCAGTGGCCTAGGGACTGGTATCCAAGTGGTATTCCTGCCTGTAAGCATGATTTTCAAAGGATATTCTTTGATGCACTTAAGTTCTTTCATGATTTTCAGATCCTGTTAGGAAGAAGCAGGAGAATAAAAATCATAAATCTCAAACTTTTTTTCCCCTCCTCTTTCTTTAGCCCTTCAGGCTTATTAAGTTAGTCACAGTCAATGTTTTATCTTCTTGTGGTGGTGCATGAACTACTTAAATGAAAAGTGGATGTGCAGGATAGTGATCATTTTCAGAAAGATGAGAAGGACCATGAGTGCACGGAGTTATCTTGGGTTGGTTGAACACATGTCAGATTAGCAGCCTTTGATACCACCATCAAGCACACCTGAGGCATTTCCTATACATACCAGTTTATCACCTTCCTCCAAATACCTTTTTCTCATTTCTTTTTGTCCTGTGGCTTTTTGCTTCAGACACATAAGGTTGTATCTCCACTTTCACAGGTGCAGATCCATTGTTAACAGGCAAAGAAGTTTGAACAAGAGGCATGGATGTTTCTTTTTGGGAAATCTTTTACTTACATGGCATGAAATTGTGGATCTAAGTATGCTCATAATGTTACGACTTCAACGATCACATGGTTCTTAAACTTGGGAAGGAGAGTAACATACAGGAATGACACTTTTTATTCTCTGTGGCAGAGAAAATATGTCCTCAGAATAGAAGAAGAGTTTTAAAATATAAATAGTGGAATAGACAACAAAGGAACTCAAAGTTCAAGCAAATATCTCCAAGTGATAAAATAACCAGGTCAAGTTATTAAGTAGCTCCTTTCAAAAGGACAGTGCAAGTCACAGGAATGAATTACACAGGAACTGCTTACACTTATGTTGGTTTTACTTTTAATTTTGTGCCAAATATTGTCCTCTTTCTCTATGAGCACAGAAGCAAGAGAAATGCACCACATCAGAACCATCACACCCATTTTTATCTGTTCCCAGTGCAATAATTTTACAGTCTGCTCAGTCCTAGCAGGTGGTGCCAGGGAGTTAATTTGGGGGGGGGGGCAGGAAGAGGGTGTGCATGTCTTACTATACCATATGTTGCAAAGAAGGCAGTGGAGGAGTCTTAACTGAGCCTGCAGTTCTGCTTTCCTTTACAGATTGATTCCCTGAACTTTGATAGTTGACCTTGTCCTGGACCTTTATTTTCAGTGATGCCCAGTTTTATGATTCTTGACCTGAAATTGCAAAGAATTCAGAGCAGTTTAATTTGAAAGGCAGGTTAGTGTCTACCTGAAGTTCCTGAAGTGTTACCTGAAGTTCCACTACTACAACCTACTTCAACATATTTGAACGCTTCTTCCATTTCTGGTAGGGAAGTGCCAGTGTTTCCATCACAGCAGTTTTAAAATATGCCCTTCAGGTGCAAGGAGGTGTTTTTCAGAACTTTCTCATTCATGATCTTTCAGGACTGGGGCATGAATCTATATCCCTTGAGTCCTAGAGCTGCTGTACAGGTACTGGGCAGATTTGTGCCTGTGGATTAAAGGATGGCTTGTCTGTAAGATAGACCTGTGTTCAAAGATCTCCACTGAGAGGAGTGGCAAGGCATTGATCAGTGAAGATGGTGAGACTTAGATGCACAATTAAATGTCAGTATGTGCTTACTCACTTTGCTGAATTGTGCCCCGTAATAGTTCATTCAGTATTGCAGAAGAGTTATCATCCAACTCCTAATATCCTGTTCATTTTGGTCTTATTAAGAGTGCCAGAAGGGATTTTAGGTTGACTGAGATGTTTCTTAAATTACATTTCAGCCGCAATTCTGACACTCACATGGAAGTGTTTTTCTGTCTTATCTCTTTTACCTCTGTATATTGAAAGTAGATGTTGAGGAGATTGCATTGCAAGATGAGTGACTTCCCTGTTTGTTGACCTTGACCAGGTATTTTGATAACTCCTACTTTCCTTTTGATTTAGGTTTACTTTTATATCTGTCCTAGCATAATTTAAAGGTGGTTAGGGTTTTTTTTAAAGGAATAAGATATACTCCTTCCCCCTTCCCTGCCTCCTTTCTTTCCTCCTAGCACATTTATCACAAACAGTCCTCTGGCACAATAGCTGATTTTGGTATTTTTTTCCCTATTATTTCTCTGTTTTAGCTGAAATAGCCAAATAGTGACCTATTCCACTATCCAAGGTGAGAGTGAAAGTAAAACCACTTGTTCCTTCAGCTGCCAAAACTTCTATGTTTTACAAAATCGCTGAAATATAGAAGGTTGTGTTATTAAAACAAGTAGCAGAGAGTATTAGTGAATGTCTTGAAATTAATATTTATTATTTTTATCATGATCAAAATACTAGAAACCTACTGGTTGTCTGTACCAGCATTATTAGTCTCTTGAACCAACTCTGGTATGTTACTTAGTTGAGAATATTCTCTATGTTATCATAGTCTAGACCTGGTTATTGTAAGAAACAGTCATTTGAGATGACAGGAAAATACTTCTCCAGCTAGGTATGATACACAGTAGACCATGAACTTGAGTGGGATTTTACATTTCATAGGACAGTCTGAGGTGGTTTCTGGATGCAACTAAATAGAATACTCATTTTTTATTATAAATGAGCTTCTGAAATTAATCTCCCAGGCCTACCCATGTGTGCAGCTTTGTTTTGCATTACAGAGTAGGCTTGGAGTGTGCAAATGGGATGCCTTTTTGAATAAGCTAGGCAGAAAGATGCACTCCAGAAACACACCAGGTACTCTGCAAAATCTTATGAGTGTTCAGTTTAGCATGATTTCAAAGTAAAACACAAAGCATATGTGTCAAGTTGTCGTTAAGTCTTTCTTATCAGCTTTTCATACTGTGGATCCATTCCTGCTGATGGTTGATGTGGGCATAATCTCTGACTCCACTGACATATTTCAGCTCTGATTTCTTGGGGGACCAGAACTGGAGAGATATAAAAATACAATGTATTCATGGTCATTCTGACTCCATCTATAGAGACTGGTGTATAGGGTTCCAGAACTCTCTGAAAGAGTTTACTGCCTATTCATAGATAATCAGCCAAGCAAGTCAGCTGAACATTGCTGCCACTTGCTATGCATAACGTTTGACAGTGGCACTGAGAAGCCTACTTCCACATATAATTCTTCTTAGGCCACTGTGGTGTTAAAGGAAAAATGCTCAGCAATAGAAGGAGCTGCAGAGGAGATGTAGGATTGCCACTGGCAATCGGCTCTGAATATGATCGGTTGTGTCACCGAGATTTTCTGCATTAGGTTACAGAACTCAAGGCAGGGAAAGGTTTCCTTTGAGGCATAGCATCTATGCAAGCTAGACATGGGGTGTAAGCCCAAGCAGTTTCAGATGGCCGTATCTTTTTTTGTTAGGCATTGCCTAATACCCTGCACTTTTAACACTCAGGTTAAGAACAAATAGAAGCCTTCCCCAACAATTCCCACCCATTGTCAATGTGTGTAGGAAAAGATGAACTATGTGTCATACTCAAACCACCAGACAGAAGTTTTCTGCAGCCAAAGTAGCAAGTTAGGAGGCTGTAGTACTCTGGAACTCCTCCCAGTATTGAAAAGCTTATGAAGTGGACCCTGCTCTTTGAAACTTCTTGTTCCCAACCATTAAGGAGCATTTCAGTGGTGAAGTACTGTGGTATCTGAGTATCTGAAATGAATAGACTGCACCTTCATAGATGATCATGAGTTTGTTATCTTGAACTCAGAATAGGTGCTGCAAAAGTCAATATTACAACAGGCAAAAGGATGTCAGAAGTCCAAGGAGATGTAGGAGTCAGCAGCAGGAAGATCAAGGTGGGGCAAGTAGAGGAAAGGCACAAGGAAGGGCAGTACAGAGACAGCAGCTCGGGTCTATGAAGTGAAGGAAGTGGTCTAGGCAAGGTTCCTGAGAAGGCAAGCAGAAGAGAAAGAAACACTGAGGAACTCTGGGTAGAAATGATGAGCCCATCCCCTCAATCACATAGAATCATAGAATCTTTAAGGTTGGAAATGACCTCTAAGATCATCAAGTCCAACTGTCTGTCCAATACCACCATGTCAACTAAACCATGTCTTGGAGTGCCACATCTACAGGTTTTTTGAACACCTCCAAGGATGGTGACTCAACCATCTCTCTGAGAACCCTGTTCCAATGCCTGACCACTCTTTCAGTGAAGAATTTTTTCCTTACATCCAATCTAAATCTCCCCTGACACAACTTGAGACCATTTCCTCTCATCCTATTGCTAGTTACGGAGGAGAAGAGACCAGCCTTCACCTCACTACAACCTCCTTTCATGTAGTTGTAGAGAGCAATAAGATCTCCCCCAGCCTCCTTTCTCCAGTCTAAACAGGCCCAGTTCCTTCAGACACTCCTCATAAGACTTGTGCTCCAAATAGAACTTAGATCACTGGTTAAGGAATGCAAACAAGCTTTACCTTTTCAGTCTTATGTGGAGTGATCTCACTCACTAGCAGTC
This sequence comes from Porphyrio hochstetteri, assembly GCA_020800305.1. Lineage (NCBI taxonomy): Eukaryota > Metazoa > Chordata > Aves > Gruiformes > Rallidae > Porphyrio > Porphyrio hochstetteri. The sequence goes on along the minus strand of CM036905.1, from coordinate 215,177,223 downwards.
ACTCACTGGCACTGGCCACCGTCTGGGTGGGTGATGCCCAGGCATTTTTCTAAAAGCATCAAGACCAGTTGTTAAAAATATTTCTGCTTGTGTAAGAATATCATGTCTTATTTTCTGCCGCTGTCCTGCCCACAAGCTCCCAGTATGCTGTGAAGGAGATGGGTGTGTTAGGGGATTCCCCGAGAAACCATGCCATAACAAACATACAGATAGCTTAAATTAAGGAAACAATGCTGAGAGGCTTTTTAAATAAAGTTTTGGTTTTTTGAAAAGTGTATAGATACACCAAAAGAAACTTCTGTTGTAGGTGGGATCGTCATATATGACATTAGAAAAAAATTTTAGACATTAGGAAAAAATTCTTCACTGGAAGGGTTATTGAGCTGCCCAGGGAGGGGGTTGATTCACCATCCCTGGATGTATTTAAAAGACGGGTAGACGAGGTATTTAGAGATATGGTTTAGTAGAGGACAGGTATGGTTAGATTCAATGATCTCAAAGGTCTTTTCCAACCTTCTGATTCTGTGATTCTGTGATCAATCCCTCCATCATTTGTATCACTGACCTTTTTTCCACAGTTTGCCAGACTATCTGCTTCTGCCTGCTGTCAGGGACTGGACACTGGACTGCATGGCCCACAGTGCTTTCTGTGCGTTTCCCTGTCATCACAATGAGAATATTTACTGGTAGCACAGCATTGGAGTCTGATACTCATCACTCAAATTACTTAAAATTCACCTGAAACTAAAGGATGCTCTGAATACCCTTTGTATTGTACCTTGAGCATATAGCCATGGTGAGAAACGGATTTCTTCTTTGAGCTAATAATAAAGGAAAGTTGATTATTGTGGTTCAAAAGTGCTGGGTTAGAAATACAACAAAAAAGTGTACATATAGAAAAAGTAGGGCAGGATGCACATAGCTAAGGGTTATTGGGTATTTTGAAGGAGAAATTCAGGGTTTGCTCAGCCACTCAATCTTTTAAATAGATTTTTGCTTTAAATTATACATCATAATTACATAAAATGAGGTACTTTCAAATAGAAATATATAAATACTGGAATGACTTGATGCACAGTTACATGAGCTGCTTGATTTTACAAACTAATTATTCACTAAGAGGAGGCTATATATAGACATTCATCTTAACTGTAAAAGATGTCATAGAAGAGAATGGTGACAAAGAAGTGTTATATAAATATATTTAAGTGATAATAGCAATAAAACTGAAAACTGTCACTGAGCAGTTCTTCTGATCTCTGAAAAGTGGCTTTTATATTTCCAGTGTAGCTGTCAGAAATATTCTCATTATTAAAATATAGGTATTTATTGTTTTCACTTTTCTGATTATAATTCTTTCAGCTTTAAGCATATGATGTAATATTAATAATCATTAGAGACAAAATTTTTCAAGTGACCCTACTTGGGGATGTACTGAATGCAATGGAAACCTGAATCAGAAGAAAAATTACTGCTGGGGATTCCGGTGACTCCCAGTAGAAATTAGTGATCTATAATCCCAGGAGAGATGTCACAGAGTGACACGAAGTATTAAGGCAGTTTGGGATCTTCTTTTAAGTCAGTTTGCTATCGAGTGTATTGAGAGTATCACTGTGAATCTGTGAGATAGAAATGGCCCTCTTTACCCAGCTTCAATGAGGAATTGCACCCATTATTTTCTCAAATGATCCCCGCCAATTTGTACAGTGCCAGAAAAGCAGGCTTTCTGGGAAAATGTCTGGCCCTCAGTGAAACTGAAAATTTTGGGGTTACAGTTTTCCCTCAAACTGACATTTCAGAAACCTTGATTCTGATAATCTTGACACATCGTTTTGGAAAGATTTCCTTTAGGAGAAACTCACAGATGTTCAGTGTAATTAAGACAGATTATGCCAAATATGAATTTTCAGAAAGATGTAAGCTGGTCTCGGCACTGAAGTCCACACAATGGAGGCTCTGTACCTATGGAGGCTCTGTACCTATGGCAAGTGCAGCATAGAACCTTTGTCAATACGTAGCGAAAGAGAAGCACGAGGTCCCTTTTCTTTGCAAGTTGTGAGCTTATCCCCTGTAGAAACAGACCTGTTACTACAGACTTTGGGCCAGCTGCAAAGTTTTTAGGATATACCTATATTGCTAAGTACAAGAGGGCTAAGTACTCAACTCCTGATATTCCATATTGCAAAATTGTTACTTTTGTTCCTGTATTTTGGTGTGCTCCCAAGCTCTTTCAAGACAATACATAGGCAGAGCTTGAAGGATTGTTCACTCCAGGACTCCTTCCAAGAGGCAGCATGGATAAGACTGCATCAGGGAAGATGATTTACAGCCTACAGCAAATCCTTCTGGTTATATCTTCAAACACCTCCCACCTCTACCCATTGCCTTTAGATGATATTTGAAAGTCTGCAACAAATCTCAGTTTCATTTAATAAAAATGCCACTGTAGTAGCAACATGGATGTGACCCTCTCAACCACTTGGCCATGCTAAGAAATGGGTGTAGTTTGCATGCTTCATCAGAGCCAGTGTGACCAGCAGATTGAGGGAAGTGATTCTGCCCCTCTACTCTGCTCTGGTGAGACCACGACTGAAGTATTGCATCCAGCTCTGGGGTCCCCAATATAAGAAGGACATTGAGCTGTTGGAGCAAGTCCAGAGTGGGCCACAAAGATGCATAGAGAGCTGGAGCACCTCTCCTGTGAAGACAGGCTGGGAGAGTTGGGCTTGTTCAGCCTGAAGAAGAGAAGGCTCTGGGAAGACCTTAGAGCAGCCTTCCAGTACCTGAAGGGGCTAAGGGAAAGCCGGAGAGGGACTGTTAGGGAGTGTAGTAATAGAACAAAAGGTAATGGATTTAAACCAAAGGAAGGGAGACTTAGATGTGATATGGGGAAGAAATTCTTTTACATGAGGGTGGTAAGACACTGGCACAGGCTCCTCAGAGAAGCTGTGGCTGCCTCTGTATCCCTGGCAGTGTCCAAGGCCAGGTTGGATGGGGCCTTGGGCACCCAGGGCTAGTGGAGGGTGTCTTTGCCCATGGGAGGGGGTTGGAACTACATGGGCTTTGGGGTCTCTTCCAATCTAAATCATTCTGCGATTCTATGATAGTAGATGTAGTATAAGAGTCTTGGTCATGATTCCACAACTAGGAGCTTGAAAACAAATACAGCAGAGCCCTTTTAGCTTTGTCATAGCAAGTTGTTATGGTTAAATTACAAGTCTCTGGAAAAGGGGGTTTGAAAAGAAAGTGCTGACATGCTCTTAGCTTTGCCCATCCAAGTAATGCTACTAACATCTAATTTATTATATAAAGTTGCTCTAGGGGAGAAGCACTTGACAGAACTCTGGTTATTTGAGTGTTTATTTTCCAAAGATTGTTTTAAAATAGTCATAAGATGATACGTGAGGCAGAAAAGAGAGAAACATGAACATAAACCCGTTGCAAAGAGGCAAATCAGTAACTGCAACACACACATTTTGTGATTGTTCAGGAATTCTGGTTAGGCTGATCTCTAGGAGGGACATTCAGCCCAGTTCAGAGGGCCATATGGCTCTCTTAAAACTCTCTTAAATCCCAGATTCTGCAGTCCACAATAAATTAAGCAAAGCGCTACAGAGTCCCATCAAATCCAGGACACAGCAATCTGCAAAGCTATGTCTGAAGGTCTTTTCAGTAAGGTTAGCAATAGTGTTTTGAGATATAGCTATAAAATAAATATATCTACGTATAATATATATTATATAATAAATACATCTATAAAATAAATAAAATTTATAGCTTTCCTACTCACTACATTCCCTTTCTTGTCATTGTGTTTGTACTTGGATTTCTGATCCTTCACTTCAGTAAGATAATAAATTAGCTCGGTAGGAATAAAACACTTGATAGTATAAGAAAGCATTTTTGCACTGGCAAAGTTAACTGAGGACTAATATTCCATCTACAGTAGTTTGGGATGTAAATTAACCAGGACAATATGTTTTCATAAGACAAAGTTTGCTGATACATTTTGAAACATGTATTCCTTCCCAGAACAATTAAGAAAACTCAGGGGATGAGGGCAAGAGCCAAGGAGGGAAAAGAGGATGACCTAGAAAATGCGCTTGAGGATCTAATTTTGTGTGTATGTACGTATTACAGACAAGCCTGTTGCACCTCCTCCTCTAAATCCCTGGTGTTTTGCACTCTTTACTATATGCATCGCCCCCAACGTGAGTTCCAAGCATGCAGCTTTTAATTTTACAGCATTAAAGGTATATCTTTCCAGTGTCTGGAAGTTCACAGCCTGTAAATATGCTGGAAGCTAGCAGAGACAGGGACTTTGTGAGGCAAATCTTCAGAGGAATACAAGATCTGCTTACGAAGAAGTTTTTTTTAATAAATGTGGTGCTGTTGTAGAGCCCCTGAGCTTCACACTTCCTTCCTCTGGCCAGGTACAGTTGTAGGGTCTGAGAAGCACCATCTCCCTCAGAGATAGGAGTTGAACTTCACACCATTGCATCTTGTGCTGAAGCTGGCTTCCTAAAACAAAGACTTAATTTGCTGTCTACAGTTGCTTAATCTGTACAGATCTGATGTATGAATCTCCTCCTGGTGCTGGAATGCGGCACCTTTTCACAGAGCATTAGCAGCTACTACTTTCCAGCCTAATTGGAATAAAAATGTTCAGTGAGCTGATCCAGAGAAAGGAAGCTGCTCTCAAACTAATCCACATTCTGTGTGCAAACACCAGCAATTTCTTGACAATTTGTATTCACCAGGAGGGACAGAGTGGGCCTCCATGAGTTACTACAGTTTTTATTATTAAGTAAGAATTAGTGGCTCTGTAGTCCAATGATTTTTTTTTCTTAGGCTGTCGTCAGTTTATTCATAAAAGAAAGAAGCATAGATAAGAAAGGGTCAGCTCCCGTTATAAGGATGTGTACAAAGTAATCACTCAATCATAGAAATGTTGATTGGAAAGGACCTCTGTAGATCACCGCATACAAATTTCCCTGAAAGCAGGAGAAATAGGAGGTTGTTTAGCATGCAGCTGTACACCTCCCTTTGCAGAAGAAATCATTTGGGTTTTAGGCAGGGCCAGGTGAAATATCTTTTCAGCTAAAACAGAAGGAAATTATGAAGCACGATCCAGTGTTTAAAACAAGGGGATGGAGGTTAAATGTTCTTAAGTATTACTATTATTCCATTGATCCCATAGAAGATGCAGAGAGAGTAAATTTAGCTCCTTTTGATAAAATTGGGACTGCTGCCAGTGGCTTGGATTGTAGGGGCTGCTGTTACAGTGGCTGGGATTTCATCAGTGGGTAAGATATTGGCTGGGTGGTCACACTGAAGGAGTTGGAGTTAACAGCTCGATGTCCAAGAGGAGAGCCGTGACAAGTGGCACTTTGCAGAGCTTGGTTTTGGAACCAGTGCAGTTTGACATCTTTTTTAGTGACACAGATAGTGGGGTTTAGTGCACATGAGTAAGATTGTATGAGAAGCAAAACATGAGCCAAAAATGCACACTTACAAGCCCCAAAACCCAACCATATCCTGGGCTGCATTGAAAGAAGCATGACCAGGAAGGAGGTTATTTTGCCTCTCTACTACATTATTATCAGACCCCACCTGAACTGCTGCATCCATTTAGATTTGATATGAGGAAGTCTTTACAATGAGAATGGCGATGCACTAGCACAGGGTTCCCAAAGAGGCTGTGGCTGCCCCTAGATCCCTGGCAGTGTTCAAGGTCAAGTTGAATGGGGCTTTGGGCAACCTGGGCTAGTGGAGGGTGTCCCTTCCCAACCAGATGATTTTTGAGGACTCTTTCAATGCAAACCATTCTGTGAGTCTATGATTCTATGATACTGTGATTAATTTTTTGTGCCACATCTTCTCTAATAGTAAAAAGTTCAGGTAGAGATTGTGAGACTCTAAAGTCACCCCCCCTTGCCTTTTAATGGCTTATAAGTTCCTTCCAAGGATCTGACCAAGCAGTATGCCTCTTCCTCCAACGCTTCCTTTATTTAGTCCAATGCCTTATCTCCTAGTTTGCTTTGCTTTACTTCTCAAATATGCATATGTGCTTTCTTTGCTCTTCCTGTCTCTTGCTTAAAATTCACTGTTAGAACCCAGGTCAGTGTATGTGGTTGAGAAGGAGAATGAAGTTTGCAGGACATTTCTGGAGTAAATTGCAGATGGGAAGAGGGAAACGTGCCCATACCCTCTCACATATTCGCACGTATGCACAAACAGGTCACTGAACTCTGTGCTCACCTGGTACACTAGCAATACTCCCACTCTTAAATTCTGAAAATTTGGTGATTGTAGGCCTTGGATGAGATGGTGGGTGGGAGAAGTGGAATATTTGTTTAAGGCTGTAAAGCTGCATCTGAAAGTGTCCAAAATGTTTGTGATACAGAGGTCTATTTGCCTTATATAGACAACACACACTGACATGTCCCTGAAATTTCTCATGCAAAAGTGAGAAGTCAAACAGGACTTTGAATGGTGCAGTAAATAATAACACGATGTGTTGTCAAAAACTCTAATAAGTTAGATCCTGGCAATGTATTTAAAGCACTTTTTTCTTAAGAAGGTTTTAACTTCTTGAAGGCAACTAAAATTAAAATAAGCCAAGAAAGGGAATGAAGTACATTCCTCTTTGAGGCTCCTACAAAATGTATTCCTCTGGTTAGATGGTGAGAAGTTGATGCAGAGACTAAAGTAAGACTCACACAGCATTTCATAGTGAAATACTTCCATATTAGTAATTTCCAGGTTTGGTTGAATTATGTAAATGACCGAAGTACAACGCTTAGTAAGTTTATCCTTTGGTGTGGTTTAGCTTCAGAAATTAGGGTTAGGGCTTTCTATTGAGATGCTTGCATGCAGAAGTTTCTCAGACCTCAGTCAGAGTTTGTACCTAAAGAATTTTGGTTATATATTCTGAAAAATATGGCTGTCTTTATAAAGGGTGCCAGGCCCCAGAAGATTGGCTTCTTTTGCATTTCCTGTCATGCTTAGAGTAGCTTGACAAAAACTCCACAAAGCATCAAATGACTGTAAAGTACAACACTACATGTGGTCCGTTAGAATCTGTTGGATTTTATTTGAATTTAAGACTGACAAGTTTTGGCACAAGTTTTACCAATGAGGACTAATGTAGTCAGGTGTTAGATGGCTTTTTCAAGTCCAAGGCAAGGCATGCAAAAGTAATAAATTAGAGTAAACACTGAATTTCTTTGGTGTTCCTTAGCTATTATATTATTTTCTGCATGTGAATAAAAGTACTGATAATCTTCATTCACTAACTGCAAGGCAGAATTCATTTTCCTAGTGTGACTAATATGGAATGGTTTCTTTTCATCCAAAGAGACTTGCGTGTATGTCAAAGAATAAGAAAATAATGAAGCTGTAGCAGGACAAAAGAGTAGGTGCTGAAAAGCAGAAAGACCTGAATCGTTTTTGAACTTGTTTCTCTGCAAATTATATTTTCTGTGTGAGAAGCTTTGAAAGTAACATGAATTTCTCCCCTTTATAATAATGTTCTTGAGCCTAAAGTGTGCAAGCAAAACAATCGTATATCTGACACATGCCTATATAGTGATGTTTAAAGTTACAGTGCCCTTCCTAAAAGAGAAAGACCTTGTAGGCATCTACCATATGTACAGATTACCAGGTGAGACTCCAAGAAGAGGAAAGAACTTTATGTTTATTTTCTCAAAGTGTTACCACTAACCATTAAACGACATAAATATGGGCAGAGGAACCTGAGGACTTGGTGGCTTTGTGGTTGGAAACAACCAGTGTTAAGGTTGCAGTGGCCTTCTAGCTGTGTTTGTTACAAACTACAACTGTTTTCATCACTTCTCTGGCTGTAGATAACCTGCTGGCCTTGACTAAACGGTTGATACGAACAACCATTTAGCAGCTTGCTGCTGATTTCCTTCTTGACCCGTAAGAAGAGTGTAGGCTGCTTAGTGACACATTGACTTGCTGCTGTCTGCAAAGATCAATTTCAGGTTTGATCCTTCAACCAAAACCACATTTTAGATCAAATGCACCTCAAAAGACTGTCAAGCAAAAAGGGCTCTGAATATTTTAAGGAGCTCTGTAATTGTTACTGGTTCGTTTCAGGTATTTTGGGTTTGTTTTGTTTTCTTTTGTTTTGTGGTTTGGTTTTTTGCTTTTGATTTTGATTCTTTTTGCTTTTAAAAAAAAAACTTTATTAAGTGTGTGGAGAACTTCCAGTTGCTACCCTTAGGGCAAAATTTAATTGAGTTACTGGATATTTGTGCTGGGAATGCCTCTTGAAAAGGGCTGTCCATCTCTGTCACATATATGGTATGTGGTGAATTAAGGGAAGACAGGAAAGCTTGTCAATGATTCTGGTGGCCATTCCTTACTTCTTTTCTCCTCTCATGTCAGTTATAGTGAGTATTGAAGAGACAGCTCTGTTAGGAGTTTGATTCGATGATCCTTATGGGTCCCTTCCAACTCCATATATTCTAGGCTACCCAGTTCTTCCAATCTATAAGTCCTGATCTTTTGAGACTTAAGAACAAATCAAAAGTAGGTTTTTTCCCTTCACTTATCAAGATGGGCTTTGACCTATCTAGAAATAAGATACCTCATAGAATCCTGGAATGGTTTGGGTTGAAAGGAACCTCAAAAATCATCTAGTCCCAACCCTCTGCCATGGGCAGGGACACTCTCCACTAGACTAGGTTGCCCAAAGCCCCATCCAACCTGGCCTTGAACCCTGCCAGGGATCCAGGGGCATTCAATGGGCACCCTGTGCCAGGGCCTCACCACCCTCACAGTAATTAATTTCTTCCTTGTATTTATACTGTTCTCAAACTCCTCAGAATGTCTCATACAGGTAGAGATAGGGAGGTCTTCACTGGGCATTGCATGGAAGGAGAAATATGAAATTGAGTAAATATTTCTAGTTTGGATTAACCTCTTGATTTTGTTTGAGAATTTTGCTGGATTACAAAGTTAGGTGCAAATTTCTCAATGAGGAGCTTAAGGTTCGGGTTTTACTCCTGGAATTTCTTCCATGGGATGTTTTTCTTATTTGAAAAGAAATGTAATGAAATTAGAAAACACCTGATGTAGCTGTTGTAAGTGGGTGATTTGTTTGGCTTTGTTTTGTTTTCCGGACTTGAGGAATTGTACATCTCTTCTTTTATCTTAAAAAAAAAAAAAAAGAAAACAAAAATCAACAACAGGGTTTTTTTTCTGCTCTGCTGTTCCACTTTCTGGAGATGCAGTGTACTGTTTTCAAAATAAATGGGTCCTCTTCCCTAGAAAGCTTTGCAATGTATTTGAAAACCCAAGAAATCCATGACATTCTCCTGTCTTCATCCTGCGATGAAGCAGTAACCTGTCCTCCTATACATCCACTTGATTTTTCAAGGGCTTCAATTGGATACTCTAAAGCTTTAGAGCCATTTATTGTCATTTGACTTACAGGGAGTGAAATCGTGTTTGTTTTTATTGTATCCTCTACACTGACTGAGCTAAGCAGTGATGTGTGGCTGTTTACTCTTTACTGTATAATGTTAACCCCTGTCTCAAGGAGAGATGAAAGCTCTGATTTCTTATGTTCTTGGCCCCGCCATCGACTTCTTTTGTGGCTTCAGTGTTTGACCTGTTACTATATATACATGCCAAGTATTGTATTATTTAATGCTACTATCTCTAGTCCTATTTTCAGCACTGTGATTGATGCTTGCAGGCGATTCAGTTTTATGCTGATTTCACCAGAAGCAGTAGCAGTGTTGCCATTGTGTGGGCACCCAGCTGGGGTTGCATTAAGCAGGCAATCTACTGCCAAAATATTCTTGCAGTCCAGTCAGTGAGAGAGGCAAGAGCAAAGCAAACACAAAGCTAAACAAGAAGGTCCATACAGCACCTTTTTTTTTCCCCCCAAGTTCCTAGGCTTAACCATCACTACTACTAAAAATATTGCTGATTATCCCTTTAAGGGAAAAATGTTAATATACAAGATCTAATTACCTCTGTCTAAGCTGATATGCCTACAGCACCTTTTACATAACCCAAACACTTGAGTCCAATTATACAATTATATTTTAACATGTATTAAGTGTTATTCCTTTAGGGAGGAGACTTATACTGAATGTTTTAACTAAACTCCTTCCTTAATGCAGACCTACACGGTAGGGTCTCATTTCACTACAGTGCGAAGAACTTGGTTCCTTCCCCTTTGAATACACCAGCTGGGTCTTCAGAACGCGTGTTTTCCATGTCTGTAGCACTGACAGCAGTATCTGTACGTGTATATCAACTGCAAGCCTTGAAGCCAATGCTCTTGGGGTCAGTAGTGCCACTGTTCCTGCAAATGGATCAATGTTTGCACACTGTGAGTATCCTCTGTTTTGCATACAACCTATGGCAAGGTCCAAGCCTTTAGAGGAAGCAACATGTTTGAATGTGGAGAAAAGGCTCCTTTTAAGATTATGTCTTGCTCTAGAGATTGGTAGCACAAGAGATAGAATTTCCCTTTACTGAAAAAACAGATAATTCTCCAGGTGACCATTCTTCTTTTCTGGTGTCTTCATGCAACTTCTTCAAGACACAAAAGACTACATCTGGAGGGAGGACTTGTGGAAGGCTATTTGCTGCATACATTCAATTGTTAACATCAATGAAGTTTGTAGGTCACCTCTTCTGAAAACTCAGAACCTACATTTACAGTGAGGACTCTGAGTGAATTCCTACATACACAACTAGATCAAGTTTTATGAACATCCAGGCAAAGCTGGGACTTACCCTGAGAGAGCATAGAAGTAAAGAGGTGAACCAAGAGAGTGAGTGAAGAACAACCCTGGCAAGCAAGGCTGGGGACTGATGGTTCTCCTCATAGTGGATTAAATGAGCATGAGGCAAGGTCTGGTGGAGAAGCAGTATCGGGTCCTAGAAGTGCTCTGCTTCTTCCCATTCCTCATTATCAGCCTATGCCAAAAGCTGGCATAACCCACAGTACTACTGCACAGCTTGTGCTAAATTCATTGCTGCCATGGAGGTTACCTTAGCAGCAGGTTGAACCACCTGGCTTAACACTGACACAGCTATTTCTATACTATACCATAGTCATTCCTGCATAGTGACTTCAGTTTAAAATATCCTCTGCTTAGAAACCTAAGTTTTAGAAATGTTGAATAAAGTTGTTACATTGGGCTGTACTTATAAGATAAAATGAGTTTCTACCTAACGAAAATGTGAAAACAATTAATTACAAGGGGAAACTAAATTATTGATACATTGAATTTGTGTTATTTTAATTATATGAAGCCAAAAAATCTGGAGGTAAAGTTCCCATGGCAACCTAAGCCCTGTCTCCTGTGTGCAGTTGATGTGCGCGTACATCTGTGTAAAATAAGATCATTCATTATCATGGTCAGAGTGATTTAGGGCTTGCTGATCAGGAAGATGTTAATCAGACCAGAAATCTCATCTTTAAAAGTGATTTATTTTTGCTGGTTTTGTAGCCAACTGTTGCAGTGTAGAGAAGATTTTGAATTTCTGTCCAGTCTGATAAGTTATTCGTGCTAAAGCATAATGCCTGAACAATCCATATCTTGTCATAAATCTGACCTGTCATTTTTCAAATTTAGCTACAGTTGTGACAGATACCCTGAAGTCATGAATCTCAAGAGCTAGTAAGGTGAAATTGCCACCCATCTTTTTTCCAGTATGCTCACTAGTATCAAACACTTAGAGCATTGCACTTTGATGCCAGCACTTAATACTGCAGGGCTAATTTCACCCACAAAGTCTTTTTAAAAGGGTTAGGCATCATTTACCTATCAATCCAGGATTATGGGGGATGTAATGGTCTGGTGATGTAGCAGAATTGTCTCCAGTCCTCCCATATCACCTGAGGAAACAGTGTTTCCATCAGGCATTCCCATGAGATATTCCCTTCATTCCCATCCCCTGCCTCACCCATGTTATGTTTTTCCAAAATATGTGCTTCAGCCATGAGAAAGTGTCGCTCATAAATGAAGGTCTTAGCAGAGCACGGGGACTGATGATCAGGGCAAGGGAGGTGTTTAGCACTGATATGAGGGGAGACTGACAGCTGTAAGAGATCTGAGCTATTTTGTGCAGGCAGAGTGAATGAGGGAAAGTTCTGTGAAAAACCCCAGATATTATACCCTTGTGAAATATGTCTAGAAGCTGAAGGCATTAAAGGGCACTATTCATTTTTATTACTGTCATGAGAATCAGTGAATGGCATGTTCATGGTAGTGAGCTTTACAAGTATTATGTAAAGTACTTTCCAAACTATTCTTTTTTTTTTTTTCCTTTTTCCTGTGTTTGCTCTGTAGCTCTATTTTCAGTGACATAATTCTTCAGGGTAGTGGCTCAGAAAGAGGATTAATACTTTAGAGGAAGAACTGAGGGTGTATAATTTTTTCCTATACAAATAAATACACATGCCTGCCTGTACTCAATATGACCATATTCTTGCTGAGATGTTGTATAAAGACAAAAAAAACCCCATTATATATATATAACATAACCCTAATGCATGTATAAATATATTCTCAGCAGACTCACAGAATAATACGAAGATTTGCAGACTTCTAAAATCTCAAAGACATAAACTTAAAGACAGAAGTAACAGTTCACTGCGTTTACGAGCTGTGAGTACATAAACCAGCTATAAGTATTAACTCACTAAGAATTCATCCAAAGAGAACTGAGAAATATTAAGAAAGAAGCATAAAAATTCTATTATTTTGTCAATGGGGGGGTTTGTAAATGTTAGAATGATTCAATTTGGGATTGTCTTTAAACAGAGAGTTTCTTTTAAATATAGGAAAGCTGGACCTTCTGAGGTAGAGCAATTATTTCTGTTCTTTAAATACACATTTCTTTCCTGTAAGTCATGAGGTCAGTGTCTAATACTTAACATACTCCTAAAATGAAACACCATAAAGATTTCCTGCCAACGTTTTTCTGAATTGGTATATTTTATTTATTTGGATATAGCAAATTAGCTAAAACATATTTAAGCCCCTAAAGGCACTCAAAAATACAACATCATTATACTCCCCAAATGTCTTTCACCATAATTACTTTTATTTTGTTTGTAGCAACATATGCTGCATGATGTTAGAAAGATGAGTTTGAAATTACACTTCAGAATCAGATAGGATAGACTTCTTTTGGATTAGTCCTCTCTGGAGTTGAATGCCTCTGTGTTTATGTCAGTAAGACACAGTCTCTGGGTCACAAGAGGTGACATCAGCTTTCTTTGGTTATTCCCATGTAGCTGAAACCAGACATAATCTAAAGGAGATATCTTGCAGGCACTGTCAGAACTGAGCAGTCACTGAGCACCGTTGGTAGAAGGAGTTAAATGGGACAGAGAGAATACACAGAGGAGGAGAGTGAAACACTTCAAAGCCTACCTCACCAGGGCTGAAACTCTCCAGGAATGTGGAGGACAATGAAAGCAACACTGCTCTAGTTTTGCAAGTAGTGAAAGCCAGCAAAGGGCAGGTGTTTTTCTTACAATCACTCGTTTGAAATCCTCTATTTGTCTGATAGTTTTTGTTGCCTCGGGCACAAAGCCTATAGAACTGGAGTTAAGAAGAATGAGGAATGCTCTATACCCCATAAGCATTAAACATCAGTAGTGATTTTAATCAGTGGTACAAAAGCTGAGGTGAGTGAAGAGCCATTTAGCATTGCTGGGGGTTGAGTGTCTAATGAGAGATCATATTGGTTACATGCACGTTGAGACATAAACTCAGTCTCCTGCACACCCCACAGTGCTGATCCTCCGTATGCACCACAAACACGTGCTGACTACGTGTTCTGTATTACAACCTGTGTCTGTTTTCTCTCTGTCGTTCAGCTGGAGCTCTTCCAAGACCATATCAAGCCTGCTTAGCTGTCCTGTAGGAGAAAACAGTGGAGGAGGGATGAGCATACCCAAGTCACATCCCAACACAACACTTGTGATTGGGAGGGTAAACAAAACTCAGGGATGTCACTGAAAGTCCTATAAGGAAAGATATGAGGATCTTACTAAAAAAACCGGGGCCAATCCAGACTCAAGGTAACGGGTGGACAGTTATACCCTGATTGAGAAACTCAACAGAGCAAAGTGTATGGCATCACAACTCTGACTGCAGTGACAAGCATGTAGAGTTCCGGAGGCAGAGTTAGTTAACAGAAGCCAACACACTGGGTGTCATAAAGGAAAGATGTGAGAATGGATTATATTGCTTTGCAAAAGTTGGCAGGAGCCAATGATGTGTTTTGCTCAGATGAATCCTCATAGGAGCGATGAACAGCAGTTCGTTAGGAGATAAATACGCTATTGAACTGGAAGTAAATGGGGCGTTTATGAAGTTAGACATGGCACACACACCACTATGAAGGCAGAAACAGTAGTTGGTTATAAAAGAACAAGTTTGGATACTGGATAGTAAATTTACTATTGATAATAAAAAGAGTTAAGGCCTGCTTTAAAGAAGCAGAGCTACATCAGCATGCAAAAGCTAAACAGGGAGAGAAGTTTCTGAAGACCAGAGTTTACTTCAGAAACTCCACGTTAAACAGTTAGTAATCTAACTGGATAATCAGCCTACTGGAAGACTACTAAGGAAAACATACTTCTTTTACTAGTGGAAAATATGGGAGCTCCTTTTCCTCATCGGGAAGCTGCTTTCCTAAAAAACCTGAAAGCAGCAGAGTGGAGATTGGAAAAATACTCTCTAGGAGAGTGATAAACATGCCCAAAGGTATTTAGCTGCATTTAAATACCATCGGGTATCTGAGAACTACTCCAATGTGCCTGTGGTAGAAGTGTCACCACACTTACAGGAAGGCTGGGCCTTTCTCCAGTGGCAGCCTCAGGCCAGGCAGATATCTCTGGTAAAAAAATGGCATAAACACTCTCATGTCAGCAGATGAGCATGATTATAATCTCCAGAGGCATCAGAAGAGATGATGAAGACCACCAACCAATCTCCAATTCATGTATTTGGGTAAAAATCCCTTGCCCCAAGGTTCGGCAGAGCAAGCAGTTACTAGCTTTGGTAAGAAAAAAAGAGAAGGGAATGATGATTTAGAGAAAATTCATGCCAGGTGTTATGAGCCTGATGCATCAGCAGATACCTTAGAAAGATAGTACATTTATGCTTTTTCCATGCCTGGAAGATAATCTTTCCTTATATTGCCGTTTAAGTTGTGCTGGACAAAATGTTTCACCAGGAAGCACATCTGTGATATCCTCGCAAGCAGTAGGACATAGAAAGGTTAGAAAGCCATGGCCAGAAGCTCTCTGGAAAAAAAACAAACCTGGGCTGCCAGGTCAAAGCTGAACTAAGTCTTGTTATATGTTATTTGCTTTTTGGGGATATTGGTAGTTCATAACATCAAGTCATGTTCACAGATGTATTGTCAGAACACATGGCTTCTTTCAGGGAAGAGCAACACAGGGAAATTAATGTTTTAATCTTACTATATAGTTTGTGAAACTGAGAACTAGAGGATCTTCTTTCATTTCTGATCTTAATAAATGGAACACTAAATTTCTTTCAATCTTCTTGTTCAGTTTTTTTAAGCTTGGAAATATCTCCAGCATTACAGGTGTTAAAAACTGCACAATTTGTCATAATATGGAAGAAGACTTTAGATTGTGTGTGCAGGTATCTCATGCCCCTATTCCTGGGAAACCAATCTAAGCTAATATTGACCACAAACCAATGACCAAGAGGGCTTTAGTAATCCCCACTTTCCACAGACAAAACCCCTTTTTTTTGTTAAAATGTGTATTCATGAAATGAATAGAAACCTGTGCTGGTTGTAAACAAAATCTCATTCAGTTGACAAAGGTTTAGTAGAAAAAAATGTCCCAAGCCTAAATTTGTTTCCTAATAACTGGAATTTAATAAACAGTTTGGTCTCGGAGGAGACATGCACAGAGGCTGCCAGAGCAGATTCAAGGTAAGACACTAGAAAAGGACCGCATTTGGCAGTAGCATGTGTTTAACATTTATTACCAATTTTGGGAAGAACTCCTGAAGCAGATAGGAATTGGGCATTAGAAAGATATCTCTAAAATGTTACAGGGAAAAATATATTAAAATGAAAGTCATTTCAAGTGAACAACCCACAAGAGAAGGTGCAAAATATTTTGAGTTGGCTTCAGCTGATGAGCAGTATTCCTGATATGAAATCTTACAGGCTGTGCAGGAGAGGCTCATGTTGTTTTTATAAAAATGGCTCCCTGGGGGGGAAAGTAGGGGGGGAGGGAACTTTTAGTTTAAACTTTCAGGAAGGTGGGAAAACCCACCAACCTATTTGTGCTTGATGATTAGCCTTACTTTATCAGAAGATGCTCCCGTGAAAGAGGAGCTCATGCATATCAAATCCATTTTTTTCTGTAGATAGTTCAACTGGCTGAGTAATATCAGACTATTTACTGAACATGTATTTAAGTACTTTTTAATAAAGTTTAGGTTTAATCATGTAAACTCTTATCCCCATAATTCCCTAAGTGGCTGGTAGAAATAATGTAAATAAAACCCCTGAACACCACTATTGTGAAATCAGTCAGAGTGGGGTCCATATTCAGCACTTAGAAATTCCAGGATGGCTCCAATGAAGTGAAGTTATCATCAGTGATAACTCTAATTAATAGAAACCTGAAAACAAGTACAATTGCATAGCTGGAAACCACCCCAAAACTTGCAAATGGGAAATGACATAGCAAAATAATCGAGAGAGTTTGAAGTCTTGGGTCCTTGTACTTCAGGTAATGGTATTGTGTGGCTCCAAAAGTAGAAAGTGTCCGTGTCTGCACTGCTGAAGAGACAGCCTGTTTGCACATGGCTCATGTCAACACTGCTAAAATTTGGCCCCTTGCAGAGCAGTTTTGGCCTGGAAGAAGCCAGCTAGAGTGACCCAAAACAAAGCCAGGGCTTCAGCAAACAGTGAGGACTGTGAGGGTCCATGCTTGAGCCTGTTACTTAGACCCTTTTTTGATGATATGGCCATTTCCAGGGGTAATGGTGTTACAGTATTGCAGCGGGTTGAATTAACCAGCATAGGCAGCAGCTTGAACAGGGATCAACAAAACCAAGGGGTTGTGAATCCATTTGACAGCAGTAGTAAGGATATTTCAGTCAAGGTATGGTGGACAACTCTGGAAATATCCAAACTAACTATATTCCTCTTGTAAGGTTATTGGATAGACCAAAAGTATTTGATCTTATACAGCAGGTGTTTTTTAGCCATTCATTTTGGGCTGGGAATGAAGGGTGTGCTTCGGGCCCTGGTCGCATAATAGCTGTTTCCCAGACAATAATCTCTTGTTTCTAAGCCTCTTGGTAAGTGCCACGCAAGGGATGAAAAAGATCTCTTAGAAGACCCCTGGGCACCAACTGATCACTGAAAGCCACATGAACATCAGCAGGCTGGAATAATTTTATCCATTTGATGAATGGAATATAAAAGGATTAAAGGGATGCAGTTTTGCCATAGGTATATCGATATTTGGTTTTATGGCGATAACTGGAAATGGAAGTGGTTTATGGGATGACAGTTTAGAAAACATGATTTTTTTTCAGAAGTAAAAAGTAATAGGCTAGCAAGAGAACAAGCGTATACTTCATAACCAGCATGAAGATCTGACATCTCTTTTCTTGTTCAATATAGTTTTTTCACTTGGTTCTTCATCTTTCTTTTCTTTCACTTGTTCCCTCGTGACTCATTTTCCCTCCAGCTCATCCAAGATAGTAATAAGCAGATACTCATACTACATACTACTCATACTACATGCCAACTATCTAAAATCATCTAAGATGCGTCCATGCAGGCAGATACATTTATTAAAGTATAGGTCTGCCTTGAACTCCAGAGACTTCTTTGGACCTGACAGTGCTCTTTTCCACAGTTCCTCTCAAAACGCTTTGTTCTTACAGAACTAATCGGTTTAAGAGAAGACAAAAGCAGTGATTTTTGGGGGGGGCTTCACTCCCAATTTTGATTTCTTTCCTCTGTCAGTCGTGGTCATTCTTTTGAACCCTTCTTTGCCTGTGCTTCTCTGCATTACTGCATGGTTTTATAAATTCCATGTTACAGGTAGTTGTCACTTGACAAAGGAAATTTTTTTTGTGGACTAGGAGAGGGAGCTGGAAGTGGTTTAAGTTGCTGCCTGTTTTCCCCAGCCTTCAGAACTGTACTTTTGTTTGAAACCAACAGGACATGGGACATGGATGCAGTCGGATCTTGACTGCAGAAAGGCTAGATGCAGCTTGTCATCCCAATTCCCACATCCAGATCAAGAATTACAAGGAGAGACGATTCATAATGTGGTTATTATGTAAAACATATGCACAAAACGAGGCATTGTGTACACTAGCATAATTATTGACTGCTGACAATGAAAATGCTGCTGCTGAATATCATTAACCTGCAAGCACAGCCAAGAACTATTTTGTTACAGAAAGCCCATGTTAAACCTGCCTGCTTCTGAAACCGTGTTCAGCTCTGCTTTAATCACACCCATTGCTGACACAGATTGTCAATAATAATCATTTTTGCTGCTGTAGACAAGGGTAAAATGTAAAGATGTTGCAGTGAGCCAACGCTTGAAAGCCCTCGCTTAGTTTATATGCTCAGGATTTAAACTACTGGGGAAACTTTTATGTCTCTGGCTATTTATTATTACATACAACATGTTCTTGGAAACCACTCCAAATTTAACAGCAGTTAAACCCATCTGCTGCTCCTGAATTTTCATTTCATTCACAAGCCTGCTTTAAAAGTATTTTTGGACCTATCACCAATGTGCTATCCACTGTTTATTACTCTCTTGTAAGTTGGTAAGAAGAATGACTCAAATTTTAAAAGGAAATTGTAGCGTCCTGTATATTTTTTCAGCTTTTCTTTGAAACTTGCCTTCCCCTCATTGCCTGACATAATGGAAACTTTTAGTTTAAAACCAATTATTTGCCACCAAAGTTCATCACTTCATGCTAAATGCTGATTTTAGTGACTTTTAATTGCGTATGTGTAGTTCTTCAGAATTCATCTTGTAATTCCAGCACTGGTATAAGGAACAGGCTTGAACTTAGCAATGTGATCACAGGCACTGGTCAGTATATTGAAGGTCCTGTAGCTGCAGCAGTTTTCCATTGCTTTATTTAAAAACACTATCACAATTTTTTTGACATGTCTCTATGTTCGTGGTTTATTACTGTTACTCAGCATAGCGGTACTTCAGTGCCCTCTACGTAAGATTAACAGGAACTTTGCAGTTCCTTGAGGTTTTCATGACATCCTCCTCACCTTATGAAGATGTCTTCTTAAAACAAAAACTTTATTTTCTTCAGTTTTCTTTGTGCTGCTGACTCATTGTATGATACTGTATCATGTATCATTTTCAACCTAGTGATTCTATGTTCCTACCATGTACCAGTTTTATCCCATGGTGCTAAAAGGATTCTTCCTTAATCCACAGATTAACAAGACTTTCCAGACAGTGACCATGTTGGAGGTGTATATAAACCCTTCTAAAAGGGGAGTATTTGAACATGGAAACCGATTTGTCTCTAGGTCTCATTTAAAACATTGACTAGGTTTTTGAAAGTGAATTCTCCCAACCTATCACAACTGACATGGTAGTTCATAACATTTAAGGTACCTTGAAATTTTATCTTTCTTTTTGTTTTTAATGAAAGAGCAGGAGATTTAGATTCTCTGTGCAACAAACCCCAAAAACTTTATCTATAAAGTATGCATTTATACTCAGTAGTAACTTGTATCGTTCTCTATTAAAAAAATAGAAGATGTTAATAAAAAGAAAAGAAAAGGAAGTCTCTTTGGGGTGAAATTCAGTTGTCTAACATAGACATTTGGTGCTATTTTAGATGCCCTGCAAGATCTCAGATGTGCATTTGGCTGTGAGAAATGATAGAGGGACACCCATACACTTCTGAAGCAGCAGCTGGAATAAAAAATGATACCTTAGTGCATCTAATGACATAAGACAACTCTTTCTGGGAAACTCAATCCCACCTTAAGGGTTTTCTTATTTGGAACATACACTGTGATGCCTATGAAAAATGCTGTTTATAAATACTACCTCATTTGCATTTGAGTAGAGTTTATTCATCTGCCTGTTTTTTACAAAGAGGATTACCTTTCTATAATGTATATCCATTCATACAATTTTAATTTGAAAGCAAGCACACATATATATATATAATGAACAGAGAGAATGAGCCTTTTGCTGTTACTGGCTATTAATAATCTGGTTCCCAATTAAAATTGCTGAAATTAACAGGGAATAAACTTCCCAGGGATGAAAGCTATGGAGTCACAGTATGTAGAACTGGAAAGGATTTGTTTCAGTGTGCCCACCCTAGCCGTTAGAGGCTTTTTTCACAGTAGGAAATTTAGGATGATTTCTCTGGATTCTGTCTTCAGTGAAGATAGCTGATCAGTAACTCAATGTAATATCCTTTCTTTCAGTCTTCCCTAGGTTTTGATTTCTGAATCCTTCAACACTCTTCTTCTTTAGATCTTCTTTGTGTTTTCCAATACTTATCTTAAAACACAGTGGCTCCAAAATGGTACAGTACTGCTAGTGTCTCATCAACAATGATTACAGCATAATAGTTATAACCCACGTCCTAATACACAGCAATCATTCATACTTTGAAGGAAGGCCATTTTGCCACAGAGTCTCACTCTTGGCTCCTCTTTTATGATTTCCACGTAGGTGTTCCTTCCTCTGTATTATTTCATTTGATGTTTCCTTCCTCTGAGTAGTGCTTTCTGCTCTGTGAGCTTTATTCTACCTGTGTTTATGAAACATGTTTCTTTTCAAAAGTTTCCAGAACCAAATCCTGCACATGCAAAACACAACTAGTCGGGTAGACTTGTCTATTAAATGCCTCCCAGTTGCTCCTGATAAGCTTAGTTGTGATGTGTGGGAATCCATTTACACTCATTACACTGAAAGAGAAGTTCCTCCAGACATTTTAATGTTAAAAAAGTCCTGTTCATATGAGCTCAACTGAATATACACACCTGAATACATCCCACTTAACTGGGGTGGGAATGCATCCTCATTAGGACTGACTCAGTGCATTTAAGCCCTGAATCATTCTCAGGACTTTCCCATGTCTCAAAGGACCTTGCTTCTAGCAGATAGACCTAAATTCCTGAAGTTTGACACCATCAATTTAAACCTCAGTTCTTAAGAATAGTTTGTATGACAGCAGTAATCCTTTTAAGTGGAGACAGAAGTCCTCCTTCCTTAGACTAAACATTAAAAAATATTATTCTCTGACATTTTTGTCAATTAGCAGCCATTCTTCACATCAACAGTGTCTCAAGGCTTCCCTGAATGACTTGTTAGCGTAGTGTTTTTCTGCTTGCTGGTAAAAAAGACTTAGTTCTGTGGGTAGGAGTGAAAAAGTGGAAATTTTTGTCCTTTTTGGTTTTAAAAAGTTGGATTCTTTAGAAGTATATGAACAAAAAGTCTCTAAAGTAACATACTGTAAGGTAAGGGTCAGCATTACATAAGCATCATAGCAAAAATGGACTTTGTTAAAATTCTTTTCGGTACCTTAGATATTAAACATTCTGTAAAAAAACTATTGGACGCATAGTTACAGACATGGTAGATTTGCTGTTAACAAAAACTGTGATTCTTGCGACATAAGTCTCCCTTTTACTGACAGGGTTCTTCCATATTGTTGTTGTTTGTTAAGAACCCATATGTTTTCTACAACGGCATTGACTCATGCCTAGGCAGGAGCCTGAATTCATTGCAGATTTTTATTTCACAAAAAAAATGAAGCCTGATGTTCATTAAAAGCAAATGTATACTCTCCTACTGTTAAAACTTCACAAATTCATAGCAATAATTAGAGTGGGTTTTAAAATTTAGAAGCAACAGGGTTATTCCTAATTTTAGCTAGGAAGAGGTGGACTGTCAAGAGAATGTTTGTTTATTCCTTATAACCTTGATTTACTAATAATTACTTAAGATTGGTAGATGTTGCATACTAAAAATAAGCTGAAACATAGTAGTACAATGTTAATTCTTGTAAAATATGTGTCCCTTACTTGTTGTTCCTTGAAGGATAAATAGCTATTCCATAGATATTTATGCACTCACATTTTAAATACTATCTAATATAATGCCATTTCATTTTTGTTAAAAAGCCTCTGGGCAATTCAGCATGTATTAACACCAATTTACAGCTTGAAGGGAATAGATGGCATGCCAGATTATTTCCCAAAGCAGTTATAGAAAAAACCAAGCCCCCAGCCCCCTAAAAACAACCTGGGAGGCAAAAGCACATGACCATATGCAAAAACGATGAAAAATCTGAGTTTGGAACATGTCCTGAGTAGATGTCTCTATGTACTTCCAGAAAGGCCAAGAGGAAGAAAATCCCACAGGTAGAGGCCTCCAGCTGGGACCTTTTCCTGAAATGGAATGGACTAATGCACAGGTGAGAGTAGTGAATTTAGCTGTGCGAAGTGAGGAAAGGAAATAGTTTCTGGATTGCTGCTTCATAGTTTTGCCTATTTTTTCTAACCAACACTCCCCTAGACTCAAAAGCACCTGTTTTGAATTTAAAAATAAATTGTGTGAATGCTTCAATAACTGCCAATACACTCTGGCATATTAGAAGCTTCAGCTACATGCTGATCAAATTGAAAATAATTTGGGCTATTAGGAAAACAATTTGACCTCCCCTGACTTAAGACATCTGAGGAAGTCAGTGATATCGCCATGGTAGTCAATTGAGAGACTCTTCCTGAGCACAGTTCTAACCTGTTTTGGAGGTCTCCTCTAGAGAGATGTGGATTGTGCCCTGAAAATGATTGTCTCTCTCTAGACACTCTGTATGATCAAGTAACTTAGATGTGTGTGGTCAGGAAAATTTTGCCTTTATCTTTTTGAAATTTCTCTTCATTGTCTGTTGCAGAGATACAGTTAATCTCTGAGGTGTAACAGGAAGGACCAATCTGGGATATAGGACAGGAAGGATGTTCATGTTGAATAGTGTTGCTAGATAGGTTCATAGACCTGAAGACAAAAGAATTGTTGAAGTTTTTTGTGGTGTTTATTTTTTAATCGAAGAGATATTTTGATAGATGAATTTTCATTTAAATTAGTACTATAAAAAAAAAATCAAACAAAAATGCTCATGCCTCTATTGCACCAGGATACTTATCTCCATATATTGCTGTGATCAAAATATTCAGTTTAGTTTATGTTGCATTTGTGTTCTTGGTTTTCAGTGTATGACCTCCTGCCATTATGATAATAGATGTGTAAGAAACTTGATATTTTGGTTGTTTGCCAGCAGGGTCCTTTGCAATCTCAGGAGAAAAAGAAGGCAGTTTAAGATATCAGGATAATGCACACTAATGGGATATATCTGGTAAAAGTAGTCTAAAGTGATATATTGTTGATGTCCAAATTGCTATCCTGTGATTTCAGAGTTAACAAGACACTGGGATAAATAGGGCAGATGGCAATTCTGAGTGACCCTACCACAGCTCTCTGCCAGCAGGACATTAATTTATAATAGCTTAGGATGCCTAGGTAATTTTTCCTAAATATAAGGGCCAAAAACATGGTGTTTAAGGTGGCTACCCAGGATGAATTGAATGGCAAGTATAATGGATAAGAACTCTGACATATATATATATATATATACATATATATATACGGACACTCAATTTCTGCCTCCTGAGATTTTCAAAAAGGTTTAATGAAGCTTAATCCTTGGTTTATTTTGGATGCACATACCTATTTTTTGCTGCTTTTTTGTAACACTAAAGAAGAAATAAAGCTAGTCAATCACTGTTTAATTAATGGTGTCATTTATCCATGCAAAGATGAACAAAAACTCATACCTCTTCAATACTGAGTGGCACACAGTAGGAGGGAAGTGCTGTTTGCTCCTTAACAAGCCCATATGGTAGTAGGAGATCCAGTGTCCCTACTATGCAAACAACACTGAATCTTTAAATGCATGTTAAACAACATCTGCCAGTGATAAAATAAGTAAATCAGAAGGCTCATTGCTTGATAACTTTCACCTAAGAGCCTTTAAAAAGGAGGATGAAAAGATCTGTTGGAATATTTTTTAAATACTAGCAATAGAGTGTAAGTATCATGCTATTTTTATCTTTTTAAAAATAAAAAATACTGCAGAGTTAATGCTGCAGGTTGTGTGTCAGCCTTGGAAAAAATATTGGAAAAAATTATGAGGTTTTAGCTAAGAAAGTGAGCATACAAATAAATTAATGGCAGGAATACAATAATTACAGTCAGTGTAGCTTTAAAGCAAAGCAATTTTCTAGATAAACTTCATTTTGGAATGTGAATTTGCTTGATGAATGGTCCAGGGTGTTGTTTAGGCTTTTGTAAGGCATTTGATTTAATTTTAAATTGTATCTGGTATACATAAATAACTGTATACTTTATCAAAATAATGTCTCTTAAGGACTGATTAGCTGACATCTCAAAGTACTATTCATAAAAAATTAATCTTTCATGGAAGTTTTGAAACCCAGTCTTCCACAATTGAGTGTAGGATGTGGACAACATATTTTAATATTTTCATAAATTGTTTGGAAGGCAGAATGGCCAAATTTGCAGATAATGCAAAGATTGAAAAAGTAGAAAAACCAAAAAAGAACCAAACAGACAGAGCAATCCCGTTACAGTCTCAACTGGTAAGCAGAGGCTGCTCAAACAAAATGATTATTCCCTGGAAGAGAAAGTATTACACAGCTGGAAGGAAGCAATGTCAGCCATACTACACAGAGGGGACCCCTACGGTGGATATAAGTGACACTAAGAAGGCTGAGAAGGAAAGAATAGTCAGCTCAGCAGGGCTTGTACTATGAATTTTGAATGTTAAATAAAAAAAAATGACAAAAAGTTAAGAAGGAGGAAGTGGTTTTATTTGTATGTGCAACAACGACGAGGTTGTAGAAGTATCATGCCAAGTTTTGGAGGCTATACTTTCAAAAGATATTAAATGTATATAAATAGAGAGAAAAGTGACTAGAGTAGTGAAAATATCATCCATAGAGGCATGTCTTAATGACAGTGTATTCCTGCAGGGAGACCGAGAATAAGAGAATTCTTCAGAGAAAAGCAGAATACATACCAGGGTGAAAGCAAAAAAATGCTGAGCAAGTGTTTTTAGCAGGGAGAATATAGGACAAACTGTCAAGGGAAGTAGTAGGTCTCAGTCTTGCTATGTTTTCCAGGTTAGATGATTTTCTGAAATAGATACTCACACTTTAGTTTAAGAAAAGTTATTGTTATCATTGTTATGTGCTGTGGTACATTAGGCTAACCTCAATCATCTAATGATGCTTTCTTCCTCAAACCCTGAATCTTCTTGGTGCTTGTTCTCTGCTCCAGCAGAGTCAGCAAAAGCTTTTTCAACACAGGAATGTGGAATTAAACAATATAGTTGAGGGACATTCAACTCGTATAACTAATGCAGTTTATCACCTTCTTCCCCAGCTGCTAGTTCAAATGAAGAGATGTGGTGCTGTATTACCTGGCCTAATGAGAGCATTCACTTCCTTTTCACTTCCTTCCCATGGGTGAATGGATGCTTGCATTGCTTTTCTCATTTTACATTTACATAGATAACAGTGGCCTGAGGTTTGCAACTTGCATTTTAATGCAGGTGTGAATCAATGATACTGTATGTAGGAGCTAAAGGCTCCTACGTAAAGCTAACTGTTGAAGTTTCGGTAGAAATAGTTACTGTCGGCCACTTACCTGAAGAGGTTTCTCACAAAAATAAGTGACACCTGTATTCCTTGTCATCCATACTTCTATTTTTAATGTCCCAGAGAAAAAAAGTCACAATATGAGGTTCTAAGGTTCCCTTTTTTTCATTTTTTTAATGGGAAATACTTCTCTTTTTTAACCGTAATACACCACATAACATAAAGTGGTCAGTGCAGCCATCTCCTGGCCTACACATGTGGAGGATGAAGATTGACTCTTGTCAAGATCACTGATTTCTGAATTAATTTTCTTTAACTGATTTGTAATCTGGAGCAGCCAATTGATTAAAAGAGCAAGGTTTGGTTGAGATGGTTTGGCATTGTTTCAGTGTCATGTGACTGTCTGCCATCTACATCTCAGTGATATTTTCTATAATTGACTGAAGATTGGGTGGTCTTTAAAATAAGATAGTAGGCTTAAGATACGTTGTTTCAATTCCTGGCTTTGGAACTAGTCTCTTGAGTCATCTTGGGTACCTTGCTTCATTCTCTTTGCCTTTCTTTTCTTATTTGTAAAAGAGACATAGCACTTTCTTTTCATTTGAAAAGTACTTTGGGAAACATCATACTGCCTAAAGAGTCTTTAGATATTTTACATAAAACAAATTAATTATTATACAATCTTTACACACATTCTCAGAGCAGCGAATGACATGCTTTCATACAATAACTTTTAGAACATTTCAACCACATTTTGAGCCCCTATTATCCCCATTATAGCATTACTTTTCTAGCTCCCTGCTTTGATTTGAACCTAAAATGAGCTACCTTCACTTACTCCTACCTTTGCTTATAGTTACCCTATATCATTCACTGGGGGAAATGTGACTCTCATCTTCAGCTAGGCAAGGATTGGAGGGTCCATTGCTCAATTGTGAAGTTTGTTGTATTTGGGGGTGTTAAATAAAAATCTTCATGCTTTTTATTCCATTCACCAGCAAAATCTGTCTTAATGTCTCAACAAAATTAAATAGCTACATAAGGAGAAGTTTCAGACTTTGGTGAAAACCAGTGGAAAACTGTTGAGCCACAGTTTATGTTTATTGTCTCTTGTTTTACACTCAGATAATAAACTTCCTGAGGCTTGGCCACTCCATTTTTAGCTTCTGGATTTGCTGAAAGCCTTCACCAATGGAAGTCCAGTCCTTAATACTGATGCTGACATGTTATAGCAACGGATATAGGCCTAATCAAAAGTTAACATTCTTTGCATAATCTTAACTTTTCAACTGGGAAAAGGGGAACTGAGGTCCTGTACTCCCTACTGCAATATGGAAAATGCAGTAGAAAAGTTAGGCAGAGTTTGAGTCTCAAGACCTGATTGAAATGAAGTGGAATTTCTCCAATAAACACATCCACTTCCTTTGTGTACTCAGGGACATACTTATTAACTAAGAAAGCTATTCAGCTTTTTCCCCTCCTAAGTTTTCCAAAACAAGTCTTTGCTCCTGCCTGTATACTCATATAGAATTATCAGCTCAGTCATTTCTCTGTGAAGAATTTATGTGCTGAAAATATTGCTTGGGTATCAGGAGGTCTAATTTTGCCTGAAGTGCCTTTTCATTATTTATGATTACTCATAAGTAGTAGAAGAGTTGGAGGTATACTTTATAAATTTATTTTCCCATTCCTTATGGCATGAGTTGATGTTCCCTTGTGGTGTCTGTCATGGACTTTATCAGATATTTCTTAGGCAGTGAAGCTTACCACCACTATGTAGTTGGTCTTCCAACCCCACAAGCTGACCAGAAGAATTTGCTTCCCCTCCCAGTCAAGACATGATAAAACTTTACTAGACTGAAATGAATACAAGATGTTTCCCACTTGTTCTAGATGAATAAATACCAAGGTAGATAACGTTGGAGAGGCTTTATGACCAGAGATCTTTCCTTTGGCTTGAATGGTACTGAAAAATGTCTTTGTTATTAAGAAACAGGAAATTATTGTTGTTATTAAAAATGGACACACTTTGTGTGTGATTCTTTCAAGATGGAAGTCTTTAAATTGGTGGGTGGCTTCTACTGGCAGTCATAATTTATAGTTTTTATATTGATATTAGAAAAGTAATTAGGTAAACTGTTCGTAGTGACCCCTACAGATACATTTTCTCTGAAATGATTTATTTCTTCACTCCACTTCCCTGCATAGAAGTGTTCACTAGAGCATCCAGTTACCAAGTCTGAACCCTAGAGTCTTAAACAATCTTGCATCTAATTTGCATTCATCAGCAAAGGTAACTGCTGTTTTTAATCCTCAATTAAGTAATTCTCATATACTCTCCATCAGAGGTCTGATATTAATATCCAGACATTGTAAAATAAAACTGAATATACAGATACCAGTTTTGCTCAACAAAGCTGAGGAAAATAGTGGTAAAATCAGTATTCTGTTTTGCTTGCCCTTGTTATATGGAGTAAAGTGAGTGCTGGAGCTTGAAATGAGTTATTAAACTAGTTATTCTTGATTTTTTCAGTCCTGTGATGTAATGCAGCATGGGTTGTTTAGTTTACAGCAACGAAATGATTTGGGGTTAAATGTTACAGAGGCAATGAAAAGGTGGTTCTGCTTTTAATTGATTCTGTGACCTACATTGTTCCCCAAGGAGCCACAGAAATTTTTCAGAAAACTCTCTTGTTAATTATAATTGTACTATGTGGTGCTGGGTCAGTTGTCATTTCCATTACATAAACTTTAAAAAACTAGGGGGTTTTAGTTCAGTTATTTTAAATCACATTAGGTAAGGATACGCCAGAGGTTGGTAGCTCAGATGTGACTGTCTTCTGAGATGACAGTGGCTTCAGTCTCACAGTCCCTTCTGTACAAAACCCTGTACATTTTGAGGGCTCCAAGAGGTACCTCCGTAGCTGTGCAGTTACTGAAGGCACTTCCTGCATTATTGGGAAATGAAGCCAAAATTACTGAATATTTGTGTCAACTCAAATTCCAATAGCTTTCTGTAGAGCAAATGTGTGGTCCTGACCATCCGCTAACCCCAGTTTCTGGAATAAACCCTAACCTCACTGCCATGCTGAATATGCTCCATATTTCCTCCCAGGGGGGACCACGTCCATTCCTGTATCCTGTGGTCCCTATACCATCTGCATCATGGGAACAGTGAAATGTA
Source organism: Porphyrio hochstetteri (assembly GCA_020800305.1). Classification (NCBI taxonomy): domain Eukaryota; kingdom Metazoa; phylum Chordata; class Aves; order Gruiformes; family Rallidae; genus Porphyrio; species Porphyrio hochstetteri. The sequence continues at coordinate 215,148,263 of CM036905.1, read as the reverse complement.
TATTGCTAACTTGGATTGAAGATGGCTTATATTAGACTGAAGAAGGAAGAGGAAATATATTCCTCGTCTCTAGCCAGTAAAATTTAAGAGTCTCCAGACTTTCATTATAGACCCTCTGCATTCCCATTCTTACGTAGAAAAGCTCATGTGGTCAAGATATAATATCAGACTGTTCTCAACTTCCTTGAGAGGTTTATTTTTCCCCTCATGACAGACAAACTTATTTATTTATTTAGATATCAGTTTACTCTGGATGGGGTTAAAGCATACTTAGGTCCATTATAACCTGATTACTTGACACATCTAGGATTTCTTGATTACTGAGGGATAAATTCAACTTAGGTTAAATAAACAGCTAGCTATCATGAGAGCTACAAGTGCTTCCCAACTCTGAAAGACTGACCCAATGCTTCCAAGGCCAAAGTATAAAAGAAGCAGCAATCTTTGTAATCTTGCAAGTTATAAGACAGTCTTTAAATTATCACGTGAAGTCACCATTACACAGTAGTAAGGAGGTGAAAAACTCAGCTTCTGAAAACTTCAGAAGTCTGAAGTCATAATGTGAATTCAGTACCTCTTCAGATCTTTTTGAAAATCTACAGTTATGGCTCGTTTTCTCCTAGGTAACAAAAGTAAGTGTATTGCTTCTAGAGACAATATCATGATTATTCACTTTAAAGTATTATAATTTATTAAAGTTGAGATATCCCTGACCATTGGGATAGATTGATGTAATTCTTTCAGCTCTTTTACCATAAATTCACAAGTTAGTCACAATTCAACTTGTAGTTTAAGGTAAAATAGTTATTGCAATGGAAAAATCTTTCTGAAAATTAGTTATGCTATATCTTAAAGTCTACTCCTATATGTCTTTACATAGATGCCAGCTGCCTCAGTCAACTGTCCTACTTTGTTTTATAATTTATTCAATCTCCAACTGAGGGATTGAAATTATTTTCCTCTTGGCTTCATAATTGCAAATCTTCACGAATTCAGAAAAGCACAAAGAATGTTGTGAAATATGAGCTCTATAAACAGTGTCTTTAATTTTATTGGTAGTACATGCTTTTTCTGTAGATAGCGCAAAGGTTTTGATTTTTTTATTATTATTATTATTTAAACTGTTTATAGGAGGTTTACAGCTACAGGTGGAATTGTTTTTGTATGTTATCTGAAAAAAGTATTTTCCAGGGTTAAAGTGATCATGATAAAATAATATCTTTGCAGTAGAGATTTGTGTTTCATGGAAACTCATACCAAATTGTACTTTTTCCTTGCTTGGTACAGTGGAGAAATCTAGAACTTTTCATTATGTCAAGCGACTATGTCTCTGAAAACGTTTGCTTTAAATTTTTTCTTGATGTTAGACTCTAGATAAAAGCATTTTTATTATAATTCTTTGTTTAGTGAAGTACTGAAAAGAGATATAGGAATTATCTGACAGTTGGAGAAAGTTAGAGAATAAAAAGAAACAGGTTAAATGAAAGAGCAAACTGATTAACCCGCCTGGCCTCAGCTTCTATGATGGGAGCCTTTTTTCTACAGTGCTTTTTGCACCCAACCCTTAATAACAAGAAAGTTCCACTTTTATTTTGTTGGGAATAAAATGACAGTTCTTGCTTACAAAAAGCCATTCTTATAGACTGCTATAAATGAGAAATCACTGAATTTAGTAGCTAACGCTGGTAGAAATTTTAGACATCAAGAAGCAGTTGAATCCCATGAACACAGATAATTAATGTAGCTTTTCATGGTTAGCATCCTGAAAGTGAGCCAAACACTCTCTTTATTCCAACTCTATTTAATAAAAATAAAGAAGTAGTTCAATTGTCTAATTCAAACAGAGAAAAAACAGAGAATTAAGAAAATTATACTTTTACTATAGTTTGGTTATCTACAAGGAGGTGCATATTGAGGTATAGAATACATACAGCTTCTTTACTACGTAAGCCTTCAGTACTGCTGCAGGTTTTAATTATCCTTGAATGTATTGGCTTAGATCTTCCCACACAAGAATTAATTGTAGTGTGTTCTCCTTATCTAAGAACAGTTATAGCTCACTTTGGCCACAGGTATTTGAAAATTGCAGGTTTTGTTTTGACAGATAAAACTTCTCACAGTTACATATTTATAACCTTCCAGATGCAAGTGAAATACAGCTCATTCTTCATTTCTGTCCCATATTCAAAGGGTTTCTCCACCTTCTAGTTGCCTCTGAAGGCCTCCATCCCTTTAGAAATATGCAATTCAATTCATTGAACTGAATTTACAATGACCATTTTGCTTAGAAGTTTGATCAAAATAATTGTCTTTTTCTTAGCTAAAATTGCTCTTCAGCTTAAACTCCATAGAACTGGAACCTAAATTTTCAATCCCTTTGAAGGTTTCTAAAAAAATGAGTGCCTGAAATTATTTCTTAAAAAATTATTGTCCCTGAGCAACATGCTGTAACTTTGAAGTTAATTTTACTTCGAGAAGGGGTTGGACTACATGACACAAGTCACTTCCACCCATATTGTAATTCTATGATTTTATGACTTTCACTGAACTTAATTAGGGATTTGTTTTGAAAAGTGAAATTATAGACTAAGAACTAAACTTTGTAGACATCCAAATGTAAAAATCCCAATCCCTCTTTCCTTTGTCTCTTGTAATGTTTAGTTCAGCTTTTCCTTTTCTATATTTCATTTCCACTCCTACAAAGCTAATCTGCTCTTTTCTAGTAACTCAGAAATATTTGGCTATTTCACTGTGGCTTTGCCTTCTTTTTACATTATCTAGCAAAGTCCCTGGTGGGAAAACCACATCACAATCTTTTTATATCATAGTGATGTCACGTTCGTATATTATTTAAGCAACAAAATGAAAGAATTGGAGTAAGCTTTGGTGAAGTACCTTTTCTGCTATAATCATTTGCAATTCAGGTAAATGAATCCTTTTGTGAAATCTTAAAATCTAAACTAGAACTTGTAAAACAAAAAAATCCATTTTTGATGCAATTAAGGAACTCCTCATTAATCAGTGCTTTCAAAGGGTGCAAAACCAGCTCCTTCTTTCAGGGACTTTTTCCCCCACTGTCTTTGTAACTGTTGTGAATACTGGAAACTGGAGCATAAGGCATAATAGTACCATAAAACACGGAACGAAAAGATAGTCCCTTTCCCAGATAGATTCCAAATTAAGTAAAGGAAAAAAATTAAAATAGGGGAAGAAGGATAGAAGAGGTGCAAAAATATTAAGACAGCACCAGCTACTGATAGCTTTTAATTAATTATTACTCCAAAGAAAGTAGCTTTGTGGGATGTTTCACTGTCAGATTTCAAGTGCCATTGCTGGCAACCCAGTGAGAAACTGAACTTGTACAAGATCCAGGTTTATTATTCTTTCTGGAAAAGCCTTTGTAATCATAGAATCATAAAATCATAGGGGTTGGAAGGGACCTCGAGAGATTATCGGATCCAACCCCCCTGCCAAAGCAGGCTCCCTAGCTCATATTGCACAGATAGGCATCCAGAGGGCTCTTGAATATCTCCTGAGATGGAGACTCAAAACCCGTAGGTGTTCACTTTCAGAAGAGGTACAAAAATACATCCAGGAAGTGGCCACAAAGGCATTTTCACACGATCTTAGTATACCAGATGCTTTGGGACAAAAGGCATACAACTTCTTCCCTGGCCCTTATGAAGAATTTAAGACTATTTTTACCTCTGCAGTGTAGCCTTATGGTTGTGCTTCCTAGTCCATGAGGCAAAATGTTAGGGCTTAAATGCTAGCCACACATTTTCTAGGTTCTTATAATTCTGTCAGTAGCTATTTCTCCGTTCTTCTGTAGATTTAAGAGGGAAAAACTGTTAATACATTTTCTGTGGAATGGGTGTCTGCTGGTAGCAAAGAAGAGGATATATAATGTTAACTGTTTAAAGTTCTTTTCTTCTTGCTTTCATAGTTTTGTGTTGGCTATATTTCAAAGAATGAAACAGTAATCTGCAGCAAGGCTCAGACTGAACCACATCTAAATGCATAGAGTAGTGTTTATTCTTCAACAGGGGGAAAACTAGAGAGAGAGGTGGCCTGAATTCTGTGACTGTCTTAGAGCAGATGACACCAGGAAATTCACATGTAATGCGGATTTGGAAAATCTATTATATTATCTATCAAAATGATAATCTATATTATTATATTATCTATCTATATTATCTATCAAGTTACGTTGAGCAATTGTACATAAACATACTCCTATTTTAGCCCTCAAAATTAATCGGGTTATCTGGCACAAAGAGGCCTCATAATCTGCAGCAAAACATACATTTTTATCCTACCATAATGTTTAGGATATTAAGCAAAAAGAAGTTCTATCCTCTAGAGTTTGTGTGTTGTATAGTTTGTCCTTCATCTGGATCTGTTTTCATATGATGTAACTAGTTTTGTTGGTCTATTTTAATATGCTTTATTTGAAGTTTTTTCAAATAGTGAATTGCTGAGGATAAAAAGTAGACTTTTATAACAGGTTCATGAAAAGGGACTGTTTCTGAAAAATCAATATCCTGGACATTTTTACTGTTTCTGCTGTTCTATGAATTTTCAGATCTCATAAAACAGATTGCCTTCTAATGATAAGCATGACCAGGCGTCTCATATTCTGGTTAAATAAGACAAATAATTCATTATCCAAGCAACCGTCTGTGGCTCTTCAGCAACAGTGAATTAAAGAACTCAAAACTGATCTAATTCCTGCAATACTTCCTATTTTTAAGACCACATGAGATGTCGTGTCCTTGACATAAACTGTTTTCTATTCATTGGGACTGGTTTTAGTGCACAGACAGTGCCAATGCAAGGAAACAGGCTGTTAAAATATATTCTTAGATTGCTACAAATAAATACTTTAACTTTTAAAAATGAACTCTAGGATAGAACAGCATGAAGGCTTGTTGTTGTGGTTTTGCCCCAGCCAACAATTGAGCCCATGCAGCCACTTGCTCACTTCCCTGAGTGGTCTGAGTGCAAGAATCAAAAGAGTGAAAGAACTCATGGGTTGAGATAAAAATAGTTTAATAGGACACACACACACACACACAAATCAATAAGAATTTAGCATTGGTTTGTGAAGCAAATATTTAGAATAACTCTCAGCTTTGGAATAATCTCTGTATTTTTCTGTCCTGCAGGCTTTATTAGGAAGTTAGGAGGTCTCACATAAATAACACCAGAATTTCTTGCATCAGATGTGATTTAATATTTCAGAATATTACTTATTAAAAATACTGGGTTTAGAGCTGCATAATATAGTCACAAACTGGCTAAATTCTTTGCTCCGATGATTTAATCAGCTTTTTTTTCTTTTGGTGGGTGGTTTTTTTTTTGGTTTATTTACTTGCTTTTAAATCTGGGTGCATGTGAATTAAAGAACTCAAAACTGATCTAATTCCTGCAATAATTCCTATCTTTAAGACCACATGAGAAGTTGTGTCCTTGACATAAACAGTCAGGCAACAGTTCTTAGGAGTGGAGAGAAATACATACCCTCACAGACCTGCAGAGCAGGCTCACAGACACTCCTATGTTAGGCAGTCTCTTTTCTGTTGAGGATGTAGAGATTGGCTGTTTCTATAAGACAAATCAGTATATAACCTTATAGCAGTAAAGCAGTTGCTTACTTTAGCATACTCATTCGGTTGGGAGATGGCAAATTTGGGTTCAGTGCTCTGCTGTCTCAACTTGAGACAGTTGTCTGATGAAAGGAGAAATAAGGCAGAACAGCCCAGAGCTTTTTACCAATTTCAAAACAAATCTGTTTTGAAAAATGCGACACTGTAACCTGAACTTTATCCAATAACCAGTTTTGTGCATTTGAAACTGGCAAAGTGATTAAAGGCTTGATCTTCTTAGAACCTAACTAATGTAAATCTTCTCATCAGCTGCCTGAAACATTTGTCTTAAGCTTGTCATACTTCCTTGCACGCTTACATTACAGACATTTTCTGCCACTGCAAGCATTTAATTTACAGATCTGAGAATCTGAAATCAAATGAAGAGTTAAGTGGAAATGGAGATGATAGGTAAATATGTGATAGGATAGATTAATTGAGCTGCCAGTCTTGGCTGAGCAAAACTCACATTCCACTTTCAGGTGGAAGAGAAAATGATCCTTTGCTTCCTTGAAAGATGCATGGCTAAATGTGTCAGTTGACCAACAGTCCTATTCATAGTGCAACCTTTTCTTCTGTCCAGGCTTTTGTGAAGTGCTGAGCACAAAATGACATTGTGTGTACACAGAGCAGTGGTTTATTGTGGGCAAGTACCATAAATATGCTTTATGACTGTATCAACACCTAACATGCCTAGGGTCTCTGTAGACCTAATGGCATAGTGCAGTACCTAGTTCAGAGGAGGGAGTAATAAATAGCTTGACAAAAAGATGGGTCAGCTTCATAAAGAAAATGTGTGTTTTCTATTTGCTCATCTCCATGGTTTTGTATTTCTGGGGTGTTTGTTGGAGTTTTTTAATCAAGGGACTGTGGATGCTTTTGTTACCATAGTGAGTTAAGAAGGAGTTACCTATTGTGCTGTAATTTAAGCTTTTAATGCCTACAGCCTCTGTGGGTGCTGGGGAACCAGGAATGTCAAACCAGCTGCCTCCAGGGAATAAAGGGCGACAATGACTGATTAAATATGAAAACCTGTTTGTAGGAGACACGCTGTATAGTCTGTGCCTCAATTCTCTTACAGTTCATCATGCTGAAAAGGAGAGGGTATAACGCATTGGGCAAGTGGTGTCTCATTCTCCTAAAAGGGAATTTAGTTTTAATCCAGTTTAATTTTATGACCCTTTAGCTTTAAATCCAGACTTACCAGGTGACAAATGTATTTATATGTGTAGGAGGGTCCTACAGTAAAAAGCAATTTTTAATGGGTCCTCAGGTATTTGTTGTGGAGGAAATATAAATAGCTTTGTGGGGTAAGCACAAATTTTACAGGGTGCGCTAAATTAGGTTCAGTGGAGTGTTGCTGACTACTGCAGATTTGCTAGTTTAGCTGTAAACTGATCACTTAAAATTAGTCATTGCTTACTTAAGATTATCACAAAAACTTAAGATTATGGTACTATATACTATGTAGACAGATATTAAGAACTTCCAGTTGATGGCTAATTCTAGTCTGTATTAATATTTTAACTTTGGTTGTTCCAAAAAGACAGTAGAAAATGGTACTGACTTCAGTATTTACTTGGGGAATGCTGCACCTCTATTTCTTTGGCAGGGGGGTTGGACCCGATGATCTCTCGAGGTCCCTTCCAACCCCTACAATTCTGTGATTCTGTGATTCTGTGATTCTGCACACATTGTCTTGTTAGTATTTTCGAAGAATATTTTATTTGTCTTTAAAAAGAATATTCAGAAAGCAGTACAGTGTCAAATACCCCATTCCCAGCCGTGTCCTGGACAAGCATCAGAGGCAGAGGGGCAGAACGTCACATACAGCACAGCTTTGTAATAGGTTTGCATAGTGCTGAGCTAAGGGAGACCGTTCCCCTCTCTCACAACTCTCACAATTGACACTCCACAGCTTTTTCTTGCCCTCTTGTGTATCTCATTCCATTAATGGGAGCACAACGGGATTCTTGAGTTATTTTAGCTTTGCCAAAGTTCAGCTCGGTAACCAAAAAATATATTCCACTCTGGTGAGGTGATCAAGCAAACTTCAGTGAAAGCATATTGTGAAAGGGAAAGGGTTAAAAAAACCAATTAATGCTAGTTCTGGTATAAAAATATATACTGACACAGAAAGTGAATCAGAGTGAACCATTTCTAGCACTTAAAAGCAGCCAGTATAGGGACCACTAATGAAAAATGGTCTAATGATCTTAAATGCTTGCATATCAAACACACACATCCCATGGTCTAAAATATTTTAAATAAATGGAACTTGTTGGAAACTCTAATCAATGCCTTATTAAAAACATTACAGTTTCAATCAAATCAATGCTATTTAATCTATTCCACTGCTCCACTGGTGAAGAACATTAGAGGTTTTAATCTTCTTCATAAATTAGACTTTAGATTTTGATGAAAATATCTTCCCGGACTGAGTATGTTGGCTGCCCATCTCATTGTTTGTCTTGAGAATAAACTGTTTCTCATTTAATTGCATTTGGGTATTGCTGCATTTGCTCAGTTTCAAATATCATAATTAAAATAACAACGGACATAATTATGACAGATTTATGACTAAAACCTGTGACAATATTTTACTAATCCCTGTTCTGCTTATTCAGGCAATTGGTACCATTCCACCTAAATCCTGATAGCTACAACTTTGTTGTCAACTAAATAACACTTAATTTTTACATCAGTTATAGCTGCTCGGCTGCCCATCAGATTGAGTGTTCTTTTATTAGTGTGTTCTCATATTCATAAATTGTTTGACACCTCTTCATATACTATAAAATACAGGGAAGGTTATGTGGTGGTGTCCAATCTTGTCACAGAATACACGTGTTAATATCCATTAAAATGTTCAAAGAGCAATATTCATCTTAGCCTCTACCCTGAGAAGATATCAAAGCAGCTCAGCAGTGTCTTACGAGCAGCTAATTGGAAATTTCTGCTTGCTGTTTGTGTCATTCTGTCCTTTGAGTGAGATTTTGATCAACTACAAAATCTCACCTAGGTTTACTATTTCTTTTTAATCCTGGGAAGGAGCTCAGAGTACATCACTTTATTTTGTGAAGGTGGTGAAGAAGTTCATAAAAACCACATACTAGTAATTCCCCAAAGCATAAGTCAATTAAAATATATCTAATTTACTGCTGTTGTACATATTGGATGAACTGATGAACAGAAATGATTTAATATTCATTTTAGTGAGGATTCCAGATTAAATTAATGGTACAGCTTCACAGTCTAGTGGTTAGACCAATTTATGTAATATATCCAAAACTCCATATGGTTTCCTATTCCAAGACATGAGAATGGTCTTTTTTCAGATAATTTTCATAGTTATGGAATGTTCTAACAGCAACCTTCATCCAGCCTTCATCCTCTCTAGGCTATTGGTCACCTCAGGATGCAAATCTGCATCCTCCTTTCGGTGCCGCTGCCAGAAAAACTGTGAGTTCTATTGTAACGTGGGTATTTTGGGAACATAATACCGAGGAATAACTATGGTAATTAATAAAACTCTGATATCTTAGTATAGTTTATATATAATTATTCTATGGAACAAAAGAAATCAAAATACTGAGTCTCATATCCTGGCAATATTTCTGGAATCGGAAAAAATTTATTCTCATTTGGTGTGACCTCTTTATTCTAGTGATAGTTCTGAAATGCTCTTTCATCTGTGTGAAACACTTTCAGGAGACGTTAGTGAGAGGAACTTTCTTAACGTACTAGTCAGAGGGGAAAGGATATGATGCTGTCAAAAGGAAATAAAATGTTAAAAGTGAAAACGTGGGAATAGCATGGAAATAAAAAGCCAACCTTAACTACAGAAATCTTCATTATACTAGTACCATGTATAATTATAAGTGGGAACACATATTCCTTCAGATTCTTGTTTGCTTTTGCTGATGTCAAACATTATCCAGATGGTATAGTGCATTTCCTGTAATCACCTCCTTTTTATCGCATGCTTTTCCTGATCTGTATTCCTCACAGTGGTATGTTTTCTTTTTTTTTTTCAAAGATAATGTCCTTCATTCTTAACACTATTCCCATATTTTTCTCTCTATTGGAAACATTTCTTAATTCATAAATTTATTTTGTCCTTTTTTTCTTAAACGCACTTTTTATCTCTGCTGATTTCAGATATATAACAGCCTGAATGCTTTAGAAGCAAATATTACTTGCAAAAAATTGTTGCTTGTTATTAATATAATTTTCAAATACAGCAACAGTAGAGATTGTAGACATAAACTATATATATTTCACAAATATGAATTCCAAGGTTTGATGATCAACACATTTTTATACCAGCCTAAGAAGCACAAAATTACCTGCATGCAAGGAGTGATTTTTGTTCTGAGAAACAGTGAAAAGAAAAACTCCTCTTAATGAGACCTGATAAGCTACAAAGGAAGAAACTGGTTCCTCTCCTCTTAGTGTCTTAGGCAGCCAATGCAGAGGAATATGTGACTTAGGTACCAGAGAGGGTAGTGGCATCAGCTAGGGACAGAGCTGTGGAGTTTTTCTGCTGGAATGGCTTATCTTTGGAAGCACAGACTGGAGAGCCATGAACCAAGTGTTTAGTCTCAGTCTCGTTTTTGCAGACTTCCTTTTTCAGTATCCACAAATTAAAGAAAGTCTTTGTGTTAAAGTTTCAGGATTCCCATTAGCCAGTCTCTGTAATGCATAGACAACAGAAAAGAATTCATGTAGAAAGAATCACGAGCATATGATTAATCTTATGCATTAATTTTTGTTGTCCTTTCCATTAAAATGAACAATTTTAATACCCATGTGGAATTTAAATCACACCTGGCTATCTCCTAGCACACAACAATGTAATCTAAATCTCCTTCTGTATCTGTGAATTAATACACACTAACAGGTGATGTCATCAGCATAACAACTTAGACATAGGTATATATAGAAAACTTTTCAAGATACTGAAATGCATCTGACAGTTATCTGAGGAAGAATCAATCAGCTATTTGAACAGTGTATGTCACATAACAAGAAGTAAAAATAAGTGAAACTGCCAGGAAAAGCAACTGATGAAATTTAAATTTTAAATCAGTATTACTCAGGACACTGGGATTAAAACTCCTGACCTTTCAGAAAATGCAATTCAGTTTTTCAGCAGTGCTAGTGTCCACAACTATTAACATCACTTGAAGTACCAGTGTAGTACTGATGGCAGTAGAGGCGGGAGGGAGGTGAGACCTACCTACAGAATTGTGATCACCACTTTCTGTATCTCCATGGCAGTTCTTGTAAATCTTCCTGGTCTGATGATCTAACAAGTCTTCTCAGATGCAAAGTCAGGGTTTTCCCCACTTGTCACTTCTCCAAGTGCTCCTTTGTATTAGCATAGATGGTCACGTAACATTACACTTCTCCTACATCCCTTGATATATTCTTCTTTGCCGGATTTTGCAGTGGTTTTGTTCTCTTCACTCTTCAGCCTGCTGCTAAAACACCAGTTTATGAGAGAGCCTGTTTTCAGTCTTGAAAGATATTGAGTAACACAGAAACAGTCACTTCCTTGGGCAGGTTGTTCTGGTGGTTTCTCTCACTGCTATTAGCATGTGCCACATTTACAGTGTGAAGCTGTCTGGTTTACAGTTTACGGTCAGTTGTTCATGTTATAGCTTTTTCTCCTATATTAAATGCTGCATTCAAATCACTTCTCAGTCATCAGATGGGAAGCTTTTTAACCTTTTATTGAAAGAAAAAATTTCCTTTGAGCAATTTCTTTCATCTCTTTCTTTACGTCTTCTTTTACAACATCCTTATTAAAATGTAGACACTTTCTTTTTATGCAGTATCCCTCCACCAGAATTATGGTGTGCTATACAGAAGTGAAATTTCTTCTCTACTGCCCTCTGATACTGATTTGATCTATTGCTCTTCAAATGGATATTTGGGGATTAAGATAATTTTTTCCATAGTAAGCTTGGAATGATAGAATCATAGGATTGTTTGGGTTGGAAGGGACCTCAAAGATCATCTAGTTCCAACCCCTTGCCATGGGCAGGGACACCCTCCACTAGACCAGGTTGCCCAAAGCCCCATCCAACCTGGTCTTGAACCCTGCCAGGGATCCAGGGGCAGCCACAGCTTCTCAGGGCACCCTGGTTTGTTTTTTTTTTTCTTCCCGTCATCCAATGTAAACCAACCCTCTTTCAGTTAAAACCATTGTCCTTTGTCCTGTCACTGATAGGCCCTGGTAAAAAGTTTCTCTCCCTCTTTCTCATAATCCCTTTGTCAGTATTGAAAGGTGCCCCGGAGCCTTCTCTTCTCCAGGGTGAACAAACCCAAATCTCTCAGCCTGATAAGTGTTCCAGCCCTTTGATCATCTTCGTGGCCTCCTCTGGACTTGCTCCAACAGCTCCATGTCCTTCTTGTCCTGGGACTCCAGAGCTGGATGCAGCACTGCAGGTGGGGTCTCACCAGAGCAGAGCAGAGGGGCAGAATCCCCTCCCCTGCTGGTGATGCTGCTTTTGATACAGCTGAGGATATTGGCTTTCTGGGCTGCAAGCACACATTGCCAGCTCATGTTCAATTTTTCATGATTTTCCTTTTTCATAAACACAGTAAAGTTTCTTGTGTGTCTAGCACAAGACCTCAATTCTTTATCTAATCCCTGTTTTCTAATATCAACCCCTTTCTGTAGATTTTACCTAGTGTCTTTATTTCTAAATATATTACTTATTTGTTATTAAAAAAAAAAAGTATTGCTTCGGAGTACTTTCAACTAATTCCAAATACTCCATCAGGAGTCAGGCTGTGTTTTCTTTAGCATCAGTTGAAGAGAAATAGGTACTTTTAGGGTGTTACTAATTTCTCCTTTGACTGTAAAAAGTGGGTGACTTTCCCAGTGAGGTAACTAGTTCAGATATCCACTAGTCTGCATTTTCGGTTGGTCAGGAGAATCCCATCCCTTCTAGGGAACAGAGCTCTACAGCTCTGCCTTCAGTATTCTCAGCCACACCAATTCTTATGTCACACAAAATTGTCATCAGAAGCAGTTTTATATATTTCAAACCATTTAATGAAATGGTTCAGTAGTGCAGGACTTGCTGCTATAGCTACCAATCTGCATTAGAGACATTTTCATTCAAATCATGTTACTCCACTGTTGACTACCTTTAATATTTTTCGTCTAGCCAGTTCTTTGTCTGTTAAATCTATGCCTTAATGCTATTTAATAGTGCTAATTTTCTATGTGGTTCTCATGTAAAGGCCTTTCAGAAGTCTGCATATTTTACATTTGACAGTTATCTTTGTCAGCCAAAGTGGTACACTCGACTTGCTTTAAAAATGGATTAAATCAGGTTTAGCAAGACCTGTTTTCTATAAAATCTAGGGCAAGCACTTAGCCATAGTTTTCTTTGTTTTCTCTTAAACTGAAAATCTCTGTTGCTATTGATGTGCCTTTTCTGAATTTCCAAAGAACAACAACAGATAAAAATATCTTCTTACGATCCATCACATGGTTGCTCTGTACCTTTTTATATTCCACTATGATATTCCTTATATATTAAGCTGAACATCAGCTGCAGCCATAATACCACAGAATTCAAAATCAATATGAGAATATTTTATGAGTTGCTTAATATAAGAATAGATAAGAAATAGATAAGAAATTTTCAGTTTACCCTGAAAGTGTGTATATATCAATTTTAAGTGGATATAAGTTTAACAGCATTAATGTAGGTTTGGAGGTCAATTTCCTCTTTTATTTTCCCCCATTTGAAAGTCTGACAAATAATCATCAGCCATATTTCTCTATTAAAATCATGGACCAGATCAGCTGTGCAGATTATCTTTCTGACCAGGTGATGGACAAAGTTTCTTTTGCTTGCTTAAAAAAGTTATAATTGGAAAGAAAATACATTTTAGGCATGACTATCAGTAGAAAGAATTAGGGTGCTCAAAACACTGTGTCTGAACTATATTAACTGCTGTTGTAACTAATAGTGTTCTTACTCTTAGACCTCTCTAGAAAAGATTTTGAATGCTTGGTATATAAGAATATATTTTGTCCTTTTTCTCAGAGCTGCCAGGGACATGGTGGCATCTTCTCTTTTTCTGTTCTAGTAGCCCAGGTAACATTGGAGTCAAAGGAGTGATGGTAATAACTGAACGAAGCCATCCAGAATAGCCACCTCTCCACTTGATTCATTCAGACTTCCGATTTACTCCATTATGTTTTGTGTTCAGAAAACACCAAACTGTAGTGATTCACTGGTTTTCAGGGCTTGTGAGCAATACCCTTTATTTTTTGTGGCATCAGTCTTTGTACTTCAGACATCCTCTTATGATAACGCCATGCTTAGAAAATGTTCCTTTATTAACAAAACAGGTACATCCTGTTGCCCAAAACAGCCCAGCCATTTATGAGAGTCAAATTACTTTATATGTGAAAGATATTTAAATATTTTTCAGAAGTTAAAGAATCAAGATTTTATGGATAATTTAAGTTTGAATATGTGAATAGGCTTTGAGTCAGAAAGCTATCAAGATTAAATTCAGCTTTACTTTGTTTCTCTAAAACATAAAATGCATATTTAATCACTTACTATTCATTAGCTTCATGTTTTCTCTTGCTCTATAAGATTTTAGTGGCTATTATGGATTTTTAAAGTCAATAAAAATGTTACTGTTATATTATGAATATACGGGAATTAATTTACACAGCCACCCACTCAATGATCAGCTTCTCAGATGTAGGCCTTTAGCTTTTACTCCTTCTTTCAAGGCACAGAGCTTATCTAACACTTCTGAGTAGTGCCTTAGAGGTTGTGACTTCCATAGTCACAGGGCTTCTATTTTGAAGACAAGCATGTAGTATACATCTACATTCTTTTGGTACTGAAATTTCAGAGGCGTTTTTATTTTTCACTATCACTGTATGTATCACAGAGCTGCAGAACTGGGAGGAACCTTGTGAGGTCCCTGTCCCAACCAGCTTTTCAATGCAGGGCCAACACCGAAATCAGAGCTGGTTACTCAGGGTTCACAGAATCACAGAACATTAGGAGTTGGAAAGTAACTCAAAAGATCATCTAGTCCAACCCCGCCTGCCAGAGCAGGATCACCTAGACTAAATCACAGTTATCCAGCTACAACTCCAAAGCCTCCAAGGATGGAGATCCCACGATATCTCTGAACCCCTGTTCTAGTCCTTTGTTATCTTCACAGCAATTTTATTTTATCTCGTGTCCTCTGATTCAATTTGTGGCTGTTGTCTATTCCCCCACCAGGCATTTGAGTAAAGAACTTGGCTCTGTGTTCTTGGTTACCACCTTGTAGGTACTGAACAGCTGCCCCCACTCCTCCTCTTGTCATTCAGAGGCAGATGTACATCAGTTTCCCTACTCTGTGGAACATTTTCTTCAAGCTTCTTTCATGCTAATTTGCATGAGTTTCACACACATTTTCTCCCCAGTTATGCTGCAGAAAGCAGTCGTTTCTACTAGTTTTGATTTTATTAAGTCAAATTATGTTCTCTTGGAACCAACAATATTCTAAATGAGCCAGGTTTTTCAGATCTTAAATTTTGTTGCTCATCCTTTGATATAGTATCTGGTTATCATGCTCTGTTATTCAAATTTTCATTTTGTCTTAATGGCTTAACAACTTTTGGCAGGAAGATGTTAATTAGGCTTGCAATAATTGACCTTCATACCTATAAAGTACAAGTAGGTGCATATATGTAAATTAAGACTTCTAAAAATGTGACAGAATGCCAGCAGCATTTGACACTAACTATACACCTTCTGTTTCTCTTCTGAGTGTTTTGAGCTAATAAACCAGATGTTTGACTTGGGCTCACTTGAGTTACAACATTCAAAATACAAATCCCTTTGCTTGTTCAATTGTGATGAATATATTAAAACACAAAACCCAGTGAGGTCCCTTTTTGCCACAATCCTTAATATTCTGCTTTGAATCTGGACCCTTCCCCTCTTCTCCCATAACAATGACAACTTTTGCACCCTTTGTGCAGATCATTAATTATCTTCTGGGGCAGTGGGTTGTGTTTTGTTGTTTTGTTGTGGGTTTTTCTTTTCTCATCGCCCCAGCTAAGGGAGATGTGTGGCAATTTAAGAATCTCCAGTTTGCTTTTAAAGGAGAATTTCTACTCATCATGATTGTGAGAAAAGACGATACAAGCATGAAACAAAATGTGAGTAAATGATGTTTCCTTTTCACCGCTGTTTTTTGACATTTCTGACTTGTTAGTGTTTTTAGAGGGCTGTTTAGTGGGGTTTTTTGTTCTATGTTAACATATTTTAATAGATTAATTTTTCAAATTCTTTTCAGCACTTAATACTTAGCCTAGAAAAAAAAATGTATTCCATTGTATAAATAAAATGGCAGTAGTTGTAAAAAAAGGCATTCTGGGTATTAAGCTGCTTTTATTTTTACATTTTTTGAAATAATGAATGGAACAGATACAGCTAATATTCTTCTCTGTGGCATGGGAAATGCTGGCTCCTGGAGATATGAAAATGATTTTCACAGTGTAATGGGCTCCTCCTTCCCACATGGCAGAGCTCCAGGCTTTGCACTGGCAGCAGGCTGAGTGCATGAAAACTCAAGCCTAAGGGCTTTGTGGCAGATGGAGCTAAATGTCATCACCTCAGGCATGGATTTGCCCAGTGATGGGCAAGCATGGATGGAGCCCTGGGATGTCAGGAGCACCATTGCTGTCTTCCTCCCCCACTGCCTGAGCTTTTTCAGAGGTCATTACTGCATCACATGGTGCAATCATCTGCCCAGCTCCTCTGGAGGTGCTCCATAAAACCATCCAGCATTAATGTCATGCCAAGCTCAGCGTCCAGGGGTTCAGATAGCTTTTGGTTTTCTTCCACCATGAGGCAGATTGAGATAGTAAATAGAGAAACACGAAAATTCGTTAAACCGTCTCTGCCAGCAACTGAGGATGTATCCTGCATAGGTCTGGTAGTAGTTGGCAACTGAATGTTGTCTGTGCCAAGGAGAGCAGCCTTTTTAATCTGGAAAAGGTAGGATTTGTCTGTAGTGAAAGGAACATTGATTATTTGTACCATTGGACACTAATGAGATTCCTGTAGCTTAGCTAGGCTCTCTAGCTGCAGGACAAAAGGGACATGGGGTTGATTTGGGTTAGGTCACAACTCTGTATATTAAGGCACCTCTGTTCTTAATTTCTGTTAGTACTCTTATTTTCATAGTCAGTGATTTCTATTTGTAACCTAGTTTTTGCCATAAATTAGTAAGCACTGTCACACTGGGCTCAGCACTATTCGTCAGAATTGGTGCAGATGATCCTTTGTCTATGTAGAAAAGACTCTTACAACCTATAGGTTGCACTGAACAGCCTTGAGCATAGAAAGGAAGTATAGTCTGTGCTGGCCAATAGATGAAATAGGTGTCTGTAGGTCACAGTAACACTCTTCTTTCTACTCCAATTCAGCTATGAAAATCTGGATTTTGGAGATCTGGGCATTAAGAGAAGCACTGCATCTGCTTTACAAATATTTGACTTGTTACTGTTTCACTGTTTCTCTGAGGAGAATTTGGCTTGCTTGAAAAGCAGTGGTGCAAAACCTGCGTGCTCATTAATTTCCGTGGTGTTCAGAAGTGGAAGTCACTCACTGTCAGAAAAATCTTCAAGACTTTATTCATAAAAGCAACTTTTCCTGCAGGATCCTGTTTCTTGGATTTACGTTTTATGTTATACCTAGCAGGATGTAATTTATGCAAATAATCTTTCATTGTTTCCTCATTTTGGCAGGATTGTTAGAAAATCTGAATGCCACTACTTCCAGTGACTCAGAACAATGCCCAAAGGGATGAGTTTTCAATTGTTTTCTCTCTGTAGTTTTCTGTTATCATAAAATTTTGCAGGCTTTATGAAGATTTTGCTATGCTATTAAGATATTACTATCAGTGGTACTATTGTAGAAATGTATCTTTAAAGAACATAGGCTCAAATTATGAAAGTTTGAGATATTTTAGGATTTTAAATTCCACTGACAAATATATTTTTTCTAGGTTGATGAGGTGGTTTTATAATATTCACCTGTAAAAATAACCCAAACCCTTAATTACCAAGTCTAATTTTTCAGGATAAAAAAGCAAATTAAAATTATTTTCTGAAAATCATAACATCATATAATGATTTAGATTGAAAAGGATCTCTGAGGATCATCTGGTCTGATGTCCAGTCAAACTAGAAAAAACTTTAAATTTTGAAATTACATCCAGTTTCAAAATTAGATCAGATTGTTTGGATCCTTTTCTAGTTAAGCTTTTGATTATCTCCAAGAATGGAGACTTCACAGACTTTCTAGATGCCTTGTTACAGTGTTTGATCACCCCTGTTGTACTTTTTGTCTCTTGAATTCTGTATTTTTGCTGGGTGTTTCTGAGAGGAGTCTTTTTCTTTCTTCTCCATCACGTCCCATCAGGTAGTTGAAGGCGAAGTTTCCTTCTGTACTGTCGTGGTCTAACCGCATCCGGTAACTGAGCACCACATGGCTGCTTGTTCCCCCCTCCCTCCTCTCCCTTCTCACCTGCAAGGGGATGGGGAGGAGAATGGGAAAAAGAATAAAACAACTCATGGGTTGGGGTAGACAGTTTTATAGGATAACAAAAGAACTTAATAATAATAACGATACAAGTGATGCACAAATGCAATTGCTTACTACATGCAGAAAAAACCCCATAACCCAATGCCCAGTTTGTTTCTGAGCAGCAATCCTACCTCCCAGAGAGCTTCCCTAGTAATACCCAAGCATGACATTATATGTGTTGGAATATCCTTCAGCCTGTCTGGGCCAGGTCTCCTGGCTGTGCTCTCCCAGCTTCTTGTGCATTGGGCTGGGCAGAATAAGCTGAAAAGTCCTTGTCTTTGTGTAGACACTAAACCTACTCAGAGACAACTGAAAACAATGGCATGTTATCAACATTATTCTCCTGCTAAATCCAAACCAGGTGCTATACCAGCTACTAGAAAGAGAATCATCCAAAACCTGGACACTTACCCTTCTTTTCTCCAGGCTGTACAAACTCCTCTCTTAACATCTCTGCATCTTGTGGCCCAAGTCCCTAATCATCTTTTTAGCCTTCCATTAAGGCTAAGGTTTGTTCCAGTATCTTTTATGTTGTGAGGCACACGCAACTGGAACACAGTAGCCAGAAGAGTTTTATAGTTACTCTATAGGGCAAATGGTCAAAAGGTTGGCATAAGATCTGCAGAAACAAACATGAATAGCTCTAGGTACTGCTTAAATTGAGAGATGCCTAATTACTTTATTAATAAAAATAAAATTGCCTTTGTATATTGTAATTCTCAGTCAAATAGATACAGGAAATCATACTGCTGTGGGAAACTTTTGATTATTTATCTGATGATAACGGTTAATGTTGATTTCAGTTGTATTACCTGATTCTTGCATAGTTACTTTTCTTTAATTATGATTTAGGACTATGGAGGTAATTCATTGTTTTTTATAGATTTAAAAAAAAATAAGTATTTGGCATACAGGATTTCCTTATCTCAAAGAGTTTACAAAGAGTGGGTACAAGTTAGTTTATAGGGTTTTTCAAAAGTTTCCCCCCCAAATTAATACTAATATAGCTGTGATGCTTAGTCTAGTTTGTCTTGCGAAGTCATAGGGAAAAATCATGAATGTCCTTGACTTCTTTATGTAACATCCCGACTACTATTTGAAACCATATTATCATCAGCTAATTAGTGCAATTAACTGGAAAAAAAAAGGGATCTATAAATTCTACTCTGAATTTACACTTAGACTCACCACAGAAAGTACAGATTCAAGGAAGTAATACAGCATGTTGACATGGTTATAACATATTGAGAGTTGGACACTAGTTTACAGAAACTGTAGCTGAGTGTTAATTTTTCTCTGAAAGAGTTTGCACTAAGAACTAAATCATTTCTAGTACATATCTTGAAGTGTTTTGCTTTCTACTGTTTGTAATTGCATTAATGTAAGTTATCCCAAGTAAGCTCTGACTGCATGTACTCACTCTGTAGAATAAAGCCCTTCTAGAAGAGGAGGATATATGTTGCACTTTGAACATTAAAATGAAATTATGCTGAGTATAGATGTCAGCTGTATATGAAAGCAACATAAATTATTTTTAACTGCAGAGCTAACCAGGCTGGATTTGTGCAAATGGTGACTGTAATGAGATTTTTTTCATTCTCTCACATTCTGCAAAAAGCAGCTTCACACAAAGATATGATCATATCCTTTTAGCTAAATATTCGTTTCTTCTAGAAACATTTTGGCTATTTTTGATATCATTAATACTGGATGTAGAGTTCCTGTGAATGCTAAAGGAGACTCGAAAAGACTTCAAGGAGTGAGGCTTTGGGGCAATGCTCAGAAATAATCATAGCATGCAGCATCCCTGTATTTGCAACACAGCCTAAAATTTAAAAAAAAAAAAATAAAAATAAAAATAAATAGCACCTCCTGCACTGACTAAAAGTTGAAGTGTCAGAAGTTGCACCCTGGTATTTGCACTCCAGATACACCCTCATGAAGTGCAGAGGATGATTCATTGTACCTCTGTTTAAAGTTGCTAAATGTAAGTAAAAAATAATTTCTTCATCACATCTGCAAACCGTATGTGAAAGAAAGAGCTAAGTACTTTATTTTTGCCTTCATTGTTATTAGAACTTTCTGTAGGAAACTAGCAGATAAGGTGAAGAGAGGCCAAGGAAATGGCATACCATTTTTCTACACGAATGCCGCCTCTTTAAATCAAGACTCATGCTCTGTAGCCTTCAAGGATGTTTTTCAGCATGTTTTCCTGCTGCTGAAGACTATCAAACTCTTCCCAGACATACCCTAAGGTGACCTATACAGGATAGTTTTGCTACTTTAACAAGTGTATGAGTACCAGACACATTTACAAGGAGTTTCCCTTAAATCTCTGTAACAGCATGTTTCTTTAAGCCTTTGGGTGAATTCCATGCAAAGTTGAGTGTAGGTGACTTTCCCTAAATGTCCCAAGAGCACATTGTCAGCTTCTTCCGAAGCACAGCACTAGACACTATGAAAGGCAAAACATAAGTCAGGAATCCAGTCAATTATGTCTTTTGACCTGGCTGATGAATCACCTCTCTCTCACAGCTGAGATGGATAGAGGTCCAGGAAGAATATATCTGTAAGGTCTGTATGGTCACAGACCCAAACAACTATGAGACTTGGAGCAATCAGTAGTCAATCTGCAAGCAACTAAATTGCTATAAGACTTCCTAAATTGACTAATTTGTTAAAGCAGCAATAATAATGAAATTGTCTTGACTATAATTTCCAGGAGTGGCCACATCTACCGGAAAGCACTGGAGAAAAATTGAGTATTACATTATCTATTAAGAAGATAAGCTCAGAAGTCACTTTTCCCAAAAGTAAGAAGTTCAGCTGCCCCAGCTTCTTAGACCTTTCTGTTACACAGCTCTGGACATATTCTTTCTTTAACAGCACAGGAATGATGTAATTTCTGAACATTCTATTGTTAGAAGACTTCTGTTTTTCTTTATTGTGTCTTGAAGATAATGTTTAATATTTACAGAAAGGAAGCATTAGCTTTCCTATACTAAGAAATCAAGACAATATTTCCATTCACTGGAAAAATGTCTAACATTCCTACAACTTGCAGATATAGTTTATTTCCTGTATGTAGAAAAATTGGAGCTGAACTATTTCAGAACTTCAACCTAATTTTTCTACTATCTAGCCTAATTTCCAGTGATGAATAATGTTCTAACTACAGTCAACTAAAAAAAAAAAGATGGTGTAAATGTACTTGGAAGAGTGATCAGTAATCAGTAATGGTATTTTATTTTTAATAATAGGTATGAGCTTCTGATTTTATAATACATATTACATTGAAAAACAGTAAGAATAGCTCATGAGAACAAAATATTTTACCCTTTTTTTCTGATTTTCTCACTTAGACTTGATAGTCATTGACGTTTGGGTTTATTTCTAGATTCATATTGATTTCAATACTTGGGTTCCAACTCTTTCCATCAGAATAATTGTAAGGAAAGTGTTTGTCTACAAACTTTCGTACAGATTTCAGGAACAGAAGTCCATTTTTGTTTTGTTTTTTTTCCCAGAAGCTAGAAATACTTTATTCAACCTATTCCAATCTAAGTTGGAGATCACAATCAAGAGGGCCATTCTGAAGCAGAGAGGCCTGTGGCCTAAGTAGACTTTTTAAAAAATGTTCTTAAGAAATTAAAACAGCTAAACATTTTAATTATCTCAGAAGTAGCCTAGCCAGTTTGTGGGGCTACATGCCTTGGCACAGCAACTATCATGTGCAGGTTTCTTTTTCATATAACATAGTTTACCTTTCCTCAATGCTACTGAGAAAAGAGGAGGATGTTGAGCTAGCTGTGAGCTGTGTGAGGTTTTCTAATATCCTTGATTTGGTGCATGTTTATAGGTTGGCCATCCCTGAACTGGTTGGTCATCTTTGTCTGGTTGTACTCTTTGAGTACTTGTCAAATTCTATTTGACTTGTGCTTAACAGGCATGTAGGATGAGTGAAGGTTTTAAGATATGAACTAAGATAATATAGATGACTAACTTATGGGGGGGAAAAAAAAACCTAGACACCTTTTTTGAGTGGAGATTTTGGCCTACATAATGCCAGGCACAGCTCAGGGGTATAAGGTAAAGCTCATTTCAGTGTTACTGCTATATAACAGCAGGAATGGTGAAGATTAGACCCACAAGTATAATTTCGCACAAAATACCAATACTGGAGGATGCTCACTTACCCAGCCTGAACACACTGGTGTTCCAGGTCTCTGCTGCAAGACTTTGCTTCCTAGGCAGGCAATGTAGGTAAAACATGAAGGAAAGCAAAGAACACCTGGGAATTGCAAAAAGGAATTGGGCTCCACATCCAGGCTTCTAAAAGAACAAGACTCAATGTTATAGGTTGCCTCAGGTATTTAAATTCAGTTCTGTTGGATAAATTATTCTTCATTCTTCTTTTCTTTCTCTTGCTCTCTTTTTCTTTCGCATAATACTCCAATACAAAGGCTGTAATTCACTTGGGCCCTATGGGTCATACCTCAAATATGAGAAAGAAAAGATTATGGCTGTTCACACATAATTGTGGAAGAGGTTTTAAAAATGCTTCCGAATAAAAACTTATTCAGACTAGCTTATTTTAGACCAGGTTTAGTGTTTTAAAGATCCTTTAGAATGCCCAACAGCAACAAAACCTGAGAGTCACCCAACAGAAAAACTAGTAAGTAAAGAAAAAATAAAGTAGAAGACAAGTGGCAGGTTGTTATACATTCAGGAAGTGGAAGTGTGTATGTAGGTACCAAAGGGACCAGGCTCTGGGACAGTGTCTAATTTCCTGCTTTTTATTCACTTTTAAAGCTCTTACCTCCAGATATTAAAATTACCAAAGTATAGCAAGAGTCAATGCATTTTTACATCTGGAAGGCAAACCAAGATTCCTGAACCTTATCACACTTTTTGACTCATTAAATGTGTCTAAGCTTAATGACAGTGTCTCATGCCACAGTAGTGCTGACTCATGTAAAGACTAACAATCTGCTAATTCTAGCAGCTCTTCTATTAATTCAAGAATCAAAGATCTTAGAGTTTTCCATGTTACAAAAAAAAAGACTTTAAAATGTGAGTTTTTTTAAATAAAGTGATAGCTCATTTTTCGATATTTTTCTATTGTCAAATATAACTACAGAAAGACTTCCTGAGCAAAATTCTGACTTTTATAATTCTACAAAGAATTTTTTATACCTTGTACCTCATTTTATTATGGTCAATTGAAAAATAATGGTCCTTTAGCATACTCCATTTTCCTGTCTCACTCATTTTCCTGGAAGAAAATTCCCTGTATTTATTACATAAGGTTAATAAAATCTATCTCAAGACATTTCGCAGAGTGCTTTGGTGAGTTTGGAGAAACTGAATGAGCATCACAGAATCAGAGTTATTACTGACTGATAACTCCCTATGGAATTAGAGAGAAAATACATACCAGAGGGATACTCTCTTGCTTGGCTTTACATTTGTTTTGCTGCTTCTCTCCCTCTTTGGAGATTGTGATTAGAAGTGGACATAAACTCCATTGATTTATCTTTTCATATACTTGCTCTTTCTTGTACATGTTGGGTTTTAGAACTACCAAAGCTCGAAAACCTTAAAAAGATAGAGGGAGGAAAAAACCCTCAGTGTACAGTTAACAGCTCCAAGTAGTTACACATTGTGTGTGAGTGTGATGAAAGAAAACATAATGAAATTTATAGATGTTTGAGTAGGTCAAATGTGGAGAATTGGTGAATGTTGTAGGATTTTACCAAAGACAAGAAAATTTCAAAATTTTTGTTCAAGCTATAATGTATCCTTTCCAAGAGAACAAACAACTCCTTGGGCACCCAGCTATGATGTTAAGTAACTTGGCAGGAATATCAGGAATAGGAGCCTTGATGTATCTCAGTCAAAACGAGATGCAAGACAAGAGAAGCAACACCAGCAGCAAGGCTCCAGAAAAAGTGTCTGTGAGCAGTGAAAGGCAGATGGGGAAGAAAATTTCAGCCTCCAGCTTCCAGAAAGTAGAGAAAAACAGTAACCATAACAGTGGAGCTATCACAGCACAACCAACCCCAGTGAGCATTAGCAAAAATGAATGTACATTAATGAGGGCCAGGAATTAACTGGCTAATTCTGTGCTTATGCCTTTACATAGCCTTGGTCATTGCCTGCCTGACCCATTGCATGCTGTAGCTGAACTTCAGTTCTTGTTGCATTCAGTGATGAGCCTCTTGTAGACTCTAATCAGAGTGTTCAGTTTTGGGCCCCTTGCTACAAGAAGGGCATTGACATGCTGGAGCGTGGGCAAAGAAGCGTGACGAGGCTGATGAGGGGACTGGAAGACAAATGATATGAGGGAAATGGGGCTGTTTATTCTGGCAAGGAGGAAGTTCAGGGGAGACCTCTCCACAGCTACCTGAAGGGAAGCTGTAGAGAGGAGGGGGCTGACCTCTTCTCCCTAGTGCCTAGCAATAGGACAAGAGGAAATGGCATCAAGCTGTGCCAGGGTAGGTTTAGATTGGATGTTAGGAAAAACTTTGCAGAGACGGTTGTCAGGCATTGGAACGGGCTGCCCAGGGAGGTGGTGGAGTCTCCATCCATTAAGGTATTTAAAAGATAGGTAGGTGTGGTGCTGAGGGACATGTTTTAGTGGTGGTTTTGGCAGGTTAGGCTGAATGTTTGGATTTGGTGATCTGAAGTGTCCCTTCCAACCAAGACAATTCTATGATTCCATGTTTCTAATCAGCTCAATCAATCCCAGTGAGTGGCCCAACATTAGATCGAATGAAATAGGCAAACTTGCTCTGAATTTCCACAATGAAACTGACAGGATAATAGGTTGTCTTTTTTTAAGTTCTTTGAAATATGAGATACAGTGTAGTTTTGTCTGTAACAGTCTCCTTAAAACGTCCTACACTTGTTCAGGGATTTAATAACTTATTGGCAAGCATGTTCTTTTGATTTAATCGTAGAAATGATATAGAACATTTTAAGAAGATGGATGGTATTACAACCTTATTGGAGGTACTTCCATTCTCCTATTCCATTGTGAAAAGGTACTTAGGCCTCACACACTTTGAATATATTTTTTAAAAAAAGAAAATCTGTATGAGACATTTAAGGGACAGACTGCAGTTGCCTAAATGGGAATAGAAAGAAGTTTGGAATTTCAAAATGGATGTTTAAACATGCCAGTCAATGCACTGTGGTGAACCTGCAGTATCTGGAGAGCTATGGTTTGTGGAGCTAAGTTTTTATCAGGACTGCTTTCCATCACTGATGTTTTGGAAGCTATCATATTTGTGACGAGTCTGCATGACCATGCACTGTGCGTCAAAATGTTGTATGGTTGAGAGTCATATGAAATCTACCCTGTCCATGGGCAGCCAATGGGCCAAAGCTCTCAAAGAGGTTACAAGGCAGGAGGTGCAAACTGTAGAGTAAGTTTGGGTTAGGTGGACAGAGGATGCCAGAAGAAACCTCTGGTGTCATCTCCTACTGCATAAGAGGGTTAAGGTTGGCAATCAGTGCTGTATCAGCACAGTTTCTTGTCTGATTGTGACACATCCTCACCACATTTGCAAAGCAGGTGAGCCAAAATCCATCATTGTACCTTAGACAACTGCCTGTCCTCAGGCTCTGCTCACAACAGTTCATAACTGTGGAACTAGAAAAGTCCTAATGTCTATACTACCATGCCCACAGCAATGTCACTTCACAAAAATTTCTTTTCACCCCTGATGGCAAGAGGATGCATCTGGAACACTAGTCTTTGCATACATATTTCTGTGCTTGTGTGTATGAACTTTCTCATTCCATAGAAAATTAACGATCTCCAATTTACCTCGCCCACAACTTCTAGTAATGCTGTCGCTTCTTCAAGTCTTTCTTCATCCCACGTAATGCTATTTTCATAGGATGCTGTGATGACTAGACAGATAAAAAGGAATTCTAGACAAGACATCTTTATCTTTTCAAAGTTCATATATACTTATTAAAACAATTCATGACAGTCCATTCTTTCTAGGAAGTCTGATCAGAACATTACTAAGTGTTAGCAATTATATTAGTTAGCAGTCTTATAGTATTTTAAAGCATCTTTCAGACAGGAAATTAGGGGGTGTTATGTATAGCTTAGGATAAACAGTTGATCACTGAAATTTTCTTTTTTTTACTTACTCTTACTTTCTTCCTGTATGACCTTCTTTCTTAGTTCTTTACAATAGCATAATGAAATACTAGTTATCATTCTATTCAGTAAAATCTAAATAATATACCATAGTTTTCCCTCTTAAAAATGAAAAATGGCAAAATCTGTGTAACAATTGAAAGAAAAAATGTAACAACTCCTTGCAATATGCTGCAGAATAATTTCAGCAAAATATAACACCTGTAGCTATAGATTGAACTTCAATGTGATAGAAGGTGCAGTTATTCTTTCCTATTACAGGGTGTTTACCATGGAGTTCTTTTTATAGTTAAATCACTATGTTCTATAAAAATTCTTTTTTCAAGTCCAAGGTGTACATGGTAAATGATGGCCTTTGCCTCATGGTATTGGATAAATGTCTTTGACTGTATTTTTTTTCTCCAAAATCTCTATCATCTTTTGAACACTCAAGAGTTTCATTTTTTTAAATCTAAAATTATGCCACTTATGTATAACTTTCTTACAAGCACTTTAGCTTATGACTTTTCAGTACTCAGTGGATAAGACATGGAGGCAGAATCACGTATTTCACGACAATCAGGTCTGTCCATTTCCTCTTTTAGACTGACAGTAATGAAAGAAGTGAACAAACTAATGTTACTGTCACTTCATGTCCAATTCAGAGCCAAGCTTCAATAAGTCTTAGCAGTACTCAGCTACAGTGGCTGGAAAGCCGAGATGTTGCAATAGCAAATCAACAACTGTGCCTGCCCTCACTGAATTAATATTCATGACTCTTAAGACTGACTACCCTCATAAAGGATGAAATTAGTACAACTAAAATTGGAATTTGATTCAGACACCAGGATTCCCGTGGTACCTGTACCATTAGGAACTGACAGCCAGTCACCACACCTTTGAGCAGTTTTGCATGTTAAGATAAGCCACTACCATGTCCTTTAAAATTCATAGCTTGTACAAATTATGAAGTGCAAAGGAATACCCTGAATTTTAAAGAACAACTTGCTGCAAAGGGTTTTCACAGATCGATTCTGTGTATATTATATATTACATACCTCAAAAAGTGCAGATTATGGGAAATCATGTGTGGTTTTTAATATATACATTGTCTGACAAAGCTTTATCTTAATTTGTTTTCAGATATTCTTTGGGAGATAAAATAGAAATGTTTTTTACCAGGGAACACCTGCTTTTGCTTAGCCCATAAAGCCATTTACCCAAGATTTTTCTAGCCCAACTCACCTGTGATTTTAGGAGGAATCTGATGGTACTGTATCAGATTTTGGACTCCTCTGTGTTCTGCAAAACCTAGCTCTTGCCCTTAACTCTGTCCCTGTATATGTTCCTTTTAGAATTAATTTAAACATGATTCAGGAAGGTGACGTAAATTTCCAAAAGCAAAAGATAAATATGGTTGCATTTTCATTGTCCTCCAACTTTGACTAATTTTGGTTTTTTCCTTAGCTTGTTACTATAATTAGGAAGGGATAGCAGGTCCACTATTTCCACTTAATGCTGACATACCCTCCGAAAAGGAAGAGTACATAAAGCCTGTTAAAGTTAAATTCTGACTGTACTTAAGTAATATATAAGTAGTGTGTAAGTTATTGTGGAGTTTCTCTATTGAAATGAAATCATCCCTAGGCTAGCAAACTGGTAGCCTAAGTTTTTCATTGTAGGGATTAAATTGTTCACAAAGCTACAAGTGAATCTTTTACTTTTTTACACAACTACATGCAGCTTTAAAGTTCAAGTCAATATTCAAAAACAGATGTAAGCAATAAAAGAAACCAGAGAACCACTGATGAAATCACATATTGTAACAATTCTTGGACAATACTTGAATCTAGTAGACAGTTTAAACTCACAGTTTTTTTATTGTACTGAATCTATGAATCCATACATCAGGATGCAGTTTGGAGTTCTGTCCCAGTAATTCCTGTTCTCATTATGTTTTATGCATTAGCTTTATCAGTGACTGTTTATGCACTTGATTTAAAATTTAATCTACTGGGGCATAACCATTCAGCCTTCTCACTGAGCCTTATTGAGTGGTAAGTAAAGAGCAATTAGAAAAAAAAATTGTATTTTGCATTCTATCCCTTAAAATTCGTTTTGTATAATTACACTCACATCAAATTTCCAAGCTGACTTGCCTCATATAACCTTGAAAGAAACAGAATACTGGCTGTGTATTTTAGTACATTAAAATAAGTATTTCTCTGGATCAGGCTTTATAAAAAAATAACACTTAACAAGTTTTTATTTGCTTTGATGCCTAAAACTTTTTTCCCTGCGGCAATCTTCTATCCTGTATCAATACAGTGTTTTAGAATATTTTATTCACTTTGTAGACTATGCATCCTGCCTTCTTGCCAGAGAGGAGTGTAGATACCTTCCAATGCAATTTATGTATTTTAATGCCTGTAATTTATGATGTGCTTGATTTGTTTTGTTGGTTTCTAAAATCAATCACTGTTTTCTATTTTAGGCCCTTATTTGGGATAGTTTTAAAAATAGCATTCAGTGCGTGCTTTGTCGCCTGTTCTAAAGGCAGCATTTCTTAGCAGTTTGCTGCTGTGGTGGAGACAGAGGATACAAGGATCCCAGGGCAGGTTGCTGCCCATGGGACATACATGCACCACCTCAGACTGGTTCTCTTGTGAAGGAGGATGATGCAGCACCCAGGACAGACCTGAGCTTGTGAGGGTGTGGAAAAGCGTTTGGAAAGCTCATTCCAAAGTCACGGTGTCTTTCATGGTTTCAGAGTCAAATATAGCATCATGATGCGATGACAACAGGCCTTTCATGCCATGCCACTTTCTCTTCCAGCTTATACTCCTTGTCTTTCACTTTTCTGGCACAACATGCCTGTTTGTGCTGATGATGTCAGATGAATGTGCTGTAACCAGCAGTTCTGATCTCAGGAAAAAATCTTTTATTATTCTAAGATTTAGCATTGACAATTGGTGTATTCCACCTCAAGCATAACACATTATTTCACTTACAAGTCTGTACATACACTTACAACTTGAATCACCATTAGTTTGATTTTGGAAGAATTAGGGGGTGATCAGCAGAGCTCAAAAGAACATGTACATCTGTTGAGAAGCGACTGTAGACAAATGGAAATTGTTTATCAGCTCTCTGCTGAGAAGAGTTTTATTAAGAAGAAATAAGAGCCCAAGCTAAGGCAGATGGATGCTTAATTTCATTTTACTGCCAAGGAATTGTGGCTCATAGGTACAAAATTGCACACAGATCTCAACAGAACCCAAACACAACAGTCTGAATCAAGTTTAAAGAAAGAGTTTAATGCTGGGTAACTTTGGACCTTCAAGTTTTTTGTTATTTCTTTAGTTTTCATGGAAAGGATTGATAGCTAGTTCATTCTTACACAACTGTGCTGAGGTCTTTGTGTAATTCTCCCTGCTTATAGCATATAAGGATCTGTCCTTACTACTTTCTGTTTACTAGAGGAGTGAACCTAAGTAGTCTTCCAGAGACAGAGATGACTAAGCCTACAACTCTTCAGCCAGTGAGCATAGTCATGTCACATTCTCAGTATAAGTGAGATAAATGGGAGCAGGCAGCCCCAAATAACCTTGAAAAGCTTCATATTTAGTAGATGAATAGCCTGGTTAAGCTAATCAACTGACTAATCATTTGAGCAATCACAAATTGTTTTGCTATAAACTTCTGCATTTTCAAATTCTAGTTGGCATTTTACGCTTATAAATTGTAATTTATTATTTGTAGTGGTCATAGTGTCTCTACACCCTGAATTATGCCAAACATGCAAACAGATATCTGCCTTCAGCCTGTGATGCTTTTATTGTCTAGAAAGCAAACCAGGTCCATCCATCATACCTCTGTGTTACAGCTTTTCCATCTGAATCTCTCTCATGTTCTACCAAATCTAAAACAAACTGAGGTTCAGAGCATCCCACACTTTAGAGCAAGTAGATTGTCCTTGAAGCATTTTAAAAAGCTTCACAGGACTCAGTGATAAGCACTAGGGAAAATGGCCTCAAGTTTCACCAGAGGATGTTTAGATTGGATATTAGGAAAAATTTCTTGACCTAATGGGTTGTCAATCACTGCAACAGGATGTCCAGAGAAGTGGTTGAGTCACCATCCATGGAGGTGTTTAAAAAACTTGTAGATGTGGTGCTTTAGTACATGGTTTAGTGGTGGACTTGGCAGTGATAGGTTTATGGTTGGACTCCATCTTAAAAGTCTTTTCCAACCTAAATGATTCTGTGATTCTCTGAGCACTTGTGTAACATCTCTGCACTAAATAGGGACAGTGTGTCTGTGTCTGCGGGTCCAGGGGAGCATGATATGGAGCTCATCTGTACTGCTTCTGGCAAATGGGCTAGCGAACAGGAGGATACTGAGGTGGGGCACCCCAAGGCGCCAGTGAGTCATCCAGAAGGCCTGAAACTTTCCCTCATCATTTCAAGCAGGCCATAAATCCCACAGTTCAATGTGCTACAAAGTCAAGGAGAATTATTGGAGTCTGGCCTTCATAATGTATCCATACTGCTCTTCCATGGAGGTGGAGCGATCAGATAAATTTAATGTTTAAGTTATATTTTATACTGTTGTTTTCCTCTGTAAATGAAGCTCCAACATTGCAAATGTCTGGTAAAATTTTATACTGATAATTCTTTGCTAGCTAATGTTATGGCCCTGCAATGCTATTACCACAAAATGCTAATAGGCCTATAGTAATGCAGTTATTACTCAATGTGGAAAAGCACATTGTTGTAATACAACATTGAGTTGTGCCCCTGCAGTTGCTGTGAATAAAAAACAGCCACATTATGCACTACCATGATGACTCTTTAGCACTAAATGTGCAAGGATTTGTTACACTAATTTAGTTAGAGGTTCCTTCAAGTTTCTTTGACCAATCTAGCCTTAGTTCTGTACAAATTGAAGACCTTGTCACTATAGTCTTTCATGACACAACTACGTAAATAAAAGCATGATTTTGAATCATTCTTAACTGTATATAAAATACATATAATTGTATGAGTCAGCATTGTATGATTCAGCATTGAGAACATATTTAAGTCGATTTCTAGTATTACAAATGTACATGTATATATATAAATATAATTGCAAACAATATTATAAGCTATAGAATCAGTTGGTTCTTTGAATATCATCACTTGTACATCATAAATAATAGCTTTTTATGTGAGTTCTTAAAGCACAGAACTGTAGTATTATTGATATAGAGGTATAAAAGCAACAAACTATAATTTAAAAAATCATCTTCATTTTTTCTGTTAGGGTACTCAGAAATAATCCACTGTTTAACATTTATTCTCTTGAAAAAACTCCCAGCATTTTATACAAATGGAACTGAGTCTGGAATACACTGCTAAAATAACAAAGTTGGTTCATATTATTTAGCATGGTAAGACTTCAATGCAAATTAATAACATTAAATCGTTATATATTGCATCACTTGTAGATATCAGAAAATTGGAACAATGTTACAGTCACACTTGACCATGTTCAAATTTGCATAAAAATGGGTACTGTCATTACTTAATAAAAGTAATCTCATGTTTGAGCGGATGGCCTTTTCTTAGGAAAGAAACACATGAATAACCAAAGTAAAAATGCACTCACTTGCTCACCGTGACATATGATGTGAAGGGAGGTGAAAGCACAGTTTACTGGTAGACTTTTTTCCCCAAATACATGTTTTTTATGAAATGAAGAAAAAAAAAATCATATTATCGTCTTACATTTTTATCTCTACACACACACATATATATATATATATATATATATATATACTCTCTCTCTCTCTCTCTCTCTCTCATTCTCTCTCTGTCTCTCTTCTGGTATTGATACAAATTAATGATGTAGGAAAACTTCCAGTCCTAGTCCAATTATGTCACCCATAAATTATTGTCCTTTATAACCTCTCTAGTCTTCCTAAGTCCATAGCAAATGGTCTTTATATACTTGTCACACTTGAATTTCATGAGTCAGTGCTTTTGCAGATCAAGTGCGTGTGGTGAACCAGAACAAATGTAGAGGCTTGAAGTTATGACTTTCAAGGTCACAAATACATAACATGAAAAACATTCTTGAATTTTCAGTCATTGAATCAGTAAGAAATCTATATTCATCATCACTATTATCCTTCCATTTCCTTCTATGTCATAAATGTTAATTTTAGATTCTCACACCCTTGAAAAGGAATTAAATAAAACCCAGTTAGTATTAGAACAGTCAGTTTCTGCACCTAATCCTGCACCTCAAAACTAGTGGAAAATTTAGGATATTTAATGAAAGAATTTAGGGTATTTAATGAAAGCACCAGTGTATAGATAAATCTGTAACCAGCAGAAAATACATAATACTGAGTCCTGAAAAAAATTTGAAGCAACTTACACAAAATACAGGGTTGGGGTTTTTTTGTGGACTCATCTTAGAATCATAGAATCATAGAATGGTTGTGGTTGGAAAAGACGTTCAAGATCATCAAGTCCAACCATCTATCCAGCCCTACTAGGTCCAGCACTAGACCATATCAATAAGTACAACATCTACTCTTCTTTTAAACACCTCCAGGGATGGTGACTCAACCACCTCCCTGGGCAGCCTTTTCTAGTATCTAACAACCCTTTCAGTAAAGAAATTTTTCCTAATATCCAAGCTAAACTTATCCTGACACAACTTCAGACCATTTCCCCTTGTTTACATAATATGATATAAACTGTGACCCAATCTTGGTTGGAATCTCTGTGCATTAAAGTCAGAACTGTTTTAGAAAAGGTTATTAAATGTCTACAAATAGCAGTTCGCTTTTGCTATAATGAAGAATAAGGAAAAAATGCCAGTGCTGAAGACCTTCCATTATATTAAAACATTTATGGTCTTGGATCATATGCCAATATTAATAAAAACATCTTTTATTTTAACTTTTTTTAAGAAACAAGAGTTTTTGAAAAAATTATATACATAGTAATGTGTTTTACAAAAACTCTTTAGTAATAACAAAGCATAATTTTGCTAAACAAGAAATTTTTAAAATTTAAAATTCTACATTTCAATTATATTTAATTACAGAATCACAGAATCACACAATTAAAATCACACAATTAAAATTTAACAGAAATTAATCACACAAAATTTAACAGAAATTGAAAACCATTCATATATTTTATAAATGCTTATGGTTATCTTTATCATTGAACATGAACAATGACTCATTTTTCAAAAAATCAACATCCATGTACAGTTTTCACCTGTTATAATCCACATGACAGAAACTACTGTTGCAAACTATTTATGGCCAAAGAAAAAGTATTACCTGCCACTGTTAGATATTTTTATTTTATGAGCAATACTTCTACTTTTAAAAATAATTTTAGAAGGAAAAATGGGAAAAAAGTATATTTCATATTGTATTAAACTGTCTTCAGAACCCTGAATACATAAAGTTAGTCTGTAACTTAGATTATAAAAAGGGAAACTGAGAAAAAATCAACACAGGGTTAAAGAATAGCAGATATTTATGTTTACTTTTTTTGAAGCATGCCAGCTCTATTTTGAAGTAGGAGAATATTACTTAATAAAGCAGCTGAAGTCTGGAGACTAAGCCATGCAGCTGTACATAGGAGGAGGAGAATAGAAGGTGGTTTTACCCTACTTAAAGTAGTGAGCACAACAGAATTGTGACTAACTCAGAAGTATTATCCTTTTCCTGCACACAGTAAGGCCAACACAGCCTTCCTCAATGCTTCCCAACTCATTAGATCCAACAGTTCATTTTTAACCTGTAATGGTAGTTAGGTATAAGGGTGGTAAACAACAGAGAACCCAATTTCAGCATCAAGAAATAAATGGAAAACTTAGGAGACATAGTGTAAGCAATTCATCACCATACTGTTGCACTGTCTGCTAAGTACTTGTAAAACTAAGGATACTTCAGTATCTGAGAATTGCCTCAGGAGGTTGGGATATCCATGGGAGGTATTAAAATAGGTTATAATAGCTTTTGAGCTCATTGCTTCTTCTGGGGACTCCACAGGACTAGTGTGAGCATTCACAGTGAAAAGTGACCGAATTGTCAAAGTTATAGTCACAGGACACTGTCCTCACACCCGATACTAGCCTGGCCCAGTTGCAAT
Organism: Porphyrio hochstetteri; assembly: GCA_020800305.1. NCBI lineage: Eukaryota > Metazoa > Chordata > Aves > Gruiformes > Rallidae > Porphyrio > Porphyrio hochstetteri. The sequence continues at coordinate 215,113,645 of CM036905.1, read as the reverse complement.
CTCCTGGATGTCTCCATTTGACTGATAAACGTTTTTCATCTTCAAATATGAATGCAGTCTTGTCTTGCAAGGGAACCTCCTAAAACTCATGCAGCCATGAGATCCCTGCATATTTCGTAAACTGCCACCTAGGGATTTGAATTTTTCAGCTCTAGAAACCTTCCCATAGACTTCTAAGGCAAACACAATCCCCCAAGGCACTGTGTTTCTAAGAGATCCTGCTCACCATAAGTGGAAACAGACAGTAGAGAAGTATAGAAAAATACATTTAATACAGTATTGTGTTCGTAAGCACTGTGTGGTCTATTATTTACCCATTTAATAGTTTCTAAGTCATTGCCTTGTAAACAGAAATTATTTAATGTATGCATATTAATGCACATACATGTCAGGAAAATAATTATCTTGCATACATTTAAGTACTGGATGCATTAAAACCAGCTTGCACTGATAAGAGGAGAGAACACAAGAGCTATGAGGCCTTTCTCATTGACAATTTCCAGTTAATATTTGATATAACTTTAAAACAATGCCATATATCACAATAGATTAGGAGTGAAATTAATACTTTAATTGTTGGCTGTAGTTAAATGGTGTCAAACTCACATACCATGTCTAATTTCCTATTAACTGCTTACCTGTAAAAACAGTCACTACCTAACAGAAACAGGTTTGCATTGCAGAAAAACTGAGTGAAGAAACGCTGTATAAATTAGGGTTGATGTGGTACCTGTTAGCATGTTGTCAGCATTATTGCTGCCTTCAAATGAAGGCAAAAGTTGAAGTTAGTAGAACTTCTTCCATCCTCAGGTAGATAAATATTTGCTATAAATTTTTGTCTCTAGGAAGAGGAAAAAATACCAAATCATCTAGATACATATAAGTCCAGTGCTGGCTGCACAGGATATGAAAATTTCTGTTACTGGGGTTAAAATTCATGAACCAAAATTTTCCCTGTACTTTACTGGTTCACGACAACTGTGCACACATATATGCACTGATAAAGGGACTTTCATGTGAATTATTCATTGAAGTTATAACATGGTGTTTCCATAATATATTTTTTTATTGTTGCTTAAGCCCCCAAATTAAGGAAACACCTAAATACAATCAATCAGTTCTGTAACATGGCCTGGCCATTAGAAAAGAAAGAATTGTCAGTATTATGGGGTCTTTTTTGTGTATCTAATGTATTTGTAGAAAAATACAGAGCCTTGGGAAATTCTTGACAATTTCCTCCCCATCCACATTAGATGCCTGCAGACTGCTGAGGCTCCCAGCGTCATACAACAACAGAAAACACCATTGTAATTGTCTTTGTAACATAATGCATTCTGATTACCTATGTACAGCAATTATATAAAATAACAGAGCTGTTAACATGCTATCACTGAGCCACAGAACTCATGTGAATAATTTATGTAGAAGGAAGTAGAAAAGATCACACTCTTAATTAAAGGTAAACTCTAGAACATTCTCAGAGGGTAACCAAAAATTAAAAAAATACATCAGTGATTCCTTCTTTCACTTTACTTTTGCATATATACATAATATATGTACTCAGCTCTGGTGAGGCTGGACCTCAAATACTGGGTTCAGGTTTAGGCCCCTCACTACAAGAAAGACATTGAGGCCCTGGAACATGTCCAGAGAAGGGCAACCAGGCTGGTGAATGGTCTGGAACACAAGTCTGATGGGGAACGGCTGAGGGAACTGGGACTGTTTAGCCTGGAGAAGAGGAGGCTGAGGGGCCTTATTGCTCTCTCCAGCTACCTGAAAGGAGGTTGTGGTGAGCTGGCAGTCAGCCTTTTCTCACAGATAACCAGCAATAGGACAAGAGGGAATGGCTGCAAGTTACACCAGGGGAGGTTTAGGTTAGAAATGATGAGAAAGAGTTGTTGGGCATTGGAAGGGGTTATACACAGAGAGGTGGTAGAGTCACAGTCCTCAGGGTGTTTAAGGAAAGGCTGGCTGATGTACTTAGGGACATGGTTTAGTAAGTAATGAAGGTGGTAGGGGGATGGTTGGACTAGATGATCTTGGAGGTCTTTTCCAACCTTAATGGTTCTGTGATTCTGTGATAACTACGGCATTTCCCTTTTTCTCAGGGGGTACTGAACATGTGATTCTTGCCTTTCTCTGTTTAAAGAAAATCATGCATATGGCTTCTTATACCATGTAAAACTGTTACTTTTGTTTTGTTGGATTATGTGTTTTATTAAGAAAGAAATATGCATAGGCTAGTATGTAATTGATCCTAGATTTTACACAAAATAGTTGAATGTCTTACCAGCTTCCTTAAATCAAGAGAGCTATCAGATGCATGGTTTTTCTCTTCAGAGGGACAAATTTATTCTGCTAGAAGTGCACTGTTTTCTTGTCCATCTCTTCTGCCTTGGGAGTTTAAGCTGTTTTCTCATTGTACCATATCCAGATCAATAAAGGCTTTAAGATAAGGACTGAGTTGTTCAGACGGTTGTCTGTAGGGCATAGTGTTGAATAATTACACTGTGTTCCCAAGAGCTTTCATTATCTGAATCCAGGTGTGTCCAGGTTCAGACTTTGCAAGACATTTCTGAAGACTAATATCTTTAAGCCCCTGTCAACTGTATTTCTCAGCTATCACTACTGAAAAGGCAAAAAGGTACTTTATGTACCTCTGCCCCCCATTTCAGCACTTCAGAACAGCCAGTCCAGTAAAGCTATTTGTTCTTTTCTTGCAATTCAAGGGCCCAGTCTTTCAAACAAGACATGAACTCTGGATGAAAGCCCATAGAAATGAAAGTCCTTCCACTGACTTAAAAAGATTTTAGGACATTGCAGAAGTGCCTGATATTATTTTGATTTGAAACTGGAATGGTACATCCAGCAGTACATCATTATAAAAATTAGGTCCCAGGTTTACTAATGATCATAGGCTAAGCTAATATGATCAGATTTGTCAGAGTTTAGAAGAACTAACATATTAAGGACAAGAAGCTTTTTCTTGCAAGTGACAGTGCAAATGTTGGTATTTGTTTCTAAATAGCGTATCAACGCTGAACAGCAAAAGCTTTGTTATTCAAATATAGTCTGTCTAAGATCTGGCTGATTAGTCCCTTTTCTTTTTAATGTAATTTCATTGAGACTAGAGCATTTCATAAGAACATACCCATTTTAATTACCTTTTCCCTCAGGACATGATTGCATTAATTTTTTACTTTCGTTTCCTATTGTGATTTACTTAGTTCTGCTAACACTTTTAATGTATTCATATATTTTCTCTTTAACAGTTTGTATTCTAATATTTCAATATTGTAAAACATTTTTCTGGATAATTTGCTCAAACTTTATTCAGTGAAATATTTTTAACTTCTTTCTTTTCATTTTTAAATCCAGAGTACTGTATAGAGAATTTCTAACTCTGAGCATTGAGAATTCTTTTTTTACATTTACAAGTGTGGTGGGTGACCCTGGCTGGAGGGTAGGTGCCCACCAAAGCTTCTCTATCACTGCCTTCCTCAGAAGGACAAGGCGAGAGAAAATATATGATGAAAGGCTCATGGGTCTGGATAAGGACAGGGAGAGATCACTCATCAGTTACTGATAAGGGCAAAACAAACTCAACTTGGGACAATTAAATTAATTTATTACCAATCAATTCAGAGTAATGAGAAATAAAATCAGATATAAAAACACCTTACCCCCACCCCTCCCTTCTTCCTGGGCTCAACTGCATTCAAGTTACAAGTACATGTCAGCAAACCTGCTTCAGCATGGGCTTCTCTATCTATGAGGGCACCCATCCTGCAAGGAGCCTGCTTCAGCTCAGGCTTCTCACGGGGTCACAGCTTCCTTCTAATTCATCCGCCAGCTCCAGTGTGAGGTCCTCATTGGGCTGCAGGTGGAATTTCTACTCCTCATCATCTTCCATGGGCTGCAGGGGGACAGCCTGCCTCACCATAGACTTCTACATGAGCCGCAGAGGATTCTCTGCTCCGGTGTCTGGAGCCCCTCCTCCCCCTCCTTCTTCACTGACCTTTGTTTTTTTTTTCCCCTTCTGAACTCTGTTATCTCAGAGGTGCTGCCACCATCACTGATGGGCTTAGACTTGGCCATGCCTGTGTCAGGTCCTTGTTGGAGATTGCTGGCATTTTCCCCATTGGACAAAGGGGAAGCTTCTAGCAACAACTGTAAAAGTATACATTTAGGAAAACACTGATAACTTTATCCTCTGAAGCTGACTTCACATTAATAAATGGGATGGCTTCTTTTTTCTTATTATTGAAGACTGGTATTTATTAAGTGGCACTGCAAGCACATGAGCAAAGCTCTGATTGCCACTTTGAGATAACAGGGCTTTGTTTTAACTTGCTTCTGTTTTGTAGGTGAACATGGGACACTTATTTTACCATATATCTATTTTATCTCGCAACATAGACTTATACAACTGACTTCTAAAATGCAGTCCTTTTAGCTAAATTAGTGAAAAGACTACATAAGACATTTAAAACTGGTTTAATCTCTATTTAATATTTAATTTGTACATTCAGATTTTATTACTAATAACCTGAATCTCTTAGCCATGTTTTCAGTAGCAATACCAAAGTTCTGACAGAACTGGGTTCCCCCTGCAGTAACTTCTAGTCTGAGACTGAATCGTGGGTGCTGCAACATTTCATAAGAATTTCATTGAAATCACACCCAAAGACTGTTGTCCACTATTGTCTCAGTATTGCATTTCTAAAAATTAGGATGCTCTAGTGGTTAAACCCCACATTATTACTGATACTCTCTGAAAGAAATTATCACAGCTTGTTGAGATTCTTCAAATAGCAGTGAGAGGAGGCTGCTACTGTACAGGATATAAAATTCAGTTATTTGCAGAAGTTTTTCAAAATGGCTTTTACATCCCATAAAATATAAGAAAGCTCATTGTCACTGTAATGCTACTTGTACCTTACAGAACTGACTGTGACCAAAAAAAATAGGAATGTGCTCTTTACTTCATGTGAAATGTGTTAGGAACCCTTCACAGACCCCAAACCTTCCATCCTTATTTATTTTATACTTCACCTCAACTTGTTTGCATTAAGACTGTTAAACCCATCTTTGGCACCATAACGGGTTGCTGAGTGACAACTACACATTTGCTCCAAGTTAAAAATCTCCTTGCACAGCCGGTGTTGTGTATACGAGCCTTTGTGTAAATAAGAATCAGGTTCAAGGTAATGAAGAGTTAGATATCACTGTCTTCCTTTTTTTCTCCTTTCTTTTAACATACATTTAATAAATTAAGACTATTAGGTTTCACCTGCTGAGGTCTGATTTCAAGCCATTAACATCCAGAAAATAAATTAGCTTTTTGAAAACTCATGAGAGAAACCCAGTTCAAACAATCCTTCCTTCCACATAACCCATTTATATGCAATCGAAATCCATTGTTTTCACAGAGCTGATAATAGCTTTTGAAATTATAAGCTGATTGCAGTCCTACAGGAGGCAGCAAATAGTGGGTTATTTGTATACTGTTTTTGAAGAGCAATCTTGGGAATGTCCAGCAACACAATTTTCCATCATTAGCCCTGTGGCTGCCCTGTGGAAAACCTCTGCTTCCCACCTACACATATCTAAGACTTCTACTAACATCCCAGTGGCATGCTTGAATGCCAAATTCATAGTTAGATTTTCACATCTTTAAACAACTAGTAGATGTTTTCTAGTCACTTTGTGCTTATAGGGGAGTGCAGCAAGACGACAAAACTTGTGGGCTGTAGGAGCAAGAGCATCACACCAAGGACAAAAGTAGCTGCTTGTCATTCTCAGTGAGGTTCCTGCCTCCATGCACCACTTCCAAGGAAACCTTCCTCCTCCCCATAGTTAGTATGGCTTAGCAATTTCATTTGGCTGTGCAAAATGCTTCTTTGCCCTCCCCATTTCTGTGTGCTTACCAATTCCACAGGTCTTTCTGGTCCTAAAATGTTGTAGGCCATGACTATGGGAAATGTTTATGGCCCCTCTGCACACAGATTTCCTTTGATGAAAGTGATGTGCAAAATTACTTTAAAATTTCTTAAAGTTGTCTTTTACCTGGTGATTTTTAATAATGAAGGTATGTTTTCTGTTTCCTGTAGCAAAGTATTATGTATTACCATGAAAAATATTTCATTGTGGAGTGGAATTATTTCTTTAGGCTTTAAATGCAGTTTCTCAGAGTCCTTTTTTAACAATTTTATTTTAAGTAAACTGCAACCCACCCATGTTCCCTTTACTAATAATGTCCTTGTTCTCATTCTAAATTGCAACGTAGTGCTGGTGATTATATCCCCAGTAAGATTCTTGTCAAACTCAAGTGTAAATAGACCTTGAAGAAAAGGAAATGCATTGACCAGAACTTAAAATGTCAACTTTGCTTTGTGTGCAGATGGTGATGGATTTTAATTTTTTTTTAATATCACCTTGCCAGTTCCCTGTCAGAAGAACTACAAAGCTGTGTAGTGAATGGACTCTGTTTTGCATGCAAAGATGCTACTGTGATGTATCCACTGATGTACACTGCCTACCATTAAAAAGCCCTAAATTTCAATTCATTTTATTGATTTACTTTGCTTCCTTAAAAATGAGTGCGACCATATTCATATTTTCAATAACTTGGGTCTGAACCACGTGCATGGCCTTAGGGTGTTGACTACTAGAGGACTTCTTTCTCTCTTCCCCTGAGCCTGAGTGAAGATTTTTCCATGACTGAGCATTAGCATATGATTTGGAGGCTTGCTCTCAAATCCTTGCATTGCCATTGATTTTTTGGATAATAAGGATTGCAGAAACAGGTATTAACGCTAGCCTAGTAATGCCTGGCATCGGGCTGTAGCCACTTAGTGGGACTTTCTAGGGCTGCAGATATGGACCTTTCCTTTTAATTTTCTCAGGAGAAGCAAGATTTTTCAACCTTCAGAAGACACTGGAAAGTAGCTTGTTATCCCCCAGATAACAAGAACTGAATTATATTAGAGAACAGTAGAGTCTCATGGGAATCTTGTTATGGGACTTGTTCCCGCCATAACCTTTACTTTCAGATTGAAGCATTCTTTTTCATGTTTAGCTTGGAAGAAAAATAAAGTTAACATATAGAAAACAAAATAATAAGTGAAATTTAGTTCTCGAAAGTAAGTGCTCGTACATGCCCCACACTTGTTCCTGCTTTTGCAACCCTCAAAGGTCTTATAAGTATGAGGATGTGAGATGGAAAATGTGAAAATACTGTTATCCATACTGATCCGAAAATAATATCTGTTCTTCCCATGCTGGAAAACATGAAGAAATGAGTTGAGTTCACTGACAGAGGATGCCACCTTATGGAAATAATTTCTGTAAATGAAATAATTTCATCTGGTGAAGCTGGTTTTCCTGCCAAAATATTTACTTACAGTAAGAAGGGTGCTTATCCTGATGCTGCTTCTGATATCTACAAAACTGTCAAACCTTTCATTTGTCAATGTCCCAGAGAAAATTTTGAATAAATACCATTGATAATAGCAGAAATGTGCAGCAGAAGACACAGGTGGATTTACACCTGTAATGGATATAAGTAAAATTGAGGTAAATTATGATTACAGCATCTTATTTCATGTAAAGAAATCTGTTTGCTACATCATCTGAGTTGCTAGTTCTCAATATCACCACCACAAAGCTGAGAAGGGAGCTTGTCATTGTGCAGTGAAATATCTTTCTGTATGAATAAAGTTAGTTCATTTGGTCACCATGAGCCCACTCAGCTAGTAGGAATCTTGAATAAGCCAGTTATTCTGTGCTTCAAGTTTGGCAATAATAGCATTCCTCTTCCCTATAAAGAACACTGTAAATGTCTTAGTGGAACTGTTTTGGCTATGACAGTGTAGTCTTCTCTCTGCCTAAGAAATTATAGCAAACCAAGAAAGACAGAAAAATTGCAGCTGACATCCCCAATGACTTTTCATTTCAAATTCAGTAAGATAAATTTACTAACACCCCTTTAAAGCCTTTTTTAATGCTGTTTATTACTGATGTCTACACAGGTGTTCTAGCGCAAGCTGAGACTGACAGCTTATGTTACATCGTATTGTGAATATCTATTTGTGTGCATGTACTCACAGTCAAGAGTTCTGTTGTAAACCTTGTACTGCAGCTCTGTAAGTCAGAGAGAGCTATAACATTTCCTTGAAAAGAGAGACTCTCCCTCTTGCTGTTTTGGGAATCTTATGTACACCAATCATGGACCTCTCTGACCTTGTCTGTTTGCATCAATGATCAATTTTTTATATCTCCCCCCTTCTTAGAGTTGACAAAGGCATTTTCAGATTTTCCACTTTCATTTCCTTCTGTTCCTATGTCTACACATAATGTTGACATATTTCAATTCTTCAAGCCCTTGCTTTCCTTCTGCAGCTCCCCAGCCTCCTCAGAGTTTGTTTCTGCAATTATATATATCAACATTCCCAAGAGCTGCACGGTCCATCCAGCCACCGGATCACGAGCTGTTTATGAAAGATTGTATTGAATAAAAGGAAATGGAGTGTTATCTATTTTTGTTTTTTCCATTTTGGAACTCTCTTTGGCCATTTGTGTTTGTGAGATTTCTAGCCTTTTTTTTTTGCTTGATGACGATGTTCTTCTTATCATAGAATAGTAGAATGGTTAGGGCTGTACAGGATGTTAAAGATAATCAAGTTCAAACCCCCCTGCCATGGGCAGGGACACATTTCACTAGACCAGGCTGCTCAAGGCCCCATCCAATTTGGCCTTGAACACTTCCAGGGAGGGGGCAGTCACCACATCCCTGGGCAACCTGCTCCAGTGCTGCACCACACTCTCAGTGAAGAATTTTTTCCTAATATCCAATCTAAATGTCCCCCCTTCCAATTGAAAACCATTCCCCCTCATCCTATCACTCCATGCCTTTCTAAAAAGCCCCTCCCCAGCTTTCTTGTAGGCCACTTCAGGTACTGGAAGGTGGCTATAAGATCTGCCTGGATCCTTCTCTTCTCCAGGCTGAACAAGCCCAACTCTCTCAGCCTGTCTTCATAGGAGAGGTTCTTCAGCCCTCTGATTATCTTCGTGGCCTCCTCTACACCTGTTCCAACATTTTCATGTTCTTCTTATGTTTGGGACTCCAGAACTGGACACAATACTTGAGGTGGGGTCTCACAAGAGAAAGTAGAGGGGCAGAATCACCTGCTTCACTAACAGTTGAGGTACTCTGTGCTGCTGATGTAGAATTCAAAAATGTTCAAACCCCCTCCCCTCCTTTATTTTGTGGGGGGAAGTCTTCCACACCCCACTCCCTCTCTAGGATGGCTTTTTCTTACTGATCTTTGCACGTCTTGGAGGTATCTCAGGCAGTGCTGGAGGGCTGGAGCAGGTCAGAAAGCAGCATAACTCATCCATGTATGTAAGAGGGTTGACAGCACAGGAAACCTCCCTCCATTAGCAGTGATCATTCATTCAAATGATGTTGATCACAAATGGATATACTAGTTGGACAGAGCACTATCTGGGGATTTTCTAATGAACCGCAGGAAATTAAGAACATATTTTCCACAGAAGAGGAAAGTTCTCCATTCAGTGGTTTCTGCATATCCGGAAGAAAAGATCTGCCATCAATATTCAGCTCACCCCTTGTGTTCTTAGTCAGCTAAAATGGCCATTTATTCAGGGAGAGGGAATTGGTTTCACTGAATATTTCATGTTATTTAAATTAATTGTCACTGTGATAGCTTTTGCAAAGCACCTCACACAAAGGAATGAATGCAAACCTTTAGCTGTTAAGCCTGTGCATCTCACCTTAGACTTGTCAAATTCTGTGAAGCGGGTTTCGCTGAAAGTGACAAGGCTAAAGGAATAGAGTGATTCTTATGACCAGAAGTGTGTGCTGCATTTCTCCACTTAATGAATTGTAGGTCATTTAACTAACTCAGAAATAATTTAGCCCCTCTTTAAAATTCTTTTGAAAGTTGGAAAGAGAGAGATAAGAATAAGTGTGAGGGAGGAAAAAGAAACTGGAACAGTCAGCTGCACTTTGAGGATATGTAGGGATTCCCTCATCCTTGAGGGACATGTGAGTTTTAACATCATCCCCAAACTCATTTTTTGTTTGTTTTGCTTATAATTCTGTCTTTGGTACTTAATTGGCAGACAGATTAGAAATGCTGAAAGATAGAGATATATTTAACTTAATAGTAGACACTCTGTGCCCAAATGTTTGCCCATTTTTTTTCCATATATATTAAAATTATATTGTTATCCCTTCTTGATGTTCAAGTCCAATTAATAGTACTATTGTCTCTTCTAAAGCTTCTTAATCTCTAACTTCAATATATAGAAATCTAAATTAGGTACATTAAAGGGTATTAGGGTGAAAATATTTATTGAATGGCCTCTTGTTTGTGGGCAGGGAATAAACATAAAATTAAATGTGCATGAATATGTATATATATCAGCTGCTTATTTGATTTGATGCAACTCCAAGTTAGCTGAAACTATTATAAAATATTTTACTTTTTAGAAATACTTCAATGGAATGTATCAATCTTCATTAATTGTCTCAAAAGTAATTAAAAGCACACTTGCAAACAAACAAAGTATTGCATTTCAAGTCTTCCTTTCAGTTTTGCTTTGCATTATGTGTTAACTTGTATTATCTTAAAAACTGGCACTCTGACTGAAGTAAAACAGTTGATTGATATGCTGATTTTCTTTAGCCTTTTTTTTCCATGAAATTCTTCATTTGATTCACGATGACAGCAGCTTTAGCGGTTTTTGAAATCGTAGAATTTCATGTGAAACCCCTTTGAGTAGCAGTATAAATAAATACAAACATTGGCATCAATTCCACTTGGAATATCTTTTGGGTTTTATCCTTTTCATGGTCTTTTGGGAGTTTTCTGACTACATTTTCTTACTGATAACAAGTAATCTAAATTCCTCATCCTACTAATGAGGACCAAATGTTGATTTCTGATACATTCTAAAAAGACAGCAAACATATAAAAAATACACAAGTACATGACAGAATAGAAATGTCAGATGTAAACTCACTTTAAATATTCATGTTTTGAATATTTATCCTTTTTTCAGTGGTTTATTTTAAAATAAATTTAAATAAGGTACTTGGCAAGGGCACCCAGATTTATAGTACACAAAGAAGGGGTCATGTTTATTGTATAGAACTGTAAATATGTGCCACATATAGTCTGTTTCAATTCAGTGGTTTTTTACCTAAAAGTACTTCTGAGGAATATGAAGCATTCTGAGGCTGGAACAAGGAACAGAATGGGTCCAGCATATGTGATTAGACACTTGTGCATATGACACTAGCTAGTATAGCTGGCAATATATATCTAAAGTGCAGGTGTTCAAGTTATTTCACTGGCAGGCTAAATCTGATTGCACACAGAAAATGTCAGTAGGTATGGAAAGGTGTTGGGAAGTGCAGACATCTGACCTATTTCCAGGTGAATGCTGCGCACTTGCAAATGAGAAGCACTGATTTTCAAAAGTTAGTGAGATGGGAGGAATTCCAGAACTGCAAATTTGTATGCATTAAGCATAATAACTAAAGCACTTCAAACATTTTGGTACAGCAATTTGATGCACTTCACTTGGAAAACATTGGCTTCAACAAAGTACTTCAGAAATTTTGACAACAGACTTTGTCTTGTTAATGTGTATTTTGGGGGGCTGACACATAAACTTTTTTAAGGGATAAATACTGAAATTTGTCATAAATACAGTGAAATAAGATCCTATGTTTCTAGCTGTTAAACTATTGCAACAATATTTTTCTTTAAAAATGAGGACAGCCAGTACAAAAGTGAGGTATCATCCTACATTTGTTCAGACAACTAGAGCGCATCTCATAACACTAGTTAATCATCTGTAAAAGAAACTCTTCAAAACATTTCCTGCTGCACCATTTAATCATCATTTTTGTGGTTAAAAATGTTAATAAGGCCACACTTTTAATAGGCTAATAAAGCTGAAATGTGTCTATGAGAACACAGACGTATAGGGCCAAAATATTACTGGCCACTGGGATTTGACTAATGCTATGTTCAACATTGAGTCTAATAGTTTGCGTGGTAGCAAGGGAAATTAGGTGGCACAGCCTTTCCCAAGAGAGCTGCAGAAGAACCAGGCTAATTTCACACTACCTGGAGATTATCAGTTTTCAAAATATACAGATCTAAGTTCACAACAAGTTGTGGCAATTCCCACAGAGGCACTTTTCACTTTGGTGTAGACATGTAGCAATTAGGAGAAAATGCCAAGTTGCTACACAGAAAAATAAATACACCTCCCAAGGGGGAGCTTCTGGGTGAGGTTTGCTAGTGCCAGTATCTCAGCTTTTGGGTAGTTGGTGACAAGTGTGTGGCACCATTAAAGGGCAGTCCACCCCTTCCTGAGCAGCAGAGACGAGATGAATCACTCAAAAAGGTGCATTTTCCGTGGTGTGGATAGTCATTCACACAGTTGTGATTAATGTTTGCAGAAATTTGCTCATGCAGAGAAGTTTTATAAATAGTAAAATGTGTTTTTCCCACTCTATACATGATAGTCTGATGTGAATAATGTTATATATATAGCCACTGACTTTTAGATCAGCAATCCAACTGCAACAAAGGTCAACAACAAGTTAAAGGCATGCTCACTCTCTCATTGTCAGGATAAAAATGAGCTGTAGCTCTCAGTTTGGTTCCCAGGGAGCATTTCTTCTCCTCAGTAGAAAATCACAACTCCAGGCTCAATAAATTGTTTTCCTTCTTGGTATTATCAGCTAAGCAGCAGAGGATTGACAGACAATGGAGAGTGACATGCTTGCTCTTGTAAATGTGGTTTATACAGAGGAAAAGATGTGGTTTCTACAAAAGAACTTTTATTTGGGGGAGTTTGCTACTTAATCAAAAAACATACAAAGACATCGACCTTTCGCTATCCATATAGCACTTAGTTAAGTCCTAAGAAAGATGGATAATGAATAAGCAAATAGCTCTAAATAGGCCATATTCCCAGATGGATGCTGCAGATCTGAGGCCAACTGTACACATAGAGCTCTGGAAAATATTTATTTATATAATCAATCAATCCATTTGTTGGGTCAGGACTTACAAAACCCTCTCTACCTAATAATAAAACTGCTGTGTCTAGACCAAGCTATTTGCTTGGGATTGTCTCTGTTTTGTTTTGGGTATCATTTTATAACACTGTCTTTTATTTCAATGTTAACAGTGCCTCATGATTGCCTTATGATCTGGGCTGAATCTAATTTTAACCAGGATGGGTTTTGCTTTGTCCTCATTTTCTAATAATTAAGAACAACAGAAAATGTACCATGACATTGTTATTCACCTGACAGTCATTTATGCAGCCTTCCTGAGACCAAAGGTGTTTGGTTTATTTTCTTTGTGATATTTTGTACAAGAAGTTTACTTCCTCCAGCTGAAAATGTAAAGTGAAAAAAAGGTTGTTACAATATCCAGACTTTTTCAAATAGAAATTCTTAATGAATGCAGTAGGGATTTAACCTTTTAATTAAGCATTACTGCAAGGAAGGATGGCTTTGAATATTGGTAAGGTCAGTGTGCAAGAAAGAAATTTCTTATTGCTTCAGAGATTACTTTGCTAATTTCTAAAGCATTCGGGTTTCTCCTTTGTCTTCCTCTGCTTTCTGCAATTACAGAAGCAACCTGAAACCTCATCAAGAAAGGCTCAAAATGCTGTAGAATTCAACACAAAGACAGGCAGACACAATGGTGTGACACAACAGTTGTATCCAACAAGAATCAGATGATAACTTTCAAAAGCAATGAAGTTTGATGTGTGCAGACTGAGAGGTGTAGAATCTTGATTTTCAAGGAAATGGACTGATAATCAATTTCCATCTAAATCTTTGTCTTGTGCCCAGAGAGTTTTCTATGCCATATAACATAAATTTGATTTTTCTAGTATTTTTTCACCTCTAAAGGACTTTTCATTTACTTCATTTTCACCTCTAAAGGACTTTTACATTGCTAACCATGCCTGATACCCACTATAACATGACACAAGACCAACACCTGACCATTTAGGCATGGACTCGAGTTTATGTCTGCAGAGACTCAGAGCCCAGTTGGCTTGTTGAATACATGAGAGCTCCAGATCACTTAAAAATAAAAAAAAAAGCCTATTATTCCAACATGTCTACAGAAGGAGATTCCAGAATAACATCTCCAACAAAGAACCATTGTCTCCATCCAGCAGAGTAATTACTGGCTGATTTTCACATTTAAGTTCAAACGTGAAAAATGCTTACATGTCCAAACAGGACACAGAGGACACAGTCAAATTTAGGTGCCCAGATTTAAAACCAGTTCTACACAAAGCAAAAAGTCTCTGCATGTATCCCTTCCTTTCCTGCAGTTTTGCCAACTACCTGCAGTTCTATTCACCATGAGCAACTTGATCCAATCTGATCCATTGGACTTGAAAAGCAAAGGAAGGCAGTTCTTGGCAGGCCTGCTTGGCCTTTCAGCTAATATAGGTGTAGTACCTTTATTAGTTGATTTTTAAATAAAATAAGTAGTGGCGGTGATAAGCGGTTCCCTCTTAATTCCAGGTAAGGTATGGCCCCAGTAGTGGTGAATTCGTTCCCTCTGTGGGTTCAGAGGATGTAATCCCAAGAGATTTTCCCATTACATTAAACTCGGTGTGCCTGCCAGTAGTGCTGTTTAATGGGATACTGTCTTCCTGCCCAGCTCCTTACCTGGCAGTAATTTTACCTTGATGTGTTGCCATCAGATCAGTCCCTGGAGCCATAAATTCCTCAAATCATTACTGAAGCTCGTGGAGAGCTAGAAATACTGATTTTGTTGATACCCTCAGCAAAACAAATATTCCCTGGTTTATACAATGTCTTCAGGTTTGTCTGAATTTTGCTTATAATGACAGCTATTTTGCCTGCTTGTGCCTTAACCACAGCTTTATTATAGTAGCTGAAAGCACAGATTATTTGGCTACTACTATGCTGTACTGAAAAGCTGTAGAAGACCCAAAGGTCCAAAGCTGCTTTGGAACTGTTGAGCTTGACTCTTACAGGTGTCAAACACATGCAAAAAACACCTGACAAAAATACATTTTGCTGGCCTATTGAACACCCAGTAAAAATGTGCTAAATCCATCTTTTTGTTAGTAAATATTCATAGCTTTTAAAAGAGGAGACTAATAAAAATAGTAGATGTTTGGAACTTGTAATCATTTTTTCAGCACCAACTAAAACTGGTAGAAAAAGAACATTATCTTCTGAGATGATGGTTTGGGTTCATCATTGACAACAGTAAGATTATTTTTCAAGTTTATATACACAGAACATTTTTATTTTTATTTAAGAAAAGACAATTTTCCACAAACTCTGAAAAATTCAGTACTTCTCTCTATACCTTCTTCACAGTAGAAGAAGCAGGAATGCTATTAAAATTTATGAGGTTTTATTATGTGTATATACATTGTGTTCAAAGAACAGCTAAGGGTTATAAAGTTAACCACTCAGATTTAGGAAACACAAGAATTAAGATGGTCTAAGCAATTTTATTTCAGGCCCTCTGTGGCCATATATATTATAATGTAGCATTGGTAATATAACTCAAATATATTTTTAATTACACAGTTATTTTTGTTTCACAGGCCCTCTGCTTCTTTCAGTCACATAGAGTGGTATTTCATATCACATTTTACATTCAACATATGTCTCCCTGCATTATTTAATACATGCCATACAAACTGTCCTCCATTTGCAGAATTATTAGTTTTCCTGTTATACTGAGCTTGTCCACAGTATCCAAGTATCTCATAAACACTAATGAATTTATTTTCACAATATCCCTCTATGATTAGCTTGGGATATCACAATATCCCTGTGTGATCTACTTGTTTTACAACATCAAAAGAGTCCACTAGCTTCTATGTCCAGCTTGCAATACTGAGAATGAAATTCTTCCTATTCAAAATGCCAAAATCCTGAACTGCTTTCAGTCCAAGTTAGAAAAAATGCCTTCAGTGAGCAGTTCTTTGATAAATATACCTGTATTATTGTGATGTTCCACTTATGAGCAAGGCAACCTGATTGACCTGCTGGTTTCAGAAGATATAGGTGGCCAATGTCCAGCATATAACTAGAGAAAGCTGTAATGCGTTGGGTGGACAATTGGCTGATGGGGCTACATCTGGCTGGTGGCCAGTCACTAGTGGGGTTCCCCAGGGCTCCATTTTAGACCCAGTACTTTTTAACATTTTCGTAAACGACCTGGACTCAGGAATAGCGGGTGTCTTCAGTAAATTTACAGATGACACGAAACTGGGAGAAGCTGCTGACTCTGTTGAGGGTGGAAAAGCCTTACAGAGAGACCTGGAGAGATTAGACAGCTGAGCAATCACCGACAGCGTGAAGCTTAACAAGGGCAAGTGCCGGATTCTGTGCCTGGGAAGGGGCAACCCTGGCTCCACATACAGACTGGGGGATCAGGAGCTGGAAGCTAGCCATGCTGAGAGGGATTTGGGAGTCTTGGTCAGCAGCAAGTTACCCATGAGCCAGCAGTGTGCCCAGGCAGCCAGGAGGGACAACCACATCCTGGGGTGCATCAAGCACAGCATGGCCAGTGGGTCCAGGGAGGGGATTGTCCCACTCTACACTGCGCTGGTGCGGCCTCACCTCGAGTCCTGGGTGCAGTTTT
Source organism: Porphyrio hochstetteri (assembly GCA_020800305.1). Lineage (NCBI taxonomy): Eukaryota > Metazoa > Chordata > Aves > Gruiformes > Rallidae > Porphyrio > Porphyrio hochstetteri. The sequence goes on along the minus strand of CM036905.1, from coordinate 215,096,927 downwards.
GGGCACCACAGTACAAGAGGGACACAAAATTCTTCGAGAGTGTCCAGAGGAGGGCAACAAGAGTGGTGAAGGGTCTGGAGGGGAAGTCTTATGAGAAGAGGCTGAAGTCGCTTGGTTTGTTCAGCCTGGACAAGAGGAGGCTGAGGGGAGACCTCATCAGGGACTGTGGCTTCCTGAACGATGGGGAGTGAAGGGGCAGGGGCTGATCTCCTCTCTTTGGTGACCAGGGATAGAACCCGAGGGAACAGCATGAAGTTGTGACAGGGGAGGTTTAGGTTGGATGTTAGGAAGAGGTTCTGTACTGAGAGCGGGGTCGGGCACTGGAACAGGGAAGTTGTCCCAGCATCAAGCTTGACTGAGGTCAAGAAGCATCTGGACAATGCCCTCAGTCCCACGCTCTGACTTGGCTGTCCCTGTGTGGAGCGAGGAGTTGGACTTGATGACCCTTAAGGGACCCTTCCAACTCAGGTGATTCTGATTCTATGTCAGCTGGTAACAATTCCTCCTTCATCTTCTAGAGCACACAGGTTTCCCTTGCAATTTTTTTTTTTGTGCAAAGCCTAACTTTTGCAGAAACTGTTTATCTATATCTACCAAAACCTTTCAAAGCAAGGAAAATCTCTGTTCTGAACCTTTGGAAAGTTTGGGTTTGTGAAATGCCTGATGTTGTACAAGATTTCTGTGACAAAAGCAAGAATGGAAACAGTTATCTGCAATAGCATTTGCCTGTCTCAGCCTGAAAGCAGCCTTTTGCTACATATAACCAGTGTCCAAAATTCTCCATTTGCTGTAAGAAATGCTACTGGAATCCCACAGACACACAATTCTTGTTTCATTCAATACACATTATTCCCAAAGGACTGTCCTGTCTGCAGAGTGAACATGATAGGGTTCATGAGGAAATTGTACTTCCTTGACTGTTGAGTGCTTTACTCACTTTAAAGATTTATCTTTCTTTTAACCTATGAATTGAGTCTTAATTTAAAAAAAGCAATGTCTAATTTTCCTCTTAGATTTCATTTCGACCTGGGACTGAAGAAAGGGTATCAATGGAACTCTTAGATTCAAGAGGTCTGGGAAACAGCACTGCATGAGCAGTGAAAGGGTAGAATTTTGAAATTACTCTCCACATCTCTAGATGAAAATACTACGTGACCTAGCAGGGGGCAAGGCCACCATCATCAGAGCCACAGGCCTTTGCCACTTGAGTATTTGCTGGGAGCAGCTATTTTCTGTGCAAACTGGGTCTGGTGGGAGATAGAACAATTGCTTGCCCTTGGGGTTTCACATGTATTTTTCAGCACCAGAGCATCAGAGAAGCTGGAGTTCTCGGTCTTTTCTGTTTTTACCACCTGAGCTTCAGTCCTTATGTCCATTTTCTCGGGTCCCTGTTTTGATGATTTTTCTATTCTCTTTCCTGGAGAAATCTCAAATCAGCCTTTCTTGGATTTGCCATTACATGCTATAGTTCCCTTGGCTTAGGGTATTGGCACTGGCAGGTCAAGTTTACTGTATTGGATTATATATGTATCCAAGGGAGGAGATGACTCAGGGCAATATTTTCACATATCTTTTTCATATTGGTAATGCTTTCTGAAGGAATTACTCTGCTCCTCCTTGACCTTTCATTCCTACTCCTATGTTGCCTTCTCCATCAGAGCTGACACAACTATTTGTCAAGCTGGGAGCTCCACAAGTGCAGAATTCAGGTTCAGACAAACCTGTAAAACCCCCCTAATCTTGATCACTACAAGAGTGGGATTGAGGACCAGGACTGCACAGGTTGAAAGATAGAGGAGGTAAAGAACCACCCATGCCTAGAACTGCTGTCAGGAAAAACTATACCCAGAGGCTGCATATGATGCTTAAGATGAATTCATGGGCATGGTTGGACAAGCTACAGCACTCAGGACTATGCCCAGAGGCCATCCCTCCCTAGAGACCCCCTTCAGGGGGACCTTTAGGGGAGTCCTAATTAGCACTGGAATTAACAGAGTCTCACAGTATTCCTTCAAACCAGAGGTTCTCCACAGTGACCACCAGTGAGGGCTAATGTATCTGGGCAGAGTCCCACATTAGAACCTTTTGGGCTTGAGGCCCCAAAAAGCCCAGCACAGCTACATCTTCTCAAGACCCACGAGGGCTGAGAAACACTCCAGGGACAGTCTTGGTTATCCTCAGAGCAACTCAGCAGTTCCTATCCTATTGGCTGATGCTCAGAAGACCTTTGGGAAACAATATTATGAAAATACATGGTTAAATTAGTCAGTACCTAGATACATGCAAAACTAAAAGATACAGATCCCTTGCATTTCTGATTTTTTATAGTTAGATAACTATGAGGAAGTAACTAGCAGTATGCACTAGGAAGAAGAGTCCTATTTTTTGTATAAATTCAAGTAAGTAGGGCACCCAAGTGTGTAGACTGGGGGAGAGGGTTTCAGCTGCAAAACACAAGTGCCCTGCTGTGTCACATGCTGAGAAAGCTGGACTAAATTAAAATCTACATTTTGGGTACAGAAAAAATGAGGGCCAAGCCATTTGTTTCTGTGGGTTTTGTTTGTTTCGCTGTATCATTCGTTTCAGGCAATAATAATATATTATTTATTACTTTACATGATGACTTTGTAACCTCTGATATGAAACCAGAGGGGTGTTTGCTTTGCCATGCTGCATTCCCAGCGCAGGCTTATTGGCAGGGAAACTGAGACATGGCAACCAGTGGTATTTGCCAGCTCTGTCTCTCCAAATGCTCAGTAATAACCTCAGCACAACCTCTCCATGCCAGAAAATGGTCTTCAGGTCAGGCAAAGCAGGGAAAAGGAGAATTTCTGAGGCTCACTGCTTCCACGCTGGGGGATCAGGGAATTGGGACATGGTGCTTGGAGGGACCTGGCAAGACATGAAGATTTCTGTAATGGTTGTAGGAACATGGACTTAGCAGAAAAAATGTTTCGAGGGCAAGAGTTGAAAACTGCAAAAAGGAGTATGCAAGAGAAGTTGTTGCAGGACAAAGGGATGAAGAGGTGTCTATAGCCGGACGCTGATAAATTTTACAGCTTCACCCACTTCTTTCCTTGCTCCACTTAGATAAACAATCAGTATTAGCTGGCTTTTTTTTTTTTAGGGTACTGATTTATATAGTCTGCAGCCATATTCATCATTTAATACTAGCAAAGCCGCCCTCTTAGAGTGTTGGTTTGGGTTTGGTTTTTTTTTTGCACTGGTACTTCAAGTTAAAAATATATTTTAAATTATGGGATAGCAAGTAGCAACCTCCAGAGGGCTAAACTGATGCTGTTAACAGGTCCAAAATGTGATGCAGCATATGGAGCTGAATACCTCATGGTACAGATTTGCATGCAGGCGGTTTTAATTAGGATTTCAAATTCCTTGAGGAATGCAGCATTCTGGCTAGTCTCAGTCTTGTCAATACATAGTGTTTTTGTTCATGCTAAAGCCTGCAAAAACCAGTAAGGTTCCTACTACCCTGTAACTTTTGATGCTCACATGAACTCGTAAGACTTTTCTTCAGCTGAGAGTTTTGTATATGGTGTTTACCTGTTTATATATACTCACTATAAAACATTGCCGTCTTTTTATTAATAATGTTTTATCAGTTCAGTTCAAAGTAAAAATTCCTTGAAGTTTTACGACATATCATAGCTACTCCTTTTTTTCCTGCGACGCTTCACAGCTGAACATTCGAATATGGTTTAACTCGATGGTTATTGTGCCATCTTGTGAGCAAGAGGTGAAACTACGTCCAGCTAACACAAGGAAGAGGTACTTTGGCTAATGTCCATTTCACTTCATGATGAAAAATGAAATTATTTAGAGTTTAAAAAAACAGATGAGGAAAATACTGTAAAGTGGGTTTTTTTCCACTGCACTGTATTTGTATTCTTAAAAAAACTGAACCTATATTCCCTACAGTGTGCAAAAACCTGCTGATTTCAGTAAACTGAGAGAAGAAATTGTGTAATTGCATTTTTTTTTCCCTCCTGAAAGAAACAAAACTTTGTGATCTATTGAATAGAAAAGCTGTGCAAATTCTCAGTATTCAGGGTGGATAGTGTCCCTTCTGTGAAACAATTTCATTCTTATGCGAAACCTCTTGTCCTCTAAAAACCACTATGTGTTTCTCAGAGATAGCACAATATAAATTACACAAAGCACTGCTAGCTATTACATTGACACAGAGAAAAACCTAATTCCTGACCTTAGAAAGCCCTCTGTCTCCCAGAACCTTCATGGGGGAAAAAACCCCAAACCGACAAAAACCCCAAATCTATAAATAAATTGCAATGGGAATAGCTAACCTACAACCTTATTTTTAAAATAATAATTACTATTACTATTAAAGTCACTGTAGTTGCACTAGGTCTTGGGCTTAGAAGAGCAGACTGGAAAAAATCTCCTCAGTTCTACCACTGCTTGATTAATTGATTCTTTTTGTGACCTTGAGTAAGTTGTTGTATTTCTGTGCTTAATTTTACCCACCTTTAGATGATGCACATACTTATTTTCAACAGGATGTTATCCAACTTGACTACCACTTATAAAGCTCTTTGGGCTTCTCGGATGAAAGGTATTGCTGTGATATAGTGACAAGGTTGTTAGAAATCTACTTGATAAGCAAAAGAGCAAGTCATTCACAATAAGTATAATTATTCAGTGATTTAAGCTTCTTAATCTACTTCCACACTCTTGGCAAGCAGATTGTGATTTCTTCCATTTTATATAATGAGAAGAGTATTTTTTCTCTTTTTACTCTATAGATTGATTGCAAATATTCAGAATTCAAGCTGTGTTGCTCATTTGCAATCAGTTGAATGAGTAACATTATTTCTACTCATGATTGGATGAATGCCCAAGGACTTGTGTGTGCAAATTGTAAAGTTTGTTTTCTCAAGATACTCATCTGTATGACATTGAAATTTGCTGCCTTTGGGGACCAGTCCCAGTGAAATTCAACACATTGAAGACCACAGAAAAAATGAGCACAAAAGTGATACAAGGTGGAATTAACACATTTTTAATGACACTTTGCAGATTTGACTTGGTACTTTTTAGCCTAGAGAAGCCTGAGGAGGCATCTTATCAATGCTTATAAATACTTGAGGGGTGAGGTCAGGAGGATGGAGTCAGTCTTTTTGTCCAGTGACAGGACAAACTTCAATATAGGAAGTTCCACATGGACATGAGGAGAAACTTCTTTACTGTGAGGGTCATAGAGCCCTGGGACAGGCTGCCCAGAGAGGTTGTGGAGTCTCCTACTCTGGAGACAGACATTCAAACCCCGCCCTGGATTCTGTCCTGTGAAGCCTGCTGTAAATTATCCAGTTCTGGCAGGGGGTTGGATTAGATGATCTCCATAGGTTGCTTCCAACCCCTGCCCTTCTCTGATTCTGTGGTTAAAATTTTGTCTAAATGGACCAAGTTCATTATGGTTTTAGTCTTTTGCCTGTTGTCAAAACTGTGAACAATTCAGTGTATTGAATGCTGGACCTAATATCATGCAATGGGGGAGGGTGACTCTCAGCCTCTTCAAAGGTAGCTCCTGTGTCAAGGTTGCAGCAGATGACTATTAGTGGGGGGAATTGAAAAGCAGCTGAGGGAAAAGGCATGTGAGTCGGGGCCTTGTGTGAAGCATTTGACACTGACCCACACAACATCCTCGTTTCTAAATTGGAGACACTTGGATTTCATGAATGGACCACCTGGTGAATAAGCAATCTGCTGGATAGTTGAATTAAAAGGTTTATAGTCAAGGGCTTGATGTCTAAATGGAGACCAGTGACAAGTGACATTCCTCAGGGATCAGTACTGGGACCAGCGCTGCTTAATATCTTTGTTAGAGATATGGACAGTGGGATCGAGTGCACCCCAGGCAGTTTGACAATGACATCAAGCTGTGTGCTGCAGTTGATACACTGGAGGGAAGGGATGCCATCCAGAAGGACCTGGACAGGCTTGAGAGGTAGGACCTTGTGAACTGTGTGAAGTTCAACAAGGCCAAGTGCAGGGTCCTGCACATGGATTGGTGCAATCCCAAGCACAGCTACAGGCTGGGCAGGGAATGAATGAGAGCAGCCCTGAGTAGAAGAACTTGGCATTTTTGAGTGATGAAAAGCTCAACATGAGCCAGCAATATGTGCTTGCAGCCCAGAAATCAAATCATATCATGGACTGCAGGACAAGTGAGGTGAGTCTGGTCCTCCACTCTGCTGTTGTATAACCTCACCTGCAGTACTGTCGCCAGCTCTGGAGTCCCCAGTACAAGAAAGACACGGAGGATGTGGAGCAAGCCCAGAAGAGGACACAAAGATGGCCAGAGAGACAGAGCACCTCTCCTATGATGAAAGGCTGCGAGAGTTGGGCTTGTTCACCCTGGAGAAGAGAAGGCCTTCTTTACGTCTGTCTTTAAAGGTCAAACAGATCCTCAGGGTACCCCTCTCTCTGACCTGGTAGTCTCAGCTGGGGAGCATGCTAACTCCCCTGTGATTCTGGAAGAAACAGTCAGAGACTTCCTACTCCAACTGGACTGCCACAAGTCCATGGGGCCGGATGAGATCCACCCGAGAGTGCTGAGGGAACTGGCAGAGGTGGTAGCCGAGCCGCTTTCCATTATCTATCAGTCCTCCTTGCTGACTGGTGAGGTCCCAGAAGACTGGAGGCTTGCCAATGTGACTCCCATTTACAAGAAAGGTTGTAAGGAGGATCCGGGGAACTACAGGCCTGTTAGCCTGACCTCGGTTCCAGGGAAGGTTATGGAACAGATAGTCTTGAGGGAGATCATGCGGTATGTGCGGGATGGCCGGGGGATCAGGCCTAGCCAGCATGGGTTCATGAAGGGCAGGTCCTGTTTGACCAACCTGATCTCCTTCTATGATCTAGTGACCCATCTGCTGGATGAGGGAAAGGCTGTTGATGTGGTCTACCTAGACTTCAGCAAAGCCTTTGACACTGTCTCCCACAGTATTCTCCTGCAGAAGCTGGCAGCCCGTGGCTTGGATGGGTACACCCTCGGCTGGGTAAGGAGCTGGCTGGAGGGCCGGGCTCAGAGAGTGGTAGTAAATGGAGTTAAATCCAGCTGGCGACCGGTCACGAGTGGTGTTCCCCAGGGGTCGGTGCTGGGGCCTGTCCTCTTCAATATCTTTATTGATGACCTAGATGAGGGCATTGAGTGCACCCTCAGTAAGTTTGCAGATGACACTAAATTGGCTGGGAGTGTGGATCTGCCTGGGGGTAGCGAGGCCCTACAGAGGGATCTGGACAGGCTGGAGAGCTGGGCTGAAGCCAATGGCATGAGGTTCAACAAGAGCAAATGCCGAGTCCTGCACTTTGGCCACAACAACCCCAAGCAGCGCTATAGGCTTGGGGCGGAGTGGCTGGAGGACTGTGTGGAGGAAATGGACCTGGGGGTACTGATTGATGCACGGCTGAACATGAGCCGACAGTGTGCGCGGGTGGCCAAGAAGGCCAACGGCATCCTGGCTTGCATCAAAAATAGTGTTACTAGTAGGAGCAGGGAGGTAATTGTCCCCCTGTACTCAGCACTTGTGAGGCCGCATCTCGAGTACTGTGTTCAGTTTTGGGCCCCTCACTACAGGAAAGACATTGAGGCTCTGGAACGCGTTCAGAGGAGGGCTACTAAGCTGGTGAGGGGTCTGGAACACAGGCCTTACGAGGAGCGTCTGAGGAAGCTGGGATTGTTCAGCCTGGAGAAGAGGAGGCTTAGGGGAGACCTTATAGCTCTCTATAACTTCCTGAAGAGAGGTTGTAGTGAGCTGGGGGTCGGCCTCTTCTCCCGTGTAGGCAGTGACAGAACTAGAGGGAATGGTAGCAAGCTGCGCCAGGGGAGATTCAGGCTCGACATTAGGAAGCACTACTTCTCAGAAAGGGTAGTCAGGCACTGGAATGCACTGCCCAGGGAGGTGGTGGAGTCACCAACCCTGGGGGTGTTCAAGGAAAGACTGGATGTTGTATTGAGGGATATGGTTTAGTGGGAGCTAGTAGTAATAGGTGAATGGTTGGACTGGATGATCTTCTAGGTCTTTTCCAACCTTGATAATTCTGTGATTCTGTGATTCTGTGGACCTTACAGCAACTTCCAGTACCTGAAGGGACTACAGGAAAGATGGAGATGGGCTGTGTACAAGGGCAGAGAGTGATAGGACAAGAGGGAATGGGTTTAAAGTAAAAGAGGATTGATTTAGATTAGATATGAGGAAAAAAAATCTTCTCTGTGAGGATGATGAGGCCCTGGAACAGGGTGCCCAGAGTAGCTGTGGCTGTCCCTGGACTCCTTGCAGGGTTCAAGGTCAGGTTGAATGGGGCTTTGGGCATCCCGGGCTAGTGGAAAGTGTCCTTGACCATAGCAAGGGGATAGAACTAGGTGGGATTTAAGGTGTCTTCCAACCCAAACCAGTCTGGGATTCTGGGATTCTATAAGGAACAGGTAGTGTTGGGACCCAGTTGCATACCTTGTCTATCCCTAGACTGCAGTGAGGCAACCGGATCTATAAGAGGTCATTGTCTTGTGTAGGAAATGGCCTGCAGAAATTCCTTCCCCTGTGACCTTTAACTTATATGAGTTATATGAAGACCCCAGCTTCTAACATGCAGAAGTCTGTCCTCTGCTGGGGAGGATCATAAAACAGAAATAGTCTTCCAGACTTGAAATGCTGATGCAGAAGATCTAAAACTGCTATCACTATTGTTTTCTTTAACAAAACATACTGTGCTAGCCAGGGTATTTTTAACAGACTGGACTTAAAGAGAAATTTGGAACAGGATCCACTCATGACTGGACTTTATGGTGTTGGGGCAATTTGTAAGATGTGCAGGAACACAGGTGGTGTTTTTCTCCATCCCTTTAGAAGCAGGGAAAAACACTGAAAGCAGGAAGACACACCTGATCAACTTGTGGCTAAGAGGCTGGTGCCATCAGTGGAATTTTTGGGTTTTGATCATTGGGATGGTTTATTCAGCACTGGGTTTGCTGGCGGCAGATGGGATCCACCTGTCCCAAAGGGGGACAAGGATCCTAGCCCAGGAGTTGTCAAGGCTTGTGGAGAGGGCTTTAAACTAGATCTGAAGGGGGAAGGGGGTAAAACCAGGCTAGTGAGCTGAGCAGCATCGTGTCAGACTCAGGGGTGGAACCAGTGATCCAGCTGAAGTGCATCCACACAGCTGGTGATAAAATATAGGATGGCATGCTACAGTCTGCTGTGCTGTGTGTCAGGGAATTCCTTCAGCCCACTCCAAGAGGTACAGAGCACATTGAAGCACAACTGAAGTGCTGCTACACCAATGCACATAGCATGAGGAACCAGCAATAGGAGATAGAAGCCATAGCTTGGTCCCAGAGGTATGGCATCATTGGTTCACACAAAACCTGGTGGGAAGAGTCCTGTGACTGGTGTGCAGCGATAGATAGCTACAGGCTCTTCAGAAGAGATAGGCAGGACAAAAGAGGTGGGGGGCTGGTGCTGTGTGTAATGGAGGCATTGGACTGCGTGGAGCTGTCAGTTGGTGATGACACGATTGAGAGTCTCTGGGTAAGGATTAAGGGACAAACAAATAAAGGGTTGTAGTGGGAGTCCACTATAGACCACACAGCCAGAATGATGGCATTGACAAGTTTTTCCTCAGGGAACTAAGAGACCCCCCTATATCATCTGTTCTTGTCCTTATGGGGGACTTCAACTTGCCAGATGTTACCTGGTAACACCACATGGCTAATACAAACAGGTCCAAGAGATTCCTAAAGCAACTGGATGATAACTTCCTTGTTCAGGTATTAAGGGAGCCAACAAGGAAAGGTGCCCTCCTTGACTGTTTACTCGTAAACAGAGAAGGGCTCATGGGGAAGTGGTAGTAGGTGGCAGTCTTGGCCATAGTGACCACAAAGTAGTAGAATTTAAAATCTTTGGCAAGAGGAGGAAAACTGCCTCCAAAACTGTGATATGGGGAGAGCAGATTTTGGGCTGCTCAGGGAACTAGTTGGTAAGGTCCACTAGGAAACTGTTTTTGAAGGCATCAGGGTGTATCAATGCTGGTCACTTTTTAAGTACTACTTTCTAAAGCACAGGAGCAGGCAATTCCAAAATATTGGAAATCAAGCAGGCAGGGCAGGAGGCTGGTTTGGCCTAACAGGGACCTTCTTCTAGAGCTGAGGTGGAAAAATAAAGTGTGTGGCCAAAGGAAGCAAGGTCAGGTCCCCTGACAGGGGAGGTTTAGGCTGGATGTTAGGAAGAGGTTCTGTACTGAGAGTGGGTTCTGGCACTGGAGCAGGGAAGTGGTCCCAGCACCAAGCTTGACTGAGGTCAAGAAGCGTCTGGATGATGCATTCAGTCCCGTACTTGGCTGTCCCTGTGTGGAGCCAAGAGTTAGGACTTGATGATCCTTAGGGGTCCCTTCCAACTCAGGAGATTCTATGATTCTATGAATGGATTACCATTAAATTAGTATGTTGTGGTACTTTTTTTTCCACCATTAAAATCTGTCAGCTGTACTTACTCTCAAGCTTCAGCTGAATGAAAAGCAACATCACTTCTTTGCCTCTGTGTCTCTTGCACATGTCAGAGTGTCTTCTTGAGGGTTTAGACCAGGATTCACTGACTGCTCGTATTTCACAGTATGCTGTAGAGCATCATGGCTCCCATATCATACTTTCCTTCCTTCTTTTGTAGTCCTCACAAGGGCAAACACAAGTCATGTGTTGATGTATGTGGAGTGTGGTCCAGACAGAGTGGAACTTAGTGAAGAATGGGGGCACGTATTTTTCAATGGCAACTCCGTAGGACCACATTCAGCACCTTAGGACACAGGTCAATTTGAGATGATCTAAAATGAAATGTTCTCTTTGCATTTTCTGCAAAGCAAACTGATGGTAACTGCAAAAAAATACTGAAGCCTTTTGTAAAAAGCAGTTCTCTTTGTCCCAAAATTGAATGATATATCTCCAACTATCTTAATTCACAGACAATCTGTCAAAGGTATGTTGTGAGAATATCCGTATTTCCATGCTGGTGCTGTAGTCTGGTTAGTGCAACTTGTACTGTTAAATTCCTGTTTTGGTGGGTTTTTTAATAGAGTGTCAGCTTTTTTTTTTTTTTCAAATTTAAGGCTTTTGACCATTACCTTCTGCTAGATTCATATCTTCAGTACTGTTTTGCTGACAAGTCTTTTGCAAATACGGCCTTAGAAATGCTCCTTTAGACAGTACAGTGTGAGGAGCAGTGATGCTGTAATAATCTCACATTGTAGAGAGAATGATCTCTTATAAAAAGGCACGTTCATATTAAAAATTCACAGCAGCACACTCCACCCCCCCATTATAGGTAATTACAGAGGATTTTAAATATCTGATGGTAGTTGGCAGCGTACAATACCCTGTCAGCAGCAGGCACTGATTTGTAATTTAATTATCATAAGACATCCACCTGTTCTTTTGTCAAATGAAGAGTAGCATTTCCGTGCAGTCATGTTTTTCCCTCTAGAAATTTGAATTAACCCTTAGAGAAAACTCTGGTTTCTCAGGAATGGGGTAATTTGAAGGACATTTACAGGACCCCATCAGGTCAGAGTGATAGAGACGAATGAGGCATTTCTGCAGGGAAGTCTGAAGTCTGGTTTGGTGTTTTCAGCCTTATCACTGGCTTTTTGCTGTGTCAAGCTGTTTTAGTTCACAGCTGAAAGCATTTCAGTGAAGAGATGCTGTGGGAGGAAAGATGTATGAAAATCAATGAATTTGGTGCTAAGAACCAGATTGACCCAGAAATTCTCTAGGCTCATACTTTGTGAAGAATGAGAAGGCTGGGCGTGGGGTAGGAGAGAAACAAAGGCAAATGGATAAGTGGAAATCTGTTCATGGCACATGAACATGGATATTATTGAATTTGTCATGGGAATGTGCAGTTATCAGATAAAAAGATCAATTTTAATTATGAAACATATTTTTTCATTGGAAAGTCTATGAGTGGAGTTGCATGAAAGTGTTCTGCTTTTCGGGAGCACAAGGCTCAGGGTGAGCCACTTTCCTCTGGGCCTTGGCTCTCAGTTATGTAGCAGTTGCAGTGCAGTGATGAGGAAAGGACTTACTGATGGACATAAAGAAGAGATACTCTCTCTTTAATGCCACCTTACACTGCTTCTTGGGCTGCAAAGTTCCGTGAGTGATCTGGCCAAAGCCTCTTATGGCTTCTGCCTCTGCTGTCTTGTGTCTCTTTAGAAAGCTGTCACTGAACATTTTCATTTTCACCATTTCCTGGGGAGATAGGATGACTCTGGTTTTCTGTGGTTATCTCTCCTAATCACATTTTAGCAAATGACTCACTTCAAAGAGGGTGTCTCTGAGTAGTCATCTTTTTTTGAAAGAGTACTCACTGGATTCAAAAAATAATTGGTTGCTTGGGGCTTAAATAATCTGTATGCGAAGCCTTTAATGTGACATTGGTTGGAGTACCATCTATTAGGCTGATGGCTTCTTGCCCAAATAATACTTGGCTGGTGCCAGTCATTTTATAGATTCATTAATTATGTTATCTGAAAAGTGAATATGTGAAGGGTTGCAGGCATATCCCAGAAAGGAGGAAGAGAATAAATTGTGTCACGTGTGCGTTCTGAAAGTGATTGGCATACATGAGAGTGAAGGCAGGAATAAACTGGGATGGTTTCCTTTAGAATGAGGACGTGAAGTAACACCCCAGAGCTGAGCAGTCAAAGTGAAACACAAAGCAGCAGAGATGTCTGCTTCACAACCTCCTTCTGAGCATATCTGAACTTAAGACTTCTTATACAGCCTTCCAAATAAGTTCTACTCTTTGATTTTGCTCATTCCAATATTTTGGCATGTACCTGTCAGCTGAAAAGGGCATTTACAATGGCACTATGTGCCCTCTCTTATTCCCAAAGAATTAAGAACTCCGCTTCTGAGTTACACTCCTCTTCCTCCTTTACTGGAGAGTGATTTTCTGCCTGACGGTGACTCTGTGGCAGCGCGTGTGTGCTCTGAGCATCAGAGTACGTGGTGCTAAATGGAAAATGACTCAGATATTTTGCAGGGAAAGGCTACGGAAGTGTTAAGAGTTCTTAACCTGGGGATGTGAAATGTGAGCTACAGCTCAGCTGACCAACATGTCTTTTTTTCATTATCAAACCTTGCCAGTATGTTGTCTCAAATGTCTATCTGATAGTGAAACTTTTGTGTATCAGTGTGATATACTGTATTTTCTCTCTTTGAAAATAGAATGAGGTATTGTCTCCAGAATAGATGAAGAAATTGGATGGTTATACTGTCTAATGCCTGATAGTTTATCTGCTGTCCTATATTTGCATTAATGCATGTGCTTACTTTTTCTTCCTTGCCATCTCTTTTATCTAGAAATATCGTTATCAAGATGAGGATGCTCCACATGACCATACTTTGCCTCGATTAACCCATGAAGTGAGAGGCCCAGAGCTTGTTCATGTCTCAGAGAAGAACTTGTCTCAAATAGAGAATGTCCATGGATATGTCTTACAGTCACACATCTCTCCTTTGAAGGTAAGATCAATATTCACTGTGGCTTTGACCCTCAAATCTGAGAAAATATGTAGTATGAAATGCTTGGGAAGCTTATTTTGCTATACAAACAGAGAAACTGCTTTTTGAAAGGTATTATTGCAGATTGATTGTCCTGTGATGGGCTCTAAGGCTTGCTGTAGTGTAGCAGGTGACGGTTTCGTTGGCAGAACTTTGTGTGAGATGTGAGCTTTTTGCTTTGAGTGGGATTTTTGCTTGAGCAAAAATCATTCCTGGCAAATGAGCCTTTTTTCCTGCACATTGAGAAAGGAAAAATGCTGGTTCTGGGCCTCAATAGCACGGTGATTTTGTAATGGCACACTTCCCTTCCTTATTGTCCTTGTTCAGAAATTGAAAAAAAAATACTGTAAATGTAAGCATCTGATAAAGCCCTGGGTTTTGCATCTCTCAAAACTCTACATTGAAGTCCAAAGTTATGCCTGAAAAGGGAGCTCATTTATTCAGATCCTTACTATTCACACACTTGCTGTTTTCTGTTGGTTTTGTTCCAATTCAGTCACGTAGAGACATCTCTCTGTTAAATGAAACAACTACTTATAAAATCTAGAAGGTTTTTCTGTATGTGTGTCTGGTGTCCTCTGACATATCTTGACGGCCAAAAAAATTTTATGTTCATGGTGAACCTGTGTATTAACTAAGAGAAATCCATTTCTGAAAATTACGTTTGCTTTTTAATAAGACTGCAGTAGTTTGAAGATGTAAAACTTCTCTAATGAAAGGAGCACAGATGGATTGGTGATCATGATGGTTTTCCTAATTTATTTTCTACTAAGCCTAGGAAGGGAAAAACAAGAATAATACTTTTTACTAGAGGTGATGAAGTTCTGGGTAATGGTTTTATTCAGGCAATTAACTAAGCATCAAACAAGGCAGATGGACTTTGCTCCTTCTGGTGCTCAAAGCCTGTGAAATGGGCATCACTTGCCTAGCAGAGTGATTAAAGTGTGGTTACAAGTGAAAGGAAAAGTTTATTATTAAAGGTTGATGTGGATGCAGCTGGTGTTCCTTGAGCCTTTACAGAATAGCCATGTGAATTAATCTTTGTCCTCTGCTTCTGTTGTTCCTGTGTATAGTTTGTATGTTATTTGTCTTTTTGTGTTTTAGCCGCTTTCCAGGTTGCTTACCACCTAACTTCTCCTGTGGAAGCCAACAGTGTCAAGCAGTTATATATCTTATGTTGTAGTAAACCAGATTAGTTATTTGGTAGGGATTACCACCATGTGGCTTCTGTGTAACCTCAGGGAACAATCCCAGACAAAGCCATTTCTTCCCTGGAAGAGACACATCCCTGCTCCCCTAGGGCTCCTTGAGTGCTAAGACTATAGTGGTACTTCTTACTCATGAAAGTCAAAAATAGGTATTTTGCTTCACAGCTGGAGACTTCCAAGTAAGGCTGCATGATCCAAGATAACAATGTAGAAATGATGATAAAAAGCTTACTGTGAAGTGAGGTGAGGGTATCCCCAGATATCTAAAGTTACCTTAAAACAGCTCCCAGTCTAATTTGCTCTTGTGGCAGGAAAAGGATTTTCTGCGTCTGTTTTCTGATGTGATGGGAGGAGAGGAGCTAGATACTATTTCCTCTTGGAAATCAATGTCTTCTGTAGGTTCCACCTCAGTCTGACCATTTCTGTCTTTGACTCTGTTCCTTTCCCTTCCTTCCCTCAAATTCACAATGTCTCATTGCTGCCACTTAATCTAAATGAAGGTTTTTGTTTCTTCAAAGAGCTTTGAAGCTACCAGATGTACCA
Source organism: Porphyrio hochstetteri (assembly GCA_020800305.1). NCBI lineage: Eukaryota > Metazoa > Chordata > Aves > Gruiformes > Rallidae > Porphyrio > Porphyrio hochstetteri. The sequence goes on along the minus strand of CM036905.1, from coordinate 215,081,582 downwards.
AATGAACCAAGTGAGAAATTTACTCAGGACCCTGAATTTCAGGAAAACCAACCTCCAGCTCTTCAAGGAGTCAATCAATAGAACCCCCTGGGAAATGGTCCTCAAAGAAAAAGGGGTGGAACAGAGCTGGCAGATCATTAAGGACGCTTTCAACAAAGCACAAGAGCTCTTGATCCCCAGATATAAGAAGTCAGTCAAGAGAGGCAAGAGACCAGTATGGCTTAGTCAAGACCTGCTGGTCAAACTGAAAGGCAAGATGGAACTACACAGGCAGTGGAAGCAGGGACAGGTATCCTGGGAAAAGTACAGGGATGTTGCCCGGTTGTGTAGGGATGAGGCCAGGAAGGCCAAGGTGCACTTTGAGCAAGGGATGCCAAGAAAAACAAGAGGGGCTTCTACAGGTACATAAATCAGAAAAGGAAGGTTAAAGAAAGTGTACCCCCCTGATGAGCGACAGTGGAGAACTGGTGACAACAGATGAGGAAAAGGCTGTGTTTATCAACAACTTTTTTGACTCAGTCTTCACTAGCAACCTCTCTCCTCACTGTTCTCAAGTTGAGGGCCCACAAGATGGGGACAGGGGAGACAGATTCCTTCCCACTGTAACTGAAGATAAAGTTTTGTGACCATCTGAGGAACCTGAACATATATAAGTCCATGGGACCTGATGAGATGCGTCCCAGAGTCTTGAAGGAATTGGCTGATATAGTTGCCACACGACTCTCCTTGATATTTGAAAAGTCATGGTGGTCAGGGTAAGTCCCTAGTGACTGGAAGAGAGGAAACATCACGGCCGTTTTTAAAAAGCGTAGGAAGGAGGACCCTGGAAACTACCACCCTGTCAGTCTCACCTCTGTACTTGGGAAGATCATGGAACAGATCCTCCTAGAAGCTATGCTGAGGCTCTGGTGAGACCTCACCTGGAATACAGTGTCCAACTTTGGAGCCCTCAGCACAAGAAGGACATGGACCTGCTGGAGAGCGTCCAGAGGAGGGACACACAAATGATCAAAGGGCTGGAGCACCTCTCCTGTGAAGACAGGCTGAGAGAGTTGGGCTTGTTCAGCCTGGAGAAGAGAAGAGAAGACTCCGTGCAGACCATATAGAAGCCTTCCAATACCTGAAAGGTGCCTGTAAGAAAGCTGGGAAAGAACTGTTGACAAGGGCATGGAGCAATAGGACAAGGGGTAATAGTTTTAAACTCAAAAAGGGGAGATTTTTGTTGGATATTAGGAAAAGGTTCTTCATTATGAGAGTGGTAGATCATTGGAACAGGTTGCCCAGAGATGTAGTGGAAACCCCACCCTGGTTATACTCAAGGCCAGGCTTGATGGGGCTCTGAGCAACCTGATCTAGTGAAGATGTCCCTGCTTACTGCAGGGTGTTGGACTACATGACCTTTAAAGGTCCCTTCCAACCTAACACATTCTATGATACTATGATTCTGTAAGTTCATGCTTTATTCTGCTTTAGTCTGTGTCCTGTCTTTTAACCTTCAGTAGAAAATAAGTTCAGGAGGCTGGAATAAATCTTCTGCTAGAGCTCATGACACTGTGGTGCCCTTCCTACCTGAAATACCTGCTTTGGATTTACTTCTGTTTCTGGGAATTGAATGAAATTCATGTTCAGAAGCTTTTATTTTGTCATGGTGGTTGCACATAGCTGAGAGGTAGCATTCCAAACTATTCAAAATACAAACAGAATTGTCTGTTCTCTTGAATTACAGACTTCCATGCTATAGTCTGACATCACTAAGTATCCCACTCTCTTCTCAGCAGTATTGTGTAAACATGGCTGCATGGAATAATGGATAAATGTGAGGCCTTCCTAGGGAAATGTAAAGTACCATTTTTTAAAGACTTGCTGGATAATTGTGCCTGCAATTTAAATATTTAATTGCCTTGCTTGAGAGGTGGAACTTCTAGAATCCTGCTCTGGGACTATATAAAAAATGAGGGTCTATTAGGAATGCTGGGGTCCAAATACAGCCTGTCAACTCCAGTGTTAGGGGTGAGAAGCATCAGAAAAAGCTGTTTGTGCTAGAGAAGTTGACTCGTTCTGCCCCAGTTCCCAGGTCAGAGCATTCGGTGCGAAGGGAAGATGTGTATACGTGAAGGCAAAAGTTTTCCTGTACCAAGAGAGGGATGACATCACCTCCTGTGTCACTGGGACTGTCTGACCAGACACCCAGCCAGCAAGCACGTTGCATGAGCTGGGGGTGTCTGTGTGCCGGTGTGGGGTTAAGTCACTGCCTGACTTTGTGTTTCACTGCCTGAATTTCACTGTGGGGTCTGCAGCACTAGGGTGCACCTCTCAAAGAATTTTTGAGGCAGTCTATTGTGTTTAGTGGCTGCAAAATACCCTGATGACAGGATGATTTGACCAATATCTTTATGTTTGAAATGTTATCATAAAACAAAGATGTTTGAGCAGAAAAAATAATCTAGTTAAGATGCTTTGGAACCAAAGTGTTGTCCCAAGGCCAAGCCAGATATCCATCATAATCACATCACTTTTCCTAAGTGACTTGAGTTTGGCAGAGGAAGGAGTTGCTTGTTTCCATATGTTTGTGTTTATTTAGAAAGAAATCTGCAAAGATCATGCAATCCAAAAGCTACCCTTCACAGTGGCTGGTTCCAGCCCCCACAACTGATAGTACCCACAGTGATCTCTGGAAGCCATCGGTGTTTTACCTTGTCTGTAGCAGCGGATTGCTTGGTACCATCACCCTACCTGTGCTTCCAGGTATCCAGTGACCATCTCGGTTTGCATCCTTAGGCCAGCTTGAGCACAGACTTGCAACACAACAGTCACAAGTTCTGCAGATGGTTGAAGTTTGGGCAGAGAAATGACGAGCCTATACTGCTGTGTTTAAGTAAAACACTCCAGGGATTTTTGAAATCTTTTCTAACTCTCAGGATGGAAGGATTCAGCCCATCTTTTTTGAATACAGGAAGACATTCGAAATGCCTGAAAAGGTCCATGTTGCGTAGAACAGATACATCTTAAATTTAATATTCAGTTGCCGTGTAAAAATTCTCAGACAACTTGGATGTTGCTTCATATTCCAGATTATGTGGTGTGATTTAGACCAGAAATATCCTAGTGGAGCTTGCCATCATTAGTTACTTTGGAAGGGTATTTTTAGATACCAAAATATAAAGATAATTTTCTGTAATGACCTTACACTAGTTTTGTGTGCTGAATAATCAGAAATCTGGTCCTCAGACGTTCTGAAAATCTTTTTAAGACAGTTGGATGCTGATTATGATAAATACTGTTTAGGAACGTGAATAGGTTTTCTGATATTGACATTAGACACGTCATTTTTCAAGATTACTTCCTTTCAGAAGAGTACAATAAGCAAGAACATTCATGCTGAAAACCAGACCCTCTTTTCACCCTGATTTTTACTCTGAAACTTCAGATTTCTTGAATTAACTTTGCTTTCCTACTTTCCTACTACTTTCCTGTATGCTCAACACGGTTCTGGAAAATGCGTAATTTTAGAAAGATGAAAACTTCTGTTAAATGTTGATCTACTTTATAGTGTGGAGAAGATAAAATTTCCAAGAGCTTTAGCAACTTTGAATGTCAAATGCTGAAATTTTTAAGGATTTTTTTTTTCAATTATGTGTCTGTATTAACATTTAGTAAGACACTGACATTCAAGTTTGGTGAAAGAGTAAGTTGCCATGTTAAGATGATAAAATGTTCTTTGGAACTTATGGAGGTGATGAAACTGTGCTTCATTAATCTGTTCAAGGGAAAAGCGTATAATGTAATTAAAAGAGATTTTGGAAGAATTTTCTTGAGCTTTCCCTTGTTTGACACTAGATGGTGCAGTAGGCTCAGCAGCCTTTGATCTGTAGCCGCAAAGCTTCAGTGACATGCGCTGGAGGGTTTTCTTTCGCAGCTCAGAAAGTGCTAATTCAGTTAAAATGTCGTGTTAGAAATTTGGTGCCTTTTGAATCCCTGGTGTGTTGGGAAGACTGAATACAACACAACTGTACCTGAAATTCAGACGCACGAGTTCTGTCTCTAAAGCACCTCTTTCTCTCCTCCTAGGAATAGAGCTAATCAGTGCTCATTAAATGAACGATAACTCTGGCTTCTAAATGAACCTTATTAGTATTATTGTGATGTTAGATTTCTTTTCCTTTTAAGTATATTCCACTTGCTTAGCTTGAAAGTAAAAACCTATGCCAACATCTTGCATCTCCTTGGTTGCCTGAACACTTCAGCTGTCTGGCCATTCCAACCACGGTCTCCATTTCCTGCCTCCGCTTAATGCAAGGTGTGAGGGTAAGCATCAGGCACTTGTGCAAAAACAAGTAGCCCGGTAAATTGCTCTTATTATCTTAGCCTAGGGTATTTCTAAACAAGGTTGTTCAGAAACCTCATCAGTTGCCTCCTCTCTGACAGCCTCACTTTGTAGAAGGGAAGGAGCTGCTCTGGATATTCCTCCTCTTTTTTTCCATCCCAGCGTGCTGTCCTGCAGCTCAGCGGGATTGCTGACGGCTTACAGAAAGTCAGGATTGATGGAAAGACGTTCCAGTGGAGAGAGGGAAAAAACAGCTCCACATGCAGCCAATAGGAGATTCATTTGCTTAGCAGTCTCCAAGTTCAGGCTGTACATGAGCTGACATTTGCACAAATTGCTTTTCAGAAGGAGATTTGGTTTTCCCATCACCACAGAACATTGATTCCATTCGCTCTGTTCCCTTGATGGTGGCACAAGCTCCTTTCCTTCTCCCTAGCTAGAGGGGAAAAGATGTTTTCTTTCTGCTCCAAGCCACACCTCCTGTCTTCTGGTGAGTGTGTAAAGTGTCCTTTGCACTCCTAGCATTCTTTTTTATACACCTGGATGCAGGAAAGTCATTCCTGGGAAGGCTCCTCGAATCTGGCATGGTCACTTTTCTGTCTTTAATGAAACAGCTTTTTTGTCATCTCCCACGCTTTCCTTGTCCAAGCGTGAGTCAGACCCACTACAGTGGTTGCCGTGTTCCTCTGACAAATTAACAAAGATAGGGAGAGAGAGGCTCTATGGATGAGCCTGCATGATTAATTAATCTGTGAAAATTATCTTAGTCTGAGCTTCCTGGAAAGTGTCATAAAGAGTAATTTTTCGTATCTAAAAATGCAGATTAGTTAAGAGCTATTTATTTCATGAATTAACATCAGTTTCAAAAAAATTGACTTCTAAAGACAGTTTGGGTAAAACATTCTATAGTTTTTTTGGGTTTGTTTTTTTTTTTTTGATGCAACAGTTCCCATTTCTCTATTCAAAAAGTTTTGGGACTATATTTTACTATTGAATTTTGTATAAAATAGTAAATCATAGAATAATAAAATCACCTGGGTTGGAAGAGACCCTTTAGATCATTGACTCCAACCATAACCTAACCCTGCCTAATCCACCTCTAGATCACGTCCTTAAAGACTTAATCTACATGCCTTTTAAATAGCTCCAGGGATGGTGACTCCACCACCTCCCTGGGCAGCCTGTTCCAATGACAACCCTTTCAGTAAAGAAATTCTTCCTGGTATCTAAAAAAAAGAAATCATGCCCTGGTCACAGTTACTGTGAAAACAGCAAACTCCAGGACTCTCGTGATGTTGCAGTGGATCACGTGAGCTGTAGATTAACTCGAGATATTGATAGGTAGAGCTGCAAAACCACATTAGAAAATACTCTTGAGAGGTCTGTGTAGCTGTTTTAAATGAGCAGTTGAAGGCAAGTCCTCTGCCTGTGTAATTGTGGGTCCCTCTAGCTCCCAGGGAACCAGGTTTGCACAGGAAAAGCTGGTCCCTGCAGCTTTCAGCATCACCGTATCTTGATACTCCTGAGTAAATATAGTTCCTAGTGCTTTAGGGAGGGTCACCTAACTGTGATAAGAAATGCCATTTATTTTTCCAGAGCTGCTAAAAGTTCTTCTTTCCTGTTACTGTGGACGAACCCTGTGTTATATGTGGAGTTCAGATAGGGAAGGGAACAACACAAGGCTGAATTTGTTTTAATTTCTATTGTTCAGATGTGACAAACAGTTGAGGCTGTGCCATTTACAGCCTGCCCAGGGAGGTGGTTGAGTCACCGACCCAGGATGTATTTAAAAGACAGGTAGATGAGGTGCTCAGGGGTATGGTTTAGTAGAGGATGGGTATGGATGAGCTCGATGATCTCAAAGGTCTTTTCCAACCTAGTGATTCTGTGATATCACAGGCTGTTCTTCCAGAGCAAAGATGTTGCATTTCAGAGGCTCCTCAGAGCCACAGAGGACTATGAGATGCTGGTGCTTTGTTACGTATCAGGAACAAAAGTCTAAGTTTTCTCTTGCACTTACAAAATTAATTGGGGTTGTATAGAGGACATACTAATGTATGCATGGATATTAGCAAGCCATCTAAAATTTAATCTTGCATCCTTTGCTTACACTGACTACATTTCACAAGCAGAGCTAATCTGCAAGAAGCATTTTTTAGCCCTAGGGTGGCTCAGCAATGAACTTATAACACTACTTTTGATCTCTGCCCTAGTAGCTTCCTAGCTTTTGTGGTTTGGGTTTGTTGAGGGTTTTTTTCTCCTTTCCTTTTTAATATGCAGTTATTGGCAAAGCCCCATGCTGCAGTCTGTATCCGTTTGTGGATTTCTCTGAATATTCAGTAGGTTGCTTCATTAAGATACAACGCTCGTTACATGTTTAATCATGTACTGCTTTTCTCTTATCTCTTTCTGTAACAGCAGATAAGCATATATCATAGATTCGTATCTGTGATCTATGTTTTTTTAAAGTAAAAATGCAATTGGATTACAAAGAGACAAAGGAAACACACAAATGTGCCCATGCTTGCTCTTGCTGTTAGAGAAGTGGCAGAAGTAGCTCTGAATTTTTATTTTATTTCCTTCTGTTTCAAGGTGAAATAAGCAGCTTATAAATTAGCATTCTGAAGAATATTTTGTATCTTCATTTCATATGGGCAGGAATATCTCCCATTTTTGCAATCCTTGTGTTGCTCTGAAGAAAGTCCTAAAATGGTGTGAAATTTGCATGTTATAATGAAGAATAATTTACTAATGAAGAACAGTTTTGGGGTTTTGTCATCATAGCTAAGTCCGTTGTTCTGTGTGCTTGGGGGTTTTTTTGTCCAGGATTCCTGATTGATGGCTTTCCACATGATTTATGTTGTTGCAGACAGTATCTTCTTATCTTTCTAGCTTTTGACAGAATTAAAAAGAGGCCAAATAAAATTGCTTCTGTCAGTGGGTGATTTAATTGGAGAAATCTCAGCAACTTAAGGTAAACCTCAGGCATTGCAATCCTTTATTTTTTGGCAAAATAAATGATAGCCTCTGATGGACACAAGCAAAGAAAATTCTGACAGTATCTACCAGCCCATTATATGTTGTTAGATTTGCCTGAAGAAGAAAGAAAGGAATTTTCAAAAGGAGTTTCAAAATATTTTCTGGCTATGGACACTGTTTACTTTATAAAGGCCTCCTAGGTATTGAAGGTCTTTTCAAATGTTAATCTGAATCGCAGTTTCAGGAGACTTTTCTGTTCTTGATCTACTGGGTGCTTTATCCATTAGTATTAATTAGCTGTTTTATTTTTTATTCTTTTCACAGAGTAGGTTTCTCCTTAAGGATAATCTTGTTCCCGAGTCTTCTTTTTTGCAAAACTTTGATATAGTGAAAATATTTCTGGCCATGTCTCACTTATAATCAAGAAAATGAGAGATTCCAGAATCCTTTTTCTCTTGCTGCAATGTTTTGTATAATACTTGTTACTCCGTATTTCCCTGTAATTCATTGGGCAGTTTGGGATTTTTTTTCCCCTTGATGTACTGGCCGTATGAAATACTCATAGAATATAAAATAAACAGAGAGGTATGTACTATTATAAAGGTGTGTTTGGGGAGGGAATCTAGCTGAAATAAATGAAATATATTCAATAAATGTATGGAATCACTACTAGATGCTGCAGGCACAAGATCTGAATGTTCTCACAGTTCCTTTCTTTGAGCCTAGGAGAACAAGAGTATCGGTATATTTGTAAAGTATCTGTAATGATGTTTGTCACCTCTCCTAAGCGTTTTCTGACTTACTGAGGAAAAGTGCAATAAAGCATCTTCGGGTTATTCGTCAGACTGTAACAGGAGGGAGTTTTCCCGTGGATGTCAGACAGGTTTAACACTCACCATTTCCCTAAGCTCAGTAGCTGAATTGCCCTTCTGTCAGACTTCGGCTTCTACTGACACTTGGGAATGTGCTCTACATTTTAAATGAAGCATTTAAACTGCCACAATACCTTTCGGCTGAGGAGCATCCTGAAAATTCACTCACTTGGAAGAAGAAATATGTATTTATACATCCAGTGATGTGACACAACAAAAAATGTTCTGGCTTATGTCAGTATTAGGTGTAAAACAAAGTACAAAGCAGAAGGTTGCAGCTCCAGAAGCTCTGGGTGGGAGCAGACTCTGGCATGAAGAGGACGAACTCTGTTTAGCTAGACCTTATAGATGGATGTCTTGGCAGCCTGGCTGAGAAGTGCTTCAGCTTTTCTTTCCTGGTGCTTCCTATTTAAACTTCTGTTTCTTGTGACTGTTCTTTCTTCTTGCTGTAATGTGGTTTTGTGGGTTGCAAAGCTATGAAAAAGCAACAGAATTTCAGCCTTCCAAAGAAAAAAACGATCTTTCAGAATTGGATATTACTTTCCAGCTCTTTTCAAGAATCTAGTCTAAATAAGAGGTTTAGAGATCATTGCTGTGCAACCACTTGGTATTAATAGCTGATTGAGACTTCTCAGAAATATTTTCAAATGGAAAACCCTTTTGCCATTTTCTTCCCTTGCTTTCTAATAATCTTTTAAAGACAATATTGCTATTGAAGCTGATGCAATTAGGGCAAAAGTTAAGAAATAGCAGGCTTGATGACTCAGGTGACTTTTTTTAAGATCCATACTGTTTACTAACTTGTTTCCTCACAGTACTTTTTGCTGTCTTTCTTATTCCCAAGCTGTTGCTTTCCACCATTAATCAGTGTATCTTTTTCTTGTTACTTGCTCTGAATTCTGAATTGCCTTTAGGATCCATCCCTGTATTTCTCTGTTAGGTATTTCTTCCTTACTTTTCCGCTACATCCATTCCAACACCTACACATGGATCTTGTTAATACTGCAAGCCACCCACGAAGTACAAATTTGTACCAGGTAGCTGTGAACATGTAGCAATTGATGCCCTTCTTGTACAAGACAATTGCGTTCTTATTGATCAGTTTGCTTTTCAGCTGCTTTGAAAGAATACGAGACGTGGCTCTCCCCACCTGCCCTTTGTCATACATGATCTTTATAGTTTGTGTTGATCGCTCTTGCTGCTGGAAGGTGGGTTCTCTTCCCCTCGAGCAAAAGCAATATGAAACACACTTGAATGTTATCAAGTCCAGCGGATCACAGTTGCCCTCTGAAACAGCAGCTTTTATTCTAAGACTTTGAGAAACCCAACTGCAGCAAATACAACCGATTTATTTATATTTTTTCAACCAAGAGACTCAAGCACACTTGAATCGCGTCTGTTATCTTCCAAATGTGAACAGAACATATCTTTTACATGCAGAAGAGCTAGAAGTTAGATCTTAGGCTCAAGTGTATTATGCAGAAAGTGGTTACATTCTCAAAGAAAATGTGGATTTTTTTTTTTTTTCAAAGCCCCCCTTCCACTACAGTTATATTAAACATCTGCCTGGATTGAGGCATTCGATTTAATCAGCCCTTAGTGGTTGAAGTTTTTGCTTTCAATAAAAATACTCATTAACCTGATAATCGAGTTAATAAAATTATTCTAATTGGTAACATGACATTGGAAAGGCTGAAAAGTGTAATGGTGTTTTCAACAAATGAAGAAGTTTCTACTTTGAAGCCAGTTTCAGAAATTGTGTCTTTGATCAAGCAGATGAGCAAATGCCAAGCAAGGAAATAGAATTTTCAGTGATAGCTCATAGCATATGAGTATAAAGGCTTATATTAATTACTGGGACTTGGCCAAAATAGCTCAAAGTTAACAACTTAACACTCTAGGATTGTTAATGTCATCAACCAACTTCTGAAGACCCCGCTTGCGTCTGATTTGACATTCAAATTGCTGCTGTTTCCTCTTTAGCAGTCATTAGACAGTTGGTTTCCTTTACTATTTTGCAACAATTCTGCGAACCTGGCAGATCCGAATTAGAGATTTCAGCTGAAACTGGATTATTTTCCTAATTATCATGTTCATATTTCTTCTGTTTTGAAAAGGCGTCATTACTTCAGTATCCTGGAGATGTTGATATTTACTTAAGGGAAATGGGAATGAGTACAGTAAAGTGCAGGCGAGGGTGTTTCTACATTGCGTATGCTTTACTAATAGCTGTAATGCCAGAGTGTCTAAAGAACTGGCTCAAGCAATCTCAGTTAAAATACCCAAGACAGGTTTCCATTTCTTAAAGTGCTATTTACCTCCACTCCCCCTAAAGATACCGGGATTAGTAAATTTTAATCCTGTCTCTATTTTGGAGGTAAACTAGGCCACAAGGACTACTAAACGCTTGTACCTCAAAGACTAATAAATAGAACTGCATCTACAGAGAAAGGCAGCAACTGACCAGGCAGAGTATCACAGCAGTATTTATGTTTCTGAACAAACATTCTGACAAAATTTTCTGACAAAAAGTGTTGAGCGGAGCAGTAGGGCATCAGCCTGTTGGCCTATTATTGCTATTAAAAAAAGTGAAGTGTTGCGATTGCTTTGGAAGGCTTACTTTGCTTCCCCCATTCTCCTTCAGCACTACACGTACTGGGGATTTCCACATTTATGTCTTGGGAGGACTGCATGTGTCTGTGCTTAAGGGGCCATATCTTCTTCATTTGGAGAGCTGCACAGTCCAACTCTTCCCACAGTGTAGCTACAGAGAAGCAGGATAGAAACGTTTCCCAGTATAGACCTACCTTTCAAACCAGGATGACTTAGAAACTCTAAATACTCAACTGGACTGTAGAGCCATCAGAAGTGGATGCTGTGGCTTTCCATAATTTTTCACATGTTGACTCTATCACCACACCTTTCCTTCTAATATTTCTTGCTGAAGTGGAATGACTCAGCAGCTGCGTTCATCTGCCAGGTCATTACCTCAAACTGGGGGGGACTGAGCCACTTTGAATCTACATGAAATGCAGCAGGGTAGAGAAACAGGCTGAGGAAAACTCAGTCTGGGTTTGTCCCATTGCTCTTTTTCTTTCTCACTGCCTCTGAAATTCAGGTTTTTTTGATTTCTTGCTTTAAGAATGCGGCATTTATCCTGGGCTGGACGGAAAAAGGCAGGAGCTGGGCAAGACCAGAACTATGCTGTTGGAGTTTATGGGACTGGTCAATGAAGTGGCTGAGCCAGTCTCCATCATATTTGGGAAGTAGCAGTCCAGTGAAGTTCCCCCTGAACTTGTGCAAAGCGTTTTACATCCTGCAAAATATCCTTGTCTCTAAATTGGAGACACATGGTTTGATGGATGGACCACTCAGTGGATAAGGAATTGGCTGGATGGCCAAGAAATAAATGGAGCTGTTGGAAAAGGCCAGTGGAGGGTCACAAAGATGATCAGAGAGCTGGAGCACCTGTATTGTGAAGACAGGTTGATAGAATTGCGTTTGTTCAGCCTGAAGAAGTGTAGGCACTGAGGAGATCTTATAGCAGCCTCCCAATACCTGAAGGAGCTGCAAGAAAGCTGGAGAGGGACTGCTTACAAGGGCAGGGCATGACAGGACAATGAGGAATGGATTTAAACTGAAGGAGGGGAGATTTAAATTAGAAACAAGGAAGAAATTATTGACTTTGAAGATGGGGAGGCCCTGGCCCAGAGAACCTGTGGCTGCCCATGGATCCCTGTTAAGGTTCAAGGCCAGGTTGAATGGGGCTTTGGGCACCCTGGGCTAGTGGAGGGTGTCCTTGCCCATGGCAGGGGGTTGGAACTAGATGGGCTTTGAGGTGCCTTCCAACCCAAACCAGTCTGTGACTCTATGCAGCTGGGGGGAAAGAGTGAAAACACTTTAGAGAGTGCATTTTGTTACTCAACCATCTTATTTGACTTTGTAATTCTTTACTACTCACACCCAGACCATTGCTATATCTGCAATGTTATTTAAACATATTTCTTTTGACAGTATGGTGATATTAGGGGTGAATAAACTACAGTATCTGCCATAAACCTGGTATCACATCCTGCATAGAGATCATCTCACCTTTTCTGTTTTTTAACTCGGTTATAGCTATCTTACTACAGATGATTCTGGCAATTTGAACGGGGGGTTTTACTCATGTTATTCAATTAAGCAGAAATTGCTTGTAATGTAGTGCCATAATTGTAGCAGAGGCATCACTGGAAGATGGTAAGTAGGTGAGATACTAATTAAATTCTTCTGAACTTCAGTAATTTAATATTCAAAGGAGGCTGAGCCCATATAGTAGCTGCTCATTGCATTGCCACTGGGGATTACAAAGGAAGAAACCTTAACAAAAATAGCAGCCTCCAAATGATTTTTGCTGGACGTGCCTGACTGAAATTTGGGGGTTGTTAGTATTACTCCACCATTCTGCATACAAACACGGTGGGTCACATCCGTCTGTGGGTGAAGTCTCTGTAGACTTCTGTAAGATCAAGGTGGGTGGATAAGTACAAAATTTTCCCAAACACTGCTAAACCTGGGAGTGATGGTTGTGTTTATATATAATCTTGAAAAGCTGCGTTCTTTTATATTCAGAATTTTGGGAAAAGTGGGTTTCAGCCTAATTTAAGCAGGAATACAGCTTCCTTTGATTTTCAAAGGACTGTAAACCACACACTCTTTTAAATTCTTTTTGAGAATCTAATCTGATAATAAAATGAGAGGTGTGGGAGAGGATGAAATTCATCCATTCTTGGAGTCACCCTCCTGTAGCACAGCTCAGATCATCTTATCTTTGCTACATCAAGATTATTGACCAGGTTATTAGTGCAGTCCTTACAGGCCCCTGAATACATCAAAGCAAATATTCCACTGCCCTTCTCATTATAGCTATCAGTAATGATCTAAGCAAGATAGGTCCAGCGATTCCTCCCTAGATGCATATTCCTTCCAAGCCTCTTAATTCAATCTGAATGATGATGATGATAATTTAGGTTATACTATTACCCAGGGGCTATGATTGTAGAGCAGGGTTCGATTGTCCTAAGCACTATACAGACAAGGAAAAGCATAAATGTGATACCATGGAGCTACTGATGCTAAAACCAATACAAGTGAGCAGAAATTAATAGGAGTCCCTGTGTATATTCAAATTTTATCTACTAATCTATCTACTGTAATCAAATTATATCTACTTTTTAACTACTATATAATTCCTTTGTAATGTCTTTAGCTAGAGAAGTTTATATCTTGAGGCTGAATTATAGCCAGTGTCATTTTATTACATTTATTGGCTTTCTCTCATTAACATTGTACTGATGTTTTGCATCTTGCTGAGTGAAAAGCACACAGTCAAATATATGCCTTTTGAAAAAAAAGAAATCCTGATGTTAATTGAAAGTGGTTATGGGAATAGAGCCCCTTTTTAACTAAAGAGACCTAAACAATAAGAATCTGCCATGATTGCCCAGTGTAGAAATTAACCCCCTATCTAATATACCACTGCTTACTTAATGTGTTAATTAATTAATGTCCTTGATTTAATTCTCCACATGTGCTGAACTGAGTTGATGAGAGTTGCTATACTTTCAATTAGATGGGTTTTCAACATAATTTTCATCATAATGGTTAGTACAAATGAGTTTTCTTAATTATGGTGGGAAGAATGCTTTGTTAAAAAGCTTGAGATACAGCATAACAGTGTTTGCACATCCATGTGGGAATCCTTTGTTCACAGGGACACCCATCTCCACCTCTCTTCTCACAAACTGCTGATGGTTCTTGGCTTACCAGGTGTCATACTGAAGACTTATGATACGTGGAAGGTCTAATCCAAATTCTCTGTAAAGTTATTAGAGTAATATCATTATTTAGTAATCGTTTTAGTGTTCTGACAGTGTCTGTTTCCTGGGAGTGCTGGTGTAGGGCAGTTCTCTGGCAATGACTTGGGGGCTGTAGTGGCCAGTGATAAACACTTATTAAGAAGAAATAAGATAACAATCTGCTATATGAAAGCAAAAGGTATTAGGACAACACTTTATAGAATGTCAAAAGAAAGAATTTGCAGAAAAGTCCTTATACTCTGGAAATGCTTTCTCTTCTTTCCCCAGAATTGCCTTTTGCTTGGCCAGGCAGTGTCTTTCCTGGCTTCCCTTTCCCTGTACAATGTGTGTTCTCCTAAATGAATGCTTTGTCTGTCTGTCTGTGGGGAAGGAGGTTTCCTTCCTGAGGGACATGGTGATAGAGACTACCCAGGCAGCCGAGTCTTGTGGCTGAGTCTGGGGCAAGAATAAGCATTTGAGGGAAAATTTAAAAAAAAAAAATTGAGAAGGCAGAAAATAATATTTTTCATATTTTTATCCCACCTCATCCCAAATTTAAGCTTTCTATGCTCTGCATCTACCATGTAACTCACACTTTACACTTTTTTTGCCTAAATATTACACCACAAGTAAGGATGGGGAATGGTTCATAGCATTGGACACCAGCATTTTGCATCCCAAACATTGCAAAAGGACTAATGAGTGTAGATGTACTGCCAGACCACATTGACCCTATGTATTCATGCAGTATTTCACCCATTCTTGTATAATTTTCTGAAGTATTAAGGTGATAGAGTAGGAATCTACCACCCACATGTCCTTACTTTCTTTGCTTAGCCTTGGGCTATCAGTGCCACTGGCTCTTCCATGGCTTTGGGAGGGTTCCAGGGGTCCAAACCGCTCTCCTCAGAGCCTCCAGGACTGCATTAGGGTGCATCAGGGACAAAACCTAGTCCTAGAAGCAAAGAACTGTATCTGCTTGATATATAAGAGATATAAGTAAATTTGCCGTTGGGATAATTTAACTCTAGGTTTTTGAAGAGTTTGTGGTATTGTATATTTTCAAAAGAAATAAAGTAGACAAAAAATCTTTCTCTCTTATAGGTAGTATTAATTACAGAAAATAAGATGGCTAGTAGGTAGTTAATAAAATTGCAGTATCACAGCTGTGCCGTTCAGAGAACTGAGTGGCATAAAATGTTTATCTGTCTTTTAAGAAACACTAGGGATGATCTTGGGAATTACACATCAGAAAATCTATGCCAGATACTTGTAATGAGATAAATGTAATGGGATTGGAACAAACAGGAATAGCTTCTGTAAAGGAAAAACAGGGCTTTTTTAACTTAATAGAATCTCTGATAGTGTCAGTAAATTAGTAATAAGTGGAAAGGAGGCTGAAGTCATTTATTTGTACTTACCAAATAACTTTGACAAAGTCCCATCACTCTAAGCCACTAAGGAAAGAAAATGTATCTGAAAACAAAATGCTAAGGAAGATTAGAATCTAAGTAATCTGAACAATTGGGACAAATGAATGGACTATTTGCAAGAAGGCAAAAGGGAAACTAAGGTTGTTCTAAGAGAACCTGGAGCAGAGAAAGTTTATACACATTTTGAAATGAATCTGAGAATGAGCTATAGAAATACAAATATTGTAATTATTTCTGAGGGAAATAATTAGACAGGCACAGGGCAATTTGCAGATGGCACACAATTATTCTAGATAGTGAAAACAAGACAAAGCTGTAAGGCATTTCTGATGAATTAAACAGATCTGGAAGAATAGGCAGATGATAAAATGTAGTTTTGAAAAATATGCACATCTACAATGGAAAGGGAAATATAAATTACTCATACATCATTAACAATGTTTTAGAGATGGCTTATAGCTTTGTGGGCAAATCTTTAAGTACAGTACTGACTAGTTTCACTAAGCAAAGTGTTTACAAATGAATGGCAAAAATCAAGAACTGAAATTTTGAAAATTTTTTTATGCCTATAGAAGTTCTACAACATAAAGCATTTTAAAATGGGAAAAGAAGAAAAGAAAACATACTGATTGCAATAAGAAAAGAAAAAAAACCACAACTTTTCATGTTTTCTGAACAAAATTCTGTATTAGGCCAAAGTACTGATTTTTACCCCCTTCACTGACTTTCTTTGGTCATTTTTAAAAAAATCTAAGAGATGTCAGTGTAAGAAATTCTTACAACTTTGACAAAAAACAGTAAACAGAAGAAAGAACCCATCCAGTGTTAGATACCCATGAATAAGTCTAGATTCAATCAGTAAATATGAGAGGTGTCAGAGTGAGAGAGACAAAGAGAAAATGTGAACTTTCCACCACAGCAAAATCTTCTATTATTGGAGCTAACGCATTGTTAGACACCAGAATTTAACAACACAGTGCAAAGCCATAGGAAGGAAGGACTCGTTTATTCTGCTGCTCATGGGTCTATTTGTTTGAAATAGGGAAATATTTTATGAGAGAACATGAAAAATTAAGACCTTTCAGATAGGAAGTCAGAACATCATATGCAATGGTGCAGGTGGATAGAAAATTATATTTTAGCAATGTTTTCAGTTAAGGTGTGGTATACAATGTGTGTTGCTGTCCCATAGTTCTCTCTCTGATAAAACAGGTCTCTGTTTAATAGTAACATAGAATCATAGAATGCTTTGGGTTGGAAGGGACCTCAAAGCCCATCTAGTTCCAACCCCCTGCCATGGGCAGGGACACCTTCACTGGCCCAGGGTGCCCAAAGCCCCGTCCAATCTGGCCTTGAACCCTGACAGGGATCCAGGGGCAGCCACAACTTCTCTGGGCACCCTGTGCCAGGGCCTCACCACCCTCATAATAAAGAATTTCTTACTAATTTCTAACCTAACCCTGCTCTCTTTCAGCTTAGAGCCATTGCCCCTTGTCTTATCACTGCACTCCTTGGTGAACAGTCTCTCTCCCACTTTCTTGTAGGACCCTTTTAAGTATTGGTACCGCAATTAGGTCACCCTGGAGCCTTCTCCAGGCTTAACAAGCCCAACTCTCTCAGCCTGTCTTCATAGGAGAGGTGTTCCAGCCCTTTGATCATCTTCGTGGCCCTTCTTTGGACTCATTCCAACAGCTGTATGTCTTTCCTGTGCTGGATGCAATAATCTATCACATATAACCTTGTCAAAGTGCTGCAGATTGGAAGCTGCAGAAATTTGCTCGTTCGGTGTAAATTTCTGGAATCTGGAGAAGAAAAATTAAAAACCAAACAGCTGCAGAGCTTGAAATTTTGAAATTCTTGCTTAAGAAGTGAATTAGGCACACTTAACTGCAAGATGGGCTAAAAAGTTTCAAGTGGTTTAAAAATAATAAATAATTTATTTTATTTGTTTTATTTTCCAATCCTGGACTCAAAGATCTTACGGTAACTAAAGCTATGCAAATATGTTACTCTGTACAAAGACAGAGTTTTCCATAATTGCATGCCTCCAGTTTACCAGACTCTCAAAAAAGGAATACTGGCATCAGTGACAGTATGGTTTTAAATGCTTCATAGCAGGGAAACACGATGTGCTGTTTTCAGATCTCTACAATTCACTCAGGCGTAAAAACCTCCACTGCTATTTTTGTGGTATGCTTTTATACCTGAGATATATGCTTATTTTACACATAATTGAATGAAAGTGTTATGAATGTGTATCACATGAAACTTTACTTGTGAATTTTATGATGTGTTTTTATCATGCTCTTAAGAAAACTTGAACATTTTTCTAACAAATAGACTGTTGAGAAGGAATTGCATTTGAAACAATCCTGTTACCTTTCTGCATCAATGATGAGATCAGACAGGGATTGAGAGAAAGAAATGATATTTCAGTGAAAATGATGGTTGTCCACTAATTTAATTTACTAAAAGCTAGTGATAATCACCTTGTTAAGTTCAGTGTAGACTTCAAAGCCCGAAGTAAATGGAAGGAATAATATTCACACAATCATTTTAGGGCTCGCACAAGTTAACTCACAACTTTACTCACTCCACTTACTGCTATAAAGCAAATAAAATTGTAAGGTTTTCCTGTAAGTTTCCTAATGTCAAGAAAGCCAAAGAAAAGAAGGTATTCTGACAAGAAGATGATACCTTTATGCGGGTTTTGCCTTACAATTTGACAATTTTATCTTGTTCTAGAAGCAGTCTGATGAAATTGATAAACGTTTTGTGATCTTTCTGAAATAACTGTATAATGTTTAAATTTTGGAGGAAATTATTTTTCTTAGTGTTAAGAGAAATGGCTGATAAAAACCTGTACTTTTCAGTACAAAAAAAATTCCATATGTTGATATTTATTGTCAGAAAGGATAGCTTAAAGCTAAAAACCTAACTATATGGAATATTTACCATGAGTACAGATGGTGATATTTTTCATAGTAAATTTGCCACAAAAAACTACTGCAATGTTGCCATAAAACAATCAAGTCCAGGTCAACAAACATTTTTATATGATTAAAGGAGAAGAAAAAACCCAGAAATAACAGTGGTTTATATTGACATTTTTGATGTACAGTTTGATTTGGAAAAGTCACAGTGTTTTGTTTCGAAGCTGCAAAAGAATTTTGGACTTGTCTTTTCAAACTGGCATTCCAGAATGGAACAAAACATTCAAAAGTAAATGTAACAAAAGAAATAATGTTCCTCTTCCCATATAAAAACTTCTGTATTGGACTCAATGAAATATTTCAGGTCTACCTGACCTATTCCTATCTGTTCAGTTATTTAGTGAATAATCCATTATTTGCACAGGTTTATGGGGGAAATGTAACAAAATATGTATGAATTTTCTGAGAACATATGCAGCAAACCTTTTCATTTTAAAATCTTTGTTTTGATTTATGAAGATACAGAATAAAAGTTACCTTCACATCTTAACTACAGAGAATTCCACACTCAGTACCATGAACTACAAAACTGTAAACTCTTTCAGGGTATGCAGTGAGCCATCTACAGCTGACATAATACTTCATTCCCATTCTGCTCTTGGCAGGATTTGTTAGGTTATTTGCCAAATGTTCATGAGACAGCACACCTCCATTCTGCCCCTGAAAAAAAAAAATAGAAGAAAAAAAATTTTAAAAAAAGAAATAGTCACTTATCATCTTGTCACTGAGGTTTAAACCTGGAAATGTTTGGATGTGCTTAATGTTGCACATCTACGAGGTTTTTTAAGGATCATGTGTCCTTCCAGCACCATGGTCCAAAGGAAAAGGAGAATGTGGCTTGGAAGGGTGGTAAGTGCCATTTGTGGCTTTCTTTAAGTCCAGGGTAAGTGGAATAATTCTCTTCTTCAATGTCCACATAAGTGACAGGGCAATATAAATCACTACTGTGTTTCAGATTACACTTCAATATAGACAGTTTAAATTGTTATGGCTTGGTTTTTCAGTCTTTAATTTTTCCAGCTGAGGTACCCAATGTGTGAAAGTCTGCTCTGAGGTAAGGGGTGATACGCATTGAAGCAGTGGGCAGGTTGCATGAAAAACTCCCTGATGGATATCACATATGGTGAACTCCACTGTAGCTTGAGTCCAAAGCTTGGAATTACCATTTCATAGTTCTGCACTCCTCTGCTATGTTGCAATCTTTGGTTGCAGTCCTTCCCTTTCTTCCCCCACCCACCCCTCAGCAAATGAAACAAAAAAAAAAGAGAGGATCTAAATTAGCTCCAGAAAGTTTTCTGAGATCCAGTCTTCTCCAAATAACACTTGGTTCCACTTAAAAGTGCTGTATAAACTAAAGCTTCTTATATTTAAAGTCAGAGGAAGTGAAAAATTTTCTCTTTTTACATTTAAAACATACCTTGCAATTAATTACATGGGGATGTAGATAGAAATAATATTCTGACAAGTAATTTAGGAAATGTCATTCATAAACTGTTTGCCTCTGTCATCTTTTAAAGACTTTGTCTTTCTAAATAATTTATTGTTTAAAAAAAATTTTTAATCCTCTGTCTGTGATAATAATTACACATACCTGATCTGTCGTGACATTCTGAATGTCAGCCACAGTAAGGAATAAATTAAGAATCAGCCAAGAAAAATATAATTTATAAAGTAGAAACAAGGCTTTTTGGAACGGGGGAAAAAAAAGTCAGATAGCAAGTGATGAAAGCATCTAACCCAAAGTGTTTAATATTATACTTTGATGTAACAGTGTGCACACATCACTGTTACTGGGCATATCTATCTTTTGGCAGAAGGCCTGAATAAAGTCAATGGGGAGTTCAGCCAAAATGGCACATTATTGTCCATTGCTTAGAATATTGTCAAAATGGCATAAACAATGTGCCTTTTTAATTAGGCACCTGGTGCAAAATAGAGTTTCAAAGGGAATTTACTGATCTGTATTAGAGTAAAAAAAAAAGGCATAAATAGACTCTGAACTGCATGTGCAGTATGTTTGGGTTAGCTACCTTTTATTTTGTGTGATGAGAGGGAAAAAAGGTTCAAAACTGGACTGTCCTGTGGGAGAAGTTTTGGCGATTCCAGTACTTGGTCTATTTAAAGATTTGTTTGATATGAATTATTTGAAAAAGATATGAAGCACCTTATATTGTTCCAGTTGTGATTTCTTAAGCATTCTGCTCAAGTAGCATCCTGTGCTATGTATATGAGATTGTATATAACTTAATTAAGAAACTCTAATGTGTTTATAATTTTCAGCTGAATGCACAGTTTGATTTCTATCTTTCAAACAGCAATCCCTTCACTTTTTCAAAGTTTTCTATCTTATTTAACTTCCTTAGGAAGACTGAAAAGCAGTTGACAGTCATATTTATATATGTGTGAATGTATATGTTTATGTATTATATAACATATTTGCAAAGAAGTCTTTTTTTTTAATGGGAGGCTATATATGATTTTTAACTTCAAGCTTTTAAAATAATTCAGAGTTGTCTACTCATTACAGTGCAGTATGTGCTTCCTTTAGCTAAAGCAGTTAGGAAAGTTTCATCAGAGACAAATCTAGAAAATACATTTTAACATGGTAACTGCTGTTAGGTAGAAGGTAATGGGTAAAACCTACAAGGTTCAGATTGGGGTAGAAGTCTTTCAAAAAACTGAGCAAAAAGTACATTAAATGATGAGAAACTTGGACTGGAAAAAATTATTAATTTAGCACTGGGGAGAAGATGAAATAAGATATGAGGAAGACAAGTGAGAAAACCAGAAGTAACAAACAAGTTTTGTTGTGCTACGAGTTTTAGTTGAGTTCTTTATTCTTTCCTTCAAAATCCTTTTTCTAGTATGGTTTTGATTTCAAGACCTAAATGGGAAAACTGTATCTTTTATGTCAACCTCTTAAGTAGCATGAAGTTAAAAGGAAGATACTTGTAGAATTCCAGCTGAAACATATCTTCATAATTCTCTTTTCCCTTTCTTTTGAGTCATTATCACATTTAGCATTTCAAGTAGTACAATCATGAGGCCTACTTACAGTTCATCAGTGAGTTGCACTCACCTTTGCAGCAGTAGGGCTTTCAGTTTCAGGTGATACAGGGGAGGACCAAACCCTTATTTCCTCAAACAATATTAATTGATTATTAAGGTTCAAAAAAGGTTAATGACCTGAAGGTTGTGATAGATTTCCAACAGAAATTTAATAAAATCCAGGACATGTAATTTAAAGACCATATAATCTGCTGTCTGTATCAGCTGCCAGGGAAAATTCTTCCTCAGTTGTAGACCGTCTTGTTCACATAGTGAAATCCAAATGCAGTTGCACAGGAATTTATTTGAAACTTATTCTGGTCCTTTGACTCCTTCACCTAGGACCTTACTTTGTGGTAATTTGTTTATAGGTATTAGTCTCTTGAGTATTCTGAATTAAATGTGTCCAGGAAAGAAAAGCAGATGAGAGATACCTTATGTTACAACAGCAAAAGAATGGGAGGAAGAATCACCAAATGAGAAATACAAGTTCAAGAAATAATAAAAAATCTAAAAAATTAATAGTGATTAACCACATTGATTCATTTTGCAAATATGTGTGTAAATGTGTACTACAGCTAAGGTATGGGGCTTTTTGCCCCCAAAAATGCATCAGGAATAAGACACTCACTTGGGATGTTCAGAAGAGTTTAGCTGCTCTCTTTAAAAACAAACTAGATTAAACTAGAATGAAAGCCCTTTCTTAACTGCGAAATTAGCTGAATCTGGATGCATGAATTTATGAACAGTTAATGAAACCATAAAACCAGAAAATACACTTTCTGGCTAACTACTGGTAGCCATTAAAATTAATATGCTATATATCAGCTAGTCATAATACTTGATACTAAGACTATGTTAAAATATAAAAAAGTTAGTTGCTCTCACAACGTTCCTATGTAGCAACCGTGTCTAATTACACCCTTCTACTGGTGAAATGAGAAGCTGGAACAGGCAAAGAGATTGCAAGTGATTGGCTGATGCTCATGGTGAAAACAAGATAAAGAAAACTTCTTGACCACACCTCGCTGGCCATTATGCTGGTCATGCAAATAGTACACAGATTTGAAAATAGCACCATACAAAGGTTATCCTCCAGCACAAGCCTATTAGAATAATGACTGCAACCTTCGATTAGGGTAAATCCATTCTCCCCTGTTTCAGAGCAGAGGGAAAGTCAAGCACATTATAAAGCTCATTGATTAGATGTCTCTGAGACACACACTGATGGGGGATGTACAAACCTCAGTGAAGGATTTCTCTCTGTTGGAACAACTGGTTTTAAAAGATAGTATTTCTAATACAGATGTTTATTATGAAAAGCACATTTTCAGTTCTAGTGTCATTTTATGTTGCAATTTAAGGATTAAATCCAAATTTTTTCTTAGTGTTGTCTGTTTCCCCTGTGAAAGAACCACTGATGCAGCGTATCCAGATTAAAATCGATTAACAATTCTGTGAATTTTGCCCAGCAGCTATAATCATTGGTTGCCTTAGCAACTTGGTAGATTAAATCATAAGCTAAAATCTAGGGGGTTCAATTAAAAATTCTTGTTGAAATTCAAATTCTTTTGAGGGTGAAATAGCTAGTGATTCAGTATACACTTGAGAATTCTCAGGGTTGGCTCCTTTTTCTTTAGTGTCATTTATTAGAAAGGATACATAAGTCTAATATAATATTCAGGAAATATTTACCTGTTGCAATTTACTATTGGTGCTGATGCACCAGGAATAATGAAGCTCTGTGGCTTTGTCACATAGCAAGGCACAGGCTAAATTTTATCTTCCTTAAAGAAGAACCTGATTTATTATATTCGCTAGGCTATTTTACTTATATTTGATACTGACCAGAATTTATGCTAACATTGGTCCTACAGATAAACTAAGAAGCAATATTTGTTAATGTACATTTTTACTATGCTAGGACTTTAATTCTGACATGTGCTCCTAAAAGGCCTTGGTTTGTTAAACGTTGAAACTATCTAAGGTCCAGTTTGTGGCTGCAGAGCAGAGCCAATTCATAGAATCGAAGAACACTTTGGGTTGGAAGGGACCTCAAAGATCATCTAGTTCCAATCCCCAGTGTTGCATGTCCTGTTCCTCCAGCCCCAGTTTGGATGTTTCCAGTAATTCCCAGGATTATTCACCTCCTTTTGACCACACTCATCTTTCTACTACTGATTTTCTTGCAACTGCACTGTCTTTCAGCTCCTCTACTTCTTTTTCTAGTGCTCTGATGATCATTTCTTTGGGTTGATGCACTTTTCCCAAAATGTTGATGAGGGAAGTCTCTTTTACTGTCTATCATCAGCCATTCTCAGAAATGTCTTTGCCTCACAAAATGATCTCCAGGTATTCTGCTATGGTGCCAAAAAAGTATAAATGCCAAAGCATTAACATGTTGATTCTTACCTTGCACAAATCTTGCTTTTTGCTCATCACTTTGCACAAAAGGAGAGAGAGATTAGTAGATTAGTGCTTTCTATCTTCAGATGCCCTAATGCAAAGTTTTCTTCTCTACCTATCTTTCAGTGCTGTGTCCTGGGTTTCACCGAAGACAATCTGTTCAGATACTAAACATATACATTATAAACATTCCACCCCACACAATGGAATTCAAAACCCATTTAAAGCAACATTTTGTGTTTTCTTACTTTAATCCTCCTGAAAGAGTTAGCAACTCCTTTTTCTCAATGTATAATGCTGAATCTCTTTATAGGCAAAGATGAAACAAAGATAAGAGGAAAAGTACTGTTTCTTTTGAAAGAAGACAGTTAAGTTAAATAAACAGCAATAGATTGCTGTAGTGTTTCAGACACAGAGAGAAAAGCAGTGTCTACCAGTAACAGTGGTAACAGGAAGCCACCCCTTTCATTCTCTGTTTAAGTTACTCCATAATACTTTGGGTTTTGGTGCATATCCTAAATGTAGCATATCTAGAGAAAAGATAGTGAACATCTGTTCTGAAATTATATATCTTTTGTGCTGAATACTGGTGGATTTCATAGATAAAAATGATAGTAATCAGAGAAAGGAAACTTGATATAAAATTTAATATATTGCATAGATAAACCACCATCACTTGGCAGCTGAATATAAAGACAAAACCAAACTCCTTTGGGTCCTCTGTCAGCAAGAAATCTTTGCACCTATATTTTATTCTAAAAATTATCCCTTGAAACCTTCTTAATAATTCCATCAGTTATAATAAATTATGTTAAATTACAGAGAAGGCCTAAAGCACGATCCCAGAAGCCTCAAATTCTGATCTAGTTTAGGACATAAAAGTGTAGCTCTGGGAAAAGAAAGTATGGAATAAAGTATAGGAATTAAAGTGTAGTAAGATGAGTAGAAGATAGTTCTTTCACATGCTCTTAGTCTTCTATTTATTTTTTTTTTATTTTAGCATGCTATAAAATTTGTATATGTTTTGGCTGGAAGAGAGGAACTCTCAGATTATTAAAAGCTAATTAATGAAGTCTTTTCGTGAAATCTAGTGAAAATAAGTTTAGTGCTTCTACCACTCTTTCTGGAAAGTACTTCCTGGCTTCCCAGTCACAGTTTTACAATCAAATGTTCTTGCAATTTGAGAAACTTATTATATTTTTATTTCATGTTTATGATGGCTTTTGCAATTCCAGCACAGAAATGTGTGCAGAAGTGCCCCCTGTAACTGCAGTGAAATACAGCTTTGCTAAATATTGCTGCTGGTGTTTGTGAGAAAGCTGTTCTGTTGCTCTGTTATTTACAGAGCTGTTCTGCAGTTCTGCACCATTCTCAAATGTTTTTCTTTCATTTTGAACTCTCCACAAGTGCAAAACTCATACTGGCTTCACCTGTGCTCTACATTCCTTTCCTAATTTTGATTTACTAATTTAAAATTAATCAACTGGGAACATGCCAGATGAGAACTTAGGTGACAAATGAATGGGTCTCTTTCTTGACTTCCTTATTCTAAAATTAAATAAAGGCTCATGGGAAAAAGTGGAGGAGGTTTACAAATACGTTCACATGTATTCTTGGAAATTTAAACGAATTACTACGCATTTATGTATTATGCCTTTTAGATGTAATGCATCTTACCTTTTAATTATATTGACCCATAAAGCACTTTTAATCTGCATATTTTGAAAGGCTTAATAGAGATCAGTATTACCACAGTCTTCTGATTTTTGTGAAACAAAGGTGTGGAAAGGAGGAGGCAATGGCAAGGACTTGCACAACCATTTCATGTCCTAGCCAGCAGCTACGCTTAATTTCCCGAGTCCCTTCCAGTCCCCTATCAATTCTATCCCATCATTAGCACACAGTGTCATGCATAACAAAAGGATATTTTTGTTCCTCAGTAAATTGTTTGCAACCAGTCAGAGATGCTTTAGTAGGACAGCAGGACTTCCAACATGATGGATGAGTGATGAAGCAGTCATGTTACCAGATGTTGATACAGACTCGCCTGTCCTAGCAATAAGGATTACATATTGTCAGAGTGCCTGGTTTAGGAGATGGGGTGGCTTGCAAGGCAGACATTTTTGCAATCATGTATGCAAAGTGCATGCATACTACTAATGTAACTTTAAGTGTAGATCCCAAAAAGAAAAAAAAAATATCAAAAAACTTGTGTACTGGCACCAGTGAGGGAGGTATGTGATGGATTGTAATATTAAATACTCTGCCGTGCATGAGGATTTAGATGAGGGTTATGTTAGCAGACTGATGGATTGCTCGGCTCTTCAGCTTGCCTTGAGATGTAGCTGGGCAATGGTCATCCAAATTATAACAGAAAATATAGCTAGCTGAGGTAGAACCAAGCAGTTTTTCATTCTGTGTGCTATTCTGCCAATCCATAAAAAAACCTCTAAGCCAAGAAAGCATCATTTAAAAACCTGTGTGTAGACTATAAGATCTATTGGCCAGGCCCTAGTAAGGAGATGTGCTGATGGAGAGAGATTGCTCTTTAAGACTGCTCTCAATGAGGAAGGTGTTAGAGGAGAGTGGGTTTGCGTCCCGCTGTGGACTTTAACAGATAGCTTTCCAACTGCCTAGTGCAAGCAGAGCAATTGCTGGCATGTAGCATGTAGTGAAGATGGATATGTACCACACTGCTTGGCAAGCATGCAAGCAAATAATTGTATCAGCAAGCCAGAAACATGATTCTGATCTCTATAAAGCATGGAGGTAAATGAGGAAATAATTTTAGTTTTTATCTAAGCTGACCTAAAAGATTAGTTTAGTACATTTTCTCCATTTTCTATACCCTGTCTAGCTACAGGGTTTTTTAGATATAAATAAAAGACTCAGAAACTCTTTTACTGAAATTACTGTATCAGAAAAAAATGTTTGCTTTTGGATGCTTGCTTTCAATTCTGTTCAAAGAATTGCGATCAGACTGACACATTTTTTTCCTGTCAAATCTTTCTCTGATTTCTGGCATAACTCCTAGCATTAATGCATAAAAGATTCCTGCCTTTTGCATCTTTCAGATCAACTTTGCATTTCAATATTAATAAAGTACACTGGTGTCCAACTTAACTATTTAAGTGCCTTCTGTAGATGTAGATGCTTCTATTGAAAAATGCTAGGCATTAACATAACATAAATCAATGCTAATAACCTTCACTAAGATATCCTTAATCTATCATTTAAGATAATGTATAACATCATGAAGTCTAACATGGCAGAAAAATGTAGTCTGAAGTCTTGATGCTGCACTGACTCTACTTATTCAGAGTGCATGTGTGAAATGAATGTTAATATTGGAAATACATTTGGTATTGGTATGTTTTAAAAAACCTTTCCTTGCAGCATACAGGAGAAAACTCTGTGGGCATTATTCAGCTTAGTGGGGGGAAAAAAAAAGAAGTCTTATGAAATTTTTAAAGGAATACATTTGGGGATGGTAGAGTATTCTGGCAGCACATTCATCTTTTCAAGGGTTATCTGTCCCTGGTGGAAAACGCATGATAAGGTGCCATCCTTTTAAATCTCCTGGAAACGTAAGGAAGGGAAGGATGGCAAATGTTTAAACTCCTAAGTTTTTGTAGAACTTTAATTCCTAATATTGTGTCCGAGGACTAACTTCAAATGGGTCTGTCCCTAGGCATTGTCAAGCAGTATCTTCAAGTAGATTACACTTGCAGCCAGGGACTCTGGCTAAGAAATCAAATATCCTATCTGAAACAAACAGTAGGCATGACTTGCTTTCAAAATAAAGAGTTATGTTGCTGTTCCTTTATAAGAAAAGCTATTTTTTTAAATAATTAGTGAAAAGTCCAGCAGAATTCCAAATCCAGTTGTTGGAACAAGACATGCATGTATGGGGCATGATAGTATGAATATAGACTTTCACTTTTAAAAAGATACTTGCATGTAATTAAAGTGCATGGGGATGATCCGATGCCTCTTTTGACTTAAATGAGCATCTGTGTCTGTGGAAGAAAAACCCAAATATTTTTATTTCATCCTTTTAGAAAGCCAGTGGAAATAAGAGTAAAAAAAGAAAAATCATACTGAGACTAAGCTATCTGAATGACACCAATCTTATTAATTTAAATGTTCTTCTGAGCTTCAGTCTTAACAATCATAGTTAATTACAGAGAAGGCATACAATTGCATATTCCTATCTGTCAACTCATGAAAAAAACACAAGTGGACCTTTTCAGCTTATTAGCATAGGATGTTTATGGATGCTAAGTCAAAGTGGGATTTGCCTGGTTTTTGGCATCTCAAAGTTAGGTATCACAGTCCAAGCTTGACATCATAGGTCCTATGGTAGTCATTGACAAAAAGTAGACCTGTTGTGTTGCCAGTCTTGTGTGATGGTTAGTCTGAGGTTATGTGAGAAGTGATGAAACAGAAATCCCAGGAGGTCTGTGCTGGCAGGAGACGGGGCTTGGAGTGAAGCTTGTACGTGCTGATGGATTTTTAGAGACAACATAGCCCACATCAGGTCCCAATCCGGCAATTAGGAAGGATGTGCCCCAGGGTGTTGCACTTTGGAAGGAGTTGACTGTTTTAGCAAAACAGGGTTTCATTACAGGGATCAACAGCACCTGAAAAAAATCTTGGTCTAGGGGCAAACTGTGCAATTGATGCCAGCTAATGGCATCACAAACATTTCTGAAAATTATTTTGCAGCTACAGCTTAAAATCTATACTATCTAATACTGAGATCATCTGAATAACTATAAAGATACCCTGGCACAGTCTAATTTGAGCTTAATAAGAGCTATTCTGGCTTCTCCTTTTGCAAACAAAACAGACAACAACAGAAAACAAGTAGCAGCTTTCCGGTCATGGCAATTTTCCCAGTTATCATCTCTGAGTGGCAGCTCTACCACAGTGCTTAACAGCAACTGCAGAGCGGGAGGTACTGACCTTCCCAAATAATTAGGAGGTTTTACAGAAGGGAGAGATCAGGAAATGTGCCTATAGCGAGGCCAGTATAACATACAAACCCAACGTTGCTTTGTTTGCAAGTGGTGCCAAACTGTTGGTAAAACTATTCCCCCCTGCCCCCAGTGCTGTAGCTATCTTTCTGTCTCTGTGTGAGAGATTCAGCAGCTGACCAGGCATATTATCAGATAATAAAATAAAAACAGTTTAAAACATTAATATTCTTTACCAGGCATAAACCTGTTGGAGTTTTTTAATTATTTCTGCTGTTTTGGGATGGTGGTTTTTGTTGCTTGCTTGGTTTGGTTTTTTTCAGTAAGCTCTTTTGCTTTTGGCCAAGTAAAATATGGGTCAGTTGTGTTTGAGTTTCTTTATTTTAACATATTCTGCTTCATTCGTAGCATTTCCTTTTGAGAGGAGTAATAGGATAATATTCTCTAAGCAATCGATAATGAAAATGTACTATCAAATCAAAGGATTGACCTCTCATTGGTTCTTGGATTAATCCTTTATGTCATGGTAAAGAAACTTTGAAGCAAGACTTTCTCTGGTTCCTGCGTCATAGACTTAAAAGGTTCTCTCATAAGCTGAAAACCTCTGAGGTAGAATGAGACTCGTGCTTAAAAAAAATGCTTGAAGAGTGTCAGATTTTTAATGAATTATGGATGTGATATTGATCTTTGTTTTCTTCAACAACTTGGTAGGTGTTTTGTTGCATTTCAGAAAGTTGCCTAATTTCTACTTTGCAAAATAAATTGCTGGTTAAATCTTATAGGGTGTAAGTACAGGCAAAGGAGTTTGGGGAAAAAAAGTTCCGGATAACCTTCTTCCCATTGTTCTGTTTGGGTGAGTTGGGGAATAAAGGTAATGAGAGCAGATTGAAAGCAAAGACACTACATCCAGTTTGTACCAAGCAGAAAGACATTATAAATGAAAAATAAATAAATGAGAAAAAGAGAATGTGAGGAGGGACTCTGTCAATTTCAGATAGGTAACTGAAGACAAGAGATCCCAGTCTGTACATTTCTAGGAAGTTTGTTTCTGTGGACAGGTTTGACAGAGAATTAGTATACCTCACCCTATCAGTGTAGAACACTACATATTGTGTGTCATACAGCTTGTATGCTGCCTGAGACCCTAATGACAGAGGACTAAAGAAGAGAGAAGCACAACAAATGAATGTGGATGCTGTCCTAGAGATGCTCTGAATTAATAGAGTTCAATGAGTGGGGACAACTGTTCGTTTTATAGCAGTGCCAGGAGCTGTCACTTTGGACACGTTAGCAGAATAATATTCTGGCGTGAAACATGGTAGAAAATAGTAACAATCTATAATGTTAATCAAAAAGTTAAGAAAACAACAGCGATACTTGGAAAGAAATAAAGTCACAGTAGCTTGAGACCATACCTACAGTCAGAGAGCTTTTGCACTGTGCAGGTACACAGAAAATGGTTTGGTTTTCAGAACTTCAAGTGACTGACAGATATAGATTTCCTTTAAAAAACAAACCAAACAAAAAAAATTTAAGAATTCTGACTTGTTTAAGACTACAGAGCCATACTGTTATGCCCAGAGCACAGGCCCAGCAGCTGCCAGAAAGGAGCGTCACTCGGAAAACTTCAAATTCTTTTAAGCTTTTATAAAATGGTTCAAGTTATTGTCCAGACTGACACCTCGTATTGCTAACACTTTATTCAGCGATGCTGTGTGAAAGGTCATGACATCTATCTTGCTCAGTAACTTAGAAAATAAAGTGACTCACGACTGCATATCTGACACACCCCAATCTTTGGCCTTCTCTCTTTCCACTCCTATTGCCCTAGTTATCTTGCCAGACTGTCTGTAAATACGTCTTGGAGACAGATTGCTGTTACATGTTGGCTCAGCTATTTTATCCTCGTATTCTTCAAATCTTTTTGTCTGAGGATGAGTATATTCACTCCTGAATGTTGCCAAATATAAGCGTTTGAGAAGTTGATGGAAGATCTGGGCTAGTTATGCGTGAGGCTGTGTATTTAATACAACATTTTAGTCACTAAATCAAGCACACGTAAATAAGCATAAATCCATAAATTGCCTTGGCATCTGGGACAGGCAAGCCACTTACATTTCTGATTCCCAAAGCAAAATTGATATTTATTAATCAACCTGTCTGCCTCTATAATAAACTCCTGTAGCTCTCAGTGTGTGGCCTCATAAAATGTTTTGTAAAAATATGCTCCTCCCTAAGAGATTTAGACCAGCTGTTAAGCAAGCCGGCTGAACAGTTCTGCTCGGTTGCAGTCTAATTAGAGGTATGCACATTACTGAATTTTTGCTTTTCGAATCTTATAGATATAACGCTTCAGTTCACATTAAAAATGTGGTCTAGAAGCTGTGTCACATCCAGAAACGTTCTACCAGACGTGTGGATTAAAATTTGGATTTTTAAAAAATAGTAATGTATGTTATAACACAGATGTGGAAAATTATTTAACGACAAAAATTATGGGAGTGCTCATAGGAAAAAAGGTGTCATCCAGATTCTTGAATGCCACGGGCTATGCTCACAGCTGAGAAAAGGAAAAATCGCCAATTCTTGCATAGCTGCTTCTCTTCATGTAGGATAAATTACATCAGAGTTAAGTGCCAGAATCAGTATTTATTTATAAATGAATTCAAGGCTTTTATGGTTGTCAATTTTTATTTTCATTGACCTGTGGTACACTTCTAAAGTACTTTCACATGTATTGAGAAGCCTAATTAAGTGGAAGATATTACTTTTTGTAGCTTCCTGAAGTACTTTAGCCTTTCTGCTTTTTAAAGAAATAACGTTGAATGAATCAAATGTGTGTGAATTTGCAGCCTATAGTTTAAACTTTTTTCCCAATTGAAGTATTCTTTGTAGATTATTTGGCCAATGAGGACAATAGCTAACTATATTTTAAGGGTCTAAACCATTCAGGCAACATTTCGATTTTTACTGTTGTATCCAATGCTGTCTGGAACATGAAAATAATCAGGCTCCCTGTTCCAAGTGAATATGCAATCTAAATTCTTGTATAGCGTCAAAAACTCTGAAATATTGAGCAGAAGAACAGAGGCTCTGCCAGACTCAAAAAAGAGAGGAAAAATGTTGTTCATTAGTCAAAACTCCCATGTAAATCAGTGAAGATAGTTTAATTCTTAGGAATTATAAAAGGATTTGTTTGTTGGTTTGTTTGTTTATTTGGTGCTTGAAATGAAACAACCTACAGACCATCCTAGGTATAACTACATCCATCCTACGTATAGCTCTGTCTATTTCTTGAAATTATTACTGGAAAAAATGTGGTGCATAATATCAATCAACTTCAACTTCTAGAGTAGCAAAAACTGCCTTAAGAAAATACTGAATTTAAAATAATGTTCCATGTTATGATGGTGTTTTAGAGTCATATTTTACTTACAATCCTGATTTTACAACTTGAGCAAGAAGGACACACAGTTATTTTAAATGGCATTCACTAAGGTTTCAAGACTCTACTGGTTGTTCTGACTGGAGCTTATCAATGCACATAAAGCAAACAGACCAGATGTTGAAATCTAACTCATATTACAGTATATCAACTCTAACAGCCTCCCTCACACTATGCGCTGGAAAACATTGAGGGAAATTACTTCACTTTTTGAAGGCCAGAACTTTACAAGAAGTTTGTAATTCATCTTGGGCTTTCAAAGGGTCTACAAACTCTGGTAATTTTGGAGCAGTTTCAAGCTTAAGTGACTGTTTCTCTATATTTCAAGCATTATTTGAAATTGCTTTTATTTTTCAATGTCTTGCATTTGCGGTGATTTTGCCTTGTCACTACACCACGTTCAGGGCTTGTGTAACTAAAAATGCAGGTCTTTCTCATCAAGGCACACTGCATGTTTCTAAATGTACAGCTGTGGAGGCTGAAACCTAGGCTATGTGCCCTGTCCTAGAAACAGCTGAAATCGTGACTTATAAAGTACCGTCTGGTATTCTGCATCGCTTTACATGGGCAAAGAAATATGAGATTTAACATGTCACATTTGTCCATGACACATTGTTTGGCATGTGCATGGACCATGCAATCGAAGCATGGAAAGAGATCAGTATGCTCGTTCATACGCTTGTTATGGTGGAAGTCCCCTAGGTAGGAATAGTCGTGTTTTGCTACTGAGTTGTTGCCTTGAAGTATACAGAGGTACTGCATTCATATAACACATTTGTGTTGTCATGTTATGTCCTGAGCTTTAATGGTGATTTATTGTTCATAATAGACAAGATAATCAAAAGGTATGTTGCTTTAGTCCAAGATAATCAAAAGGTATGTTGCTTTAGTCCTCCTCCGACTGTGAGCACCTCATCTTTAAATCACAACAAATTACCAATATATTTGTGCAATGCAGCTGCAATCTGCCATCTTTTTGCTGTCTTCCTACAGGGCTACTATAGGCAGAGTAGGGCTTCTCAGGTGAGTATTATTTTAAGCCATTATTTTTAAGGAACTACAAAAGCGTAAATGCCTATTGTTTTGTTTTAAGGCGGAAACATGAAAGCAAGAAATAGACATGTCTGAGGGCGCTTTAACAGAACAGTTTTGGCAGTGGGATATGCTTAACTGATTAGAATAATGACTGTGGGAGTGTTAGGCCCGTTAGTCTGAGGCAGGCAGGCAACTGGAAGTACTCCCCTTGTTATCCGTTGCATGTAGGGCTTGATGTAATAAGGGTCTGATCTGAACCAGAGCTGGGGCTCGCCATAACCCAAACCAATTGCTATGATTAATTACAAGACTGTTAAGTTGTGACAACCAGTGGTATCTGGGAGCTTGAGCCTGCTAGGATACAGCACTCCTTAGAAGGCTAGGCCTTTTCATCATTTTTACCTTCATTGAACCTTTCAAGACTTTGGATGGCGAAGAGGGGATAAGTGGAGAGAACAGATTGTTTCTCTGAAGATCAGAGTTCCCCTCCAATGCTGGGAATGGGATTTTGGCACATTGCTCATTATTTAATTCTCTTGGCTGAGAGCAGGAAGCATTTTTTAGGGCTTTTGGTTCAGTTCACTATCTGGCTGGCTCCCCTAGAGCCATATAACAAATAATTGGAGTCCTTGGAGATGCTTGTTCTTGTGCATCACTATATGGAGGGCAAAGACAAGTTGTGAAAATCTGAGTATAATAAATCTTTTATATATTTAGCTGTGGGGAGCAATGGAGAAACAGTCCGTTCAACTTTCACTCTGATTCTGGGAGGTCTAGGCATGAAATATGGTGCTTACCAGTATACATGAAATATGAGCAGCAGTTAATTGGTTGATTTTGTAGTAATTTCTCTCGTTATGATGCTTTCCTACAAGATCCCATAAGTTCATTCTAGCATCTTCGTGGCATCTGGGTGACATGTAAGAAGTTGACCGATGTGCCTGGCTTGGAAAAAATCAGCTTGCAGAAAGGTGTGGGAGAAGCTTTTAGGCTGCTAGATGTATGAATCAAAAGAAAGTATTTCCAGTGAGATGTGCAGCACAGAAAATTTAAAAATATCTGTTGACTGGGATCCCAAGGGAAAGTTAAATGTAAAT
This sequence comes from Porphyrio hochstetteri, assembly GCA_020800305.1. Classification (NCBI taxonomy): domain Eukaryota; kingdom Metazoa; phylum Chordata; class Aves; order Gruiformes; family Rallidae; genus Porphyrio; species Porphyrio hochstetteri. The sequence continues at coordinate 215,047,134 of CM036905.1, read as the reverse complement.
GTAATTTAGACAGCAGTATTGACAGCCCTGGAGAAGGCTGAAATGTTCTGATTTTTGATGAAAAAGAAAGATAAATATTTTGACAATTTCAAGGAACACTTTCTCAATTTTCTACTGGTTAGAGAGCTCAAAAAAGTTTCTGTTTTCTTGAAACACTAAGATTAAATTTAAAAACTTCGAAGTGTTTGAAAAGATGCTATTTTTTATTGTTGTCCCAAAAAGCTATAACAATTTTTGTGGATTTTTTTAATCAGCTCTATTCCGTCTGTTATCAAAGTATATCCCACTAGCCATATGCTGCCTCAATTCTTCCTCTGGTTTTCAAAGTGCCAAAATCCTCTGCAATGAAAATTTTCCCTCCACAAGTGCATTTCTCATGCTTGTCCAAAGGAATGGGAGTAACGTGGACTGGGTTTGCACGCAAATGGTATGGTTTGAAAAAGCATGGTATGACAAATTTTCTTATCCTTTGCTAGCATATATTGGATTAATTAATTGATATATATTTTAGACAGACAAACATTTTATATTTTAATATTTGCTATATATTTTTCTATTTCTGAAGTTCTTCTCATAGGTGGAAGAAGAATACATTCTTGTCCTTGACCTAATATACCTTTAGAGTTCTTTTCTCTTTCCAGTCAAAATGGGTATAGCACCACTCTTTATTACTGTTATTGCTAAAATGGACCTTTTCATGTGTCACATTACAATGAAGCATTTGTGTAATCAGTTTTGTTACGGACTCGCACAGACCTTTCAGCAGAATTCTGTAAGGCTCTGTATCAACCAGTGTGGGGGTAGATGCTCTCTCTTTCTATAATGCTTTCTAGCGCATTACTTCACATTGCTTAATACTTTTATCTTTAGACTGTCCCGGTGCGGTAGAACATTATTCTTTTCATTTTAAGAGTGAGCAGCTGGTTGAAAAGAATAATTAAGCTCTTGCAGAAGAATTGTAGACAAATTAAGGGAGGAAACCTGGTGCCTGGTCTGCTGTGGTTTGGGCTGTCTTCTCTCAGCTTTGCTTGTGCAACAGGATCATTCAGTTCCAGAAGCATGGAGACATTATTGTCTCTGCCTATAGGGAGCAAGAATTGCAGTCAGTCCTGGATAAAGACTTACGATCTTATATTTGGAGGGACCTTTTCCTCCATATTTCTTCTCTTCTGTGTTTCAGCAATAATGCATTGCTTTTTAAAACTGATGTTCAGCACCTGAAGGGTTCAGCAATGTTGTTCTTAATGATTTGCCTCTGAAATGACTCAACTTCCCAACTGATACTGAACCATAGGGCCTCTCCCCATGAGCTGTGAGTATGGCAGCCCAGGAAAGCAGAAGACAGAAGTAAACAGCAAGAACTCAAATGAAAAGGCAGCATAAGGTGTTGTGTGTTGTATTTGTTTAGCTTTGAGGTGGGGGATGGCCCAGCCAAGAGCAGTATATGGCGGGAGAGAGTCACAGCCAGGAGTGGAGAACTGCTGCTTTGGCAGAGGCTTGGGGTCGTGACCAAAGGGAACCCCACTTCTGAGATGACAGAGAGCCCTGTGTGTGGGCTGTGTGGACTCCACAGCTCAGAAACATGTTGAGTGGGCTCAATCAATGCTCAATCTATGTGTCTTGCCTGGCAGGAGGTGGTGGCATGAGTTTGGCTTACAGCTATCCTATTTGATCTCATCGTTTGTAATTCTTTAATGTTTCCTAGGTTCATGAAACCTTCCTTCTTGTGCACGAAGGTTTTCTGGAGAGCTTGGATAAGGACAATGGCTAGGCACATTCACCTCAAACTAGTAAATGGTGTTGGGTCAGAGGGGCCCATGTGTTTCACAGATACAATGGCTATAACTTGCAGTGATTCTGATGAAGCTGAATTTTTAATTTTGGAAGCTGATAAAGCAAAAGTGAAAGTTCAGGAGGGCTTTGAAAGAGCAGGCAGCTTGTAATCAGCCAGGAGTAAAATATTGTTTGTGATAGCACGATATATATTCCCATGGATATGTATTCCCACGCTTGTGCCTGTAACTGTTTTTTAGGGTTCTTTTGTGATTCGCAACAAGATGAACAGCTCGTTAAATGCTACCTCACCCACTGTCACTAAAAAATTATCATATGGGAAGGATATATCTCAGCAGTCTTTGTGGGTAGGTAAGTGGACGTTGCAAGCCCTCCTGCTCCTTGGTTGCTCTGGAGAGACAGAAAGCTGTGTCTGGAGCAGAACGATATTTGGAGAGTTCATGCCTCTTGGCTTTGGCCATAGCAAACCCTGTGGTTCTGTGCTGGGAGAAAGGAGATTTTGGGCTCCCAGGCAGCATGCAGATTCTATGATTTCCTGCACGGCTGTTACCAAGTTACGGCTTTGTGCCTTACTCCATCCCTCTCTGAAACAGAGATGATAATCCACCATCACACCGAGTTCGTTGTTAAGCACAAAGAAAACAAAGAGACTTAAATGCTGCAGGATGGGGGACACATACCCAGTGCTGCAATTTGTTTCTACACCAGGTTCAGTTTTGTTCGGGGTTTTATTTGGCAATTCCCTCGCAAAATACACTGGTGACACACACAAGCACTGCTTGCAATGTGTGGTTCCTTCTTTCTTTTTCCCTCCCCAAGGATAAATGTTATAGTTTCTATTATTTCCTGTGGGACTACTTGCCATGCAAATACATAACTGCACTACATACACAGTGCTTTGATTTGATACAAGAATCCCAGCAGCATAATGGCACATCTGAGGATTTTATGCACCATTTTCATTGTGATTTTTTAACATAGGAAGAAACTTTAAAATTCCTATCATAAAGGTGAAGCAGGAAGCAATTTGTGCTGAAACAGGGACAAAGACAAGAATAAAGCGGCATTTTTCAAGGGTTTTTTTAATTATTATTTTTTAAGGCTCCTAATGGTTGTTATATTACTTGTGTGACTCACTAGAGTTTCCTATGCACTAGCAGAAACTAGAGTGGAAAATCAATTTCTAAAATCAAAATTAAGTACCGTAATTAGGTTTGTCTCCATTCCAAGGCTTAACAAATAAAAGAGGAAAAAGAACTGCCTAAATTTAAAACATTGTCTCTTATGCTATTATATTGTAAAGTGCTAGAATGCATCCCTGCGTGCAGGGATGTGCTGAGTCTCAGTGTTTGGCATAGGACTTATTTCATTTCCATTTCTTGTGCTTCCGCAGCAAAAGCTGTTTCATGAAGCTGTGTAGCACAGCACCTCATCCTCTCTTCCCTTGTTGTTGTTGTTGTTGACTTGTTGTGCCACACACGCAGGTTGAGTGTCATCTACCACATCAAATAATAGAAGAGGAGAAAAATCCAAGTGATAATTGCATGGCAGAGGGCAGGCATACAGTTTTTGGGGCCTCGTGCTTAAAGGAGGAAATGCTTGCATTTTATTTCTTTACTGCTCTGAAGTCCTGTGACATTGTGGATTAAATTCTTCGTGCTCTCTGCTAGAAGAGAGTTCTGCCATACATCATAAAAGGTGACAGAGGAGATGTCTGAATGCTGTATCTTTTTTTTTAAGGGGAAATTGGACCTGGGGAAAATTTACGGTGTCACAATGGGGTTTCTGAAAGCATGACTTCTAAAGTGAAAAGATTGCCACAAGAAATATTAAGGGAGTAGAAAAATTAAAATTGCAAGAAAAAAGCATGAACTTCTGCCACCCTTAAAATGCAGCATTTATGTTCGCTTCTTTTTTTTTAGTTCTTGTCCTATGTTCCTTCATCTTTTTTTTTTTTCTTCTTCCCTTCTCTGCAATGTTTCTTCGACAAGATACTAGACGGTTTTCATGATCATTACATTCTATTCCAGCCATTGACTTAGACGCTTCAAGGAAGTATTTATCTTTTAAGCAACCCGGGTTTCCTCATCTATATAATTCAGACCTGAATGATAAAACTTTGCAAATTTTATTATGGAAAACAAATACATTATGAAACAAAGTAACTGGTAGAAAATGTTATAAGTACAAACTTAAGTACTTAGCACTGGTGAGGCCATGCCTTGAGTACTGTGTTTAGATTTGGGCCCCTCAGTACAAGAAGGACATCAAGGTGCTGGAGCATGTCCAGAGAAGGGCAACCAAATGATGAAGGGTCTGGAGAACAAGTCCTATGAGGAGCAGGTGAGGGAACTGGAATAATGTAGCCTAGAGAAAAGGAGACTGAGGGGACACCTTACCACTCTCTTCAACTACCTGAAAGGAGGTGTTAGTGAGTGTCGAGAGGTGGGGGTCGGTCTTTTCCCTCAGGTAACAAGCATTAAGGTGAGAGGAAATGGGTTCAAATTGCACCAGAGGAGATTTAGGTTAGCTATCAGGAAGACTTTTTTTACTGAAAGTCAGGCATTGGAACAGGCTGCCCAGGGAAGTGGTGGAGTCACTATCCCTGGAAGTATTTAAAAGGTGTGTAGAGTAGACTTTATGCTTGAGGACATGGTCTAGAGGTGTAGTAGGAAGGGTTAGGCTGTGGTTGGACTTGATGATTTTAAAGGTCTCTTCCAAACCAAGTGATTCTATGAGGTAGAGTTTGGCCTTTTCTCCCAAGTGACAAGCAGTGGGAAATGGCCTCAAGTTGTGCCAGGGGAGGTTTAGGATATTAGGAAAAAATTCTTGACCGAAAGAGTTGTGAATTATTGGAACAGGCTGCCCAGGGAAGTGATTGTTTCACCATCCCTGCAGGTATTTAAAATATGTGTAGGTAGATATGGTGCTGAGGGACATGGTTTAGTGGTGGACTTGGCAGACCTAGGTTAATGGTGTCAGGTTAATGGCTGGACTCTATGATTTATGGGTCTCATCCAAGCTAAATGATTCCATGATTCTATTCTAGGGCAAACTTTCCTCTTTATAGTAACTGTAAGTTCTGCCCTGGCCAAAAGAAAAGCCAGAATGTGTTTTGGTGGTGTCAGGAAGGGTAACTACCCCTTTTGTAAGTGTGTAGGCCATAGGTTTCCTGTAAGAGTACTGCCTGTTGCAATAGGAGGAGGAAGATTTGTCCATTTGCCTCTCTTTATGGCAAAGAATGAAAAATTGGGTCCTTGCAAAACCCTGAGACTTCCATGTACTTTAACTACTGTAAAGTCTGAATGCCTAAAATGTATAACTTCTGGATGGCACAGGAGAATTTAAGGTTCCTGTCTTTCCTAGTATTCTGGTCATTAGATAACATATTGGCATCATGTAACTGTGTAAGATAATTAGTTGTGTTGGGGATGGGAAATGATTGCTTGTACAGTCCGCCAAATCAATATCTGTTGTTGCCTAGTAGTAAAAAAAAGCCCCCAAGCTAACTACCTTAGTTTCATATCACCAGTTCTGTTCCTGTACCCACAGCTGTGCCAAGTGTTAACATCTAAACCTTGAAGCAAAGCGATTGTTTTAAATCCTTGGTGTTCCATTTTTAACTTTTCTGTCTCCTGTCCATTTCGCTGGAAACAGAGTTCTGCACACCCTGGATGACTAATCTTTTCATCTGCCTTCCTATTCTTACAAGAAAGGCATTATTTACGACTGAACTGTATTTGTATTTTAAATGGCCCTGTCATCACGTTTTATGACTACTGTGTGTATATATTCAGATGGAGGTAGGAGAGAAACAGAATCAACAGCGAACATCTATCTTCACCACAGGTGTGCGAGGGGGAGGTTGACACCCCACGTGTGCGCCGTGAGAAGTTATCCCTTAACAAGAGAAGATTAATGCCCTGTCTAAAGCTAAGCTGTACCTCTTCCCATGCGCTGCTTAGGTAAAACAGCAATGTTAAAATTGAAAGAGGAGGCTGACCCTCAGAAATACCAGTGATGCTCGATGCATACAAACAGTTGGCAAGGTGTTTGAAACAACCATCTGTTTTGGTACTGGGCATCAATCGCTGTCGCTTGCAATGTTGGAGAGCTGTATCATAAAAATAATGGGATTCAAGACCGTAGTTGCTTTATGCTTATACCCAGGTGTCCACTTGTGGTGCGACCAATTCTCCTCATAGAGGCACAAGAATGCAATTTAATGTACAGCATAGATGTGGATTGGGTTACCAAAGTCCACCCATTCATTTGCAGCAGGAAGCCCCTTGTAAAATTTCCTCTTAACTGATCATCTCCTGTCTGCGATAATATTGCTGCTCAATTGCATGCACCTCTCTGCCCTTGTAATGTAGCACTTCAGTGAGCAAGCTAAAGCACATATTACTCCTGTGAGCAGGCAGCGGCTGGGAGCTCCAAGTCTTCTAAAGCAGCTTGACTTGTAGCACTTCTGTAAAATGCAGGCTTCGTTATGGTTACAGTAAAATATTAATAATCATAAAATCCCTGGGTACCAGAACAGCCCTAATAAACCTGCTATTGACAAAGTATGGCAGACTACTGTGTGATGGAGCTGCAAGAGAACAGCTTCTTGCCTGGCCATTGCTGCACCATAGGGTTTGGATAGATCCACAAATGCATGCAAATTGTTAAAATGAATTTCTGATTAGAATCAGAATTAGGTGTTAGGCGAGATGTATTCTTCCTGATCTAACATTTTCAGTGGGCGGAGAAAATTACCTCCCTATTGCTTTGTCATTATTCCTTAAATGAACAATGTATTCTATTTTTTTTTCTTTAAGTGGGATGAATTGTGGTTTTTTATTGCTCCCTATTTTTCCTGAATAAATAGTTCAGTAAAGCTGCTAATGTTGATGATAGAAGTCATAAAAAGGAGGGATTATTGTTTAATGAGTGTTTCCTTCGATTTTCTCAGCAGCTGAATATACATAAGATTATATAAATAGTTGCTTGAGAGAATGTACCCTTTTTTGGTTGTAGAGTGATGATTTCAAATTATACTTATTCTCCTCATAAAAGCATGGGAGCAGAGTGGGAGAGGTGTTCTACTCTTTATGCATATTATATGAAAGATTTTTTTTCCCCATTCTTTTTACTGTAGCATTTATAGTGTTGGCTAAGCTGTATAATGATGTTGCTTCTCCTTTTTTCTTCCCCACCCATGTTTCCTTACCATGAGATCCCAGCTAGAAACAAGAACTCTGACTTGTTCCTAAATTTCTCAGGCTATCTTTCTTTCTTCTCCTCCTTTCCCTCGATTATAAGGTAGTCTGTCATCCCATAAATGTGGAGAGCGGTACAAGCCTGCTATGTGGTGTAATAAAGGTTTTTGCACCTTGGAGAATCCATCTTGCCATCAGCCCAGAGTTCAAAGAGCTTGAGCGATGTTATGGATAGATAGCTCTTCTGTATCAGCCATGCTCTAGAGATGACATGTTTTTACTCTGTCTTGTGGTTTTATAACTCTCTGACTCCCAGGATTAACTAAATGTCCGATCTGGAAGTGATTGTAGATTATTCCCTACTATTTTATTAGAAGGTTTTAGATGTCAAGCAAAAAGCAAACATACACTGTGGAGTTTCCTTGACAAAAAAAAGAAAAAGTTGCTATCTAAGAATTTAAGTTTGGTTAACCAACCTACCATTTTCAAATGTCTTGAAGGAATTCTTTGAACTCTTCATAATCTTACTGCGATTGAGAAGTATATACCTTCAGGCTCAAAGCTTGGGTAACGCCATCCAGCTCCACTGACTTGGATGTTCTGCGTCAGTTTTAGGTGGGAGAGGAACATTTCGCCTTTTGAATTCATGCACCATGGGGAAAATAATTTTAGCCACTCTCTGAAAATCTTTGGGCAGAAAAAAGTGTTTCCTTGGCCCCAGGAGCCCCATACTACATTGCCCTGACTGTATTTCCTTTGGCATACATCCATGAATTTTGATTTGCTCATCACCACACGATAGCCGAGCAAAACATGTGTGCATCCCAAACACGGTCCTGCACGCAGGACAGCCACGGTTCTCCCACATGTTGGTGTCTCCATAATTGTAAGTGGAAGGGTAGGGAGCAGGATTTGTCCTATAATGCAAAGTACTATCAAGTCCAATACATAGCTACAAACCCTGTAAATTCACAGCTTTGATACTGACTCTGGCTGCGAGGAACATCTGGTTAGTCATATGGCTGGAGCCAAAAGGGTACGTTTCTGCTTATTGTTTAGAGATTATAACTGGAGAGAGGTGCAGGGGTTAAAGCTGAAGTGTGTGACAAAAGGAAAATAGCACATTGCTGTTTCACTGCAAAAATAGGTGTTCAGAGGCACTTCTAAACTCCCAATGCAAAATAACTCGCAATTAAAGGGGAGGAAAAGCAAGCTTAGGTAGGGCAGAAGTTAAAGATTAATTTGGAAAAAAAAAAAAATGTCAGTTTTCTATTTCATGGAGCCATTATCAAAGAAAAACTGAAGTGCTTGAGTGAGTCTTAAATCCTTCAGCAGAGCGTGTATGACATCAGCAAGTGAACTGCACAGCTATGATGTCTTTCATCTGAAACTGAAACTAGGTAGCAAAAATATCTTTTAATAGATCCCAAGCCACTGGAACAAAACAAAATCCCTTTTCCTTTCATGTTTTAATTGCACTGAAACACATAAAACACCTGTTCCTTCACCTTAACAGTTAATATACATTTCTATTTTTGGCACTCCGGTACCCCTTTCCTTTCCTGCAGTGCTGTGCATCTCCTATTTGAACTGCTGCTGCTGCCTCTGTTGCATGCTGGCAAATTGGAGAGAACCAAGGAGTTAAATTTCAGAACAGGAGAAGAGGAGGTGAGCTGTCTGCTACAGTAGTTTACTGCAGCTTCCTTTCATACTGACACATATGTAGTTTGTGGTGACAGTGCTAAAGAACTGCAGACAGGCACTTAGCAGACTGGATGTGAGCTGGATGCAAAGATGCCTCACCCTGGACTTCCTGCTGGCAGTATGTAAATACACCTGCAGACTGGCCACACTGGGTGGTTTGTTGTTTGGGGTTTTGGGTTTGGTTTTTGTTTGGTTTTTTTTTCCAGAAGACAGTATGAGAGGACCTGACAAAGCAACAGCATAGTTGAGAGACCTTAACCTGCATTAGATTTGTATCTCACTTGTGGGGGAAGTTTTTTGTGTTTTTTTTTTTTTTTCCTGTGCTGCATATTCAAGCTGAAATCTTCTTCATCACTACAATGTTTGCCTCTATCTGGTATGCCAAGAAGCTGGGACGCAGGTTTGTGCATAACGCCAGGAAAGCAAAATCAGAGAAGGTATGTTCCTAGTGGGAATTTAAAGCCTTATGTCTCATGCAAGCTGCCTGCTGGCATCCTGTTGTGTGTCTGGTTAGCTTTTTTTAATACCCTGAAAAACGACCTATTGATATTCATGATTTCACGCAAGAATCCTTGAATACTTTGCATATTACTTATTAAATACCGGGGAGAAGATCCTTTCAGAAGTCTTTATGCCTTCTTTTATTTATTATTTTTGTTTTGCAAGATAAACAGCCGTACATCTGGTATGTTGTGTGTTAAGGGAGCACTCCAGTGAACTTGTTGCTGTGCTGCATTATTTTTTACTAGTACAATATTAGGCTCTTAAACAACGGTTGATTGTTTGCCGCTTGTCTGTTTTTTTTCTGGTGTGGGGCCAATGAGAATGTGATAACATGTTAAGCATGTATAATGTTTGGGCATTTTGTTTCATGTTACTTGTTGAAACTGTGCTGCAGCAAGGAACCCTTTCATTTAAAAAGCTATAGGTATGTAAAAATGGTCAGCACTGTTGGTCAGGACTTTTCCTCTCACAACATTTTACTATGCTTGTTTTCTGCAAGTCCCTGTAGGTAAGCTGCTTCTGCCTTCTTTCTCCATGAGCAAAACTTAAATTGGTTTAGAATTTGCAGTAATGATATTTGGGGGATATCACAGCAATTGCCTTTTGTTCTAAATATAGAAAGCATTTAGTTAGTAGACCTGCATTCCAGTTTTGTCTAAATTAATAAACAAACCATTTTCAAAATGGGAGTAATTCCTCTTTTACAAACTCAGTATTAGATTGGGGGGAAAAACTTCAATGTAATGTTATAAAGTTACCTCATTAGTCTGGTAATGATGGCTTCCTCTTTTCCCTGCTGTCTTTGATGTAGTCAAAGAATTTATAAATGGGTTGCTTTATTATTTCTTTGATATGTCTTATGCTATGTAACACAGCTACCAATCCACTAAGTAATTATCTATTGCCTGAATTCCTCTGTAACTGGAAAAGCTCTTCACCTTGACAAAATTATTAGCAAAAGTACGTTATATTTATGGTTGGGGAGGGGAGACTGGGCAGAGATTTACTTTTTCTGCAAAATATTCCAAGTATTTAACAAGGCACCGTGTGGTAATTTTGAAATTTAAACACCCAAGCCAGTGGGAAGTTATCCAAATAATAATGATTTATATGTTCCATGTCATATGCATAAAGGAAAGCAGAAATGCCAATAGCTATACATGGGACTGTCAAACTTTCTTTGTCTCTAATCATATTCCAACAAAGAGGGCATCATAGAAACCCTCTAGCTGTTTGCATGTTGCTGTGGGAGGATAAAAAGTTGCAGACTGGATCTTCCTTAGTCCTGAGGGGCTCCCTCCAGAGGAACATTTGCTCTCAGGCTTCCTCCGAGATGACAGAGGCAGGATGAGTGGACACATTCCAGTCCTGACACAGTGGGGCTCACTCAGCAGCTTTAAAACCAGATTTAGTACGGGTGGTTTTAAGCCTGTATGTGTATAGATTATTCCAATAACCTTGAAAAATTTCATGAAACAGTGCCAGAGTATTCACTAAGAAAATAAATTCTTCTCTATAGACTCTTGTGAAGCAGAACGGAAAAAAAAGCTTTAAAAATTTTGGCTCTTTGTCTTAAGGTATTTGAAATAAATCTATTATAATACTGCTCATTCGACTCTACAGGACTTTCAAAATAGTCGAGACAACTGAGGTCCGTGCTATTCAAGCTTTGAAGCCATACCTCATAATTTTTAGGTAAAAGCTGTTTTGAACATTTTGAGCATGCTATTAGCATATTTGCAAGGGGATTTTATTTTTGCCAGAAGACAATAAATATGCAAGAAAACATCTTGTAAAAAGTTTATTTATTCTCTTCTATCAAAAATAAAATCTTTCTTGCAGCTTTTTTCCACAGTCAGGGCTTTTAATTTTTTTTTTTTCCCCATAAATTAATGGTGTGCTCCAGCAAAGGCAGAAAGTGCCATTTCTGACAGGATGCTATTCCAATAATATTAGCGATGATTGGCAGCTGATCATCACTGACATCCTCAGTACAATACCTTGGTAACAGGAAAACATAGATAGGAAATAGGTCTATCAAACAAGTAAATTAAAAATAACATTTAACTGCATGGCTTGTTCTGCACGGCTTGTTTTGTTTTCATCTTTTTCTTTTTTGTTTGTTTGCATAATGGTTGAATAATCAAATTAATATGCACTTTTACCTAACTTTTTTTTTTCTGGAAGAATAATTAGCTTTTTCTCTGTGTGCATGATATGAATTAAATGTTGTTTTCTTAGTGTGCTTTTGGAATTAATAGCACACAGCAATAATTTCTACTAGCCTGTGTGTGCAGAGTTTCATGCAGTTGAAATCTGTGTAGCAGGGATCAGAAGAGTATTGCTCCATAACAGATTTTGCTATTTTGCTTAGTTTCTTTGGATGTGTACAAGTCAAGAATTTCTTTAAGTTGAATTTCGAAGAAAGAGAAATTTTCTATGAACCTATTTGCTGTTGTAGGACCAGGAAGAAAACTGGGAAGGGGAGACATAACGGAAGAGAGTTATAGCACGGGCTTCCCTCACACACACATGCACAACCTGGTGGTGCAGTTCCATAAAACATCAGAACTTCAGGCCTGGGTTGTGCAGAGAAAGGATGTGATCTTTGATCTCCCAGGTGACTGTTTAGGGAAGCAGAGTTTCCAGTGTTCGGAACGGAGGACACACATGTGCCGGGTGGGTACACACAAAGAGGAGAGAAAGGAGGATGACTGGGGCAGTCCTTTGTGGAAAGAGCTAAGGCAGCGTTAATGTGACAGTGTGGTGCTCCTCTGTGTGTCCTCTGTACCTGTATGAGGGTGTCTGGTCATGGCAATATGGTTGGGCTCCAAAGTGCTCAGTCCCCAGCATCTCCAGAGCTCAGCCTCCAGGGTCTCCAGAGCTCTCCATCTTTCCTGAAGCTGAAGTTCCCATTTCACATACCTGAATATGGCAGTCCCTACTCTGGGAGAGCTGGCACATAGGTTACCCCAAAAGGAGTGGGACATGCTTCTTGATGCTGTGAACCCTGCAGAACTGCAGCCCAAGGACTAGGAGCTGTCAGGAGACAGAACTTGCCCCGTGGTGAAGAATCTATTTTGGGTCTTGATGAAGTCAAAGAGAAAGGGTAAAGGGTGCTAGTAAGTGGCAGAGTTGGGAGAGCTAAGGGTGGACCTCTTCACTATGACCTGTGGTAGCTCCTGAGCTGGTTTTCTTATCTCCCTAGCCAGTACCTGCTGTTGAGTGCCAGCACTGCTGCTTCTGGTAGGCATTTCCATTCCTTGCTTTTCCAGCCTGGCATTTTCAGATGCCTGTGAATCTGGGTGTGGTCAGATGAGCCAGACCCTGTGCTAAGGCACTGTCTCATTGACTCCCACATATAACTTAAGGATTTCCTGGTAGATATTTGGTTTCTAAAACCCAGACATGAACTATTCCTGTGAAAATTTCATCTGGATAGTGGAGAAGACATCTGGGAAGAATGGCATGAATGGCAGCCTTAGGTGTCCTACTCATGACAAACACAGTTCTTTCAAGTTAAGTAGTATGCATCAGTATTGTACTTTGAATCATATATTTATGATACGTTGAAAAGCCTTATTTTAATTCAGAAATGGAAGAAAATATTTTGAAAAACCTCTAAACTTCAGAAAATGGAACTCTCTCTTTCCAACCAGTCCTAGCTAAAATATCTTACAAGTAAAATAGGATAATGCCTGTTAATGGCTCTTAATGTTCTCATTTTGCCACAGAAAACTCAAGCATGTCAAATTCCTTACACTTTATTGTTTTTATTAGTCTGGATCATAAACTCTTTCTGGCATATACTGCAGTTGTAATCTACAAATTCTATCTCAATCTGGTCATCTTGGCTTGATTGCTAGTGTTTCTCTTGCCCTCAAGTAGCGAGACGTTTATTGCATGGGGAATGCCACTAATATTGCCTGAACAAAACTGAACCTTCAAGGAAGCTCTACTCTTACCTGTTTTATGAAAGATATTAAAATGCTTCGTCACATGAAAGGATTATTGTTACGAGAGTGAATGTGATCATTTGAACATCGAAACGAGAATATCTTAAGGCAAAGATTGATGTCTTGAATTTTTCTCATTAAACCACAATCAAGCAGAAATCAAGAGATGTTAACTGCATGTGGTTATGCTGTAAAAATAAGTACTCTAAATGATTGGAAGAGGTACAGAAAAGTAACTGAGCAATTAATCATGTTGATCTGAGAGGGTGAGCTAAGGCAGTGTGAAAAAGCTTCTGATAATGCTTGACTATATTGATAGAATTTGAGTTTCAAGGCTCAATATCAAAAATGAGGAATCACTTGCCAAAGTCTCCCTATCATTTAATTTCAATGGGGAAGTCAAATAGTGCTTTTTCTGCTTGTTCAGTTGTGGAACATGTTTCAGCCAGGAGACTCATACTTCAAACACTGTTAGAATTAGTCCTGTTGAGTTTGCACATCTGAAGGTGACAACCACTTTAAAAGGAGGATTCTTGTGCATTATTTTCGGGAGCAAGACCACAGGATCCATGTACAGGATTTAAACAAGCTGTCTCTTTCACAATCATTTAACAGAGTAATTTTGTTAGAATTCTCTTTCTAGCTTTTAGATCTCAAAGTGCTCCCATGGAGTTATCAGTTCTAAGAATTTGAAAGCATATAAGTATTCTATGTATTTGAAAGTATGCGAGTTTTACTCAGAAAGTTGAGTTTATCATTCATTTAATACTTGTATTAATTTTTTAACTCAAGACAGCAGCAAATTAGCTTTTAAAAACAGGTGCTTATATAATGAATCCAATAACATGCAGTTGCTGGACCTTCAATTGCAAATAAAAATAAAGCATACCTCTCAGTGACATTCACAAACTGCACAGTATCAATTTAAGTGAGTAGTTTTAAATGTAATTTGATGCAGATTAGATAGGTAGAACATAGTCCAGAAAATGTTTTTTCATTGTATGTGCTTGGTTTTAGAGTGGTTTTGGGTAAATTGAGTATCCTTGTTGGACTGGCAGCCTACAATGAAATATTTGCAAAAAGACAGGAAAATTTGCCTCAAGAGATTAACAAAACCTGGATATGTAACAAAATATTGTGTGTAAATATTTACTCATTTTTCTGATGGTGTCCTGGCAATAGCAACAATTAACTTTTGTCAAGATGTCATTTGATATCCTGATCATTCTCCTATCTGTATTTTAATGTAGCTAATTGCAGAGTATGCTGTTCTAGGCTATGTATTCTTGTCTCATTTTTATTTGTTTACAAGAAACTGCCCAGCAATGTAATTTGAAAGAGATAAGAAGTTCACTCGAAACAGTAATTACTCACAGCATTAAGTAGAAACTATGTGATTAAGAAAACATAATACCAAATGAAGACATTTTTTCCTTTCCTTATATATATATATTTAATTCCAAACAAGAAAAACTCTTCTTGCTTCCAGATTTGTATGCATACCTTAGATTTCTTACAAACCAGAGCTTACCAAATCATTTCCAGTCCATGGGGACTGCAGTGAAGTGATAAAACTTGCAGGTCTAGTTATTGCCTCCGCTAAAGGTGAAATGACTGTTTTGCCAAGGGACATCTCCTGCAGCTGCCAGATGCTGCAAGGGCAGGTGGGCAGTTTTACTTGTATTTGGGCAAAGGAGGGCCCACGTTGAGCAGATTCAATGGGATAACAATAGTGTGTCACTTATTTGTAGAACTACCTGTTTGAACAGACACCAGAGCTATCTCAGACCCCTGGAGGAATCTTTTCAAATGCACTTTGTAAGTGCTGTATTTTACAGTTTTATGGAGACATCTTATCTTTTCACACATAACTGGAGAAAAATATGCAAGTGTTCCTCTATCCAGAGCTCATTGTGCCTTTTGCTTTGGCACAGTTGGAATTCTAAGACATTTTCTTATATTGTGATTTAATCCAGAAACATGTACCTACTCAAGTCTTTTTTTCTCCCCCTTTTTTATTTTTTCCAGTTGCTTATAATCCCATATGCACCATGATTAATATATAACAGTAGGGATAAGCTGCTTAAGTAGAGATTTATTAGGCTTATAACTCACTTCCCCCTCACAATTGCCATAATAATAATAATAAATAAATATGACTAATCTTGAAAAAATGCAAAAGTGATGTTTTAAAATAAGATACTGATCAACAGTAAACTACTGAAGTTAATCCTTTGTAATCCTTCATTTCAAAGTAATCTTTCTTTTTTTCATCTGTGAGGGATTTAGCTCTTCTTTTGCTTGCCCAGTCCATCTGCACAGGCCCAGCACCTACCTGTAGCTATTAATGAGCAACAAGGGACAATCCTGTTTGTAAATAGCTTTTGTTCATTGAAGAAATACCTGTTGATCAGCTATTGATCAGCTATAGATGAGCTCTTTGTAAAGAAAAGGGTATTTTCTCTCTTTCACTCTAAATTAATCTTACCTGGCTGCCACAGAGTGATGATGCCTCACCTCTTTCTGTCATTCGTTGCCATTCTGGCATGGACACTGAGTATGTATTTGCCTATCAGGTACAACAAGGAGTTTAATTCATAATCCATAGGTGTCTACAGCAGGTCACTTAAAGCAGTTTTTCCTTTGCTGATTTATCCAGTGTTGTAATCACCCTAGAAACAGGTTAAGTAGCTTTTCCAGTCAAATTTCATCTTGTTTGCTTAAAAACAAAACCAAGGTAGACAGGAAGACACTCAGAAAGCAAGTTCCCAAATGATGGTTGCATCAACTGTTACCCTGAGTGCTCACGGTGTGACTCAAGTGGAGCCAGTTTGGACCTGCTTCTAATGAATAAGGGGGTTTATTATCATAGGCTACAAGCTACATTGTTGTTTCAAAGATTTTTTTTCTCAGTTCCTCTTTCCATTCAATAAATCATTTATCATTTCCCCCTTGTTTCGCTTTTTTTTTTTTCTTAAAGAGAAAAAGTAGTATATCTACTGTATTTGAAACTTGGATTTTCCACACTTGGTCTACATTGTATATCATGTTCTGTTAAATCCCAGTGTGTACCACTGTGAATGTAATATTTAATTCATAAGGTGCTCATTATTTTATTGGAATTGGTTTATTTCTTTGCATTTTTATGCAGTGTTCAAGTATATTATGAAAATGGCTCGTGTGAAGTGCAAGTATGAATATTTTTTTCTTGGCATTACATGCATCCCTGTCCTGCATATGCAATTCAAAACAGTGCATAATAAAATAGTTGTTTGATTTGCGTGCAGAACTGTATTTGGCATCGCTCACTATGTTTGCAAATAGAGATCAGTAAGAAATACTGACAAGAAACAATCTGTCCTTTGGCATTAGAGTCCCTGGTGAAAACGGAGATGAGAATTCTCTCGCTTGTTCCTAAAGCAGATTATCAAATTATATACTTTGTGTGTTTTAATATATTATACGGCCCATTACAGCTGCTACGTATGTAACTTGCTCCCACTGGAAGGCACCCTGCCACGGTCGTGTGTATGCAAACAGCTTTAGTAAAATTTGGAATTATTGCTATGTAATCTGAGTTTTAAGACAGTTTATTTTAAAGGCAACACTTTTTTCTTTTGTTTTTTTTATGGTGCAAAAAAATTTCCTCTGCCACACACTACTTAAAATGTTGATGCACGTCAGGGAAAGCTTGGTTATAGCTTTAATATATGTTAACAGCTTCAGACGAGCAATTTGAAAGAATCAAGGGATTAGCTGGGATGTGCACTGCAAGAGTTTTTACCACCAGGCCCGAGAGTGAAGTGCAGCATTCACAAACTGTTCTAAAGACTTGTGCCTCCTTTTTTTGCAGCAGCTTACCTACACCTCAGCAAACAGCAAAAGAAGGTTCCCCACGTTTCCTTCCCCTGCCCCCCTCCCATTGCAAGTCTGTTCAGAAATCACAGCTTTAGATACAGAGGACGTATGCAAAACTACCATAGCTTGCACATCTCAGCTCTTCTGAGATGATCAGTGATGATGCTGGTGCTATGCTGAGTGTCTCATTATGCTCAGCTACCCTATTAGATAACTGATTAATTTATCTTAGCCAGTATTAACTAGTCAGAGACTATCGCTTGCTTTTTCTGAAGCTTCGCAGTGCAATAACATTGCTGTTATTAAGCTGGAATTTTAACTGAAGAGCAAACTTTGCAGGAAAGTTCTGTGTTTCAGTCCTAGGCAAAGATTTTTTTTCTTCTTTTTCGTCTGTCTTCCATTAAATTCTTCCATATTCCACGCAGCAGTGTTTTACCTGAATATGGATTGAATAATGCCAGTGATACCACTCATCCTATTTATTCAAAATCTAACTTTCAAGTTACCTTGAGAAGAAAGGTCATATAATTCAGAAGCTGAAGTGTAATGAGAGGCCCACTACCTTCTTTATTCTATTTAGAGTCTTTAAAAGCTATAGCCTGCAATTTTATAAATCTGTGACATATTCTTTAGCCTTGAGCCATGAGGAAGATGTAGAAAAACATGGTTTACTGGTTTTCTAAATATGGTACTGTTTTCTAGTTAGCTGATGAGTTGCATGCACATGGCTGTAATTTTCTTGGCTGACAACTTTTCTAAAGATTTTAAGTGAATTATGTTTGACAAGGCTGACATTTTTATAAGGTAGCAAAAGGTCAGGATATTCTGTATTATTAATAAAAACAACTTGATGGTTGAGAGTATCTATTTGTTATTTTGAAATAGATGTTCAAGATTAAGTGAAAGCGATCCTGTTGCTACGCTTTTGTTTTCAGCACTATGGTTATAGTCTGATCATTGCTTTGTTTGGTGTGAGATTCTGTTGAATGAGCCTTTCACTTGAAATGGACACGCTGTTACTGTTCTCTGAGTCCTCCAGCCTATCTTGCTTTGCTCTCTCCATTCTTCATATTCGTCATTGTACATAAGGGTAAAAAAGTCTCTGCCTTCGTCTTCTGAAAGCCATGTTATTTGAGCCAGAGAGACAATAGGAAGGAATACTTTAAAAAAACCCCAACAAATCAGGTAACTTTTCCTTGACCATCTTGCTATACATTTAACAACTTCTGAAACAATCAGCTAAATTTATTGACCTAAGAGTATCTGTTTTGGAAGCTCACCTTAAGTAGCTATGCTGCCTATCACCATTTGTGGTATCCTGGAAAAGATATAACCGTGTTGAGATGGCTTTATGCAAGGTCTGCGTGCAATTTCCTATCCTGTATATGAGCCAAAGTATGTAACATAAATCTGGGTGTATAAATGCAAATGCATTTATGAAGTTGTACCTGGGAGCTTTTGAAACAAAGAATGGCATAGATGTGTGTAAGAAAGTTAAAATACCATTACTCTAATTAGAGATGTCACTGTTAGCAGGGAAGACATTGGATTACATCGTGACGTTGCAAAAGCAAATAATAACCTGCTGTTATTGGGTTATAAGAATACAATGCTTTCTTTTCTCCAAATTTTATTTCTTTTAACTGGCACATGAAGTGCATTGTGTTTTCAATTAATTTAAAATGTCATTTAAAAATTATTTCTGCACAAAGCACCTCAGGGAACAGACCTACCAGTAAATAGCAAACTGGGTAGCCAAGTACATGATTCCTCACTTAACTGGTAGGGGCAAACCCCACGAAAGGGAGGAGTTTTCCTACCACTCATTTTAGACATTCACCATTACTGCCCACAATGCAGTTAAGACTTTTATCATTATAAAAGATCCTTTAATTTCAACAGAGCACCTTCAGGTTTTCTACCATTTGTAATTAAATATTTAGTTGCATAGTAAATTAAGCATGTCGTGATCTCTGCAAAGTGGTTCTCCGTTTACTTCTGCATAAATGTTTTACAAGCTGCTGTATTGTTTCTAGTAAATTAATAATGAAGATTTAGATTTTAACTGATTAATAATCTAATTTAGTATTTAGGAGGAATCTAATTTAGGACTGGAAACAAAATTGAGGTAAACATCTTTGGCAGTGATCCCAATTCTCTGACAAAGTCACCAAGTGATAAGGGAAAAAACAAATGAGGGTAAAAGAAATTAGGATGTTGGAAGTTCTAGGAGAAGCAGCATTTCCCTGTGAAACTTGAAACTGCTTTCTAAACTGTTGTGTACTTGCACTTGACTTCTGTCATACCAAATAGTAAGTACAAGTTCTATACAGCAAATTGCCAGGGATTTGTAAGATAAAGAAATATTTCTGGTGCCCGCAGAACAGCAACAACAAATGTGTTTGGAAATGTTCAATAGTGGAATGGTCCAAATAAGTCCTTGTGATGTGGGATGGAATAAAGCGTAACACAGCAAAATTAGGGTTGTGAATCAGCTGTGCTGTTGCGATTAAGTACTGTAGAAGCATGGGAATCAGCAGGTTATTGAAAGCTGCCCATTCAAAAAGGTGGTGAAGTAGCTGGGGCTGATCAACTTTAACGTCAAAGTAATGTACGGTGTGTAGAGGAAGGAAAGTCATCACAAACAGCTAATAAGGAGAGAAGCCTCATATCTTACTCTTCATTTTACAACCTGAGGCCCTGAATTTTGGACTTGGGCAGTGACAGGGTCTGAGGACCTCCTGTTCGATGCCTTCTCTAATGGCTGGTTTTCCTGTATAGAATGATAGAATGGTTTCGGTTGGAAAAGACCTTCAAGATCATCAAGTCCAACTGTCTATCCAGCCTTATTAGGTCCAACACTAGACCATGTCACCAAGTACAACATCTACTCTTCTTGTGGCATTATTATCAACACTTAAAGAGTTGAGGTAGCAACTGTAATTAAAGTCAAAGCTTCATAATTTCTTCTAGCTGCCTGCTGATGTTGAGATCAAAGTCTTACCAAGAACAGTTGGCAGTAACAGTGCAGATTTTACTTCTTGTATCTACCATTTTTAATTTCATGCCTTTCCAGGACATATTCTGTCAGTAGCTCTCTTGTGTCAGTAGTCCTTTTCTGCTTTTAGGAAGCAGAAGTTTAATCCAAGAATTTAAATACTTAGATTTAATTTTGGGTGTGTACGTGAAAGGTTATAGTTTTTGTTTTAAAGGATTTCCCTGGGTTCATCCAATAGTTCTTGGCCATTCTTCTGTTGCAATCTAATTTAAAATAAAATTTTGGCTCTGTCACAAATTTTCTGGTAAGAATAACTTGAGTAGAAGTACCATGGTTTATCAAGGATCAGAACCTGTCCTGCTGTGTTTCTCTGTAGAAATAGGTCATATTTGTTGAGTGGAGAGAAGATTATTTTAATTGGCATAATTAACTTTCTTGTGATTATCTTAGCCTTGGAAATGCATTTTGCTCTTTCCCAATTACAGCTTTTTTCTCTGATAGAGCTAAACATGCTGTGTGTAATAATGAAGGTGGTTTTGGAAGGACTTAATGTATATAATTGGAAACTAAGATGAGGTAGTCTTCTATCAGCAGGAGGGTAGGAGAGCTGGGCTGTATAATTGAAGTACAGTGTAATGGGATTACCTACAAATTTTAAACATCGCTTTCATTAAGGAAAATAATAAGCATATTTATTAAATACAGTCTCTGCTTGGGACAATATTTGTTATTATGAAAAAGCTTTTGTAATTAAGCAGGGGTATAAAAATGTATTGAACATACTACATCAGTTTCTGGAAAATGCTTTTGTGCATAAAACTTTGCTAAAATAGAAAGAGCTTTCACAGCAGAGGCAGTTAGCCAGATATTAGTACAGCTCATATCTAGCATTCACTGTAAATTTTTCAGTGTGCTTTCAATTTAGTCAAGGTCAAATCAAAAGAAAAGTCATAGTCAAATACACTTAAACATTTATCTATATGAAAGCTTTTAATGATTCTACTGTTTTTCATGCTTATACTTAGTGGAGATAAAGGCTAGGGCTTTTTTTCTAAAGAGCATTTTCTTGCTGCAACCACAGAAGTATGATGTTTTAGGAATTACGGGATGGGTGTCTGTGACCTAAATTTTGCAGGCTGCCACATAAAATTCTCCTAGGAAACTTTCATGTCCTTAAATATGCATCTGTGAAAATCTCCATAATAACAGAAAGTATTTTAAAACTGTTTAAAGCATTTTAAATGTGATTGCTATGTTGGTGCTTAGGATATAATATGGTGGTCCCTCTGGATGTTTTTTTATTTCCTTTCATTATCCCTTTCGAGGGTTTCTCTTCAGAAAAGTACTAAATTAAAGTGTGTAGCTACTTTCCTTAATCAAAGCTTGTGCTGAAAAGAACTGCCTTCAGCAAGTGTCACGAACCCTCCTAGATTACTTTCAGGAGTTTTGCCACAGTAGTGCCTAGGACACTAGGCATATCTTATGACATTCATTACGTCATAAGATATATCTCTATCTAAAAGATACATATGGCTTGGAATTTGCCCATACTTAAAGTATACATCTTAGATATAAAATTTCTTTTATCATCCTGTGCATATATAAAAATGCTTTTTCTCCTAATTTACAGAAAGAACATTGGCAAGAGTATGTTAGTGTACATGAAAGCTAAATGGATCATGAAATGCTAAAACTAAGAGAGAAAAAGTTCAGAAATTTTTGAGATCCTGCTGTTGTAATTCCACTCATTTTCCTTTGAGCAAGATCAATGTATGCAGGATAGGAAAATAAAATTAAAAAAAAAGAAATCACAGTGAGATGAGGTTGGAAGACACGCCTGGAGATCATGTAGTCCAACCCTGTTGCCGAGGACTGTGTCCAAGCAGGATTTAACATCCCAAGAATGGATACTACACAATCCCTCTGGACAACCTGTTTAAAATGTTTGACCACTGTCACAGTAAAGCACTTTCTTATGTTTAAGCATAATTTCCTGCATTGCATTTTGTGTCCATTGGCTCTTGCCCTGTCTATAAGAACTACTGAGAAGACTCTGATTCTCTTCCTCCACCAAGGGTGTCTTTCTTGCTCCAGACCTTCCCATTGATTCCTGAAGGCCAATCTTAAAAATAGAGAGTGATGTGAGGAAGACATTGGGTACCTCAGCCATCACCATGTGCTGTATCACCAGTCCCCTTGCTCCATTCATCAGTAGTCCCACATTTTCTGTTTGCTGCTGTAGTACCTGTAGAAACCTCTCTTGTTGCCTTTCATGTCCTTTGCCGAATTTGCCTCTGAATAACCTTTGGATTTCCTAACCTCACCTCTTCATATTCAGACAGTATCTCCATGTTCCTGCTAGATCCCCTGTCCCTGCTTTCACCTTCTATTTCTTTTTATTGTATCTGAGTTTGGTCAGGAGTTCCTTTTTCATCCATGCAGACCTCCTGCTACTCTGGCTTAACCTCCTTGCATGAAGACAGATCATTCTTGAGCTTGGGGGAGATGATCTTTGAAAAATAACCAACTCTCCTGGACCCTTGTTCTATCCAGGATGGTATCCCATGAGATTCTTCCAAACAGATTTCAAGAATAAATAGTCATATGCTTGGCTTATTCGTGGTCCAGCCTCCAGAATCATTTGCCACATCGAGAACTGAGTGATGCCAAGTCATATAAATCTGTGCAAGTTGTTCCTGAGGGAATGTATAAAAATGGAAAATCTAATGCCAGGTAAAAATGTCAAACTTTAATCACAGCACTACCTGGCTTCTTCTCAAATGTAGATTTTTTTAATTTTTTTTTTTTTTTTTACTTCATTACTGCTAAGAATGATTGTATCTCCTGAAAGGAAAAATTCTTCTGGAAGCAGGAGGTGAGTAATTCCAAGGAGAAAAGCTCATGTGCGTGTAAGTTATAGGACATCAAGAAAGAGCGAAATATAAGAACTGGAATACATGGTTAAACACTAACTCGGTTTAAACTAGCTGTGTTTGCTTCAGGACTGTCTCTTTGCCAAAACCTCTCACAAAGAGCCTTGCCTTGAGTCAGTATATTTGTGGTTTAGAGGAATTTGCAAATCTGGCAGCACTGTATTCCCCTCCCTTTTCCCAGGTGGAGGGTTGTTTAATATTTTCCATCCCAGCTTTCAGCAAGTTCTCCATTACCCTGTGCTTGCTAGTGACATTCCCATGCATCTCTTAAAAGTTTCTTTTACTCCCCTGAAACCTTCCTTCCTTTCATTACCTTTACATAAGTTCAGCCAGTTAGACCACGTAGTGAAAGTTTCTTTTAGCTGAAGTAACTTCAGACTCTGATAGTGACAACTGAGTGAAGGAGCTTTTTCCTCTGTTGAAGAGTGTGGGGATGTTCAACCCCATAATTTAATGCAGAAAAATGCTATCTTGATTATGGCAAAATTAACAATTTTTCAATTTTTTATTTTCAATTTTGAGATGGTTTATAAGTAAGAATCACAGAATCACAGAATCACAGAATTGTAGGGGTTGGAAGGGACCTCGAGAGATCATCGGGTCCAACCCCCCTGCCAAAGCAGGCTCCCTAGCTCATATTGCTCAGATAGGCGTCCAGGCGGGTCTTGAATATCTCCAGTGAAGGAGACTCCACCACCCCCCTGGGCAGCCTATTCCAGTGCTCAGTCACCCTCACTGTGAAAAAGTTCTTCCGCATGTTGGTGCGGAACTTCCTATGCTCCAACTTGCAGCCATTGCCCCTTGTCCTATCCCCACAGACCACTGAAAAGGGGCTGGCCGATTCCCCCTGCATCCCCTGCTTCAGATAATTATAAACTTTGATTAGGTCCCCCCTTAGTCTTCTCTTCTCAAGGCTGAACAGTCCCAGCTTACTCAGCCTTTCCTCATAGGGGAGATGCTCTAGGCCCTTAATCATCTTCGTAGCCCTTCTTTGGACTCTTTCCAGGAGATCCTTGTCCTTTTTATACCAAGGAGCCCAGAACTGGACACAATACTCCAGGTGGGGCCTGACCAGGGCAGAGTAGAGAGGGAGGATCACCTCCTTTGACCTGCTGGCTACACTCCTCCTGATGCATCCCAGGATCCCATTGGCTCTCTTGGCCACCGAGGCACACTGCTGGCTCATGGCCAACCTGTCATCTACCAGGACCCCCAGGTCCTTCTCCACTGAGCTCTTCTCCAGCAGGTCATCCCCCAGCCTGTACTGATACAAACAGTTGTTCCTCCCCAGGTGCAAGACTTTACACTTGCTTTTGTTGAACTTCATCTGGTTTCTCACTGCCCAGCTCTCCAGCCTGTCCAGGTCTCTCTGGATGGCAGCGCAGTGTTCCTGCGTGTCAGCCACTCCTCCCAGCTTTGTATCATCGGCGTACTTGCTGAGGGTGGATGTTATTCCCTCATCAAGATCGTCAATGAAGATATTAAACAGGACTGGACCCAACACTGAGCCCTGGGGAACACCGCTGGTAACAGGCCTCCAGTCAGATTCTACTCCACGAATCACAACCCTCTGGGTTCGGTCCGACAGCCAATTCTCAACCCACCTCACTGTCCACTCATCTATCCCATGCTTTCTCAGCTTTGCTATCAGGATGTCATGGGAGACAGTATCAAAGGCCTTGCTGAAGTCAAGGTAGATGACATCCACTGCTCTCCCTCCATCTACCCAGCCTGTCATGAGATCGTAGAAGGCTATGAGGTTGGTCGAGCACGATTTCCCCTTAGTGAATCCATGCTGACTACTCCTCATGACCTTCTTCTCTTCCAATTGCTTGGAGATGGCATCCAGAACAAGCTGTTCCATTACCTTTCCAGGGGCAGAGGTGAGGCTGACTGGCCTATAGTTACTAGGTTCCTCCTTCTTGCCCTTTTTAAAGACTGGAGTGACATTGGCTATCCTCCAGTCTTCAGGCACTTCTCCTGTCCTCCAAGACCTGTCGAAGATGATAGAGAGCGGCTCAGCAATCACCTCCGCCAGCTCCCTCAGCACACGTGGATGTAACCCATCTGGGCCCATGGATTTGTGTGCATTAATCCCTTTGAGCCGCTCCTGGACCTCCCCTACTTGAACCAGAGGGAAATTCTTCATTTCCCAATCAGTCCTACTCTCATCCAGTGTCTGTGGGTCCCGGGGGGCCTTTGAAGTGAAGACCGAAGCAAAGGCGGCATTCAATATCTCCACTTTCTCAGCATCCCCCGTAACCAGGACACCCTCCTTATTCAGCAAGGGACCTACATTATCCCTGGACATCCTCTTACTGTTCACGTGTCTAAAAAACCCCTTTTTATTATCCTTTATGTCCCTTGCCAGCTTAATTTCCAAGAGGGCTTTAGCCTTCCTAGTTGCATCCCTACAGGCCCTGACCACATTCCTGTATTCTTCCCAGGTGCTCAGACCCTTTTTCCACGATTCATAGATCTTCTGCTTCTCTTTGAGTTTGCTCAATAGCTCCCTGTTCATCCATGCAGGTCTTCTGCCTCTCTTTCCCCATTTCCTCCTCAAAGGGATGCATCGTTCCTGTGCTTGGAAGAAGTGCTGTTTGAATGCTAGCCAGCTCTCGCAGGCTCCCATTCCTTCAAACAGCGTAGCCCACGGGATAGCCCCCATTAAGTGGCGGAGGAGATCAAAGTTAGCTCTACCAAAATTCAGGGTAGCTATCCTACTTTTTGGCTTGCTTCTTCCACCCAGGATCATGAACTGAACCATTTCATGGTCGCTTTGCCCTAAGCTGCCCCCGACCTTCACTTCCCTAACAAGTCCATCCTTGTTAGTGAAAACAAGGTCCAGCAGCCGCCCTCCCCTTGTGGGCTCCTGCACCATCTGTAGCAGGAAATTGTCTTCAACACACTGCAGAAATTGTCTGGACTGCATACGACTGGCCGTATTGCTTGCCCAGCAAATATCTGGGTAGTTGAAGTCCCCCATAAGGATCAGTGCCCGGGAACTTTCAACAACAGTGTTGTTGAAAAGATAGTATAGTATTGTTGTTTCGGAGTTGCAACAAAGTTAATGAAGGCAATAGTTCCATTGTTATTTATCTTCTCTGCTTTCATGATGTTGAAGTCCCAACAATTTTTTATTCGATTCAGTGTCTCAGAAGACATGAAGATGTCGTGCAGATGCCTGGCTGTAGGTTGTTCATCCAGTTCATTCCTCCTTCCTTCCACTCCAGTGAAAAAAGGACTCCGTTCTGACAGTCCATTGGCCCTGATTAAAACACCTACACCGCTCAAAACCACAGATTTGACAACCTTTTTCCAACCAGTTAATCAATTAGCCCTATTTCTGGGGTCAGATTCTGACTTCACCAGGAAATTTAGAGACCATTTATTACAATTGTTTCACTTGTCTCCAACTTGAAGACAGTATTTCGTGTAACAGGTTGAATTGGATGACTTTTGGCTTTGCAGCACAGGCATCAGATTCCAACAGGCGGCTGAATCTGGAGCATTTGAATTGGTGATTTGAAGGAAGATGAGATGTTATCAGTAATCGGGGTGAGAAAATCTACTCACTGACAAAATTGTGGGTTTGGTTTTTTTTTTTCCCTAAAAATCTTGTGCATTAAAGATGATGAAGAGGTGGAATCTAATGAGAAGCCGACAAGAGAGGGAAGAAGAGAACGCAGAATCAAACTCACTTGATTGCTTACTTAGATGGGGAATTTGTTTTTAAATTTTTCTTCTTCAGTATGAGAGGGCATTATGTTCAGGGATGTAATGTATGACTGCCAATTGGCCCAACAGTCTCCCCTGTTTTGGAAGAAGAGTGTTTAGACAGTGCAAAGTGGGTTGCATGGTAAAGTGCTTTGTTTACAGATAATATTTCTGGCTCCTGTGAGAGCTGAATTAAAATGAGTAAAGTAAAAGACAGGAGTTAGGTACAGGAATACTGAGTTCAGCTTTGGAATCATGCCAGCTAAATGCAATTAAATAGATTAGGAGTGAAGAAGACACAAAAACTTTGCTAGAGGTGCCAACTGAAAGAACAGGAAAGGGCAAAATATAGCCAGGGGATATTATAGAGAAAAGAGGGAGAAAGAGCAAGAACATTGGAGCATGAACAAACCACAGCAAAGACAAAGGCAGGCAGTCGCTAAGGGAAACTGGGAATCTGTAAGGTAGGATGGAAATGCAGGAAAACCTTTCTAAGAATGCAGATACTCTGCAAATGCCCTTATGTTTATAATGCAGGAGGTAACCTGAGCGAAAGGTTGTTAGTAATCATCTGAGCAGAAGTTGTGGATGACCCCTCCCTGGCAGTGTTCAAGGCCAGGTTGGATGGGGCTTTGGGCAACATGGGCTAGTGGAGGGTGTCCCTGCCCATATCAGGGGGTTGGAACTAGATGGGCTTTGAGGTCCCTTCCACCCAAACTGCAATTTTATAAAAGTGATTTTATGTTTCTGCCACTTTAAGATCAGCAAAATAAAGGGGTTTTTAAGTCCCCTGAGAAAAGCCACACTGGACATGTCAGAGAGGGAAGTGAGATGCTGGCAGTGCACAGGAGGATGCTGATTTTTGGACCTGCTATATGTAATTTCAAATAAAGGACCTGTCAATTCTCATTTTAAAATGGTTTCTTCATTTTTTCAGGTTATGACATTAGTTATATCTTTCTCATTAGTCATGAATATGTTTTCCCAAATATTTAAAACATGTCTAAAGAAAAATTTGTAGTTCTGAAGGAGAAAAATATACACTTTAGTGAAATTATAAGCAATGATTAGTAATTTTCATGAGTTATGAATAAGAAAATTACATGATTAAATAGTACTTCATCATATATGACAGAATCAGAAACCCCACTGAGGAAAAGATAATTTTCACTAGTTATATGACTTTCTTGATTGTTCCCCTTTCCCCCTGATTTTCTGAGTAGT
Organism: Porphyrio hochstetteri; assembly: GCA_020800305.1. NCBI lineage: Eukaryota > Metazoa > Chordata > Aves > Gruiformes > Rallidae > Porphyrio > Porphyrio hochstetteri. Next base: position 215,019,242 of record CM036905.1, on the reverse strand, counting down.
TTTAAGTGCTTTGGACTAGTTTTTCTCATGATTTAACGGAACAAGTGTGGTAGAGAGGCTAAGAGATCTTGTTATACAATCAGAATATGAGCCTTGAACTGAGCCTTTGACGGAAGTGGCACACAGTTTTCCGAAATGCCAGTGAGTTCCCAATTCATTCAGACTGGACTATGAAAGGACAAAAGAGACCATTGCAAAGATATACCCATAAGAACTTCTGGCAAGAGACGCTGGCCTTCCTTAGTCATGTGAGGTTGCTAGCTTGGGGAAAGATCTTTGATGGTTACAGCTTATTTGTCACTAGACACTTTGACTAAAAAAGTTGCTGTACTATCTACAAGATATCACTGTACCAAATTATCAAAGTGCTTCATAAGCAAAGTTGTAATGACTGTAAATTGTCATGTGTTTCAAGTAGTTCTCTGTCCTGATTTGTAAGTATCTTCAGCAAACCATTTTTCTATGAGAAAATATCTCATGGTGATAGTTTTGATTATTTTTTAATGATTTTTTTCTTCAATATCTAAAAAACAGTTTATTCAGGATACTAATCTGTTGTAAGCATCATCAAATTACCTCGTGCTGTATGTAGGTGCTGTGAGTATCTCTCTGTGATTCAGAAAACTTGTGTTTCATTTTGTCTTGGAACGAAAACACATTTTTGAAAAAATGTATTTTGACAGATGGGATTGTTATGGAGCCAGCTGTACTGAGTAGCAGGATACCGTGCAAGTAAGTAGGTGACCGGTGCACACTTATGCAGGTCAGCAAGTGAAGTTAGTTCATGAGGACAAATCAGTCTGACCAAATCTGGTATGGTGCTAGCTTGAGACTCTCAGGCTCCAGCAGTACCTGTTTGCTGACAAGACCTCTTCTGCACACAACATAAGAAGCAATAAGTCATTTCTAAAGGAAAATGTTGACAGCTAGATAATATTTAAGCCTGTCTATATCCAAAAAAATGAAGTCTGGGGAATTTCATTACACTTCATTTGTGTTCCAACACCGATAAACCATGTTTCTTAAATCTTATACAGAGCATATAGGTTGTTGACTACTTATTGATATTTTCTTATAATGTATCACCATTGAAGGATAGGATAGGATAGGAATATAAAAATTTCAATTGGAAGGGATTTACAAGGATCACCCAGTCCAGCAGCCTGACCACATCAGTGCTGACCACAGGTTAAAGCATGTTGGTAAGGACACTATCCAAATGCCACTTTAACACTGACAAGCTGGGGGCATCTACTCCCCCTCACTAGGAACCTGTTCCGGTATTTGACCACCCTCTCAGTAAAGAAATGCTTCTTAATGTCCAGTCCAAACCTTCCCTTGAGCAGCTCTGAACCATTCCCACGCATCCTGTCTCTGGATATCAGGGAGAAAAGATTGGCAATAATAGCCTGATCATCCCACTCAGTCACCCAGTTCTGATTTTATGGGGCTCAGGCAATAACACTGTAAAATTCTTTTAATAACTGGTAGCTTTAAAACTGAGCAAAAGTTTTGAGCATCTGCTTCTTAGGGTATTATCCTGAAACACTGAAGTACTGACTTTTCAGAAAGACAGATGTTTTAATGTGTTTTACAAGATATTTTGCATTACAAAAAATCAAAGCCAAAAGATTTTATCTCTATTGGACCAGGTCAGGTGACATCAGACTTACGAGCTGTACTCTGCTGTGAAAAGGAAGTGGAATGAGTGGTTGAAACTTTTTATTGTTCGAGTTCTTGTATGATGACAATCTGCATAACAGATATTCTTTGGAGCATCTTTTTTCTAGTAGTGCTTTGTGAACCTATGAACCTTTATGCATCATTCTCTCTTTCTGATAGTTGTTATGTCATCCATCATGGTACATAGCAATTTTTCACTGAATTACCAGAGATTTATTGAGGGTGTCCCAAGCTTCCTGTGCTTTTTGTCTTGCCAGCCTGACTAGATTCTTTTTTGTTGTTATTCTTAAAACTGTTTTTCATACTGCACATAGCAGGGACTTTGGTTTTGCAGATAACAGAGGGATCTTCATGCAGTCTTGAAGCATACTAAAAATATGGTAAAATGAATACTGCTGTCTTACTGAGTTTAATCAAGATTCATTAAGGAAGACTTGGCATCAAGCTGTTTTCTCTAAGTGCTAATAAGAGGAGCATTACCACCAGTACCAAATCATAAGTATATAGGTTAATATTCTTATACAGTTAAGTTGTGAGCAAAACCTGTTTGCTTAATTGATACTATGATACATCACATTTGTTAAAGATAATTACCATTGGATGGTTTGCTTTAATGTGCAGGCATATTTTTCATAAATTATCATACAGAGGTAAAAATAAATCCATGACATGGATCATTCATCACCTATCATTTGATTCATGCTGTCACTTAAAATTTCTCTATGCAGAGCAGATAATAGGCAATCAGTCTGTAATTTAGAATGGCTTCTGTCCTGAATGATCAAAATTTCACATAAATGTTGAAGACATACTTTCTTTTTAAAAAGTAATAAAGAAACCTTGTGAAATATAATTTTTTCCCATCTCTTAGATAGCAAGAACTGAAATAATGGGACTCAGAATAAATCTTAATTTAAAAAAATCCAAATCTAAAGAAATTTTATATGGTATTCCTATTTACTGGGCAACATATAATGTGGATTTCTAACAAGAAAACTCACACTTAGAAAGCATATGTGAAGTAAAATATCCGGATCTCATTCAGGTTCTTTTTGCATTCAAGTTTCTTGTTAAATTCCATTTCCCTATGAAGGTCTCAAAAAAAAAATAAATCCACTTAGTATGAGCTAAGCCTTACCATACTTACTGAGTTTAACAAACAGACTTCCATTAATTTAATCTGAGAAATAGTTTTCAACATGCAATGCAGATGGGGGGGAGGGGTTTTTTTAGATTTGGTTTTATCATTACTTGACTCTGATTTGATTGGGAATAAATTAAATTGATTTCCCAAGTTGAATCTGTTTTACCTGTGAGGGTAATTGGTGAGTGATCTCTCCCTGTCCTTATCTCAACCCAGGAGCCTTTCCTTGTATCTCCTTCTCCCTACCCAGCTGAGGAGGGCAGTGATAGAGCAGCTTTTGGGGGTCATCTGGCCTCCAGCTTGGGTCAACCTCCTACATACAAGAAGCTCAAAATTTGTATTTGTAAACTTGCCATAGACCAGAAAGAAAATCTGTGAGAGAGGACATCTTAATTTTGCTTCCAACTCCTCTTCAGGTTCTCCTCTGCCATTTCCTCCTTCACTTCTGAGTTGCTGTCTCAGCTGCCAGCCCATCACAGCTGGAAGTTGTCTTTTTGCGCGCACTTTCGGCACTGTGGATCCTGACGAGCTGTTGGATGTCTACACCTGCAGCTCTGAGTGACTACAGATGGAATATGTACTAGGGTAAAAACACCTTCCTATCATAGATAGCGATACTTAACTAGTTAGATTTGATTATTCTGTGGTCACAGGAGAAAAATGTCACATGCATGCGCATTGGTTTGTCAAGACCTGCCTAGTTTAATTTCTAGCCATGGGTAGAAGCATATTTTTAGGTCAGGGTTCACCTCACTCAGCCTTAAGGTAGAAGCACATTCCCATTGCCCCAGTCAGTGGAGAAGGTTCCATTCAGGTATGATTCACATTTGCATATGCCGGATTGCTCCCTGGAAATGCTTTATTCACCATAAAGCAAGACAAAGTTGACTAAGCTCCTAACACAGGCAATTAAAATTAGCTGAAATCTGTCCAGGTTGCACTGTACACATCTACTACTCTTTCACCTCTTTTCCTCCCTCACAAAGATGAGACTGCTATAGGGAACACTCTGCTCCTCTGCATTTGGCACAACACCTGCTGAGTGAAATCTCACCTTTCACGAAGGCTTCCTTTCTGAACCTTTCTATACAATCACACAGTACTTTTAAGTGCTGGTATGACTAGTCCTAGCATACGTGTGGTGGTAGATTTTCATGGTGAATAATGGGAAAAATCTTGCTAAGTCTAGACTTCCTGGGAACAAACCTTATGCCAGTAGATTGCTCACTGCCTTTTCCTAAAATTAGGCAGGGAAAACTCAGCATCTGGCTGGCAGAAAGTCAAAATGCCAATAGAAAATGTGTTAGGAGTAATAAAAAGTGCATATGGACATCTTGAATCTGATGCTGCATTTCCTATAGTATCCACAGTGGATAAACATTGGAAAAAGCTGTATTTTGAATTTCAGATTGGGTAAGGTCATAAACCCCCACCACTGCATTCAGTGCTTCTTCAGCAGTTCAGAAATGAGAATCATAATTAGCAGTGAGGTAGGTGTCTGTGTTTAGTGCAAAATTTATTCCACATCTTAGATGGTTATATATGACTGAACTATTCATTTTAATTGTATCTGTCAGAATTTAGCTGCTCCTCCACACGTGTGATATACCTTAATCATTTGTAGGCAGTCACATGCTTCTTTAAGACTCGTTTCCTGTGTAGATAATATACTGCGGTTCCCCGGAGACCTTCTGTGCATATCACAAAAGCCAGCACAAACAGCAGGCTCGCTAATACCAAAACAAGTGATTAATATTAATTCCTATACTCTGCTTTTGTCAAAAGGTTTTAGAATCAGCATTTTTTATTTTTTTTTTTTTGTCCTGGGAGAACATAGGACAGGAATACAAATTCTAGGATGCCAATATAGCAGTCTACTTTTATGTCAGAGGTTGTGCTTTTTTGACTTACTTGCATATAATAAAAATGGCACATCCCTGGGGCTTCTTTCCCCCTCTTGTTTTATGCTAAACAGTTTTTCTCCATGGGTTTTTTTTCTTTAATTACAAAAATTATATGGCATTACATAGTCACTAGAGCGAAGTTATAATAGCTATGACAGTACTTTCAACATTCTATATATTAAAGTTAATCAACAAAAATATGTTCCAGACAGTACTTTTATATAAAAACTAACCATGTGCCAAGACCTTCTCATTCCCCATCTCTTTTATTCTATCTTGTTTCCTTTGTCCTTATTTGGAAATGTCATCAGCATGTGACTGGCATAACAAAAAAAGATGCTGTGCACTTGGAACTTGATAATACAAGGTTTATACTTCTGTAGGAGCTTTTCAAGAACTAATTAGAACAAAGAAGCTAATCTTTACTAAAAATAACATCTTCAAATGTTCTAGTGAAAAGTTAGGTTATGCTAACTAAATTACCATCTGGAAGACTTCATGAGCAGCACATGCAGTATTAAATTCGGGATTTATCGCCATTATTATTTTTAAAATAAATAAGTTGTGCTCTCCTGTCTCAAAAGGGCTAATAGACAGTTCTAAGCTTGTCAGTGGCTTAACTTGTAAATCAGTGCAAATAGCAGAAGCAACAATGTGGGATTTGTTCCAGTGAGAATCGTGAGGGGGGGTTAAATATTTATGACTGTTACTTTCAATGTTTTTTTTAAGTAAATGTACTTATTTTGAATTCCCTTTTCTTTTTGTAAACTTCTGGAATGTCTACAAAAGCAGTTATATATCCATTTATGATTCTGATGAGATTTTGAGGTCTGGAAACAACAGTGCTCTGTAGCCCTCAGACTTATCCTAGTCCTTCTGTATTGAAATGTGATTTTCTAGGAGATATTCACTAACGGAATATTTTAGATACATTTCTGTTTCTGTGAAATGGTATCTTTTAGCAATTAATTTGAAGGAAAAAATAAATGTGCATGTGAAGAACTGCATTTATCTTATGTGAATAAATCCACTGAGTTGGAAAATTTGGTCCTCAGTCCACATCATTCTACTAAGCAGTTCACTGCTGAGCTGAAACCTGCTTCTTTTTAGGTGCAATGACTGACTTGCTCAATATATCTACTGATAGTTCTTCTCATTAATTTTTGTAATACATACTCCGTGATCACAGAGTACTTTTCATATAGAAGACTTCCATAAGGTATCTGATACAAAGTACTTCAAAACACTATGTAAATTTGAATTAATTTAAATCATCTATAAATTGTAAGAAATATCCAGTGATCGTTAATTAAAAGTAATGCTTTAATGCGTACAGACTTCGACTCAATATTGGATCCTGAATTCTTAACTGCTCAGTTCTACAGACAGCTGTACTATTATAAAGGAACATCCTTAGTTCTACTCGGTCTCCCATGTCAATTAGTCCCATTGCAAGCAAGTTTCCTATTTCAAGATCTTTATGTTGGCAATAGCTGACAAGAGAGCTCAAAGTACACACTGTTGACTTTAAGTTCACAAAGGCTTTCCCAAGAATTATGTGAGCATTGAGGATGGAGATCAAACTTTTAGCATAAGGCTGGAGTTGCTAACGGTTAGAGCAAACTTTTTATGCATGGTAATGGAGTAAATATGGAAATTGAAAAGGGACGATGAATGCTGAATAAGAAGAAACATGATTTTTACTGTTTGTTTTTCCCTGAAGTATAAACCTACTAAATTATTCAGACTATAATAAGGGAGGTAGCATAAGAAATAATATCTTTAAATTCATCCATTCTATGGTTGCATGGAAGATATAAAATCTGAAGAGAAAAGCCATTAAAACAGTGTACTGAACACACTGGGATCTTTGTTAATCTAGGGATTGTTTTAGTTTATGTTCTTTTCTTCTTTTTCTTCTCACTGTTAGAAAAAAAAAAGCATCACAAAGGTTTTTATGAAGTACTTGCATTATGGCATCTAGACAAAGAGTTTAACTTTGCGTGGTTCAAAATAGATTCAGTCAAACAACAATCTCCATCTTCCAGATTATTCTTACATTTAGGGTAATGAATATGTGGTAAACTGTTCAGGTAATGAAATCTCAGCTTGTTGACTGGGATATTCTGTAGTCTTTACTGGCCTGTTGCCAGATTTTTTTGCTCAAATGATTGATCCTGAAGGGAAACTTTGACTACTACTGGAAATTTTGTGTCCCAATGACATAGTACAGGAATATATGCAGAATGTAAGTCGCTTTCCTGGCCTGGCACAGAGAAAGGTCACTGTCACGTTCTCAAACCTTTATTTTATAAAATTTGTTTTGAGCATGGCATAGTTTCAAATTACCTATGAAGTTCCATTGCAATATAGATGCATTTTAGCCTTTCCTTATTTTCACATTCCTTTCAGTACATCAATCTGAACAGAGGTTGCGGTTCTGAAATTTGTCGTCCTTGCTTTCTAACTTAACTTGTCTTTTAAGTTTACTACCATTGTTAAAGGAACGTGATAGTTAGTGCATCACTGCAATGAGTATAACCTTGCCTTATGTCTGCCTAATACAGCAAGTTAATACTTAATGGTACTTGATCTCATAAGAACTCCCCAAGTCATTCCGTATCATTCTCTGACGAAGGCTACACATGTTGGTGTGGTGCCTAAACCACACTGCAAAACAAGGAATGGTGATTCTTAAGTTTGTACAGCATAAAATTTTGGTGGTGCTGAAGGTTTGTCAAAGTCCTGTAATGTCTCCCACTTTCTCCTCTGAGAGATCCAAAATATTTTAATATGTCTGTGTACTGTTACTCTCATGGTCAAGATTTCTGAAAACATCATTTTGCAGTACTTTCTGTCAATATGTAAAATCTCACTAAATTTGTAGGCCGGGGGTTAGGGGTTTAGCTTGAGATTCTTGTCCAAGTCACTTGGTGAAATACCAGAAAGAGGAATCAGAAGACTAATCTTAAATTACAAAATCGTTTTTGTAATTTTTTTTCCATAAATGAATAACTCCTCCTGTTGTGGATCTTTTGTTTTTATATGAGGAAAGTTATGCTTCTTTTACAATTATATTGAATGAACAGCACAGGAGACAGTTGAAAAGTATTCAACTTTAAGATACTCTCAGATTAATTTTAAAATATATATAAATCAGGAGTGTTTTTGAGGTGTTTCTATTCACCTTTAATTAATTCAGAAGGTTTTTTGCTAAGCTTTAATTAAAAAAGAGATACTTAAGGTAGTTTAGGATTCTTTTTTAACAAATGGGTTACTCTTCTCAAGTTTGTGATAGACCATTATCTAATATAGTACAGACCAACCTGGTTTCGGTGTATATAAGAGCTCAGAGACTTTTTAATATTAAGAACAAGTGAGGAGGTAAACAATTTATAGGCTTGGGTCAGATGCATCAAATAGAGTAGATGACATATAGTTTGAAGCCAGGGACATGTTCCACCAGGAATCTAGAATTGTAGAATAATTAAGGTTGGAAAAGACCTCCAAGATCATCCAGACCAACCATCCCCTTACCACCCACATCACTTACTAAACCATGTCCTTAAGTACATCATCCAACCTTTCTTTAAACACCCCAAGTGACGGTCACAGAATCACAGAATCACACACAAGGTTGGAAAAGACCTTTGGAAAAGTCCAACCATTTGCATCCTAAACTAAAACATATCCCTAAGTACTTCATCTACCCTTTTTTTGAACACATCCAGGGAAGGTGACTCAACCCCCTCCCTGGGCACCCTGTTCCAGGCCCTGACAACACTTTCAGTAAAGGATTTTTCCCTAACATCTAATCTGACCCTGCCCTGGCACAGCTTCTTGCCATTTCCTCTTGTCCTATCACCTGTCAACTGGCTGAAGAGACCATCACCTATCTCTCTAGAACCTCCCTTCAGGTAGTTGTAGGCGGTGATAAGGTCTCCCCTCAGCCTCCTCTTCTCCAGGCTAAACAGCCCCAGCTCCCTCAGCCGCTCCTCATAGGATTTGCCCTCCAGCCCCTTCCCCAGCCTGGTTGCCCTTCTCTGGACTCGCTCCAGGACCTCCATGTCCTTCTTATGGTGAGGAGCCCAGAACTGGACACAGCACTCAAGGTGTGGCCTCACCAATGTCCAACAACTCTTTCTGAGAAGAAATTTCTCCTCATTTCTAACCTGAACTTCACCTGGCACAATTTACAGCCATTCCCTCTTATCCTGTCGCTGGTTATCTGCGAGAAGAGGCTGACCCCCAGCTCACCACAGCCTCCTTTCAGGTAGTTGGAGAGAGAATAAGGTCTTCCCTCAGCCTCCTCTTCTCCAGACTAACCAGTCACAGTTCCCTCAGCCACTCCTCATTAGACTTGTGCTCCAGACCCTTCATGTGCACCTAAGAGATTTATTTTTTTCTCCTTTTTACTCACGTTCTGATCTCTCCCTAACATCCTGTAGTACATAGCTGGAAAGGAAAAGGTGGACAGACTTTTTTATGGCTTAATCTTGGTGTGTGTTAGTGTTGAACTGGCAGAATGGTAAGCAGAAAATACTTTTTCTTTCCCACTGTCTTGAACACCCCTAAATCCTTTTCACTCAGAAATGGTATATTCTATAAACCTTACATACCTCCCTTTGCATTAAGCCACCTAAATCCAAAGAGAGAAATGTCATAATCTGAGGTTTATGTTTTAATTCTAACAGCATTCACTGTCTCTAGATAACTTGGAGGAGGCATGGGAAACTTCCTCGTAACCTTGTGAAGAAAACCCACCTCCCTCTGAAGGCTGCCTCGCTACGAATGTCTTTTTGAGCTAAGAGCCTGTTTCCCCACCGTGCCTTTTTACTCTACACTTCTTTGGATCTAAGGAGTTGTATTAAGTGCTACTAAAATAAATTTATTAAAGTGTTATTCTACTACACTAATGGTGAAAGTTAACTTTCACTTCTCCCTGAAGGGGAAAGCATACCAGTAATTGAGGCGTTACCCTTGCTGTTCTGTGAACCTTGCCGTGATGTATGAAAGACGTCTTGAATTATTCAGTGTTCCTTGTTAGTTATGTTTCTCCTTGGTTTCTCTGTGTAGCTGATGTCATTTGTGGAGGTGAGTTTTTTATTATGTGGAGGATAGAGACGAAATTTGTGGAAAATATCTCCCTTTTTTTATTTTTGTCATGCCTAAGAGGTAGCTTTCAGTTGCTGACATTTTCTATTTGTCCATCTTTTAGGAGATTAATTGTTTGAAAAACTTTAGAAAATGAATATTACTTTGTTTCTTAAACTTCCTACGTTGACAGAACATTGCAACAATGCTGATGCTTGCAGTCCTTAGGGTAATTTAGTGCTGAGATCACAGAGAATGCTTAACAGGATAAGCATTCCCATTCTGGTTTATTTAAAATTACCTCTATGTATAGGTACACCCATTTCTGAAATTTTGCTCGTTTACATTTCACACTTGAGTGCACATCCATCAAGATAACCTTTCAAAAAGGCAGAATGCACATACACACAAACCTAGAAGTTTTATTTAAAACTTTTCTAGTGTTACCAGGTTTGTCTTAGTTTGGTTATTCTCAAATTACTTAGAAAATGAAGTAAACAAAAAAAAGAAATAAAAAAAGATATTTCATATTAGTTATTTAATCCCTCAGCTACCTACCAAGAGGAGCACCAATTGCACCAGCACCAATGTGCTGTCTGTAGGTGCTGTAGGACAAGCTGTAAGAACAGCCCATTCTGGCGTAAGCGCATTTCACTGTAAACACACACACAAAAAATGCCTGTCATTGCTCTGATCCAGTTAGATTTTTATTAATCACAGAATCATAGAATCATAGAATGGCCTGGTTTGGAAGGGACCCCAAGGATCATACAGTTCCAGCTCCCTGTCACAGCCAGGGCCACCAACCTCCAGTCCTGAATCTACACAAGGTCTACCGGGGCCCATCCAACCTGACCTTGAACATCTCCAGCGATGGGGCATCCACCACCTCTCTGGGCAGCCTGTTCCAGCCCCTCACCACTCTCTCTGTAAAGAACTTCCCCCAATCCTTCAGCTTCAAATTCCCCATCCCACAGGCTAATGAATTCTTTTTAAACTTTAAATACCTATGTATTGTTCATGTCAGAGATTACATTCCAAGTGTTGTTTTCTAATACTGTCAGTCAGTGCCAATCCCACTGAGGTGAACAGCAATGTGGCATCAGATGGATTGCTGTTGAAGGTCAACAGTATCCTGACCTCTATCAGGAACAGTGTGATCACCCAGGCCAGGGAGGTGGTCTCACCCATATACTCAGCCCTGGTGAGGCTGGACCTTGAGTACTGTGTACAATTTTCGGTGCCTCAGTATAGAAAGGACATTGAAATGCTGGAGAGGGTACAGAGAAGGGCAACTAGGCTGGTTAAGGGAGAGGGTGAGGGAAGAAGGGCTGTTCAGCCTGGAAAAGAGGATGCTGAGTGGAGACCTTATCACTTTCTACAGCTACCAGGAAGGGGATTATAGTGAGGTGGGTGTTGACCTCTTCTCCCCAGTAACTAGTGACAGGACAAGAGGGACTGGGTTCAAGTTGCACCAGGGGAAGTTCAGATTGGATGTTGTGAAAATTTTCTTCACCAAAAGAGTGGTGAAGCATTGGAACAGGCTGCCTAGGATGGAGATACTGTCCTTAGGCATGTTTAAAAAATGGGTAGACGAGGTCCTTCAGTAGATGATTTAGTGATTACAGTGGTGTAGGGCTGACAGTTGGACTTGATGATCTTGAAGATCTTTTCCAACCTTGATTCTGTGATGCTGAGCAACAGGGAATGTACAGCTGCTCTTGAAATTATTTGTCACCTTCCTTCTGGCTGATCTCATCGCAGGAGGAGACAATGTATTTTCCTACTTTGTCAAGGAAGGAAGATGTGATCATATGTTCACAGACCTTAAAGTAAAGAACGATGAAGGAACACTTTGTTCATCTTTTAAAAATGCAGAAAACATCCCTCTCTATACTGAGACTTTTTTCACTTCTATGTGGTTTTCTGAGCACCTGGAGGACCAGGGCAGCTGTGCTAGGCTGGCTGATCTATTCCACTGGACTACATGGCACAGAAGGCCAAAATTTACCCTTAAACCTACCCTGGTATCTCCTTAGAAGATAAAAAGTCATGCTGAGCTGAAAGCTGTTTCCCAGATGAGGAAAAAAACTCACTGTCGCCTCTTGGTAGAAAAATTACTTCTTGCAGTATAATTGAGCATAGTCATCAGCTCATACTCAACTGTTATAATTGAAAGTTTTAATTCTAGCTTTGCAAGGTAACCTTGGTCCCTAATGGAGAATTGCAATGAAAGTCAAGAGACTGAAACGCTATTCCCAGATTCTGCCACTGACCTGCTTTTGCAAATTATCTCACATTTTTCCTTAGTTCTCTTTTTCATATGTGTGTGGATGTTTTTACAGTACACTCTCTCAAAGGAAGGGTTTGTTTTAACGCTCTATATCCAAACTTGGTTTGGGCTCCTATCGTCTTGGAAGCATCAACTGAGAATAAAAGGGAGAAGATTCAGATGTGTGAAGAGCTATTTGCATGTTATATTAATGATCAATAGAAAAACTTGTGTGAAACAGCAAAATGCATACAACCCATCAATTTGTGTAAAAGCCTCCGTTGTGGTTCAAAGAAAAATTCTCCTCAAGAAAAAGGCATAAAGGACCTCTTCAGTTTCAGTATACACAGTTTGTAATAGCTGACACTGGCAGTCTGATTTTATTATTCTTTTTTAACCTTAAATAGCACATTTATTATTTGGTTTTTATTGTGGTACATCTTGTTATTATAGGCTTTACTGCATTCCTGGTGAACTTTCTGCCCAGTTCGTGGCTCCATCTAAAGCAGTGAGTTAGCTTTATTGCCACCGTAATAATATAAAGTTGATGTGGAAAGCGGCAGGTGTGCCACACCTACTAATACTAGTGAAAATTGCTTATCAAATGCATCTTATGCATGCAAGGTTGAAAGTATCTCTCCAGACCTGGGGAGCTTACTAGAACAAATTCTGAATCAAACCTTTTTCATTCTTGCATGGTAAAACAATTCACAATACAAGAGATATGCAGAAATTCAAAGCTTGAAGAAATTCTTTGATATTCTTGTATAATCAAGCAGAAAAGGAACAGAGGTTCTGGGGCAAAAGCTAATAGAAAAACCAAAACATATGCACATATTTTTCAACCTAAGAAAATAAAATTTGAAGCTACCCTTCATCCAGAGAAATGTAAATGAAGTTCTGAACAAAAATGCAGCTGCTCCACTGAATAAATGTCTCAACAACTCTGACTACCATACTAATAAGATTTTAATCTGCAATCCTTATAAAAAAGTAAAGGACAAACTGTTGTTAAGGCTTATTCCATGTGAGATGGCCGCATGAACCTCATTCACTAATTTACAACCTCTCTCATACATGTTGCCCTTGATTTACAGGGAACTATCGTGACTGCTTTACCCTTTGGCAGTAGCGTTACAGATTCTGGTACCTGCCTGACACTGGTGTTTTAAACATTTATCCTCAAGGAAAGACATGTCCCAAAATGTTCCACTGTTGCAACAGCAACTAAATTCTGCCGGGCAGCTTTACAGGATCCAGGTGCTACTGGAAATAAATAAGTAAGTAAATAAATAAGACTCCTAAATTGCAGGCTATTTTTATGAAAGTAGAAAGTACTTTTCAAATCTTTCTGTTTTTCAAAGTCCCGAGGCTGCAGAGAGCATACGACAGCATAGTATTTCCATTCCATAATGCAACAAAAAGGAAAATTAATTTTAAAATAAATTACTTTCTTCCCTAAGCTTTTTCATTTATTCTTTTCTGGGAGACCCTGTTTCAAGCTAAAATTTTTGAATGAAATATCATTATGTAATCTGCTACCAGAACTCCACAGACAATTTAGAGCCAGCATGTGTGATTATGGATGTTGGTTTGGGGGGTTTTTTTAACTCATTCTGCATATCTAAGAATAACTTGAAATCAGAAGGCGTTTTGTGATTATCATCTGTAGTCTTTTGTGAAACACCTTGGTTTGAAGGTGCCCATTGTGATAATTAGCATCATCTCAGTTTTGTAAAGCAACTGTGTTACCTGCAGACCTCTTGCACTTTCCATTTTAGCTGTGGGAAATAGAGGAACTCTAGTGTTTCTCTCCAATTCTTACTTCTCTGATCTCAATTTATACATGTGAACATACTCAGAAATATATCTATATGACTAACTGCACAATAGTGTCTCAATACAGAAAATTACCAAAAGGCTTCCAATTTTAACACCATTATCATTTTAACTACAACCTCTTGTAAACAGATGAAGGAAGTAATGCAGAAGACGTAGGATTTGAATAGAGTTGGCGTTTCAGTTCAAATTAGAATTTCTGTGTAAGATTGCTTTGTTAGGGAAGTGATGTACTTAGTAAATCAAAGGAACTTTTGAAGCGTGGTTTGACACGAAGAGCAACGTGTTAATATTCTGATTTCACAAAGCACAAAAATGTCAGTTATCAAAATGGTGTTGATTATATTTCACAGCTGCTTATGCTGATTCCAATGAAAAGAGTTGTGGGAAATTATTCCAAAGGATAGAACTGGCTGCTTGAGTACCTTTTAAAACATTTTAAACCATTAAAACAAAAGGCTTGTCAAGAATAAAAACACTTAGATTGTGAATAAATTGTGAATTGAATATAGATGGATTATTTAAGTTATATTGTATTACAGATGCTTGATTATGACAGTGATGAGCACTATAAAAATTTCTAAAAACAAATATAATGCACTCGAAATAATAATGTAATTAAAATCTTGTGGGGATGAGGCCATCAATCATGTTCTAGAGATAAAATTTGTGCACTTGAAACCTTACATTCTCTACTGAGGTTTTTCATTTAGATTATAGTGAAGTATTCTGGGAGGTCATGAAACCCCCATTTGGCTACTGATAATACGAGAATAATTTCTGTCTGCTTTCCAGAGAATTGTTCGAATGAGTCAAGGTTTGAGTAGCCTTCACAGTGCCCGTATCTGCTAAGTGTTTTCATTTCATTACCATGGCGATACATAAATTCTGACCTGAAACAAAAAAATGGTGAGTGTATCTGCCAGCAAGCAGTTTAGAGAGCATATACTTTTGGGAAGGAGGAGGGTAAAGAAAAAAAAAAGAGCAAAAATGTTTTCTGTCACTGAAGTATGAAAAATGTGGCTATTATTAAAAGCACAGTCTTAATTTTAGGTTGCTAGGGTAGTGTTCTTCAGAGGAACGGTTGAGAAAGACCACTTGTTTTATGTGGCTCTTTGTAATCTTTGAATGCTTAATATAGGGTTGTTTAAAAAGCATCTATGGCATAAACTCTGGTTTACAGCATCCATGGCATGGTTTGTAACTTGGTACACCCAATTCTTCAATGAAATTGCCAACAGATATAAAGAATTGTTCATCCTGTACTCTTTAAATGTTGGAGGGACCTGCTAATGCATAGCAGCATATTTGCTTCAGCCAGGTGTAACTGTATGCATGTAAAATAGCCTAAAATTAAACAATCATGTAGCCGTAGATTAGTTTTTCTGTTGCCTCCCTCCCCGCCTTCTTTAACTAGAACTAGAACTGACAGAGAATAATAGAAACTCTGTAATTATGAATTAAAATTGGAAACAGCTCCAGTCACATATTCAGGTAATGATCTTGCCTAGAGGTTATCAATAATTTATGTGTTAAGGAAAGGAAGTTAGTAGATATGAATATATTTCAGGAACAATTAAGATATTATCGTATCTTCTCTTAAAGGTACAGATAAAGTCTGAGAAAAGGATGTTCATGCTGGCAGGATGAGGAAGGAAACACCAAATTCAAATTGTAACAACATTAAATAAAATGGGGTTTGAGACAAGGAGAAAAAAGAGTAAAAAAACTCTGTTTTCCTCTGCTGTGATCATTGAGAAGAGTGGTGGGTAATGTGATGAAAGCCCACGTGTGGGATATGCAGAAGCTCCAAAAAAACTCTGAAAAATAAGATCAACCTTCTAAAAATATTATTGACCTCGGAAAATGTTCTTTTTAATCCTCTGGAATCAGAACAGTAGAGTCTGAAAAGTGAAGACAGCAAATCCTGACTGTATTCTGAGGAAAGAAGAGCAGATGAGTAAATTCAAAGAGCACTCAAGTCCACCCTGTTACATGAGGCTCTTCTGCTTTGTTCTTTTGCATCTGTTTTTTCTTGGCAAAGTGGGGAAAGAAGATGTTGGTTACACCCAGAATGTATTAGTCACATTTGACTTAATTAGAAGAATATCTATGCTGGGTCTGCCTGAGGAGCCCATCTTTTTCAGTGTCCCACCAAGCCAGTGGGAGTTGTACCAGAACTGGGAACACAATGTGATAGTATTGTCCCAGTCTCTCGTTTTTCAATTAAGACAATGTCTTTGGTTGAAAAAAAAAACAAAACAGAATAAAACAGTTTTTATTCATTGTTTATTTAATTTTATTTCACTTTCACCTCTTTTTTTTTTAAATAATTTATTTACTATTAACTTGCTGTTAAGATTTCCCAGAATGGCACAGACAAGAGCCATTTTATTCACCTTTCCACTGGCACTTTTTCACTTTTTACTGCTCTCTAACTTTCCTTATTCTTTTTTATTGATTACTTTTTGTTCTAAATTAAGGCAGGCATTAGCATACTTACCTAGCTGGATTTTATTTACATTTCTTTGATCTTAAGGCTTTCTTGACAAACTGGTATGAACTGGTTTCCAGTCAGTGTTGGAAGGTGAATTCGTTACTTTGCTCATTAGACTCCAGAGAAGTTTCTCTTTTATCTATCCTTTTTTTCCCCTCACTAGACTCTTTTCTTTTTCCTTGCATTTTTCATTTGATTAGGCATTCAAAATATCTGGTGACACCAACCTACATAGAAGTGATATTTTTTTACTAATATTTTAGTGCATTCTGCTTTAACAGGGACTCAGAAGCTCACTAAGGAGTATGTCAGTTCTTTTTGCTGAATTGCAAAGGCTTCTGGGCAAATTAATGAGATTAATACAATTATGTGGCTGCAATGCCCAAGCAGACTTTAACTGCTTAAGGGGTCTCAGAATATTATTTGCTCGATTTAGGTGTCTAGGCATCAGCCTCTCATGCATTTTAGGTGCCTTGCAGAATCTGAGACATCGTTATGAAGTAGCATCTATGACACAGGACCTTTAGAAATCTGTCCTTTTCTGGAGAGGCAGTTGTAGGCTTTAGATACTCTGGGATATCTAAAGTGTTACTAGTCTCATATACCTAGCCAGATGAATCCTACCCCAATGTTTTCATTTCATGTACTTAACATGAAGTAAACATAAAGATGAGCACTGTGAAGGACAATCTTTCTTACCTGCAGTGTTTGCCTGCTGGCACGTACCTCACCTTCTTACTCTTTTTTTCTTATGTTAGCTGGGGAAGAACTATTCACAAGGGCATGTAGCAGGAGGACAAGGGGTAATGGTTTTAAACTCAAAAAGGGGAGATTTACGTTGGATATTAGGAAAAAATTCTTCATTATGAGGGTGGTAGATCACTGGCACATGTTGCCCAGAGAGGTGGTGGAGGCCCCATCTCGGGAGATATCCAAGGTCAGGCTTGATGGGACTCTGAGCAACCTGATCTAGTGAAGATGTCCCTGCTCACTGCAGGGGGTTGGACTAGATGACCTCTAAAGGTCCCTTCTAAGCTTACACATTCTATGATTCTATGATTTTATGTTGTTCCCAACCACTGGCCCTACAAAATATCACATTGAGTGTTGTGTAAGTGCCTGGAGAAAGTTTGCAAGATGACATCTTTTTCATTGGACTTTCTGATATTGTTGTGAAAGGAAAAAAGAAAAGAGAGGCAGCTCCTTCGAGTCTTACTCTGACTGAAATGATCCTCTGATAATGTCATCCATCACCTTCTTTTGTGCTTTAAAGTGAAAATATGATTTCTTATGCTCAAGTTGTAGAAATCACAGAATTTTCTCAGCTCTCTTAGCTGAGAAAAAAAAATTAATTTTCTCTTGTACTCTTTTACTTCTGATAATGATAAAGTCAGTTTATGCTACTTGACAGTCATGATTTCTTTTGATTTCTCTAGATGCAACAGAGAGCTTCCAGCTGAAAATGATGCTTTACTTTGTGGGATAAGTAGAAGCTTTCTAGCTTGTTTGCAGGTTTTTCCTAATACTTTGCTGGGAGGATATTACTGATGTTGATCTAGAGGAAATAGTTTTTAGGCCTGACAGTCCCATATGTGGTGTGTATCCACTCTACCCAAAAAAAAAGAAAAAAAGAACCCCAACAATAAACCCACCAAAAAACAAAACAAACACCAAACAGCCATATTTATTTCTGTCAAGGCTTTAGCTTTCTTAACCTGATCCCTAGCTGCTTGGACCATAAGCTCTTGGTGGCCTCCTTATCCATTCTCAGATGGAGCTCTATGCACTCCAACTGGTCATTGACATTGAGGGCAACAACCCCTCCTTGTCTCCCCTGCCCATCGTTCCTAAAGAGCCTGTAACTTTTCATTCCAACAGTCTAGTCATAGGAGCCATCCCATGACTTCTATATCCTCATTTAATTCTTAAATACATTGTCTGTTCTGTCACTGTAGTTTTACCCCCACTTTTTTTATTTCCAAGTTGATTATCTGGTGTTTATAAATACAACAATGCTGCAGCCTTTCCTTCACTGGAAGTAATAACATGTTCTCTTTCTTTCAAGTTTCCTACTGTTCCCATGAAAATTGCCAAGAACTTGTTGGGTTGTCCCAATTTGCTCAGAAATGTCCCTGAAATTACTGAATTCATTGCTCCGTAATACCAGCAGTTAGATGTTTCGACACTGAGTCTTTTAAGTCATGCCTCTAAAAAAAGAAAGCTGGGAACAGAAAAAGAAATCTTCTCTGTACTATGATTTTCTATTTAGTGTTAATACTTAATAGTAGAAAACTTGTTTTTCAAACATTACCTGAAATGAAGACAGTTGTGTGATAGTGGTGAGAACATCTGATGGATGACAAATGTCAGCGTGGCTTCCAGAAAAATCAAGTCAGAGGCTGCAAAATCTGCAGATAATTCTTTCTGTTTCCAGCGTGCTTGTGGAAGAAGGAAAGGTCAGGCAGCTTTCTCACAACGGCAACTTTGCTAGCTATAGCTTCTGCTTTAGGCATTATTTCCCTGTTACTGTTTTGGTGTGGAGAGATACATGTGTCCTTCCATGGGCTCTGGATTGCATGATTGATTTTTAAATAAATAAATATATAAAATATTTTTTTAAAAAATAACCAATTCAGCTCATTCAGCAGAATTCATAGCCCTCTGGCATTTAATTATGTGGCTCTGCAAGCTATATTCAGGAAGCTTTTTATTTTTTTCTGGTGGTATTTTTCACAGGCTTTTCATAAGGCTACTACATCTTTATTGGCTACATTGAATATGTGTCAATGGAGTTGTTTTTCATGCTGCATGAGTGCACTGATGCTGTGATCTGCTTTTGGCAACTATAAAATAGAAAGCGGTAACATTAGTACAATAGAAGAGGAACAGCGCAGGACACAAGTGAGAGAGAACAGCTCCCGCATAGCCTGCCTTGTGTGAGAGTTGTTACTAATGGATTAGGATCCTCTCTGAGATAGGTCAGATAAAAACGATAACCAATTTTGTGTCAAGTGCCTGACATAAACTCAGTTTGGGACTGTGCAAAAAAGAACAGGGTCAGATACCATAAATTACAGCAAAATTTATGAGTTTATAATTTGGGTTACAGAATACTATTGCATGCAGAAAACAGAAAGAAAGGGGGACTTTTCTTTTTCTTAAATTATAGGGACTTTTTAAAGTAAGAAGACAGTTATCAGAAGACCAGGGCTAAAAATGAACTATCTAGTGGTAAATAACTCAACCTTGATAAACCACAGAGGAAGCGTACCTAGTGTAAAAGCAGCACCTCATGAGCTTTTGCGCCCACATTACCAAAAGAGGTGTTCTTTGGATGGGCAGAAAGGAAAAACCCAAGAGTCAAGCCAGCTGAAGTGGCCATCTCTTCTTACTATTTTTAAATGGAGACAAACTTTGGAAGAGCGCCTACTAAGGAAGCACAAAACTAAACTGAATTGTTTTCAGGTAAAGCACCAGTCCCAGAGTATCTTGGCTGTTGTAAGTAATATGACTGAACATATTCGGCAAATGCATGTGGTTGCGTCTAAGAGATTAATGTTAGATATATATGTCATGTATCACTCCTAATTTGCACTAATGGTTTGGAAACTTGTTATGAATATGTCTTCAGAATTTTTATTCGTGCACAGCTGATTATATGATGCTTTAAAAGGCTAGGTCACTTTGTACTGATGCTTTCTGAAGTGTCAGCAAATATAATTTAGTAAGATTTCCTGAAAATCATGGCGCCTTCTTTACAACATCTCAGATGAGAGCTCTGAAGTAAGGGATGATTCATTTGGAATACAAATATGGCTATACTAATTTTGTGGAGCATATAATGAGTGTTAAGTAGTATTATATTTCAGACATGACAAATGAGGTCTTACTTGCTGTGCACTATAGTTTTTCTTTCCCATATTCTGTTAAAAGAACATTGAAACCAACATATTTTATGGTAAACATGGAAATTCTGAATGAACGTTGACAGTCACAGTAACGTTTCAACAGTGCACAAGTTCTCACCACATTTCGACTTTGCAGTTTGCACATTAAGCTGCGTGAGATAAATATATATTCAGAAAAGGTAAATCTACAATAAAATGGTATCTCCATATGACTCGGTAAAAGCTTGGTTAAGTTCAAAGTCTTCTTCTGATTTCAGTGCAAGCAGAATTTCAATAATAACCTCCAAAGGATGGATATAATAGAGTGTATATAATGCCATGTATGTTTGTTTTCAGGATATTTGTGTAGTGAACTTGCTTTCTCCTATTATGTTACTACTCTTATTTAATACATTTATTCTCATCAGTGCTGTTACTTGTAGATGGACCGTTATAATTCACGGATATAATGATATCTTGTTCTAAGTTAACCTTCAAGCAGAAATCCTTTTCAACTTCAGAAGACAAAACTTAACTGCGCAAAAGAGTATAAAGCATTTTTTAATGAGGAACGGATTATATTATAGTTCTGGTAACAGCGCTCGAGTGATAATAGTGAGTGGGTCATAACAATCATTCACAATTCCATTCTTTTCAGAAGCTTCCCTTTGTAAAATGAAATGCAGTGCAGGCTCTAAGAGAGGATTATTTTAAAGAATTCTTATACTGTTCATATTCAGAATAATATTTTGCAGAATGATCTGCTTTGTGCTCCTTTGACAGTGTTAAGCAGCAAAATCAAAAACCCTCTGGAAAATGCTTTTTTCCACCACCTTTTCTAACACCTCCTTTCTCTATCAAAAACCCCTCAAAATCAACAAATTATAGCAGTTATGTATTTTTAAGTTTACTTTGTCACCTTCTCGTGAAATAAAGTAGAATTTTGTTTAAATGTTCCACAACACATTCGATTCAAATTTTTTTTTATCTTTCTATCATGAACATGTGCTAGCAGAGGCAAAAATTTGTGAAGGAGGCAAATTCGTATAAATTGAAAATGGTGAGATCTAAAATATCATCATAATTATCAATCATAAAACTATGTATACTGTAATACAGGCAGAATTGTCATTCAGTATAAACAAGAAAAACTTTATGATGCTATATAAATTTTCATATTATGATATATATGAAATCAGAGAATCATAGAATAGAATGCGTTAGATTGGTAGGGACCTTAAAGATCATCTAGTCCAACCCCTCTGCAGTAAGCAGGGACACCTTTAACTAGATCAAGTGCCTGAGAGCCCCATCAAGCCTGACCTTGAATGTCTTCAGGGATGAGGCCTTCACCACCTCTCTGGGCAATCTGTTCCATTGTCTCAGCAATGCAAAAATTACATAAATTTGCACAATCTCCGTAGCAGCTTGGTACTGAATTTTAGTGTAGGTGATTGAGTCTGAGGAGAAGGGAAAAAGGAAAATAGGTTGTGTTCATATATTGTCTAATTTGAGTCTGGGATGAATAGTCAAGAATAATATTTACTAGGTGATGACAAATTGCAAGTTTAGGTGGCAAAGGCAGTCTAGATGATGAATTGCAAAAGGATCTTAAAAGACTGTGCAAAAAAAATGGCTGATGAAGTTTAGTATGCATGATTGTTAGAGCAGTGCACACAGCAATGAAGACTGGGTGAACACTTTTAATAAATTGGACTCTGGGTACCTAGGACAGAGGTCTTAGTCATGATAGTCCCCAGATAAGGAAATAGGATTGGTGGGTGGTTCACCTCTTGCAGCAAAAGATGGGAAGATGCAATATACAGGACATCCTGAGGACAGTGCACACAGCATGGAGGCTGTGTATTCACAGAATCACAGGATCACTAGATTGGAAAAGACCTTTAAGATCATTGAGTCCAACAGACCATAGTCAAGTTGATTTGATTCAATTCCATCCAATTTGATCCTATCCTAGGTATGCCCATGCTACCTGGGGTGGAGGAAGGCCCCATTACAATGGTTTGGTGACTTAAATGGTGTAGATTTTCAGTAAAGGATTGCAGTAGTCACCTTCCTCCATTCTCTTTTCTGCTCACACAGGAGAGTAGGAGATGAGCTCCTACAGCACAAGCCAGCACACCCAGCTATAAAAACTGGATGGGAATTGTCCTTTTTCCTCTTTTGGCTCCTGCATGGGACAGGATACTGGGGAGATGGCCTCATGCTCTAAACAGCACTGCTGTTCTTTTGTTCTTACATTTTATCGGGAGGTAGATTTGACAGATTTTTGAGGGTGGATTTTTTTGTTTGTTTTGTACTGGTTTTAGCTGAGATAGAGTTAATTTTTTTATGGTAGCTTATATTGGGCTGTGCTTTGGTTTTGTGCTGAAAACAGTGTTGATAATATATTTTCATTCCTGCCGAGCAGGGCTCATACAGAGCCAAGGCCTTTTCTGCTCCTCACCACACCAGTGAGTAGGCTGGGGGTGCACCAGGAGCTGGGAGGGGGGACAGCTAGGCCAGCTGACCGCAACTGACCAAAGGGACATCCCATACTGTGTGATGCTATTGTCAGCATACAAAGCTGGGGAAAGAAGGAGGAAGAGGAAGATGTTTGGCGTTGCAGCTTTTGTCTTCCCAAGTCACTGTTAGGCATGATGGAGCTCTGCTTTCCTGGAGATGGCTGAACACCTGCCTGCCCATGCGAAGTGGGGGATGAATTCCTCGTCTTGCTTCACTCGCGTGTGTGGCTTTTGCTTTACCCATTAAACTGTCTTTCTCCCAACCCACGGGTTTTTTCACTATTACTCTTCTGAATCTCTTCCAAGTGCCACCAGGAGGACTGAGCGAGAGGCTCTGTGGTGCTTGGCTGATGGATGGGGTTAAACCAGAATCACAGAATCACAGAATCACAAGGTTGGAAAAGACTTTTGAAGACCATCAAGTCCAACCATTCTCAAACCACAAGAGTATTTAGCAGACCTTGGGTTTTATTATGACTTATAATACCTAAGAATGGAAAATTAAGAATTTTTCCAGTTTAAGTAATTTTTTAGACATAATATTATTTAGTTTGTAGTATGCTTTGAAGAGCCTGAGAGGAAAAAAAAAAGAAGATAAAAAGATTGTGAAAATGTCAGGCAGAAAAAGAAACTGGTAGACATAAGCAGGCTCGTCATGTCTATGAGGAGGTATGCGTACAGTCTGAGCAGCTGTTTTTAAAGATTTCTACTTAAGATTTGTTTGAGGATGAACATAGTGTGTGGCAGGAGATTGGATTTATTGCCTTGGGAACCTCGGTTAGAGTGCTGAATCAAATTGTCTTCTCACATTGAAGTTCAGTCTGCTTTACCAAAGCTGGTACAACTCCTTTCTGTTGCTTGTCATGCTGTACAGACCTGGATTGTTAGCACTAGGGACTCATGAAACAGTGTAAGTGGTTTCTGTAATCTCACTAACCTCAGTGAGTTCATGTTTCTCCTGCAATGCCATGGGCTTTAATGGACAGAAGTTCAAAGCGGACACAGCCCTTTCAGTGCACTCTTCCTGTGATTTTTATTTTCCTCTGATTAAAACAAAATCTTATTGATCTCATTTGACTGCTCATCTTATTGACAGATGAGCAGTCAAATGAGACTGATTTTAATTGTGCTCCACTATGAGTTTGAGGCCCTTCTCACCTTTACCTCCATAGGCCATTCTCATTGGCGCATGTTTGAAATCTGATGTATCCTGAAGTCAGAGAACTCAGTCTGTTGACTAAATGAGGCATTTCCTTCCTTACAACCCGTTTACTGGTGGACCTAAGGTTTTCTTTCACAGATGCTAACATAGTAGAAGCAATTGTGACTTAAAGATCACGTGCTGCATACATGTCACCTTTTATGTTCACTGTTCCAGTCTTTAACTCCCCTGAGGGAGCATGCCATGTATTTAGCCTCAACTTAAGTTGAGTGTCTGTCATGAAAATGTCTAATTTTTAACAGGGGGCAAGAATTTAAGCGTTTTCCTTTTGATGTAACTTGCAATCGGTTGCACGCAGCATTCTGCACCACCAGTTGTGTGCAAAAAATCAGTGGAGTTTTGAGGCTACTCCATATGAGTTTGAAAGCAACCTGATATGCTAGGTCTTTCCTTCTAGCTACTGCAGTTGGTTGACATAAATTTGTGTCCCTTATTACAGAATTGAATGGAATAAAAAATGTATTCAATTTCTTAATGTAATTTTACTCTAATTAGATATGGAAAGGGAACTATTCTTTATAATTGCCTTACTGCATAAATGTTTCATGGCCACAATAAACCCTTGTGGGAAGAAATACAGTCTTCCTTCCCGTTCTCCCTGAGTCTTCCCCTGCTGTCGTCTTCTTCATCTTGCCTGCTGGTTTTGCTTTTTGAAGTGCCAAACTAGGGAGTTTCAAAAGCAAAGAACCAGAGACAATAAAAGCATGTTTCTTTTGTTTCACACATACAAAGCAGTTGTCTTCTGGAGGCAGAAACTAGCAACTCCCTTAACAACTGGTCTTAATCTACTATATCGAGGTGATTAGTCACATAGATATTTTTGGACTGCTTCTACGCATAGGTCAATATTACAAAAGACCTGGGTAAGTGTCATTACAGAATCACAGAATGACTAGGTTGGAAAAGACCTTTAAGATCATTGAGTCCAACTGTTCCTGTCCTCTACTAAACCATATCCCTAAGTACCTCATCTACCCGTCTTTTAAACACATCCAGGGATGGTGACTCAACCACCTCCCTGGGCAGCCTGTTCCACATCCCAACCACTCTTTCAGTGAAGAATTTTTTCATAACATCTAATCTGAACCTGGACATTAAGAGTGACACAAACCATTTTATAGTAATAAATAGTCTACACCAGATCACAGAATTGTAGGGGTTGGAAGGGACCTCAAGAGGTCATCAAGTCCAACCCCTGATTTTCTAAATACTTATATTCCCATACTGCTTCATCACATACAAGCTACTGGTGAGCTTTAAGAACTGATTGTAGAAAACAATGTAGTAAAGGTAAAAACTTGTAGCTATATCCTATCCTTTTATGGTGCAAGCATTCCTCTTGCATTTTATCTCATTAAGCTCTTCTCTGGTATTTGACTGCAGGCTGGCTTGTATAAGACAAATTTAGCTTTTTAGATTACTAGGTTTAATAAAATCCAAACTAGAAAAATATTCCCAGATTGGAAAGGGAACACGATATAAGTTTACCCAGGCTTAAGAATATCAGTAAGCAGTAGATGGGACTGCTGTGGATTGAATTGGAAGCTGTCTTAGAATCCTGTCACTGTGGTAGATAAGCACATAATGTGCAGCTTTAGTATTTGAAACCTAGAAATATTACAGCTCAAGGAGGTTTTATTAAGGGAGCTGGAGTATTGCTTTGCTAGCTCACTTGAAAGGGGTTTATAGATACATTTCATAATTATATTCTTTGCATTAAAAGTAAAATTAGCCTGAAAAACACTCAGAAGAGACATTTGGAGATTTATAGTCAATTTTTATTAGTCTAAAAGTGTGTCTTACCAGCCATCCCAGTCTAGTGTGAACTATGGCACAAGTTTCTGGTACCTGTCATCTTCAGGACAGGGTTTTCAGTGTGTGAAACCAGGACAAGTATGACAGCAGACCACTTTATGATACCAGAAAACATGTATACAAAAGCTGAAGGAGGAGTTTATGCCAAGGAGGGCAAAAAGGATCACAGATATGTATGAACTAAAGTAAAAAGTAATCACTGTCTTGTTCGTCACTCTCCACCTTTGCCCTTCTTCCCCAGGCTCAGAGGTGTCCGTCTCATTCCAGTACAGAATAAAACTCTAGATCAACCCCTAAAAACTTTCATGAAATAGAATTATTTGCAGTCATCTCAAATTCGGAGTAGGATTTGGGAACAAGGTCATGGGAATGAACAGTCTTTCCTCCTACAGGACTTCCATGAGTTGTTTGCATCACTTGTCAGATTTCGAGGAGTTTCTGCAGAGAAGACAATGTGTTCACAAAAACAGTGCTGTAGTAATGATGCAGGTGTGTAGGACTCCTAAGTATTGCTTGAGTGGTAGATGATAAAATAATTTAAGGGATTGGAAGCAAGTTATATCTATCTTCTCTGGGATTTACAAGTTGTGTTTGGATCATTCGGATAGTTTTACAAATCTTTTCTTTCTTTACCCTAGTCAGATTATACTAACCAAAATAGGTCTGTGAACACACTGCAGTGAGTTTTTAGGTAGCAGCAGTAATATTTCACTGCCATGGTATGTGTGTACTTTCTGGAGGTGGGATTGATGCCTTCGGATTACTTTCATCCCACCTCCTCCCCCCCAAAACATCAATAGTCGCTGCAATTAAAGGCTTAGATGTTGCACTCAGAGGAAAGTGTTTGTTGTTGAAAAGATAATGGGGGCAATAAAGCTGCAGTAGTTCATCCCTCTGATCCCTAACGCAATATTGGGTTGTCACTGTGAGAAGCAGGAAGCAGGCAATGTGCCATCTTGTGGCTTCCATACCCACTGCAGTTGATTTACCAGAGATCGGTCAAGTGTTTGCTGAAAGGTTTTTCACGCCCTTTACAACTGACGAGATGATTACAAGCTCTGTTTGAGAGAAGAAGTGGGAAATGGGACTCAATGGACACAAAGACCATTTTAGACCACTGGAAACGTGCTATGGTAAAACATGGGAATTGGGGTAATTTTTTAAAAATTTTCTTCCTTTACTCTTCTTTTTCCACCAGATAATGTCATCCATGAAGCAATTTGCTAGAAATGTTAGTCACTCATCTAAATGAAATGCTCTTTGCAGTGTTGAAGTCAGCTTCTGTTTGTGTATTCTGCTTGTACTTTACAATTAAAATCATTAACATTCTGGCTGATGTGTCTTTTAGACCGAAGCTTTTACCAGTGCATAAACACAAGGTCACTACTTAACTGCATCATTTTACTTAACTGGCTTCAATATGGAAAATCAGATATGTTATCTTCCTATTGCAATAACAATGTAGCAATGATCAGGTTTTACCTGGATTATGGAGACAGGCAATGTAGTAAATTCCAAAAAATAAACCAAATTATTTTGCTGCCTTGGGTCATATTTTTAAGTAAACCTTTGTCAGCTTTTTGATCCATTTTGTGGCCTATATTGACAGTTGACCTATGCAAAACTGTGAAGCAGAATCTTTCACGAAGAATTAAAATCACTTTAAACAGAAACATCGAGTTATAGCTGGTAAGTCTACTGCAGTGTCAGGAAGGATGCCTTGGAGCCAGAGCACCAGAAAGCGTAGCAAATAATGAGGCATTTGTGTGGGCAGGGCTCAACTGAAAGATCAAGTCATGCATGAAAAAACATGCCAGATCACTTTTGTACAGGCTCTCTGCAAAGTGACCTGCTGTTTCCAGGAGAAGGAATGAGAGGTGAGGGCTCCCTTTTGCTGTGACACCATCTGCGGTGAGAGTGAGTATTACAGAGAGCACAGGAGGAACAGTTTAAAAAAGCAAAGCACTATGATAGATGTGGTAGATCTATGGAATGAAGCAAAGCATGTGCCTTTCCAGGGGATTTGTTCCATACAGCTGCCCCAGAGGCTCTACTGACAGATACTGTGAACTGGAAATCCAGCTACAGGGCATAAGACCAGACCACAATGATGGGAAATCATAACTTCTTCTAATTTGAAGCATTTCCCTGCTTTTAGAAGAAATGGTGTGTCTGAAATTGGTATTTTTTCCTTTTAGATGAGTAAAACCAGCATGCATCAGGCAGCTGAAGGATAATAGTACTGAAGTCACAGACCACACAGATAGCTGGAAGGACGTTGCAAGAGGTTTTTTTACATCTTGTATACAGCAGCAGCAAATTTCCTGTCTACGTACTCTCACTTTAAGTTTTATCTGTATAGATTAGCTTGATGCACAGATGAGCAATATAAACAAGCTTTGACTAGGTCATTCAGTACCTGTATCTATTCTTCAGTGTAAAGATTAACAGATAACATAGGGAGAAGGAAAATAGCTGAATTATGAACAGACACTGAGACTTCAGAATTCCAGAGTAAGCTACAGATCTATTAACCTTTGAAATGTCTACAGATGGCAGAGTTACTGAAGACTGAGTTACTTTCATGTCAAGGTTTATTTGCATCTTTTTTTATCTACAGGACACCTTAATTGCATTTTTTCTGTGTATTAAAATATCGAATAAACAAACTCTGCTTGTCCAGATTTAGCTGTGTGGTAAAATGTGAGAAAGGGGTAGGTTTTGATCTCTTTAATTTTTTTTTTCTAGATGAAATCATTAACCTTCCTGTTTAGTAAAGCGACATCCTCTCTTGTTTGAGTGTTTGGGAACATTTAAAGTTCATATTTTAACCATCCTTCTTGAGGACACCCTACTGAAACATAAACTTTGACTATCTAGCTAAATATTTCCCTACTTCTGTATTTCTTTTCATTGAGAGGTTTTCTAGCAAGTTTATGATGGAACAATTCTGTCAGAATATGGAGTTCGTACTTCCTTGGCTCTCTGCAGCCACTTTAGAGCCTCATTGCTTGACAAATATACAAAATGTTAAATGAGAACTGGAAATGTAAATACATTCATACTTCTGAGAATGAAAGACCAGGATAAAGAAACACTTTCTATCTGAACAAAAACTTTTCAGAATTCAGAACTCCATCTCGTAATAGAAGAGGAAGTGTGTTATACATTTCTAGTCATTCAAACTATTGTAGAGGCACTAACCAAATCAGAGCACAGTTGGATCTACCTTGGTTTCATCCAGAATTTGGCACCAAGATTACTTGACTCTGTTTGATGATTTGATACCTTTGTGTAACTCATTCCTTGAGCTGGATTATTTTTGCACATGTTCCTAATCAGATATCACTTCATTATTTCTGAAAAAGAAGGCTGTGAGTTTTAGATATTAATCTTGGAAAACCAGCAGCATGATTCAGCCTTTGTGAGCAAATGCAATTTCTCTTTAATCTCTTTATGGAAACGGAACACAGAGATTATTCGCAACACATGTTTCATTGTGATACCTCGTACTTGGAAAGCGTTCTGTTCCAGTGGTCACAGTTTCCCATTTGATATTTTAAAAGGAAGGCGCATAAATACTGGGCAACAGAAAGGCAAACCCTGAAAAGTACAAACCACAAAAAAACCTTATGGAATGAATTTCTGAAGAATTAGAAAGTATTTGAGATATGGTTCAAGAATTCGTAGTTCAGATCAGTGTCACAAAATGGAAAGAAGGTAGAAGGGCAAATATCTTTGTGAGTACAAAAGATGGGGAAAAAATGAAAAAAAAAGCAAAGCAGCATGCTGGGTGGAAAGTATGTTGATAGAAATATACTATTTGTGTATGTATACCACAGAAAACATTTCTGATTGATATTTTAAATAGTATTCTTTATATAGACAAAGGTATAAAGGTTTCAAATTCATAGATTGGCATTTAAGATTCCTTTTCTTGAACCACGTGCCTGATCTCAACAGCCAACTTCCAAAGTCATCCATTCATGGTTTAATTCTTGCAGTCTGTGGTAAAATAGAAATATCGTTAAGTATAAAAAATGTTGAAGCCAAGTGAGGAAACTTAAGGGAAAAGACAACAATTACCCAGTATATTTTTTCAGCCAATGTTTAAGAATGTGATATAGGCTTTTAAATTTATTGATTCATAGAATCACAGAATCCTAAACTGGTTTGGGTTGGAAGAGACCTTAAAGCCCATCTAGTTCCACCCCCTGTGATGGGCAGGGATACCCTCCACTAGCCCAAGGTGCCCAAAGCCCCATCCAACCTGACCTTGAACCCTGCCAGGGATCCAGGGGCAGCCACAGCTTCTCTGGCCTCCCTGTGCCAGGGCCTCACTGCCCTCACAGTGAAGAATTTCTTCCTCGTATCTAATCTAAATCAACCCTCTTTTAATTGAAACCCATTACCCCTTGTTCTATCCCTACACTCCCTCTCCACCTTTCCTGTAGGCCCCTTTCTGTACTGGAAGGCTGTTTTTGAAGATTCTTCTCTTGCTAAAGCAGGTGCAGCAGTTTTGCAGCCAAACATATTCCTAGACCAAATGTACAATACTGAAAAAATTGAAGTTGTTTTTGTTTAATTTTTAATCCTTCTTTTGTGATTCTTGTAGTGCTTTTTAGTCTGTGCAGCGTGACATTTTTGAATATAAAATCACTTGAAAATATATTCTTAATATATCTGTTTTGGACTGGGTTGAGTGAATGTAAAATCAATGCATATCAACTAAAGGGACACAAGATGGTATGTATAGCTTCTAGATGCAAGGGCATTCTGTGTCTTCATTAAACCTGTTTCAGGAGGCTCATAGACTAACATGAACTTTCAATATTCACAAATTGTGTTGGCACTTAGGAGACACACTTTAAAGGACTCTTCAAAAGAGGGGGAATGATGGTTCACTCATGAGCTTATAGAATTCTTCATGAGCTTATAGAATTCTTAGTACTGGGAGAAGTAAGGAAGGGAGACAGCAGAACTAGGACCTTAGACTTCCGTAGGGCTGACTTTGGACTGTTCAGAAAGCTGCTCGATAAGATTCCATGGGAGGCAGCCCTTGAGGGCAAAGGAGCCCAAGAGGGTTGGTTGCTCCTCAAGAAGGTAATCTTGGCGGCACAAGAACAGGCTGTCCCAGTCGGACAGAAGAGGGGTCGGCGAGCTAGGAAGCCGGTCTGGCTGAGTAGAGAGATTCAGGCTGATATACGGGAAAAGAAGGAAAAATATGAGCTTTGGAAGAAGGGGCAGGTGTCTTGGGATGATTATAGGAATTTAGTAAGATCATGTTGGGAGAAAGTCAGAAGGGCTAAAGCTGATCTGAAACTCAGGCTGGCCAGTTCTGTTAAAGATAACAAAAAGTCCTTCTATAGGTATATTAATAGTAAAAGGAGGGTCAAGGAGAATCTCCAGCCCTTATTGGATGCTGATGGCACATTAGTGACAAGGGATGAGGACAAGGCTGAGGTCCTTAATTCCTTCTTTGCCTCAGTCTTTAACAGTAATGAAGGATATTGGCTGACAGGGAGGGGAAGAATAACAAAGTTCCCATGGTTCAGGAGGAAATGATTAGCGACCTACTTGGCCAGTTAGATACCCACAAGTCAATGGGGCCAGATGGGATTCACCCAAGGGTACTGAGGGAGCTGTCAGATGTGCTTGCCAAACCCCTTTCCATCATCTATCAGCAATCCTGGCAGACTGGGGAAGTTCCAGTCGACTGGAGGCTGGCAGATGTTACACCCATATACAAGAAGGGTCGGAAGGAGGATTCAGGGAACTACAGGCCTGTCAGTCTGACCTCAGTCCTGGGGAAGATCATGGAGAGGGTCATCTTGGGAGCTATCATGCAGCACATGCACGATGGCCAGGGGATCAGGCCTAGTCAACATGGGTTTACAAAACGTAGATCCTGTCAAACTAACCTGATCACCTTCTATGACAAGGTGACCTGCTTAATGGACGAGGGGAAGGCTGTGGATGTGATCTACCTGGACTTTGGTAAAGCCTTTGACACCATTTCTCACAGCATTCTGACTGAGAAAGTGGCTGCCACTGGCCTGGACAGGTGGACCCTCAGCTGGGTTAAAAACTGGCTGGATGGCCGAGCCCAGAGGGTGGTGGTGAATGGAACAAAATCCAGCTGGAGGCCGGTCACGAGTGGCATCCCCCAGGGCTCAGTCCTGGGTCCAGTCTTGTTCAACATCTTTATCAATGATCCTGACGAAGGGATTGAATGCTCCCTCACTAAGTTTGCAGATGACACTAAACTAGGAGGAAGTGTTGATCTGCCCGAGAGTAGGGAGGCTCTTCAGAGGGATCTGGACAGACTGGACCGATGGGCTGAGTCCAATGGGATGACGTTTAACAAGGCCAAGTGTAGAGTGCTGCACATGGGACATAATAACCCCATGCAGTGCTACAGGCTTGGGGGAGACTGGCTGGAGAGCTGTCAGGCAGAGAAGGACCTGGGGGTGTTGGTTGACTGCAGGCTGAATATGAGTCAGCAGTGTGCTCAGGCAGCCAAGAAGGCCAATGGCATCCTGGTTTGTATCAAAAACAGTGTGGCCAGTAGGTCTGGGGAGGTGATTGTGCCCCTGTACTCAGCATTGGTGAGGCCACACCTTGAGTACTGTGTCCAGTTCTGGGTTCCTCACCACAAGAAGGACATGGAGGTCCTGGAGCGAGTCCAGAGAAGGGCAACCAGGCTGGGGAAGGGGCTGGAGGGCAAATCCTATGAGGCGCGGCTGAGGGAGCTGAGGCTGTTTAGCCTAGAGAAGAGGAGGCTGAGGGGAGACCTTATCACCACCTACAATTACCTGAAGGGAGGTTGTAGAGAGATAGGTGATGGTCTCTTCAGCCAGGTGACAAGAGATAGGACAAGGGGGAATGGCATGAAGCTGTGCCAGGGCAGGGTCAGATTGGACATTAGAAAAAAATTTTTTACTGAAAGAGTTGTCAGGGCCTGGAACAGGCTGCCCAGGGAGGGGGTTGAGTCACCTTCACTGGATGTGTTCAAAAAAAGGGTAGATGAAGTACTTAGGGATATGGTTTAGTTTAGGATGAGAGTGGTTGGACTTGATGATCTTAAAGGTCTTTTCCAACCTTATTATTCTGTGATTCTGTGATTAAAGTCACTTCTAAAACCAATTTAGAGTAAAGACAATATTATTTACTAAGACCACCTTTGAAAGTGTCAGGTTTTATATTTTTAATCATTTGAAACTACTCTAAATGAATCATGAGGATTGATTAGAGCTCTGTGGAGAAGGACCTGGGGTCCTGGTTGATGACAGGTTGGCTATGAGCCAGCAGTGTGCCCTGGTGGCTCAGAGGGCCAATGGGATCCTGGGATGCATCAGGAAGAGTGTGGCCAGCAGGTCTAAGGAGGTGATCCTCCCCCTCTACTCTGCCCTGGTCAGGCCCCACCTGGAGTATTGTGTCCAGTTCTGGGCTCCCTGGTATAAAAAAGACAGGGATCTCCTGGAGAGAGTCCAGAGAAATGATTAAGGGCCTGGAACATCTCCCCTATGAGGAAAGGCTGAGTGAGCTAGTGAGCTAGGGCTGTTCAGCCTGGAGAAAAGAAGACTGAGGGGGGACCTAATTAATGTTTATAAATATCTTAAGTATGGGATGCAGGGGGAATTGGCCAACCCCTTTTCAGTCATCTGTGGAGACAGGACAAGGGGCAATGGCTGTAAACTGGGGCACAGGAAGTTCCGCACCAACATGCGGAAGAACTTTTACACAGTGAGGGTGACTGAGCACTGGAATAGGCTGCCCAGGGAGGTGGTGGAGTCTCCTTCTCTGGAGATATTTAAGACTCGTCTGGACGCCTATCTGTGCAATATGAGCTAGGGAGCCTGCTTTGGCAGGGGGGTTGGACCCGATGATCTCTCGAGGTCCCTTTCAACCCCTACAATTCTGTGATTCTGTGATTAGTATTTTTGCAAAACTTATTCAGATTTGTTGTCTCCATTGTTTTGAAAACTACTTTAAGGCTGCCTTTTTAAAATGCATTCAGTCAGAAGAAAATTAATAAGAAATTTTAAAATTTAAATATTAGCATTAATAACAATCAAAGTTGTATTTAAATAAGGTTAATTTAAATGTAAACGCACTTTGTGTTAATAGAACTGTTCTTAATAATCTGCCAGAATTCATTGACTGGGATCAAAGAATTCAAAAATTACTTTCACATCAGGTGTTAACTATTAGCAAGGAAAAAATTTAATTTCAGATGTCTGGACTTCAAACTACTTTTGAATTTCTTTTGTGTAAAAAGATTCCTTGATATCATGAGGAAACTAAATTTGTGTATTACAAGTGCAGTAGATGAGATTTTGATTTGGATTTTATAGCTTGTGGTTCTGGGTCAACAAGTAATCCTCAGAACTTTAAATAAATACAGAACTGATAAAAACTACAGAACTGATAGCACTTAGTCCTGTTAGAATTGCTTGATTCTACCTATACAAAACTCTACATCACTGGGGAGGATGGGACACAGGATGGGATTTCATCAAGCTAGAGATTGATGTGAGATTTTTTTCCAGTACCTGAAGGACAAGTACAAGAAAGTTGGGGAGGGGCAAGGGTTTTAAACTAGAGTGGGGCAGGTTTAGATTAGACATTAGGAAGAAGTTCTTAACTCTGAAGGGGGTGAGACAATGGAACAGGTTGCCCAGAGAAGTGGTGGAGGCCCCAGCCCAGGGCATATTCAGGGTCAGGCTTGATGGGGCTCTGAGAGACCTGATCTAGTGAAGATGTCCCTTCTTACTGCAGGGAGGTTGGACTAGAGGGCCTTTAAAGGTCCCTTCCAAACTAATGCATTCTGTGATTCTATTTGATGAGAACCTAGTGATGGGGATGCTTGCAAGCACTAGCATAAGTAATCCTCTGAAAACAGGGCCGCTGGAGACACTGCTGTGTTAAAATGTGTTATCACCAACACAGCATACCTGGGGGTTTCAGGTATCACACACAGCTTCACTACCCATAGGCAAGCAGGGATATTACTACAAGTTGCACTGATTTTTCCTGTAGCAAGGGCTCTGGTATGAGA
The DNA here is from genome assembly GCA_020800305.1 of Porphyrio hochstetteri. Lineage (NCBI taxonomy): Eukaryota > Metazoa > Chordata > Aves > Gruiformes > Rallidae > Porphyrio > Porphyrio hochstetteri. The sequence continues at coordinate 214,984,299 of CM036905.1, read as the reverse complement.
AAGACTAAATTTGACTGAACCTCTGCCCGAGGCTGAGAATTATGGATTGTATCTCAAAGAACTGGGAACAGGCCCGAAGTCACAGACTGCTTGGCTCCTTGCATGAACAATGCCATGCTGCCTTGCCAGTGCCTTCCTGCAGCTTCCCCTTGGCAGTGGGGATTGACCTGGATGCACAAAGGCACTCAGGGCAGAATAACACAGGGAACGAGTGCCAGGTAGTTATCCAGATTTGAGCGTTAGCTCCTTTTAATGATGCCTGCACTATGTAGGCAATCTCTTAGAGGCACAGCAACAGCTTTCATCTCTTGTTTTGTTCTCCATTTGCTAAAGTTCAGCTCTTAATACCATCTACTGCAGAGACTGTGCCAGTACAGACTCACTAAATGAAACAGCCTTTTGTTTGGAAACTCATATTCCCATGTTTACTGTTTTTTATTAGTTACTAACAGCACAATAAAATGAAATCTGATGTTGCCATTAAGAATATTCAGTAGGGGGAAAAAATTACCATCACTCAAGTGTACCAGTTACAATAACATAGACCTGCCTGTGTCTGTTTTTCTTAGATTGAGTTATATCATTGCCATTCTGATCAAAAGCAAACATCACATTTAGGTGGGATATCAGGAAAAATTTCTTTACTGAAAAGGTTGTTAGATACTGGAACAGGCTGCCCAGGGGAGTGGTTGAGTCACCATCCCTCAAGGTGTTTAAAAGAAAGGTAAATGTTGTGCTTGGTGACATGGTCTAATGTTGGACCCAGTAGGCCAGGATAGATGGTTGGACTCGATGATCTTGAAGGTCTTTTCCAACTGAAACCATTCTATGATTCTATGATCACAAGTTTATAGACAATATGCATTTAATGGTAACCATCCTTTGTCTATATTAGACAGTATCCCTGAAAAAAAGGAAAAAATATTTTAAGGGATCTAAAAAATGTAATGGTTTTTACATCTAGCCCTTGTTTATTTATTTATGTTTTCATTATTATGCACTTTATCACATTACTTTAATACCAACATGAGTATAATAAATGAAATTCTGTGCTAATTGGTTTCATACTGTCATTATGATACTTAGACTCCGGACTGCCACAGGACAAAGATGGGAAGTAAAAATCAAGGCCTATTAAATTGCAAATCCTAGTTTCTTTAATGAAGTACAAAAATTAATTAACAGGAATTTGCTAGATCCAGTCATAGATAACACTGGTGACTGGTGGCTCGTTTCCCCTTTACAGCAGCATCCAAGCCATGTTTAAAAGTGTCTTGGCTAGTATATCTTCCTTTTAATAAGTTTATCAATCCTCAGTTGGATGCTGAAGCATCTTGTAACAGAAGCACTAACTTAGTTTTCATTAGAGAATCTCTTGGTAAGGGTATGATAATGTATTTCTCAATATCTTTAATATTATCTAAATGTGAGCAAGAAGGAGGTTTGGGAAATGTCTTTCTCTTATGACTGAAATAGTTATAACAGTAGAAACACGCTGAGATGTGAGTGGCAGGATATCAGAGCCAGGGGAATGGGACTGTAATCAGAAACTTGGGGAATGGAGGCTGAAACAAGCCTCACAAGGAGTGAAGGGGACAAAACTGGAGAACAGAAGCAGTCGAGCAGCTGCGAGGACAAAGGAAGCTGCACCTGACGCAGCACGCTCGCTGGGAATCCGAATCAAGTGGGTTTAGGAAAAAAAGAAGTCAGCCTTTCTTTGTGTACTGCTGATGCTATAACAAACAAATGATGCATTTTATATGGGAAACATCTATTATAGGTGTATGTCAAGGGAAAAGTTTGATGAGGGTAAATTAGAGATTCAGTACAAAATAAAGTCATTGTAATTATTCTGCCATAGCTATCACAACTGAGTGTGGTACGCAGGACTGGTAACAGCTACTCTGATTAGAATTGCTTGCTTCTACCTATGCAATGACTTTCCAGCCTGTAAGTTTGACGAAGTTTACCCGTTAGACTGAAATGTTCATGTTCTGTTTCTGTGTCTCAGGCTAATTGATCTGATCATTTCCCTCTGTTCTCAGTTTTGGCCAGAGCAATTTAGTCATTTTAGGGAGTGAAATGACATTATCTATTTTCAAAAATCACTAATTAAGCCTGGAATTCTTTTCTGTATTCCTGATATTCCAGCACTTCTAGAAGAGCCAGATGACTTCTGAAAACACAAACAAATTTGGCTGCATTACAATCCGGAGTTCACACAGGCCCTCTATGTATTTGCTAGAGATAACAATTAAGTCTTCAAAGAGCTAATTTTTCTTGCATATGTTGAAGGTTCGTATAGCTGCTCCTGCTAACCAAAGTACATGGGTACAGTTTTCCCAGGGATTAAGGATGTTTAGCTCCAAGATAAAGTCAGCCTTTCACTGTAACAACTGCGCCATCCTTGGATGAGTTTGTTCCCTAGAACTGAAAGCAGTCTTTGCTTTTTTTTTTTATGGCTTGGAATAATAAGCCGAACTGAGAAACAGACTGTGTTAGCTTGGGAACAGCACTATGTTAACACAGTTACATTTTGAGTCTGAGGAGCTCTGAAGCTGGGCATTAGTGGTTGTACGAATCCATCTGTCTGGATGGATGCTGGGAAAGAAAGGCTAAGGGGAATGCAGCTGGGACGCAGTCGGAGACAGGGGAAAACTCTAGAGCAAACTAGAGCACAGAGAAATAATAAAAAACCAATCAAACAAACAAACAAAAATAAAATACAAACCCACCTTCCCACCGATCTTGGATGCTTGATTTATCCAAGCTTAACTATTCAGGTTTTGCTCAGCTCTATAAAGCCTGTGAAGTATGTAAGAAAATTCATGTTGACATCAGCTGCGTAGTTTGGAGGGGTTTTTTTTGATCTTGCTGCAAATTAGACCCAGTGCTTTCAAATTGAATAGCGAGAAAATTAGGCATATGCAATGACCACATGTGATAATGTTGTTTTAAACAGCTTCCCTAGTGGAACATAGAAACACTTTGGCAGTAGAGGGGGTCAAAGCCAGCAGTCAAGGGAATTATTTAGTTATTTTCACTGTCAGATCTCCTTGATTATCTGCACACACTCTGTTCTGGTGCAGATGAGATAGAGGACTTGAAAACAGTTTCATTCAGACAACCCTAATTTATTTCCAGAGGAGAATGGAGAAAATAAAGTTGTGATTCCAAGCCTTCCCTTGGCTATCACAGATTGTATATTTTCTTCAGAGCAAGGAATGTGCATTGCCCAGTTAAACAGTAGGTACATATGATGTTCCATATGGGTAAGTGACTTTAATGATCATTCTGAAAAGCTTAATCAGATGGCAAATATAACATCTGTTTACATATCTCCATTAGAGATAACTAACGTTCTTTTCAAAGTCACCCTCAGGGTCTAGGGAGATAATATCGTGGGATAACTCAGTGGTTCATTACTGGAGAAATTGAGGATTATTCTTTTTGTAGTTAACATCAATAACTACAGAATTGCAAAAGGTCTTGTAAAATATGGAAATTACCATAATCAGAATGATTTAGAACTTGATGAGATCTGGCTCTAGAAGCAGAAATGTGACTGTAATGAAGATGGAAATAGTAAGGACCACATTCTGAACTGCTTTTCACTGTTTAAGTCTGTTTATTTGCACACGGCGAGGGAGACAGACCTTTAAGTCCCTGTAGCTTTCTCCTTAGTTGCACCCAGTGCAGTGCATACATGCTTCAGGTATAGTTCAGTCCATTGCTTAGTGCCCAATCCAGCTTTGCTCTGGCTGTGGTGTCATTCAAGCTGCTTGTGAGACAAGGTTAGAGTTACAAGCCCAATCGGGGCTTTTCCTCATCAAATGAGTTTTGCTTACTATAAATTGGCTAAGTGGGCTTTAATGTCTCACCAAGCTTGCAGATTTAAAAATGAGATTAAATTAATTGCTTTTTAGGATTGAGACTAAATTGGGTCTGAGGTGATGCCTTATGAATGCTCTGATACATTTACATTTTACAGGTAAGTCGACAACTTTTATGAGAAGCATGTAACCAAAACAAATCGCCAAGTTGGCAGAGTTAGCTACTTCGTGGTGACCACTTTTCTCACAGGGTAGTGCCACTAAAATACCATAATCCCAGACAAAAATCCATGTGCTATTTATTCACTTGTTTGCTGTGTTTGAGCCCACTGGTTTATGTTGAGCCCTCTTAGGCCACTTATGAAGTAAAGTTCTCTTCCTAACCTCTTTTTCTGACAACTGAAACCTGCTGTTAAGGTCCTACTATCAGAATTCTTCCATGCAGCCTGATATACAGCATTCTGCAGTGCTCTAGACTTGTGGGTTCATTGATTCACAGTTTTCCAGATCACAGAATCACAGAGAATCACAGAATCGTAGGGGTTGGAAGGGACCTCGAGAGATCATCGGGTCCAACCCCCCTGCCAAAGCAGCTCCCTAGCACATATTGCACAGATAGGCGTCCAGACGAGTCTTGAATATCTCCAGAGAAGGAGACTCCACCACCTCTCTGGGCAGCCTATTCCAGTGCTGTCACCCTCACTGTGTAAAAATTCTTCCACATGTTGGTGCGGAACTTCCTGTGCTCCAATTTACAGCCATTGCCCCTTGTTCTGTCTCCACAGATGACTGAAAAGGGGCTGGCCAATTCCCCCTGCATCCCATACTTAAGATATTTATAAACATTAATTAGGTCCCCCCTCAGTCTTCTTTTCTCCAGGCTGAACAGCCCCAGCTCACTCAGCCTTTCCTCATACGGGAGCTGTTCCAGGCCCTTAATCATCTTCGGAGCCCTTCTCTGGACTCTCTCAAAGAGATCCCTGTCTTTTTTATACCAGGGAGCCCAGAACTGGACACAATACTCCAGGTGAGGCCTGACCAGGGCAGAGTAGAGGGGGAGGATCACCTCCTTAGACTTGCTGGCCACACTTTTCCTGATGCATCCCAGGATCCCATTGGCCCTCTTAGCCACCAGGGCACACTGCTGTCTCATAGCCAACCTGTCATCAACCAGGACCCCCAGGTCCTTCTCCACAGAGCTCTTCTCCAGCAGGTCATCCCCCAGCCTGTACTGATACAGACGGTTATTCCTCCCCAGGTGCAAGACTTTACACTTGCTTTTATTAAACCTCATCTGGTTTCTCCCTGCCCAGCTTTCCAGCCTGTCCAGGTCTCGCTGGATGGCAGCGCAGTGTTCCTGCGTGTCAGCCACCCCTCCCAGCTTTGTATCATCGGCGTACTTGCTGAGGGTGGATGCTATTCCCTCATCAAGGTCGTTGATGAAGATATTAAACAGGACTGTACCCAACACCGAGCCCTGGGGAACACCGCTAGTCACAGGCCTCCATTCAGATTTTGTTCCACTGATCACGACCCTCTGAGCCCGGTCCGACAGCCAGTTCTCAACCCACCTCACTGTCCACTCATCTATCCCATGATCTCTCAGCTTTTCTATCAGGATGTCATGGGAGACAGTATCAAAAGCCTTGCTGAAGTCAAGGTAGATGACATCCACTGCTCTCTCTCCATCCACCCAGCCGGTGATGAGATCATAGAAGGCTATGAGATTGGTCGAGCACGATCTCCCCTTGGTGAATCCATGCTGATTACTCCTCATGACCTTCTTCTCTTCCAGTTGCTTGGTAATGGCATCCAGAACAAGCTGTTCCATCACCTTTCCAGGGACAGAAGTGAGGCTGACTGACCTATAATAGTTAGGGTCCTCCTTCTTGCCCTTTTTGAAGACTGGAGTGATATTGGCTATCCTCCAATCCTCAGGTACTTCTCCTGTTCTCCAAGAGCTGTTGAAGATGATAGCAAGCGGCTCCGCAATCACTTCCACCAGCTCCCTCAGCACACGTGGATGTATCCCATCTGGGCCCATGGATTTGTTTGCATTAATCTCTTTGAGCCGCTCCTGGACCACCCCTACCTCAACTAGAGGGAAGCTCTTCATTCCCCAAACACTCTACTTTCATCCAGGATCTGCGGGTCCTGAGGGGCCTTTGGAGAGAAGACCGAGGCAAAGAAGGCATTCAGTATTTCCACCTTCTCATCATCACCCGATACCAGGACACCCGCCTCATTCATCAAGGGACCTACATTATCCCTGATCATCCTCTTAGTATTCACGTATCTGAAAAAACTCTTTTTATTATCCTTTATATCCCTTGCCAGTTTCATCTCCAAGCGGGCTTTAGCCTTTCTAGTCGTGTCCCTACAGGCCCTGACAACATCCCTATAATCCTTCCAGGTGCACAGACCCAGTTTCCATAGTTCATAAACCCTCTGCTTCCCTTTGAGTTTACACATTAGCTCCCTGGTCATCCACACAGGTCTTCTGCCTCTCTTTCCCGATTTCTTACTCAAAGGGATGCACCTATCCTGTGCTTGGAAGAAGTGCTGTTTAAATCCTAGCCAGCTCTCACAGGCTCCCTTGCCTTCTAACAGCGTAGCCCATGGGATAGCTCCTAAAAGGTTGGGGAAGAGATCAAAGTTAGCTCTTCCAAAATTCAGGGTAGCTATCCTGCTTTTTGGCTTGCTTCTTCCACTCAGGATCTTGAACTGGATCATTTCGTGGTCGCTTTGTCCTAAGCTGCCCCCGACCTTCACCTCCCTGATGAGCCGGTCCTTGTTAGTAAGAACAAGGTCCAGCACCCGCCCTCCCCTTGTAGGTTCCTGCACCATCTGTAGCAGGAAATTGTCCTCAACATACTGCAGAAATTGTCTGGACTGCATAGGTCTGGCTGCATTGCTTGCCCAGCAAATATCTGGGTAGTTGAAGTCCCCCATAAGGACCAGGGCCTGGGATCTCGAGGCTACTTCTAGCTGCATCTCGAGATGTATGATAGTCAAAGCAAAGAGATTTAAATATTAAAAATAAGGTAATTTAAGAGGTAATAATTTGAGCCAGTTCCTGCCCTCGACAGATGGATAGCCCCACCACTCAGCAGAGTCCTATGCTGCCATTTCTTGTTTCCATTCCGGATCCACACTGGTGACAGAGGTCTGCCACGTATTTCGTCAAGTAATTAGATGGGAGGTGAATGCCTTTCATGAACTGACTGGAAAACAGCTTTGCAGAAAAGGAACTGGTGATCCTGGCAGGCATCAAGTTGACCATGAACCAGCTCTTACAGCAAAGCAGGCCAGCAAGGCGTCCTGGGCTGCATCAGGCAGAGCATTGCCAGCACGTTGATGGAGGTGATCCTTCTGCTCTGCTTACCACTGGTTCCTTCCCACTTCAGCTATTGAGAGAATCTGTGAACTGGGTCCTCACAAAAGTGTATGCACTGTCCTTTGCTGACAGAAGTAAAACAGAAAGCAGAGCATCTCAACTGGAGCTGAGAAAGCTTTCTTTGTTTGGTAAATAGTGAGGCTACCTCAAAACATTTCTGACTGCCTTTGAACTATTTATTAACTTCAGGAGATTTTTCCTGAACGGTTTTTAATTTAGAAAAGACTCTGGAGGTGGCTCAGTTCCTCGTACAGGGAGAGGCTCAAGAAAACATGACAGTAGCACATGCTGTGTATTGATTACCAGTCACCTGTCTACAAACAAGCACGGAAAGCAGATATCATAGAATCATAGAATCATAGAATGGTATGAGTTGGAAGGGACCCCAAGGATCACAGAGTTCCAACCCCCCTGCCACAGGCAGGGCCACCAACCTCAGGCCTGGATCTACACTAGGTTGCCCAGGGCCCCATCCAACCTGGCCTTGAACACTTCCAGGGATGGGGCATCCACTACCTCTCTGGGCAGCCTGTTCCAGCACCTCACCACTCTCTCTGTAAAAAACCTTCCCCCTAATATCTAATCTAAACCTTCCTTCCTTTAGTTTTAATCCATTCCCCCTTGTCCTGTCATTGTCTATCCTTTTAAAAAGTTGAATCCCCTCCTGCTTATAAGCTCCCTTCAGGTACTGGAAGGCTGCAATGAGGTCCCCCCGCAGCCTTCTCTTCTCCAGACTGAACAAGCCCAGCTCCCTCAGCCTCTCTTCGTAGGGCAGGTGTTCCAGCCCTCTAATCATCTTTGTGGCCCTCCTCTGAACCCTCTCCAACAGTTCCACATCCTTCTTGTATTGGGGGCCCCAGATCTGGACACAGTACTCCAGATGGGGCCTCACGAGGGCAGAGTAGAGAGGGACAATCACCTCCCTGTCCCTGCTGGCCACCCCTCTTCTAATGGAGCCCAGGATACCATTAGCCTTGCGAGCTGCAAGAGCACACTGCTGGCTCACCAACCATCCCATGTGCTAGAGATTTACTGAATTAACTACATGTGCTGTACCTAAAGTAGTACAGTAGATCATAAATGTTCTGTGGTGGCAATAAAATAAAAGTAATTATATAATCATGAATCAAGACAATAATTCCTGGGCTGTGTATTTATTTGTCTGCATTTTGATGCTTAGAGCAAGGTGGAACATGAATCAACTGTCTGTCTACCATTTAGGAAGGAGATTAGGGTAGGAATTAGATTCTGGAAGGTGTGTGTTTAAGCATGGGGGCAATCAGTGTGAAGTGTGTTCAAGTTCAATTTAGAAGTGACCAGCATCATAAAATCTTGGTCTGAGCACTTTTTATTTTGCTTTTCTTCTTTTTTTTTTTTTGAGGATTAGCATTTACAGTTAGAGCACTCTCATGTCATCCTTTATCTGCATTCTTCCATGCCCCATTTTATTTTGGAGTCATAGACAATTCAATCCACACTGAATAACATTTGTTATCAGCCAAAATGAAGCTAGATTAAGTTCAGGCAGTAAGAACCTGACTGGTAGGCAAACACTATCACTGTTTAAAGAAGCTAAAATCAGCTTAGGCCAAGTTCAGCTCAGGCAAGACTCTCTGCAACCTGTCAGGCTTTTCCTACTAATGGTGAGATCATTTTTTTTTGGCTATGGTCTGTCCACCACTCTTTGGCAACAGGGATCCTAGCCCAGAGTGTCTCATTGCTGTTCACCGAATCACCTGTTTTTGCTGGACAATCTGAGTGGGATCCTGAACTGAAATACTCTGAAGAGTGCAAAGACTTGGGGTTAGGTCAAGATAAACCTGTTGAGTCATGTCTAGAGTAAGTTCAGGACTCTCTGTTAGACCCCATGGCAAACCTGTCTTGGGTGAGTGTCTTAATACATGAACTGGTGTGGAAAATGAGGTCATACATCCAGTATTTTTGTAAATACAGCTTTTATTTGCTTTCCTTTTTTGAGCAGGTAATTCAAATACGATCTGAGTCATGGTGTGTGTTTTCTGTTAGTTGAAGCAGAAGGCTGCTTATTTCAGTAAGATCAAAATATTAACTTCTAATATTGATTTAGCATGAAGGTCTGTTTCAATTGGGTGGGTAGATTGCTTTTGGATGGCAAATGCAGATATATTGGCAGAACACTGCTTACAGATCTTTGCAAAAGCCTTCTGTCCAGAGAAAAGTGAATCTCAAATGTCTTAGAAGAGAAAAATAATGAAGATGAGTGACGGTCATAGAAAACCTTCAATAGAAACGTTATTTGCATGCCTTTATGTAGATAATGGGGTTTTTTTTAATTTTGCTGCCAAAATTCTAGCTATACATAAATGATTTTATGCCAATGAAAGTTTTGTAAATTATTTGGCTGTGAGGAGTATATCTGAGTATTTTCTAAATCTGCACTGGTTGCTTTCAACTTGTAACACAAACAAAATTTATAACAAAAAGGTATGTGTGTATGTCCTCAAATACCACAGAACACATGGGAGCAGGTTTTCTAGTGGTTGTATTTGTGAGTTTCATACTCTGATTCCTTAAATTTGTGGGCCATGAACATGGAAACACACGAACAATTCCGTATTAATATAACTTCCTGTCAGGATAATGTATACCAGGGGCTGGCTGGAGGATTGGAGCTGGGGAACCAGCAGGATAGGGCATCACTGGGAGTTGCAGGGCCCAATCCCACTACCCCTAACCAGGGACTGATGGAAAAGAGGACTGCCCTGGGGAAGGTGGGCAGGGACAGTTAGGCCTCAGAGTGCCCTCAGGACCCTGACACTGCTGTCTTCTGATTGTTGTTTATAGGTGCATTGTCCTGCAAACCACCCCACAAAGAGCAGAGGATTTAGAAGACAAAAGATATGCAATTAAGCTCTCATATATCTTTCACTCTGTGAAACAAACACTTTGTCAACAAACTTTTAAAATTTAATGCCCTGACAATCTATTAACAACTGTCAAAACATGCTGATGAAAAATACATTATTTTCTACAAGAGAGCAGACTATCAGCATCTAATGCAAACTAGGGTCCTCTTTTGCCATGTCGGATGTCTGAATAATTAAGGGGGCTGATTTACTTTGGAATTTTTAATCGTTTCTTCAGTTTTCTCATATTCTTTCATCTTCTTGGCAGTTCCACACTATGAATTCTCCAGGCTGAAATAGTTTGTCTTCACCTGCCAAGATCTACATTCAGAATTGAAAAAAAAAAATATTTGGAGGAAAGAATGAGGTGAACGAGGCTGAGTTGACTCTTGCCAACTAGTTGTCTTTGGAAATATGAAACAATTGTCATTTCTATCAAACAATTAGCTTAATTTACATTAAAGTAACTTTCTAATCTGGTTTATACTAGCTGGGTGTCTCAAGCAGAGACACCAAAGGCTGACTGACCAGTCAAACATCAAAAGATGTGCTCTGTACTAGGGAACATTTGTTGAGTAAAGGAAGCATTTGCAACACTTGTGTAAGCATTAGTGGTTTTTATATTATGGGCAATCTGTTCCTGTACTGGATCACCTTCATGGTAATTTTTTTGTCCTGACATCTAATCACATTTCCTTTGCTGCAGCCTGTGCTAATTGGCCCTTGCCTTTTACTCTGAAAAGACTCTGGCTCTGGCTTTTCTGTAAACACCCATTTAAGAAGAGAGTCAGCTAGATTTGCCCCTTAGCCCCTATCCTGGACTGAAAATAGCTTTCTCTACCTGTCTATATACATCATGTTCTCCAGCCCACTGACCATCTTGATGACTCTCCACTGGGCTCACTTCAGTTTGTTCATTTTCCTGGATAATGCAAAACTGACGCAGTTGTTCAGATGTGCTTGCCTAATACTTGATGGAAATGAAGAATCTCTTTCTTTGACATCCTTTCTACACTCCTACTACTGCAGACCAGTATATAGTTTGCCTTCATTGCTGTAAGGGCACACTTCTGCCTGCCCTTCAACTTTACATCTCTGTAAACCTCCTTCCAAACAGTCAGTTCCCAATCAGTTCTGTTACATGGGATTATTCCTCCCAAACTGACAGAGTTCACACTGCCTTTCTTGAGCTTCCTGAAGTTTCTCTCAGTGTATTTCTCCATTCCTTTAGACTTCCTATGAATGGCAGCCAGGCCTGTCAGCGAATCAATAACTCTCTCCACCTTGTGAACTGTGAACTGTGAACTGTTTATGTGCTCTATAACTTTCCCATGGACCGACATTAGACCAGCTTGTAGTTCCCCAGATCCTCCTCTTGCCCTTCTTGAAGATGGATGTGATGTGTTTTTTCAGTTATCAGGACTTCTGACACCACAGCCTTTCAAAGATGAGAAAGGTCTCACTACTATGGTGGGAAACTTCCTAAGCACTTCTGGATGCATCCCACTCAGTTCCACGGAGTTGTGTGCATCCAGTTCACGTAAATGGTCTCTAGCTTCTTTTCCCTGGACTCTGGTACTCACTGTAGGGACTAGGGAGGCCGGAGAGCAGGCATTGCCTATAAAGATGGAGAGAACAAAGTCACTTCACAGCAAAGACTTTTCCATGTCTTTGTCACTGTATCCCCACATTTGTCTTCATCTCCCTTGTGTTGCTGTTGTTCCTATAAAACTTTGCTACTCTTTGTGTCCTTCTCCAATTTTAACTTCAGCTGAACTCCAGTAGCCCTTTTTCTACAGAATTTAAATAACAAACAGAGCTGAGGAAGTATCTTTGCAAATAACACTATCTGCTTAGATTCATTATTCCAAAATATTTTCTGAGAAGCACTAAATATTAGGGATTTCAAGTATTTATTTCCTTTTTTTCTCCCCAATGATGATTTTTCACTGAAGTCTTCCTCTAAAACTTTCTGTATTGCCTTCAAAAGTCAATACGTACATGGGCTGAAAGAAATCTGGAACACTGTTGTTGATATACACTCCCTTTTTCCTGTTGCAATTTTTTGCAATCATTATATCTATTTAAGAACATATTTAGAAATAGTTATTTTGGCATAAAAGCAATTGACTAATCAGTCATTAGTTGTGAGGGAACAAAATTATGTTTGATTGAAGTGGCAGATGAACGTGACATCGTGTTTTACTCTGAACTAGTTAAAAATATGCTTTCACATTTCTGTGAAGTTTTCTTTCTATAATTTCAAATTAGCTGTTTAATAAAGACTAATGCTTTGTGTTTGGTGATAGGGAGACACAAATTCAGGAAAACTGTGGTCCACTCTCCAGAGTTATCTGCCAAAAGCACTGTTATTTGTCTTGGGACGATGCAGTTTATATTTATTTGTCTGTTTGTTTATTTAGCTATTTATTTACTTATTTTCATGTCGTGGAGCATAATTACATGTACATTATAATATAACTGTAGCTTAAAGCAATTTATTTTTTGTTCTATATACAAGCAATGAGTTCCATGGGTTAACAATGCATTTCAGAGGAACCTTTCTTTTCAGCTATATTTAATTTTTTACCACGTTTATTTCCACATCTTTCTTTGGTCTTTTTTAAGGCAAGTAATTTATTCTTTTTATGGAATTCAAGTAATATGCACATATAAATGATTTAGAGGGATAAAATTTAATCCTTCATATAAATGAAGATGTTAGTGCATTCCTCTAGGAAACTTACTAGAAAGAAGAAAATCCATGGGATATCACTGTAATCTTCATATGAATTTTATAATATAATGTTAGTGAAAGCACAGAATCACAGAATCACAGAAGGGCAGGCATTGGCAGGGACCTCTGGAGGTCATCGAATCCAAACACTCTGCCAGAGCAGCATCACCTCAAGCAGGCTGCACAGGACAGCATCCGGGGCTTTTGAATGTCTCCAGAGTAGGCGACTCCACAACCTCTCTGGGCAGCCTGTCCCAGGGCTCTGCCAGCCTCACAGTAAAGTTCCTCCTCATGTTTGGAATTGTCTATATTCAAGTGTATGCCCACTGCCTCTTGTCCTGTCCCTGGGCACCACTGAAAAAAGGCTGACCTCGTCTTCCTGATCCCCACACCTTAAGGATTTATCAGCATTATTAGGATCCCCCCTCAGTCTTCTCTTCTCTAGGCTAAAAAGTCCCAAGTCCCTCAGCATCTCTTCATCAGGGAGATGTTCTAGTCCCCTCATCATCTTTGCAACCCTTTTTTTGTTACCTCTCCAGTAGCTCCCTGTCCTTCTTGAACTGAAGAGCACAGCACTGCACACAATATTCCTGCTGTGGCCTCACCAGGGCAGAGCAGAGGGGGAGGAGAACCTCCCTCGACCTGCTGGTCACACTTTTCTGGACACCCCACAGGATGTCATTGGCTTTCCAGGCCACGAGGACACACTGCTGGCTCATGGTGAACCTGTTGTCCTCCAGGATTCCTAGGTCTTTTTCCACAGAGCTGAAAGCAAACTGAACAAAAATTAGTTAACCTGTACCAAAATGGGGTAAGAAATTCTATAGCACGGTATGTTATTAAAGCCACGCTGTTAATTGAGTGACGAGGAGGTGGTGGGTTTAGATGCAACAAAGTGACGTAAAATAATGAGAAAATTGCACAAAGTTTCCCTCAAATTAGTCCTGATTGTTATACAGAATCTAGATGTGATGTAGCTGTCACAATGTTTTAAATTTCATATCCTTGTAAAAATTGGAGAAAAATCACGGAACTATTAAGGTTCAAAAAATAAAATTCACACAAATCAAGAAGCTAGTTTAGCTTTCTGAAAGAGCAAAACTTTTTATTGCAATAAGATAGGATTTTTTCTAAGCAAGAAAAATGCTATATGTCCATAAACTCTGACAAATAAATATATATCTATGGTAATATCTGCTAGAGGTTTTAATGGAGAAAAAATAGCAGTATATTTTTAAGCACATCAAAGGGAGCTACCTTCTCAAAGCATCACTGGACAGGGTAAATGGTTGAGCAAAAGACAAAAAAAAGGCTGCCTAAAAAAGAACATTATCTTTAAAATCAAATTAGTTGTTTGCTTCATTTTCCACTGTACAGAAATGTTGTAAGTTTTGTTTTCACTACAAGGAAGAAGTCCAGGGAACTGGCTAAAATCAAAGCACCATAAAATAGGAATTTGATTAAATTAATAGTTGTGCACTGCTGGGACCACGTGGTTTTAGCCCAGGAAGGAACTGAAATTCAGAATTAACCAAATGCTGAAACAATGGGTATGCTATTGCTTCGGATGCTTTTGAAAATAGAAGAATGAAAGATGAAAAATGCAACTTCTTTAAAAATAGCTTTTAAAAATGATTCAGAGAATCATGGAGCAGGAAGTCTGTCTTTAGCCTTCCTAAAATAGTTGGGAAAACAATGCATTCTCACAAAGGACGAATCAACATAGCTATTCTAAAAGGAAAGCTTTGTCAAAAATCTGTTCTAGCTCCTTGAAAGAGCAACTAAGTGTCTGAAGAAAGAAAATATATCCATATAATCTCAATGCATTTTTAAAAACTTTTGACAAAGGTCAGAAAAAATGTGTCTGAAGAAAATTGCAGTCATCTCTAGAAGATGAGCAGAGGGTCTGTTCTGGATTCATGATTGCTTAAGATGTACAAAATCTGGACAGGCAACAGGACTGGACAAGAATGCAAAGAGAAATGAATTTACCTAGACTGGAGCTAACTGCGAGGTTATAGAAGAAACTACTGACTCAGATGACCAGCCCATAGGTGTGAAGTGATTGACTCTTAAGTCTTCTTAAAAAAATGTCTTGCAAGGACTCCCCAAGTAGGCACACTGCTTTTATAAACTTTTTGTAAATCAATATTGATGGGGCTGTGCATTTTTGAGGAGGTTTTTTGGATAGGGTTCTGGTGATGCACCTGTCACTGACAGCTAGCTACCATATAAAGCTGCAAAGGTATAGTACACTTTAGACTGGATAAAGTTTAAATAAAACAGTATAATGCTTATAGGAGGGAAAAGCTGATTAACGAGGAACTAGTTGACAAACTGGATAAACAGACTAACAAATCATGCGAGCTACAGCAATCTTTTCATTTGAAAGTAATGATTACTGGCAGGAATAAAGAATGATATAAAATAAAATTAGAGAATAGAAATAATTTGATGAAAACAAGGAGATGGAGGTTAGGAGTAACTCGGATGTTCCTTTGGAGCAAGAGCTATCTGACTGAAGAGCAACTTATCTAGCAAAGTGTTGGAATATATTTCAAATAATGCTGCAAAGGAAAAAAAACCCACCTTGCAATGCACATCATTACCTACATTCCAGTCAATTGGCTTTGCTTTTGTTCTGAAAGTTACCTTAGTCACTTAAAGCAAGTCATTCTTTTCCAAGGGATGGAGAAGGAGCTTAGTAACTTCAGTTCTTGGCAATGTATGCTATAGACCTTTTTTGCTGTGCTATGTGATCACGTCTCTGTGGTTTCCATTCATCCGCAGTGAAAGCTCACAACTGGCTCACAATAAAACGGTGCCCTAACAGTGTGAAACTCTGTAAAGATCTGTATTATGAACATACCACAAGTAGCTTATAGAATAAAATGGTTTGGGTGGGAAGGGACCTCAAAGCCCATCTAATTCCAACCCCCTGCCATGGGCAGGGTCATCCTCCACTAGACCAGGGTGCCCAAAGCCCCATCCAACCTGGCCTTGAACCCTGCCAGGGATCCAGGGGCAGCCACAGCTTCTCTGGGCAAGCTGTGCCAGAGCATCACCACCCTCCCAGAGAAGAATTTCTTCCTCATATCTCATCTAAATCTACCCTACTTCACTTTACCTTCACTTTAAAAACATGTCCCCTTGTCCTACCACAACACCCCCTAATTAACTGTCCCTTTCCAGCTTTCCTGTAGCCCCTTTAAGTACTGGAAGGGTGATCCAAGGTCTCCCAGAAGCCTTCTGTTCTCCAGGCTTAACAAGCCCAACTCTCTCAGCTTGTCTTCATAGGAGAGGGGCTCCAGCCCTCTGATCATCTTTGTGGCCTCCTCTAGACTCATTCCAACACTTCCATGTCCTTCTTGTCCTGGGGACCCCAGAGCTGGACACAGCACTGCAGTTGGGGTCTCACCAGAGCAGAGCAGAGGGGCAGAATGTGCGAGGGTTTCCCACAGAGTGAAAACGAGGGTCGCAGGAACCCTCACTGCCCTTCCCACCCTCTGTGTTTAATCCATCTTTTCTAAACAGATCTTTTTGGAGTTCCATCTGTGTTATTTTACCTAATGGCTTTATATGAATCTAGTTTAAGGTGAGCTAAAGCACTTAAGTAAAGTGCACATAATTCTCCGGAGGGGAGAACTCCACGAACTATTACACATCTCTACCTGAAAATAGCAGGTCCTGCAAGGGATATTTCTGTATCAGTATGGAAATGCTCTTGTATTTCAGTCTTCCCACTGTAATTTTACAATTCTTTGATTCATTTGGATGTGAAATTGGTAAACCTGCTGCTCTGCTCTCCACCAGCTTTGACATGATTGACTCTGACTTAATATTCCCAATAGAGGGTTGTTTTCTTCTGTTGATATAGTTCCCTTCCAAACCCTTGTCATTTATCTTTTTCATTGTATCTTGATTTCTAAATTATTGTCCTTATGTTAACCCTAGGACATGCTGCTAACGCTGAGAATGGCTATGTTTGCATTAGTAACACCTAAAAGCTCTGCTACTCTCTCATCAAAATCAAAAGAACGTGGCCCTGATCAGATGTGTCGTGCAGGGAGCTGTGTCTCAGGCAGTGCTGTGCTGATATTTCTCTATAAAATTTCAAAGCTTGGTATTAATCCGTTCGTTTAAAGGCTGTGAGGATTGTACAACTTTTCTCAGCAAATAAAATATTATTCTTAAAGGCCACTGACAGATTTTCAATGACATTTCCTTAACAGTTATTTATTTATTTATTTATTTATTTATTTTAATAACCGACTTGGATTCATTTTTCCTCTTTTATATTTTAGTGTTGTAGCCCTGCATGGCTCTTGGAGGAAGGGAGGAACAGGCATGCCTGAAACAGAAGCTAAGCTGGTTTATATCAGATGTGTCCTTCCCCACCCCTTATGTTCTGGTTTCATCAAATGAAGCTTTTTTTTTTTTTATGGGTTTTTTTCATTTTACATGTAGGATAGTCACAGAAATCGAGTGATTTGGCCAAGATTTCCTAGGTACTCTGTGATAGCAATGAGTTGAGCCAGATCACTTGGCTCCTGGCCTAATCATGGATGAATCACAGCCATCCCTTCTAGCCTGTGTCATCACTCAGACTGTTACTCTACACAAGTATAACGCTCTTCACCAAACAAAAATCTGTTGCAAAGAAAGTGCATTTGAATTATTTCAGTAGCCTTGCTAACGTATTAATAATAATTCTCATTATTGTTCTTTCTAGAAACATTTTCTGGAAGAAATTTTAGGATCACTAAATAAGTTGGTCCCTTCCATGTTTATTGCTCTTCTTTCATTATACATATTTTATGGGTGCAGAACATTGCATTGGTGGTTGGAGGGAAACAATCTGTTACTACATCTAAATCACCTTCACCCATGCTTCTAGCTTCCCTTTCAGAATTCTATTAATAATTTTTCTTTCACTTATGCACTTTTTGCTTCCCATATGCAGAGTTTTGCCTGAAGCAAACTCTTCTCAGCGCTTATTTTTGGTGTATGTCCAACATTACTGTAATCCAGTTACAGCTATTTGTGCTGGTAGAATATCAGCTAAATCTATTTGCTCCATTTTGTCATGCCTACTTAATATTTAAAAAAAAAAAAGAAAATTAGTGAGATTTTTTTCCATAACAGTATCGGGTCAAACGCAGTTCACACAGTGTACTGTGCAATATTGCAGTTTTGCTTCGTGCACCAGTTGTTATCAAATTAGGGTGATAGTTGGGCATGTGGATTTGAGCCATGTGTTAATCCAAGTTCATCCAGAAGTGCATGCCATCCTGTTTCATACAAGGGCTCAGTTACAGATGCTGAAATTGCATTATCTTTTGAATCCACCTTACCACATTGTCTAGCAATTAGTTGCACACATACATCCCATATTCAAGTGCTTTTGCCTCTCACAGGCAGGGACAAAATATTAAAAATATTTGGACAGTGCAAAAACTTATTAATAGTTGTGTTGCTTGGTGTTTTGTTTGGGGTTTTTTTATTTACTGATTTTATAAGTATGAAATAGCCTAGAAGTGTTGTGTAGGTTCAGAGCAAGTTCAGCAGTGTCAAATTCTTTTGAAAGAAATCTTTTTCAACATTCTGATAAGAGGCCACTTCAAGCACAGCGTTTTAGCAGCGTAGGAATAAACGCTGCAGTCAAGAGGATGCTGTTGCACTTCTGCGTGGGTGGTTCAGGTTGGGGTGTAGTAGGGTTGCTAAAAGGTCACCTACTGCTTTAAATATGGGGCTATGGACTTTAAAATATAGGACTGTGGGAGATTGTTGTAGATATTTTAGTGCTTTGGTATGGGTGGCTTTACCCAATATTATCAGTGTAAAGGTGTGTCTGTTCATAGATTCTTTTCCCTCGCCCACGATGTATGTTGCTTGCCCTGATTTTGATTTTTTTCATTAAAACCCTTTTTGATTGGCCTTTTAAAAATCTATACATGAACTATTTTTAATTTTTTTTTTTTTTTACTTCTGCAGTTACCCAGATTTTTCCAGATAGCTTTGAAATGGTTTATTTATTTATTTGTTTGATTACTTTTAGATTCTGACTGGTATTTGGGAAAACTGCAATAACATCGATATTCTGGAGCGAACTGGGTAGCTTGCTATGTGGAATGAAAAGGATGGTCTTCAGTGTTAAGCTGATGGATGCTGCTAATATAGGTCTATGATGATCTAATGAAATCTGAATTTGGCCCTGTTAGTGTTTTATCTTTAAGTATATATATATGATATATACACAAACCTGTTGTTATTAATGGTAGTATATATTTCTTACACAGAGGTAGTCCTGCTGGAAATGATGCAGTAATGATTTGGATTATCTTCTGGGAGAGAAGTTTTTAGGTGCTCAGGGTCGAGTTACGCTAGAGCAGCTCAGCTGTCTGAACAACCTTCACTTCTTATGCTTGCAACCACAGAAACCATTGCTTCAGTCTGAAGCATTTTCACATTGACTTTCCATGTAGCAGTGATTACGCTGGAGACTCCCTCTGATTTTGAAGCTCTGGCTTCCACATCTACACCTGCAATTCGGAAGTGCATTACTATTTGTTTTTCAGGCATGAAGTGACCTTGCTGTTGGGCGCTTGTTATGTGAGAGGATGCAGACAGGTGTATGATTTTGGCTTTTCAGCAAAGTTTTGAATAAACTTTGCATTATACCGTGATTGTGATATAGTTTGGGGCAAGCACCTTGAATGAAAATACAGTTAAAACTGCTGTTAGTTTCACATGTGACAGTTTGAATTACAATGCTGTCAGAGCATTTTCTCCACTGACAGAGCATCACCATAATTTTTCATGAAGAGTTTCTGCCAGGTTGTACTGTTATGTGTTCTAGTGATGTCCAGGTTTGAGGAATTTTAGCCTAGTAATTTAGGGGGGATTATATAATTGTACCAAGTCTTACCACACCAAAGCACTTGTTAAAGTTCTCTCACCTCATTTGAAAGTATATCTGCAGATAGTCATAACTGTTACTTTGTGAAATCTTTAAATGTAAATTTACTTTAGCCATTGGAATGGTAAAACTATGCATATCACTTACAAATCCTGTTTAAATTTAGTGTATTTAAATCCCAGCTGAACACCAATAGACATAAAAAGATTCTGTGACACAGTCCTATATTTGTTTTTAAAAATGAATTAATTATTTTCTGATTAAATGTACCTTAGGCTGGCTTAGATTTAAAGAAAAATCCCCCCCCAAATATGAATGTAAAGGGGTCCAAGATCCACTGAGTCTTAAGGGCTAAAACCTATAGTCACCTGAGACTGGATTATATCCCTGACTGACTCTCTTCAGATGGTTGAAAGGCTCAGCCCAGACTTCATACCGTTTACACTCCTGTCACTTCTGTGGCAAAGATAAGAAAACACTTGCAAATAAAGATTGCGGGGAAAAGTGAAGGAAAAGACATTATATTAGTAAGAGAAACCCAAAAGGGAATATACAGAAAGCTCTGCACACAAGGTTACTGACAAGCACCAAAGAATTTGTAAAGGGGGGAAAAAAGAGGACGAAACGCAAATCATCTTGAAGACCATACACGCAAATAAATAAGTGCATTTATGTGTGTGTAAGCTGCTGAAGAGTTGTTAATTGGGTCACGGAGCTTTTATAAGTGACTTTCTTTTCAAAAGCAGCCTCTATCTCTCTCTCTTTCCAGTATGTTTATGTACATTGGGACATACCAAAGCTGATGCTACGGCTTAGCGTTTAGGGCAGATAACATTCTTCCTCAACTTGTCATTTGCATCTCCTGAAGCAATTTTGTTGACAAGGTCTTTTCAGGCATGGGGGAGGGGGGGACACGACATTCCTGCGTCTGTCTCCATCACTGGCAAAGGGGTATCTTTTTCAGTAGTTTATCTGGATGCGATTTCCACAGGAAAGCGCTTCTCCTGCAAAGCCTGCGGGTATCACTGTGCTTCAGCAGGGTGCCTGCAAGTTGTGTCAGGGTCAGCTAGAAAAAAAGGCTATTATCTTCCTGAAAAGTGCAGGAGTGGGGTTTGGTTTGGTTTGCTTTGGCTTCTCCTGTGGTTTGTCATCCAGTAAGGGATGCAGGCGGGCGTCCCAGCCACGCAGAGCATTGATTGCTTCTGCCTGCAGCGGGGATGCTGTCAAGTCGCTGCGCGAGTGGAGCCCGGTATTGACACGGAGCTGCTGGCCAGCAGCTCATGCTGCGCCCCGCTCCCGCCATGCCCCGCCGCTAGCTGCTGCCAAGGGGGCTGGAGAGGCCCCGGCGAAGGACCTTCACGTCTGGGAGGAGAAGCGCTTTGATGCAAACTGGCCAAAGGAAGCCCCGGGTGCGCCATGGACGCACACCTTCCCAAGCAGCACGGCTGCGGCAGGGCTTCCCAGGGGTCGGACGCCGGCAGGACCCTGCCTCCCGTAGCGAGGGATGCTCACTGCGCCTGTCGTTGGCACCAGCATCCTCCGGGGCTCCAGTATAGCTCGCAGGCGCTTCCCTCCTGGGGACCTGGGGGTGCCAGCCAGAGCAGAAGCAAGTTAGTCCCTTTGTGGGACACTGTGCGGAAGAGCCCCTATAAATCCCCAGCCAAGCCACAGGGCAGCCCGGGGGAGTGGTGGTCAGAGTGCGCCTGTGCCCATGGCTGGTCCCCCCCGGTGCAGGTGAGCCAATTCTTCACTCTCCAAGCGACTTACAGGATGCTCCAGGGAAAGAAAGTGAGGTTTGGTGGTGTCGGCAACTTTTCGTGCTGTGTTTTGGTTTGTGTTTAGTGGTGCCTTCTGGAAAAAAAAAAAAAAGGATGTGCGAGGGCTGGCTGTCGGTTGGTGATGTCTGTTGTTTGAATATTGATTCTCTGTGGCCTGTGGAAATTGTGGGGTCCTCTTGCAAGGGTTTTTTGTTAAAACATTTTGGTTTCCACCTCCAGGTTATACAGACTGTGTTGTGTAAAGAAATGGTGTGTTTATCATACCCCTCCTCTCCCCCCCATGTAATGGATTTTGCCTACTTCTGTAAACAGTTTGTTTTCTAATACTGCATGAAGTTAATAAGGGTATTTTAGAGAACCTGGGGGGTGTGGGGGGTGTTTGTTGTTTCATGTTTATTAAAAAGAGAAAGTGTGACTTGTTTATTCCCTTTTGAACTTTAAATGTAATTGAATTCTTTAATAAATCTGAAATAGCCCTTTAGCTTTCACAAATCTATAGATTTTTATTTAATGGCAAGGCAGCTTATATTAAAATAGAAGCCAACCAGGGTCTAGGATGTGTGCAGATACCTGTGAGCAATTAGACTGAGAATGACTACACAGGAGATAACCCTGCACTGTGTAACAGAAATCATAATGACACTCGTGTGATGGTTAATATTAAAAAGCATTGACACTTCGTCCACTGATGCATGTTGTCGTTTCTCCTTTAGAAAACTTTAAGCTCGTTCAAAAGCTTTGTATTATGTCAACATCAAATCCTTTTGTCCTAATTTCGCACTAAAAAACCCCAAACAAACAAAGCAGAATTTAATGTTGAGATAGGTTTTTGAGGTATATGTTTACTTACTGAAATAGCATGCACTGGAGTTTAACTAGCCTTAGCCCACACTGAACATGTGCACCTCTCTAGAGAGATTAAATCAATTCTGTGATGGAAATGGTTTTAATATATTTTTGCTGACCAGAAAAGCAATCAGGCAAAGGATTTTCAGGCACGGTATCTGTACTTTGTCTTGTGTTCTAAAAAAGTGATGCTCTGCTGCTGAAAGGGATTGCTACATATAAAAAGCTTCAATTTTTTCCTCAAATTCATTATCAAGTGGAAAAACTAAGCTTTCTGATATGTCTTGAAGTGACCAAACTGTTGCCTGTGACTACAGTATATGTTCTACACTTTCTGTCATATTCAAAGCATATATGACTGTTTATGCTAGAATAAAGCCAATGTTAAAATAATATATAAAACATAATAAAAATACCATAAAGGAAACAGTTCCTTGGTTTTTCAAAGCTGCAGAATTTACAAAGAGAAAATGAAGGAGTGATTATAAAAAAAAAATAAAACTCAAGGCCACTTCTAAGACTACTTTGGTATCTAAGTTATAGACAAATTGTAAAGTTACTCCAGTGTTTTCAATGCCTTTGCAATCCACTTGTGTTTAGATAATGTCAAATTGTTCAGGTCCATGTACCTTCTTACATTTCATTTTGAACTCTGCGCTGTAAAACTTTCTTTACTGTATGTTCTTAATGCCACCTACCTTTTTGTGGTTAGGAAAGTCCCTTTCTTGGGTTCTGCCTGTAATGAATCAGTCTGCCATCAATCAAACTGATGTTCTGTGCCTAGGGATGAACTGATGTACTTGGGGTGGGGGAAATACTTTGTGGGTTTTGTGTCGTAGAGTTGTGAGAGTTAGCTTCCAAAGATCATAGAATCACTTAGGTTGGAAGAGACCTTTAAGGTCATGTCCAACCACAATCATCTTACCTATTTTTTTTCTCTCTGTGCAAAGTAAACATTGTGCAAGTTATAGGAAGAAAGGAAACAGTGTGTGTTGTGTAGGTATGTGTGTGTGTACGTGTATTGTATGTACATACACTTGGACAATAATTTTATCAATTATATTGCTTAGATTCAATACAGGAAAACATTATAGAGCTGCCTTTAATAATTTGCCTTACTTTGGGGACACAAGTTGAAGTCAGTGATGATTTTTAAGGACTATGTTGATAAGGAAAACTGTTGACTTTCTTGCCAAAATAAGAAGCAGTAGAGAAAAGCTTGTATTTTCTGGGCTAAAAATAAATCCAACAAACAAACAAGAAAATGTATTTGAAATTTCCATCCTATGTGTTAATGTGGTAACAAATTAGCTAGTGACCATTTCAAAGGCAGAGGCAGGTTTTTTCTGTAGTTCTCAGCAGATTTTTTTCTCTGCCTGACATTTTTGGGAGAAAGTATCTTCTTCAAGCATAGGAAAGACATAACACCTTGGAAAAAGTGGTGCTTGGTTAGTACTACAATACCAAATTTAATGCACAGGTCCTTCGTCCCTCAAGTTTGTACTAGACAGCTGTTACTAACATGCACTCTGTCACCCTGGTCCTGATAAAAAAGTGTTGATTTTTATTGCTGAGGACACAGCTTCATTTTCTTTACCAGTTCATCCTTCTCTAGTCTGTTAGAGCAAAGACTGGCACTCTGGTAATATTAATATTTCAACTGCCTTAGAAATTCTGTGCTGCTAGCTTGTGTGTTTGTGTTTGCTTCTAGTTCCATGTTGAGCTGTGAGTAGGAAAATGCTCTCTATATATCCAACCAGAAGCTAATTCCAAATAATGAAAAAAAAAAACCCTTCTTAATTTTGAAAGTCAGTTGAAATTGAGTTTAGATGGAAATTTCATCCCAAGACCTAATTTATTTTTTACTTCCAGTAATTTTTGACAAATTCATTTGCATTTCTGTTTCCTTCATTGAAAAGAAGGGGGGAAAATGGCAGAAAAGTTAATAGGCAAGTTTTCCTTGTCGCTGTTGCCTGTCAATATTTCTTGCTTCTCTGCAGTGCACTAGCTATCTCTATCACTCTTAGTATCATGGAGTCATATAATTTGCATGATTCACTCAATAATTTCCTACCTTAAGTTGGAGTTATCTTAAGTTGGAGTTACTGCATGAAGTAAAATCGGTATTTTAAAACAGAGGCTCAATCGCTGCAATTTCCTCTTCACCCTATAATCAGGGCAGTACAGACTCCTGTCTGGTCTCTTCTACCCACCTGTAGCTGTTCATTGTACACCATCCAGAGATGATCTAAAGGGTCCCTTCCTTTAGATGTCTTCAGAGATATTCAAACCCTGCCTGGATGCATTCCTGTGTGATTTAGTCTGGGTGATCCTGCTCTGGCAGGGGGGTTTGACTAGATAATCTTTCAAGGTCCTTTCCAACTCCTCAAGTTCTGTGATTCTGTGATTATGCTGTGAGAGATCAGAGTGAAATTTAGCGAGTGGGGAGTGCAAAGGCAAGGAGGTGACTTGGCATTTTCTGTGGGTCATTCCAACATTGGATACAAGATTAGATGTAGTTTGTAACATTGGATGTATTTTCCCTGTTAGCACTTATAGAATCATCGAATTGTCTTGGTTGGAAGGGACCCTTTAAATCATGAAGTCCAACCATCACCCTAACCTGTCAACCACCACTAAACCATGTCCCTCTGCACCACAGCTAACCATCTTTTAAATACCTCCAGGGATGGAGACTCCACCATTTCCCTGGGCAGCCTGCAGACACATATAATTTACTGATTAATCAAATTAGAAGTATATGAAGACACGTGTAGCTGAAGGTGTGCAATGAACAGCTACACGTGCATAGAAGAGACCAGACAGGAGTCTCTACTACCCTGATTATAAGATGAGGAGGAAATTGCAGTGATTGAGCTTCTGTGTTTGTTTTAAAGTATAAATTTTACTTCATGCAGTCTACATGAAAGAGAGCCTCCTCTAAATACCTTTCCAGTATGTGTAACTGCATGTTTTCACATTCCTAGAGCTCAGTACTGTCCTGTTAAAGGGAAAGGAAGAGGTAGAAGTGGATTCCCATCTTTGTCTGTTTCCCAGTTCAAACGACAGTATTGGACTCCACTTTAATTCACCTAAGTTTGTTTGCTATTAAATTTTTGGCTCTTCCATTTTGAAACTTTCTCAAGGAAAAATGTTGCATATCAGATAATATCCTGGATGTGTCATCTGCAAAAATGCATATGTGTGTTTTTTGAAAACTTACATAAAGTGTCAATTTTCACATATTTTTAAATAGTTTACTGTCAATGTCAGCTTTGAACACTTTTTTTGGTTGGTTGTTGGTTGGTTTGGGTTTTTTCCCAGCAATATCAGAAAAAAGGGTTTGCAGTCAGCGTCTTTTAAAAGAACTGGGTCACTGAGCTGTTTTGTTACCTGGTAGAGTGGCTTGTGAGCTAAACCCTAGTTTATAGATGTGGAATGACTTTAAAAGGGCAGACAACAGCCAAATTCTGAAGTATCACCTGAGAATGGTCTTTTGTCTTTGAAGGCCTTGGGCACAAGCCTTGAAATTTCAGTATATCATTTGAGAGCTCTTTGCATGGTGAGATGAGGTGAGAGTTAGCTTCGAGGCATTCTTTTACAGTACTAAAGCAGAAAGTCTATTCCAAGAGATACTGGCTCTCTTAACAGTGTAAAGAAATGATTCGTCATCGTTTGTGTTTTGCAAGCTTAGATTAATTCCTTTCAGGTTCACAGATTCACACATGAAACTGGCCATTCTTATGTCAAGTCACTCCCATCAATGGAGGTACCTTGAGTTATTTTAGTTAGAGAAGGGAGATCTTTTCACTCTAAGTGCCAGTAAAAAAGCATTAAAGGAGAGAAAAGTAATGCTGCTTATTTAGCTTTTTTTTTTTTTCCTAAGCTTCAAGGCTATTGAAAGCTAGATATCATAAGTCAAGAGTTCGAGATTTGATGTAGAATCATAGAATGTGTTAGGTTGGAAGAGACCTTTAAAGGTCATCTAGTCAAACCCACCTCCAGTGAGCAGGCACATCTTCACTAGATCAGGTCACTCAGAGCCCCATCAAACCTGACCTTGAATATCTCCAGGCATAGGGCCTCCACTACGTCTGGGCAACCTGTTCCAGTGATCTACCACCCTCATAGTGAAGAACTTCTTAATACCCAATGTAAATCTCTCTTTTTCCAGTTTAAAACCATTACCCCTTGTCCTATTGCTCCATGCCCTCAGGAACAGTTCTTCCCCATCTTTCTTATGGGCACCTTTCAGGTATTGGAAGGCTGCTATGAGGTCCCCCTGAAGCTTTCTCTTCTCCAGGCTGAACAAGCCCAACTCTCTCAGTCTGTCTTCATAGGAGAGGTGCTCCAGCCCTTTGATCATTTGTGTGTCCCTCCTCTGGACACGCTCCAATAGGTCCATGTCCTTCTTGTGCTCAGGGCTCCAAAGCTGGACGCAGTATTCCAGGTGAGGTCTCACCAGAGCAGAGTAGGGGAGCAGAATCCCCTCTCTTGATCTGCTGGCCACACTTCCTTTGATGCAGCCCAGGATGTGGTTGGCACTCTGGGCTGCAGATTCACATTGGTGGCTCATGTAAGTATGACACTCTTAAGAAGAATAAAACATAGAGGAGTAGACAGGAAATTTGTAATGGGAAAGAAGTTCGTATCCCATTCCCTGGGTGGTATGCTCTTATCAATGAGTTTAGGCAATAGCTTCTAAGTTTTAGGAAGATACGTCTTAATTCAGCATCTTTCCTTGGATAGATCATGGTGTTGCGTTTATAGAGGTAACCTTATCTGTACATCTTTTAGGTGACAGCTGCACAGATCACTGACAGCATTTCAGAGTGGAAATACAAAAGCCGTTAGCGTGTTCTTTTGCAATATGAGTAACGATTCCTGTACTCGGTCCTACTGACCAGCAGAGGACTTTGAGAAGTCTACAGCACTACGGGCAACATTCACATCTGACACTCTCACAGGACAGCTGCTTTAGAAAACAGTATGCTTTTACATCCATGTTTAACCTCTTTCTTCTACCAAAATGAGGAAAGCCTTGTCAATACTGAATTCAAAGCGTTTAGGTTATTTTGGTATAAAAAGGAGGTTAAAAATTAGCCTTCAAGTCCCCTGTGCTGAGGTGAACAATCTCATTAAGATGTAGGGGACATTCTTGGTCAGAAGTTACATGAAATGTTGAATTTTTTAGGTTTTTTTTTTTTAATAGGGTTTTTTTAGTGCAATGGCTATTCACGTGATTCTGATTTGAAAGATGGATATGGTATCACAGAATCATAGAATGGTATGAGTTGGAAGGGGCCCCAAGGATCATAGAGCTCCAACCCCCAACCATATGGTATGTCATGGATGGATCAGAAACTAAACACCCTGAGACATACTTGGACTTTCTTGATAAGATACAGGATTGGCTTTGTTTGCTTATTTTTTTTGGGGGGGGTTAAGTAGGACAAAGAAAACCCCAACTAGTCACAAGGCTTTATGCTCTGCTGACTCGGCAACTTGGGGACCTGTTGTTCATTCCACATTTTCCACTGAGTCTCAAGGGGTCATTCAGCCACCTCTGCCTGGATTGATAACATCGTGTTGCTTTGCAAAGGCCGTTGGGAGTAAAAGAAAAGTGAATATTGTTCTCTTTTGTGTATAATATTCTACCTCCTCTTAACGTATCAGGTATTTCATCAGTATTAATACTTTTGATAATATATAATTTTAAATGGCAGCACAGTTAAGAGGTAGGCCTGGTTACATGGATCATGAAAGCATTTATGTGCAAGATGTTCTATATTTTCATTTAAATACCGAAAAGGACAAATACACGCTATGTACTCTACTAACCAATGATTGTAAGGATCTTTAGTTTATCTACACACATTTTGGCTCCTGCTGATTGTTCAGTCATAAATATGTTAACGTTTAATTTGCATGATTTGTTGCACCATATTTAGATTTGCATTTAATTAATCCCCTGTTTCAAAGATTCTCCTCTTAGATGCCTCAAGAAGCCAAGAACATTTTCTCCCTTTGACATATAATTTGGCTTCTGGGATTTTTAGGGGGGGATGAAAGGAATGGGGGCATGGGAAGGGAATTGTAGAATTTGGAAAGGGATTGTTTATAATGCTGGTAATTGGCCAAAACTGCACAAGTGCTCTGATAGTTCTCTTGATGTTGATGTTTCTCTAATACTTGCCATGTGTATTCACCCGTGCATAAACTGTTCATCACACTGGAGAATGGAAGGGCAATTCCCTAGGACCAGACTGGCAGAGCCCAAAGGGATTCAACACTTCCCCTCATCCCCCCAGTTTTTTCTATAACCTTACAAGTAACACACTCCTAGGACTATCCAAGCATTTTCACCTGACAAGCTGCTTCCCATTACAGGAACCTACCACACAGGAAAGTCTTGTTTGTCCTGCATCACTCTGATGGCACACAACACACTATAGGATTTCCCTCGTCCTGTTTCTCATACTGACCATGAGGTTATAGGTTGCTGGAACTGTTTTGTGGGATGTCAACAGGATTGATAGACTGGATGCTCTCGAGACAAAAGGGGGGGGGAAAATGTTACCTCATGGCTTACTGTCATTTAATTTCTATCATTATTTATCATTATCCATCATTTATTTCTATCATTAATTATGATAGAAATAAGACTTGGTAACCTTGTTTGTGCTTTGCATCTAACGTTCCACTACATTTAAATTAGGCACTCAAAGATGCAAAACCTTTACCACAACTCAACAAGATGGTTTTGTTCTGATCAGAACAAAGTAAGGGAAGGATGATGCACAACAGTTTATAGCTGGGTGCTGAGCAGTGGCTGGTTGAGATAGCATTTGTCTCAGCTGTTTTGTCATAACTTGAAGCCACAACCTGAACATTGATTTCTGCTGTAGAAATGGCTGTCTACTGTTCTGGGGCGTTTGAATCAACTGTGAAAATGTCAGGGTTCCCTACAGAAAAACCTAATGGGAATTTCTGTTTGTAGTAATGACAGAGTTTGCTAATTTAGCTCTCTGTTTCCTCATGTCTGCATGGGTCTTTTGGATGAAGGATAACAAAAACAAAGCTAAAAAAAGTTTTAAAAGAATTATGGATTAAATTACTTTGCTTTTAAGAACTGTGTTTGCGTTGAAATGAGCCATAGATTGTTACAATAGAGTTTAAAAATTAAATAACATATTAATTTACCTTTTTGTATAAGTATTTTTTTTTACAAATTACTGATGTTAATCAGATGAATCGGCTCAATAGTCACCTAATTTCAAAAATTTGTTTTGAGAATTAGAAATACATGGATCAAAAAGGATTTTTTTATGCATTCAAAATAGAGGTTCTGTAATATCTAAAATGAACATCAGGAAAACAAACAAAATAATCCTTTTTGTAAATTCCAATTCTGGTGTAAGCTTTCTTTTAAGTCACAGGAGCCAGTTATGAATGCAGTACAAAATCCAATTTAGCAGAATAACATCTGGTTTTAGTTTAGGTATTTTGTATTTTTAATTGGGAGTTTTACCTTTTCTGATTAAGCATTTATACAAGGAGAAGCAGGTTTCTTCAGCAGCCGAAATGGCTCATAAAATTGGTCAAACAGAACATCAGACAAATGGTTTTCATTGTGCATTTGAAATGAGAGCAGGATGGAGTGGTGCCATAGGCTTCCAGTTACTGACAGCGTTTAACACAGCTACACTGAGCTCAGATATGAAAACATGTAAACAGAGGCTTACTTAAGACTCCTTGGTTACGTTTGTTTTCCTTTTAAATTCTGACAAACACTTTCTCTGTACAGAAATGGTATTTGTTACGGTCACAATCCCTGAAACCTTGCTATTTATCCATGTGCTGGCCTGCCCAGGTTTTTACATTGCAGTCATCACTTACCTGACAGCCGAGCACATTAAATATGTATTGAAAATGTGAGTAAGGTCTAGACTCTGGTTTTACTTTTCTTCATTCTGTAGGGTCTATTATGTGAAATATGTATGATTTTGACAGCTTTGTGATGGAGAAATGCAGCTTGTGCTCTGCTTAAGAGTGGATGCCAGAGGAGTGGGGTCCTGGCCCTATACTTTGCTTTCTTCATGGTGTTGCTTTGTATGATGGCTTACTAAGCTCAGAGAACTGATATGCCAGGAAGTTAAACCACAAAAGAAAAAAGGAAAGAAAAGAAGGTGTTTGAGAGACCTATTTCATGGCCCAGCTTGATGTCGACTAGCACAGCTTCTAGTCGCCAGCGCAAGGTTGACAGCAGAAGCATGTGACAAGGGACAGGAGACAAGTTGTCCCAGAAGATAGCAGGCTGCCTCTTTCAAGGATAGTCACACATAATGACCATTCTGATGCATGCATTTTGGTTTTGACAACACAATAGCACTTGGGGCCTCCCTGTGCTAAGTGCAGAAACTTGTATCTATCTGGCTCTTGGTTCCCTCCAAGAACTCAGAAAAGGTCGTGTTTCACTTAGGAAATGAGACTTTCAGGGACACCTTGTTCCCTTTGCCCTTTGATTCACCCTTCCTGTTCAGCAGCCTTATCTGGGTTCTCTGGAAATCTGTCCATCTTCCAATCATGAGTACAGAAGTCACCTGTCACAGGTCAGTTGGTGCAACTGAATTTAGGTCTGTGAGGTGGCAGTCAGGCAGCCAGACTCCAGCAGGCAAATGACATTTTGCAAGAATCAAAAATTCCTGTCTAGGTATTCAACAAGAAGGCGGTAAAAAAATCACATTCTCTCTGGGGCTGATGCTGTCGCATTTGCTGCGGTGTTCTGAACGGTCTTTGGACACCACCAGCTTGCTCAAGCGTAGGTTTTGAGGCCTGCAGAAAAGCCTGTAGCAATGATACTTCTCTGTTGTTTTGTTTTCCAATGGTTTACTTCTCAAACACAGCTTTTCTACGCAATGACAGTAAGACACACCTTAAAAAAACCCAAACCAAGGAACTGCAGTTATTAACACTTACACAACGTGTTACCGAAATACGCGTCTTCCATGAATACAGCCACTTTCTAAGCTAACTGGCATTTCCAATCACTCAGTAAAATATCCCACTCCTATGGTGAATTCTTTTCCATTTTTCTATTGTGTGTGTAAAAATGGGAAAAGGGTAACAAGGACTATGCACATTTATAGTTTACAAAGAGCTTTTTATATGTCACAACACATGGAATGTTTTAATACATTTGTAGGATAGTATTTTATGCAGCGAAGCACACACCAAAGCAGGACAGATACTCAGGTCATATCTTCCAATGATGGGCAAAGCAAGGATTATTTTTTTTAATTGCTAGAATATGGAGTTATTTAAAGATAAAAGATCTAAACAGTTTGATCATCATCCATTTCCTTTATTAGATGTATCTCTGACTTAGAAGAACATAGCACAGCTCCTGGTTTCAGACTAGGAGAGATTGCGTTATTCTTTCTTCCTGGCATGGTGAAAGAAAACCATATGTGGAATTAAAGACAAACTGTTTAACCTGAGAATCCTTAAAACTTGTGAATGACATTCAGGTTCCACTGCGGCTTATTAATATTTTTCTGGCTTTTCATCCTGCTAATGTGTACATATTTGCATACAAAATGCATGAAAACTTTCACAGTAATGATTTTCATCTAGTTATTGAGAACCTTGAATCCTCAGTGCCCATTGGTTTAATTTTTCAGGAACTGCTTTTTTGCATTGCATATTCAGAGCAGAATAAGAGAATCAGGGGATTGATGTTGGGAAGAACTTGTCTTCGGGTGAATAACCAGTGACAACGGGATAGAGATGGAGTCACGCAAAATTTGAGGAGGAAGTTAGAAAGCGATAAGGAAAGAGTGTGCATCTTCACAGGTTCAAAGAATCTAATTTTTGGTAACACTCACTTTGCTTGGCATCCATTGAACACATTAATCATTGGGCATTTCTGAAACCCCTAGCCTGTAGGATTTTCCACAACTCTGAAAACACTTAGAGGCTGCTAATCTTTTTTTAATCAATATCTTATTTAAATCTTTAATGATTTTAAAGAAGTCAAACCCTACGAAAATATGAGGAGGGGCAATACCAGTTTGTTGCAATCCAGTATGACTGTAAAATACTTTTTATGCAATATGCTGCATGCAGGTGTACTATACGTAATAAGCAGAGTTGTGACATACCACTGTTGCCTCTGGGGCAGTTATTAGCTTGCTCAGCCACTGCACGTATAAAAGAGGTGTCAATCTGATCACTTTTAGGGACATAAACCTGCAAGAATATTGTCTTTTGTTATTCTTTTGTTCTTTGAGCTGTCACGGCAGTATTCTCAGCGGACCTTCTGTTTATACTGAGATGCATTTAAGTCTATATAGTCAGCACAAACTTGGAACTGATACATTACTCTTTAAATAATTTGTGCTGAAAATTGAGGTTATCACTCCTAGTTGCATTGGTTGCTGTCTATCTGCTAAACTAGTCCCTGTATGTACCAAGAAATAAAACATTACATTAATCATATGGAGAAGACAGAAAGGAATGAATCAGCCCTTTGTGCTGGGTGAAAATGCAGAATTGCAGAAATATTTTGCTGAATGGCCCAAATCTAAACAGCTCTTCAGATTCATAATTCTTGGATCCTTGTATCTTCTGATGGTACCCCCTGACATGTCTAACCAAAAGGTTGCATTTGCTCATTTTATGTAATACCCTTTCAAAGTACACTTTGGTACTGGGGGCATTTAGGATCTGTTTTCATTCTCACCTTTGTCCCTTTCTTTCTTCTTTCTGATGAACCCCAATACTTTTACATAACTTTTTTCATACCTCATCTGTATGTTTACATTTTTTGAATGCCTGCCAGAACAGTAGTGGAATTACCGGGTTTACCTGTATGTGTACACTCTGTGTCCTATTTCCAGATGGAAATCTTTTTTCTTGTGGTTTGCTTGCCAGGATTTGTCCTCAGGTGATAATAACTTTAATGTACTTTCTGCCAGTTTCTATTTCATCATGTTACCTCTTGCACTTGAGGGTTCAGCAAATCTGACAAAACAGCAAAATGCAAGAGGGAACAGAATTGCCACATCAGAAATACTTGGTCACAGGGTGACGAGAGGTAAAGGAACTCGATCTTCATTTTATTAATAATAACAGCAATAATAAAACTGCAAAGATGAAGGAGATTCTTTTTGCAGTGTGAAGTATTAGTTGGTATTCAACAAATAACCTGGGGCAGGAAAGGTGATCAAAGCAAAATTGATTCTCTTTGTGTTTTCTTCAGATGTCATTACTGCCTCATGTCTTGACATTTCTTAAGAGTTGCTTGGAAGGAACAGCTATATGACTCTTGTGTTCTCTTGACACATTTGTGAGTTAGGTCAATGTTCACTTGATTTCAGACCGGGAAAGCTGATTCAAGAAGGTTAACAAACATTTTGTAGATAGCACATAAAACAGAGGGGGAGCTTTGCATTTTGAAGCCCTTTACTATGGTTTAGTCCTGCAGGCAACAGCTAAACTGGACCAACCTGCACTATTTGTTGAAGTACTCTACTTTTCAGCTGGTTTATGCTGGGTTTTGGCTTAACCCATCTATGTGGAAAGGCATCTATAACCTGTTTTCCATTGGACCTTCAAGGGTCTTTGCTGCTTGTGGCCACCTTGAAGGTGTGGCATCAAACCCAGCACACTTGCTGGGAATGTCATTGACTTCCTGGATCCATGAGTCTGTGTATGTTGATAGGATTTCCATCTTTTTGAGGTTAGTGGTTCTTCATGTTAGTGAAGAAAGCTTTGCAGTGGGTAGCAAGGTCTTTGCTGAAGTGGGTCAATTTATATCAGTTCATTCAATCTATGAGAAAATTCAGCTAAAGAAGGCTGTACTCTTGGGGTGAAGGACATATCAGCTTAGAGGTACAAAGCAATTACACAACGAGCACTACTTCTTCAAGTCTTTTTGTCAATAGTGGGCAGTTGCTTCAGCAGTTTGATCTGACCTCATTGCTGGGATGTTGTGCAGAGCTGGAAAACATAGTTTAACCAGTTCATGTACTGCTAAGTTGGTAAATTTGGAGTAAGAGGAGAAAATACTGAACATGTAAGACCAAAACAATGAGGGAAAGGTCATAAAAGATAACTGATTTTAAAACAGTTGAGCCTTTCTGTATAAACTGTATGAGCTTTTATTAGATGTAGTTGCATCCACTTTTGTGATACTGTGATCTTTATTCATGACCACTTCTTTATTCATGTTTTGTCATCACTGCCTCGACCTGAGGTATTATATCTCTGTAGTGTTTTTTCAAAGATAATGGAAAACCTCTAGGTATTCTATTAGATATTTTTTTAAATATGGAAGGTCTCCTGAAA
Source organism: Porphyrio hochstetteri (assembly GCA_020800305.1). Classification (NCBI taxonomy): domain Eukaryota; kingdom Metazoa; phylum Chordata; class Aves; order Gruiformes; family Rallidae; genus Porphyrio; species Porphyrio hochstetteri. The sequence continues at coordinate 214,949,553 of CM036905.1, read as the reverse complement.
TGTGCTTTAGTTGGAGGTATGCTATATCAAATTGGGGTCAGTTGGCCCCAGCTGGAAGCCAAGCACTCACACAACCACTCGCTCACTACTCCTGCAGCAGGGTGGGGAAGAAAATAGGAAGAACAGGAGCAAGAAAGCTCATAAACTGAAATAAACATAGGGAAGTGGATCACCAATTTCTGTCACAGGTAAAACAGACTCAACTTGGGGTATTTACCTTATTCCAAATTAATGTAAGCTTTTAATTACTGAGCTGGGTATTGAGAAACAAATAAGAGGGAAAAAACTTCTCATCCTGCTTTCCCAGGCTCAGCTTCACTCCACACACCCTTCTGTCCTCCTTGTTAACATTGCAGGTAACCCTCTCTTCAGTGAGACGATGGGTGGCAGAAAGTTGGGGTCAGGACATAAAGGTTTCTTTATCCTGCTCTTTCCTTCTCACACTTTTGATTCACTCCTCATTCTTTCTTAATCATTTTCCCTCACTGGTATGAGTGGTCCATGGCCGCAGTCCCTCTGGGGGAGTACCTGCCTCAGCATGGGCTTCTCCATCAGCTACTGCCTCTCTGGGGATGAGCTTTCTCTGCCATGCAGTATCTCCCACAGCTCTGCTCCTGTTCTTCCCTCATGCTCTCCTCCTCAGCATTTTCTCTCCTTTATTGAATGTGTTTTCACAGAGGTGTCACTAACATGGCTGATGGGCTCAGCTGTGTCTGTCACAGTCTCTTTGGATCTCTCAAATTTACAGGACAAGATGCTCTGTAAATTAAACTCTATTTTATAAGCTCTTTAAAAAATACAACAAACAAACTAGCTGTAGCCATTTTCACAATAAGGGATCCATTTTATGTCCTAAAAGATAATGGTTTAATCATTAAAGTATTCAAACTGATGAAGAATTGGCTGATTATTTATGCTCCCAATTTAACGTCTTCCACTTTTCTGAGGAGCAGATGGTACTGATCATGTTGTACGATAATACAAACTGTACTGGGTGAAACCAAAGTGTATTCAAGACATTATACCAACTAAAGCACAGAACGCTTACAGAAGGAGTTTTAAAAGAATGAAAAAGTTACCCGCTCCTTTGTATATCTAGTTCACACGTCCATTTGGTCAAATAAGATCTTTTCTGAAATATGCTTTGCAGGGATATTGCATTTTAGCTAATACTGAAATATTTTGGCAACATTTAAATTAGTGTAGAATTATTTCATTAACCAAAGCAATAGTGGGTGCAGGGATGGAGGGAAGTCTCCCTTTCCTCATCGTAACCCAGATTTTCCTCCTGGAAACAGTGCTTAGGCACATGGAAAACCAGGACATGATTGGTGGCAGCCAACACAGCTTCACCAAAGGCAAATCATGCCTGAAAAATTTGGTGGCATTCTATGATGGGGTTACAGCACTGGTGGGAAAGGGAAAATTGACAGACATCTACCTGGATTTGTGCAAGGCATTTGATACTGTCCTACCTAATATCCATGTCTCTAAATTGGAGAGATATGGAATCAATGGATGGAGCACTCAGTGGATAAGGAATTGGCAGGATGGTCACACTCAAAGAGTCACAATCAACAGCTCAGTGTCCAAGTGGAGGTCAATGATGAGTGGTGTTCCTCAGGGGTTGGTATCGGGACAGCTGCTGTTTAAAACTTTGTCGGTAACATGGGCAGTGCTATTGAGTGCACCCTTAGCAGGGGTGACAATGACATTAAGGCATTCTCATCCAAGTCCTGCACACAGGTCAGGGCAATCCCAAACACAGCTACAGGCTGGGCAGAGAACTGATTAAAAGCAGGCCTGAGGAGAAAGACTTGGGGGTGTTCATTGAAGAAAAGCCTAATACGAGCCAAAAACATGTTCTTGCAGTCCAGAAAGCCAACAATGTTTTTGGCTGCATCAAAAGCAGAATGACTCTACTCTCCTCTTGTGGTATCCCACCTGCAGTGCTGCATACAGGTCTGGGGTCCCCACTACAAGAATGATATTGTGCTGTTAGAAAGAGTTCAGAGGAGGCCACAAAAATGATCAGAGGCCTGGATAATCTTTCCTATGAAGACAGGATGAGAGACTTTGGCTTGTTCAGCCTGGAGAAGGCTCCAGGGAGACCTTAGAGCAGCCTTCCAGTACCTGAAGGGGCTACAGGAAAGCTGGGGAGGGGCTATTTATCAGGAAGTATTATGGTAGGACATGGGGCAATGGTTTTAAACTGAAGGAGTGTAGATTTAGATGAGATATGAGGAAGAAATCCTTCCCTTTGTGGGTGGTGAGGCCCTGGCACAGGGTGCCCAGAGAAGCTGTGGCTGTCCCTGGATCCCTGGCAGGGTTCAAGGCCGGGTTGGATGAGGCTTTTGGGCATCCCGGGCTAGTGGAAGGTGTCCCTACCCATGGCAGGGGGTTGGAACTAGATGGGCTTTGAGGTCCCTTCCCACCCAAACCAGTCTGGGATTCTATGATCTCCATTCTGCAAAACTGCATGTGTGTTCTTGCTGTCGTCTTTGGGTCTTTTCAGAAATTGGTTTGCTTGGGAAAAAAGATAGTGTTTACCTTAGGAAATCCATTTTTATGAGAAAGTGAGGGATTAGGGACAATAAAGATTATGATTTCTAGTATTTTATTTTTCATACCTGAGATTTCCTTTTCTTCATGCATACCTAACAACTGTGATATTCAGATTTGTTTTAGAGCTTCTGTGGCCAAACGTGGCATCTAGTTCCAGAAAATCTGTGTAATGTCAGTCTTTGTATGACTTTGTCTGAGCAGACAGCCAGCACATACACCAGTCTCCTCTCAGAAAGGTGCCATCACTAAAATCCTGAGCTTGTTGAAGTCTTGAAGATTTCTGCGGGCTCTGGATTTTACTCAGGTAAAGCAAACATGTCTGTCCACTGATGGATGTAAGTCCTGTCACTTCTGCAGTATGATAATACCACCCATAAGTGCAGGGAAAACAAACCTGAACAGGTAAAGAGAGATCTCATCTGTACAACATCCCTTTGGAAATAGAGGCTGGAATAGCATCCTTAGGGAGACATAAGAAATCATGCATCAATATCCTGTGGTTATTAGGGTAGTTTTTATAGATTTAGACACATTAAACAAATCTTTGTTGGTTGATTCTTATGGTTTGACACCAAAAGTCCTTGCAGCATTTTTTTCTCATGCCAATTCTGTATTCAGGACCTTTCAAATTTTCCCTTTTCATGGACAGATTTTGGCTGTGATTTTAAGGAGGGTCTGAGAGTTAGTCGCTAGCTGCATTGGAATACAAATATAGCGATCCGATCTCATGAGTTCCACTGAGAAAAAACAACAGTGAACACTGTAATCCTAAGTAACACAAAGGGAAAATTTTAATTTTCACAGATGTATTTTCACTTCTGAATAGTGGAACACCATCTAGTCAGGCAGTTGCACGATTATCCCAAAGTGAAACAGCTGTCTCGGTTCTAATCTTGCCCTGCTATCCTTCCAATGAGGCTTTTTGATTAACTTTTTATTCTTAGGATAGCAATTTGTACCGAGGATCTAATTAAGAACTTTATGTAACACAGCCAAAGTCCTCCTTTTGCAAGTCTGTCTCACCTCAGTTCTACTAATGTTACAGCTTTCGGTATGAAGCATTCTGAAATGTCTGATATCTCAAGCTATCTCTTCTGGTTGAAAACAATTTCAGCTATTGAGAATCGCGAACAAGATTCACTTGATTCTTTTGTCCCGGTAAGGAAAACTGTAACATATATCTAAAATAAGGCATGTTTCTAAAATTTAAATTCGGAGGGTTAGGGTTAGGTTTCTTGGGGAGTGGGGGGCATAAACTGAATTTCTCTGTTGAGCTGAATGAACTCAGACCTCTGATCTGGGTCTTCTGTGTTTCTTACCGATGAACGGGTGGGAGTGGGAAAGGACAGCCTTTAATACTTTAATGGTGATATCTGGGGAGAAAATGCACAGACTTGTATATCTGGAGTTAAAAGACAGTGCCAACATTTTTTATTGTAGCATTACTTTAATGATAAAGAAAAGAGATAGTTACATTACATACGATTTTTATTTCCAGACAATTATATGACTGAGATATAGCTTTTAAATGAAGGAGTATTTATCAATTGTATTTAATAAATATAAATTGTGGGTATTACTGTATATCACCAAATGGCACACAGTAATACGATATTGTATATTGTTTATGAAATAAAACAATTAAGTTGACTGATCTCGTCTTATGTTTCTATCAATATGCATCACTAATTTTAATTATATTTTAATTTCAAGTATTTTGACAAACATTTTGCTTACATTAGTGTCATGTGCACTGGAAATATTTATTTTCCCATATGCAGTAGCAGATGCAGGATGATGCTCTCAGTGACCAGGTTAGGTAAGCCACATAGAGCATGCTGGAGTGGAAAGAAAGGAGTATTTTGCTTTCTTCCATGTATCTTCATTTCATGTGAAGCATAAATTTGACAGGGCATCTTTAAATGAAAACACATGAACTCTGTGCAAAGAGACGTATATCTGAACTGCTAAGTATATTAACTGCAATCTGAATAATTATTTATTTACTAATTTTATGTGCTCAGTACTCAGCTAATTAGTGAACAAAGCTAAGTACCCTCAACTCCAGATGGGCTGATAGCAAAAGATGCTTGGACCCCTGTTTGTGTATGAGTAGAGATTTTATACTATAATCAAAAAAGATAGTTAAAAATTGTGTCACAAAGCATTTATTTATTAGCATGTGGATAGGCTGCCTTTAACTTCGAAGTCTCTTGATTTCTCCTTGTTACAGCTGCCCTAAAAAGAAGGGTGCCTCCCGCAGATTCTGTGTTCTTCTCACTGTAATATTTTCTATGTCATTTTTCTCCCATTCCTCTGAAGCACACGATGTTCCCATTTCTTGTCCTCCCAACCAAACATTTATTTAGTATCAGGGTCAGGTCTGCAGTGGGGTTTTTATATGTTAGTGCTCAGAATTGGTGCACCTGCCTATGCAGTTGGTAGCTTTTGGAAAGGACCATCAGATTAGGTGTTAATTTTTCCCAGGCGTCCCATGGCGAAAGTCAGGATTTACAACAGGCTGAGAATGGTGAGGGTGATATTTCTGCCAGGCATCATGATTTACTGGATGGCGGGTGGGGGGCATATGTTGAAAATTTTCCATTTTGTTTGGAGGGTGAAATTGGTACCTGAAAGAACAGGGTAGGAGGAGACTGTATCTGTCCAAAGGGTTCTTTGGTAAAGGCTGCTTCGTATCTGAATATCAATTGCATGAGATAGATGTTGAGTTGTCTTTTGAGGTTGAAGCACTGTTTTACAGGCACAAAGGAAATCTAACTTCCTAAAGCCGAATATTTTGAGGACTGCACTCTTGGCTTCTGATATCTATGTTCTACCGACATGCTGCCTTAAGCAGCCAGCTCCTTTTCTGGGTGTTCTTTCCTATCACCTGATGAATAGCGTAAAATGTTCACCGCTTTCTTTGTTAGGAGATGTTTTCTTTTTGCTTCCTAAAAGTAGTCAAAGATTGTTACTGAAAGTCCTCTCCTGGAGCTTTTCCATTAAAACCAAAAATACTGCCCCAAAACTCCATCATAGCAAAGATTGACATCCAGGAGCTGCTGCTTGTTGTTGTTTTCTTATTAAAGGAAGAGGCTGCCTTGATGTTATGAACAATTTAATGTTCCAGTGTTTCGGGGGATCATGTAAATGCATGAAAGGTTGCTGTGACATTTGAAGTTCCTCTAATTGATTTGCAAGCCCATCTTCTCAATCTTGGTAGATCAGTTCTGACAGTTTTTAGGTTTTACATCTCTGTGATTGTTACATTCATTGCTCAATACAGTGACAGCGAGAGAAGTCAATGTTGTCTCTGTGTATAAGGAAGGTTGTTTCATTTTGTGAGATAAGTGGCTTTTAGTTATACACATTCACATAGTAAACCCAGACAGCACAGAAATCTAGTCCTGTGCAGGTCACTGTTATTAATGTATATGTATACTAGCAACCTAGGTTTTTGTTTTTCACAGAAATGTGTCTCGAAATCAGTAACTAAAAGATATCCTATAATTTCAGATCAATCATAATTTAAAGTGGTGCCTTGTGTTACTTTTCAGGACTGCCTCATCGGTTAAAAGTGCCATCTTACTTGCTGCTAGATAAGTCATGGTGAAAACTGCCCCCCATCTATTTTAATCCAGTTTAACATAATGATTTTTTTACTCAGTGTTTCTGCATCCAATTCTAGCCAAAACAACACTGTTTAGAAATGACAGAATGTGAAAATGTAAAGATGAGGGAAGACCTCATAGGTCATGTTGCCCATCTGCCAGAATGTGAGTACTCCTACAGGACGTATTTGGGTGCTTAGTCTAAGTTTAAGCAAACAATTTTAAGTGATAGATCTTCTGTCTCTTCTCTAGGGAGATTATACTGTAGTTTGATATAATTGCCACACAGTTGTATCAGTGTATAAAATCTGCTTGCCTGCCCTTGGCATGAAAGTGAAAAATATTCCCATGTTAAAAATAGCAAAATATTTGTTGAAAAACAGGCAAGTAGAATTTTCCTGATTGGAAGTGTTTCTCAGCATCATTCATAGTATCAAGGACTTCTTTTTTTTCTTTCTGTTGCTTCCTTTTTTTCTTAGTCTAACTTTTAAAGTCTGTCTTTTTAGAATTGACACACCTACTTGCACTCTTAATCTAATTTTTTCAGGTTCATAAGGATGTTCTTCCCTTGCTTATTTCTTGACAGGAATTGCCACCTTTTCTTTTTTCCGGGCTTATAATTTTTATTTAAATTAGGTGTATTTTTAGGGTTCCTGTATGAGTTCCTTGAAAGACTTTCAGATTTTCTGTACCCTCCAGTCATGTTGTTTGTGTTTCTAAGGCTTAAAGTGGCCCCAGACATTTTCTTTACTTAAGAAATGACACATAGTAGCACTGCTTTTATGGCACTGCTACCACTCATCTCAAATTCAGTCTGTTCACATGGCTTCATTATTCTACAAACCTGGGATGCCAAGTTGCATTGATTTTGTGCTTTGAAATATTTTGGTAAATGCTATTTCTATGAATTAAATGGTTGACAGCCACAGCATCTTAATACACTACATGTTAGCAGAAGAAGGTGTAGCTTGTTTTCTCTGTGGAAAGCTTCTCTATGAACAATAATCAGTTGCTACTTCATGTGTTCCTATTTTTGTACAATAGCTTCACTTTCCTTGTAGCTGCAGTACTACTTCCACTTTCTCTTTATTGCCTGTGCTACTCAGCATTTTCTTTTACTACTGAAGAATTTGTTCTGCTACTTCCCTACTGTTGCAGTCTCACCTCCAATACATGATCTGTAAATTGATTGGAAAGCAGGATGAATATAAAGAAGATACTGAACAAATATCTATTCTACAGTGACATTTCAGAAAAAGAGAACTCTTGCAGGCAAAGCAGACGCAACTTGGGGAATTTACTGCCAATTCACATGAACTTTTTATTACTGAGTCAAGTATTGAGAAACAAACATGATAAAAGGTTGACCTAACAGGATAAACAACTTTTCCAGGCCCAACTTCACTCCAGACACCCCTCCTGCCCCTGTTACCATCACTGGTCACACTCAGTCCCTTTGGTGAGGTGATGGTGACAGAGGTTCAGAGTCAGGGTGAGGCAGTTTATCTCTGCCACTCCTTATTCCTCATTGTTTTCTTCCACTGCTCCTTCCAGAGGAGTCCATGAAGATGATGGATCACTGGAACAGGTTGCACAGAGAGGTGGTGGAGGCCCTGTCCCTGGAGATATTCAAGGTCAGACTTGATGGGGCTCTGAGCAACCTGATCTAGTGAAGATGTCCCTGCTTACTGCAGGGGGTTGGACTAGATGGCCTTTAAAGGTCCCTTCCAACCTTACACATTCTATGATTCTATGATCAGAGGGGGCTGGAGCACCTCACCCTCCCCGCACCTCACCCCCCACCCCCTGGCAAATTTTTAGTCTGCAGGGGAAATCAGTTCTAGAAACGAACAGGAAATGGTGCTCGTGTATGTCCACCATCTATTAATCTAAACAAAATTCCGCCACCCTAAAGGGAACATGGTGGTATTTTTCAGTCAAGCTTGGTGGTATTACAGGGATTCTTAAGGAGAGTCCTTGCTTAGCTCATCATCCTGTGATGTTCCAGTCTGTAAAATTAGGGAAAAGCAAGGGTTTTAGCATGTGCTGTCCTGCAGGTCACCCACAGAACACTCAGTCTCTGCCAGAGGACTGCAGTGAGAAACCTGAGAATAAAAACAGTTGGGAAGCCCTGTCGTAATGCACTAAACAGTTGTAATTTATGTAATAGTGCATCTCCATTGAGAAGTGCATCTTAGGCCACGTGAGGTAAAAAACCTTGTGAAATGCCTGACTCGCCCTGAACACGGGATGGCTTCACCATGTGCACTGGTGTTTCTGATCTTTTGAAATGACGTACTGCAGTGGCCCTGCCTTGATTCAGGGTCTGAAACAAGCTGTCAACGAGCGATATATTTGGAATTATTTTTGTTAATTTTATTCATCACATAGCGATTCTGGGACATGAAGGGACACTCTGGGACATCAATTAAAACTTTTCCAGAGGACGTTATGTTAGAAGTTTACTTCTGCTGGCATAAAACTCAAAACTCTCTTTGCTACAGCACAACGCCATTTAAGTTTGAGTTTGTTGCAGGTATTAAAAACTGAGTTTATTTCTTTAAGTTCTTCCTAAATAACTGTTAAATGTACATTTATTACATGAAAATGTTTGGAAAAATAGCTTTGCTCCTGTACATATTTAGTCAGAATCAGTGAGTAAAGTTGATGCATTTTATGCACCACAGCAACCCCCAGTAACTTCCTGGCAACTTCACTGCTGAAACTGGATTAGTGGTGATTTTGCTACTTCTGTTGTACCTGAGAACCTTCCTAAAACTCTACAGACACTTTCTTCTGTACTTCTCACTCCTTCCTCGTTACAAAGACTTTTCTCTGTAGCACTGCTAAGTCTTAGTCTCCTCTGCTCTTGCCAAGCAGAGGTAAGTGCTCTTTGACGCTGATTCCACTATTTCTGGGCTGCTTTACACAGCGCTCGATGTAATTGATTAGTTCCTGAAAGCAGGTCTTTAGTTCTTTGAAATTTATGTTCTGATAGACCTCTTGAATAGATAGTGATTTCTCCTAATTTCCCTATTTCACATTTAGTTTTATATTCACCTTTTTTTGTTGCCTTCACCCACGCTGTAATTTTCAGCCCATTTGTTTCCGTGCTTTGAGGCCGGTTATAAAAGTCCCTGAACAGGAGTAAATATTATGCTCAACCTGGAGGTTCTTCAGGCTATAGAAAGATAACAGAGTAAGATGTGGGATAAATGCTTTGTGAGCTTGGTGTACCATGATTGCAGAAGTAAAAAGCCACGCTGTGGGCAATGGAGACTTCACTTTTGAAGAGAAAGGAGAGAGAGAGAGAGAGAAAGAGAGAGAGAGACAATGGCTGTGGTTTTACTTTGGTTTTGTTTTCTTCTCTCTGGAAGGAGTTTCTCTTTGTGCATATCAAGGCTGAATCATTCCCTACAGCATGTGGCCTGGTCAAATAGGATGCCAAAAACCTGGGTGCATGCTTTTGTTGTAGTCTGAGTGTATGTTCATACATGTGTATGTCCATGTTTGTATGTACATATGCATCTGTGTGTATATACATACATACACACACACTTGTTACTTGGTCATGATAGCTTCTTTAGAAGCTAAAAACCCAGTCAAAGAGAAAAAATATTTGTATATAAATGTATGAAGGGGTTCACACCCCTGACTAGTGCATTAAATTCAGGTATTTTTCAGTTAAAGGAGCTTGGCAGGTTTGTGAGATTAACTTTCCTGTTCTCATTGTGCAGCCCTTCTTGAGGTTTACACTGCTTTCTAAAAAAATCTCCACCAACACAAGGTTAATAAAGCTAAAGCTTAGGCACACTGTAGAAAAGTTATATTGGTAATGTTTAAGAAAAAAAATGGGAGCGCTCAAGTCAATGGGACAGTTTGCCATGTTAACAGCTCTGTGGATAACATAAGCCTTTGTTGTTGCTATCTTTTTTCTGGATATTTAGCTAATATGATTAAAATAATAAGACACAAAACAATTTGAAAGTAGAATAGTAATGCATTTAATCGGTCCTATATTATTTTTCACATATTTCTAAGACAGAGGAATGCCTGTTACAGATATTAAATATAAAAGATTAAGCAACTTGTACATACACACAAAATAAAACCTGGAGAAAAGTCTCCCAGTGATCCATAAACCTATACTGGAGCTATCTTGCTTTTGGGAACCTGCTGGCTAAACTCACACATGCTCTATAAATTTTGCCAGGAGAAAAACAAAACTGATATCGAGTAGAAATATATCAGCTTAAATTTTGATTCCATTGAAGTTGATCAATGTTTTACCATTAACTTCAGTTATGCAGGGGCTTTCACCTAGAAATGTTTAGATCTGATGGAGGTAGCATGTCATTAAGGCATTTAAAATAGAAGATGTAACCTGTTTTTGTAATTTCATAGTATAAAGGAAGCTAGCTTAGCTCTTAGGCTTTCATTAGAATTACTCCATAACTCTTTAATTTTGCAGTGTATCTTTCCACTAATATTGATTACAGTGTCAAGGCAGATTTTTCAAATGTTTCACCTTTTTATGTTCTTGTGAATGATATAAAATCTGAAAGAAATGTATATGAGATGTCAGAGTTTCAATGATAATACACTTAGAAAAAGAACATATGGAATGTATTTCTATTTTTATTCTCTATTCTGAAGCTTCCATATTCAGACCTAAGAACATACCAGAAGCATGGCATTTCCTGGATTGGTTAAACCTGTTATTTTCTCAGATGTGATTTAACACAGAATTTGGGAAGTGTTCTGAAGTACAGTGGAGATCAGATGAGGGATCGTATCAAAGATCTAGATAATAAATGAATGTTTATGACCCATGCACTTTCAAAAGGCCATGAATGCATGCTGAAGTGGGGTTTATTTCTAAATACAGGATTTAGGAGTAAATTTCTGCTCAAAGCTAGAGCACTGGCATAAGACACTTTGCACCAATTTCTTCTGTGAGTCAGTGGAACTGTGATGGTGGGACCTCTGTGTGAGTCTTAGTGTAGCATTTGGCATCCTAGAATGAGAGAGGTGGATCCACCGTGTTCAGTGATAGGAAGGTTATAACCTCAAAATTTAATGGGTAATAACATTTAGTTGAATAATAACTTCACTGGAAATTCAGATGTATCATAATTATCCCTCATTCTCTATAGAGCTTTTCCCATTGACATTTCTGTGTCCTTCACTGGATCTGATGTTGGGCAAAAAGTTCTCATTATGTTAATCTTTCCTAATTCAAACTGCTAACAGGCAGCATCAGTGCAGGTGAAACTTCATCTGCTATAAAGTAGGTGCTTTCTTAACATTCTGCCTGGCAGCCTGCGGGTCCACACAGAAATGCTAGCTTTTCCCTAGGTCTACAGGTTTTTTTATTTAAATAATTCCATGGCCAAAAATTTAATAGGAAATTATTCCAACATATTAAGGGAAAACCAATGCAAATAGCCAAGCCCAAAAAGAAGGCCACCTTCTTTGAAAGAACACTATTTACCTTTAAATTAAATGGCTCTATTTGAGGTTGCATTATGCATTTAGGGAAAGGTCTTCAGGATTTCTTGAGGCAGTTTGCTTCTCTTCTTGATAGCTGCAGCCTGCAAGTAAAGCTGCTTTTGACTTCTGTTTTATGTCTGCAAGTAGAGGTAAGGTTGTTTGCTGAAAAGTCTTCCTTTAGATGTTCAAAGAAGCTCCCTATCTTTTATATTTTCTTTTTAATAACAAGCAAATGACTTTTTCTTAGTCTTGCAGTTTGTAATTCAGTGGTAAATATGACAAAGGTTCTGTGCGTGCTGTGATCTCGAGGCCTCATAGCACGCCAGAGAATTACTGTTTTGACATCTAAATTATCATTTACTCTTTCCTGCCATTGCACGTCAGCGTAAATCTATTTTCTGCTGTTGTGAAAGGAAACTTTTGAAAATATGAAATTAATTTGAACAACTTCATCATAATGTTCTTAAGGGCTCAGTCTGACGCATTATATCCGAGAGATGCAGCGGGCCCTATTCATGTACAAACACAGGGGCTTCATATTATTAAGACACAAGATGCTAACATTTTTGCAATGAAACAAAACTGCAGCTAAATATTCCAGAGGGTGTTGTAGAATTTAGAGCTGGCTAGCTGGAAAGATGTGCCCTTAACTCTGACATACAGTCCACAGACAGGTGTCTGAAAAAGATGGTAATAAGTCACTGACAACTCAACTTACTTTTTAAATGATAATATGTACACTGCCATATTACTCTAAATTGCACTGCCTCTTTATTTTGAATTTACTTAAATGTAATAATGTAGATAATGATGGTGATTCCTTAACTGGAAAGCAAACAATTGAGAGTTCTGAGTCAAATTAAAATCTCAGCTGAGAATAAGAATATGTGGATAGCTTCAAAATGATAACATGTTTTCTGTTTAAGAAGAAATGTGCTGTTTTCATTATTTATAAAATAGGTATCGTATGCCTATGCAAGTAGCTTCATGGTCTGGTGTTGAATACAGCACCACACAGTAGGAACAGTTAAAACATGGAGTTATGAACGCTCCAAAAAGAATGATATTCTATGTAAGATGGACAGTCTGTAGAATGGTGAGTGCTGTAAGTAAAACCAGTCAACCAGGATAATGCTAGCACTCGTGGTAGAGGGAAAGTTCATCTTGTCTGAGAGGTATGAGTCATGTCATACACTTGTCGAGAATTTGGTAGCAAAGTAAATGTTCATGAACTAGACTGTGTGCTTCTTTGTTCTCTTTCTACTGGCTTCAAGTGCTTTCACTGTAATCTTGCTTTTAAGTTGTGCTGTTGGTGGAAAAGCAACTAGACTGTCTGACTCGCTGCAAGCAGAACAGCCTCGTATATATTTGTGGAAGCAGAGTCTGTTGTGCTCAAATGCTTTAAAAAGAAGAAGAAAAAAATCATCTTCCTCCTTTTTTTTCCCCCCCAAAGCTATTCAAGTTGTGTCCCAGCTATGCCAATCTGTCACTGCAGCTGTCAGCGTGATGCCTTTTCTTCAAAGCACAGAGATGGCGCGGCTGAAAGCGTTGCTTCTAGTCAAGGGCAGAAAAAAGGTCTGTGCAGGGAGCAGCAGTTACAAAGCTGACAGCCTGTACAGTACATTGTCAGCATAATATAATACTTAACGTATAGGTAAGGATTAGGGCAGAAAGGAAAGTGCACGAGGAATGGGGGAAACGGGATCACTCGATTCACTACGCTCCATGAATTTTCCTCTCCTGGTGATTGCTTCGGATTTATTTGTGAATATGTTTGCTAAGGCCTCTTCCCATCTTTGAAATCTGATTACAAAGTCGGGGAGCCTTCTGTATGCTACCTGACTTAAAAGAGGGCTGTCTCTTTCATGAACTAATTACTACTAATTTGAATTCATCCTGCAAGTTAGGCAATTAGGTATCTGAAATTTGAAAACTCCTTACGTATATATAGATTATTTAGTTCTTGCCAACCAACATCTCTCTTAAAAATGTGGCCAATTTCAGCCAGTTTTGCTAGAGTTGTTTTATAGCTGGGAAAATCTAGGTAAAGAGTAATTAAATATCCTGTTTAAGACTGCAGAGCAAGTCAAAGGGCAGAGCTAGGAATACAGTCATTACTTTTAGTCTTGCAGAAAGCCATTTCTTCTTCTCACCCAATCTCAAACTTGGTTTGTACATGTGTGGGTATATCGACCGTGACACATAAGAGGCAATCATGTCTCACAGTAGGCAGAGATTCTCAAGACCATCTAGATATTTTTTTTTGCCTGCGTTTGTTAATTTATGCACAATTGGAAGCGTTCTTGATGAGCTGATGAACTGCTATGATAGATCTGTCAGTGTTAACTCTAAGAAGTGTGCAGATTTCTGGGTATCTTTTTTGAGAAGGTGGTGAATCAGTGCATGTGACGCCATGAAAAGCCAAAATCAGAACTCACCAGGCTCGGTGACTATGAAGCAGGTATTCTTTATTGCAGCGCTGGGCAGCACAGGGGATTGCACCTCCTATTGTGCGCACCGAACGACTTAATTACACAGCTTACATGTAGGTTATACACACAGATTGATGAACTTTCTAAGAAATTATTAACACATTCATTACTTTTCCAGGAACTCATTATCATAGGTTTCCACCCTTTCCCATATGTGTACTACAGTCTTTAGGTGGTCTTCAGGGACTCTGGTGGTTGTTTACTTCATCCACTCACATTCATCACTGGTTTTTTTTGCCATGAACTACAGCCCTTATCTTCCTCTTCTAGTTTACCAGAGCTGCAGGACTGGTCTCGGGTACCCTTGCAGCCCTGAGTTTTCTTGTTCTCAGGAATAGCCCTGCTAGGAAGTTTACAGTGTGCTGGTACATGCATTCCATAATGCCATTGCTGCAAAATATGTTACAAATATCTACAAAAGTCTAGACAGTAAGTCTCCATTAGGTTCATTGCTGCATAATACGTTGTTGACACCCACAAGGCTCCAGACAGTAAGTCCCTATTACAGAATCACAGAATCACAGAATCACAGAATCACAAGGCTGGAAAAGACCTTTAAGATCATCAAGTCCAACCATTTGCATCCTAAAATAAACCATATCCCTAAGTACCTCATCTACCCTTTTTTTGAACACATCCAGGGAAGGTGACTCAACCCCCTCCCTGGGCAGCCTGTTCCAGGCCCTGACAACTCTTTCAGTAAAAAATTTTTTCCTAACATCCAATCTAAACCTGCCCTGGCACAGCTTCATGCCATTCCCCCTTGTCCTACCTCCTGTCACCTGGCTGAAGAGACCATCACCTATCTCTCTATAACCTCCCTTCAGATAGTTGTAGGTGGTGATATGGTCTCCCCTCAGCCTCCTCTTCTCTAGGCTAAACAGCCCCAGCTCCCTCAGCCGCTCCTCATAGGATTTGCCCTCCAGCCCCTTCCCCAGCCTGATTGCTCTTCTCTGGACTCGCTCCAGGACCTCCATGTCCTTCTTGTGGTGAGGAGCCCAGAACTGGACACAGTACTCCAGGTGTGGCCTCACCAATGCCGAGTACAGGGGCACAATTACTTCCCTAGACCTACTGGCCACACTGTGTTTGATACAAGCCAAGATTCATCCCTCTTTTCACATGTGACGTTTTAAAGTCAGAATAGATATAGACACATCATCCTGGAAGGTAAAATCCTTCTGACTCCCTGTTGCTACTGATCTTCTCTTGACCTATCCTATGAGTAACTTCACTGTGATTACAGGACTATTCTGATGTTATTGTGTACTCCGTGGCTAGCACTATATTTAGGGCTCCAGTGTTTGCAAACTGCCTTCTCAATTCTACATGATGAAAGCCTCCAACTTTTCTTTAAAGCATGAACTACAAACAGGACACAACTAATAAAATCATTTCTATTTCCTGCACTTAAATGCAATGTTGTAGCTCAGGATGTCAGCTTTCTTCAAATTAACATACATTAGAGAGACTGAGCACCCCCCACACACACACACATATATATTAAATCAGAAAACCCCAAATCACACAGACTCTCTGTCCCACACATGCACTCATACATACACCTGCACAGATAAGAAAAGGAGGAGGAGCAAAGGAAAATGCACAGATGATATTAGTTGTGAGTGAAGGGTTATAGGCACTACATCCATCTGAAACTATTGCTCTGTGAATTTTCTCGTGCTCATCTGTCTGATCAAGATGAATACCTCAGTAGCATAAAATCATCAGTTTCATAGTTGAAGTTCAGCTCTTCCAATCAGTAAAGAATGCAGCAAGCATTGTGTTAAAAGGAACCCTGAGAGATATTACTGCTTGAAAGCTGATTCTTTCCAGGCTCTGCAGGAAGACTAGGTGGGGAAGGATCACGCTATTCAGAGGAGCAGCTTAAATGCTCAGACTTTTGCTGTAGAAGAGGAGTGATGGGCCAAGTGAGAACCTGAGGGTCAGGATTAGGTAGGAAACTAACAAATGGGAACATCTTGGTGGGTGCCTCTGGGAAGCCTTGCCAAGTCTCATGAAGGACAGAGGGAGGTGATGATAATGAGGCAGATCAATTTACAAAGGGTAGATTGTGCCTTGCCAACCTGACAGCTTTCTGTGATGAGTTGACTAGCTCTGTGGATGAGGGGAAATCAGTAGGTGTCAGTTGCCTTGATTTTAGCAAGGCTTCCAGCATAAATTCTCAGTTTTGTAGCCAAAAGAGAGATGGTGAATGGAATGATGCACTAGAGGGTCGCAGGACACTAGCTAGAGCGCCAGACTCAAAGGATGAGTCAGTGGTCAGCAATTCAAAGTCCAGTAATGGATGGCATGTTACCTGTGGTGTTTCTACAGGTTTCTACCTCATGAAGTTTAGTGATGGTAGGCAGAAGTTCCTTCACCTGGACAGGCACGGTCTGGCCAGGCAGCTGCTTTGCAGAGTGGAGAACAAGCTGTACATGAGTCAGCCACATGCCCTTGCAATGGTGAGGACTAATAGCAAACCGGGCTGCACTAAAAGGAGCCTAGGCAGCAGTCTGAGGGACATCTACTCACCAACTGTGAGGCTGCATGAAGTACTGTGTCCAGTTCTGGGTCCCCAGTGTGCCAAAGTGTGTTGGGTGGAGCATAACCAAGATAGTGGCACACACAGCAGTGACTGGGTCTAGTGCACAGAACATACAAGGAAAGACAGAGATCACTTTGTTTAGCCTGAAGAAGAGGCTGTGGGAAGAATCTAATTGCTGTTTTCAGCCATCTAAGGGATGGTTAGCAAGGAGAAAAACCCAAACTCCTCTCAGAGGTCACAGAATCATAGAATCATAGAATGTGTTGGGTTGGAAGGGACCTTTAAAGGTCATCTAGTCCAACCCCCTTGCAGTGAGCAGGGACATCTTCACTAGATCAGGTCGTTCAGAGCCCCATCAAGCCTGACCTTGAATATCTCCAGGGATGGAGCCTCCACCACCTCTCTGGGCAACCTGTTCCAGTGATCTACCACCCTCATAGTGAAGAACTTTTTACTAATATCCAACCTAAATCTCCCCTTTTCTAGTTTAAAACCATTACCGTTTGTCCTATTGCTCCATGCCCTTAATGCACAGATGTACAGAAGTACAAGCGAGAGACACAAGTTGCATTAAAGGAAATTCTGATCAGATATACGAGAAAACATTTCTCAGTGAGAGCGGTTTAGCAGTGAAGCAGAGATCCAGTAAGTCCTTTCGAAAGCAACTGCAACTGATAGTATGAAGCATGTGAGGATCCTGCTTGTGCTCGAAGGAGAAAGTAACAGAGTAACTGAGTTTTCAAAAGAAACTCCAAGATTTCTAAATAATACTTTTTTATAGTGTTCCTAAAATTCCCAGTTTCTAAATGAGAAATCTCTTCAGCTTTACTTCAGGAAAATCAGATATGGGTACAAGACACAAGGCTTTGTTCCTCAGTGGGTTAGAAGTGATGGGAATGCTTTGGAAAATTACTCCTGAAAGTTTTTTGTAATAAATCCTGTTGTGTAAATCAGTAGAAAGATTCTTCCATTCTGAACATTGCAAACTTTGTTTATATTTGGTACTAGACCTTTTCACTGTTTGTAAAAATGAAAAATCAATGTCAGTCAATATTTGGTGGCAACAACAGAATACTGTAAAAAAGAGCCTTTTTCTTCCTGTAGCAAAGGTAGCAATCTTTAAGTATATTGAGCTGAGTACTCATGTAAGTAAAAACTATGATTCTTAAAAGGAAATGCTCTGTTTAACCTTCAGCGATAACACAGCTGTAAATCATTCTGTATGCCTAAAGCTAAAAATAATATAATCAAATGGCCTTCAGCTTTTATTTATCACTCTAGGGTGTCCAGTGTGATAGGCACAGTGGGCATAAATGGGCATGGGTGCATTATATCTTTACAGATACTGGAGATTTTAATATTAAACTGTGCCTTATTATAACAGATGCGTGCCATGAAAAGTATGTACACCAAATTGTAGGCATTTAACTTTCTGATTTTATTCACACATTACACAGTTGTATGGAAATAATGGCATTAATCATCAAGTACCTGTTGTATAGTAGCATATGATTTTTCTGAACACAGAATAATCTTACAATAACTGCACCAAAATTAGAACAAAACTGTGATATTCTCCAAGTATTTGAATTGCTGAGCTGATGTTAAATTTGTTATTTTGGTAATTTTACTTAGGTTTTGAAATCCTGCAGTGAGTATTTGACAACAGAAATATGATCAGTGTTTTCAATATTGCTGTAATCATGCCTACCAGGCACAAAGGGAGCCTGCAGTCTGTACAAGTTTAAAGCACAGGCAGGTGTTCATTGCCTAATATACAACAGAGATAAATAGAATTAATGTGCTACTATGCTAAGCATTAGTACGTTCAACAGCCCGTTACAGCACCTGAAGATCCTCTGCTGACCACGCAGACTGGTCAGGCAGAGAAGGGGTGCCCTCCATCACTTTTTGTACTGCACTTCCTACATGCTGATTCTTCTCCTCCTGAGTCCTTGAGATATTAACAGTCCCATTTCAGCAGCCCTGTCTCTGTCTGACATTTTACTTACAGAGCATCGCTCTACTCCACACTTTCACATAGCTCTATAGTTTTTTCCAGAATCTGAGCCAAGATTATGTAGCTGGGTCAAATCAGAGCTCGGCCTTGGGTCACCACCACTGAGCCCCAGGATGGGAAGTGGAAAATGTTAAGGCATTTCAGGTGGCTGGACACTAGCCTGGATATTGGTTTCCTCAATAAGTTAAAGATTGGATCCGGAAGGTTTGCAGATTCAGGAATCTGTTTAAATTGGGTCTATATTTCAAATTGAACATCAGCTGAGTGCATATAAGCCATGTGGAATATAAAGCTTTGACATAAATATATATATATGCATATACATTTACTATATACCAATTAGTATTATAAACATCAAATGTTGAGGTTTATTTTCTCTAAAGATCAGTTGATCATCTTGGTTTTGCTCAAATATAAGGTAAGGGAAGCTGAAACCCTCACCCCCAGGGTCCCTTAATTGTGAGCTGAATACATCATGTTTCCTCTACTTCTACTAAAAAATGAATGACTAGTTATTATATATTCAGGATGTGATCCAAAGCCTAATGAAATTGAAAAGAAAGACCACAATGAACAGTGATTTGGAAGCTGACAATCTACTTCCTTCATCCTTAATTGATTGAACAGTACCCAAAGTTATGTATTGTTGTATGATGTGAATTCAATGGGAAGATAGGCTTTCAGATTTTAATTGGGAATATAAGCATTTAGACTTTTAATTTAATGTATCATTATGGGCATTTCAGATTTTTGAATTTCTTTTCTCTTTTTTTTTCCCTTTGCAGGCAAGCCCTGCCCCTATAATTGTCAACACAGACACCTTGGACACAATCCCTTATGTAAGTATTAATTTTTTTATTTATAATATATAGAATTTATTAATTTTCCACAGAAATTCTATTCAGTATTGCAGAGAAGTTATAAATAAATCTTACAATTAATCATGTTTTTACAGTTAATTCTCTACTAGAAGAAGAAATCAGGAATGATAATTGCACTCAGGTGAATTACAGATATTATATACATGTAATTTTTCGTTTAGACTTCAACACATAAACTGTAACTTGCTCAAACTAGCCTTTTTTTGAAGAAAACTGTCATTTCATTGAGCCATTTCTCCTTACCAGTAATCTAAAGCACGAATATTTCCTTTCAGAGCAGCATGCACCCTCCTAGCTTATTAAAAAGATATCTTGATGCACACTGTAATATTAAAACAGTGCAAACAGCTATTCATTTGTCTGTCTATATTCCTTTTGTAGATGAAAGCTCTTCACAATAAATGACAGCACAAACTAGATGACTTCATGTTTTCTTATTAATGTGTATTCATTTCTGTGACTTCTAGAAAAACAATTTTCCCCAAAAATAAATGCCTGTTTTTATTAGAGTAAAAAAAGTCTGCTTTTCTGCAGCATTTGATCTCATTGTCATTTTAGACTGTAAAAGCAACAATACTTGAAGATAAAGAACATAAAGACAAGGTGAATATATAATAAAGAGAGTTCAGGCTCAAATGATTGGTGGCAAAAAAAGCAAGTAGCATGAAGCTAGCGAGCCAGGATCTAATCTTTCTCCCTGCATAATCTTAGTTATCTTTCTAAAGCTCCTAATTAATGTCTCTCATCTGTTGTGTTTTGTCCACATCTGTTTCTCATGATACTAGTGCATAAGCCTAATTATTTATCCACCTACACCAATCATAATCCTGGGTTCTGTCTTTTAGAAGACTATTGATGAGGAAGTTTAATAAGGGTTGTCGTGGCCAGCTTGTTTGCTTCTGACAATTCATAAAATTTAGAAATTATTGTGTGGGACACATGCAAAGATCACTGCCAAGAGCAATTTAGAAGAATGATGCTGTTGTAAAGCAGAAGAGAATTAAATCCCTTGTTGGGAATTTCAACCACAGGGAAGGATGGAAAAGTTAAATAAAATTACTCTGTTCATTTGCATTCAGCTTTCCTAAAAGGCTTCCTATCACTTTTAAGTCTCAGTTTTCCTTCAAAACATCAGAACCATCTGCTCTGGACTCGTTTTCAATAGGTCTGGCTTTTCTTCTGTTTTAATGAGACATTTTACACTTAGTGTTCTCTAGGTCTACCAAAAAGGACATTGTGAGTCCCAGTTCTCATTTCCAGCACTGGATCTCTGCCCAGGATACTTTGCAGCTACAGTGTTAGAATTCCTAAATACAGATGCAATTACACTAGTGACAAGATGTTCAATCAATATGATTTATTCCCATAACACAGTCTATCAATACTTACATACTTTTATACCATTTTTACAATACTGTTCCTTTCCTTTTAATAAAAAAGGACAAATGACCAAACACATTCAAGAGAAATATTGACAGTAGAACAAAAAGTGCCTGTGGGCTGTTTCTGTCTCCAACGCATGATGTGAACTAGATAAATAAACAGAAGGTGTTGCTTGTAAAAATAGACAAAACTGAATTAGTCACCTTGATCTTACCTGGTGCATGGGAAAACTTATGTCCCTTACATATGGGACACAGCAGAGCAACCAAAGAGGGACTTATTTAGACTGGTCAATAAGAAACGTCAAGGTGAGGCATATCTGCTGAGCCCAGGCCAGCATAATGCCTCACAGGGCATGGGGTCTTTGCTTTACAAATAAGTCTTTCTGATCAGGTTTTGTGTGCTTGAATATTCTCCAAAATGAGAGAGATTGAAAAATTACCTCTTCCTCCAACCTAATATTTGGGAGAGTGGGTGGGACACCTGCGCTTTTCTTCCTGCTCCCAGAACTAGTTCAGTTTAGTTTGGTTGGTTTGGTTGGTTTATGGTACTTCAGTTGGTTTATGGTACTTCCTCTGCTCTGAAGGTGCTGCAGCCTCTGGGCCAGATAGATGTTTGCCTCTGTGTGCATCCCCTCCTTTTCAAAACCAGGTTTACGGACAGTATGTGGTGGGTCAGCTCTGGCCAATGGCCAAACACTCTTCTTACTCCCCTGTCCTGTGGGCAGGGAGAAAATAGAAGAAAGGCAATTGTATATTGGGACTATGACAGTTTAATGGGAAAAGCACAAGCTGCATATGCAGGTAAAGCAAAATATGGAATTTACTGCTTACCATCTGCAGGCAGATGTTTATCCGTTTTTCTGGAAAACAAGGCTTCAACACATGTCGCAGTTACTTGGGAAGCCATATGCCATGAACATCAACCCTTTCTCCTCCTTTCCCTGAATTTTTACTGCTGAGCAAGACATCACATGGTATAGAATATCCCTTTGGTCATTTGGGCTCAGCTCCCAACCCTTTACCCATCCCCAGCCAACTTGCTGTTGGAGGAGGAAAGGCAAAATGGGAGAGGAAGCCTTAATGTTGTGCAAACTGTGCTCAGTAGAAACCAAACCGCTGGTGTGTTACCATCACCGCTTCAGCCACAAATCCAAGCATGGTGCCATGTGGGCTACTATGAAGAAAATGAGCTCTCCATCCCAGTCAGACCCAGTACAGCCTGCAATACCGTGGATGGTTAGTGGGCCTTTGTCTCTTGTTTAAATGTTTGTAAAGGCAGAGGAAAATCTTTCTAAAGTGGATGAGCTAAACACATGGTAATAATGATATAGCTTGGCAGATATGCCCTATTTTTAATTTTTTTTTTCCCAGACAGGTTAGTTCAGAGAGATAACAGAAAGCTAGATTGAATTATTATTATGAAACTTGAACAGGAGTCAAGCACCTGCCTTTTCAACACTGTCAGGACTTGACATACCTGGAGGAAGACTAAAAATGCCTAGGGATATCTCTGATTAATATTCAAATATATTTAGGGTTCTCTAGCAAGTTATTAAAGCCTCTGAAAGGTATCGTTCTTTTCTACTATGAAAACCCATCTAACAATATCAAGACAAACTATTTTATGCATCAGAGAAACCAATTTCAATTAAGGTATTTTCTGTCCAAAGCTGAAAGCAGCCATCATATGCGTGGACACAGAGCAGCCAATGCCCTCTGTCCTGGGCTCGGCTAGCATTGAGCTAATTTTCTTTCTAGCAGTGGGTGGAATGCCATGTTTGGGAGTTAGGATAGAGCAGTGCTGGTAACACACAGATGGTTTAGTTGTTGCCAAGCAGTCAGGGACTTTTCAGTTGTTCATATCACCCTGCTAACAAGAAGGTGGGGGTCACCCAGGGTGCTGGAAGGGGACACAGCCAGGACAGGTGACCCAAACTGGCCAAAGAGGGTATTCCATGCCGATTACATCATGCTCACCATAAAGGGGGGCTGCTGGGGAGAGGCGTGCACAGCTCCAGGATGTGTGGTTTGGGGACAGTCCGGCTTCAGGATGGCTCTGAGCTGTACAGCCTGAGCTGTCGGTTTAGTGAGAAACTGCATCGTGGATCACCAGTTTTGTGTATGTTGCTATAAAGTCTTGGTTTAATTTCTTCCTTCCTTTGCTGTCCCAGTAAACTGTCTGTATCCCAACCCACCGGGTTTGTGTCTTTCCTTCCCCACACACTTTTTTTTTCCCCATTGAGGGAAAGCGAATGAGCAGCTGTGTGGTGCTCAGCTGCCGGCTGGGGCTAAACCACGACACCCTCTCACAACTGTAGCATGTCTAAAACACCCAGAAGTGCTGATCTTCAGGGTGAGATTCAACTTAGATCCCTCCTATTAAGTCCCTGTTTTCAAGCCTCAAAGCATATTTGGTAGCCTGGTCTAATGGTGGGTGCCGCTGCTCACAGCAGGGGGGTTGGAGGTAGGTGATCTCTAAGGTCCTTTCCAACCCAGACCATTCGTTGATTCTTTGATTCCGTGATTGCTGGTTAATGGTATCCACTCATGTGTTTGAATTAAAAAAATGATATTTTGAAAAAATAAATCGAGAAATATATTTTTAAAATAATATTGTGATAAATCAAGATTTATTTTTGTCAAAATATTATTTTTCTTAAATAACTATAATTTTCATTTCATTTACTGTAACAAAGTTAAGTAGCCCATTATATGCCATGTAGAAATTATTATGAAATTTCAGACCCTGGAATAAGCATA
Organism: Porphyrio hochstetteri; assembly: GCA_020800305.1. Classification (NCBI taxonomy): domain Eukaryota; kingdom Metazoa; phylum Chordata; class Aves; order Gruiformes; family Rallidae; genus Porphyrio; species Porphyrio hochstetteri. Next base: position 214,925,795 of record CM036905.1, on the reverse strand, counting down.
AGCATGGCAAATTTTGGTGAATCTAGATGGTCTTACAATACTAGCCACAACTGATAGCCTAATAGATCCCTAAATAAGGTCAGGCTATTTTTAGCATTATATACCAGATGGAGACTTCTCATGATTTCATTTAGCTGTTGGCTCAGCAGCATGACAAACCTGTCTCATTGGTTTGTTTTATGCAATGTACCTTCAGTGCTTTTCCATATCAATAACAGCTCTGCTCATCCTTTCTGCCATCTTCCTCCAGAAATTCCTGAGTGCTTTCAGAGGGAGGGACCTCACAGCAATGATTAGCATTCAGAAAGTATTTTCAAATGTAATGTCTCCACTGGTCCACCGGTGAGACATTCCTTTTTTACAGTTGGTATACAACTGGTAAATGACGTGATTTGTCTCATTAACATTCTAATGATTTAAATTCGTGTAATTAAATCTTTTGGTACTGTTGACGTTCTTAAAACCTCTCAACTCAATAGTTTGGAAAAGAAATGATCTTGTGAGTGACTGTTTTTCGTCAGTATATGAAAAAAAAGGCCTTATTCTATTATACTGTATGCTATTCCTTATAATTTGGGCCTGCAGCAAATAAAGGAAGAAACAGTTAATTAGCTTTGTTTCTAGGTTCAGTGGCTTGAAAACTTTGGCTTGCCAGGCGTTGGGCGTGGGAATAAATTTGATAGGAAGCTTCGACGGTACAAAACGAATTATTCTGTGGCATTTTAAGCACAATTAAACGTTTGTGGGAGTTTGTTTGTTCTCTATTCTTTGGCTGTAAATTTTAGATCTTTTTGTATAATGAGAAGTATTAATTTAATAACATATGAATCATCTCAATTTCTCTGTAGCACAGAATAAGCTTTATGTATTTATTTTTTCCTTTCCAAAATGCTGTATAGTTGATAGTAGCTATAAGGCTGGCTTTTCCCAATCCCTTTCATAAATTGATGCAAACTTTCCTATATATTTTATGATGGAATTTCATTTTCCTTTCATCTTACCTAAAAATTAATATAAATTCAGTCTGGTACTGTGATTGTTCCCTTACCCCCCCGCCTTGTCTCAGTGATAAGGTCTAAAGACTATGTACTTTGTCCTCCTTTCAGTCCTAATTAATTCCTTGCATCTCTTCAGCCTCCCTTAGTTCTTCCAAACCATTATTATTGTTGCTGTTATTGTTCTCTAGTAAAGATGTCCCTGCCCATGGCAGGGGGGGGTTGGACTAGATGACCTTTAAAGGTCCCTTACAACTTAATGCATTCTGTGATTCTATGATTATTACCTTTATTATTATTGTTGTTGGTTTGTTACTGGTTTGCTTTGCTAATTGTGCCACCTATGCTGAGTTCCATGCAGACATATTTGAGTTGTTCCCTAAAGAAGTGATATGCAGACTTCTTAGGTTATGTTTTTGTGAGCTGTAATCAAATCTCTGCATTGCTTTGCCCATGCCTGAGCATAGCCATGCAGATGGCTCTGCGGCTGTTCTGGTGCATCCCTGCTTAGGGACATCAGGAGTTTAGACCCTTTCCAGAGCATGGCAGTTACTCTGTGATAGATCCTGTGCAGGGAAGTGCAGGGCCCATGATGATTCCAAAATGAGGAGGTTAGGAAAATTTCCACCTTTCCTCTCTGTCATCCCAGTTGGCCAGTGAATCCTGCAATTAGCACATTACAAGGTGGAACATAAAACTGAAAGGCTGCAAAGGAATGGGAGTTTGTCCTATTCTGACTGTTAAAAAATGGGGAAAATTTGCACATTTTTGAGAGAAGGTCAGTACTCTCAATGATTTTATTGGATAATGTGAATGTAAGCACAGCCTACATCTAAATAAGTAAATTGGCCTTATATATTTCTACAATAAAGCATAAGACAGGGCATTACATAATGAATATGAAATGTCATCTCTAACTGTGATGAGAAAATATATGAAGCGAACGGTAATACAAGAGTAATGAGAAATTATTGTCTAAAGGGTGTAGGATCTGAATTTTCACAGATCTGGGGAGATCTCGAGAGATCTTGGAGTTAGGAATTTGTAATAAGTGTTTTAAAATAGACAAAAATTGACATATAACTATATATTTTCCAATTGACCTCTCTGCAGAATAAATTTGCTGCCTCTTTCTTACTTTGATCATAGTCTTGAAAGTCAGATTGCACTATCTCAAATGATTCTTAGGTTTTCCAGACTGTCAAACTCCAGTTTTGCTTGCTCACTGCTTACAGTCACCTTTCTGTCTGTCAGTTAATGTAGATTACAATGGAAAAGCTAAATCTGGTAGAGCTCTGTGCTAGTTTTTAAAAGCTGCCTTTGCTTGGCCTCTCTGTTTTGGCCTTTGAATTGTGTCACAGGAATGTTGTTTGCCCTGGCAGTCACTGCTGTGTTCTGCATGTCATCCTTTCTGCAGTGGGATAAGAGATTTTTCTTTTATAAGAGCAATATTGAAAAGATTGATTTAAGTCCCATTTATAAAATATTTTGAGATCATTAGTGGAAAAAATGCTACATAACACAAGACTAATGAACTAGCTTGTAACAATTCCCCTTCAACATGCAAAAAGAGAAAAATCTTCATCCTGACATCTGATGACTTATGTGAATTTTACTATATTGGACAGCGTATATTGCTGCATTCCAAAACCCAAAGCAAAAATACAAAATGGACCTTATAAATCTTATTTAGTTTGCCTCTATTTCATATCCATTGTTTTTCTACCTAAGAACCAGTATATTTCAAACCTTTTCATTTAAAGTATAGATTCTGAGATTCTGTGTTTTAGAAAGGAACATCTTTACAAAAGGGTTCAAAGTGACTTGTTTTTTTCTGAGTTTCCCTTTTAAATTCTGGATGCAATATTGGAATACTTAAGCCTTATCAAAGCCAACTCTGATATTGGAGAGGGGAGGAATTTCTTTTGTTTTCATCAGGAATGAGTGCTACTTTGACTGTCTAAATGCTAGATATAATATTACATCAAAAATAGAAGAAAACTTTCCCTATGTCTATATGTAGGGCAGGTAGAAATATGAACATCCTTTCAATCCATCAAGTAAAAGCATCCCTTGGTCACATATCTAATTACTCCTTCACACTTTCATTCTGTAAAATTATAGTACTTTCCATTTTCAATTACCTGTGAATAAACCTGGCCTTTAGATTCAATCAAGAAGTTCTTTCTGTAGACATTTGATTGAAACATTACCATTAGTAGACTGGGAGAGAGGAGTTTACTGAACTGTAAAGAGAGCACATCATACACTTGTCTGTGTCCCCCTGGTTCAGGTGCACACACCATAGAACACATGTAATCCCTCATAAATTTTGGATTTGGACTACTTGGAGTGTGTGTGCTTTAGCATTTAGTGCAGATCATGGGTGTGCTTGAGAAGCAAATTCCCTGCACTGACCAGTCTTTAGCTCACACACTGGAGTGTATGAAGCAGACTTTCTGACAAAAAACTCAACAACAGGCTTCTGGATACCCTTTACCCACTATAAGGCAGTCATTACTTTGGGTAATGCTGAAATAAACCCCCTTAAAAGGCACCATGCTTTGCTTTTGCAAAGTCTGTTCCTGTTGGGCCATTCTTCTAATCCTTGTAGCCTGTGCAATTTTTAGCACTGTGAGAAAAAACATAGAATACTTTGGGCTGGAAGGGACCTCAAAGATCACCTAGTTCCAACCCCCTGTCATTGGCATGGACACCCTTACTAAACCAGGGTGCCCAAAACCCCATTCAGCCTGGCCTTAAACAACTGCCAGGGATGGGGCTTCCACAGCCTCTCTGGGCACCCTGTGCCAGGGCCTCACCACCCTCGTAGTAAAGAATTTCTTCCTAATATATAACCTATCCCTGCCCTCTTTCAGCTTGAAGCCATGTCCCCTTGTCCTATCACTGCACCCCCTTGTGAACAGTCTCTCTCCCACTCTCCTGTAGGACCCCTGTAAGCATTGGCAGGCCACAATTAGGTCTCCTTGGAGCCTTCTCTTCTCCAGGCTGAACAAGCCCAACTCTTGCCAGCTTGTCTTCTTAGGAGAGGTGCTCCAGCCCCATGATCATCTTCATGGCCCTCCTCTGGACTCACTCCAACAGGTCCATATCTTTCCTGTACTGGGGAACCCAGAGCTGGACACAGCACTGCAGGTGGGATCTCACCAGAGCAGAGCAGAGGGGCAGAATCCCCTCCCTCGGCCTGCTCTTCATGCAGCCCAGGACACGTTTGGCTTTCTGAGCTGCTAGCGCATGCTCCCAGCTCATGTTGAGCTTGTCATCAATCAGCACCCTCAAGTTCTTCTCCTCAGGGCTGCAATCATTGTGGGGGTATGGGGATGTGTACGTGCCTCTCCTCTATGTCCATCTATATTTAATTTTTAATTAATCCAAGATAATTGGTCCATGAGGTTGGTATGTGCTGCAGAATGGAGTGTGTCTGTTAGGCTTGTTGGAGATTTGAGTCACAGAATCACAGAATCGAGTCAGCCTAGAGTTGCATGGCTGGAACTGACCTAAATTAAATGTAGTTTAAATTTGGTTTTGTCTTGCTCTCCCTGGCATTGAATCAGATTTTACTTTGTTGTCTTCTTTGATATATTACACGACAGACCTATGGTTAACATTACTGGAGTTTGTAGCAGTAAGCTAAAATCTGTGAGTTTGCAAGGAGCCGCTAGTTAACAAAACCTCATGAAAATCTGCTTGAATACAACAATCCATGGTCTTAAACCATCAAACGCATTGTCTTCCATAAATGCATCTGTTCATTTTCATTTTATTCTTTTGCATAAAAGACTTAATTGGGATATGTATTTAAGAAGTAGATAGAGCTCTTAAAGTACACAAGACCATTTTTCCACAGCAATAGCTTTATTCTGAATTACTTTGTTATGAAGTTGCAGTTCTGACCTGAATTGGAAAACATAAAGAATGTAAGTGAATAATTACTTACCTATAGATTTAATTTCTCTGTGTTTTGAGACAATAGCACTTGTAGGTAGATTTTGCTGGATTAGAAAGGTACAGAACTTAACTGAAACCTGGTTTCAAAAGTGAAAGAAGAGTTAGCACAGACACCATTACCTTAATAGTTTTAATTATGCAAAGGGAAGAAAAAGCTTCCCTGTTGCATAAGACTTCTTTTTGGAGGACTTCAGACAGTAGAGAAGCAAAATTTAGAGTGCTTTTGTCAGAGACAGACATATTCGTTTAAGCCTAGATAACCTACAGAGGTAAAGAGAAAGTAACTGCTCAGTATTGAAGAGAAAACTAAATTTGGTGAAAAGTGGTAAAGAAAAATATTGGTTTCATGTCATTGGAAATGGAAGGGCTAAATTGCTTTGACACTTCAGGTCTTTGAAATGAGCTACATATGAAATTTATTTTATGAGAACCCTTCTTTATAATTTCAAGGATATTTATTTTTTATGTCTAAAATTGATTGATGATTTGCTCTTAAAGTTCAGCCAAGGCAAGGTTGTTGTTATCCTGGCAATATATATTGCAATGTTAGCAATAATATCGGATAGAAAATATTTCCTTCCCTTAGAATCCTTTATGTATTGCTCTTAAAGTTATCCACTGTTCTTTTTATGTGAGGGGCTTTGCATATGTTAACTTTTTAAAACTTGTGTGTTCTTACTGTTTTGACACGCCAATATGGAAAAAAATCTGTAAAACTACACACCTTCAGCCCTGTTTAGGGAAATATTCTGCAGCAAAGTCCCTAACATTGCAACGGTGTGAGTATTAACTGTTTTGGAACATGAGTAATTTTTAATCCACATTTTACATAATAAAAACCCATGCTACTTTTCATTCAGTGATCTGGTGAATCAGTCTCAATGGTAAATGACATTTTTAATCAGTGTTTAGATGACCTAACTTTCCACATATAGTAGCAAACCCAAATGTACTGCAGATAATGCCTGTTTTCCCTATCTTAAAAATCACAGCTCTCCTAATTTTCTATAGAAGATTGACTTAGTTTGAGGGTAATAAAAAGTAAAGATCCCTCCATGAGATAAATTTCCACTTTGTGGAGATTACTAATAAAAATAAATGACAACTGAAGTGCATTTTATTTTATCTTACATTAACAGTCAACCAGTTGTTGAATGGTTTGTCCGTGTAAAGTGTTCTGCATGAAGAAGGCAATAATTTAAAATTTTGGATTTTTTTAGTTATAAATTATTTGTGCTGAATATGTGATGGTTCATGTTAGCTAGGCAGAAAACTTCACTTTATTGGATTTTGGCAAGCATGATTGTTTCATTCTTTACACAGCTTAATTGGGCACTACTGTGGTCATAACAAAATTAATCTTTTATAATGTCCAAATTCAGGACTAAGACTTTGCAAAGGTGATGGAAGGGGGAGCATAGCACACTGGTTTATCTTGAAATTACTGAGATACAATAATTTTTCAAATATACAAGTTTGTTTAATCACTCTAACTTCACCATCATCTTTCTCTTTAGTAGAAGCAGCTTCCTGTTACATTAATAGTGCTCTTTTTTATTCCCTAAATTTTAAGTCTCCAACTGTCCATATGACCTCTTGTTATTCCCCTAGAGGAGGACCAACATAATTTGCAGCTGGTGCTTTCAATACGGTTTCATTTCTTTTTAGAGACATTTTATATTACTTTGAGGTTTGTTTGCAAAATAAGTCAGAGAAGTGCTCCTCTTTCATTCTCTAGGCATTTGATTTTCATGTACAAGGACACAAATATATTCTAGTTTATGGAACATCTTTTTTGTGTATCTTGACATTGTTGAAAGGTGGCCATCTTTCTTTCAAAGTGAGGACCTATCTCCAGAAGCCCTTCTCATGACTTACAGAGGCTGAGCTCATGAATAAGACAGGTTGGTCTTTAGTCAGGACTGTGCAACCCTGTTTGAATTACATGTCTTGATGAACTGTATCTCTATAAGCAGGCCTACTGGAGGAAAATTTACAGCAATGGCTGTAAATTGGAGCACAGGAAGTTCCGCACCAACATGCGGAAGAACTTTTACACAGTGAGGGTGACAGAGCACTGGGACAGGCTGCCCAGGGAGGTGGTGGAGTCTCCTTCTCTGGAGATATCCAAGACTCGTCTGGACGCCTATCTGTGCAATATGTGCTAGGGAGCCTGCTTTGGCAGGGGGGTTGGACCCGATGATCTCTCAAGGACCCTTCCAACCCCTACGATCCTGTGATTCTGTGATTCTGTGAAAAGAAATTACACGACTTTCTACCAGTTCTTGAATTCCACATCTTTTTGATTTTTGGCTGTACCTAAAACCTAGTTAATTTATATTTTGTAGGCATTCCCTTTGCTTTACTAAAGTTAAAACATAAACATTGTATATAGCTTGCCATCAAATACGCTTTGAGCACAGTTTCTTATTTCCAGGTTCCTTTCTAGCCATTGCTTGTCCCCTGCCAATTCTCAGTGAAGAATGACTCTAAAAGGTTATGAGAATAGCTTTCCCTGGCACATTTTTAAACTTCCTGCTTCAGTGACAATAGGAGGTACATGGCAATGAACACAAGTCCACAAACTTAAATGATTTCTTTCTCAGTTTAGCCTAGCATTGTTATGTAGTCTGTGACAGCAAAGAATACTATATTTACAATACATGTGCATTAATTTCTAGGAGATGGTAGGGGGTGGTTGAATTTGGTAGCCTGGAAGAGGTGAGGCTGCTGCAACTCTATGCCTCAACATCCAACCATTAGCAAAGGCTGAGCCTGTGTTCCCAGCAAGCACATACACAAACAGGACACGTGTACAAATATGTGCATGGCTGAACGGAACAACAGAGGTCAAATCAGCACTCACACAAGCAAAAGCAACACCAATGGCTTCACATGTCCCCTGCCCCCACATGTATATATGTATACATATGCACAGTGTGAGAACTGCCAGAGGCTGGATCTAGACACATGGTCAGCTCAGTAGAGCTTGCCCCATTCTTCCTGTCCCATATGCTAGCGCCTGAGTGTGCAAGCCCTTGAGGCTCAAACCCCTGGTCAGCTGCTGGTACAGACCTCTTTGCATACACCAACACACACAATACGCCAACGCACGCATACTAACACACCCACACAGTGCAGATCCATCTAGTAACAGCTTAGACACACGGTCAACCCAGTAGCTGGCCCGGCATCCTTGCTCTTCCCTCTGCACAGTAACACGCACACAAATGGGTATCTCAATCAGCCCCATATCCTAGTCTCTTGGGCAGTTGTCATGGACCCCTTGTCTCACCAGTTGTCAACTCCTCCAGTTGTCTCACTCACAGCTACACACGCACCCCTGGCTTCTGATGGCTTCACCTACTCCCCAGCTAGCCCAGCTTGATGTTTGCTTGCAATCACCTACTGCCATACGCACTGTCATTCACTCCAGCTGCTGGTACCACAGACCCCCAGTCACATAACACACACGCTCACTCACAAAACAGAGCTCATCTTGCCAAGAAAATAGGTAGAAATGGGGTTTAACAGAAGACATGACAGATGATGCTCAGCACGTGCAGTGCACAGAAAAGGAAGTGCACTCACCAGTCTTGTATACATGTGGCTGGACCTTTTAATCCCCTTACACCTTTGTTTTCCCATCCTGCTTCTGCTCCAAACCGCCTTTACCCCTCCTCTTTCCACACCTTTAGTCCCTCCCCTAAAAATCTCCTGTCTCTTTACAGTGCCAAGACACTCATTCCATGCATCCCACAGTATGTCCCACCCCCACAAGCCATAATGTCCTCCCCAGTCTATAAAGTGCTCTCCAGCTGACCCACGGTGCTGGGTGTCACCCTTAGCCCATGGGCCTGAGGCTTGAGTTTCTGACAGGGTGATGGGGGTACTCATGCATGTGTGCTCACCTCTGATGGTCTGATGGCTCCTGGGAGCAACCAGACACAGGGTTATTTGGGGTCCCTTACATGCCACTAACTCTGGCTTCCTTTCTGGGGTTGCAGATGTGCTTTTATCACATACTCTAACACAACAAATTCCAAATATGGGATGACAAAAAATTAATCCTGAAAAGCAACATGTCTATGAAGCAGACATGTTAGAGCATGGACAGCATAGTAAAGCCCAGAAATGCCTGTTTAGCAGCCTTGTGGATATTAAAGAATTTGGTGTCCAGGAGATATACTATACACAAATCTACTATATTGTTCACCGACCACTAACGTTATTACAAATCAGGGACATAAGAACTAGATCATTATCCAAATCTCTGCTGCCAGAGAGTTTACAGTTTAGAAGAGGAGGTCATAGGTTTTATTATGCCATGGAACAGTGAGGTTTAACAAGGCCAAGTGCAGAGTCCTGCACATGGGACATAACAACCCTGTGCAGCGATACAGGCTTGGGGGAGACTGGCTGGAGAGCTGTCAGGCAGAGAAGGACCTGGGGGTGTTGGTTGACTGCAGACTGAATATGAGTCAGCAGTGTGCTCAGGTGGCCAGGAAGGCCAATGGCATCCTGGTTTGTATCAAAAATAGCGTGGCCAGTGGGTCTAGGGAGGTGATTGTGCCCCTGTACTCAGCATTGGTGAGGCCACACCTTGAGTGCTGTGTCCAGTTCTGGGCTCCTCACCATAAGAAGGACATTGAGGTCCTTGAGCATGTCCAGAGAAGGGCAACCAGGCTGGAGAAGGGGCTGGAGGGCAAATCCTATGAGGAGCGGCTGAGGGAGCTGGGGGTGTTTAGCCTTGAGAAGAGGAGGCTGAGGGGAGACCTTATCAATGCCTACAACTACCTGAAGGGAGGTTGTAGAGAGGTGGAAGATGGTCTCTTCAGCCAGGTGCAGGAGATAGGACAAGGGGAAATGGCACAAAGCTGAGCCAGGGCAGGGTCAGATTAGATGTTAGGAAACAATTTTTCACTGAAAGAGTTGTCGGGATTTGGAACAGGCTGCCCAGGGAGGGGGTTGAGTCACCGCCCCTGGATGTGTTTAAAAGATGGGTAGATGGGGTACTTAGGGATATGGTTTAGGACAGGATCTTAAAGGTCTTTTCCAACTTAGTCATTCTGTGATACTGTGATTCTGTGAAACCTATGGAGAACATATAAATGATACTTCGTATAATTGGTAAACTATGCTCTAATTTGGAAAAGATGATGCAATACATGACATTTTAAAGTAGCATTGGATGACATTGTCAGAGTATTTCTGTGTTGCATTTGTGCATGTAGTGTGTTAAAATATTCTTAGAATATTTTTTCTGCCATAGTTGGGTTTTTTCCCCAACACTGCTTCCTTAATCTGAGGCAGTTTATTGTACAGTGCAAGCTTGTTGTGCTTGTTTTACAGAGAATTATGTGTCAGCATTTTTCCCAAGCTTCCTTTAGGCTTTTTCCTTAGTGCTTGTGTAAAGCATCTCTGCTGTTGCATGCAGTAGTTTAAATAGATAAACTTAAAAGCATATATATATATATATTTTTTTAAGAATATTGAGGCAATACATAGACATTATTTCAAAAGTAACATTCAGGTTCACCTTTTAAGATTTCATCTTTGCATTGGAAATTAAACTGCAGGTGGATGAAAGTGATTTTTCCATCTCTCCTTAGATTTAAGTTGAAGAATTTTTAAGCCGAAGTTTTTCCTAACAAGAAAGCTGAGAAGCATTTGGAACAATTTGCTGAATTTTGGCTGGGTTTAGATTGTGACCGGTGCTGATCAGTTGTGCTGCATTAGCTGCTTCCCAGGGTGTGCACTGTTAATCCCTGTGAACAACAGCTACATCAATTTTCTTTCCATGAGCTTGTGAGGAGGAGTAGAAAACCACTTTGATTCTGTCTCAGCCATTCGGATTGTCTTTTATTTTTTCCTTCTCTGCAGTGAAATTAATTGGGCATGAGGGAGCTCTTCTGCTATGCTTTTACTTGTGGAGTGCAGAGGACTGTGGCTCCCTGCCCATGCATACACTAAAGAGTCTTCCAAGCTTTTAAGAGAAATAGTGAACCTTTCTACAGCTATAAAAATACTTGTAAAGCAAGTGATTCACGAGCAAAAATCTTGTCCTGTGGAATACGTGAATATCTGTTTATAAATGTACATATACTTTATTTATGTGAATATTCCTTATTACTCTTTTTTTTTATGATTTGTGCAAGTATTTTCTTTACCTTTGCAGGTCTGCTTCATCCCAGGGTTGTAAATACATCCACAGATGAATAAATGTAACATCAGTTACACTGGTACAACCCCAGTGACGCCAGTGGGATTGCACCAGTGTTACTGAGAGTATGGTTTAACCTTCAGTACTTGTGCCAAAGTTAATACGCAGGAAGAAGAGAACCTGAGATAATTCATTGACTGTGGTTCTTTCATAGGCAGAGGGATGAGAGAGCGAGGGAGGGAGTATTAACTCGCAAAGGTAAACAAAGGTACTGGGAGACAATTTTAGACCAAAAAGATGAGTTGGAGTACACTGTAATTTAACAAATTGCAAGAGATTATGTTAGTTGCTTATTTATTTATGGAGGAAAGGGGCATACCCATTATGTATATTATATATATTTCATTATATGAGTGCTACATAAACACGTCATGGATAGCAAAGAATGCAGTAAGTTATTGCTGATCTTTGCTTGCCTAAAATTTTGCCAGTTAGTATGCTGTTGAATTCTTCCTAAAAACGAGAAGAAATGTTAAGTGTTTAAATGAAACACATTTGACCCACAGTTTATATATTAATTTCTGCCTTTTAAACACTCCAACTACAGTTATCATTCTTTTAATGAAATTATGCAAATTACAGTATTAAACATTATTAAAATAACCTTGTACATCCCGAGTTACAAATATTTCATAAGCTTTGTTGATTAAATAAGGTCAAGGAAGCAACAGCAATTTTCCATTTTTCTGTATCTTGTGTGTGGAATGAAGTATTACAAAGGAAAATAATTTCCAGAAATGTATGAACTGTTCAGACTGCTGAAACGATTGATGGATTTTCTTCTAAAACTGAAATGGACCAGAGATATAGGAACCTGAAAAACTGAGAGTTTATGATAACTCATAAGTTAGGGTGTCAGCAATGGCAGAAGCACAGAAGAAAATGAAAGGCAGAACTTCTGAAGCCAAATAGTAAATGACCCGAGTTGCACAAGAAATAATGTAATATTGTGGAAAAAATGACTGTATGCAGTTCTCTGGAATGCAGTACTTCAAATTCCTGCACTGAAATATAGTATATATTTAAGATACAGAAATATAAAGGGGTTTAGGAATTTTTTTTTTTTAAAGTCCATCTAGTCAGTGGACAGACACAGATTCCTTAAATGGCAATTCCATCCGAAGACTAAGGCACATGGCATAAATCACCCCCTCTTGATTCCTCTCTCCAATGCCTGTAAAAGAAGCCTGAACAACTGCTTAACTTAGATTTCTACCTGTTAGATAGCTAATATATTGGCGTATGAATTTCTGTTAGGAGAATGTTGTCATTACAACCACTGAAATTTGAATTCTTCTCTTGTTGATGCTAATTCTTTTTGTTGATAACAATTTTATACAACTTGGATGTGCTAGCTTAAACAGAATTCCCACATGGATGTCATTTTGTTTCCATTTACTGGGAACTTCATTTGAAATCATGATCTTGGCTTTGATCAGCTCCGTGGATTATGTTTATGGACCTGGGAGTTTTGTGATGGGTCTGCATTAAATATATTGAGTGCTTACACTTACAAACATGTGGGTTCTTTTCTTCTGTGGTATATATGGCCAACATCAGAATACAAAGAAAACAAAGAGAAGACAAAGGAGGATTTGATGGCTCACGTTGTAAAGAACAGAGTGTTTCCACATAACATGTAAACTGCATAATATAAAAAGAAAACCTAGGAGGAAGGTAACAAGCTGTGTGTTTTTCAGACTGCAGAAAGTGTCAGATCTTTGGAGGGATAAAATAAAAAAGCTTAAAAAAGTAGAAATTGTTGCTGAATAGGGGAAAGGATTTTGAGGAGTGAGAGCAGCAAGTAGGGGAAACCAGAAGACAATCCCTTATTTGGAGAAGATTTTGAAACTACAGTTAAGCAGGAAAAGCATGTTAGTGAAAGGAATCAATATACGTGGAGTATATGAGTGATTTCATAGGAGTTATGGGAGATTATGTTAAAAGTTCAGTTGGAAAAGATGAGGAGGTGGAAAGATAATCATGAACAATCCTTTGGATGAAGTGGGATTAGGTAAAGTATGTTTAATTTGGTATGTATGTGCATGCATCAGTGTGAGAGAGAAAAATAAAAGAAGACGTTGATTGTAGATCAACCAGAGAGGAGTGATAATGGCTACTTGCTAAATGAGTATTTTCTCCAAGAGAATGAGAACAAGAAAACCCAGGGTAATGGTGAGGGAGGAAGAAAGAGGGGAAAGGATAAGTGTGGTGAAGGCGGCAGTGGACTAAAAGGTAAGACCTGGAGAAAGATACAGGAAACATCTAAGAAAAAAAGAATGAGCAAGAAAAGCAGCCTTTGAGCAGGGTACAAGTTGGTCATAACTGGGCTGAAGGTGTTGACCAAGAGCTGGATTTGACTCCTTAGAGCTCTACTAATCCTGTGTGAGGGTGGCATCTTCCCTAAAGGATGTACAAGGATTGGTGGTCGATTACCCTGTGGGCATCTGTGGAAGGATCCACACAAATCAGTTGCACATATACTGTAAGAGCTATTCCTGATAAAGTATAAATTTCTTGTAAAACCATATGGTTTTCAACTCTTCATTCTTCACACCAGAACAGTTGCATTATGACAAGAAAGTTTTAGGTTATGGTAAATTTTCATTCAAAGAGCTTAACATATTGCCCTTGTTTCCTAAAGGAAATATAGGTGAGAAGAAGGAAGTGGGCTCAGTTATGCACTGTGATTAAAAAAAGATGTGGGATGTATTTTATAAAAAGCCCATAAAATGCACTCAGATAGAGAAGAGTAGCTTTCTGTCATCCTCCTTAGGAAAATTTGAAAACACAAAATTATCATATTCAGAAGCAGAGAACACAGGAGACTATTTTCAGTCTGTTTACAGGCAGTGAGAAAGGAAACTTTTAATGCTTTTGGAAAATAATATCAAAAAGGATATCAGCAGGTTTCCCTGGACAATTAATGAATAAATGAATCTGGAGATGGCAAAGGGCTAAATAAGGATTGCTCTTTAGTCTTGCTGATAAAACAGAAATCATGAAGGGCTATTTCAATCTCATACTCGTTAAATTACCCAGATGACCTTCATGTTTCCAAAATGTAAAATGGATTGTCTTAATTATGCAGCAAATCAGAAATCTTTAAAGGAGAAATAGATGCTAGGGTTACTTGTACAACAAGAATTTGGCAGTCTTGTATTCTGGTGAGGTTTGGGTGGTTAGGCAACTGGTGAAAACATACATCCAAAAGAATAAAATATGCATGTTGAGTGAAAAATCAGTGGCAGAGTACTTATCTTCCTATGCATATGATAATGAAAGTAGAAGCAGTGTCTTCTTTCTTGAAAACAGCTGAAAAACAATATCCAATTAAATACAATTAAAATAGGGCTTGTTTGTAATGAAAGTCTACAGATGTTGTAAATTTTAGGCAAAACAATCTCTTCTTGAAAATACGACTAAGCATAACAAACAGCTTTAATGACAGAATAGAAAGAATAGGTGGTTTCAAACTATTGCAGTTGTATAAATTGTAAGTGGTTTGATGTGGCTGTTCCCACTATCGTAATGCAGTTCTTATCATTAGAATTCAGATGGTGACAGCTTTATCTTACTTAGTGGGTGGATGCATTTGTAGATGTGTTAAAAGGATAGCAAAAAGAATTATGCAATGCTTACTTGTTTGAGTGTAAACAGGTCTATCAAATCAAATAATTGCACAAGTATAAGAAAAGTATCAAATTATTATGAGAAAAACATCTATAAAAGTCTTAACAATGTGACAGTGTATGTCATTTGTAAAAAAGGAACAGAATATTTTACTCAAGGATTTGGGGAATCTACATAACTTGTAGAACTGAATTTCATTAAGTGACGACTACTTCAGCTGCTTTTGCCATCCATAAACTGCACTAAAGGAAAGAAATTTCCTAGAAAGTTATTTTGATGTTCTGTACACTGGGCTTTCTTTCAGGTTTTTCACTAAATAGTATATAAAAACCCCTTCTTTTTACCCAGTCCTTATTTTCCATTCTCCAGAAAGGAAGTATGGTCTGAAGTATGCTCTTAGAAAGATAAGTGGTCTGTTATGACCTCTGGTTGTGATTAGAGCCTCCAGGAGATTTCTCCAGGATGCTAGAATCTAGATACATGACTATACATTACATGTCTTTCTTAAAGACATTTGCTTCTCAAATGTTTGGGCGAGTCCACCAGTATAATAAGCACAGCTGCAAATGAAAGGCAATAGTTACCTCACCTTTGCAAGTTGCTGCTTTAAATATTGAGACTTAATTGAATAACAGTCACTGATTCTACATGGGCTTTAAGTCAGTCACACTCTAGAACATGAGCATATTTAAGGTCAGGAGACTGGAAAGCCTTCTTCACAGAATCACAGAATCACAAGGTTGGAAAAGACCTTTAAGATCATCAAGTCCAACCGTTCCCATCCTATGCTAAACCGTATCTACGCTGGTGATGCTGTTGCTGAACAACAGGGCAACAAAGGCCCTCAAAGTTATCTACAGGTTTCATACAGATCTGTTCCTCATGAAGCACTTGCATATTTTGTCCTGGTATCAGTCATTTTTGTTCTGCTGGAAATAAAGCATTTTCCTGAAGGAAGCACATATTGATTCCAGACTCTGTGCCTTGAAGAAAGGAATGTGGATGTTTGTGTCCTCCCATGGATCTCATCTTATGCACCTCTTAACCACTTCTGCCAGAATCCTCAGGACCTGTTACTATCACAGGTGTTGCTGAGCATTCTGTCTCCAAAGACAGGGGACATCAGTGTCCTGAATCACAGAGGGAAGACAACACTGATGTATTTTGGCTTTGAGCTTTTAGAGAATAAAGAGAGACTGGATTGTTCCAGTGGACATCCTAACCAGCTGGGCTTGTGGGAGCAGGTGCTGGATACCATGCTGTGCATGTGCTGCCAGTTACAGGTGCAGACAAGCCCAATAAAGCAGTCAGAAAAGCTGCTTCACCAGAGATCTGGCCTTTTGCTGGTGTATAATTACGCAAGACATACAGCATCCCTTAAGTAGAACTTTGTTACCAGTCTAGAGGTAGGAGTAATGCGGAGAAAACAGAATTAAGGCAAGTGCTCACCAAACTTTACAGATCGTTTTTAGACTCTGTTTGTACTCAGTGAAAGGAAACCTCAGGGGCACAATTCATCTAACCTGAGATGTCTATGTAGGATGAAATAAATTAAGACATAGAAGTGTCTGTTTCTTTTCACTGAGTATAAAGAGAGCTAGATTACTACCTCACATTTCAGCATTATAAATATAAAAACTGAGTTGAGATTAAAGATATCTGTTGTCAACCTTGAGTGCCTGAATGACGTGAAATAATATTCCTGAATTGAAATGGAAATGCAGAGGAGGAAAAGAGAAAACCATGTAAAGAAACTTGGACTTTTTCAAAGCTATTTAAAGCCATAAGTAAATTTCGCTGTGTGTTTTTGCTACAATCTGATATAAAATCAGAACTCTGAAAACTCATGTAAAGAAAGACATAGGAACAGGTTTCCATTGCTTACAGGAAATGGAAGCTGCAGGTTCAGACACCTCGTTTAGGTGCTTTGTCAGGCCAGAGACTGTCAAGTTAAAATGGACAAAAACAGAGGGTATGTCTGTATGCTGCTAAATGAGAGGACCAACGGGCCAGTTCCAGTGCTGGAGCCATGATTCTCCTCCTGCCTAACTGTTGGCTCACTCCTTGGCTATTTGTTTCTAGCAGGCTCCAGACAGAAACAGCCTTAAGCACTGAGACTTGGCTGAAAATTTACTCTAATTTAGCAGTGTAGGCGCAGCCAGAGAGTCTAAATCTGAAAAAAAATGTGCTAGCAATGACTGGTACTGCATACATCATCATTCCACCAGCCTCAGGTAGGTACAGTATCTTCCTAGATCCTTTACAAAATAACTGCCTTGGTCTTCTGAGCAGACAGCAAGAAAAACAGGGCAGTGAACTGCATATGTAGATATATATATATGCTTAAATAACAAAAGAAGTTGGATCAAGATCAGCTTTTTAATCCATATTATCCCTGCTGCTATGGAACCTGATAATGGATCTCTGCTGCAATTAATGGTGATTTGAACTGGAGACCTTTCTGGAATTGTGACTGTGGATGATAAAAGGAACCCCTCCGATGATCATAATCAAGATATTGTTTGTGTGCAAATACGAATTGAATATTCAGCGTGTGTTCTCCCCTTTCATCTTTATACAGAGGTTGCTCACTTCTCATGTCCTTCTTTTTCCCATTTTGCTGCACTAACGAGTTTTTAATGCAGAGGAAAAATGATTATAAGCAGTGAAGCAAAGACAGCTTTATAGAGCAAGACTGAAGAATTGAAGACATAGATCAGAGCTATCTACCAACCTAAGATAAAAGAGAAGTTCATGAAAACAGAGGCATATAGATAGCTTTGATTTCATTACCATTAGACAAGAAAGGATGAAAAATGAAATAGCTATAAAGCTGTTCATACCTAGTAAGATGCCTATATTAATAAAAGAGTCTATGCAGAAAGCACTGAAGTGATAACATACAACAGGAAAATAATCCTATAGTAAAATCTTTGTTCATATCTGGTTTTAGTATAGCATGTGATTACCAGATTGTAATAACATAAAACCCACAAATATTATGTATATACTAAATATTTTATTCATTGGAGCTGTGTTTTTATTTCGTTGTTAATAAAGGGTTATTTGTTTGGGTGTTTCTCCCTCTCCCTCTTTCCTTTTGAACACAGATTCTGGGGTTTATATTTCTATTACTATTTCATGGTTTATCAGACATCAAAATGCAGACAAATTAAATTGTTGGTGGCTTTTATAGGAAGCTTTTGTTTGGTAGATACATGTACATAGTTACAATGTTCACAAGAGAAGTACCTAATTACATTTGAAAGGTGCTTGACTAGATAAAGAACAATTTGTGTGCAGTATTTTCTGATTGCAGTTAGAAAGCCAACATAAAAAATTAGTTACAAGGAGTGTAATAAATGTTCTTGTTCTGAGAAAGAACAAATTTGTTCCTCCAAGATTAGGTCGATCCTAATGCTTCACTTCAGTTTTGCTCTTACAAAGTAATATTTTTTTTTCATTAAGTATAAATTAGGTAAAATACCAAAGCAAAATTATTTTCCAGGAAATTTCATCACAAAAACTAAACCAGTGTGATTCATAGGCAATATCTTTAATTTCTGATTAATCAATATTTTCTGGCCAAACCAAAAAATTGCTGACTCGCTGTAGCTAAGGGACACTTTGAAATTCTTCTGAGATTGTAATAATAGAAGTATTTTCATTACAATGTAGTTTGCTTAAAATATAGCAGCTTTTATGGCTTTCTCAGATGTGGTACTCTACCCATGTAAGAAATGAGGAAACTAGGAAAGGAATGTTAAGTGAGATGCCTAGAGGGACAGAAAAAAATCCATGTCAGACTGGAACAAGGTTTCAGAATACTGCTTAAATCAGTGTCATGTCTTCAGCTGATAGATTTCTTGTCCAGTGCAATCCATTTTGGTGCTCTACATTTTGTAGCTTAATTTATTTTGACACTGAAACTCGGCGTAAGAATTGCATTAGCGTTCTGCGCCTTTTTGCCATTCAGCTGTCTGTTGCAAAGGTCCTCTGTCATGTTCTTGCCCTAGGTTAATATAGTAAACAAGATGTATTTGAGTATATGTATCAGTGAGTGATTTTTACATAAGTACTATGAATTTCCTCTCTGGTTTTGTATTGCAAAGTAAATTGGAGCTCATAAGGCAATGGATAATTAATCTTTCTTCCATTTGTGAGAATAATTTTTAGAAACAGGTCTTCTGTGTTTTTTTTACATGAAACTATGACCTGGAAACTATTAAAACATTTGCACAAAATCCACGAACACCATATATTAACTGTCAGTCATATTATGTGACTTAATTATCCATTATTCAAGTATTTTACATACTGAACTTTTACTGTTTTCATGTTTGCAGGCTTGATTACATGCCATTCGAGACAGAGTAGGCTGTAATTTAAGTAACCTAACCTATTTGTTGAAAAGTGTGTTTCAGTAAACTGGTCAGACTGGAATATCTGTACAGTATCCCTACAATACAAACATCCATGAGGATTTACAGATTTTTTTCCTATTTTTTTCACTTTAGGTCAATGGAACAGAAATTGAATATGAATTTGAAGAAATTACTTTGGAGAGGGTAAGTTTAAGTTATTTATCTCATAGGAAAAAATATAATCTGTAATAAAAAGAATGTAACTACTTTTTATGAAATTAAAAGTTGTTAAGAATATATTTGTTTATATTTTGAATAAAGATGTCTACTGTTTATTCTAAACTATGAAAGTGTAAATGATACAACAGAATAAGTCTTTCATGTTTTTGAAGAAGCTTTGGGTGTAGCTCCTTGAAGATCAAGATCCAGAATGCTTTTCTTCCCCATAACTATGCCAGTGCTCAACTAGGTGTTTTATTACTGGGAAGAGCCCAGGTGACCTGGTACCTCCCTTTTAGCTTGTAAACTGAAATTGTGGCATCTTCCCTTTTTTAATCTCTTTGATTCCCTTGCATGAGCACATAATAGAAGACATAGTCTTCTACTATAAAACAAAAATGACAAAAGGTTTTTTAATCTTCAAATGGCTATATAAAAGCTACAGACCATATCTATGTATAAGGGATATGTTTATGCACGTCTGAATTATATGACCTATAATCAGGTCTGGCAGTGAAGGCTTTGTTGATAGTGTGGTTGAAAGGAGCACACACAGAAAAAGAGATTTAACAATTGTGCTGCATCATATCTTCCTGGATTTGATGGTTCTCCCTTGCCTTTTGGTTACATAACTGTTTTTCTTTAGACATTGGATTTTCTTTGCCACAGTGTTGAGACCAGGTGGGCTGCATATTGTGTGAGAAAGGAAGTCTAAGCTTTGTCATGCTTACAAAGATTTCTAATGTCGTTGCTGAATTTCTTCAATGTTCTACCAACATCCTGGTAATATGGAGCTTTGTCACCTTGAAGCAAACACAGTTAGGATTCTTTCTCTGTAAGATGCTTGAATGCAAGGCCGGATTTACCAAGACATGACTGATGCCATATGAACAAATGCCTGTAAGGTAGCAAACTACCATTAAATTAGATACTTAGATTACACAATTCATTGCACTTTTTTTTTTCTGCATGTTATATTTTTAATTGTCCAGGGTAATGAATTCCATAACCACTCAACTTAAAGGGATACAAGTTTATGTTCTCATTGATTTGCTCTCTCAGGCAAACTATGAAAGAGCAATATATTTTTTTATCATAGCCATCCTCATAAGAGATAACATATAAGGTTATAAGCACATTTTATCTACTGTCTCTCAGCTTATTTGCGCATCACTAGTTATTCATTGGACTAGAGTTTCCAAAGGTCACTGAACAGAACACATGCCTCCTGGGTGATATTTTGAAAACCACTTTATTTTTAACAGAAGTGTAAGTTATCAGTGTACATGCTGCAGAACAAATGTGATTTGCATCTCCTGTACCTGTCTGATGGAGATAATTAGTTATTCATAATATAATATGGCATAATATCAGGTAAAGACTGGACAATAGAAAAAAAGCCACAGATTTTAATGAAGGATATTTCAGTTGTTTCCTGGATGCTGCTGAATCTGTGGTTTCTGGTTATTACTGCATGAAATGTTCTGTCACATGTATCAGTGTTTTGTCTAAAAGGCAGGGTACTGTGTCTGCTGGTTTTTGTGTGAGATATCAAACACAAGTGATTGCCTTTAAATAGCTGTCATTTATGTTAGACTAAAAGCATTTTCAGAAGAAAGACATTCTCCATGTTGATTACCCATTTTCTTCCACAAAACTGCTTTTAGAAATTAGATGGAAAATCATCTCTCTGTATTTAATGGCAAAGCTGCAAAATGTATTAAGGTTTCTGCTGTTGAGAGATAAAAATGTAGTTTGCCCATATCAAACAGTTGGTAATAAACTTTCCATTTTAGCCCAGTTATCCGAGTTACAGTTGTGCATCCCCAAAACAATCAGATATTTTCTTCATGACATTTATCCACATTTTGAAATCACCAATACAATTTAAAGGATTTTACAATGTAAAAGATAAAATGGTTGAAAGTGTGATAGGGCTTTTGTATTCTCTCCTGATTTGTTTTTCCTAGTATAACAAAAGGTAAGATGGTAAAAGATTGAATACTTCAGTGCATCTCTCAGTCTATAGACTTGTTAGGGACACAATTATTGTATGAGGTCACCTTCTTCCATAGTTGACGTAAATTTATGGGATGTATTCCTGAAGAGAGGTACTGGCACCAGGATGAAGAGACGGCTCCATCGCTTGGTGTAACATAGGACCACTGTGTGCTCATTAGCAGAACACATCCCATGTGGAGCTGGGGAGCAGAATCAGCAGGGTCTCAAAAATGTCAAAATGAAACCCTGCTTAGGGACTGAGGCTTGGACAGTTCAGAGCTTACTGAACGCCACTGAGCTGCCTGAGCCCCAGCTGGTCTACCAAGAAATGACTGCAAGGAGACAGTGGGCCTGCGTAAAAAGCTTTTTTATTTTTGCTCTTGGACATCATGTTGTTCAGTTGTTTCTATTTAAAATGCTGGGTCCTAGTTTGCAGTTTAATAAGGCATGGGGCTTGGAGCTTAAAAGACTTCAGTCACAGCTCACAAAGAGAAGTAATTTGAGGTTTATCCACCTTAAAGATATGAACAGTACTGTACCAGGAGTTAAGGAAGTTCTAAGTACACCTTTGCCAGCCCCCTTCTTAATGGCAGGTTCTTAGGCTCCTGTGCTACTTCAGTTGTGCAAACCACTTATCAGGTACCATCACCAATTCCTGAGCCCAAGAGGATCACTCTTAAGTAAATGATCATCAATTAGAGCTCTCATAAGAGTGTACTTGAGTAAAACTATTACACAGTTAAGAGAAATCAAATTAATTCTCTTCTTAAAGAAAAACAAACCACAAAACAGTTTTAATTCCTTCAACTGCTTCAGAGGATGTGTGGGTTCATCTTCTAATTTACAGGCATAAAACAGATCCATGTGGATTAAGACTTCATAAAGTGACAGAATGATAGAATGATGGAATCAAAGACTGGTTTAGATTGGAAGGAACCTTAAAGTCCATCTAGTTGCACCTTCCCGGCCATGGGCAGGGACACCCTTCACTAGCTCGGGTTGCCCAAAGCCCCATCCAACCTGATCTTGAACACCGCCAGAAAACCAGGGGCAACCACAGCTTCTATGGGCAACCTCTGCCAGGGCCTCACCACCTTCACAGTAAAGAATTTCTTCTTTATATCTAATCTAAATCTCCCCTCTTTTAGTTTAAAGCCCTTGCTCCTTGTCCTGTCTCTACACTCCCTGATAAACAGTCCCTCTCCATCTTTCCTGTAGCCCCTTCAGGTACTAGAAGGCTGCTCTAAGGTCTCCCCAGAGCCTTCTCTTCTCCAGGGTGAACAAGCCCAACTCTCTCAGCCTGTCTCCATAGGATAAGTTATCCAGGCCTCTGATCATCTTTGTGGCCTCCTCTGGACTCAATCCCACAGCTCCACATTCTTCTTGTCCTGGGGACCCCAGAGCTGGACGCAGCACTGCAGATGGGGTCTCACCAGAGCAGAAGGGCAGATTCCCTTATCTTGACCTGATGGTTACTCTGCATTTCATAGAATCATAGAATGGTATGAGTTGGAAGGGACCCCAAGGATCACAGAGCTCCAACCCCCCTGCCACAGGCAGGGCCACCAACCTCAGGCCTGGATCTACACTAGGTTGTCCAGGGCCCCATCCAACCTGGCCTTGAACACCTCCAGGGACGGGGCATCCACTACCTCTCTGGGCAGCCTGTTCCAGCACCTCACCACTCTCTCTGTAAAAAACTTCCCCCTAATATCTAATCTAAACCTTCCTTCCTTTAGTTTTAATCCATTCCCCCTTGTCCTGTCATTGTCTATCCTTTTAAGAAGTTGAATCCCCTCCTGCTTATAAGCTCCCTTCAGGTACTGGAAGGCTGCAATGAGGTCCCCCCGCAGCCTTCTCTTCTCCAGACTGAACAAGCCCAGTTCCCTCAGCCTCTCTTTGTAGGGCAGGTGTTCCAGCCCTCTAATCATCTTTGTGGCCCTCCTCTGAACCCTCTCCAACAGTTCCACATCCTTCTTGTATTGGGGGCCCCAGATCTGGACACAGGACTCCAGATGGGGCCTCAGGAGGGCACAGTAGAGGGGGACAATCACCTCCCTGTCCCTGCTGGCCACCCCTCTTCTAATGGAGCCCAGAATACCATTAGCCTTGCGAGCTGCAAGAGCACACTGCTGGCTCATGTTAAGTTTCTCATCCACCAGAATCCCCAAGTCCTTCTCAGCAGGGCTACTCTCAAGAAGCTCTTCTCCCAGTCTGTATCTATGTCTGGGATTCTTCCGGCCCAAGTGCAACACTTTACACTTGGCAGTGTTGAACCTCATTAGGTTCACCCGGGCCCATCTCTCCAGCCTGTCAAGATCCCTCTGGATGGCTTCCTTTCCTTCTAGGGTGTCGATCACACCACTCAGCTTGGTGTCATCCGCAAACTTGCTGAGGGTGCACTCAATTCCATCATTGATGTCATTGATAAAGATGTTAAAGAGAACCGGATGCATCCAAGGATGCATCAAGGATGCATTTGATGCATCCAAGGAGAGAGTTGGCTTTCTGGGCTGCAAGCGTGCATTTCCGGCTTATGTTGAGCTTTTCTTCAACCAATACTCCTTCTCCTTCTCCTCAGGGCTGCTCTCAATCCATTCAGCACCCAGCCTGTAGTTGTGCTCAGGCCTTATTGATCTTCATGCAGTTTGTATAGGCCCACCTCACCAGCCTGTGAAGGTCCCTCTGGATGACATCCCTTTCCTCCAGCATGTGAACTGCACTACACAGCTTGTTGTAAACAGTGCCAGTCCCAGTACCAACTCCAGAGGTCACCACTCATCACTAGTCTCTACCTGGGCATTGGGTTGTTGCCTGCAAACTTTGAGTGCAATCATTCAGCCAATTCCTTATTCACTGAGTGGTCTACCCATCAAATCCACGTCTTGAATATAGAGATAAGGTTATCATATGGGACAGTGTCAAATGCTTTGCACAAATCCAGGTAGATGATGTCTGTCTCTCTTCCCTTATCCACCAATGCTGCTAACCACCACACAATGCCACCAAATTTGCTAGGCTTGATTTGGCCGTAGTGAAGCCATATCCTTCTCCATATCCTGGGTCACAAGGTCTTCCCATTACATTCCAGAAGGGACCACATTTTCCCTTGCCTTCCTTTTATCACTGATGTACCTATACAAGTCTTGTTGTCCTTGATGTCCCTGGCCAGATTTAGCAAGGCTTTAGCATTCCTAAGCTGATCAGTGTTCGAACAGTTTCTCTGTATTCCTCCCAGGCTACCTGCCTTTGCTTCCACCCTCCATAGGCTTCCTTTTTGTGTTTGAATTTCCTCAGGAACAACTTGTTCATCCATTCATGACTCAGTGACTTGTAATAAACAGGTTCAGATTAGATGTTAGATGTTAGGAAAAAATTTTTCACTGAAAGAGTTGTCAGGTCCTGGAACAGGCTGCCCAGGGAGGGGGTTGAGTCACCATCCCTGGATGTGTTTAACAGACGGGTAGATGAGGTACTTAGGGATATGGTTTAGCATAGGACAGGAACAGTTGGACTTGATGATCTTAAAGGTCTTTTCCAACCTTGTGATTCTGTCATAAACTACAATGCCCAAATGCACACTTACACAAATTCCTTAAAATAAGTCATTACCTTACTCTAGCTCGAATAGTAAAGATACCATAAAAAGGAAAGTCTACATAAAATGACTTATGTTAGTGCAGGAATGTTAGTCTTCCATCACTGCAGGACACGAAAAATGTAGCCAATGCTATCAAGAGACCAATTTGCACTCACAGATCAGTGGTCAGTGTAAGACATAACTGAATACGCCATGTGACAAAGCCTAGCCTAACTTCTCTAAGCCAGAGGAATGTTTTAATTGATTGACTCCTTGGTACAGCGCTGTGCATGGAGACACAAGCTGAAGAGAGAGTTTTAATAGAAGTTGATGGAATATCACCTAATATCAATAGTTACCTTGAAAAAGACTAAGGACAGCCAGTGGGTCACTTAATGACTCATGTTGGATTCATGCCAAGTTCAACATCTGCATTCAGATCTCAGTGCTTTTTTTCTCATCTAACCTTTCCTATTGTTTGGATCTCAGAGAAAAAGAGAGCAGTTGTGATTAGTAAAATTGTTTTCATAGAATCTTTTGAACCTTCAGCAATTTTTTTCATTCTTGACATGATTTAACCCCTGATGGCAGCTAAGCACCATGCAGCCACTAGCTAGCTCCCCCCCACGTCAGGATAGGGGAGAGAATCAGAAGACTGAATGTAAGAAAACTCATGGGTTGAGATAAGAACCGATTAATAAGTAAAGCAAAAGCTATGCACACAAGCAAAGCAAGACAAGGAATTCATTCCCCACTTCCATAGGCAGTATAATAGAATCTGAGAACTTTAGGAGTTGGAAGAGACCTCAAAAGGTCATCTGGTCCAACCCCCCTGCCAGAGCAGGATCACCCAGACTAAATCACACAGGAATGCATCCAGGTGGGTTTGAATGTCTCAGAGAAGGAGACTCCACAACCTCTCTGGGCAGTCTGTCCCAGGGCTCAATCACACCTGGCAGTCACACCTGTCAGGCAGGTGTTCAGCCATCTCCAGGAAAGCAGGTGACTTGGGAAGACAAACACCATCAGTCTGAGCATCCCCTTCTTCCTTCCTCTTCCCCCAGCTTTATATGCTGAGCATGATGTCATATGGTATGGAATATCACTTTGGTCAGTGGGGGTCAACTCTCTCTGCTGTGTCCCCAACTCCTGGTGCACCCCCAGCCTACTCACTGTTGGGGTGGAATGAGGAGCAGAAAAGGCCTTGTCTCTGTGTGAACCCTGTTCAGCAGTCATTATCACATCCTTGTGTTATCACCACTGTTTTCAGCACAAATCCAAAACACAACTTCATACTAGCTACTAGGAAGACAATCAACTCTGTCCCAGCCAAAACCAGCACAGTTCTGTATCTGTATAAAAGTAAAGTTATGTTACTTTTTGTGGAATAGACTGTTTTCAAAATTAAATTCTATTCACGCTGGAAATAAAGACATCTAGTTCCCAGTGCATTTGCATCATGAGATTGACTGACCTTGGTACCTGAACAGGTCAAGCTCTGATTGAAAATTTTGCAAAAGTTGAGACATGCATGAAGTGTCTCTATTTCTTTTTCTTTTATACTCCTGTGAGTTCCCTAGTCTATAATAACAATTTATGCTACAATGCAGAATGTCCCTGTTTTTAATGAACCACATTGTTTTACAGCAGTTTTAAGAACTTACTGGTTTGTTTCCTCCTCACTGTTTCAGATTTGATTGCAATTGGCTGTTGGGCTTGCTGAGATTGAGGGAGAGTTGGGTGCAGATACTCACATAGCATGATTATCTCCTAGAAAAATCTGGTTAAAGATATTCCAAGAGAGTAAATGCTCAATAATGATTTAACATTTGGGAGTATGCTGTAATAATAACCCTGATAAATTTTATCCTCTATCCACCACATGCTCTGTTCAGTGGAGAGACTGAAAACCTCCTCTCTTCCTTTTGCTTTGACTTGATATTTCAGTGACATCAATGTGGTTGCATTTTTCTAGTTCAAAATTATTGCTTCTTAAAAGGTTGGATTTCCACCAAATTCATGGGTCTATTCAAATCTCAACTAGAAAGGCTGAAACCATAATCATAGTGAACATAAAGGATATCATTTAAAAATCCTGAGGAAACAATGGAAAAAGCAATCCTCATATATTTTGGTAGAGTGAGGAGTTTATTCCAGGCCCAGATTTATCTGACAATGCAGTGCCAGAAAAGTCCTCCTTTATGTAGTTCAGAAATAACAGAGTGGAAGGAGTGGTCAAGAAATGTCCACTAGGAAAAGGTATTTTTTGAAGTCTAAAAGCTTATGCCTAGACACACACCTTTTGAGAGCCTAGAGTGCACAAATCAATATCCAACCATCAACAGCCCCAGTGGAGTATGTCTGGGATCTTCCAATACAAGACAGTAAATCTTTTAAAGTGAGTATCCCTCAGGTACCAGCTGAGCTCCTGCAACTGCAGTGTTGCTCTCTGAGTGTTTACTTCTGCAGAACCACAGATTTTTTTCTTCACTGTTGAAAGCTTTCAGACTCCTTGTCCTTATTACATTTCTTCTCTGCTAGGCTCTGCTGGCTTCCTAAGTGAGAATAAGTGGTAGTTATTCTTGCAATCTCCGACTGAAATAAATTAGGATTCAAAGGCAGAACCCTTCTTATTGACTAGTTTTTATTAAATGTATAGCAGAATAGTGACCCGTGGGTGTTTATTGCAATAAAGCTCACTCATGGGAATTTTTTCCTGGAAGGGGCCAAGAAGTATCCATGTATGGAGATGTGTTATCAGTAAACAGAATATGTGAATACCATCTCTTTTATTGCTCTGCAGACAATTTGAAAGACCAGTCCCTTGGGTATCCATATAGACTCTTTGCAGTGTATTTCTCCACGTGTAACACCAAGTTCTGTAAAATGAAAAAAAGTAAATTAAGAAAGATCCTTGAAAATACAGGTGTAGTACACGAGTCACTGGCAATTCATAGAATCACAGAAAGCCTGGGTTGGAATGGACCTTAAGGATCATCTCATTCCAACCACCCAACCCATGTCTTATTTTAGAGCTAACAAAAGATTATGCTACTGATAGGCTGCCATGGCAGTGCTGCTGTTTCCCTTTGGAGAGGTTTGTAAGCACTGGAAAGGGCACACTCTCTGGCCTCTGGATGCAATGGCTTAAGTAGAAGGTCTGTGTTCTCCGTTCATCTCTTGTTCATTACCAGATTTTGCTCTGACCTTAGGTTGTGCAGGAGCTGAAGGAGCTTGATGTGGAGTCCTGCTAGTGTGACACTGAAATACCAGGCCAATATTTTCCAAAGCAACAGCAGGATTTGGTTGCTTTAGTTCAGTGACCTAAATTAAGATTCCTTGGAACAACCTGATTTTTTTCATAACGTTACTCACCAAAGCACCTGACTTTCTGTCACCTCAGAGCAGCCCTAATTTGGCACCCAAAATATAACTAATAACTGGAAATCTTTGTTCTTATTCTGTCAGAGAGTCATTATGCTGAAGCTATTCCTGGTTGTAGAGCAGTGCATTTCTTGTGGGGGCCCATTCCACCTGTGCTTGGCAGAGGTACAAAACGTGCCTGTCTGGAGTACACGTGGAAAGGCAGAATAGATGGGAGAGGGATGGTTGTATCTCTTGAGGGGCAGATGCTCCTGCCCAGTGGTGTATGCTGCTCTACTTAGCTCTTGTGAGACCCCACCTGGAGTACTGTGTCCAGGTCTGGAGTCTACAACATAAGAAGGACATGGACAGGCTGAGAGAGTTGGGCTTGTTCAGCCTGGAGAAGAGAAGGCTCTGGGGAGATCTTATAGCCACCTTCCAGTACCTGAAGGGGCCTACAAGAAAGCTGTGGAGGGACTTTTTAGAAGGGCAGGTAGTGATAGGACGAGGGGGAATGGTTTTAAATTGGAAGGAGGTACACTTAGATTGGATATTAGGAAGAAATTCTTTACTATGAGGGTGGTGAGACACTGGAACAGGTTGCCCACAGAAGGGGTGGCTGCTCCCTCCCTGGAGGTGTTCAAGGCCAGGTTGGATGGGGTTGGATGGTCTAGTGAGGGTGTCCCTGCCCACAGAAGGGCATTGGAACTTGTTGATCTCTAAGGTCCCTTCCAACCCAAACCATTCTATGATTCTGTGATTCCCCACATTCAGTATGGAAACTCAACAAACCCACATAACTCTCTTACTGAAGACTATTGGCTAGAGAAGCAAAGGAACAGCTGTTGATATTATATCCCTCTTAGACATGTGACAGAGTATTTATTGTTATTATTGTTAACAATGCATCTCTACAAGTTGGGAGTGCAGTGAGGTAGAACTGCTGATCTGCCCACCGATTTCCTGCAAGAAGTGATAGCACTAGGATGACCGATCTGTTTAATGTTGTCCTCTTCAGATAGGGATGATCTGGTCTCCTTCAGAATATGTACTTTCAGAAGATTTTGAGTTGTCCAGAGGAAAATGCTAAAAAACATGGCCTTCCACTGAGCCTCTCTTTATAAGGAAGACTTGCCCTGTATTTCGTCATCGCTATCTCTGTGCAGAGGGTGCATCATTTCCCAGCTCGAGAGCGGCAGCAGTTCTCATCTCAGTAGTCAAAACAGAAAAGCTGAAAAGCCATGAAAGGGGAGATGAGGGAGGGGAAAAGGTTCTAGGTGATTAGGGAAAATATTTTAACTGCTACAGTTTATCGCTTCACTTGTGATTGGGAAAAGCTGAAATAATACTATAAATGTAGCTCCGTCTGGGTGCCTATCAAAGAAATCCATACTTTCATGTTGTTAGTTTAGAATCTTGTTTTTAAATCCAAGTGTCTGAAAACCACTGCATGGATGCTAGCTCAGTTAAATCAGACCACTGTATTTCTTTAAATTTATCAATGTGAGGCCATTTAAACTCCTCCGGGGTTATTCTCTCAGTGAAGGATTTCCCTTTCCATGCATGTGTGCTTGCTTTATATTTCAGATAGAAAAAAACCACAGAGTTCAGCTTTTCACTTGGTGATTCAAGCTTTGCAAGGCAAAGAATATATTTATTGCTATGAATTATGCTTTAATTCATTTCTATATTTATTTTTGAAGGTTTATATATTCACAAGTTTTAGTAATTCATATAGTGGTTTCTGAGTATTACTCTAGATGACGGGTACTCAAGTCGTCTCAATGTCTAGGGAAAATTGTGAGAGTTCTGTTGTGTGAGAAATTTGAAATAACAGAAGATTTTGTTATGAAAGCTCACTGTGATATTTTAGCATTTTTGAAATAATGTGAGGCTTTGAAGAATGCTAATGCAGAAGAAGAAAACTGGAGATTTTTGTTTATATATATTTTTTAATTTAATAAGATTCACTCAACATGACACTCTGAACCATTTTTTTTTTTCCCAAAGGAGTAAAAGAAATGTCATTCTCTGATATATTGAATCACAAGACTGAAGTTACTTAAGCTCTCTGCATTGAAAACTCACAGGGAATTTGTTTGGAGAAAGCACGTCAGTAGAAAACACAGGTACTAGAAAGAAGGCATTAGCACAATACAAGAAAGTATTCTGAAAGTGATTGAAACAAATTAAAAATTGACTGCAGGAAAAAACTGCCCCAGTAGTGTTAATGATGTATATTCCATATTGAACATGAAGAGAAGGTGAGAAGTTCGGCAGCGTTTATTTAAGAGTTCAAAACCTACCGATGTGAGCACAGGAGAAAGATTTCTTTGTGTTCCTCTCTAAATGAAAGTTATCTCTGTAACTCTGCCAAGATCACCGAGACCTTGAGTTACCTATTATGTGAAAAGTTATTCCATGCAAGTCATCGCTGCCTAGAGGCAGCGTTCTGCTGCTGTTTCTTTTAGGTTATTATTATATTGACATTTTATTTTTCTGGTAATATCACTCATTTCCTGCCTTTCCCTCATCTCCTAATTCACCCACTCTCACCAGATAGTTTGCAGCAAGTAATTCTGCTGCTTTTTTGCATTATTTATGACTTTGCAGGAAAATTGCTTTACCTTAGATGTATCTCGTTAGGATGTGGCCTTTCAGCTTGTTTAGCTGTCAAAGTCCAAGCTTTATCTCACTCCGATTGGAGTTTGGAAGGTGAAGATCTAACCCAGGCTCGTGTCACAGCTGCCTTGGTAGTGATGGAGAGGGGAAAGCATCACGGGGTGGGGACGTCTTGTCCCATCCCAGGGTAACAGTGTAATAAGGGCAGAGTGAAACTCTCTCTGCAGGTGCAGATGTCTAGCTGAGCCTTCTACGGAGTTATGCTTGTAAAATAGGGACGTTTCTGAAAGGAATACTTGGGTGTGCAGGAGATAAGGTTGGTCTGATGAAAAAAGTCTTTGCCCAGTGTAACAGGGCAGCCTTTTGGAGCTGCATCCCAGTCCTCCAGGCTGACACAGGAGAGAAGAGCTTTTCCCTCCAGCTCCGCATTTCTGCTGTTACCAGACAATAATTTCCCTGTAAATAATTTTGCAGGAATAAATCCTTTATGGATTTCATAGTCTAGCACATATTTAGGGGGGTTCTGAGTGCTCAGATAGCATCCCAGTTTTCAGGAAGTGCAAGCAAATGGGTATTCTGCTCCACTCCAGTCTGGCTTTTCCAAACAGGCATAAGAAGTCTAGCACCAGAAACCAATCTAAGTGTATCACCCAAGCAAACCTGAGGTGTCCCCCTGCTGCAAAGCTTCAAACCAATTAGCACTAGTCACTAATGAGCAAAGCTGCAAGGGTGACTCCCAAATAAATGCATTGGTTTTGAATAAAAGCTTTTGGAGGGTATGAATACACTGAAAAGGAGTAAAACTTCTGTCTGAGATGCTGACTTTTCCAAGAAAGTATGTAGGAATCTTCTTGCAGAAAGATTGGGTGAGCAGAGCAGAAAAAATAGTAAAGCAGTGGTTTGACTCAGTTTTCACTTAGTTTTCCAATTGACATTGGCAAATAATATGTAGATTTCAAATGATATGTACATTTAAATAAATGAGAACGACGAATCTCAATTTACTGGTAGAAAAATGAATCATTCTGGGGATGATAGTAATCATCTTGCAGCAAAGACGGTCATTTTCAAGGCAGGACTTTTTAAAAGGCATCTTTGATGTACTGGATTTGTGTCTTCAGAAAAAGTAATGTTTTGCATTGCAGAAAACAGCCTTTCATTTTTGTTATTAATTTACAATCAATTGTGATGCATAAATGAGGGCCACTCAACCTTGAGGAATCAGTATGCCACTTCAGTAGGCAATAGGATTGCAAAACCAGAGAGAAATAAGGGGGGCTGGGGGAAAAGGAGGAAATAATCCCCTGGCTTACCCAGACTGAATTCCACATCTGTCATTGCTGTGCATCATGACATAGGAATATGCTATCACAATAAAAATGTCTAATTTGCTCTTCGGGTGCAGCATTGCAGTTATTTTCGGTTCTTAAGCAGTTATATTTGAAGCAGCCACATCATTTGTTTCCCACTTGTAACTGCCATCCTGCTTCTGACTCTATGAGGGGAAGAAAAGCTCTTTCTCATCAAAAGAAAGGCGAGAATTGATCTGGTATCCTTTCTTGCAAGAACAAGGTCCTACTTTGTAGCATGTGGAAGTTCTTTGGAATTAGATGATACAGGCCATTTCCCCTCAAATTTTGTCCTTATATTTAAAGCTGCAACTAAATGTCAAATGGGTAAGGTAGCTTCACGTATGCCAAAGCTGTAAGTACTTGAAAAGCAATTGTATGCTGCTCATGCATGTTTTATATTGCAAGATCCTGCTGCACCCTAAGAGTTTGACCCAGCTGGGGAGTCTCAAGAATGGCTTTGAAAGTCATCTTACGCAACTTAAAGTGATATATGAATTCTGACTGAATTATATGAATAATTTATATTTTTGAGTGGGTTTTAATTTTGCAGAGTTTAACGAGTTGCACTTGGAGTGCAATGCATAGTTCCTGTACCTCATCTGAAAAGCTAAAGAGGGGCTCAGCTTGCATGCTATCACTGCAAAGGTTTAATATGTAGACAGCCATTAACAGGAATTAAACTATGTTGGGAAAAATCCCCACAATAAATTAAATTACTAGTTTGTAACTGCGATCTTTAGAAATGTTAAAGAATGCTTTAAAGTGCAAATAGTTTTTTTCAGCTGTGGTGATGATGATGATGATGATAACAACACACATAGTGTTTTTATCATATTTCATAACTGGGAACTTGAAGCGCAGAAAAGCAGGCCAGCTGTAAAAGTAGCACGAAAATACACATATCCCAATCTGTAGACTGGTAGCCTGCTTATTGAAGTACACTTTGAAGAATATATAGGGACAGGTACCTACTGTATTGATATTGAGGTTCTTGGTGGTAGTAGTGCAATATTTGCAAAAGTTTAGTAAAAATGGGAAAGAAGATTAAAAATTCATACTCTTACCATGTCCCTTGAATTTTTAAAAATGCTAAAATGTGTGCACTTCTTGGCCATCCAGTATTTATTTCAGAATGAGAAATAACTCCTGGGAAAAGTAGTTAAAAAATAAATACTTGACAAATAGATAGTTCAGTTAAAATTCTGAAGCAGAAATAGGGCTGCACTACACAGTGGGGAACTGGGGAACTTCACCTGGCTTTGCCAATAAGGAGATAATTAAAACACTGAATATTAAAATAATAATTTATTTTATTGGCAGAGAAATGCTATACTTAGGCAACTAACACTGTCATTAACATATTAGACATTTCATATTAAGAACAGATTTCATATATGTATTCTCCACCCTGGAGGTGTTCAGGGCCAGGTTGGATGGGGCCCTGGGC
This sequence comes from Porphyrio hochstetteri, assembly GCA_020800305.1. Lineage (NCBI taxonomy): Eukaryota > Metazoa > Chordata > Aves > Gruiformes > Rallidae > Porphyrio > Porphyrio hochstetteri. The sequence continues at coordinate 214,892,027 of CM036905.1, read as the reverse complement.
AATCTTGTGTAGATCCAGGCCTGGAGGTTGGTGGCCCTGCCTGTGGCAGGGGTTGGAACTCTGTGATACTTGGGGTTCCTTCCAACCCAGACCATTCTGTGATTCTACATTTCTCATAGGAGATGTGGAGGTCTATTGTTATAATTGAAATGGGGGGAATGCCTTTTTGAGAGGAAGTTTCAAGAAGGCATATGACATGTCTAGGTGTAGTTATTGTAATGTGGATGAAGGAGAAGTGGGTCGTTTGTGTGTGTGTGTGTGTGTGCAGACCTACAGTGAAAAGGAATTGTCACTGCTTAGGGCTATAAATTTTCAGCTAAAGTAATAACAGTCATTAAAAATCAATGTCTACCCTGTTTTTCCACCTCCAAACAATGCCATTACTGATCTCTCCCAGCAGCAGAGAACTAACTATTGAAATGGGCTGAGGAAAACCATGGTCTCTCTGAAACGTCAGTGCTAGTTTAACTGGGTGAAGGGAAATCAGATAAATCAGTGTTGCAAGGGATGACTCGGTCAGAGAAAACATGCACTTCCATGAGAAATAACCTTTAAGAGAGTGTTCTTCATCCTACCTGGAAGGAGATAACAGGAGCTGATGGCTTGATATTGAATTTAGACAAGTTGAGACTGGACATAAATATGTTAATAGCTTAGCAATGACAAGTGAGAAGGACCAGGTGAAAGTCTTAGGAAAGGCAAAAGGGTGTTAGGCAGCAAGAAAGACAGTACCTGATAGGAAAAAAAATTAATTAAGTTCTAAGAAGGAGAAAATACTAATGCACGCAAAAAATGTTGTCAAACATTAACCAGTCTGATCAAGGGCAAAAGGACATTTTGGGAAGGACAAGGGACACAGCAGGATATTGGTGGTTAAGGTCAGGTTCAGCCACATCAGTGTAGGCACATGACACATACCTGTGTATGTAGCATATTTTTGAGAGGTCAACAAGACAGACCAAATGCTCAGTAGCAACACAACATCCTTTACTGCCATCCTTCCTTCACTTTATGAAAAATAGAAGACATAAAGTTAAGAAGGCATTAATGCTACAGTTTCAGTTTGCAAAAGAAGTGCTCTCAGGGAATGCAAAGAGACAGATGTGTTCTCAGTTTCCAGATGAAGGTGGAAACTGTGAGGCCTGTCCTGGCTTTAGTCTCCTTTCTGTAGTCATTGTTCTGCATAAGGAAGAAACATTGTGGAATTAAGTGATACTTTTCTCCAGAGATGATTTAAGTAGGTCCTACAGCCTATATTAGGCAGGAGTTCAAGGCAAATGATCCAATTGTGTCCTCTGTTTTAGATTAACTTTGAGGCATTGATTACCTACTTGGGACATAATTTAAAAGGTGACATTTTTCCAAAACTGTATTTGTAAATCCAATATTTTTATCTCCTTCTGAGGATCAGGGTATTTCAGGTGCTATAGTGCAATGACTGTTGTTAATTGCTGTCATTTTAACGGTGACCAGAGTCAGTAGAGATCAACCCTGCAAATCCTTATTATTTACCAGATGATATATCTGACAGCCTTCACTGGAAACCAACCTGCCATAAGTGGAGACTGAACTCTGTACGGCCAAAGTGGTTTGGTTTTTTGTTTTTTAAGTGAAATTTTCTAAACCTTCAGGGAGAATAGTCTTCAGTTTGTTCACATTTGCTTATAACTTAGTGGAAGAGGGATGGAGAACAACCTCAATAAGAGTAAAGAAAAAGTAACGTATTTGTGGAAAATACGTGCTTAATAAAAACAATGGCCAAGAATAAAAACTAGTTGAAATAACACATACTTGAAACAAACAAACTTTTAAAATAGGAATAAACATTAGACAAAAGCATCCTACCTGAGGTGGAAATAAAACCAGGAACAGCTGTCATGGGACCCAAATATATCCTTTGGAAATTGTCCAATTTTCGTTCCTGTTATATCATTCTGCTGTGCTTAACAAGCATTTTGCTTGTATTGTATTTTGTCGGGTAAATCTACCCTCTAGATACCACAGCTAACTAGCAAGAGTGATTTATAGATAGACACAAAAGCTCTTGGTTCACTGAAAAAGAGAGTGCAGGTATGAAAAATGCACAAGTCAAAGTGAATAATAAAGCGTGGTGCAGTAACCAAGCTGGATCCTGGAGGCCAGGGAGCACAACCACATTAACTATTTCTCAACAGGAACATGAGTGACAACGGACAAGATCGATGCTAAAGAGTCAATATACCCCACTGTGCGCTGCAGAGTCAAAATTGTTTTCCTGTTCTTTGCACAGCAATAAATTTGGAGTATAAGTGTATTGAAAGAGCCTTAGAGGTCAGGTGCACAGTGAAAATGGTGGAGTAAAATCACTCCAAACTGAGTGGGTCTAATAGCAGGTGAACTCTAGGCAGCACAGAGATCTCAGCCTATGGGAGAGGAAGTTCTTGTTGAGAAACTGAATGGCAAACCAACATATATGGAAGAACTTTTTCACAGTGAGGGTGACAGAGCACTGGGACAGGCTGCCCAGGGGGGTTGTGGAGTCTCCTTCTCTGGAGATATTCAAGATCTGCCTGGATGCCTACCTGTGCAATCTGTCCTAAGGAACCTACTTTGGCAGGGAGGTTGGACTTGATCTCTTGAGGTCCTTTCCAACCCTTACAGTTATGTGATTCTGTGATTTTTAAAGCTTAAGTTGAAAATGGAATGAGAACTGTAAACTTTAAGATAACTTTTATCAAAATCTCAGTGGCCCCATATCCTCTCTCCTTCTTGGAAATCTAGGATAGCAAAAATGTAGGGACAATATGCCTGGAAAATGCCATCAAAAGGCAAATGCAATATTTTCCTATATTTCTTCCATTTCCAATGAGTGCATTTCTTTTGTTTTGGTTTTACCTTTACCTCTGTGCTGCACTCATTTTCAGAGGTCTTTAAAATCTGACAGTAATTGTTTTCTTTCCTTCATCTCAGGCTTATTGTGTATAGTTTTTTCAATTAGGTGTTCAAAAAAATATTAAAGACTCCAGAGCATCTGTTTATCCTGCACATGCTCTTCTTGTAAATAAGTATCAGACTTGCAGTAGCAGAAAAGCTGTTACATCTTGAAACAAAAACTAGCAGTAAGAGTCATACTTGGATATAAAGTTTTGCCTTAGAGGATGCTATTTATGCAGATAAGATATTTAATAAGTCCTCCAGTTAAATGGGGATTTATCTGGATAATGCAATAATGCATTTAACTCTGCCACATTTGGAAGAAAGTGAGCTACCACCTTTTACAAAGGTCATTATTTGGAACTCAGATTCATAAAGATGACGGTAACAGCCCCATAGATGAGATGCAGGCTTCCAGCTCCACAAAAGTGCATAACAATGGGCCATGTGCATTTCACAATCTGCCGCTATTGATGTTAGAGACCTTAATTCCACTCCAGTGCTTTCCTGGAAGTGGTGCTGCTCACAGATCAGCACTTACCTTTCAACCAGCACCATACGAGAATCATCAATGTGATGTCTCTGGGTTTGAGTCACTTTGAGAAGTCTGATTCCCAGAGAAACTCCGAGCCTGCTCTTTTAACAGGGAGGGAAGAAAAGACCTGTAGGATCTGTACCTGTTCCTACCCCACCATTCAGGGGGACACGTGAGTGATTAAGACCTGCTTAACCTGGGGAGCTATGAATAAAGTTTCCATTTCCTCAGAAAGCCGCTTTATTCCCCAGGTAATTTGCATCCACATCTGTCGTGGTTTTGCCCTGGCCGAGGGCCGCACCCCACACAGTCGCTTGTACTTTTAAAAGGAAGGGGGAAGGAAAGTTGGGGGAGGGGGAAAAGGGAAGGAAGAAAGGAGGAAAAGAAACCACAACCCAGAAACCAGAACCACGCAGGTTGGGATAAGGATAGTTTACTAAACAATAACAGAAAACTAGATATAACAATAACAGGAGTTTAAAGCACAAAATAGATGAAACTGGTGATACACAATGCAGTTTCTCACCAAACCACACAACTCAGGCCGCACAGCTTAGAACCGAACCCGACCGTGCCCAGAAACTGCACGTCCTGGCGTTGTCTCCCCCTCTTCCCCCCAGTCCCCCCTTAAACTGAGCATGACATAACTGGCATGGAATATCCTCTTTGGCCAATTCGGGTCACCTGTCCTGGCTGCGTCCCCTCCTTTCTCACTAGTAAGGAAGTATGCAGAGCTGAGAAAGGTACTTGATTGCCCGGCAACAAATCGGAAACATCAGGGTGCTGTCAGCACTATTCTCATCCTAACACCCAAACATGGCATTCCATCCACTGCTAAAAAAAAGTTTAACTCCATCATAGCTGAAACCAGGACAACATCTTATGGAGATGTTTGAGCCTTCTTTTCAGAGGAGCAAGTGGAAAGAAAAGCTATCTTGGAGTCAAGAATTCACGGCTATCAGGGCCAGAAAGGCAATAGATTAGAGGGAACTTGTTTCTGTACCTCAAGGATGTTAATCTTTCCCAGGGAGACTGGAAGGTTTTTTTAAGGGACCAATAGGACATTTTGCATTTTAAAAAGTTCCAATCGAAACTCCGGAGAGAACATTAGGTGTGAGCTCAGTGTGTGGGTACAAAACTGGATCTCGGGTCTCAGTCTATTTCCAGCTGCAGTGGATTATCTCCTCTTGAAGTGCTGGGTATTTTAGTACACCGAAGATTTGCTAAAATTGTTATTCGGGATGTTAATGATGATACTTGATTTACCGACTCCTGGTCTGATGTAGAGTAAGGAATATGGCTTTGTTTTAATTTCTAAGTAAGAGAATCCTCATTTGCATCATTGCTAGGATACAGTAGTACCAGCTGAACAAATCTTGCTAGAAATTTTAACAGATGGATTTAAGTCTTTCTTTTTGACATTTCTAACCTGAACACATCTGGGAGAGTGTTCAGATTAATTTTCAGAGTTATCCAAACTTTGAAATATCCAAAGCACTTTTGGGAAATTATCAGAGTTGTTGCATTGATCAGAACAACTGATCCAAACCTCTCCTGCAACAGTGAGGCCTTTTAAAAGTGCACTGCAAAGCGTTTCAGGGATTTGAAGGTCATAGTGTTTGCATCATAGACAACGGTGAGTGCTTCAAAACAGAAGTGCTGCAAGGAAAGCCTATGTAAGATTCCTCTTTGGATCTAAGAAAGGGCAGCATATCCCCAACACACGACATTTCAGATCTCTAACATTTATACAGTGCAAAACCCAATCATTAGACATTTGTCATTTAATTGATCGGTGGCAAGAATGGCGTCAACATCAATTTAAAGAGACCACTGCAGAAAACGGGAGCTGATTTTATAAGGGTGGGGGTTTTTGTGTGTGTGGCTTTTGCATGAACATCTCTGAGCTACAAGGTGGTGTCTGAATTCCTCATACTGCTGCTGGGAAGCGAGTTTGAAGACATTAGACACAGGCAAGACTGAGTTGAAAAGTAAGTCACTCCTAAGTAACTTTATTGTTAGTAGCAGTAAATTGTTAGAGAAAACGGGTCATTGTTCTGGAGGCATTAAGAAAGTAGACATTAACCCAGTGAAGAATTTAAAGCAGTATGCAAACTTAAATGTATGGAGAAGCCATTCGTTAGAATGATTTTCTTCTATTGCCATAAAGCATAAACAAGCACCTGGACCTTTCCTTCCCTTTCTCTGTGTTTCATTTCTTTTCTCATTCCTTTAAGCTTTGTAATGTATCAGTAAAATAGTAAAGCACTCTTAGCAATAAAGTTTCCTTGCAAACAAGCCTACCCAAGCAGCAGTGCTGTTTAGAACAGAATTAAGTAGCACTTCTGTTAAGCCTGCAAACCGACCAAATTCCGCCAATTACATTTTGTGGCTTTTATGCTAAACAAAGCCACATCTGTGGGAGAGAAAAGCAGGTTGCGGTTTGCTTACAGACACAGTCTGTGGCCATTTATAAAACAAAAAAGAAGCAAGCTATAACCTAAAATTATCATGAACACAAGCTAGAGAAAGGGCAACAACCCGTATTTTTTAACTTACGGGAGCAGTGAAGAAGAGGATGCTGCTGTAACTGATGAAAATGAAAATGCAAAAACATATAAGAAGAAACAGCACCCACCAGAAATTCTAAAGGAATGGATAGAGAAGGGAAATCAGACCACTGGAGAAAACAAGAGATGACATGTTCATCTTGCTTTAGGCACGCACTCATCAACTGATCCAAAGCTTCATGAAGTCAATAGGAGGCTTTTCACAGTCACTAATGGCTTTTGGATCTGGCCCTTATTAAGAGTGTGATAGGAGATAATTGCCTTACTTAGTCTGCTGATGACAAGTAAAATTGTTCTTTAAATTCTTCAGCCTCATATCAACAATGACATCAAGAAGACACCAAGCTGGGGGGAAGCATCTATCTGCCGGAGGGTAAGAAACCCTCCAGAGGGACCTGGACAGGTTGAATCAATGGCCAGCGGCCAATGGGATGAAGTTCAACATGGTGAAGTGCTGGGTCCTGCACTCTGGTCGTAACAACCCCAGGCAATGCTACAGGCTTGGGGCAGGGTCACTGGAAAGCTGCACAGAGGAAAAGGATCTGGGGGTGTTGGTTGACACTTGCCTGAACATGAGCCAGCACTGTGCCCTGTGCCCAGGTGGCCAAGAAGGCCAATGGCATCCTGGCTTGCCTGAGGAATAGTGTAGCCAGCAGGACCAGGGAGGTGATCATCCCTCTGTACTCAGCTCTGGTGAGGCTGCACCTTGAATACTGTGTTCAGGTTTGGTTCCTTCACTACAAGAAAGACATCAAAGCCCTGGAGTGTCTCCACAGAAGTGCAACCAGGCTGGTGAAGGCGCTGGAGAGCAAACCTTATGAGGAGTGACTGAGGGACATAGGACTGTTTACCCTGGAGAAGAGGAGGCTCAGAGGAGACCTTATCGCTCTCTCCAACTATCTGACAGGAGGTTGTGGTGAGCTGAGGATCAGCCTCTTCTCACAGATAACTTCAATAGGACAAGAGGAAATGTCTGCAAGTTGGTCCAGGGGAGGCTCATGTTAGAAGTGAGAAGACATTTCTTCTGAGAAAGAGTGGTTGGGCATTGGAAGGGGTTGCCCAGGGAGGTGCTTGAGTCACCATCGCTCAGGGTGTTTAAGGAAAGGTTGGACGAGGTACTTAGGGACATGGTTTAGTATGTAATAGAGGTGTTAGGGAGATGGTTGGACTAGATGATCCTGGAGGTCTTTTCCAACCGTAAAGATTCTGGGATTCTGTGACAAGGGGTAGAGTTCACAGAAACAACAGCAGGGGTGGTGTTGTTCCATGTTGATTTTGTTTTATGACCAACAATATAATTATCTGGGTATTTTTCATGTTTCTATGCAAATATTTTATATTCATAAAATAGTTTTTAAAAAAAATTTAAAATTGTGTACACATCCAATGGGGAAAATACCCCATGGAGTTATTTAGTTTTATGGACTCATCTTAGCCTGCTTCCAGTGTATTACTGATCTTTAAAAATACACATGATAATGCTAGTATAGTAATTATTTCTCATCATCCCCTATTCTAACTGAATTTGGTGAGACTTATTTCAATTTTAGTATTTCTGTTTCATGAAAGAAGTAATGCTGGGGATTGTACAATTACAAGGGATGTAACTTCTCTATCTGGAGGACATGTGGTGCTAATAATCAATACCAGGTATCCCTGGATTTCATAGCCAATGTATTTCACGTACCTGATAGCAACTGAAACAGAAATAAATGGTAATATTTTAGATCTCACTAATAAAGATCTCACAGAAGATCTGAATTTTGCAAAGAACTTCAGGACAAGTCCTATCAAATCAATTGTTTAAATTAAAAGAAAATCTTTTAATTGAGTTTCCCAGTTTATAAAGGGAGAACTTTAAGAAACCAAAGGAACAAGTTATTGAGCTAAGTTGTGGAGGTAACCACTGGAAACAGAGAAGACTTCAAAAGATTTTTAATGAATTTTGCAACTTAATGGTGGGAAAAGCTATAAGGTAGCATCCTGAGACTTAAGTGGAGGAAAAGATACTACTGAAAGAATATTAAGAGTAGAAAAAAGGACTGGTCTGTGGCAAAGAGTACATCTGAGAGGTCAATATTTTAGAAGGAAGTGAGAACTGGCAAAAGACAAGCTGAAAGAGACCTTGCTAAAAAAATAATATAAAAGAAAATCATTACAGTTTCCTTTCTAAATAGAAATAGATCAGGGGATAACTTTTCAAACACTTTCTAGTGTGATAAAATAGTGATTGGTTTTGGGCTATCTTCAAACATACTTTCTTAAGGACCATCATTTTGAATACAGATGAAAGTCAAAATAGAGGATTCTTTAGAAACGGAATGTATGAGCAAGGGAAAGTTCAAGAGCCCAAAATGCATTGAAGTTGTGGGAGGGCAGGTGATTTCCTTTCTACCATTTTAAGTAAACCAAATGAAGTTTTTAACACATCCATCAAGTCAGTGGTCACACATTCGAAGCAGAATGTAGCGAGTTCATGTAATAGGAAAGGAGAAAGTATGTTGTAACCCATAGTTTCAGCTAAGTAGCACTCTAAACTTAGAACCGTTTGAATGTTCTTTCCTATTTAGGTCATGGAAATATATGGAAAATCTGATAAAATTCAACACAATTTAGCAAATTTCAGGTATACCAGACTAAGATGATAGCTTTTTTTGTAACTGAATTCCGAGGAAGAGAAAATTTGTGTTCCCTTTCTTGACTTAAACATAGTAAGCATTATGCTGGAGAACGTGGGGATAAGTAATAAACCTGTGAAATGCATTGTACCTGTGTTATGGGAGATGACAGGGAGTGGCCTGAAGAGGTAACTGTCAGGTTGGAAGATTAGTAGGTGATTATTCCATCCCTGGAAGGGTTCAAGGCCAGGTTGGATGGGGCTTTGGGCAACCTGGGCTAGTGGGGTGTGTCCCTGCCCATGGCAGGGGGTTGGAACTAGTTGGGCTTTGAGATCCCTTCCGACCTAACTTGGGGATTCTGAGTCCTGAAGGATGGTTCTTGAGCTGCCTTCTCTTTAGTAACGATCTTAGCACAAAATGTTTCTGCCTGAAATACTCTATATGTCAGTGAAATTACTTGATGCCACAGCATTGGGAAGAGTTTTCAGCATGCAGAGAACATAAGTATCCTAAAGAGATCAGTGAGTAATCTCAAGAACTGATGTAAAAAAAAAGTAATTAGATTTAATCATACCAAGTGCTATGTTAAGTACCTGTAACTAAGAACAAGAACTTATGTGACATAACTAAAGCTCATTAACTGCCAGAGGTGAAAAAGATCTTCATGAAGTAGTTTTGTATAAGTAAATTAATGTTAAGTATTTGCAAAAAAAAAAAAAAAAACAAACTAAAAGGCTGATGTGCAGGCCTAGCAATATCAAAAGAGGCATTTCCTGTAGATAGGAGAAGTTATTAAAGCTATGTGGCAAAGTATCATTGGGTATATTTGAATATTGGATTTGTGTCTGGCTTCCTGCATTAAACAAAATAAATTTACATGAAGATAGGTTCAGGAAATGGCTACTAGAACAGTGTTCTCTCCTGGAAGGAGTCCAGGGGAGGGCTGTGGAGATGATTAAAGGCCTGGAGCATCTCCCCTACAAGGAAAGGCTGAATGAACTGGGGCTGTTCAGCCTGGAGAAAAGAAGACTGAGAGGGGATCTGATCAATGTTTATCAATATCTGAAGTGTGGGACACGGGGAAATGGCCAGCCTCTTCTCAGTGGGCTGTGGGGACAGGACAAGGGGCAATGGCCTCAAGCTGGAGCACAGGAAGTTCCGCACCAACATGCGGAAGAACTTTTACACAGTGAGGGTGACAGAGCCCTGGGACAGGCTGCCCAGGGAGGTGGTGGAGTCTCCTTCTCTGGAGATATCAAGACCCATCTGGACACCTATCTGTGCAGTATGTGCTAGGGAGCTGCTTTGGCAGGGGGGTTGGACCTGATGATCTCTCGAGATCCCTTCCAACCCCTACGATTCTGTGATTCTGTAGGTAATAGAATGACTTCCAAGAAGAGTCTAAAAACATGTCCCATTCAGTCTAGAAAAGCAAAGGCTGAGAGGAGAGATGATTGCCATCTCCAGATACATTTAAGGGTAAAAAACAGAGGAGGAAGGTAACTAGGTAGATTAAAGGAAATTGTTGATACAAGAACAAATATATCTGAATTGGCTATGTAAAAATTTCAGCTGAAAATTGAATAAAGTTACTGACCTGGTATTGGTAGGGATAGACTTAATTTTCTTCCTAGCAGCTGGTGTAGTGTTGTGTTTTGGATTTAGCATGAGAATAATGTTGATCACACACTGGTGTTTTTAGTTGTTTCCAAGCAGTCAAGGACTTCTCAACTTCTCATACTGCCCTGCCAAAGAGAAGGCAGGGGGGCAGCCCAGAAGCTGGGTGGGGACACAACCAGGACAGCTGACTCAAGCTGGCCAAAAGGATATGCTAGCATGTTCCATCTGTAACTGGGGGGCGGTCTGGGAAGTGGGCAGCTTGGGAACTGGATGAGCATCAACTTCAGGTGGTGATAAATTGTACCATTCATCACTTGTTTTTATATATCCTATTAGTACTGGAATTAGTGTTAGCATTACTACTAGTACTAGTATTAGAATTAGTGTTACCTTATTTTCTGTCCTATTAAACTGCCTTTATCTCAACCCATGAGGGATCCCCCATTCCACTGTGGGGGGCTGTGAGCAAACAGCTGTGCAGTTGTTTTAGCTGCTGGACAGGTTAAACCACGACGCCTTCAAAGTCTTGAGGTGTCCCTCCTAACACTGACTTGGTGGTATAGCCTTCCAGGAAATACAATTTTTGAAGTAGAATTTGAGCAGTTTACAAAAAGAATTACTTTATAATGTGTCCACAGCAGCCACAGGGTTCAACTTGGAAACCTGGGGCCTCTTCTCCTGCAAGTCTGAGGAATGTGCTCACAGACAACACTGTAAGATTCCTGATTTTAAAGCCTATCTAGACAGACAAACAGGAGAGATCAAATCCTCATTTGCAAGGCAGTTTGTGTCATGCAGTGAATAGGTGCTCCAGGGCTAGACTGTGATTTTGACTCCACACCTGCTCCAGATGCATTAAAGCATCCTCTACGTTCCTCTGCAGGCTATGTAGAACCACAGCCATGCTCTCTGTCACCTGGGCAGATGGCTGGATTACACTTTCATAACTTCATAATTCGCCACTAGTGTTGGAGTTGGGAGAGGAGTGAGCTTGTGGTGCACGGGGACTTTTATTGAGTGCTGTGGTTAACACACCCCCACCAACTCAGCGTAGGTGTTTCCCAAAGCTGTATTGTGCTACTCTCAGCACCTGGGAAAGTGTTCTCTTGTTCTGTGTTTGTAAAGTGCAAGGATAATCAAGTTCTGCTTCAGGACTGGCATTCCTGGAGTAGGCACAATGCAGCTGATAAATGAGCGAACTGGTATTCATTGAATTGAAATAAAGGACTCCAGGAACCCTTTTAACACTGGATTCATACAGATACAGTTGACAGGATTTCACAGAGCTACTGGTGGCTGTAGTTTTGCAGTGTTTCACTATTGTTCTGATTCTGATATTGTTTCTTAAGTTGGAAAAGATACGTTCCTTCATGGCATGCAGGTGATAGATCGGGGCTTTTCAGTTCGAGTTATTTTCTAAGAAGTTATTAATGGACTTGAGAAGGGGGACATTTATCCCTCAAATAGCTTTATCAAATAATGGAAACAAATATCCCTTGTCGAGGATGGAGGAGGAGATCATCAAAAGGGCAAAAGGGCATGCTTCTTCATTCAAACGCTTTCCCTGGATGGACAGAGCATGATTTATACTTCTTTCTGCTTTTCATTTCTGTAGATGTAGCTACAACAGCAGAATTCACTTACTTTCTCTCTGGCTCTCACCTGGAACAAGAGCAAGGTGATAATTTTTCTCTGTTGATAATTCTTCTCTTCTGAAAAGGCGAATTGTTTGTTGTGCTTCTGCAAATATGTATTATTTATATTATTTATTTTTGAGGCATATTTCACACCTCTCACTGTGCACTCTGTCGACTATTTGTCCTTAACCTGGCTTAGTTTTGCCAAAGATTAAGTTTTTATCCCTTTGCTGTTTTCTTGCTTGTCCGGAAGTGAAAAACAGAATTCTTCTTCTGCTCATTAAATCACTCACTGCCATCCCCAGTGCTAAACATCTTCTGAAATCTTCTGTATGCCCAGAATTTTATTAAAATAGTTGGGAAGACACTAAATTTCAATGGGAGGAAGGTTGTTCTCCTTAGTTCTCATTCTCTTCAGTTCATTTTTAAAAAATTACATTGAGTGGAATTTAATTTAATTTAGTTTAATTTATAAATCACCGCTGAATGCATATAGCCTTTTGATCCATCTTACTTGGATTTTTTCCTCCTTTTTTCCTCCTAATTCCAAACAGATAAGCCCTCACATGTCAGAATTCAGATACTGGAAACATGTCAGATTTCGAGCTCCTTAGCTTGAACAGATCTTTATAACTCTGTTAACAGTATGAAGTTAAGCATTTTTAGCACACAGTTAGTGCAGAGCACCCCTGTGGGACCACGGCAGTGCCAGAGCCTGGGGTGCTCAGAGTGCACCAGGAGAGACTGGAAAAGATAGTGGGGAGGACAGGGAGAAGAGTTAAACCCCACATCTGCTGATTTACACAGGATGAGTATTTCATTCAGGGTGTTTTCATGTGAGATACCAAGTCCGTGAGGAGACAATATTTGTGACGAAATCACCTAAAACATGGTGTTAGGTATTAATAAGACCAAGCTGATTTTCCTGGAAATCACTGACAGCTCTTTTCATCACATTTACCAAAACAGAGGCGCATCATCGTGCTGATCCAGCTCCCTGTTTGGCATCACTCGCCGAATAGCGCGTCTCAGCGCTTCCTTGTGTTCTCCCATCTGTTTGTTTGCACCACTGGTATTCTATACATCATTTTACACTTGGATTGTAAACTTTTAGTTTGTTTTGGATCTGTGTTTGCACAGCACATAACAGAATAAGCTACATTTAGATGAGGGTATGCGGGAAAGCTCCCAAGTAGGTCTGGTTGCATCCCAACTTCATAACCATTTATCCTTCCTTCCCAAAAAAACTCTTCCACTCGTTGATGTTACAAAATAAAGGAAAGTAGGACAGGCAGATGGACACCATGGAAGGCTGGAAGAACCCGAATTTTGACAATAAGAGTGAGGAGACCCTGTGCATTTCAATCTTGGGGGGGCAGTTTGAGCAGACCCATGTTGTTCATGTTCTAGTACTTGTTGCAGTGTATGATAAAAAAGGTAATTAAAATGGTCAGGAATGTGTGTTTAGCAGCAAAATTGAGACCACTATGAAACAGAAAAGACAATAGCAAAATTACTGGGATAGAACAATCTTACCCGAAGGCTACAGCACAGTTCATGGAGGGTACAATGCTAAGCCCTCCTTTAGAATCAGTTCAGGAGAAAAATGTAGTCAATAAGTAATGAAAGAAAAGCTTTTCACTGGCCAATTAGCAACTTCAGATCATGCATATTTTATGAAATTCTGAAAACATTGGTAAACATGCAGCAGCAAGTGTATTAAATTATATGAAATAAATGATGGCTTCAAGGGCAGATGAGTTTGGCTGGCATTTAATTATGTGTTTATTCTGTTATATAAATATATTGCGAGTCATTTTTATACAGACAAGTTTTTATAGGTTTGTTTGTGTGCGTTCTCTCATTTGCCAACTGTGCTCCTCAGTTCCATCGCTGCTTCTATTGAGTAATGGTTCAAATGAAAAGTTCCTCACGTAACAATTTAAGAAAGACAAGCCTGTATCTTTCTCTGCATATCTATGAGAAGTTTGGACTCAATGATCTCAAAGGTCTTTTCCAACCTAGTGCTTCTGTGATTCTGTGATCTCCGAGTTGCTTTTGTAAAAAAAAAGGGTTTTTTTTATGAAACTTTATCAATGACACCCCCTCTAAAAATATTTTTAATGGATTATGCTTGCCATTTTGTTAGTTCACAAATATTTTTTCTGCTGATTTGACATGAAAGGAATTTGCTTTAATAGCAGGATTTTCCCTTTGCCATGAATTTCAAATTTTATCAATTCTAGTTTTTGAAGAATCTTGTCAGGAGGCTTTTCTAATACTGATTGGAGCCTGATGCCATCCTAGTAAAGTTTTTTTAAAATAGGCATTTTTTATATGCATCTCTGTTTATTGTATCATTGCCACCAGCTATTCTATATATATTGTAGTTGAAAAGATGTTTTTAATTCCATCCAGAAGCAAGAATACAACACACCTCTTTCTTCAAATTTCATGTTTCATAAGAATTGCTGAACTCTCATAGACAGAATTTTCTGTCTATTTCCATCTCATACCCAAGGGTCAAACAGAAAGTAAACGCTGCTTCTTTCCTCTCTCTCTTATACTGTTACTCTCTCCCCAATTTGTTTTATTTCATGTGATTTAAATGCTGATGATCATGTTCCTCCTTTAGTGAAAGACAGAGAAGCAAAGGGAATGTCAGCACAAGTTTTCAGGATTGCTTCAGTTTCTTTTCACTAATATGTCCCTGCTCTTTAAGGATCAGCTTGGATGAGTGAAGGTAGTGTGGTTTCCAGAGGAGAATATTTCTTGGCTTGTCTGTTGTTACACCAAGTTACCACTTAATAATTATCATGTTATGAGTGTTAATGCACACAGTATCAGCCAGAAGCCTCAAATAAGAGTGGGGTTTTGTGGTCTGGCTACTCTGAGCCTTGCTTTTTCCTCCAAAGAAAAACCACTACGAAACCTTCTAGCACTGAGAATTACATTATTCATCCTTTGCTCTCAGCTTCCTGCCCTCTTGGCAAGAGATACAATCTCCTCTCAACCTCATGTCCACTCTCACCTTCTTATTTCCTTTATTCAGCTTCCCAGAGACTTCCTTGGGCTTCTTACAAGTTCACTTCCCCCCATCTGAGTGTGCCTGTGTGTTCATAAATGCCTTCTTTGTCCGTCTTTACCTCATGTAATCAGTGTCTGATATTCAGCATGTGACTTACTTTGGGGAAAATATTCCCTTTTCAGGAAAGAATAAGAAATGTCTCTCAGTGACCTTTATGGATATGGTTTTAAATGTATGTTTGTATAAGGCAGTGTAACCAGTAGATATCTGTAAAGATAAAAACACATGCAGACACTTTCAGTGAATATTTAATAAAGCTAAGTCTCTAGAACTTAGCTTTTTTTTCTTAGATTCTAGTTCACTTAGCAGCATTTCAAGTGCTGATTAATTAAACCTGGTGTTAGGTTCCCATAGATTTCTGTTAGATTTAATTATACAGGGAATGCAATTTCTTACCTTATTTTGACAGTATAAGAAAGCGTGAATAAATTAAAGTTGGTATCAGACAAAATAAGAAACCCAAAGAAAAGAGTAATCACAGGACTTGCTAGAGAGTTAGAGAAAAGGAAAATTAAATGCTGAAAAATACTCCAAAAAGCAGAAAAATATGTTTGGTTTGTTTTTTTAAAAGAGATGTTATGAAGAAAGAATAAGACACTCATAGATTTATTGATACTGCAGATGTGAAGAAAAGAGCAAAACTAAACAGGGAGTCGAGAAGTGTTGTGAGGAGATATGCAACAAAATCATTTATTTTGCTGAAACGGTTAATACTGAGGTTTTCTTCAGCAGCAGGCAAGATTGCATTAGGACTGAGTGACTGCACTGCTGCTGGTGGCACACCAGTGGGATCTAAAGAACGTTTGGGCCTTGTTAGGAACTTGGGCCTTGATAGGAATCATCGTATCTTCCCTTTAGTATTGTGATATTTGCCTGGGCGACTGTTCCCACACCAGTTTTCTTTCAGTCAAGGCAGTCCTCTTGTACTTCAGGTACCTCCTGCTATTCCTCACTGCTGCTCCAGCGCTCCTGCTGGCTTATCCATCCTCTGGTGGAAGAGATCATAAAAGACAGCATTAGATCTCACAACCTGCTTCTGAGCTATGAGAGCAGAAGGTAGCCCAGCATTTTGGATAAGGGAAACTTGCCTGGAGAAGTTGTGGTTGTTCCCTCTCTGCAAGTGTTCAAGGCCAGGTTGGATGGGGCTATGGGCAACCTGGGCTAGTGGAGGGTGTCCCTGGTTGGAACTAGATGGACTTTGAGTTCCCATGTCTGTGGTTGGAACTAGATGATCTTTAAGTTCCCTTCCGAACCAAACCATTCTAGGTTTCTATGGTTCTGTGATCCTGTAATGAGAAAAGCAGCAGGCCTGGGAGAAAAGAGTCAAAGAATGTGGTGATATATCCTATCTCATCAGCTGTCCTCCACCAGGGAGGGTCCATTGGAATGCCTCTAAAAGCTGCTCTCCCTTCTATTGAAAAGGAACTGAGCAAAAAGTAACATTTTCAAAAAAGGTAAGCTCACATTGAACAGCCTTAGGTGCATATGGTGCATTCTGGTGTCAGTTGTACCATTTGGAAGAAAGACTGCCTTGCACTTTTATTATAATTAAGAGGAAAACTATCATTCTGTTCTCCTGAGTTGCCTCATCAGAAGACTTGATTTGTTCTTCTACAAAAGTGTCAGGTAACTGTACCAGTGGAGGTTGTAGAGAGGTGGGAGATGATCTCTTCAGCCAGGTGATAGGAGATAGGACAAGGGGAAATGGCACAAAGCTGCACCAAGGAAGGGTCAGATCAGATGTCAGTAAAAAATTTTTCACTGAAAGCATTGTCAGGGCCTGGAACAGGCTGCCCAGGGAGGGGGTTGAGTCACCATCCCTGGATGTGTTTAAAAGTCGGGTAGATGAGGTACTTAGGGATATGGTTTAGCACAGGAAGGGAACGGTTGGACTTGATGATCTTAAAGGTCTTTTCCAACCTTGTGAGTCTGGGATTCTGTGATTCTGTAATGCAAAAAGAACCCCATGAAAGACAGTATGTCTTTCCAGGTATTACTTGAAGGACAAAGTCCAAAACTGAAATCTAAATTCCAAGTTTTAAGTTACTTCTGTAACATATCAGGTAAGATTCCTGTAAGACTTCAGATATGGAAAAAAAACTGAAAGAGTTCACAGCAAAATGCAATTTTAGCTTCGAAATAAAATGAAAAGAAAGACATCCGCTACAGGCAAAAAAAGCCTCAAAAATAATTTGTGAGCACTCCAAGAACAGACGTAATAGGAGCAAGCTCAGACAAACTATCCTTACGATTTCTAGTGTTCGAACGATTACGCAGGAGTCAATTACTCTGCTGCAAAGGAAAAACTAAAATGGTTTCAGGCATGATGAGGAAGAAGGGACTGATGAAGGCAATGGAGTAGTCTTTCTAATCACTGGAGAGAGGGTAAAAATGTTGTGTGGACCTTGTTAAGGAAGCAGAAACAGAGCTGACGACTAACTGTACACTACTGATCGATACCAACTAATCTTGAAATTGTCCTGGTGAGAGACTAGAGTAGGATGCCGTGTTTGTGAAAGGTGATACTCCGTGTAGAGCTTAATCCAGTATCTTTTCACCAGTGGGAAATCAATACGACTATTCTTGACAGAAGTAGCTGTGGAGTAAAGAACTGCTGGATCCATTCCTGAGGCTGGAATACCTTTCAGCAGTCTCACTGCCGCGTCAGCCACAACTGTGGAAGGTGCTCTGTCTCTGAACATACGGGTCTGCTCCTTTGTGCAGTACAGCATTCCCTGGGCACATTGCCACAAGGAAACACTGTCTGTTAATGATTTAAGCATTCTCTAAATTAGCTTGTAAATTTCAGGCTGGCTCCTTTGAAAAACTGGCTTACTGGATCTTCTGCACGTGGGCAAGGGAGAGGCTTTCTGGGAATAAAACATTAATGTTGAACCAGTACAACTCACTACTTTACATCAATTTCTTTTCAATAGGGAGTCTATTTTGTGGTCACTTTAAATAGAGCTGAATTTAATCTTTTCTACTGGGCCGAGCTGAGAGAAGGAGGGACATTCTTTTTATCTATTCATAGTGAATGAGCTTGACATGAAATCTGGGGGAAATCTTGTATGTTCACTGGGGTACTGTTGTTTGAGAGAATTGTGGGTTTAATCATGGTTCCATGCACTCATATTCACAGAATCAAAGAATCACAAGGTTGGAAAAGACCTTGAAGATCATCGAGTCCAACCGTTCTTGTCCTATGCTAAACCATATCTCTAAGTACCTCATCTACCCTTTTTTTAAACACATCCATGGTCAGTGACTCAACCCCCTCCCTGGGCAGCCTGTTCCAGGTCCTGATGACTCTTTCAGTTTTTTCCTAACATCTAATCTGACCATGACCTGGTGCAGCTTTGTGCCATTTCCCCTTGTCATATCTGCTGTTACTCGGCTGAAGAGACCATCTCCCACCTCTCTACAACCTCCTTTCGGGTAATTGTAGACGGCTGTAAGGTCTCCCCTCAGCCTCCTCTTCTCCAGGCTAATTCTTCCTTTTCAGTTTGATTCACCCCCAAAAAATAATCCCCCTTTTGATTCCGTGCCCTCTTTGGAGAAGTTTGCAGTTAAATGAAATGTAAACAGGTGTCCCCTTTCAGAATATTTTGTGAGTTGACAAAGAAAGTTTAACTATGAAAAGTTTTTATGAAATACAGTTATGGGAATCTTGAACAACAGATGGTGGATAAACATTGTACATTTTGAAATTTGGTATTCATAGCACTTGTTCTGTCTGTGCTGTGGGTTCATTCTCTGCGGATGACTCACTCACAAATATGCATTCACAGATAATGCAGAACAAACTGAAGTTTAGATTTGAAATTTCTCGCTTTCCTGGCTACAATGTCTAAATGCTTCTAATGGAGTGGTCTGAGTTGCTACGCTGTGTACGCCGTGCTCCTCTGCCGAGAGGAAGACGGGTTTTGCAAACTGTCACCATGATTTTCATCTTTGTGCTGGCAGTTAAGAAAAAAATAAATCTGAATAATTAGGAAAGACTGTGGGTAGCCAGGGTGAGAGTGCGAAAAGATTAATTGCTTCTTGTAAGTCATTAAGTTTTACAAAGACATTTCTTAATGATGTGAAAAAGTAGGTGGGTTAGTTACATGTGTTTACTTGGTTTTACCTACATGCTCCGTCTTCATCATTCTTAAACTTGACTGGGAGAGAACTTTTCAAAAATAACTAAAAATATCTGTTGCAGAAACATTTGTATCTAAAGAAAACAAAGTTCTGCAAGCATCTTGTCTCAAAAATGAATATTGAGCACTTTAGGAGAACAGAGGGTGGGCAATGATGACAAACATGCCCCATTCTGTCGTTGGTGTTGGCAGAGGTAACTGTGGTGTAGGCTCAAAGATGGGGCATTTGGAAAATCAGGCTTGTTGGACAGGGTCTAGTCAAATATTTTTTGCCTAAGTGTGTTCATGCATTCAATTTACCTCCTTTAGTATTGATTTACATGTAAAATTATATCTGTAAAATCTCAGTATCATGTTGCAGCTTTTGGCACAGATCTAACAGTTGCTTGAGGCTCAAATTGAAATCTTGTCTAATAAAGTCACATGGAAAACTTTTAATTCACTTTCAAATGCTTCAGAAGTTTTTCTTACATCCTACCAAATCCTCTTACGGATTTTACATTTGTTGTTTTGATAGTGTACTTAGAATTCTACAAAATTCCTTGTAACCAGTTGCTAAACTCACTGTAGTGCGCTTTGCAGAATATTAGTATGTTTATAAAGGAATTCTATATTAACCCCAATGTTTCTGTGTCACTCACCTGAACTCTTAATCAGAATTGAAATTTGCTCTCTCTGTATAACTACGCAAATATCAAATAATTTCTTTTAATAGTTTGATATTTCTATGGCTTATCACAGAATCACAGAACATTAGGAGTTGGAAGGGACCTCTAAAGATCATGTAATCCAACCCCCCTGCCAGAGCAGGATCACCTAGACTAAATCACACAGGAACACATCCAGGCAGGTTTGAATTTGTCCAGAGAGGGAGACTCCACAACCTCTCTGGGCAGCCTGTCCCAGTGCTCTGTCACCCTCACAGTGAAAGAGTTCCTCCTTATAACCACATGAAACTTTCTATGCATCAGCTTGCACCCATTGCCCCTTGTCCTATCACTGGTCATCACTGAGAAGAGCCTGGCTCCATCCTCCCGACTCTCACCCTTTACATATTTATAAACATTAATAAGGTCACCCCTCAGTCTCCTCCAAGCTAAAGAGGCCCAGCTCCCTTAGCCTCTCCTCATAGGGAAGATGTTCCAATCCCTTAATCATCTTGGTGCCCCTGCGCTGGACTCTTTCAAGGAGTTCTATGTCCTACTTGAACTGAGGGGCCCAGAACTGGACACGAGACTCCAGGTGCAGTCTCATCAGGGCAGAGTAGAGGGGGAGAAGGACCTCTCTTAACCTACTAACTAGCCCCCTTCTAATACACCCCAGGATGCCATTGGCCTTCTTAGCCAGGAGGGCGCATTGCTGGCTAATGGTCATCCTGCTGTCCACCAGGAACCCCAGGTCTCTCTCACCTACCTTGCTCTCCAAAAGGCCAGTCCCCAGCCTATACTGGTACCTGGGGTTGTTCTTCCCTAGATGCAAGACCCTACACTTGCTTTTGTTAAATATCATTAAACTTCTCCCCACCCAACTCTCCAGCCTGTCCAAGGCTTGCTGAATGGCAGCACAGCCCTCTGGTGTGTCAGCCACCCCTCCCAGTTTTGTGTCACCAGCAAACTTGCTGACTGTGCACTCTATTCCCTCATCCAGGTCATCAGTGAATATATTGAATAGAACAGATCCCAGCACTGACCCCTGAGGGACTCCCCTAGATACAGGCCTCCAGCCAGACTGTCCCATTGATGAAAACTCGCTGACTTCTTCCCTTCACCCAGCTCTTAATCCACCTCACTACTCGATAAGAGTATAAATCATTAAATACAAAAGTTACATCATTACATGTATTGACAGCTATTACCCCCTTTGTACTGATACATGTAGTTTTAATAATTCAGAGTAGGTTAATCCCATGCCATGCTTCTAAGTCTAGAATAGGTGAAGGGCACAGGCTAACACTTGTCCTTCATTGTGTGCTGTTGCCCTCTTGGCCTGTCTCCATGGGGTAGAGAATGTTTTTAAACCTTATAAATCTGTACTCATGGAAGTGACTGCAGGAGGGAAAGATCTGGAGGACATCGTCATGTAAAGAGTGTGAGTGTGGTGTGAGGCTGAAGGGGTCTTTCCCCTTGAGTCACGAGGTTTGGAAAGGACCCCTTGCTTTCTAAACTCAGGGAGGAGCCTAGGGGCAGCTAGGTCCAGTCTTAGTCCCAGACTTGAGACTTTATGTTTTAAGGATTATATATAACCACTTCTCAGAATCAGTGTTTGCCTGTCAGAGCCCCTGAAGGACTTGCACTGAGACAGTTTCACAAAGCTGAAACAGAAAGCATTTCCAAATTTCTCATCACAGAAAAAATCGTTGTCCAGATTTATTTCACTTTATTGAAACCTTGTGTACGCCTGATGTACCCCAAAACTGTGTGTTGCTGTTAAAGCAGTGATGCTGTTCCATAGAGAAAGCCCAAGCAGGCATTCAGATGGACTGATACATGTAGCACACCCGTCCCCTCCTTCCTTGTTCATGTATCCCATCACATCTGGTTACTGAGAAAACATATTTTCAAAGACTTTTTCCCTCCACTAAGACCAGCCTTTAATAGCCATTTCATTTCTCTGTTTAAAAGTTGGGTTACCTCACCGATTGCTGCTTTTATTCAGAATCTAAATCCTTCTTTCGTCAGCTTTGGCATCAAACAAGAGTATGCACGCCCTCGACATTTTGGCAAGTTCTATCACTATCTAGGACGGTACAACCCCCATGCCTCCTGTGTCTGAAGTGCTGTTCAGTGCAGGGATGCTTTCAATTATGTCTCTGTGTACCCCTCCAGTTGCTCAAGAACACCTGCTGTGTCTGTAACTTTTGCATTGATTTTTCTTTCTTTATCCCTGGATAACTTTGGAGACGATGACAAACCTTAATAGATGTTAAAAATTAATTTGATGTGATAGTTGGAATTTTTCTTTGATGGGTTTTTACCTTTCACATATATTTGCTAATTAGTAGATTACATTGTGATGACATTGTGAAATTTATTTTCTAGCTATAGAATGGTAATGACAAATACTATTTCAGCTGGAAACTTCAGTCTCCCCCTCTGCTTTTTTAAGGACATTGTCCTTATTAGCTGTAGATTTATACAAGTATATTTGGCATGCAAAACAAAATATTCTGATTGCAGAATAGAGTCTGAGCTCATCCAACCTGGCCTTGAACCCTGCCAGAGATCCAGGGGCAGGCACAGCTTCTCTGGGCAACCTGTGCCAGGGCCTCACCACCCTCATGGTCCAGAATTTCTTCCTAATGTCTGATCTAAATCTTCCCTGCTTCAGCTTAAACACATTTCTCCTTGTCCCATCACTCCTTCCCCTTGCAAACAGCCCCTCCCCAGCTTTCCTGTAGCCCCTTCAGGTACTGGAAGCTGCTCTAAGGTCTCCCTGGAGCCTTCTCTTCTCCAGACTGAACAAGCCAAATAATCTAGCCTGTCTTCACAGGAGAGGTGCTCCATCTCTCTGAGCATCTTTGTGGTCTCCTTTGGACTTGCTCCAATGGCTCCATGTCCTTCTTATATTGGGGAACCCCAGAACTGGAGGCAGTACTGTAGGTGGGGTCTCACCAGAGCAATAGTATTACAAGAATGAATATATGTTTGACTTTAGATTAAATTGATTCCTGTCATTGGAATCCAGAGATATTTAATGTTTAGAATACCCATGCTTGTGCTTTGAATAGGATTTTAAGCAGACATGAAAACAGAAAAAATATATAATATGTATTAGTACAAATAATACAAATTCCTTGTGTTAAATACTGTGGGGTAGTACTTACTACCTCTGTAGTGAATGTCCAGAAACAGGCTTAGAAAAGCCAGCTGAGGTACCAGTCACGGTTTCTCCTAATTGTTTCTACTTCTGTCTGTATATCACTGATGGCAAGGTGAGAGTTGGATGTGAAATGTTGTCACTGACTTTTCTTTACCTCCACTCACACTGACAGAAATTTGATTATATCTTTCACAAGTTTTCTTTGGGGAAATATGTAAAGTGAAAGGAAAAGGATTCACAGTCATTGTAAAAATACTTATCCAGGGTGTGGGAAAAAGGGATTGGCATGCCTCCTCTGCCTGCTGTGTAACAGGGATTTGTCAGTGCCTAGCTTTGCTGAGGTGTGTCCTTCTCCTGTTGGACCTGTTCCACTTTGAATACACAATTATATATTCATTAGATCAGAGATAGTGTGCCTGGTGATTAGGGCACTCCTTTGAAATGTAAACCCCAGTGGTGGCTCCTCCAGAACAGTAGTTTGCTTCAGGTTTTGCAGCACAGATGAGTTCCTCATCGCCGACATGCTGGTTATTCAGATCTCATTCTCTCTCATTCTTGCTTTTTAACACCCTTTCTTACCTCAATTTTCTCTCTCATTTTAGAGCACAAATTGCATGCCAGGACTAAGAAACTATTAAATGAAGGTTGATTGCAGCTGATAAATGTATGTGAAACATTTTGACTTGCCCCAATTTGCATGTTGATGAATTGCAATACAAAAGCACCTCTTTCTATACCCGATGCAGAGAGGGTATGTAGCATGCCTAGCCTAATTGACGGTGCTCTACCGAACATATTTTACACGCCAGGTAAAATGGATGCCACCTGGTTTGTATGAAAATGTACAGTCATCCCAAAAAGATGTGTTTTCTCTTTCCTCATTCTCACAGTTCAGTATATTCTCTTGATGCTATGCATCAGGATTTTAGAGGTGTTATTCAGGAGGGTTTTAGGGTGGCAGCAATGTTCAGTGCTCTGCCTCAAAACCCACTACAATTCCTTAGCTCTGAAGAGGGTGTGAGAATTCTCTCTCCTTAAGGAGGAGAAGTAAGTCTTGAAATGGCAATAGTTAACATGCATGTTCATGAGTAAAACAGAGCAGGATGCTTTCACTGCTAGGGGTACTTACAAATGCTGAGTTAGTAATAATTTTCCTTCCTACTGAAATTGCTTCCTTCTCCGAATGCATCCAATACTGTTGAAAAGCAGAGTTAGCGTAGGAAGCTGTAGTATCAGGAGCGTAGTGCTTATTTTTCAGTGACTATTTTATGAGTAAAGTTTTAAATTTGTTTGCATTGCTGAAGTGTAGATACAGGGTCCTTTTCCCTTTCTGAAGGGCTATTTCTTCCAGGTCCTTTGTTGTCCTGTTAATATACTGGCTGGGGTGGGGGTGGGGGGTGTGAATGTGGAATACATTCCAGGAACACATGAAGTAGACTCACACGTTTCCATGCTACCAACAACAGGAACTTGAGCTTTATTTCTGAGAATGGCTCCTGCTAAAATGAATCGACAACAAAAAAGGCCCTTAGTGGCAGAAAAGGTATTGCTAACACTAAGAAAACAAGACACAAAATGTTAGGAACTCGGAGGAAAAATTTAATTTTAAAACATATTTACTTGTACCTTGGCTGTTTCTTCAGAATTAGGTGGCAATTCTGTCAGTCAGTGATAGAAATAGTTTGATTCTTCTAAAAGTTCCACTCACCAAACTTATTACCATACTTTAACAGGCTCATCTGCGTGAGCAGCATCTGTGTTTGACCCAGAGGCATCTTGGGCCATGATCTTTACATAGAGGGTCTGAGATCAAGGGAAAATGTCTTTGCTGGCTTTTGATTTTCTTCTTAAAAAGTGTACATTCATCAACTTCTAGTCTAACTTCTATTCTCCCGGTAGGAAACTTGGTGTAGCTCTGTCTGTTCCCTGGCCTGTCGTCCTGACGCCTCCGAAAAGGCAAAAGTGGCATCTGTACAGCTAGGGAGGAGAGGGCTTTCTTTTCCGTGGATCACAAGACCATTCTTCTCTGCCAATGAATCACTGACAGCCACCTTTAAAGAATGTTACTAAACTTAAAAATTGCTATTAAATTTCCTAGATATTTCTAATACAGAATCCCAGAATACCAGAATCACAAGGTTGGAAAAGACCTTTAAGACCATCGAGTCCAACCGTTCCTGTCCTGTGCTAAACCATACCCTTAAGTACCTCATCTACCTGTCTTTTAAACACATCCAGGGATGGTGACTCAACCCCCTCCCTGGGCAGCCTGTTCCAGGCCCTGACAACTCTTTCAGTGAAGAACTTTTTCCTAACATCTAATCTGACCCTGCTCTGGTGCAGCTTTGTGCCATTTCCCCTCATCCTATCACCTGTTGCTTGGGTGAAGAGACCATCGCCCACCTCTCTACAACCTCCCTTCAGGTAATTGTAGGCAGTGATAAGGTCTCCCCTCAGCCTCCTCTTCTCCAGGCTGAACATCCCCAGCTCCCTCAGATGCTTCTCATAAGATTTGCCCTCCAGCCCCTTCCCCAGCCTGGTTGCCCTTCTCTGGACTTGCTCGAGGACCCCAATGTCCTTCTTATGGTGAGGAGCCCAGAACTGGACACAGTACTCGAGGTGTGGCCTCACCAATGCCGAGTACAGGGGCACAAGCACCTCCCTAGACCTACTGGCCACGTTATTTTTGATACAAGCCAGGATGCCGTTGGCCTTCAGTATGATTCTTTAACATGTCACACATCTGAAGAGGGATATTCCTTTGCATTTCCAAGAAAAAATACTATCTGCTATTA
This sequence comes from Porphyrio hochstetteri, assembly GCA_020800305.1. NCBI lineage: Eukaryota > Metazoa > Chordata > Aves > Gruiformes > Rallidae > Porphyrio > Porphyrio hochstetteri. The sequence goes on along the minus strand of CM036905.1, from coordinate 214,866,287 downwards.
TATTTTATTATATGAATATTGTTGTGAATGTTTGCACTGGTGCTCAGTTGTTCCATGTATTTATTTGTGTATGTGCATGATGTATTCAGAACACTACCAAATGTTTTTACAAGTGTTGATGTAAGGAAAGCAGCAATGAATCTTAACTGACTTCTAGAAGGGCAGGAAAATATTGCCTAGGGAATGTTTTTAGCCAAGTATGGCAAAGAGAAACCTGGTTAAGGGTTCTTCTTCTCTTCTTCCTCCCAGAAGTGATTTTTCTAATGTAAAGGAACCATACACTTCTCACAGGACAAAATTAATTTGTTCAGTCTCAAAGAACTATGTGAAAGTTGTGTAAGGTACAGTTTTAGCCACAAGTTTCACCTGACTTTCCTAGACACCATGCAAACAAAGCATCTGCAGTTAAGACCATACAGGTACAAATCCTGAAAAAGGAAATTTTATAGTGATGTATCCATGCAAAATGTTTCCATATCATGGAATTGTTATGACAAAGTTCAGAAAGGAAGCTTTTGAGTGCTGAACTACCCCCAGGCTGGCAGCAGAGTTTGAAACATCTAGATGCAGAGAATGATTCCTTTGGAAGGAATTTGTGGAGGTCATCTAGTCCAAGCTCCTGCTCAGACAGGCAGCTCTGAAGCTATGTCAGATTGCTCAGGGTCATGGCCAGTCAGGTTTACTAAGAAGGAGAAACAAGATGGACACTGAAATGAAATGTTACAATAAAACAGGGTCAGCACAAAGCGGGGAAAAATGATGAGATTTAGGCGTGTCTGTGAAAAACAAAGAATTAGTTGCATGCAATGTCATTTATTCTTCCTTGTATTTCTTCTCAGTGAAATCTATAGTTGAGCATCATGGGAAACACTTATGCTGGATAACACTTGGGGAAAGTCTTAAGTGGTATTCAAAATAAGAAAGTGTGTTCAAAAGCTTGCTTTAATTTATATTAAAAGACAAAGTTATGCTAAACTCTGCATGCTTAGCCACTAGAATAGCGTGATGATGGCAAGGTAAGTGATGCAACAGCAAGAATACTCAGTCATCTGCCTCTAGGATTTGTGCTTGAACTTGAAAGCCTTAAAGGCCTTTTTGCTCATTAATAGTTTAGCTTTTTCTTCCAGATTACATGCCCTGAAGATTGTGATTTTGAATGAGGAGGCAAATTAAGAGTTTTACTCATGCACTTCCTTTGATGAAGGATTGAATAAGAGTTGGAAAGAAAAGATTATCAAGATCTTATAATGGATGTAAACATTCCAGAATTCTAATCTAAATGATTAAGTGTATATGTATTTCAGTAAACAAATACAGCCCAATAAACTGTTGGGCTATAATATATTACATATATATGCTAGAAAACAAATCATGAGATGAGAAGAGCTAAAAATACCTGTGTCGTATCTGTGAATATGACAGTCAAATGGCAATAACAACTTAGACAATAACTTAGAACTTGGTCTTATTCCAGCACCTTTAATACTTCAGAAGTCTCAAATTCCCCTAAGTGCTTTACAAAGCAGTGCTATAGTTACCGTGCAATCTGTCCAGGTAAACCTATTTAGGCACACAGCAGTTTTTCAACATGAAGACTTAGAGCTACAAGCTGGTGCAACCAAGGAGTTTCCACATAATCTCAAGACAGCCACTGGGCTTTTCATAGCACTGAATTATCAGCAAGAAGGGATGAGAGGTGTCATCCTTTAGAGAGGCACTGAAGTCATTAGCAGGAGTTTTCTTCTTTCCTTTTAATTGCTAGCGCTGTGTGGCGAAACCCTGTTGGCTTTCACAGCTTCAGTAAAAGCAGGTTTTTGTTCCCTAAGTCCTCGTACAGAACGTGACTGTCTACTTCTGTCATAGTCACATTTCGGCATGCCTTAATTTCCTCCATTTTTACAGATAATTGCATTGTGAAAGCTGCAGCGACGAGCATGTCAAAGTTTTAAAGGTAGCCTGTCTCTTGAATAAGTTTTGCTATTCTTTCAATCCCTGTCAGTGTTTTATTCTTCCTCCTATTCTTCCTCACTCCCCTCATGTCTGGTTATGGATATCACTTAGTGGGTGCCTTCCTTCCCTTCATTTGATTTTTTTTCAGTTGTGTCTGTGTACTCCTGGAAGTTCAGAAAGCTCTCAGGGTCTGGTTGATGAGAAGTCTACTGCTAGCCTGGCATGACACACTGCATGACAAAGAAAGATTTTTCCAAATGAAGTGAAACCTCTCACTCCCCAGGAGCAGCATTGGCCTCCTCCAAAGAGTACGCACCTGTGTTTTGATGAAACATTTTGGGTGTTTAGTTTTCTCCCATGCTTTTTTGAAGCTGCTCATCAGACTCTTTTCTCTAGCATTTGTTTGCTTTTGCTGTATGCAGCTAACTGAAAGGGGGTGTATGCTGCTTGAGTTTTCTGTGTGAGACAGGATAGGCAAAGTCATGATGCTCTGACAAAGATGGGAAAGACCATCCCTTCTGTAGGATGAGAGATGGGTTGAAGAAAAAAGTAAGAATAAATGTTTGCCACACCTCAAAAGCAGATAATATGAGCTTAATGAGATACAGTAGTGAAATAAAGATACAATAGTGAAAACCCAAACTTGAAGAGAGTTCACATCTACCCTTTTGCATCAAGCTGCATTCATCAAAGTCTGGCAGAGGATGGGCTAGCATTTTTTCAAGGGATTGCTTCACTTTGGTAGCAGTTTCATTCCTTGTCTAGATTTGCTGTTTTACAGCATTACAGATTTCACTGGATCCAGGAATGTGTTTTAAATTTCTCCTTCCTGAATGCTGTTCCTCACCTGGGCAGAGCTGAGAGAACAATATCCCTCTACCAATAACAAGTGAGAGTAAGCAGCCGAGGCAGTTGTAGTCGGAGCAGTTGTAGTTGTGTGTGTATTGTGGTTTTGTAATGAACGTACTGAACCTGATAAAGGGCTTGAAAACAACAAATGGCACCGGGAGAGATGAAAATCTGTACCATATGGAGCGTAATGTAACTACGGAGGCTCAAAACTCTGACTCTGGGGAGTGTGCCAGCATACGTGGGAGAAGTGAGAGTTTCATGAATTATGTTACTCTTGAGTAGATTTGAAAGTAGAAAAGAGTTCAACAGCACTCTGATAAATATGCAGATGTCCTTGTTCTCTGAATGAGACAGAAATGGGGCTTTGATGTTTAGGCTTTTGAAACTTGAGCTTTGGATAAAACACAGTAGAAGAAAAGTACAGTATATTACGGCATGTGCAAACACCTGAAAACACTGCTGGAATGATTTAAATCTAAAGACAGGATTAGATGTGGCAGGATTAGGAAGGTCTAGTATTAGAGTGGGAGATGGCCAAAGAACCACATACTGCATGGCAAAAACTGTTTTGGTTATTTAGCATGTATCATTCTTTGTTCAGAATATAAAAATGATACTGGTATAAATGCCAGATTGTGAGGGAATTGCAAAGCATAATCCTGTCTTGTCTTAAAGATCATAGAGTCTCAAGTAGTTGGGTTTAACATCTTCTATCAAAATACTGAATTAGATGGAAGTGTTTTGCACATTACAGAATCACCTGTTCATTTCAGTGGGATGAAGTATTAGCTTGTGAATCTGCTGTTTGTAACGTGGCTGTGTGCTGCTGGACATTGCTGAGTGATGGGTAAAACACCCCCACTGACTATGTGCCATTGAACTAAGCATGGCTGAGGGAAAGGTAGAAAAAAATCTGGAACAGGCTGCCCAGGGAGGGGGTTGAGTCACCATCCCTGGATGTGTTTAAAAGATGGGTAGATGAGGTACTTAGGGATATGGTTTAGCATAGGACAGGAATGGTTGGACTTGATGATCTTAAAGGTCTTTTCCAACCTTGTGATTCTGTGAGATCCTTCAAAATCCTAGGACTTCACTGTCACGTGTCTGAGAGTTCTATTTTTTCAGGTGAGAAGTACTTTGTGGAGAAAAATATTATTGAACAAAGTCTGCAGAAGTACTTAGCATCCACTGATCTTTCCAGGGACCTCAGATGATCATCCTCTTCTTGGGCTTGGTATATCTAGAGATATTTCCTCCATATAACCATCTTAGGTGCCAAACTAAGTAATCTTATATGCTTTAGCCCCGAGAAAAAAGAAAGCCTATGAAGGACTATTTCAGAGCAGCAGCAAATCCTGGTCTGTATCTAATCCTCCCATGACTGTCAATTAGTGTCGAGTTTTCAATCATTTGTCTCATTTGTAGACTATGTTATTTGATTCCCTCTACTTGTCCCACAGCTCTTAGTGGCCAAAAAAAATTATTCTCCACAGTTTTTTTAAGCTTGACTCATTCTCAGCTTTCACTTTCTCGTGCTATTTAGTAGTTGCTGGAGAAACCTAATATCATAGAACAAGAGTGAATGTGGCTTATGGAAGAAGGTGTTATTTTTTTCGTCTCATGGGAGAAGAGGTTGGGTTTTTTCATCTGAAACAGAAGCATCCTGAGTGAAGAACCCTAAGGGGAGCCAACATTGAAAGCAACTTTAGCCAGGACTCTGGTTTATCTGCTTGTAAAACTGGTTTTGTTATTAAAGATGTAACCTGTGAGAGATTAATTTAGGACATGACAAATATTTGCTGAGTATCCCAGCCAAACTGCTTTGACTACCTGTAGAAATCAAATATTAGTTTCAGGCTTTACTTTTTATAAGGTTTCAGAAGTATGAGTTCACTCAGGCAGGATTGTAAAAATTAAAAATGAGTATGCAGTGATTAAAACCAAAATGTATTAAAAAGTCAGGTTTCAAATTAGGTGTCTTGGAGCATGTTTCATAGTTCAAGTAAGGGACATTTTTTTCCACCATCTGAAAGAAACTCAACAGTTGTTTGTGAAACAGCATTTCCTAATGGCAACATTTATTTACAAGGAGGTGCTGTATTAGACTGGAAAAGCAAACCCAAGTAAATCATCTTTTTAACAAAACCAGCATAGTCCCTAGCTAACATCACCATCAGAAAAATGTGCATCACTGACACAGAGTCAGAAAGTGCCTTGCCTGTAGCAGCCAAAGCTGGAAAGCTTTAGGAATTTGATGCATGTATGTGAAATTCTGAAATTCTGTCAAATACGTACCAAGTTGTTCTGGTTTTGGCTTGGATAGAGTTAATTTTCTTCTTAGAAACTGGTGTAGTGCTGTGTTTTGGATTTAGTGAATCATTTTGATAACACACTGATGTTTTAGTTGTCGGTAAGTAGTGCTTGCAATGAATTAAGGACTTTTCAGCTGGTCATACCCTGCCAGAAAGGAGGTTGGGATTGCACAAGAAGTTGGAAAGGGACAGCTGACCCCAAGTGGTTGAAAGGGTTATTCCATACTCCAGGTTCTTCAGGAACATAGGCACCTGCAGTCCATAAAGCCAACCATATCCTGGGCTGCATCAAAAGCAGCATGGTCAGGGGAAGATTCTGCCCCTCTGCTCTGGTGAGACACGATCTGGAGTGTGTCCAGCTCTTGGGTCTTCAGTAGAAGAAGGACATTGAGCTGTTGGAGAGAGTCCAGAGGGGGCCACAAAGATGGGCTGGAGCACCTCTGCTCTAAAGACAGGCTGAGACAGTTGGGCTTGTTCGGCCTGGAGAAGGGAAGGTTCTGGGGAGACCTCAGAGCAGCCTTACAGTTTCTGAAAGGGCTACAAGAAAGCTGGGGAAGGGCAGGGGCCAATAGGACAAGGGAGAAATGGGTTTAAACCAAAAGGGTGTCGATTTAGATTAGATATTAGAAAACAATTCTTGACAATGAGGGGGGTGAGGCCCTGGCACAGGGTGCCCAGAGAATCTGTGGCTTCCCCTGGATCTCTGGCAGGGTTCAAGGCCAGGTTCGATGAGCCTTTGGGCACCCTGGTCTAGTGGAGTGTGTACCTGCCCATGGCAGGGGGTTGCAATAACTAGAAGATCTTTAGGGTTCCTTCCAACTCAAACCATCCTACAATTCTATGATTCTATATCATATGACGTTATGCTCAATATCTAGGGGATTTGGCTGGGGTGAAGGGCAGCTTGAGAACTGGCTGGGTAATGGTCAGTTGGTGGTGAGCAGCTGCATTATGCATCACATGTTTTATATTATTATCATTCTTATTATTTATATTTTCTGCCCTGTTCTACTAAGCTGTCTTTATCTTAACCCATGATTGTTACTGGTTTTTATTCCAATTCCCTCCACCATCTCACTGGAGGGGGAGGCAAGGCTGTGTGATGTTTATCTGCCTGCTGGCACATACCACAATTCAACACTGACTTCAGAGGATATATTGAAATTTTGCATAGACAAGAGCAGCACTGCTTAGATTAAAGAAAAGTGAGGTTTTACTGAACATACAGATCATTAGTGTTCTTAAAAAGCTGAAGGAGAATTCCCATTGTAAACTTCAACAGGCAACTTTTGAAGGGTATCAAGTAACAAAATTGATAGGTACTTTAGCTGCTGGGTTCTAAAACAGAATCACAGAATCACAGAAGATTAGGAGTTGGAAGGGACCTTGAAAGATCATCTAGACCAACGCCCTGCCAGAGCAGGATCACCTAGACTAAACCACACAGGAACACATCCAGGTGGGGTTTGAATGTCTCCAGAGAAGGAGACTCCACAACCTCTCTAGGCAGCCTGTCCCAGGGCTCTGTCACCCTCACAGTGAAAAAGTTCCTCCTTAAATTCCCATGGAACTTCCTATGCTCCAGCTTGCACCCATTGCCCCTTGTCATTTCCTCATAAAGAAGGTGTTCCACTCCCTTAATCATCTTGGTGGCCCTACGCTGGGCTCTTTCAAGGAGTTCTTGGCCTTCTTGGCTGTGCCTTGGTACATTTCTGTTTGTGCAGGGTTTGTCAAACCTCCCCCTCCCCCAAGAGACAGCACCTCTCCCTCTTTCCTCCCTGCTGCAATGGACCAAATGTTATTTCTCACTGGGCAGAGGCTGAGGGCAGAGCCACCGCTCTTGCAACAATCTATTTATTATTTACATAGTTCAGCACCTTACAGCCATGCTAACACTGAGCAAAATGGCTCCCTGAAACCTCTAAGCAACAAGGAAAAAACAAAAAAAGCCTCTATCAGTAAGAGAGGCTTTGGGAGTATGTGTGGTCACCTGAAACAGCTCTCAGCCTCTGGAAACCATTCTGGGAAATACTGGTCCTTGTTCTGTCTTGGATTTTTTGCTGACTGAAGGACTCTGACCTGGCTGAGGTTGCAGCAATAGTGAATTTGGTGCAGTTCATGTCTGTTGGTTTGGATTTTTCCTAACTTAAATGCCCATGTAAGATGATGGTGGATCAGTGATTTCCCCTGCAGCCCATAGAGGATCCCATGCCGGAGCAGGTGGATGCCCAAAGGAGGCTGTGACCCCCTGGGAAAACCACACTGGAGCAGTTGGTGAACAACTGCAGCCCATGGGAAGGACTCATGTTGGAGGAGTTGGTGGAGGACTGTCTCCTGTGGAAGGCACCTCACACTGTGTGGGGAGCTGTGATGTAGAAGTCTTCCCCCTGAGGAAGAAGGAGCGGCAGAGACAACGTGTGATGAACCCCCATTCCCTGCCCCCTGTTGCACTTGGGGCAAGGAGGGAGAGAAATGGGGAGTGAAGTTGAGCCCAGAAAGAAAGGAGGGGTAGGGGGAAGTGTTTTAATATTTGGTTTTATTTATCATTACTCAACTCTGGTTTGATTGGTACAAAATTAAATTCATTTTCCCAAGTCTGTTTGCCCATGATGGCAATTGGTGAGTGATCTCTCCCTGTCTCACCTCGACCCATGAGCCTTTCGCTGTATCTTCTCTCCCCTGGTCAGCTGAGGAGGGCAGTGATAGAGCAGCTTTGGGGGGCAGCTTTGGGGGGCACCTGGCTTCCAGCCTGGGTCAACCCACCACATTTGCATTTCTCATCTCATTTCTGCCTCTTGGACTTATATTCCAGAGCGATTTTCTTAAAGCCTGAATGACTTTACATTAATCATAATCAAACTCTGCTGTAAGGCAAAGTGCAGGTCTTGAGCAGAAAATAGAAAAAGATAAGAGACACAAAAAGAAGGAAATTATTGGCAGGAGTGTATGAAAGGCTATCAGCCATGGAGAGCTGTGATGTCATGGGAATATAACTTCAGCAGTTCTCAAGTGTCAACTCTTCCCATGGAAGTCAGCGTGGAGCAGTTCTAAGAATTACTCTCTGGCAAAATAAAAATGCTGCAGCCTATGAAGATGCAGCCTGTTATATGGCTGTTCACAGTGGTGTGCAAGAGAAGAACGCAATATGGAAGGCTAAGTAAGGAGGATGGGCCTCATGGCTTTCTGGCTACCCAAAAGCATTACCTGCTGGGGATTCTTACTTTATTTTTACAATCTTTATGTTGGCAGTATAACAAGTCTTGAGGGAAGAGTTTCAAACTGGCCAGAACTTGCAAGTTTTATTTCTTTCCCTGGCATGTTAACCATTCATCATCTTATTCTGACCCCAAGTGTTGTGTTTCAGTGTTGGGGAAGGTATAACACCAGTCATCCAAAGTGACACGGTGTCTCTGGCGGAGGTTGTCTGCCCCTCCAGGCCAGAAGAGTTACAGCGGGGCCCCTTCCCTGCTCCAGCTGAGCTATAAAGAACTCAGCTGATCCTCACGGAGGTGCAAAGCCCTGTCTGAGAAAGGCATAAAGGCGGAAGGCTTGTGTAGTAAACCCGAAGAAGTACCGAGCTTCCCTTCAGAGGACAGCAGGAAGGAGGCCTCTGGGGCTGGGCTGGGCTGGGCGAAGTGATTTTGATTTGGGAGTTTGACCTAAGTTTCTCTGTTGAAAAGTAAAGCTGAGCTAAGAAAGAAATTTGAGCTTGATGGTAAATCCCCATGAAGCGTGAAATAGCCAGCATGAATAGGAGGAAACTGAAGCAATAGGGTTTTTAAGCTGAACTGGGCATGTTGTACTATGTTAAGCCTTTTGTCAGGCTGGGGGCACAACTGAGGCCTTGCAACAACAGGCAGGGAAGCTAGTAAGAAACTAAACCACCAATTAAAAAAGTACATTCATGCATCTGTTGCTGAGTAATTTCATGCAAATCTTCTGTGTATAGTCAGTGAGTAATTATGTGACGTTTTTATAGTAGCAGTGATTGAAAATGTGAACAAAAAGATGGCAAGATATAGGTCAAGAGAGAATTTACAAATATGAATTGAACATAGAATTATTTGGACCTGGACTCATGTATTTGGGCATGTGGATAAGGATGTTTAAGCAATGCCACTGAAGTTCGTAGGTCTGACATTTGTTCAGGGTTTTTTGTCCCCTACTTATGCTTTGGGAGTTTTAGCTAAATCTCTTCTACAAAAGATTCCTGAAAGAAAGATGGCAAGCATATTGAATGCATCTCAATTTATAAGCATCAATGGATTACCCCAAGGGAAGACTTCTTTTGCTTTACAACTCTCCTCCTCTGCATTGGATGCTCTTAGTTCTTATTAAACATTTATCTGCATTGTCACCCAGCCTCTGCACTCCTTGTTAACTTGCTTGGTAAGCATCCGAGAGAAGTAAGGCTTGGAATAGAAGATTGCAGTGAATTAACTTGACAGATTATTTATGGGGAACCACTCCCAAACATGAGAGTCAGCATGAGAGAAAGCATGAATGTTCCACCTTGGAAAATGCAGTGGCTAAGTGATGGTTCAGCTGTTGTGTTGGGCTGAGGAAAGGGGTAGACGTTTTCCTTGGTTAGCATGAAATGACAAGGAGATGGAGATATGCCAAGAAAAGCTGTGAAGATAATTAACATGCTCTTTCTTCTTTTTCTAGGATGGGGACAAAGGAGATGCAAAAAGTAGAGGGTGGGGAGCTAACCCTTGCGGAGAGGTTCAGGAAGTGCTGTGCTAGTAGACAGTACTTAGTTGGAACTTGGAGCTACAGCTTGTCAACTACAAGGTGTTTTTAGCATTACAATGACATGCTGATGAAGCTGCACACTAGTAAGAGCGTGAGGGGGGTGGAGAGATCTATCTGTACATCAGTATGGCTGCTCAGAACTGAAATATTTAACTATATTAAAAGAATATGTTAATAGAAAAGTTTCTATTGCATTATTTTTCAGCCCAAGGCTCTTAAAAGGCCAGTTATCCCTGAGTGACGGTCAGTAGCCGCACTTTTATCCTTGCTGGCCATGAGCTGAGATACAAGGACAGACTTTTCCATGTAGCTAATGCAGAGCCGTGAAGAACCACAGTGAAAATAAAATAAATACATAGAGTACTTTCACTTAGCTTTTGGAGCACAGTTTTTGGTGCAGGAAAGCCTTGCAGGGATAGACCTAGTGCTGAGGCAGCCGGCGTGTGACAGCTCGTAGATCCCGTTGATCAAGTCAAGGAACTGCAGCCGGAATAATTGCTTGAAATTCTCTGAATCCAAAAGTGGCAGCGAGGAGTGCTGCCCTGTTCTTTTAAAAGGTTATTCCTAAGCGGCACAATCGGAATAGTCTTGCAGTGTAACAGATGCACATTTATGGATAAATGTCAAGGGCTAGCACTGATTCTCCTGAGAGGTCCATAGCTGTTTTACCACATCGCTGCTTACAGTCAGCATTGCTATATTTTTTAACTCTAAAAAGTTAATGGAAAAAAAAGTGTGGTAGGAGAAAAAGAGTGCAGGGAACGTATGAGACCCTTACAGAAATTATTTCCTGCTAAGGAATCTAATGAATTTTATGTGAAGAACTGTAACAGCTAAGCACACCCCACATAGCAGGCAAACTCTGAGAGTTTTTAAAGCTCTTCAGGCACACTATTTTATTATGGTGTAGCTGTTTGTGTTCCCTGAGCACCTACAAAACTGTGTCCAAATTTCTCCTTGCTACCCAGCTCTTCCTCTTTCCCTACCAACAGTAGATTTTGGGGATCTGGAAATCCACCTCTTATTCAGAAACACAGATTATTGCGTATCTCTTTGGGGTGAAGAATAAAACAAATTTATTTTAATTTTTAGTGTTTTGTTGTGTTTGTTTTTTTAAAAAATCAAGTATTACTTACTCAAACTTTCTAGAAATTTGCCCATGGATTTAGCAGTGTTTTAAGGGTTTTGTTCCAGGCTTCCGGAAGTGGGCATAAGTACACAGTGTTTTCATTCTTAAGCGTTGGAAGATTAGCTTCAGTAATAATACGACATATAAAAAACATGCAGGAAATATTCTTAAAGTATTTTTAGAGAGTGTGTTGGGGAAGAGTGCATTGTATAATTAGGCATCTGTTAAAATATTGGGAAAATAACTTGAATCTGAGATGATCCTAATGATGAAAGGGAGTTAAATCAAAGATTTATAACGCTGGCCTGGAGATGTTTATTAACTCTACAGAAAATTTATACAGAGAGTTTCAGTATTATAATGATTTTCATATTGCAGCTAGCTGGGAAGCATTAAGATATGTGTGGTCCTAAATCCTTCTCCTTGGCTTATAAATTGGTTCAGCACCGAAAATTTATTCACAATTATATGCTGATAGTAGAGCTGCAGATTGCACGTATATCTCTGGAGTAATGAGAACTGCACCCCTTGTGAATGTAAAATACTGATAACTGAGTGGGGAATTTGACATGCTGCAGGCAGGCAACACGCAGGCTTTCGCAGAGAAAACCATTGCATGCCTGACCTACTAACTGGTACAGCTCAGCACCGCAGAAATGAGATTCCATTTAATTAAAAATGTAGAGAGGTGGCATTTTTCTTAGTAACTCTTCTCTCTGGGACAGAGCCGGATACCTGCTGACAAACAGGAGTGAGAGAAACAAACTCCAAATAAACTGAGAAGTTGAGTGAATTAAGAAAAATATTTTTAGTGCCCTGAACATATTTCGTTGGGAGCAGCGTACAAATTCTGCAGTAGCAATAATCATGTATCACTGTGAGAAGCCTAAATACTTCACCTGGAATCTTGTGTCCAGTTCTGGGCCCCTCAGTTCAAGAAGGACATAGAACTCCTTGAAAGAGTCCAGCGCAGGGGCACCAAGATGATTAAGGGACTGCAACATCTTCCCTATGAGGAGAGGCTAAGGGAGCTGGGCCTCTTTAACTTGGAGGAGACTGAAGGGTGACCTTATTAATGTTTATAAATATGTAAAGGGTGAGAGTCGGGAGGATGGAGCCAGGCTCTTCTCAGTGATGGCCAGTGATAGGACAAGGGGCAATGGGTGCAAGCTGATGCATAGGAAGTTTCATGTGGTTATAAGGAGGAACTCTTTCACTGTGAGGGTGATAGAGCACTGGGACAGGCTGCCCAGAGAGGCTGTGGAGTCTCCTTCTTTGGAGACATTCAAACCTGCCTGGATGTGTTCCTGTGTGATTTAGTCTGGGTGATCCTGCTCTGGCAGGGGGGTTGGACTAGATGATCTTTTGAGGTCCCTTCCAACTGCTAACATTCTGTGATTCTGTGAAATACCTAAATATAAAAATACTTTGGGATGTAAGACACATAAAGGCTCAAGTATGGCATTGAATTTCTTCAAAATAATGTCTCTGATAAATGTTTCTACAAAAAGAAACTTAATATCTAATATATATTTCCAAACAAAGGTTAGAATCGTGCGTTTGAATTGTTTGTGGAAAACAGTGAGTTAAGCTACAAGTGTTTGCATGTGTGTACATGTTTATCATTCATAATATTCTCACAGGTAGCAGAAGCAGTAAGTAGGATCACTGAGTAGACCCTCAGAATGTCCCTTCTAAATATTTCATTCTAGCAAACCAGAAAGATGAATTAAATAGTCTTGGTTTATTTCTCTGGGTTTTTTTTTAAAGCACGTGAATCTGAACAGTGATCACTTTTCCATAGAAAATGGTGCACTAAAATACTTCAGACCTAAATGTTCTTCACATTTAAAGCCTTTTCTCAAAGCTCTGGTTTTAGCCTCTAGCTCTCATTGACTTGGATAAATTCATATTGGAGTTCAGATGCTAATTTATGTGACTGCTTTTGAAAACAATTAAATTTAGGTCAAATCCTGCTTCTGTATGAGCATCCATTAACTCTGACACTAACTCTGGGAAATCTTTGTGTTCGCAGCCTCTGTTCTTTAACTGACAATTAATTTTTTCTGACTGAGTCACCTGCCTTCAAGTACGGAGTTGCCAAATAAAGTGCCTTCTTTAAGATGCAAGGATACTCAGCTCCTGCCCTACAAATGAATTCTGTAGAAATCTAGCTCCTGATGATGAATTTACTTTTGTTTTAATTCATTTTTCCAGGGAAATTCCGGTCTGGGGTTCAGTATTGCTGGAGGAACAGATAACCCACACATTGGGGATGATCCTGGGATATTCATTACTAAGATTATACCAGGAGGAGCTGCAGCGGAGGATGGAAGACTCAGGTAAAAACTGACTCATTATCTGTGTTTGGAAACAAAATGCTTCATTATTATAAATTATTCTCTAGGAGTCAAATGCAAACTGGAGCCAGGGGAAGTGAATTAAATGACTAGAGTCTTCTCTTTGCTAAGGCAGGAATGCTGATTTAAGTACCTTAAAGCAACTGAATATGGTTAAAGTCATGTGTACAGGGCCGTTTGCTGGTGCCACCTCTGTCTTTGTACCAGTCATTTCATTTTACAATAAGGCAAGATGGGGGTAGGAGGAGGAAACAGGCGCGTCAGTATGAACGTTGTCTCTGCTTGGTCTTTCTATGTTCATGGCTGAAGAACTGTGCATTGGTGTTAACTTCAAGGCTGTGGAGACTTCCCAAACAACAGAGCCACTGCGGAATAGTCATAGCTATTTGTAGATGCTCCCTGTCATCTGACTGCAACACTGAGGTGTGTTTACCTCTGTTTCCAAACATTTTCTTGTTCTGTGAGGATGCCATGGCTACACCACACACTCTGAGTCACTTCCAGAGTAGTCAGTTGCTGTAGCTCCTTAGACGGACACACAGGTCACTTGAGGTTCTCAAATACATGGTAGCACATCTGTTAAACAAGAGGAACCACAAAAGTGCTTGTGCTTCTCTTTCCCTGTACACTGAATGCAGAACTGCTTCTGTCTATCGCTGAGACTGCCACCCATCTGTCAGTCACCCTAGCCTGCTGATGATCCAAAAAGGCAAGTTAGCTGGGAAGACCTGGGATAAAATTCTGAAGCTTTCATGATCTCAGCACTGGAATTTAAGATCTGGGAGTCTTTCCCAAAAACAGATGGTCTAAAATTCATGAAATGTGACCAGATGGTAACAGTAACTTTTTTTTCCAAAGCCTTTTCTTTTAATTCAAACTTAAAAGTAGAAGAAGGTGGCCAGCTTTTAGTGCAAGTTTTGGAAATATCTCAGACTATGTTAGTAATTCTATTTTGAAAACTATTCTTAGTTTTACTGTGATAGTGATGAAAATCATGGTGGTTAGCAGTGCCTGAAGAATTTATGGGCCAGGGAGGTGGTGGAGTCTCCTTCTCTGGAGATATTCAAGACTCGTCTGGATGCCTATCTGTGCAATATGAGCTAGGGAGCTGCTTTGGCAGGGGGGTTGGACCCGATGATCTCTCGAGGCCCCTTCCAACCCCTACGATTCTGTGATTCTGTGAATAAGGTTGTAGACCAAAGGACTGGGAATAATCTTACATAACTTAATGACTAAAATGCCTTTATCTTATCAATACTTATAAATACGTAAAGGGCAGATGTCAGGAGGATGGAGCCAAACTCTTCCCAATGGTGCCCAGTGACAGGACAAGGGGCAACAGGAACCAAGTGGAACACAGGAAGTTCCACCTGAATATGAGGAGGAACTTCACTCTGAGGGTGGCAGAGCACTGGGGCAGACTGCCCAGAGTGGCTGTGGAGTCTCCATCTCTGGGGACATTCAAGATCCACTTGGACTTGTGCAACCTGCTTGAGGTGATCCTGCTCTGGACTAGTGGGGGTTGGACTAGATGATCTCCAGAGGTCCCTGCCAACCCCTACCCCTGTTATCTACCCCTAAGCCAGCCATTTTACAGGCTCCTAATAGTGAAGAAAAACCTAAGCACATCTAGGTTGTGATTCATCTCATCCAAAAGTCAATGTCTAAAATAGAACAGGAGAATCACATCTTAAAAGGCTCTATATTTTCACTGGTGACTCAAATGGAAAGGAGTTTCTTCAACTAGTTCAGCTGCATTGATCTGTCAATGTCTGCATTGGGCCAGATGAGCTTCATGCAAAGCAGAGCATGAGTAAAGAGCAGTATTTGGAAATCATGCTATCAAATTTGACATGATGAACAGCACAAGGGGTCTTAAACACACATCTGCCTTTCTACAAATAAGAATGGATCCCTTGCAAAAAATAGTATCTTTTTAGTAGAGTTTTGATTACTTTTGAAAGCTTTTCTACTTTAAGCCATTGAAAAAAAGCAATTGCAGTATTTTGTCATGCTATCTTTGTAAGAAATCAAGTATTTCATATCTCACTGCTATACTAATTAACTACTGTAAATGTAACTCATGATTACTTTGTAATTACTGTGCTGTAAAGGTCTTAGAAAGACCTTCCAAACCATGAAAGACAGCATACTAGTGCAGTTCGTTAATCCATATTGAGATTAGACCTGGGCAAACTGTGTTTCATAATAAGAGTTTAGTAATACAAGTATAGTTATCTTATTACTAAGACTTAAAGAATATTCTTACGGTAGTTGTTAGCACATCTTGAAGTAAAATTTTATAATTGGTAATCCTGTATTTGGACTGGTCTTTTTTCCTATTTTCATTTGGAAACATATCATACACTCTTGTTAATACTGAATATCTGAGTGCAATTAGTTCAAATTGGAACTACAAAACTTTTTACTTCAAAGAAACCTGCAAGAGCCTTGAAACACGGCTCTGAAACTTCCATTAAGGAAATAGGCTGACTTAATCCTATGGAGTTTACACTAAATAATAGGAAAACCTCAAATTTTTAGGTGAGTATCACATGGTATTAATAGTTATACAAAGCATCTGGAATTCTATATGCTCCTCAGTGCTCAGAGGGGCTTTATTTCTGCTTCAGCTTCCCCCAAGCTCTTCTAAAGCTTCATAGTACATAAGAATTTGCACTACCCCATCTTTCCCACTCTTACAGTCAAACACAAGTTACGTGATGATATTTTACAGTGAAACTGAAGGAAAAAAGTTCTGTGTGAACTTCCATATAAACTTCCTTATAAACTCATAGGTGTTGATGGTGAGACTTTATTTCACAATGTTTTTTGAGGGGAAGATTCCTCCTTTCCTTGTTTTATCCAGTAATCAGGTCTCACTGTGCTACAATGCCAGCAAAGACAATCCTGTCAGGCTGTAGGAACACCTACATGAAAATGTACATATCGGTGATTGTTACTGAACAGAAGAGCTCTCCTGGGGCAGTCTCCACTGACTTACATGATAATTAATTTTGCTTAACTGAGAGTTTATCAGCTGAGGCCGTTCCATAGGAACAAAAGCTTAACAACATCCACTGGCTTCTAAATCTACTGTCTGCTTTTAAGTCATCAACTCCTGTAAAATCACTTTTCTGGCATTTTCTGTGATGTCCCTTTGATCTAACTTAGCTGAGTCAAGTTCTTCAAACAGCGAGACTGTGAAAGTGGCCTGCGAGAAATGTACTCAATGCTACAGCCCCTTGCAAACCTTCTACGTGTCTATATGGGTTCACAAGTGAGGGAGCAGATCAAGCAGAGCTTCACTTAAGTCCAACAAAAGCAAATACAACCTGGGAAGGAGAAACTCTATTGTATTAGAGGGTGGGGCTTGACAGGTTACAAAACTGCTTTGTAGGAAGGACCTGGGAGTCAGCAATTTATAGTTTTAAGTACATAAATGTCAGGCATCAATACCTGATGGAAGGGTATGAAGACAAAGAGACAGACCCTTATCAGTAGGGCCCAATGACAGGACACGATATAGTGGACACAAAAGACATGAAATGCCATCTGAATGTCAGAAGACACTTTTTTTGAGGTGAGGGAGACTGACTCTGGGCACAAGTTGCTCAGAGAAGATGTGCAGTCTCCATTGCTGGAGATAGTCAAAACCTGACCAGACATGTTCTTAGACAACCTGTTCTAGCTAACCTTGCTTCAGCAGGGAGGGTTTGATGAGGTGATCTTCAGAGGTGCTTTCCAACCTAAATGATACCACGATTCTGTAATTTCAACATGAGTCAGCAGTGTGCCCTGGCAGTGATGAAGGCCAGCATGGAGATCAGCAAAGATGCTGAGAGGAAGGCCCAGTGGCAACAGTCACATATTGCAGTAAGAGAAATTCCAATTGGGTCTGAGGAAAATAAAATCTTTTACAGTAAGGCACTGTAGCTGGTGGTTCTGTGAGGTTATAGGATCTCTGTTTCCAGAGGGATTCAAAGTTCATCTGGACAAAGTCCTGAGCAATGTGATTGAACTTTTCAGTTGGGCCTACTTTGATCAGGAGGATGGACTATATGACCTCCAGATTTCCCTTCCAACCTGAATTTTTCTCTGATTCTGTAGATTATTCTTATATATCAAACCCATGTATGAGAGTGGAACAGAGGTGATTAAGCTCCTGGGGTTTTTTCCTTCAGTGGAGAGCAGTACTTTTATTGACAGTAGGTACAATGAATAGTCTGTATCACTTCATGGCCCATAACTCTATTTTAAAAATAGTAAGTTATCAACCACTTTAGACTACAATTCATTTTAATAAAACATTGCTGGTTTTGAAAGACTTCTTGAAGACCCATATATTAATTGCAGAAGCATAAAATCACAGAATATCTCAGGTTTTAAAGGGACCCATAAGGATGATTGAGCCCAATTCCCCGCTCCTCACAGGACTACCCAAAACTAAATCATATGACTAATAGCAACATCCAGATGCTCCTTGAGCTCTGACAGACCTGGTGTCATCACCGCATCCCTGGGCGCCTATTCCAGTGACCTACCACCCTCTCAGTGAAGAACCTTTTCCTAATGCCCGATCTGAACTCCTGGCAGGGCTTCATTCCATTTCCTCCTGTCTTATCAGTGGTCATCAGAGAGAGGAGATCAGCACTTCCCTCTGCAGTTGCTCCCCTTGAGGAAGCAATCACCACTATGTTTACATACCACCCTCCCTGAAATGCTCTCACTGCTAGAGCTGGTATAAGAACCAATACCCCATTCAGATTTTAGCTAAGTGTACTAACTCCTAATGTTGCAGAATGCAGAAAGCTCTGGAATCTTTTCTGATGTCCATACAGTATACAGAAAACAATTTCATATATAGTAAAGAATATAAAGTAAATTATTTCATGGAATACAAATGATTAATTTTGGGTTTGATTACTTTAGCTAAATGTGAATATAATAAACTTGGGACTAACTGAAATTTAGATTTTTTTCTGAGTGCTGCATACCACATTTCTTTGAAGCTTCAAGTTTCAAGTCAGTGATAGAGGATGTAAAACCTCCAGAAGCAGCAACCGTTCCCACAGAGTTGAAGGAGAACTTCTCTCAACAGTTTGATCTTTTAAGACTTTTGATGCATAAAAACGTCTGCTTCTATCTCACAAATGTCAGTTGTCCATGGGCAAACATCTACTTTTTAATAAAGAGGTTCTGAATTTAGACTTCCTTTACTCTCTAGAAGAAAGAGAATACTGGTAATTTATGGTTCAGCGTCTTTTTTGTTTTATTTGAGTTTGTGTCAGGAAAAAAATACAGTGGTTGGCTCAACTGCCTAGATAAAGCCAAGAACTTCAATATACAATCTCAGCAGTTCCTTCTATTGACACTTACTGATCCTAAGTGAAATTCTGGCTTCTAAAAGGCAACACACATCTAAAAAATTCATCACACTTTGCAAAAACAAGAGTGATCATCCTATGGAACCAGGAGCACAGAGTAGTGTTATAACGTGATTTAAAAAAACCTCAAAACACATTAGTAAAAGAATAATAAGAAGCTTTCCATTCTGACCAAGTTTTAAAAAGCAGAGACTGTCAAAATATTTAGTTTCAACAATCATAAACCAAAACTGGTTTGAGCCAAGAATCATTATTTCTTTTTAAGATTTTTCACAGTCCAATTCCAATCTGATGGTGGAGATATTTTTCTCAAAACTGTCCACAGGAATGAATGGGTTGTATGAATTCCTTATCTATTGCTATCAGAAAATACACTTTTCCTTTTTGTGAAGGCAAGTTTGAAAATGTGAAATTTGAAAGGTCTCAGGATCTTAAAAAATCCCAACAAATAAAAGAGTCTTGGACAGAACTAGGATTCAAATCTTATACTTTATACCTATCTCCTGGTCATATGAATCCAAAATCAGTTATTTCATATATGAATATGAATTAGTTTATTCCCAGGATTTCAAGAGAGATTTGTACAGCTTTGAGCTTGAATTTCAAGGGTTAATGTTGCACCAGAAGTTATTTTAAGCCTGGGCTGTACTCACAGGAAAAAGGGTTGATGTGAGGGGTGAGTCAAAGGGAAGAGAGTGGTTGTGCCTGGAGGCAAGCTGCCCTGGTAAGCTGCCCAGGCCTGTAGTTGTTTCATTCATTTTTTTTTTCTTCTAGGAAACTGATTTCCAGTCTCTTTTCATTTATGAACCTATCAAAGTTTTTTTCCTTAGGAGTGTTGCTATTTGTAAGGACAACTTAAACGTGTCGAGAAAAGCGAATTGATCGCATGTTATCTTTGGCAGGCTAATCGGAAACAGCACCTGTACCCCCAGCTATCTGAATACCATAGGCTAAAAACTACAGGGCTGTGCAGTGTTTATCTTTCCTTTGTAAATGTGTCTTTCCTGATATTACTCTAATTGCTCACTGTCAGGAGGTTTAGGATTGTGAAACTGCAGCATTTTTAAGGCATGCTGTGTTTTTCCATCATCACCATAATAGTTAGCCCCACCGGATTTTTCTCCCCCAGCTCTCAAAGTGATTTGGTGTGGAGAAAGGAGCATAATACACATGCTAATAGGAGGAGACAAGAACTGAAATAACTTGCCCTCAGTCATCTAGTAAATCAGGGAGAAAGCTTGGAATACAATAGTGATTCCTTCTCTGCTGTTTCTGTGCCTTACAGGCTTCAGTTACATGCCTACCAGCAAAGGTTTTAAGCAAATTAGATTTGTGTTCCCTTCAGTTGTCAACTAACCCACTGTGATGTGTCAAAAGATTACACATTTAGCCAGGTATAGGTAGCAAGAGGAGAGAGGCATTCTGAAGGTAAGATCCTTCCTCCTGCAAATTCTGTTAATAAAAAGTAAAAGTAATTTAAAGGTAAGACTGCATTCTGATCAGATTGTGAAAAAACGTTTCTGTGTTTCACTAAAGATGATCCAGAGAAGAAATCACAATCACAATATTATAGCTTCATGCTGTTTGTTCAAAGCTTGAAAACTGGAATTAAGAAACACGCCAGTATAACTATTGTGCGTGGTTTATCTGAGAATCTCAGAGGAAAGAAGACAAGGAGAAGAGGAAACAGAAGCAACCCCACTTGAGAGCTTGCTAGATAAAGGACTCCCCTCAACCTTTGCCCAGCGCACTGACAGTGCTTTGCCTCTAATGAAATGCCTGAAACCTAAACCCCTCCAGCAGCAGCGGGCACACAATTGTTGCCCATTGGTATCCATTTGTAGCACTAGATTGCTTAGCAAGAAGTGAACTGGGAATGGCAATAGGAAACAATGAGGGGCTTCTTCATATTAACATGAAGAGCTATTCCTGGGAGAGTCCATGTTCACAGTCCAGCTTTGGCAACTGGCTTTATTTCACCGTCATTATGTACCAAACCAGAAGTGTGTCTGCTTTGTGATTCACTGTCTAAGTCCCTGCCTGTTAACTTTGATCTTGTATTAAGCCTACCAGTACCAGGTCCATGTGCGTTGTTGCAATGGCATAAAGCTTGTTCAGGATGTTATTATAATTACAGTGCCGCCACAAAACACTGATTCATATCTGCACTGTTTACAGGCCTCTGACAATGCTATTAGTTCAGTACATAATTTAGTAGTAAGTTAATAAAGAGACATTCACCCCATTAGACAAAGCATGCTTGCTTAGCAGACAGTCATAAATTAGATCGTGAATTATTGACTGCTCACTCCGTCCTGGTTTGTGTTAGGAAGTTTGATCTTATTAACTCTATTTGTCTGTGTATCTGTGCGTATCATTTTTTGAGCTACTGGGGAATTGAAAAATAATAATAATAAAAAAGGCTAGAGTTACCACAGGGGATCTACACAAAAAAAAAAAAAAAAAAGGCAGGCCACAAAATCAAAATCTGATTTTCATACATTATTTTGAAAGTTGAAGATGGCTTAGTAGGACTCGAGTTTGAAATGATCCATTTATTTTCATCAGTGGAATATGTTACCATGCATTTATCCTTTCTGTTGCTTTCACTGCTTCTCTTTAGCTGAATCCTTTTTTTTTTTTTTTAATCTTTTTTCCTATGTGAAGTTTGCATTCCTTATTTGGCATCACAGAGCCCAGAGTGTCTGAATTTGATCATATTTCTGCTCTTCCTATTTTGAAAATAATTTGCTAGGCTGTACGCATTCTCTTATGCAGTGCAAGAAAGCAGAGGGAAATTATGTTTGAACAGCTGAATTCTCAGGTTAAGAGAACAGAAATTAATGGGAAGAAAAAGGTACCTCTCTGGCTTGTGGAATTTGAAACTGGTGAATTTTATGGGCCTTTTCACAGCCAGCAGCAAGGGACATTCTGGTAAAGTTTTCTTTTGAAACACCAAGGATCAGTTTCTTCTGGTAAATTGCTGAGCTGTTTACTACTATTTGAAACCCCTGCTTGCGAATGACACTTAAGCAAAGGAGCATGCTATTAGTAGGCCTTGAGATACACTGCAGTTATGTAATGCCCTAGGTATCTCACTAGGTATCACTGCACTAGGTATCTCAAGCACTGGTATGGAACTGGTTGGGAGGTGTCTCTGCCAGGCCATCCTTTAGCCCTGCCTGAAATGACAGTCTCCCCAGAGCACTGCAGCAGCAGAACAGCACCATGCAGCCAAATCCCAGTGATTATTGCATCAGCATGTTTGCACTGCTACTGCAGTTACGAATTTCAATAGCTCAGTGATAATTTATCTGGATTAAGAAGCCTTCCGTGGTTACATAGCTTAGAAATCGTTGGCTGTCTGTGGAGTCTAGCGTTAGTCAAAGAAAAAATATTTCACATCTGTTCCGGTACTCGACAGGTGTAACCCTCTGGGGTACTGCTGAATTCTTTCTTTCTTTCATCTCCCACTGAACCTGAGAATTAAATTTTGAATGAAAAAAAAAAAAAAAGGAACTGACTTAAGCTATCATTAAATAAAAATTAAAAATTGAGTTCTTTCTAACTGGCAAAGATCCGATTCTAAAACTTGTAAGAAAAAGCGTGGTCAACTTTTTGCTTCTGACAGCCGAAAGAAGTGATGCCAGTTAATATCTGGTGAGACGGCCTGTTCCTGTGCTGTCAAAACTCTCAGCTGCGGTTTGAATAACACTTGGACTTGCAGCCTTCAGCCAAGGCATACTTCTGACAGTACCTCATCACTGCTGTCACATTCCTTGCTCTGCTTTTCTCTTACTGTGGATGTGAGAGCAGGGAGCTTAAATTTCTTTATTTCCCCATGGCATGACAGCTTTAATATCAAACTTGCAAGATGCGTGACTACTTTGTTAGGATGTGTTGCTTACATTCTGCGTGTTCCCCTGAATCCTACCCTTACAAAAAGCAACCTTCCCCCCTCCCTCCGCCCAACACGTAACCTATTAAGCATTTTACTCGGACTTGCAGTTACCGAAGTGTGTAGCCTAATGGTACTGATGCTCTGAGGCTGCTGAAGCGTCTTACTGAACTTGAACTGCGTGTTTTCTCCTCCTTCGGTTTGTTTTTTCGGGTTTTTTTGTGGGTTGGGTTTTATTTTAATGCTACACCTTTGTTTAGAATAGCTCTTCTCAATCAAACCGAGGCAGAAGGGAGGGTTTTCTACTTGTTAGTGCAAGCGCCTGGGAGGCAGGACTGCGTGGTTCGGTTCTGTTCTGTTCTGAACTCGCCGTGCCTGATCTGTGGCAACACTCTCCTCCTTTTGTGCTGAAGTTTCCCCATTTGTAAAACGGGTAGAGCGATCATTATCTCTGCCTCACGGGGGTTGTTGTGAAGCTTGAAACGAGTTCATATTTGCAAAGCGCTTTGAGAGCCCCAGATGAAAAGTGCTTGTAAAAATACTGAATCTGGAATTGCTTTCTGGGTTATCTGTTGTAACTGGTTTTCCTGCACAAACCTGAATGTGCTTCAGACGGGGCCGGTGTCAGTTTGGGAGGATTCTAACCGCGGGTGGTTCGGGGCACGGAGCAGGCAAAGCGTGCTTCGGTCCCAAGGAAGCGGCCGGGCCAGGCAGCCGCTCTTCCTCCGGGCTCTGGGCCTGGAAGCCCCCGCATGGCGCTGGAGCCAGCTGAACCGGCGGGCTCGGAGGGTAAGTCAGGGCTGGGAACCCGTCCCTGCCCTCTACCACACCTACAGAGCCTGGCCCGGGGCATCTCCTGCTACCTGCAGAGCAGCCCTGCAGCTGGGAGGAGCTTCCAGCTCCCTGGTGCCTTCACTCATCTCCGGCTTTACAGGGTTTTGTTTTCCTTTCCCCTTCCTTTACCCCAACACCTTCCTCCCACAAAACCCCACAGCTACCTACACCTCGTTTTTCTCATCCTTCACCTCTCTGCTCTCTGGCTTTGGCCTCTGGCTTTGAAGGGCAGACACGAATACTCGTTCTGTGAGGAGAAGTTTGTTTTCCTTCTGGCCACCATTACAGGCTGCTGCCTCCGCCGGCTGCCAGAGCCGCCCAGACCAAGCCGCACTCCCGACGGAGGCTGGATGCCCTGGGACATTCAGCGTCCGGTTGCTAGTGGGAGTAGTTTGAGAAGGAAAGCGTCGTACATGGCAGTGGCGGGAGACGAGACGCAGAGGGACTGAGGATAACTGGGCAGTTAGAGAACGGACGGAGGAATGGAAAGATGTGGTAAGAGCAAGGGGTACTGATGCTGAGGATTGAGCCGGATTAGAAACACAGAGGGAGAGGAAATACAGGGTGGGAAATGGAACTTAATGTGGGGAGGGGGGATGTAGAAAAAGGAGTGCCTATAGAGCCTACGAGAAAGGTTAATAAAGGAAATCTGACATACGTGTGAGACCCTATTTCAGGGAAGCCTTCTGGAGCGCCTGCAGCCCCAGCATCCTGCCCACCCTCTGCATACCCCTAGCTCCCTCCTGCCTACGCTTCACTTATCCTACCTCTGCCCTCCCCTTGCTGTCCAGAGCTTGCAATCAAAGGTAAACATTTAAACAAAAACACAGGTTTGTGGGGCCCACGGCCGGATCCACTGCGCGCCCGGCGTTCGGCCCGTGACTGCTGGCTTCAGCCGGCAGGCCGCAGCCCTGAGCTGCCTCTCGCCCCCGACTCACCCGCACGATTCCAAATGTTTGGTTTAGTCAAGTCCTACGTGATGTCTGATAAATTGGGGTGGAAATCTCAGGCCTGCTGAGTACGAAATGGTCTTTTATGGGTTGAGGAGCGTTTTGATTTGTGTTTTATGCTGCTGTGCCTGGCAAAGGGGAGGGCTTGTCCTCAACCCAGCAGCTTTACCTCAACACAGGTTTTATCTCACAGCCCCTAACTCTGCTTGAAGACAATGTTACTTATGCTGGCAGAAGAGGAGTCTGTCTTACTCAGGAGGCATTTTGAAAGAAATAATGCGTGAAAGATCGTAAACTCTGCACAAAATTACTATAGGTGTGGCTTACCTAGCAAAAGTGAATTAATTTGCCTTGAGTTATGCTAGCCAAGCAATAAGTGAAGGCTTGATGTCACAGAAAATCATTTGATTGTAAATTACTTAGAACAGCCATACCTCCAGAAGCATTATACACAGCCAGGGTATCATTCTGCTGTCAGGGTGTTTGTGGTGAAGAGGGAAAAAAAAAACCAAAGGAAAAAAATAAGGAGAAATCCTCCTGTTAGAGATGTACTTAGACTTGCCCTTTCTGAAAGTTTATGCCTGAGTCTGCCTGTGTGCAAATTGAATGGGTGTTAGCTACTCCTCCCACAACCCCTTATAGATACGCCCTGTGTGAGAGGAGCTACCATCAGCTAATAACTACTTCCCATTCTCAAGGTGTGTGCAAGGAGGTGAGGCTCTTCTGGG
Source organism: Porphyrio hochstetteri (assembly GCA_020800305.1). NCBI lineage: Eukaryota > Metazoa > Chordata > Aves > Gruiformes > Rallidae > Porphyrio > Porphyrio hochstetteri. The sequence continues at coordinate 214,841,132 of CM036905.1, read as the reverse complement.
AGTCATTAAGACAAGTGGGGTTTTGCTTCTCTCCTCACTCTGCGTTGAGTTTGTCTGAGAAGCATCCTTAACCTCATGAGTTTTATCCGACACAAAAAGAATGGTGCTTTTATTGTAGGGGTGTTGTTAGCTCAACAAAATTTTAACTGTATGTTGAGGGGGTTTTTTCCCTAAGGTAAAGATGTAGAGAATGATATTTGAAGGTGGTGTGGAATTTACCACCATTTTAGCTCCTGGATATTATTGACCATGCTGCATGAGGTCGTCATGAGTAAATTTTAAGTAATACCAAGTCAATAGCATGCAGTGAGCATTCGTACAGTTTATGAAACTTCAGCTTTTATATAGTTTGGAATAATGCTACTGGTAATAAGGCCAAGTTACTGATTTTTAAATCAGTTTTGAACTTTAGTAACATTTGCTTCTACAGCTAAGAATTGCCTCGGATTAACTGCTTACCACTTTTTTTTTGTTAAATCAGTAATTAAAAATATAAATTCTTAGTGTATTTGGCAATATTACAACTTGGAAAGTTTTCAGTATATGTGGCAATTTATTTAAATTATACAGTTTCATTATTTGACTTGTAATTGTTTATATAAGCTATTTTTAAAGCCTCCCTTGCCCTGTGAACATTTCTCAGCGGACTGCTGGCTGCATCACTACGTAAAAATCTGCTATCTACAAATTTCAGGTTTATAGTCTTTGGAATACTGTCTAAGGTTCAGAAAATATTTTTTGATACAAAATGAGGTGGCAAAGGAAAAAGAGACAATCAGGTCTTCCTTCTCAACACTAGTGGCAAAATCAGCTCACCTCTGAAGGGGAACCTTGTTTACCATATGTCTCTCTGGGGAACACAAGCCCACATCTTCCAGAGAAGAACTTTCCTTCCAAAGTGATTTCACTTTCTCAAAGACAAGTAAATGTTGATTGGGTCAGAGCAACCTTCCAATGAGTGTGCTGGCTTTAGAGTCAGGTAAAGATCATGGACCAGGGTCTCTTCTTTATAGATGTGCTGAGCGCTGCTCAATGTGTCTAACATGCACCTGCATTAGTTTCTATTGTTACTACAATTTTGGTAAGATATGTAATGATTTCATCAAAGCAAGATACAGAATTTCCTTCTAGTCTTGTGAGGGAGGATGTGTTGATGAATAATGGGAGATTTTGACTGCAATTTAAGAAGAGCATTTCATTTTACAAAGTGCAACAGCATCAGTGATGGTAGCAGAGGTAGTTAAAGTGTTTTTTCTAGGAGATGATACTGGATAATAAGACAGCAGATTGTTATTTTGATTTTTGTTTTCCTGACTAACCTTTTCTTTCATTCAATGTTATATTTATTCAAAGTGTGTTTAAATGAAATTTATTTCTGTCTTGACTGCAAAATTTATTCAGCATAAACCAATTTTGTCAAGAAATAACCTAATTAAGACAACTTTGACCTGAACCACAGGTTTTTTCAGAGTTCAGTTATAAATCTGTAGGTGTTACAGCCATTCAGATAAATAGAAAGATAGGTGGTGGTGTTCCCATCTCTGAAATTAACCTAGTGTTACCAGCAGTTCAGCTGTATGTCTTTGGCTGGGAGAGTTTGTCTAGCAGGGCCTTTCTTCTGATGATGAAGAGTAAGTTACAAGAGGTAAAAGATGATGTCCTGTTTCCTAACTACAGGAGGGAAACAGAATGGCCAGGGAACAATGTTTGTTGTCCCTTCTAATGAAGGGATTTGTGGACAACAAATGAAACTAGTAAGCAGCAGGCTTCTGAGAGCTGCCTGGCCCTTGGTAAAGAAGCGGTGGGTCAGGATAAGCTGGGTGGCTCCATGCATGCCTGGCTCAGGGATGTTTTGTCTTGCTGCTTAGTTGTGTGTTTTTGCAGCAATCTTCCTGCCTGGGGCCAAGGTCTCTGATTTTAATCTGTGGGAGGCAGAGGTTTTTGCACTGCAGGGTTGTGACTGTTCTTTTCTCTTTCCCACCTTTATTCCTGTCCATAACCATTAATGGGGCCCCTCGTGAAATCAATCGCTGCATGGCAGGATGTGCAGGAACTCCAGGTAGTGCTAAATGAGCTCAGGATTGCAGAACTGCATTAATATGGCCTTTTACCTGTAGTAATTGGCTGTAGACATACAGAAAACATCAATGCAGGTGGATTTCCATGCTAGATCTACTTTGCCAGTGTCTTTACTGGCTTGGGTAGCTCCACATGGGATTTCTCTCTGCTGGTTCAATGTTACATGAGCTGTGTTTGGGGTCAGATTCTCTTGGATTCTCAACATTAGCTTGGTGGGTATCTTCAACCAAGAGGTGGACATAAACACTCCCAAATAAACAGGTGCCCTGTGATGAAGGATAAAGGGATGTGTTCAGTGTGGCAGGAAGGGTTAACTGAAGGAGAGTCCCAGCCTGTCCTCAGGAAGCTCTAAGAGCTAGGCTAGAATGCAGAAACGATTCCAAGGATTTTAAACAACAGATAAATTGCTTTTTAGCCAACTTTGTGCCTGGAGTGAAGTCTTACAGCTGAGTTTAAGACCTTTAAAAAAGAAAAAGAAGCAAATGCTGATGTGTCCTCTATTGAAGCTGTGAATAGGAACATATTCAAGCTTCTAAATATATTTTCTTCTACTGGCGTAAAGGCTGCAGGGACTTTTCCATTCCTAATTATATAGTGAAGTATGCTGTCTGTTTCTGACTTGCAACTTCAAAAATAGAAATTAGAGTCAAATAAAACATAGGGAGAGGGGTAGAGACACTGCATATGGTATGGAGCTGCTCTGCTAATACTTTGCTGATATTGTTACCAGTCACACGTGTTTCAGATTCTGTTATTATGATGATGATGATGATGATGATGATGCAGGCCCTTTAATACATTGACATTTCATTAAGATGGCTGCTGTTTTAGAAACAGGCCATGAGTAACTAAGGCAGCAGTAGCAAGGGACAATAAAGGTTAATGCCTTCCAGCAGTGGCTCGGGTCAGCGAGGTCATGTCATTAACAGGGTCTGGAAGCACACAGTCATTTCAGGCAGTAACACATTCTAAATTCAGACATATTTTTATAAATCTGAATTGTTCCCTGCCAATTTAGTCTCCAGTCTTGTTCTGGAAGGGACATAAAGCTCAAGGTCCTCTGATAGGACACCAGCAAGTCATACTGGCGTAACCTTAAGCCATCCTGGATGTGATCTGAAACTTCTGACTGCATTACAGCAGGTGTCCTACCTCCTAAACATCTCTGGACTCCTGCTAGACAAAAGATGAGTTTCCTCTGTCCTTTTTGCTTTCTCGTGCAACCTCCTGGAGGACAAGGACTAGGGCTTTGTGCTAGTGGGTCCTGGAGGTGGGAGTCAGAAAAGGTGCCAAGATACTGCATGGATCCAGAGAGAGTCAGCTGGATCTGCTGTGCCCAGGGCTTTTCTGATGCTTCGCTGCTTCTTTTCCTTTCTGTCATTTAGGAGGGAACATGCTAAAGACTGACCTAAAATCTACATGATCCTGCTCTGGCAGTGGGGTTGGACTAGATGATCTTTTGAGGTCCCTTCCAACCCCTGCCCTTCTGTGATTCTGCATGACTTGTCTCTTGCAAAGATAGGTGGCTCTTTTGTGTGAGAAGATCCATAGGGGTAAACAATGAACTGAGGGGACAGCCAATACAATTTGAGGTCATCTTCCAAAACCTCATGGTGGCAGCTGTGGTCTTGAAGGCTGGTGGTATATGGAAGGCCAGACTGGGTTTCCATTATGTTTTGATAAAACCTACACACACACACTTAAATAAAAAACATTTTAGGATTTGTTTTTATTTCAGTCTCCGAGCTGAAAATCACGCCGGTTGCTGGTCTGAGTTGTGAGGCTGCCAAAGCAGGGCACCAGCCTTAAACAAACACACCCTGCTTTTCAGCAAGACTTGTTAGCTCAACTGTGCTCCAGCCTTCAGGCTCTTGACAGCCAACACACCGAAACTGGTTTGCCAGTGCAGGTGGAGAAAGCATCCGTCTGGGTGTACCTGCTTACAGGAATGCTGTGCAAGAGTTTGGTTCCTGTCTTTGCACACACGCAAAGGCTCCCAGAGCACAACCTTTGTGCATGGTCACAGGGTTTGCCCTTCATCTCTCACTTTGGAACTGGTTAGGAGGCTGGATGCAGCCAGGAAAAAGCAGGGAGATGCTTCTGTTGGGTGTCTATTATTCATGTGGAGTATGCCTAGAGGCTTCACGGAGGGTTAGTCCCTCTTTGAGGTGAGCCAAGAAGGTGTAGACTCTCCTCTGGAAAGTTTATTTAGACTGTAAACAAGAGACAAAGGAATCACTAGGTTGGAAAAGACCTTTGAGATCATGGAGTCCAAAGGAAGTGGGACACAGGTGGGGTTTTGATCCTCTGTTTGAAGATAAGGAGAAAAAAGGAAGGTAAGAGACCTGCTCAGTGTTGTACAGGAAGAGTTGGGATGGCACCAGGCCAACATTTTTTGGGAAAAAGATTCTATTGTTTTAAATTTATTTCATTTTAATAGATTAATGTCACTTGCTAAAGAATTCAGAGGATTGAAAGGCTATTTTTAATCTCTCAGAAATGCAACATTGTGTTTGTAGATGTTACTTACTTTCCTTAGAACAAAATAATTTGTCCTAGAAGCATGTTACATGCGATGCTTCAGATGGTGCCTTCATGTTTAATACAGCTGGGTTGCCATCTTACTGTACCAATATTTACACAGCTATTTAAATCAATAGGATTTCACATTTTTATTAAGTTCAGCTCAAACTCTTCATAAATTATTGCCCCCTCCCCAATCATAACTTTTAATCAAGTATTATTCTCAGCCAGCAACCACTCTGTGAGAATTTTATAGAATTTCATTATAAAGTGCATAATTGTTGAATTTTGAGTTGGCATTAGCAGGTACGTTCATCAGACATTTTCATAAGCACTAGACCCTCTTTGCCTCCCAGAAATAGCCAGAAATTTCCTTCTACTGCTAAGTTTTATTCCTTTATTTTTAAATTGGGCATAGCAGTAGTTTGATACTACTTTGCAATGTCAGAAAGGGGCCCCAGGGTATGTGTGAGTTTGCTGCAGAAATTGGATCATGTGTCTATGGATCATTATACCTAAGGAAACAGTGTGCCCTGTGGTACATACATACCATTGGCATTTAGTGTTAGCTCTATATTCTGTAATTGGAAAGACAGATCTGGAAACTGCTGTAGTAAAGATAAGACCCTCTATTTGGAATTTTCAGTTGAGATATTTTTTAAAAAATAATAATTTATTCTTGAAAAAAAATTGCATGGGCCAGTACCAATAATCACATCTTTAATCCCTATATGTGGTAAATTTGATGTACAATGGGATAGGAAGAGTGTGTATAGAGTTAAAAATAACCCAAACTAGGGGAGAGTAAGTCTTCCCTAACTGATGGAGTAGACTGATTCCCCTAGGGTTAGATAATGTATTTATATTATGATTATACACTGATCTCTTAAAGAAAGAATAATAATAAGTCGTTTCAACTTGTCACCTGCAATCTTGTGTTCCTGCTTAAAGTGCTGTGTTCTTGTAACTTCTGGAAGAAAGCAACCCTTTTATAGAAAAACTTTGGATAAAGAGATTAGGAAAAGCAGGAATCAAGAAATGAAGTGAAAGTTTAGTGCTTCTATCTCTTACTTTTGTTGACTGAGTCCTCCACACTGATACATGAAGGTATGGAATGTACCCACCTGATACATTCCATAGCTTTGCACTGATTCTCCCTTAATAACTGTGGTTTTGTCTTGATTTCTAAACTTCAGCAACTAAAGGTTTTATTAGAAGGCAGCTAAAAAAAAATAAATATTTTCGTAGAAATAATGTATTGATGTAGACCATTCTGCAGTAGAAAGCACGGTAACTGCAATTGTGAGAAGCAGGGCTGTCCCATTAATAGACTGCCAGTTACTTTGGAGGTGTCTGGATGATAACTAAGACCCATGGATTACTGCAGCTTTTAATGCCATGATGTTTTTCCATAGAGCACAGATTGTTCTTGAGTCTGTAGGTGGTTCCAACTAGCTCCATTATGGAGCTGCAATGGGCTAATGCACCTTGGCGGGACCATTTGGTCTTCTGGGGCTCTTTGCTGCCATACTGTGCCGCTTTGGGTTTCCCTTCAGGGCACCATATTGCACAGAACATGTGAACAGAATGATCATTACCAGTTGTCACCTACTATATTTCTAATAAGCGCCTAAGGATTGTACACCTCTTGTTCACTTACAACTTGACTGAAGCAGTTATCAGCTTTACAAGGAGGTCTGCACTGTTTTCTTGATGGGGTGAAGTTCAAGCCAGTGGGATGAAGTTCAAAATGGCAAAGTGCTGGGTCCTGCATTTTGGTTATAACACCTCCAGGCAACGCTACAGGCTTGGGGCAGGGTGGCTGAAAAGCTGCACAGAGGAAAAGGATCTGGGGGTGTTGGTTGACACTTGCCTGAACATGAGCCAGCACTGTGCCCAGGTTGCCAAGAAGGCCAATGGCATCCTGGCTTGCCTTAGGAATAGCATGGCCAGCAGGACCAGGGAGGTGATCATCCCTCTGTACTCAGCTCTGGTGAGGCCACCCCTGGAATACCGTGTTCAGGTTTAGGCCCCTCACTACAAGAAAGACATTGAGACCCTGGGCAGTGAAGCTGGTCAAGGATCTGAAATACAAGTCTGATGAGGAGCAGCTGAGGGAACTGAGACTGTTTATCCTGGAGAAGAGGAGGCTCAGGGGAGACCTTTGTGTTCTCTCCAACTACCTGACAGGAGGTTGTGATGAGCTGGGGGTCAGCCTTTTCTCACGGATAAGTAGCGATAGGACAAGAGGTTGAAGATAGCAACAACTACTGGTAAACATCTCTGTCTGCGACCTTCCCCCTTACTGGCAAAGTCTCATCTTTCTTATGTCAGTTGTAACTGTCTCAGTGTGATGGTAGCATGTGTTCTGTACTTTATGATCCTGGGTTCTTTATATCTTAGTTATTCTACTAAAGTCGTGGAGAATATATCCATTTTGCTCAAGTATTTAGATGAGACAGCGTGCCATGGGGAGAGCTGCTTAGCTCATTTTAACTCCGCTGTTACCTTAAGGGTGATACTGTGGACCTGAATAAATTTAGATATATGCATAATCCTAAATCTCCTTCTGAGTATTTTGGCTAAAAGAGAAATAGGATTACTTGTACCTCAGAGATGAATCAAGAGACTTGTGTGCTGTCTTGAACTGAGATAGGAATCCCTCTTTCCAAGGAAACAATTGCACGGATGCTGCTTTGAGGTTTAAGTTCTTTCAGCACAGCACATGCAGTCTCCAAAATACTTCTAATGACATGTTGATTGTCATTGAAAAAGGAGTAAATTTAGTCAAAATCTCTGTGAACCTGTATAATTAACAGCTGATGTGATTACATTGCTAAATCTTAGCAATTAAATCTGAAGAATAATTTTTAATAGTATTTTTTGTTAGAATTAGAGAAAATTAAATTAGAGAAAATAAAATTTCCTCCAGTTTCTAAATTGCTGCAAAAGTCATTAGCCATAACTTAGAACACAACTTCCTCTTCTGCTTTCTCTCTCATTGGAACATTTTAAAATTCATTAGAAATTTTTATAGTAAACTCTTTGAATACACCTTTACTCCAAGAGGCACATGTTTTTAAGGTTTAGAGGTAGAATGGTCATACTTTAAAAGTTCAGAGACTGTTAGATAACTGATGTAATATTAAAAAAATGCATGTTTATGGTATCTTGCTGTGGAAACAAGGAAAGTCTTGGAATAGTTTGCCTCCCACCTAGATTTTTTGTGTTGAATTACTGTAGGTATTGGTGAAAGGATCTCTCTTGTTGGACTTGGGTATTGTTATCTTGGATTATGAGGCAGGTCTAAAACTGTGCCTGGAACCAACTTCTATATACAGTGTACACCCACCTGCAGGCCTTAGGAAGGTTTTGAGATAAATGGGGAAAGGAGTCCATATATCAGCTGGAATACACTTTTGCCATGGAGTTGTCATGTGAATATCACAGTAACACCAGGAAAATACACTGGAGAGCTGTCTGCAAGGGCAAAATGATTTCCCCCATAAGTTGTAAGACTGTACACTTGATCATCTCAAAGAATTTTCTTCAATTGGATTTTACTGCCTTTCTTGCTGTTATTATTTTAAGTTTATACTGCTGCAGTATTTATAGGTCACTGAAAGAGCAGAGTTCTTACAGAGTAGGGACTGTACTATGAAAGTTTAAGGAAAAAGTATCCCAAAACCAATGCCACAAATTTGTAATAGCAACTGTGCCAAGTATTGACCGTGAAAACTTCCTGTGCAGATTTAAGGAGGACAATATGACATCACAGTCTGTGTGTTGAGGTCTTGTTTCAGCTTTCTTGTTTTATTCTCTTCTCAGACATTCTCTTATATTTTAGTGAATAAAGATTGCCAGCTGGTCCAGGGAGGGGATCTACACTGTGCTGGGGTGGCCTCACCTCGAGTCCTGGGGGTAGTTTTGGACACCACAGTACAAGAGGGACATAAAACTCTTGGAGAGTGTCCAGAGGAGGGCAACGAGGATGGTGAAGAGTCTGGAGGGGAAGACCTACAGGGACAGGCTGAAGTCCCTTGGCTTGTTTAGCGTGGAGAAGAGGAGGCTGAGGGAAGACCTCATTGCAGTCTGTGGCTTTCTGCTAAGGGGAAGTTGCTTTGGTGCCCAGTGATAGAACTCGAGGGAATGGCATGAAGCTGTGACGGGAGGTTTAGTTTGGATGTTAGGAAGAGGTTCTGTACTGAGATGGGGGTCAGGCACTGGAATAGGGAAGTGGTCCCACCACCGAGCTGGACTGAGGTCAAGAAGTGTATGAACGATGCACTCGGTGCCATGCTCTGACTTCACAGGCCCTGTGGAGTTGGACTTGGTGATCCTTAGGGGTCCCTTCCAACTCAGAAGATTCTAGGATTCTATGATTCTGTGATTATTTTTTTATCTTCCAAGTGCTCTGTGTTTCTAAATTTAAAAAAAATATTGTGGAGTTTCTAAATTCATAACGATAAAAGAATCATTTAGCCATTATGGCTAAGGTTAGGCTTGGTTCTCCAGCTTATATAATTTATTTCATTGCACCGTGGACCTGCTGTTTTAGAGGTCTCAATATTCTCAACAAATATTGGTAGCCCCTGAGATTGTTCCATTCTATTGATCTGGTAGTGGGTCAGCATAAACTCCAAAAAATTGTGTCAAAGTCCAAAGAACTCTATAGGCATATGTACATGTGTGTGCACATTCATGCTTTTACACATGTGCACGTATGTTCTCAGATAGAACATTTCTTTATCAAAACTTCAAAAAAACCCCATATATTTTCCATTGTGAAGGAAGAAAAAAGCCTGCATGTTTGGAAGGGTATAGCTGAATATCTAGTACTGGATATGCATTTCATCATAGCAGACTGTGTAGGACAACTCTTGTTCCACTACTGCGCTGACAAAGTCTGTATTAAGGTACTTTGTATGGAAGCGTTTCTCTCAGGTTTGTATTTTCTCACTCCTGTATTCATCCTGCATTAGCAGTGTTATCATTCTGTTTCTTTTCATCGAAACATGAGTAAATTTGTAGAAGACTCTATGAACCTGTTCCATCTTCACAATCATCCAAAGGATAGGATCCTATCACTTTTTCATTAAGCATGGAATAATCAATTGTATTTCAGATATGACAACAAGAAGAGTCATAAATTTGACAAGAATCAGATATATCGTTACATTAATAGAAAAAATAGCAGCTTTGACATAATTACCATCTTTCTGAGTGGGAAGCACTAGCAGGATGTATTCATGATTTATTTAAAAGAATTCAAGTGATTTATATTAGAGCACTTATTAATTTGACAACCAAACCACACAATTAAACATTGGGAAAATGAATACTGCTGGCATTGAAGGAAAGCAGCAAACCCAGCGACTGACTGAAAACTGCAGAGTTTGCAATACAGTACCTTTTTATCTGAAGGGAAGTTTAATTTTTATGTCCTTTCCAAGTTTGACCGGTTGTGAGTTTGTTGTGGTTTTTGCCCCAGCTGAGAGCCAAGCACCACGCAGCCACTTGCTTTCTTAGAGGGGATGCGTGGGGAATTGGGGAGGGGGAAAAGGGAAGGAAGGAAAAGAAACTAAAAAAACCTAACCTATACCTCATGGGTTGGGATAAGGACAGTTTACTGGGACAGCAGAGAGGGAGATATAACAATAACAGGGCTTTATAGCAAAATATACAAGACTGGTGATACATGATGCAGTTTCTCACTGAACAGCAAAACTCAGCCCATACAGCTCAGAGCCATCCCAAAGCTGGACCGTCCCCAAAAACCATGTGTCTCTGAGCCACATGCTCCTTCCTCCACCAGCCCCCCTTTACGCTGAGCATGACATAATTGTCATGACAGGCTGGAGAGATGGGCCTGGGTGAACCTAATGAGGCTCAACACTGCAAAGTATAAGGTGTTGCACTTGGGCCAGAAAAACCCCAGACATAGATACAGACTGGGAGAAGAGCTTCTTGAGAGTAGCCCTGCTGAGAAGGACTTGGGGATTCTGGTGGATGAGAAACTTAACATGAGCCAGCAGTGTGCTCTTGCAGCTCGCAAGGCTAATGGTATCCTGGGCTCCATTAGAAGAGGGGTGGCCAGCAGGGACAGGGAGGTGATTGTCCCTCTCTACTCTGCCCTTGTGAGGCCCCATCTGGAGTCCTGTGTCCAGATCTGTGGCCCCCAATACAAGAAGGATATGGAACTGTTGGAGAGGGTTCAGAGGAGGCCACAAAGAGAATTAGAGGGCTGGAGCACCTGCCCTACGAAGAGAGGCTGAGGGAGCTGGGCTTGTTCAGTCTGGAGAAGAGAAGGCTGCGGGGGGACCTCGTTGCAGCCTCCCAGTACATGAAGGGAGCTTATAAGCAGGAGGGGATTCAACTTTTTAAAAGGATAGACAATGACAGGACCAGGGGGAATGGATTAAAACTAAAGGAAGGAAGGTTTAGATTAGATATTAGGGGGAAGTTTTTTCCAGAAAGAGTGGTGAGGTGCTGGAACAGGCTGCCCAGAGAGGTAGTGGATGCCCCGTCCCTGGAAGTGTTCAAGGCCAGGTTGGATGGGGCCCTGGGCAACCTAGTGTAGATCCAGGCCTGAGGTTGGTGGCCCTGCCTGTGGCAGGGGGGTTGGAGCTCTGTGATCCTTGGGGTCCCTTCCAACTCATACCATTCTATGATTCTATGATAATTGTCATGGAATATCTCTTTAGTCAGTCTGGGTCACCTGTCCTGGCTGTGTCCCCTCCTGGCTCCCTGAGTGACCCCACCTTCTCGTTAGCAGGGTGATATGAACAACTGAAAAGTCTCTGACTGCTTGGCAACAACTGAAACCATCCATGTGTTATCAGCACTGCTCTATCCTAACTCCCAAACACAGCATTCCACCCGCTGTTAGAAAGAAAATTAACTCAACCCTAGCTGAAACCAGCAGACAGCTAGAGGCTTCTGTCAACATTTTCACCTGGGAATGTTCTTCCAGAAGGCTGGTAACACAGAAAGTCTTTGGTTTCAAATAGTTGGGGTGTTTTTGGCGTTCTGTTCTGTTTTAAACAAAACCAGCAACGCAAGAACGTATGAATCCATCCTAAATTCTCAGAGTTCAGGTTAACTCCAGGTCCTAAGGTTCCTGAGCAACACTCAGCTCAAGTGATCTTTTGCTGTAAAGACTCATATTTGACGATTGATCTTTATGTATAGAAACACAGTGGAAACGGGAATATTTTTAGCAACCCATCTTTTCTTTGCTGATTGTTCTTTCAGACATGCAGAACACGTTCATTTACTTATGCCTTTTTCTTCTGTACCCAAAGTACTTAGAGGCATCTCCTAATACATGTACTCCACATAAGAACAATAGAATCTCATTTCATCTAGTTCTTGGGAATTTGCTCTTTGCACTTACCCTCATTTGCAAAAATGGTTGGACCAGTAGTTAAATCATTAACCTGCTGCTTTGGAGAGGGAGATTTTCTTTCCAACTTGGACAAATGTGGCAGATAAGGAGAGTGCTACTCCATCTAACCAGGCCGTTTTGAGGGTGACTATTTCAGGTCATCCTCAGATAATGTTGTAAATGCGCAAAGTAAGAACATGAGAGACTTTTATTAGTGTATGTAAAATAGATGCTATTACCACACAGGAGATCTTGGAAGATATAGTCAGTGTTGAACATGTAAAGAATGAGTTTTATTAAAATTATTTAGCATGAAACATTCTTGTTTAAATTGTCTCCTTTTTGTAGGACAGCATTTTTACTTTGACAACTTAGAATTCTTTGACTCTGATACAATATGTGAGTTTTAAGGAGGTATTTGAACAATTGCTTGTCTATCAGTATTAATTTACATCAACTGATTTCCTTAAGAGCAACTGCAGTAGTAATAGTGTGTAGCACAAATGTTGTAACTCGATTATATTGTTTAGTAGAAAGAGTTTTAATGAAGTCTGTAAAGACAAGTTGTTTATTACTCATTTCTATCACTCTAGCGATATCACCCAGTTTATGAAGGAGGATGGTAGGTGTGGGTGACTAGGTAGGCTTTAATTTGATTCAGGTACATCTTTTGGAGGGACTAAGTGTTCTCTTTCTGTCTAGTTGCTGATGAAGCTTATCCCATTAGGTCTGTCATTTGGCAGACTCCCCAGTAAAGCGTTCTTCATTTTACAGCAGTACTTACAAAACTCTGTTTGGGCCAAAATAACAGCTGAAGGATTTAGTATCCATGGGTCTTTGTTTTTCTTGCAGGGTCAATGATTGCATCTTGCGAGTGAATGAGGTGGACGTGTCAGAAGTCTCACACAGCAAAGCCGTGGAGGCCCTAAAAGAGGCAGGCTCCATAGTACGATTGTATGTTCGTCGAAGAAGACCTATTCTGGAGACCGTTGTAGAGATCAAGTTGTTCAAAGGACCTAAAGGTAAATGTGAAAATGAAAAGGCATCCATTTTAAACTCAATGCTTAACCTATCTTATAACTCAAATGGCATCTGTCTTGGTTGATTTGTTAACTGGCGGACCAGTCAAATACCGAAACGCAGTTAATTTTGGCTGGTAGAACTTGAATTCATGGATGCATGTCTCTTCCTGAAATATAAAGTAATTCAAGGACTTGTGGTTTGTTCCATTTGATGTTTACTGTAGAGACGGTTTGTTCCATCCCAAAGAAGTGCGAGACACAGAGGTATTACGTTAGCAGCACATACGCTTCCTCTGAAGCTCCTCTACTGAGACCTTTGACTTTCATTTAAGGTGCTGTTAAATACAGAGTTTCTGAAATCTCCCTTTTTTCAGGAGGCTTTTTGTTACCCAACTTACCCTTTGTACTTTCATGTTGATGGTTTCTTCTACAGTTATCTTTGAAACAGGAGGACAAGAATACTAACTTATCTAGAGACGTAGGGGAATTTTATTTTATCCTTTAACAAAATTACATAGAAGTCTAGCATGAAACCTTCACTAGACTCCTTTATCACCTTTATCACTTCCATCAGAGCCTTCTGGTTACAGAAAAAACCCCAAATTCCTTTCTGGAAACATTACTACAAATTGTCAATATTTTCACCTTATGTTTTGCAAAAAGGTTTTATTTGCAGAAGTTTTATTTTTTAAAAATATCATTTTATTGGTTTTTCTGCCCGAAATTGCCCTCTGGTTGCTGTATTGTTCTTCACAGCTAATCTCCGGTCAAAGGAGATGGAGGTTTTCACAGATGTGTGAATAGACTGACTAGCAGTAGATTTCTGGATCCATAATGGTTATTTCATAAGCAAGTCTTTAATTAATGGTATATGCATGAAATGAAGAGGTTGCATGTCTCAGTATATTCCATGCACATGTAATTATTCTACCTGTTTTATCTGCAGTAAATAACCTGTGGCTTTTTCAGTGGTTTCCCTTCTCATCTCACCTCTATGTTACAGTATGCTTCTACATAGTTTTTTTCCTACCAGTAATGGAGTATGTTTGTTTCTAATACATGTGGAATTGTTGGGATTATCCAGGTAGTGCATTGTTTTCAATATTGCTCTGTACCTCATCTAGGTATATCGTGGTTATTTGACACAGCAGTGTATTATTCATCATCCTTTACTCTTGGTAATCAGTAAGATATATTTTCACACGTGTCTGAGAGTAAACCCCTAAAAGTCTGGAATCTTGTGGTCAATTACAATGCTAAATTGACTTTCTAATGGAAGAGCATCTCTAATGAGATTTTGTACGTGTATGAACTCAGAATAGCAGTGCAGGCAGCAGTGTTTTTAAAGCTTTGGAATTAAACTAAGTGTGTGATATTATAGTCATTTTGGGTAACCTAAGGCTAAAGAAACTAAAATTAACATATCCTTTCAGGTTGTGATGAAACAGTAAAAATCATTGGCCATGACCAAATTATTGCTGCACAGTGGAAATGGACAAGAGAGACAATCACTATCTAATAATGTTTTTTCATCGTGTTTATTTTGATTGTATGCCTGAAACTGTTTATTTTACATTTATTTTCATAAAAGAGAGTGGATACAAGAAAAGTGGCTTTTATGACAAGCTAAAGAAGCTTTTTTTGCTCAGTGCTACAAACATCAAATTCATAGCTTTATTCTTACATGAAGTTTACTACAGATACATACAATGTATAGTGAATTTTATTGTTAAGTTAAACATTTTTTTAAATTTTCCACTTTGATATTCTAGAAATAAGTTAACTGGAAACTTGGATGAAAAAAAAGTTGGTGGGCTGGTTCTTTGCAAGAGCCAGGTTTTGTATCGTGAGAATTCAGGCAGTCAGGAGGCATATCCTTTTATGGTTTCTGTATTCCATGGGTGAAAAAAGCAGGGTGAGGAAAATAGGTTATATATGGGTTGAAAATACCGTTACTAATTTTAATATCCGTAGCAGTTTTCCTTTGGATTTTTCCAAAGCATCCATGAAAAATAAGCTATTTGTTGGGAGGTGTCAAACTCATGGCATGAGTTGAGAGTAAAACCTGTGAATCTGGACTGTAGTTTTCAGTGCTAGTCACTGGTGTGATGCTTATCTACTTATTTCAGGTGACTTATCTGTCACCTGCTCTTTCACACCATTACTATACAGTGTAAGAACAACTTAGTATTTATATACACAGTGTGTCTTACTTCTCAAAGTGAAATTGGGATGTTTTGGTGTCCAGAGCAGGACCTGAAAATCAGTGTGGTAGCTCCTACACCGTTCCTCCCTTCTTACTCACGAGGTGAATAAAGAAAGTCAGTCTGGTTTTTAGACAAGAAGGCTGTTCCATGCTAAACATGGAGTAGCAGATACCTTTTCAGTTGCTTCTTTTCTTCTCTGTTGGTATGTATATCAGTATAAATGGAGTTCGTTCCTCATTGAGTTGAGAATTTACCACAGAACAGCAAGTCTTGGCTGCCATAATGCCATCTAAACTCAGAGATCACTAGCTTGCCAGTAGATGTGTAGTACATCATATCTTTCAGCACTTGAAGGTGATAAAGAAGAAAATTTGCAAGGCTTTTTATAGAAATATTCTTTTAATTTCATCTGAGACATTCAGGATGAGGGCTTTTACAAGCTACTAGTCCATAAAGGTTGCATTTATTTTTTTTTTAGCTGGATGTAAATTTTTTTATCTAGCAACCACCATATAAATAAAAAAAAAGATGTAACTTAACTTTGCAAATCTATTTCGAACATAAGTTAAATATGTGTTGTGTAGCAATGGCTTTGGGCATATGGCAAGGGAAAGGTCATGGTGATATCCATAAATTAGAATTTTCACAGGGACAAAAAACGTTTTTGGGTCGGTGCTTAGGCACTGTTTATTTTAGGGTTAAATGTACTAACAGCTCTGCTTTTGAAAAAGGGCCGAAGGACTGTTAACCATGTTTTGCTAAAAAGTATCCTTGGAAAAGAGCCAAAAGGCTGATGAAGCAGAAGCATCCTGCCCCAGCAGGTGCCAGAGCAGGGGCATTGCCAGAGAGGAATGAAGTCAGTAGAAACTGGGGGAAAAGGAAAGGGGTCGGGGGAGATTGCGACCACCCACCCAAGTCAAGGACTGTGCAAATCATACCCCCCCACCCCCCGGATCTTCAAGGAGCATGTGTGCTAATTTGAATATGGTGGACCAATAGTAGGTGATGTGGTAATTACTAACCAATTAGTGTAAATTTAGGCAGGTTTTTCTAATTCTGTAACGATGTAAATAGGTTGTAAATTCTGTGTGTCGGGGGCTAGTTTTGTGGAATTGTCACCTAGCACCCAGCTCTGTGCAGTCATCAAATAAATACCTCTGCTCTGTGTGTATATTGGCATAGTGAACACCAGGTAATGACCCTGGTTTGGGGACAACAGTGGGAGTGCGCCACATACAGATCCCCACACAGTTGTTCTGCTGCTTTACAACATTTCTCCTGGCATCATATGTGCTAGAAGGCCACATAACTCTCTAACTTTACCTTTTGTGAAGAAAGGTAAACAAAGACACAAGTGAGTTGAGTAATAGGAAATTCAAGGCTTCAAACACACCTTTGTAGGTATTTAAAGCTGTGCATCCATCGCTCTGCCACGCGATTCATACTCTATTCTGTGTCTTGAAGGGAATTGCTTAACTGTGATCACTGCAGGATCTTCCTGGCTTTCATGTGCTCGGGAGCTAATCACTTGTGTGCCTCCTCTACGTCTCTTCAGTCAGATGTACAGTTTTTGTGATTCAACTGTGTGACTCTGCATAGCATTTAGTGGCAAGCAGTAGGTGTTTTATCTCAGTCGCTCTCAGGACACTGCGGGTTTTAGCAGCCAGCTGAGGGCTGTAACAGAGGCAGGATATACCATGGAGCGTTCTTCCTGAGAATCAATACGATTTAGACACTGCTGAAAATCCTGTCCTTAAGTGATAGGCTTTTCTTGCTCTGTGTTGAAACATAACGAGACTGACAGTAATGAGAATGGATTGCAGACACTGCGGTATTTATTCCCAGGGAACAAACATGCAGACATTCAAAACAAAGCGATTTAACAGTGGCATTTGGCTTTGTGATGTAACTTGTGTATTCACTTCCTCTAAGACCCTGCAAAGAACTGCAAAGAACTGTGTGTGAGCAGTGAATGACGAACTTCAGTCGCTGTTCAGTGGTAGCAGCGCTCAAACCCACACGACTGCATTCCACCAGAGGATTTTAAACCAAGGAATTCCACCAGTCTCTGGGATGTTCGTGCTGTCCATCACACTGCAAATCTGCTTTTTACTAAAACCAGAAGTAATTGAGTAGTATGCTTGATGTAAGATTAGTTAAGAAATTAAACTTGATTGTTTTATGTTTTTGTTTTTTGAAGAATCAGCCAGAAAAATGGATTTCTACCATTGGAGAAAATTTTTGGGACTCTGAAACGTAGTTAAACCCTGAGGATGTGTAATATTTTGCATACCAATACATACCTGATAATTTAAGCTCTGAGAGTCTGAGAGAGTTGGGCTTGTTCATCCTGGAGAAGAGAAGGCTCCAGGGGGACTTATAGCAGCCTTCCAGTACCTGAAAGATGCCTAGAACAAAGCTGAGGAAGAACTGTTCCTGAGGGTGTGGAGCAATAGGATGAGGAGCAATGGTTTTAAACTAGAAAAGGGGAGATTTACGTTTGATATTAGGAAGAGGCTCTTCACTGTGAGAGTGGTAAATCACTGGCACAGGCTGCCCACAGAGGTGGTGGAGGCCCCATCCTGGAGATACTCAAGGCCAGGCTTGATGGGGCTCTGAGCAACCTGATCTAGTGAAGATGTCCCTGCTTGCTGAAAGGGGGTGGTTAGACTAGATGACCTTTAAAGGTCCCTTCCAACTTAATACATTCTATGATTCTATGATTTTGTGATATTATATGCCAGGGAAAAGAAAAAGGCAGAAAATAACGATTCCAGTAACTACAGCAGTGTTGGATTGCATAATTAACTTCTCGCCTCAATTCTTTAGGAAATGTGGTATCTTAAAAGACAATACAGCGGCAGAAATGATATTTAGGGTATGTCAAGCAGAATGGCTGAGTACCAGGCAGCTTGAGAGGGGAAATGTCAGGCTTAAAAACACCCAGAAAAGGAGCAATGTAAAGGGTAGCTGATTCGTCCAGCTGGGTGTTGTGGTGCCTCGAGTGTGAAGTTCCAGAGAAGCAGGATTATTTTCCCACACCCTTCATGATAATTCAATAGTAACTGTCATTGTAATGTTTCAACTGCCACAGAATCTTGCAGTGATTGCTAGTGTTGCTGTTTTATTCACTGTATTTTAGATGGAAAGGTTCTGGACAGATCAGCAGCTATGGCTCTTTTCTCTTGTCTGCTAGCATGCTTTTTTCCCATTCCCAGTGGATTCAGCCAGCGATACTAATCAGATTCACCCCATCCAGCTTTGGGCACTTACCAAAAGATATTTGGGGGCACTTACTCCTCCACTCCTTCCTGCTCTCAGAGTTAGGGCAGTGTCAGGACTTTTCATTTAACCCCTTTGAAGCATTAATATGTTTTAGGGTTCTTAATTAGAAATTAGTACATCTGTTAAGCACTGTTCAGCCCAATTTGGTGTCCCTCTCGGGATAGCTAGCTTCAATTTTCTTCTTAATCAGCAAAATCTAAGCTCCTAAACTGGAGACGGGATGAATGCAAAGGGCCTGATGCCCATCTATTTTTTGAATTATCTATATCCATCTAAATATTAGATGAAGTCATTGGGCATAACCAGTTCCAGAGTTTCCATTTTATTGTTTTGTGTGCTGGCCCGAAGCGACTGTGCAGCACGTGGTATAGTTCCTTTGCACATAACTGTTTGTTTTATTCTGGATGACACTGAATACAGTCACTGTGTGGTAACAGAGCTTTCCTACTATACTAAGAAAAGACTCAGTGTATTTTAAGTAGCACATTTTTTTAACCTCTAGCTTAGTTACAGAGTTTCTTGAGAAGATGCAGAGATTTTCACCACAAATATAAGGTATGATTTCCTTCTGGATTTATCTTGAATTGTTTGTGAAATGTTCTTTATCCCGTTACTGTCTAGAGTTTCATAGAAGTTCATACTTCTGTCTCGTAGAAGTTGAAAAATTGTAGTTTGGATTGATGGCTTTATTGGAAAAATCTCATGTTCTGTTGCACAGATAGCATCCCAGCTTGCAGTGACAACTGGAAAGTCAAAAATGTACAGTAGGATTGTGTATATTTCTTGTCTGCTAAAAAAATGTTCCATTCAAAACAGCAGAATAGATGAGGGGGTTAAGTTTAACAAGTTCTGCTCCCAGTAAGGAAAGGAGAACTCTTATTTTTATCTACTAAAGCAGAGACAAAGGTTACCTTTTTATCTCAGGTAATAGCTACAGCACTTAAAATGAAAGAGCTTTTGCAAAAAAAAAGGAACCCCAATTACTTCTTTCCCAATTTCAGAGAACACCGAGAGCTTTCAGATCTTACTGTTTGATAACTGGTTGCAAGTGCTTGCTTCAGACTGATGACAATACACATTTTTTATTAATATAGCCATTGCCTACTATTACACCAGCCTGTTTTCTCTAATTTAAGGGACTCAAATACTGCATAGCAAAATTCAGCATTTATGGCAAGTTAGGCAGATGTTTTGTTGATTTATGATCACTTGAAACCTTCAAAACATTTTTTATTTCATGTTAAGAATGTTTTGTAGATCCAAAGTGTGTTTCAACAAAACTGTTTTCAACAAAATTGTTTTTCACAGTTTGAACAGAACCTTAAACCTGTTCTTATGGTCTTTAAGAATTTCAGTTTTATGTTCTCATCAGCTGTGATTATACTTGTTTTTCAGTGTTCTCCTGCTTCAGTACTGTGAGCTTTATTTTTCCTGATCTAAACCAGAGCAAAATGAAGCAACTTAAAAAATAGAGCTGTAGAAGAATGCAAAAGCAGAGGAAGTTTCCCAAACCTAGATTTAACAACCTATCTAGGTTCTCAACTGTAATTTAAGTGCTTCGTTTTGTATTACTGATGTTGTTATTAATACAGCATCCCTTACTACAGGTACAAATAGAAAACCACCACAACTGAAACTAAAATAGCATTTTTTTGTGTGAAATGTCATTGCTTGAAGGAACTCAGGTTTCATCCAGTTAGCTGAAAGTGCTCTGTCAACCACTAACACATAATTTCCTGGTTTTAAGATACTTATTCAAAACCATCATTCATAAGTTAACGTCACTAAAAGGCACGACTTCCCTGCTGGCTAGGGCTGTCTCATGTAAGAATCTGTGACTGCATAGTTTATCGCATGAGAATCGTATTCTCTTGAAACTCATAAAATTAGAAAGCTCTGTGATAGTGCTATAAAAGCTTTTGCTGTTTTTCAAAAATATTTTGACATACTAGTGTTGCCAATACCTGATGGAGAAAGAGAGATAGGTTCCATCTGCACCTTCATATTTCACGCACTGAGGAGCTCGTTCTTTCATGTAAGCGATGGTATCTGTGTACAGCCGCTATTATCACGTTCTGCTTCCAGGCACAAACAAAACATTAACTGTATTACGTGGCTTTGGTCACTACACACTTGCCATCTCATTTGTGTAAATTCCCACATGTGAAATAGTTCTTAAAACCTATTCATTCTACAGAGTGTTCCTTCCATTCCTGAAGAAAATAAATAGTGCTTATTTATTGTCATCTCAATAATAATAGTTAATGTTATTAGAGTGGCACTTTGTTTCTAGAATTTCCGGCTTTGGCTGCCATCTTTTTGTGTTCAATGGAGAAAGTAAATCTTTCATGTTTCTTTGTTACAATTGCAGTTAAATGGCAGGAGATGGTATCAACTTGTCACCTCAGACTGAATTCAACCATCTTTCAAGCTAAGTGGTACATTGGTAAAGTAATCATTTTCCAGATCAACAAGGATAGTTTCAAATGGAATGCAAAAGCCATCCATCTGGTTGGTTGTGTCACCTAAAACTAGGGCAAGCTTGTGAGCTGCAGGATACCCCTTTGAAAACCTGTATTTTCATGACAAATCTGACTTTCCCTTTTGTGTTTTGCTGTCATTTTCCATTAACAGTAAAGGAATAAACAAACTTACTTGGAAGGCTCTGCAGATATTTTATATACCTGTATTTCCTTGTTTTAATTTTCCCTCAAAACCATTCGGCTCACACCAAGCAGTTCTAAGAATCCTGGGCTGCACACTGCACATCTGATCTCATGGTTGATTTTAAGTATCGGTTTCCAGAAACAAGCCACAAAGAGTGAAGTTTCTACTGAAGTGAATGCTGCTTTCTGCAGCTCCATCATGCTAACTATTTCTGAAGTGGTGCAAGTAGCAATTTCAAAGTGCAGTGCTGTATTTTAATAGCCAATTGAGATGGCTATAAAAACCCGGCACTGTGCATTAAGATCATTACTAAATTGCTTCAGCAATACTTACTGATGAGGCAGCTTCAGCAGAACACGATTCATCTTAATGAACTGTGGCTGCAGTAGAGCAAAAGCAGCAGCACGGGGAAAGAAAGACGTGCAGGTAGGGTTGGATGCCAAAAAACTGCAGATTTTGTTTCAAGGAGCGTAAGCTTCGGCTAGTTTCTTTTTAGGGTCAGTGGAGAACGAAGGTAAATCTGTCATCTTGTTTGTTACAACTGCAGTTACGTGGCAGAAAATGGTGATATGAAATCATTGTCATGTCAGACCAAATTCCACCATCTTTGGAGCTAAGTAGAGCATTGACATTTCGATCGACAAAATCTGTGCTTGACCTTCCTGAATTTTGGAGGAATTTTGTGTTATTACCCAGTTGCCAACATGGTTCCATCAGCTCTGCCTAGAGACAGCAAGTGGCGTGCTGTGCCAGCGTGACCATGTTTTTTATCATCCTCGGTCAAAAGGTAACAATCCTTTTGCTGTGGTCAAAGTTACTGTTGTGGCTTTTGCTGAGAATCAAGAGCAGTTAGCATGACTTGCTAGATTCCGTCGTGATACTGTTCTTGTCACCTCGGCAGTTTTAACTCTGTAGTCTCGCACTGGAAATTCGAGGGGAGAAAGATGTTGCTATTGGGTCTCTTTAGCCTGAAGAGATGAGACTGAGGGGTGACCTCATCCATGCCTATAACTATGTAAAGGGCAAGTGTTAGGAGGACAGGTCCAGGCTGAAGGGAGCATAGAAACAGGAGGGGAAGCAACTTTTTTAAAAGGTAGACAGTGGCAGGACAAGGGGAAATGGATTGAAGCTAAAGAAGGGTTTAGATTAGATATTAGGGGAAAGTTCTTTACAGAGAGAGTGGTGAGGTGCTGGAACGGGCTGCCCAGAGAGATGGTGGATGCCCTGTCCCTGGGGGTGTTCAAGGCCAGGTTGGATGGGGCAGTCTTGTGTAGATCCAGGCCTGCAGGTTGGTGGCCTTGGCTATGGCAGGGTGTTGGAACTCTATGATCCTTGGGGTCCTTTCCAACCCGGACCATTCTATGATTCTTCTCAGTAATGTCCAGTGATAGGACAAGGGGCAATGGGAGCAACCCAGAGCATAAGAGGTTCTAAAGGAATACCAGGAAAAGCTTTTTCACTATGAGGGTCACAAAGCCCTGGGACAGGCTGCCCAGAGAGGTTGCGGAGACTCCTTTTCTGGAGACATTCAAAACCCACCTGGATATGTTCCTGTGTGATTTAGTCTGGGTGATCCTGCTCTGGCGGGGGGCTTGGACTAGATGATCTTTTGAGGTCCCTTCCAACTGTGGTTTTTAGGGTTCCTTTGTCCACTTCTACCCATGCAGAGAGAAAGGGCTTTTAATTTCTGTACTCAGTGTTGGGTAAGTAATGGATGCATCTCCAGGGTTGGCTCACATGGCTTGCTTCTGGGTGAGAATAAAGCAGACCAATTTAAAAATTCCGTATTTGATTTATCCCGTCCTGGAGGAAACGCTTCAAAGGCAGTGGCTTACTGAATGGGTTTCCCAGGTACATAATGATCTTCAGCGCACTGCTGAAACGTTTCTTGGAACACTTTTTGTCTTGTGCTTGTATAGAAAACTGCGAAGTCTGTGCTTTGGGGTGCTATTTGATACTACTGCCTTTTTCTCTGCATTGCTTTTTAAAATCCCAGGCACTTGTCTCCACCACAGTTGTCTGGGGTTTTTTGTTTGCCTATGACAAGTGTTACACAAAGTCCCAGTGAATCTTGGCCAACTTCTTTTCCAATTCTAAATTTTTCTCCTGACCAAATATAATGTAATTACAATGTGTCATGATGTTGTCATAGTGTGCCTTTGCAGTGTTTTTTTCCTTCAGAATATAAATTTCTGGGTCAGGGAACAGTTTCATCATTCCCCTCTCCATTCTGGAGTGCTGTGTACGAGTTAGAAGGGCAGTTGTGGAAGATCCCTTTCATTATGTTTGCCTTTGCTGTTTCCTCCACAAGAGAGGGAGGAGGTGCAGCAGAGAGCGTAGCAGAGTGTTAATTGTCTCATCAGTATTTCCAGATACACAATAAATCAAAAGATGAGGAAGGAGAATGGCGTCGTTTGCTAAACTGCTGGGCTGAGTGTGGAAAGAACTCCTGTAGACAGGAGGCCAGTATCTTTTTTCTGTTTTCTTAGTGGAGGGGGGAGAATTTTCTAGGGAGTGGCAGTTTTCTTTGCCTGTTTTTGCTACCTACATGTGCCTTGGTTTCAAATCCTCAAGTAAATTTTGCAGAGTGATTATGCTTCATCTTTCACCACGTTAAGAAATCAGCAAGCAATTACATGACAGCAATTGCTGTGAGCCTGATGCAATTTCCTGATGCAACAGGAGATTATTGAGTCCTTTGTGGAATATGTTCATTGACATGACATCTGTCACTCGCAAGCAAGTAGTCTGAAAATCCTTGTATTTCCTTCTTTGCAGAGCTTCATCCTTTTTTGAATATAAACCAAATGTGCAGATTAATCACGTGAAAGTACAGAGCAGTGATTTCATCCTTTATTGTTCAGTTAATGATCTATGCAGCAAATTGAGTCTTCTTGATGGTTTTTTGGATGTCCAGACCTTTCTCAAGAAATGTGCTGTCTGGATGACAACAAGCATCAGCAAAATATTGCTGTGCCATGAAAAGCACCTTTAAAAGAATAAATTTTAGTTAATTAAATTTTTATAGCTTGGGGAGCTGTAGCTATTCATTTTTTTGTGTGTTCTTGTCTCATTTTTTTGCTGCAACCTTAAGCACAGTCAGTGAGTACTTTAAGTCTTCTGAGAAAGGCATTAGAGATTCTGATGGGGATGGAGTGACAAAGCTGGGTGAAGCTTTCAAGATTCGAGTGATGCAGTAAACAAAATGTCTGCAGCCTATTAAAAAAAAAATCCTAGATTGTCAATATTATTCTTTTGTTTCCAGTAGTTGAAAAAAAAAAAAGGAAGGAGTTACATTAAAGCCTGTCTGAAGATCCGAGGGGAATAGCTGGCTTAGTCAGAAGCCAGACACCAAAGTGATTCATTGCAAATAGTCTCTCATCTGAGTATTTCCAGTACTATATCCTGGGTCTTTCTGCTGCTCTGTCATCCTCTTTTTGCTTTCAGTATTCCAAAGGTTAGCTAAGATTGTATTCAGTGTTAATGAAAGCAAAAGAAAGAATGCAGCCTGGGTTCCTTTTAGGTGACTGTCTTAAAAAGTTGTAACCAGATCTCAACTCTTGGCAAAATGAAATTTCCGTATAGGATTGGACCTTTAACTTACTGTTTGTTATTCTAGGTAATTTCATGAGCAGCTTTGGAAAACTGCTTTTTTTTAATCACTTCTGGGTTCTGTGTTACTGCTTTAAATATTCTATCAGTACTCCTAGAAATGGCAGCTTTTCCTTTGGAGTTCAGTTGGAAGATTTGCCATTTGCCATGAAACAAATAGCCTGTGCAGACGACCATATTTTCCAATTGTGCCATTTTCAGAAATGAGACCAAGTTCAGGCACTGGGACTCCAGCACACAAAAATGCTGGGACTGCATGTGTCCATCAGTGATACGTACAAAGGACACCTGGTTCCGAAGTAGCAGCAGCTCCTATATTGCAGACACAATGAGATCAAGGTCCTTGCAGGAGCGAAGTATAGTCTTGCTGTGCAAAAGACTTGTGCACATCCCTAACTCAGAGAGAGCTGCTCTTCGACTCCTCTTTTGAGTCAAGTAAAGCTATGTGATTTGTGAGAGACTATCACTTCTTTCTCTTTGCTCACACAGAGGCATTTAAGATTTTTTCATTCAGAAATTCTGCCACTTGGGACAATGGCAAGGTGATACATTTTTCTCAACACAAAGCTTTTGGGGTGCTTGGTAGATGGAAAAAAAAAATCCTGTGACCTCTTGCAGGGTACATTTTTCATAGCATCAAAGAATGTGTAAGGTTGGAAGGGAGCTTTAAAGGTCATCTAGTCCAACCCCCTGCAGTGAGCAGGGACATCTCCACTAGATCAGGTTGCTCAGAGCCCTCCAAACCTGAGCTTGAATATCTCCAGGGATGGGGCCTCCATTACGTCTCTGAGAAACCTGTCCCAGTGATCTACCACCCTCATAGCGAAGAACCTTTTCCTAAGATCCAACCTAAATCTCCCCTTTTCTAGTTTAAAACCATTACCCCTTGTGCTATTGCTCCATACCCTCATGAACAGTTCTTCCTCAGCTTTCTTCTGAGCACCTTTCAGGTACTGGAAGGCTGCTATAAGGTCCCCCTGGAGCCTTCTCTTCTCCAAGCTGAACAAGCCCAACTTGTCTGACTTTGTATGAGAAAGACAAGTAGATGCCTAATGCTTATGTCTTTAGTGTCTCATTTCTGAGACAAATGCTGAAAAAACCAAATGATAACTGCAGAGGGAACCTCCTGCAAAATCAGAAACACTAGCTTGTGTACCAAAGTGTTCATAGAGCACAGAGCCTTGTGTTGAGTACCCAGGATGTTGGCTTCTGAAATTTCAGCAGTGATCTACATGAACAGATAAGAAACCTGCTCTTGTATTCTTTAGAAAGAAGTTTGTTACCTCATTACCTTTCACAGAAAGAAACAGTTGCAAAGTGAGGTCTTAGAGATGAATGAAATGCTGGAAAGGATATAATGACAAAAAAAGTCTTTAGGATATGATAAAAAATATGTTACATAAGCTAAAAGAATAATGTCCTCAAGACATGTTTGACGTTTTTATTTAGGGAAGTGATATTTGCAAATAAGACTGTTTTCCCATACACTCTGTTCTGCTTGTTTTGTTTTGTTTCTTGTGCAAAACAATGTGTAGGATGCTTTATGGAATTCAGAGGAAGACATACTAGTCACTCCAACAGAGACACCTGAAATGAGAAGATATAAAATTGCAGTGAATAATTTAGTGAAGTTGTTTAGTGTAGGCACATGTACATTTTATGTACTGTAATTGGAAAATTAACTCAGTGTGAATGGTTGGCCAGGCGTAAATCCTATCCATATCCTCTAGGTTGGATGTGTCTAATTTCTAAATTCTAATGATTATCAAATGCTGTAGCAAACATTTCTGAAAGTTATTTTTAAGTAATACATTTAATTACTATTGTAGCAAATCACATCTCCTCTGGAATGCAGAGAAAATTATTGTGGTTTCGGATGTACTTTGTCATTACAGAGAGATGGTGAGGTGATAGGTGCTTTCTCTTTATCATAGAATCCCAGAGTGGTTTGGGTTGGAAGGGACTTCAAAGCCCATCTAGTTCCAACCCCCTGCCATGGGCAGGGACACCCTCAACTAGATGAAGTTGCCCAAGAAAAATTTTGAAGAGTTTTAATTACCAGGGGATGCCATGGTCCATTTTTGCAACTTTTTTTCACATTTTTCTCAGGTGACAACATGTGCTAGGAGGGCCTAATGCTGAAAGTGATCTCAAGAAACCCAAAGATGTTATTCAGCAGAGAGAACTGTGAGGTCCTTTCAGCAGAAATAATTATATAATCTACTAAATAGTGCTTAACAGAAGACTGTCGGGAAGAGAATCCTATAGAAGAATATTTAGAACTTTGTTAGCTGTAGCGTCTTTCGCACATCACACTGTGATGAAACATTCAAACACGATACTGGGATCTATAAATTGAGGTATGGTTCATAAGGCACATGAGCAGTCCTTTCATCCTTCACAGGTAAAGCTTTGAGCTTCTACTTCAAGAAGGGTGTAGGCCACTTGGAGGGACTCCAGGGGAAAGCAGGAAAAATGATCAGCGATTTAGAAAGCCTATCCTACAAGGAAAGAGTGAGTGATCTGAAGCCATTTATCTGAAATACCAAAGACTTAGAGGGGAGTTATGGGCCTCTGATGACAATCACCTTGCCTTGCAGCATGTCTTTGAAGAGTGATTTTACTCTGTGTGTCCCCTAGGAAAGGGATGGAACAAAATTTGATAGACAAATTGCAATAAGCAAGATTTGGACTGGATTTAGAACAAATGAGGATTGTGATGTGATGGATTAGCAGGCTGGTGACTAGATCTGTAGCATGGGCAATATCCAGGTGCACCAGACAGACGTTTGTTAACCACGATGCAACTACAGTTGCTTCTGTCTCAGGAAGGGAAGATTGAGTAAATGATCCATGGAGTTTCTTCCAGCCACAGGATTCAATGACCACAACAACAACAACATTTCACTGCAGGATGAAGACAAACAGTAAGCACAGGGCTATTGAAGTCCTGCACCTGCAGAAACTGTTATCGGCAAAAAGGACACTCACGCTGGGAGTGTGTTAGCAGCAATTTATTCAGAGAGAAAGAAAAGCAGCGCTGGGAGAGCAGGGACCGGAGTCTCACTGCACCGCGCAGAGGAGAGGTGGGCTACAGATATTTATACTCAGTGACAAACAAAGTAATATATTTTTCGTGACAGAAACCACAAAGGTTTCCTTCGGTTGTCCTCAATGGTACTTTAGTAGTTTTGATTCCTTTTTTTTTTTCTTTAGTTGTGACTAGGCAGGGTTAAAACATTTTTAGAAAAGAAACTTCTCCACATGTGAAAGTATTAATGAATAGTAGAACAGATATACTGTAGTCTTATTCTGAATCACAGAATCACAGAAGGGTAGGGGTTGGAAGGGACCTCAAAAGATCATCTAGTCCAAGCCCCCTGCCAGAGCAGGATCACCTAGACTAAATCACACAGTAAGGCATCCAGGTGGGTTTTGAATGTCTCCAGAGAAGGAAACTCCACAACCTCTCTGGACAGCCTGTCCCAGTACTCTGTCACCCTTACAGTAAAAAATTTTCTCCTTACATTCACATGGAACTTCCTGTGTTCCAGCTTGCACCCATTGCCCCTTGTCCTCTCGCCATCACTAGAAGAGCCTGGCTCTATCCTCCTGACTCTCGCCCTTTACATTTTGATAAACGTTAATAAGGTCACCCCTCAGTCTCCTCTTCTCCAAGCTAAAGAGGCCCAGCTCCATCAGCCTCTCCTCATAAGTAAGGTATTTTGCATTTGTTCATTCATATGCAGTCAGGATTTCCCTGGCTTTTCAGCTTTTCTGTCTTCCAAGCCAGGATCATGCTCCTCAGGAACAAGTTGGTCAGATGGGTGGCCAGTTCTTTGCCAAAGGCTGCTCCCACAGCAGATATCAGTTCTTGGAGGCTGGCCAAGACTCCTTTGCTTTGCACTGCACTAAGGCTTTTAGTGCTAAATCTTGACTTTTATATAAACAGTTCTCTCCAGCTCTAGGCAGAGGTGGGTTTCTTTACACCTAAAACCGGCCTTGCAGGCTTTGGGGCCTACACTTGTGGGTCTCACTGCGATGAAGCTT
Organism: Porphyrio hochstetteri; assembly: GCA_020800305.1. NCBI lineage: Eukaryota > Metazoa > Chordata > Aves > Gruiformes > Rallidae > Porphyrio > Porphyrio hochstetteri. The sequence continues at coordinate 214,812,300 of CM036905.1, read as the reverse complement.
TTCATCCACTTTTTGTTAGGAATGCTGTGTACCTCATTCCCAGATACTGAGATCTATGCCCTACGTCTCGCATTGCAGAAGTTCAGGGGGTGTTACTAATTCAGATTTCTGATGGAAAGGCTGTGTTAATACTCTTCCTAGATAGACCTCCTCAAGGGGCTAATACGCGGGGTCCAGGGTTGTACTATATCTTGTGAACAGCCCTGATGAAAAATATCAGGGAAACCCTTACTTAAAGCAAATATATAGACTAACCCAGCTGGAAACAGTGACATCTAAGTGTCATAGTCTGAGTTTCACTGCTGCTAATCACAAGCTTTTAGAAATTCTTTCATGGTCCGGGACAAGTGTGCAAAAACCCCTGTATTTCTGAATGCAGACTTCAAATGTGGGTTCACAATACCTTTCTAGTTATGTATCCTAGAGTACAACTCCCTTAGCAAATATTTAGCATCATTTCCAAGAAGTCACAAGTGTCTGATTTTACTCATTTTACTCTGTGAGAGTCTAGGGTGCTTCTCACTGGCAAATAAAACACTTCTGTTTCCCTTCCATGGAGTACTGCAAGGAAGCAGCAACAGTAAGCTGAACTAGGGAACCAAAGTACAGTTTCAGGGAGACAAGAAGAGTCAAAGCAAATCACAGTGACTCATGAATTGGTTTGCAGTGTGTCTTCACCTTATTACCAGAATTCAGTAAGCACAATCTCTTTTCTTTCTCTGTATCATTTCTATACTTGTAGACTTTTAACATTAGGGCTCTGTAAATCGCCTTATAAAAAAACCCCAACAAAATCACATGTAAATTTGTGTAGTGATTTGTCTCTGCATTTCTTAAAAAGGAAGTAACTGTGAATGGATGACAGATTATTTATGGGTTGATTACAAATAGATAAGAGGCTCCAAGATGAATTTTGATTTGATTTTGTATTTTCTAGTTTCAACATAATTGGCAGAGAGCTTTTCAAGATAGTATTTCTGTTCAGCTTTGCAATAGGGATAAGGAGATAAATGCTAAATTCCCCTCATCAGATGGAAGGCAAACAAAAGAAACTGATGACTCTCTCCCTGACATTTACAGTTGTTAAACAGATTCCAAACTGACAGACTGCTCCTTCTGTCTTCATTTTATTGGTGGCAAATTATTAAATATTCATCTAGAAGAGCCAATCAACTTTGAAAGCAGTGACCCAGCTGTACTCAGACAATGATATATCACCTAATGTTGTATGAAGCAAATAGCATTTGTTCATTAACTAGAATATTTGTCTCCGGTGTCATGTCTGTAGGTTTTAAGAATGAATCTTGATTGGAAAAAGTGGCAGGAGAAGCAGAGCTTTGCACACTACTGTGGCTTTAAAAAAATTAACATCTCACCAAAAGGTAATACCTACATTAAAACAGACCTTGGTGTGCACATCTACAGGATCAACTGCTTTTCATTTGTGTTATTAGGAGGTGAAATAGCTTGCACTGCTGCTAGTAACTGTAGTATTTTGTGCAGAAAATTAGCTAGATACTCTTTGTTAATGACAAACTGTGATCAACTGTCAGCAGAAATTTGGTTCCTATGCCTGAAACAACTGGTGTACTTTGTGCATGCCAAGTGAACCATATTTCAGCGTTTGAACCTGAGTTAATATATAATGCAAAACAAATAGAAGATTCTTTGGCTCTTCTCAGCGCAGCCATTCCAGGTTTCTGGAACTGCCCGCTTGTATCTCAGCAGTACAGAAAAGCCATGGTATGCTTTTTTTGTTTCTTTGTCCAAAAGTTCTGAGTCTGTATTTAGGTGGGATGCACCAGGAGTTAAACAGGGTCAGGTGACATTTAAGAGCATGGATAGATGCTCAAGATTTTGTCTCAGTTGTCTGGTGAAGAGAGGAGACAGTCAGGGAAAGGGGGTTTCTCTTGGTTTTACACTGGTGAGATCAAGCTCCATCATGTTGATCCCATTTCTAGATACTTCTCAAAATCCTTGGAGAGTCAATTTTGGTTACATATTAAGGGAAATTGGCATTTTTAGGGGGGATACAGTTAAAGTAAATACAGCTACAAGTGCATATTTATGGTAATGAGGCTAATTGGCTTAGAAACTTGTGTTAGGAGAAGAAAAATGGGACAGTTTAGATAATTTGGTTTCCCACTGCTTTCAACCCTTACGCACACCTGCTCTCTGAATGAAACTATCCCACAAGGCAGCCAAAAGTGGCTACATCCAATGTGCTCAAGTCCAGCGCTTCTCTTGAAAGGGTGAGTTAAAGGTTTGATATTTCGTTCTCTAATCAGGAAAGGTTCATAGCACCCATGTACCTGCCAGAACAAAAAGTCGAGAAATATTGAATAAGCATTATTATTTCTACACTGTTTCCTTCCCCTGTAGCAATATCAGATTTGTCTCAGCTCTCAGGAGCATTACAAACCTATGATTGCTAACTCCTCTGTCTCTCTCTTAAGCTTACGAGAGCAATTTTATTCTTCCTTTTCTTCCCAGTAGGACTCATGCTCTAAAGGCATATTTTTACAGAATTTTTTCAGGTGCATTTGCTAGCCTGAAGAGCCATTTCTGTCCTACTCACTCCAGCTACTTGCTCCTGTGCCTGCATCTTTCCTTCTTACTATATCCCCCAGGTGGAGTTGGCTGAGCAGCAGTGGTAACATTGCACTGCTCTCCATAGGAGTCACAACTCTGTAATATAAAGTACTTTGTAGGAAACTGTGCTGCCAGCAAACGGCATGCATGGAGCTAGCATCATCCTCGGCTGCCTGCTCTTATAGAATCCTACACTCTCCTGAGTTGGAAGGGAGCCCTAAGGATCGAGTCTAACTCCTGGCTCCACACAGGCCCAGCCAAGTCAGAGCATGGGACTGAGGGCATCATCCAGATGCTTCTTTAACTCAGTCTAGCTCAGTGCTGGGACCACATCCCTGGGGAGCCTGTTTCAGTGCCCGACCCCCCTCTAAGTACAGAGCCTCTTCCTAACATCCAGCCTAAACCTCCCCTGTGGCAGCTTCATGCAGTTCCCTCGGGTTCTATCCCTGGTCACCAAAGAGAGGAGATCGGCACCTGCCCCTTCACTCCCCCTCATCAGGAAGCCACAGACCAAGATGAGGTCTCCCCTCAGTCTCCTTGATTAACATGCACCTGGTTTGTAATTCAGAATAAAGTGGTTTGCTTTCATGCATTGTTAGCTTCCCATTCCATTTGGCTATAAAATGTTCATACCTGATACAAGGCAGGCAGTGGGAAAATGTGGCCAAATGCAGGGATGAGAGGGGAATTACCTCTTTTGGCAGTAGAGAGGTTTTAGAACAGCACATGACAATCTTAAAAATGCACCATGCAACCCCCAACCTGCCTGTTGGCTGCTAATTGAGATAACTGGGTGCTAAGTCATGGAATCATGGAGTAGTTTGGGTTGGAAAGGACCTTTAAAGATCATCAGTCCAAACCCCGTGCCGTGGGCAGGGACATCTTTCACTAGATTGGGTTGCTCAAAGTCCCGTTGATCCTGACCTTGAACATTTCCAGGCCTGTTTTCTTCATCTATAGTCATGCATAGACCAGTTGATTTTTGCCCAACAGAATGAAAGGGTAGGGATGAGGATGGGCAAAAAAAAACCCCAAACCAAAACCTCTTACTAAGAAGAATGCTGCTAATGCAGAAAAAAAAAAAAATGAGATTAAAAGGATAGTCTTTAACAGTCAGTTCAGATCCCGTTCATCCATGCTGTCATTTGTTCTGTTTAACAGTATTCCCTGCAAGATACACAGGCACCCAACCAGAGGATGTCTAACCTAATCAAAATTCTGGTTTTCAGTGACTCTGGATCTGAAGGATTATGTATCCTTATGGGTGCACCAAAAATATGCCAAACCTTCCTTGCAGGAACAGGAAGTGATCTTGCATACACAGCTTTGGTGTCACTGTATGCAAACCTGGCATGGAAATATGAGAGAAGAAATTTCAAAAAATCAAATTATAATCACAGAATCACAGAATCGTAGGGGTTGGAAGGGACCTCGAGAGATCATCAGGTCCAACCCCCCTGCCAAAGCAGGCTCCCTAGCTCATATTGCACAGATAGGCGTCCAGACGAGTCTTGAATATCTCCAGAGAAGGAGACTCCACCACCTCCCTGGGCAGCCTGTCCCAGGGCTCTGTCACCCTCACTGTGTAAAAGTTCTTCCGCATGTTGGTGCGGAACTTCCTGTGCTCCAGTTTACAGCCATTGCCCCTTGTCCTATCTCCACAGACTACTGAAAAGGGGTTGGCCAATTCCCCCTGCATTCCATACTTAAGATATTTATAAACATTAATTAGGTCCCCCCTCAGTCTTCTTTTCTCCAGGCTGAACAGCCCCAGCTCACTCAGCCTTTCCTCATACGGGAGCTGTTCCAGGCCCTTAATCATCTTCAGAGCCCTTCTCTGGACTCTCTCAAGGAGATCCCTGTCCTTTTTATACCAGGGAGCCCAGAACTGGACACAATACTCCAGGTGAGGCCTGACCAGGGCAGAGTAGAGGGGGAGGATCACCTCCTTCGACCTGCTGGCCACACTCTTCCTGATGCATCCCAGGATCCCATTGGCCCTCTTAGCCACCAGGGCACACTGCTGGCTCATAGCCAACCTGTCATCAACCAGGACCCCCAGGTCCTTCTCCACAGAGCTCTTCTCCAGCAGCTCATCCCCCAGCCTGTACTGATACAGACGGTTGTTCCTCCCCAGGTGCAAGACTTTACACTTGCTTTTATTAAACCTCATCTGGTTTCTCCCTGCCCAGCTTTCCAGCCTGTCCAGGTCTCTCTGGATGGCAGCGCAGTGTTCCTGCGTGTCAGCCACCCCTCCCAGCTTTGTATCATCGGCGTACTTGCTGAGGGTGGATGCTATTCCCTCATCAAGGTCATTGATGAAGATATTAAACAGGACTGGACCCAACACCGAGCCCTGGGGAACACCGCTAGTCACAGGCCTCCATTCAGATCTTGTTCCACTGATCACGACCCTCTGAGCCCAGTCTGACAGCCAGTTCTCAACCCACCTCACTGTCCACTCATCTATCCCATGATCTCTTAGCTTTTCAATCAGGATGTCATGGGAGACAGTATTGAAAGCCTTGCTGAAGTCAAGGTAGATGACATCCACTGCTCTCCCTCCATCCACCCAGCTGGTGATGAGATCATAGAAGGCTATGAGATTGGTCGAGCATGATCTCCCCTTGGTGAATCCATGCTGACTACTCCTCATGACCTTCTTCTCTTCCAGTTGCTTGGTAATGGCATCCAGAACAAGCTGTTCCATCACCTTTCCAGGGACAGAAGTGAGGCTGACTGGCCTATAATTGTTAGGGTCCTCCTTCTTGCCCTTTTTGAAGACTGGAGTGATATTGGCTATCCTCCAATCCTCAGGTACTTCTGTTCTCCAGGAGCTGTCGAAGATGATAGCAAGCGGCTCCGCAATCACTTCCGCCAGCTTCCTCAGCACACGTGGATGTATCCCATCTGGGCCCATGGATTTGTTTGCATTAATCCCTTTGAGCCGCTCCTGGACCACCCCTACCTCAACTAGAGGGAAGCTCTTCATTCCCCAAACACTTCTACTTTCATCCAGGATCTGCGGGTCCCGAGGGGCCTTTGGAGTGAAGACCGAGGCAAAGGCGGCATTCAGTATTTCCACCTTCTCATCATCACCCAATACCAGGACACCCACCTCATTCATCAAGGGACCTACATTATCCCTGATCATCCTCTTAGTATTCACGTATCTGAAAAAACCCTTTTTATTATCCGTTATATCCCTTGCCAGTTTCATCTCCAAGCGGGCTTTAGCCTTTCCAGTCGCGTCCCTACAGGCCCTGACAACATCCCTATAATCCTTCCAGGTGCACAGACGCAGTTTCCATAGTTCATAAACCCTCTGCTTCCCTTTGAGTTTACACATTAGCTCCCTGCTCATCCATGCAGGTCTTCTGCCTCTCTTTCCCGATTTCTTACTCAAAGGGATGCACCTATCCTGTGCTTGGCAGAAGTGCTGTTTAAATGCTAGCCAGAATGAGTTAATGAGTTAATCCTGTTCCTGAGTGGCAGATCTGTGATTTGTCTGCCTTACACCACTAATCTTCACTTTTTAAAAACCATAATTTGACGGTTTAAGAAGGAAAGTTTAGACTTGGGGTATCATTCAGCTTTTCCTAAAAGGCCTGAACTGCTTGCTCTAATTATGGGAGTGTCAGTATATGTCAAAAATGAAATAATTTCTCTTTCTTGCACTTTTATACTTCTAAAACTGTGTAATTTAGAATTATTTTCAGTGAACTTGAATCCTCATTAATGGTTTAAAAGCAGCTTATTGTGAATAATTAGGAATACTGCCTTCTCTTTTCAAGACAAATTTTAATGCATTCAGGAGAATTCCTGTCTTGCAGTTAGGCCACTGCTCATTGTCTGTACTTCCTGGGAAATTTATTCCTAATTAATTTGAATAAATGTAAAAATATAGAATAAACACAACATCTAATGAGGCTCTAAATGTATTTGCCTAGCTTGCTGTTTTCTTTCTTTTCAACTACATCTGAAGGGAATATATCTTTAGGGATAAACATATGCAGTAAAAAAAGGCATAGTGGGAAAATCTAACGCAAAACAGAGCAGAAAAGAAGGGATTGTTTTCATTTGTGTGTTAGAGGGCTTCTAAACAAATTTGTACAAATAGCAGTTTAATTTAACAAGATGTGTTTTCAAGGCTTTATTAAAGATTACAGAAAGATTAGCATTACTGTTATGATAATGTAAAATGAATGCTTTATCTACTGTACCTACACTACAGATTGTTTTTAAACATGGGCTCTCTGCCTTGCAAATGTGTTAATATTTGCACCACAATCTCACTTTCCCATCATCTTCTCTCTGGCTGGAAATGGAAACTTTTATTTTTTTAAGCCCAGGATTATAACCCTGTGTCCTCAGAACACATTCCTTTCTTTCTTTCTTCTTGTAACGCAATAGATTTGACTGCAATGTTTGATTTCAGTGCCCAAAAGAATGAAAAAGCAATTGGAAAATCATTTTAGTTCTTTTAAATTCGCTTCTGAGACCAGAGTAGAGTAGCTCAGCAAAAAAAATGCCTGAAATATCCAGAAGACCTTTTTCCATATTGTGGACTTTTCCACGTTTTCTGACTTTCATGGGTCTTGGATGGCTGATGAACCCCTTGCACTCACAGGAAAGGTGTAACACATTTACATTGCCCACTCACCAGCAGAAGAGCAAGCTCAGAGAAAGCAGTGTTAGGCCAGGGAGCTTTCTGGGGCATGCCAGCACATAGCTGTTTGGGAACAGGTATAAGGACTATAGGTAGCAGTGTGGTAGCCAAATTTTAAAATTATGCATACTGATGTTATGGATAGCAGTTTGCAACATCTGGAGACTACAACCCTGCTTAGACATTCTCAGTCAAAGGTGTGGAAATCTGCCAGCACTGCCTCCTTGGATCACCAGCCGGCAGCAATCACGGCCTCTCCTCTGTTGCATTTTACCTGGCTGCTATGCTTCCAAGCCTTCAGTCCTTCTGAGAGCTGTTTGGGGTAGTATGAATGTGCGTATACACCAGTGTATTGAAGACAATTTAATTTCTGTGATATCATTAGCTCTGTTCTCTTTCCCATCAAGCAAGCACTAACAGACCTCTGCAGATTCCCGCACTGGGCTGTGCAGCAAGATTGTGTTCCTACAGCAGTTTAAATTACAGTTAATCTTTTCTTTTTATAAGGCACCAATACTTAAAATTAGAAATACCTTGATTGAATTTTATTTTTAAAATTTGAATTTGTTTAAAATTTTCCTGCTTATTTTCTACTAAAATCTCTAACCAAAATCTGCCTCCATACGGAAAAGTTCTATATCCTCTCTCCTTGAGGTTACGGCAGGGTCCAGTCCCTCTGTGAGAAGTGTCAGTGTTGCTATGCTTGTTTGCAAGGGAAGGATTTTCTTTGCCTGCTGTATAATCACAACTTCAAGCAACATCCAGTCGTAGCCTCTGTGGAAGTACTGACTGTAGTCTCCAGTTTGATCCTCAGTAGAGGCTAAACTGGAACCTGGCATCGCTCTTGGTACAGTGATACGGAAAGGTGATGCACTGACAGCAGGGACTAATGAAAATAATAACTATAAAAGAGGCTGTGGATAGGAACAAAGGAACTGTGTAACAACCACCAGATAAATGCTGAAGGCATGAGTATATAATTACAGACAGTGTGAAGGGGACAATAATTTTCTCTTTGTGTAAGGTGGTTTCAGAGAATATTCTTCTTACCTGGTGGCACCATCCATCATCTTTATTCTGTCTGACATCAGCTGGGAAATAACCAAACCCACTAGATATTTCTGTAAAAAATTGTCAAAACAATAAGGAAGATACTAGAAATTTTTCACCTAAGGCCATTAGAAAGAAACACTAGATAACAGTAGTCTCAGATTTGTCAGGGCTTGGGCCTTTTTCTTGGTCAGGACTATTAGCAAATTTTTGAGTACAAAAAGAACCCTCTGCAGTGGTCTGGGAGCAGGGTCCGAAACAATAATTAGAGATGGCAATGAAAGTAGGCAGCTTTTTAGTATGTTATGCATATTAGGTAAAGTTTTATGAATCATACTGTACTTTAGACTGACTTTTTCACCCACAGAACAAAATGTAGTCAATTTTATTCATGTAAGTCCTTTTGGCATAAGCTGTCACATGAGTCAGGAATAAGAATCGTTATAAGAACTCACTCAAATAAATTGATAGTTTAATCTACCCCTACAACACAAAAGAGTTGAGATGGATAAAGTGACATTTCCTATGTTTGGGATTAATACTTTTTCAGATATTGATTCGTGGGATGAAAAATAAAGACAGAAAGAGAAAGCTCTGTAAAGGAAGATCGGTTCCTCCTTGTAACATTATTGGGAAACTTGTTTTAATTTTTGTTTTGCAATTTATTTTATTTTTGTGTGTATCAATAGTAAAGAATCTGCTGTCCATAATAAACTGTTCATAAGTCACAGCTGCTACGAGCATACTCAACTTCCACAACTGTGGGGTGCTACTTCAAATATGTGCTGTATCTCTCCTCCAGAAAAACTAAAATTGGCAACTAGAGGCTTGAGAAAAAGGTCAGGGGGAGGGAGGTATTCCCTGCTGCTCTCCTGTTGGTAATCAACCTTGCTTCAGTTTGTTTATTCATATAGCAGTAGATATAACTGCGGTACTTGTCAAAACAAGTCAATCAAGTGATATCTGTCAGAGCATTTTATATTACCCATGTTCCTTTCCTTCCTCCAAGTGGAATTTAATTAATTAGAAACCTGGATTGGACTTCATTGGTCAAGGTTTGACAATCTACCTGGATTTGTGCAAAGCATTTGATGCTGTCCTGCACAACATCCTTGTCTCTAAATTGGAGACACATGGATTTAATGGATGGACCACTCACTGGATAAGGAATTGGCTGAATGATTGCACTCCAGGAGTTGCAATCAATGGCTCTATGTCCATTGATGAGTGACCAGTGACGAGCGGTGTTCCTCAGGGGCTGATACTGGGACAAGGGCTGTTTACCATCTTTGTCAGAGACATGGATGGTGGGATCGAGTGCAGCTTCAGCAGGTTTGACAGCAACACCAAGCTGCATGGTGCAGTTCACATGCTGGAGGGAAGGGATGCCATCCAGAGGGACCTGGACAGGATTGAAAGGTAGGCTCATGTGAACCACATGAAGTTCAACAAGGCCAAGTGCAAGGTCCAGCACATGGGTCAGGGCAATCCCAAGAACAGTTGCAGGCTGGAGGAGAATGGATTGAGAGCAGACCTGAGGAGAAGGACTTGGAGTGTTGGTGGATGAGAAGCTCAACATGAGCCAGCAATGTGCGCTTGCAGCCCAGAAAGCCAACTGTGTCCTGGGCTCCATCAAAAGCAGCATCACCAGCAGGTCAATGGAGGGGATTCTGCCCCTCTGCTCTGATCTGGTGAGTCCACACCTGCAGTGTTGTGTCCAGGTCTGGGGTCCCCAGCATAAATAAGACAGAGACCTGTTAGAGTGGGTCCCGAGAAGGGGCACAGAAATGATGAAAGGGCTGGAGTACTTCTCCTATGAAGACAGGCTGCGAGTTGGGCTTGTTCAGCCTAGAGAAGAGAAGGCTCCAGGGACACCTTAGAACAGCTTGCAGTACCTGAAGGGGCTACAGAAAAGCTGGGGAGGGGCTGTTTACAAGGACAGGCAGTGAGTGACAGGACAGGGGAGAATGGCTTTAAACTAAAGGAGGGGAGATTTACATGAGATATGAGGAAGAAATACTTCCCTGTGAGTGTGTTGAGGCCCTGGCACAGGGTGCCCAGAGAAGCTGTGGCTTTGGGCATCCTGGACTAGTGGAGGGTGTCCCTGCCCCTGGAAGGGGGTGGAACTAGGTGAACATTCAGGTTCCCTACAACCCAAACCAGCTGTGATGCTATGAATATGTAGAAACTAAATCTGTGTAATGAGCATATTTTTCCCATCTTAAAAGTTATGTTGTTTTTTATTTCTATTGATTACACAACTCCATGAAAATCATGTTGTGGTTGCTATTCAGATATGGTCATGATTAGAGAAAATAACATCCTGTCAGGTCCTCTGTCTACAAGTCACTGGCCCATGGACAGGCAGGAGCCACCTCAGTTTGGGTTCCTCATTGCTTCATGTGGTTGCTCACAGTAGCAGAGGCAATGTGTCATGTCCAACAGCATAGCCAGGCTCGTAGTGCGGGGAAAGGTCTCTCCTGGGACAAATGATGGGTGTTTTCTGTTTGTGCTTTCTTGTTTTGCTGCCTGAAGTAGTTTTGTAAAATCTGAGTTAATACAGTGTTAGAGGGCAAATCAGTTTGGTTCACACCTGTATAAAATGATTGTGGCAAAATGCAATGAGAGGTCATACAGGAAGGGAGATATTTATTCATGAAATCTCCAATGAAGTTACCCAGATATGCTCATTCTCTCTTCACCCACACAAGCCTCAGGATACATGTGTCAAGGTGGTCTGGGTCACGAGTATGTGACACAAAGGACATGGGACATTTAACGTTTACCGCATCTCTTGGTGTTTTCTTAATGGGCAAACATGGACTAATTTCTGGACAGATATTTATGCCCTCTAGGAGTCCACCACTGTTATGTAGTGGTCCTTCACACTGAACATTTCTTCCTTCGGCCTCTGACTCTTAGACAAGGACGCTGCTCATTGCCTGTTTTTCTTCATTTGCTAGATTCACGTCTCCATTGCTATAAGCTGCTTCCCTGTTGGTTTTACAGGCAAGACAACGGCATACGTCCCATGCCCATCTTGATGCCAACACCTCGCTGTTAGGGTACAGGGTCTTCTGCTGACAAGACACCTGTGCTGTGATCTTATCAGAGTCCAGACATTCTATCCAGGCTTGACAGAAACCTCTCATTTTTAATTTCATTGCTAGGAATGCTCAGTATTATCAATGCAGATAACTTTTCTAACCTTTGTTCTTTCTTCTGGTGCTCACATGCTTCATATTTCATGTGCTTCTAGCCTAATATTTCTATCACAAGTCCAGTGCAGTCTGTGTCTTCACCAGATTACTCCATCCAGCAGGGCACTCAGTCGGTGGTAAGGCATACTGCGCTAACGCCCGGAGTCCAGCAATTAAGGATTATGCTTCTTATGTCTGTAGAGCACTCTAGTTTGGATAACTACCAGCGAATTACCACTTCTTAAATACATTTTCAAGTTATGACTTTAATGCTGCTTGCTTTGGCTTCTCCATTATGTGAAGGTTCTCACATGGGACTGTGAAACTCATGTTGGATTTACCTCATTCTATTTGCTGGCTTAAGATAAACTCAGTTCTCTCTGTAGGACAGCAGAGTCCCATTGGGGTTGCAAGCGAGAGTTTCATTTAACTTCCCTTCTTATTAGAAAGTTGACATTAGCTCCAGTTGATCTTTCAGGCTCCCTCTTTGGTTGCTGGAAAGGGATATGCTCACATTCACTGTGTCATAAACAGTGATTTTATCATTAATATATATGATAAATAATACAGTTAATAACAATATAATAGTAAGACATAATACTGCTCATAGGGTGGCTTCATGCCTACTTTTTAGCAGAAATGTAGTTAAAACCTATGGTTTTGGTAATATGATGCATTTAAAACATGTCTGGTACAGCAAATAATGCAAAACAGATGTAAATACTCACTGGTTACCTTGTTGTGAAGCAGCTGTGATTGAGATGTGGGACATTGTTGAGTTCTGGCTGCAACTTTTTTCTCTTTATGGTTTCATGACCTTGTCAAATGTTCTAACATTTTATTTCCTGAGAATGCAGAGAAGAGGTATGAATAAATATTGTTAAAACCAGCACTTTTCCCGCTGTCTCCAGCTTTGATGGAACAGATCTTTCCCCAGTCCCTTTTCCTCTTTGTGATAACAGTAATGTCTCCTGTCTTATTCAAATCTTAGATAGCATTATCCTTAGGATACACAGGATTATGTGGATTCGCTCAGCCTCTGTGGAAAAGGCAGATGAATTTTACAAACACCTAACTGCTGGAAATGGAAGGAAGTAGAGTTTGATTAATCTTCCTTAGTTTACACATTGACTGAATCTTATATGTGCTGGTTCTCTTCAGTGGTTTTGAACAAAGCTGAGTTTGCTATAGATGTACACCAGTATTAAATCCAGTTCTTTCCTTTTTTCTCTGGGAGTAGTCTTCTCTCTCTCACAGAACCACAGAATCACAAAATGGTTTGGGTTGTAGGGGACCTTAAAGGTCCATTCTGTGGTTCCCCTTGAGGGAAGAGTGGCCCAAGACAGCTGGCTAGTATTCAGGGGTCACCTCCTCCGAGCTCAGGGGCGATGGATCCCAACAAAGAGGAAATTAGGCAAAAACACCGAGAGACCTGCATGGATGAAAAAGGAGCTGCTGGGCAAACTCAAAGGAAGAAAGAAAGCCTACCGATGGTGGAAGGAAGGACCGGTGTTCTGGGAAGAATACAGGGAAACTGTCCGAGCAGCCAGGGATCAGGTTAGAAAAGCTAAAGCCCTGTTAGAAATAAATCTGGCCAGGGATGTCAAGGGAAAAAGAAAAGCTTTTAGAGGTATATCAGTCAGAAAAGGACAATGAGACAAAATGTGCGCCCTGTCTGGAATGGAACAGGTGACCTTGTTACCCAGGATATGGAGAAGGCTGAAGTACTTAATGACTTTTTTGCCCCAGTCTTCCCTGGCAAGAGCTCTAGCCACACTGCTCAAGTCATGGAGGTCAAAGGCAGGGACTGGGAGTATGAGGAATTGCCCACTGTAGGAGAAGATCAGGTTTGAGAACACCTAAGGAACCTGAAGATGCACAAAGTCCATGGGACCTTATGAGGTGCATCTGCACGACGTCCTTGTCTCAAAATTGGAGAGACGTGGATTCAACAGATGGACCACTTGGTGGATAAGGAACTGGCTAAATAGTCATACTCAAAAGAGCTGTGAGGGTGTCCCTGCCTATGGCAGGGGAGTTGGAACTAGATGATCTTTGAGGTCCCTTCCAACCGAAAGCATTCTGTGATTCTGTGGTTCTGTGATCTAGTCCAACCCTGCCTGTCACTAGCCCAGGGTGACCAAAGCCCCATCCAACCTGGCCTTGAACCCAGGCATCCAGGGGCAGCCACAGCTTCTCTGGGTGCCCTGTGCTGGGGCCTCACCACCCTCATTGTAAAAAATTCTTCCTTCTTTCCATTCTAAATCTGTCCTCCATCTAATTCCTGTTGTGAGGAAACTGAGCACTCTGTCCGAGCTGCTGGGAAGCATATTTCATGTGAGCAGAGTAGGAAGTGAAAGGGAGGGCATTCCTCAAAGTGATTCCTGATCTTCTGTGTCCTTGTGGCAATCTTTTCCCAACCACGAGTCAATATGAAAGTGTTTCTGCAATCAAATATGCTATTTCATTTTAATTTTTTTTAATTCAATGGAGCAATGAGAAAGACCAGGTTTAGAAAATGTATCTTGCTGCCTGTGTTCCCAAATGTTTGAATGATTCTCTGTTTTTAAAATAGAGTAAAAATCTGAGAGTAACCTGATGTAGCTAGTGGCAAGAGGTATCCGCACCAGGGGTGCACAAACTTTTGTAAAGTCTTAAAACAGAACCCTTCCATCTGAATGGAGGTGAGACTCTAACTCAGGTTGTGAACTTGCATAGCACTGATCTCCCCACCCACCTCTTCCCACATCTAGCCCCCAGCCTTTCAGAAACCAAGAGTATGATTCATCTCATCGCTTTCAGATGTCTCTTTGAGATGAGATGAATCATGCATTAAAAGCCCTTAATGATTTTTCATCGATTATAAAGGTAGCATAAATGATTAGCAAAGTTGTCTGATGTCATTTGGCCATATGAATCCTACCCAAAAGTTTTATTGTAGTATTCTTTCCTAGTGCCCTAGCAATTAGCAGAAGTCATTTAAGTAAATTTAAATGAGCTGTTGTTCCATTCCCCGTTCTTCCCAAGAAGAAATCATTTAAAGAAGGCAAATATGATTAGGCAATGAAACTAAATAATTACTGATAGGAATGATGTGGAAAATCACTTTCTTCATAAGTTGTCTCTCCTACCTGCTCTCCCTTTTCTCCCCACAGTATTGCAAACATGCAGATGAATAGCCAACACCAGCACCCTACTCAGTGCTGCAGGAGATGGAAGGAAGTTTTAAAGAATCATCATAGAATGCATTAGGTTGGAAGGCAGCTTTAAAGGTCATCTAGTCCAACACCCCCCGCCCCTGCAGTGAGAAGGGATTCATTAGATCAGGTTGCTCAGAGCAATATCAAGCCTGACCTTAAGTATCACCAGGGATGGGGCCTTCACTATGTCTGGGCAACCTGTGCCAGTGATCTACCACCGTCAAATTGAAGAACTTTTTCTAATATCCAACCTAAACCTCCCCTTTTCTCGTTTAAAACCATCACCCCTTGTCCTATCACTCCATGCCCTCGTGAACAGTTCTTCCCAGCTTTCTTAGCCTTTCTTAGCCAAAGGGCTGTAGACCTTTGATCATTTTTGTGGCCTCTTCTGGACACACTCCAACAGGTCCATGTCACAGAATCACAGAATCACAGAATTGTAGGGATTGGAAGGGACCTCAAGAGATCATCGGGTCCAACCCCCCTGCCAAAGCAGCTCCCTAGCACATATTGCACAGATAGGCGTCCAGACGAGTCTTGAATATCTCCAGAGAAGGAGACTCCACCACCTCCCTGGGCAGCCTGTCCCAGGGCTCTGTCACCCTCACTGTGTAAAAGTTCTTCCGCATGTTGGTGCGGAACTTCCTGTGCTCCAGTTTACAGCCATTGCCCCTTGTCCTGTCTCCACAGATGACTGAAAAGGGGTTGGCCAATTCCTCCTGCATCCCATACTTAAGATATTTATAAACATTAATTAGGTCCCCCCTCAGTCTTCTTTTCTCCAGGCTGAACAGCCCCAGCTCACTCAGCCTTTCCTCATACGGGAGCTGTTCCAGGCCCTTAATCATCTTCGGAGCCCTTCTCTGGACTCTCTCCAGGAGATCCCTGTCCTTTTTATACCAGGGAGCCCAGAACTGGACACAATACTCCAGGTGGGGCCTGACCAGGGCAGAGTAGAGGGGGAGGATCACCTCCTTCGACCTGCTGGCCACACTCTTCCTGATGCATCCCAGGATCCCATTGGCCCTCTTAGCCACCAGGGCACACTGCTGGCTCATAGCCAACCTGTCATCAACCAGGACCCCCAGGTCCTTCTCCACAGAGCTCTTCTCCAGCAGGTCATCCCCCAGCCTGTACTGATACAGACGGTTATTCCTCCCCAGGTGCAAGACTTTACACTTGCTTTTATTAAACCTCAACTGGTTTCTCCCTGCCCAGCTTTCCAGCCTGTCCAGGTCTCGCTGGATGGCAGCGCAGTGTTCCTGCGTGTCAGCCACCCCTCCCAGCTTTGTATCATCGGCGTACTTGCTGAGGGTGGATGCTATTCCCTCATCAAGGTCGTCGATGAAGACATTAAACAGGACTGGACCCAACACCGAGCCCTGGGGAACACCGCTAGTCACAGGCCTCCAGTCAGATTTTGTTCCACTGATCACGACCCTCTGAGCCCGGTCCGACAGCCAGTTCTCAACCCACCTCACTGTCCACTCATCTATCCCATGATCTCTTAGCTTTTCAATCAGGATGTCATGGGAGACAGTATTGAAAGCCTTGCTGAAGTCAAGGTAGATGACATCCACTGCTCTCCCTCCATCCACCCAGCTGGTGATGAGATCATAGAAGGCTATGAGATTGGTCGAGCACGATCTCCCCTTGGTGAATCCATGCTGACTACTCCTCATGACCTTCTTCTCTTCCAGTTGCTTGGTAATGGCATCCAGAACAAGCTGTTCCATCACCTTTCCAGGGACAGAAGTGAGGCTGACTGGCCTATAATTGTTAGGGTCCTCCTTCTTGCCCTTTTTGAAGACTGGAGTGATATTGGCTATCCTCCAATCCTCAGGTACTTCTCCTGTTCTCCAGGAGCTGTTGAAGATGATAGCAAGCAGCTCCGCAATCACTTCCACCAGCTCCCTCAGCACACGTGGATGTATCCCATCTGGGCCCATGGATTTGTTTGCATTAATCCCTTTGAGCCGCTCCTGGACCACCCCTACCTCAACTAAAGGGAAGCTCTTCATTCCCCAAACACTCCTACTTTCATCCAGGATCTGCGGGTCCCGAGGGGCCTTTGGAGTGAAGACTGAGGCAAAGGCGGCATTCAGTATTTCCACCTTCTCATCATCACCCAATACCAGGACACCCACCTCATTCATCAAGGGACCTACATTATCCCTGATCATCCTCTTAGTATTCACGTATCTGAAAAAACCCTTTTTATTATCCTTTATATCCCTTGCCAGTTTCATCTCCAAGCGGGCTTTAGCCTTTCCAGTCGCGTCCCTACAGGCCCTGACAACATCCCTATAATCCTCCCAGGTGCACAGATGCAGTTTCCATAGTTCATAAACCCTCTGCTTCCCTTTGAGTTTATACATTAGCTCCCTGGTCATCCACGCAGGTCTTCTGCCTCTCTTTCCCAATTTCTTACTCAAAGGGATGCACCTATCCTGTGCTTGGAAGAAGTGCTGTTTAAATGCTAGCCAGCTCTCACAGGCTCCCTTGCCTTCTAACAGCGTAGCCCACGGGATAGCTCCTAAAAGGTTGGGGAAGAGATCAAAGTTAGCTCTTCCAAAATTCAGGGTAGCTATCCTGCTTTTTGGCTTGCTTCTTCCACTCAGGATCTTGAACTGGATCATTTCGTGGTCGCTTTGTCCTAAGCTGCCCCCAACCTTCACCTCCCTGATGAGCCCATCCTTGTTAGTAAGAACAAGGTCCAGCACCTGCCCTCCCCTTGTAGGTTCCTGCACCATCTGTAGCAGGGAATTGTCCTCAACATACTGCAGAAACTGTCTGGACTGCATACGACTGGCCGCATTGCTTGCCCAGCAAATATCTGGGTAGTTTAAGTCCCCCATAAGGACCAGGGCCTGGGATCTCGAGGCTACTTCTAGCTGCTCACAGAAAGCACTATCAGCCCGCTCCTCTTGATCAGGGGGCCTATAGCACACACCCACAACAGTGTCACTCATACTAGCGTGACCCTTGATTCTTACCCACAGGCACTCGACTGATGGGTCATCTTTCCCCAGGTGGAGCTCAATACATTCAAGCTGCTCTCTAACATAAAGAGCAACTCCTCCACCTCGCCTCCCTAGCCTGTCCTTCCTGAAAAGCACATAGCCATCCATGACAGCGTGCCAGTCATCCAGGCTGTCCCACCACGTCTCTGTGATCGCAATGAGATCGTGGCCCTGCGACCGCACAAAGATCTCTAATTCTTCCTGCTTGTTTCCCATGCTGCGTGTATTTGTATAAAGGCATTTTAGTGGGGCAGCAGGTGCAGGTATCCTCAGCAGATCACAGCGAGATTTCTGACAGAGGATGGGCAATAGTGGCTCCACTGAGGAGTCCTCTGGGCAATCCCCAGAATTTTCCCCACTATCACATGGAACAACATCCCCTAGTCCTTCTTGTGCTGAGGGTTCCAAAGCTGGACACAGTATTCCAGGTGAGGTCTCATCAGAGCAGAGCAGAGAGGCAGAATCCCCTCTCTCGATCTGCTGAACACACTCCTTTTGATGCAGCCCAGGATGCAGTTGACCTTCTGGGCTGCAGATGCACATTGGCAGCTCATGTCCATTATCTTTGCTGCTTTTTGCTTACATTGCAGTAGGACCAGGCTGAATTAGCATCCCCTTTGCATAAAATACAGCACATCTATGCGGCCAGAAATCACCTTGCCCTTTACAAGCATACAGTGTTAATAAAGGGGAGGGAAGAGGATCAAAGCATACCATAACCTAATTTTCCCAAGGTCCTGCCCTAGGTAAGCAGTGGAGCTGAAGAAAGCTCTCTGACTGCAGCCTAGCCCACTCATTTGCTCTCATCATCATTCTGGAATATTCTCAGATCTTCATTTTACTGGGAGAAGCGTATGCATCTTTTTGCTTCTTTGTAAATAGTCCCAGGTTAATGAACAAATCCTTCCATGCTGAAGGAGTCAATCTTTTTATCCTTGCAGTTGCCCTGGCAGTAGTGCATAAATAGTAACAGTGATTACCAGCTTTAGCTGGAAATTAAATAAAGCTTAATTTTAATTATCCCATACTTCTAAATTAACTTCATGTGTATTGTTAATAGTCATCTTAATTAATTAAGTAGTATTTCAATTTGAGATATAAATTGAGAGGTTTCTTTTAGTAATTTACTGTTTTGGCACTACCCGTTAAGTGGTTGATTGTGTTATCCGACCTCTTATTTTTTAAGCTGAAATAATGAACAAATTATAATAATCACAGAATCACACAGAATCACAGAATAATAAGGTTGGAAAAGACTTTTAAGATCATCAAGTCCAACCATTCAAATACTAAACTAAACCATATCCCTAAGTACTTCATCTACCCTTTTTTGAACACATCCAGGGAAGGTGACTCGACCACCTCCCTGGGCAGCCTGTTCCAGGCCCTGACAACTCTTTCAGTAAAAAATTTTTTCCTAACATCCAATCTAAACCTGCCCTGGCACAGCTTCATGCCATTCCCCCTTGTCCTATCACCTGTCACCTGACTGAGGAGACCATCACCTACCTCTCTATAACCTCCCTTCAGGTAGTTGTAGACAGTGATAAGGTCTCCCCTCAGCCTCCTCTTCTCTAAGCTAAACAGCCCCAGCTCCCTCAGCCGCTCCTCAGAGGATTTGCCCTCCAGCCCCTTCCCCAGCCTGGTTGCCCTTCTCTGGACTCGCTCCAGGACCTCCATGTCCTTCTTATGGTGAGGGGCCCAGAACTGGACACAGTACTCGAGGTGTGGCCTCACCAATGCCGAGTACAGGGGCACAATCACCTCCCTAGACCTACTGGCCACACTGTTTCTGATACAAGCCAGGATGCCACTGGCCTTCTTGGCCGCCTGAGCACAATGCTGACTCATATTCAGCCTGCAGTCACCCAACACCCCCAGGTCCTTCTCTGCCTGACAGCTCTCCAGCCAGTCTCCCCCAAGCCTGTAGCGCTGCATGGGGTTATTAAATCCCATGTGCAGCACTCTACACTTGGCCTTGTTAAACTTCATCCCATTGGACTCAGCCCATCGGTCCAGTCTGTTCAGATCCTTCTGAAGAGCCTCCCTACTCTCAGGCAGATCAACACTTCCTCCTAGTTTAGTGTCATCTGCAAACTTAGTGAGGGAGCATTCAGTCCCTTCGTCAAGATCATTGATAAAGATGTTGAACAAGACTGGACCCAGGACTGAGCCCTGGGGGACGCCACTCGTGACCGGCCTCCAGCTGGATTTTGTTCCATTCACCACCACCCTCTGGGCTCGGCCATCCAGCCAGTTTTTAACCCAGCTGAGGGTCCACCTGTCCAGGCCAGTGGCAGCCACTTTCTCAGTCAGAATGCTGTGAGAAATGGTGTCAAAGGCTTTACCAAAGTCCAGGTAGATCACATCCACAGCCTTCCCCTCGTCCATTAAGCAGGTCACCTTGTCATAGAAGGTGATCAGGTTAGTTTGACAGGATCTACCTTTTGTAAACCTATGTTGACTAGGCCTGATGCCCTGGCCATCGTGCATGTGGTGCATGATAGCTCCCAAGATGACCCTCTCCATGATCTTCCCCAGGACTGAGGTCAGACTGACAGGCCTGTAGTTCCCTGAATCCTCCTTCCGACCCTTCTTGTATATAATGTGAAGAAAAAAAATCAAAAATACTTAATTCACTCAAATCCCCTTATCTCTGCCCTTATACACCTTCTAAAAAAGCCTGTGGGTATTAAATATACCCTCCTTTAGGTTATATTAACCAAGCCAAACTCCGGGCAGCTTATTTGTTCTTATTTGCATTTTACTGCTCAGGCTGCGGCTGTGGCTAAAATGTTTGTTTTAAGAACGACTGAACAGCAGAGATTTCATAGATAAAACTAGAGGTGGTGCTTCTCTAAATAGATGTAACTATTTTTTCTGTGCAGCTAGAAAGAGGCATGCCTGGTTGAAGCAATAATCTCAGCAGGTTATTGTCAGCAGCAGACTGTTCCTCTGAAGTTCCCATTAGCTATATGATCTATGAAAAATTAGTTGCATGAAGAAGATTTTTATGGAAAGAAAGGATAGTAGTCCCTGTCTTTGATTGAGAAATAAAAAATGTTACTAGAAATGAAAGCAATGATTTCATAGAATCATCACAGAATCCTAGAATCTCCTGAGTTAGGAGGGACCCCTAATGATCATCGAGTCCAACTCCTGGCTCCACACAGGCCCAGCCAAGTCAGAACATGGGACTGAGGGCATCATCCAGATGCTTCTTGACCTCGGTCCAGCTTGGTGCTGGGATCACTTCCCTGGGCAGCCTGTTCCAGTGCCTGACCCCTTTCTCAGTGAAGAACCTCTTCCTTAATATCCAGCCTAAACCTAAAGAATCATTAAAAGAAGTAAAAATCAGGGGGATATTAGCCAATACAGTAGCTTCCAGGAACTTATTAATATTTAAAATAGGTTCATAGATAATTCATCTTGGAAGAGACCTCTGGAGGTGTTAAATCCATCTTCCTGTTCAAAACAGGGTCAGCTATGAGATTAGACCAGGTTGTTCAAAGCTCTACCCAGTTTGGTCTTGACAGTCTCCAAGGATGGAGAGAACACAATTCATGTTTACTCGATGTGTTAGAGGACAGAAAAGTAGGAAAAGGATAAAACTGTCTAAACCTTTTTTCCATCTCCCAACATGTGTTTCTTTTACCCCTTCTCCTGAATCCCATCGGCATGTATTATTGACTTTGTTCCAAAGTTTGGGTCTTTGGATGTTTGTCTGGAAATTTCACAGATCACTGAGCAGAAGTTATATATGCACAAAGAAGAAATACTGCTTTCTTATTTTATGGATCCATAGCTAAAGATGTTTGTGTTCTAGAAAAATACGTGAAGCAGATTTAAATCCAAGTATCTGCACTGTATATCTTTCACACACCCCTCACTATAATGCTACAGAAACTTACAAAACCTGCAGTACACCTCTCCAAGTCTTTTTAAAAGTTGTGTAGACAATCACAATACCTTTAATTTTGTTCTGGTGATGTATTTTATAGAATCATAGAGTGTGTAAGGTTGGAAGGGACCTTCAGAGGTCATCTAGTCCAACCTCCCTGCAGCGATCAGGGATATCTTCACTACATCAGGTTGCTCAGAGCCCCTCCAAGCCTGAGCTTGAATATCTCCAGGGATGGGGCCTCCACAACCTCTCTTGGCAATCTGTTCCAGTGATCTACCACCCTCACAGTGAAGAACTTCCTAATATCCAAACTAAATCTTCCCTTTTCTAATTTAAAACCATCACCCCTCGTCCTATCACTCCACACCCTTGAGAACAGTTCTTCCTCAGCTTTCTTCTAGGCACCTTTCAGGTACTGGAAGGCCACCTGCTTCCACTGCCTGTGTAGTTCCATCTTGCCTTTTAGTTTAACCAGCAGGTGTTAACTCAGCCATACTGATCTCTTACCTCCCTTTCCTGACTTCTTACACCTGGGGATCGAGAGCTTTTGCGCTTTGTTGAAATTGTCCTTTAAGATCTGCCAGCTCTGTTCCTCCCCTTTGTCCTTGAGGGCTGTTTCCCAGGGGGTTCTATTGATTGACTCCTTGAAGAGCTGGAAGTCGGCTTTCCTGAAATTCAGGGTCCTGACTACACTTCTCATTTGGTTCTTATGCCTTAGGACAGTGAATTGCCCCACTGCATGGTCACTTGACATCCCGGATGAGCTCAGTCGCATTGATGACCATCAGGTCCAATATCGCTTCCCATTGAGTAGGGCTATTTCCTGTCTCAGGAACTTGCCCTGTTATATACCAATATTTAACAAAATAAACTCCAAGCTTCATTATCAAGTTTTATTGCTAGTCATAGCAAGTTTGGTGATAACATTTCGATGCTGGTAAGGGCAAGCCATGAGTATAGAATCATCCCTAGTTCAATTCTTTTTGTCTTTATCTTCCTATAGCTGTACATGCCAAAGAATTTCCTTAGTTTTCTGTGTCTGACCATCCAGGAAGAATGAACGAGTATTGACCCCACAAATAGCTCTTACTTGTATTTGTATTTCTGTTTCTGTAAAAAAACCCTGCACTTGTACCGTAGATTAAATATATGCTGCTCTTGCCCTCCTTTTAATGTTATATATTGTATTACTAATGTTTCATTTTCTCTATCTTCTCCAGGTCTGGGATTCAGTATTGCAGGAGGAGTTGGAAACCAACACATCCCTGGGGACAACAGCATTTATGTCACCAAGATTATTGATGGGGGAGCTGCGCAAAAAGATGGGAGGCTGCAGGTTGGAGATAGGCTTCTTATGGTAAGTGTGACAAATTGAAATCACATTTTATTTGGCTCAGAATTTTGTGTAAGGACTTTCAGTCACTATATATCTTACTGGAGGAAACCATTAAAACTTTCATAATAATTATGAGTTCCATTTCTGTCATCTTCATATTTTACCATTCATTATGTACATTTCTGAGACTGCAGTTAAAAAATCATTACTCTGGAAAAACGACATTTTATGAAGAGAAGGCAATGGGTTATCTTGTTTTGACAAACCTTTAACTGAGAAAAGAATATGCATGTCAGAGACAAGTCAAGATGCACCAGAAAACTTTAAAGGGAGATTTTAGACAAGCTGTTCATTATGGCAGTACTGATTCTACTGATCACAAAACCACAGAACATTAAGAGTTGGAAGGGACCTCGAAAGCTCATCTAGTCCAACCCCCCTGCCAGAGCAGGATCACCCAGACTAAATCACACCGTAAGGCATCCAGGTGGGTTTTGAATGTCTCCAGAGAAGGAGACTCCGCAACCTCTCTGGGCAGCCTGTCCCAGTACTCTGTCAACCTCACAGTAAAAATGTTTCTCCTTAAATTCCCATGGAACTTCCTATGCTCCAGCTTGCACCTATTGCCTCTTGGGCCATCGCTGGGTTAGGGTTAGGCTTGTACTCAGCTATATTTTGTAATTATAAGAATACTTCACAGCTTTTGTGTCATCTGTACATTTTTGTTACCTTACTCTTAGTGTCTTCCAAATCCCTTGATATAATAAAGAATATATTAAAAAACCCCTCCACAAACACACACAAACCCCCTGCATTCACCATCTCCAGGGTAATTTAATCATGATTAATTTGAATATACTACTAGGTATAAACTATAAAATTTTTCCCAGATTTTTATAGGATTTGTTCTAGGGAACCTGCTTTGGCAGGGGCATTGGACTTAATGGTCTCTGGAGGTACCTTCCAACCCCTACAATTCTTTGAATAATTCTGTGGATTTGTCTGTTAAACATCTCTCCTCAGTCTTGACCCTGTGATTCACTGAAGTCAGATATAGATGTTTCCTCATCTTGACAAGGTTATACACCTGCAGCTGTCCTCTGAAAATGAGCAGAGGTCATTCTCAGTGTGTTTGATGTCACATCTTTATACTGCTTTCATTTCAGTCTGGACCATTTTATTTACTGTCATCTCCTTTTATCACCACATGTAAAATTAGCAAAGAAAATCAATCAATATTGCTCTCTACAAGTTATATACTTCCAGAGCAAGCTTTTTGCTGTTGTAGAAGAAAATCCTTGTCAACCTGCTTTTTGTATATTTAACCATTATAGTACTTTTTGGCCCCAGTACAGAAAAGAAATAGACCTATTGGAGTGTGTCCAGAGGAGGCCACAAAGATGATCAGGGCGCTGGAACACCTCTCCTGTGAAGACAAGCTCTGAGAGTTGGGCTTGTTCAGCCTGGAGAAGAGAAGGCTCTGGGGAGACCTAATTATGGCCCACCAATACTTAAGAGGGTCCTACAGGAAAGTGGGAAAGGGACTGTTCACCAGGGAGTGCAGTGACAGGACAAGGGGTGATGGCTTCAAGCTGAAAGAGGGTAAGAGGATTAGATGTTAGAAATTCTTCCCCGTGAGGGTGGTGAGGCCCTGGCACAGGGTGCCCAGAGAAGCTGTGGCTGCCCCTGGATCCCTGGCAGGGTTCAAGGCCAGGTTGGATGGGGTTTTGGACAACCTGGTCTAGTAGCAGGGGGTGGCAGGGGATTGGAACTAGATGATCTTTGAGGTCCCTTCCCACCCAAACCAGTCTGGGATTTTGTGATTCTGTGAAGTTTACAAGATTAAAAAGCTGTTTCTAAAATTTGTGGAGATTATAGCCATGTTTTCTGGTTCTTTCCAACATGACACCCTAATTTCTTTATAACTTGTGTAATTTCAATATTTTTTTCTCTTCTTCTTTGAGAAGTATCTGTCAGTTCATGGCATTTACTTCATGTTCCTTTGTGAAAAGTGAGTGAAAGAATTCATTACTTTCTTTTGGCAGTGTATCAATATAATATTACCCTTGTCATCTATACCGTCCTACTTCTGCTTCACTGATTCCTTATTGATTATATATCTCAACACCTCCTTTTTTTTTCTCCTTTTTTTTTTCTTTTCAGTACTGCATTTCATTTAATTTTCTTCATCTTTGGGTTTTTTCCTATCATTTCTCTATAAAATTTACCACAATTTGTCACCCTTCTGGAATTTTCAGCAGCTGCTGAGGGTACTTGTTTCATTTTTGTATCTGTGTTCTGATAATTTTGTGTGAAAAGCTTTCAGATCCCGAAGAATGTGCAAATCAAATGCATTAAAATTTAAGAAGTAATAAAAGACATGCTGCAAAATCAAAACTAATATAGAAATGTAAACCAAATCGTTGCCATCTGAGCATTTTGTGCTTTGATGACCCTACTGTTACTAAATGCAGATTGCTAATTGTGTGTTCAGCATTTGGAAGATTTATTTTGTAAATACTGAGCATTGTGATTATTGTGAAATCCAGACAGGGGGTGTGTGTGCAGTTATGTTTCTGTAGCACTGAGCTTGCACTTAATGCTGATTATCCTGAGCACTTCCATAGGAAAATGTTCCATTGTAGGATAATCCTGAGGTGCCCATTAGGAAAATTACTGGAGGGTGCATAAGTGTGCTCAAGCTGAAAATGGAACTTGGTGGTTTTTCTTGCTATATGTGAAAGGACCAGACCAGAACTCTGCTCTCAAGACTTTACACCTAGGAGGAAAATACTCCGCATAGCTAATGCCCATGGTAGTTCCTGATACTGCTGTTGGTAACACCTACAGTGAGAAAAGGATTGCACTGGGTGTCGTAGCTATAGTGCTACAGGAAGCAAAGAGAAATCACATATAGAGCTTCTTGGGTAACATGATAATTCAAGGGCAGACATAGGCTCACACCAGGTTTCTCAGGAATTTTTCACAGAATCACAGAACAGAACAACAAGGTTGGAAAAGACCTTTAAGATCATCAAGTCCAACCATTCACATCCTAAACTAAACCATATCCATAAGTACCTCATCTACCCTTTTTTTGAACACATCCAGGGAAGGTGACTCAACCCCCTCCCTGGGCAGCCTGTTCCAGGCCCTGACAACTCTTTCAGTGAAAATTTTTTTCCTAACATCTAATCTGACCCTGCCCTGGCCCAGCTTCATACCATTCCCCCTTGTCCTATCACCTGTCACCTGGCTGAAGAGACCATCACCTATCTCTCTATAACCTCCCTTCAGATAGTCATAGGTTGTGATAAGGTCTCCCCTCAACCTCCTCTTCTCTAAGCTAAACAGCCCCAGCTCCCTCAGCCGCTCCTCAGAGGATTTGCCCTCCAGCCCCTTCCCCAGCCTGGTTGCCCTTCTCTGGACTTGCTCCAGGACCTTCATGTCCTTCTTGTGGTGAGGAGCCCAGAACTGGACACAGTACTCAAGGTGTGGCCTCACCAATGCCGAGTACAGGGGCATAATCACCTCCCTAGACCTACTGGCCACACTGTTTTTGATACAAGCCAAGATGCCATTGGCCTTCTTGGCCGCCTGAGCACACTGCTGACTCATATTCAGCCTGCAGTCACCCAACACCCCCAGGTCCTTCTCTGCCTGACAGCTCTCCAGCCAGTCTCCCCCAAGCCTGTAGCGCTGCATGGGGTTATTAAGTCCCATGTGCAGCACTCTACACTTGGCCTTGTTAAACTTCATCCCATTGGTCTCAGCCCATCGGTCCAGTCTGTTCAGATCCTTCTGAAGAGCCTCCCTACTCTCAGGCAGATCAACACTTCCTCCTAGTTTAGTGTCATCTGCAAACAGTGAGGGAGCATTCAATCCCTTCGTCGAGATCATTGATAAAGATGTTGAACATTGAATCTCAAAACTTCTATTTGAATCTCAAAACTTCCCAAGGATGGAGCTTGCATAGCTCCTCTGGGAGGCTGAACTGTCCTCATGAGGAAAGTTTTACTTACATGTTTCAACATATGCCTGCTGTCTCTCATCCCATTACCATATGCCACTGTGAAATGCTTTCTGTAAACACCATAATCTCTGGCTACTTGTGCTGAGAGGCATCCCTTCTTCAGTCTGAACATGCCCAGCTCCCCCAGCCTCTCCCTACTGTCCAGGTTTTCCAATCCCAGCTGTAGTGTCCCATCCCCAATCTGCTTGCAGTCCCCTAAACTTGCTCCACTTCATTTATAAATATCTTAAGTATGGGATGCAGGGGGAATTGGCCAACCCCTTCTCAGTGGTCTGTGGAGACAGGACAAGGGGCAATGGCTGTAAACTGGAGCACAGGAAGTTCCGCACCAACATGCGGAAGAACTTTTACACAGTGAGGGTGACAGAGCCCTGGGACAGGCTGCCCAGGGAGGTGGTGGAGTCTCCTTCTCTGGAGATATTCAAGACTCATCTGGACGCCTATCTGTGCAATATGAGCTAGGGAGCTGCTTTGGCAGGGGGGTTGGACCCGATGATCTCTCGAGGTCCCTTCCAACCCCTACGATTCTGTGATTCGGTGATTATCTTTCCTGTAGCAGAGGACCAAAACTGAATGCAGGATCAAGCTGAAGTCTAATGAGCGCCAACTGTTGGGGAGCAATCCTTTCCTAGGTCTCCTGTTTCTGCTCCTGCTCCAGGATGCTGTTGACCTCTTTGCTGCCAGGACACACAACTGGCTTATGCCCAACTTGCTGTCCACCAAGAGCCCCAAGCACTTTTCTACAGAGGTTCTGCCAGGCTGTCAATGCCCAACTCGTGCTATTGAAAGGGATTAGACTATGCCAGGGGCAAGACTTACTGTTCCTCCCTGTTGAACATCATAAAGATCTTGCCAGCCCCTTCTCCAGCCTATCCAGCATGGCAGCCCTGCCCTTGAGTATATGGACCCAACTGCACAGTGAAATGTCATCTGCAAAGGTGTCATCTGCACTCCTCACCTCTTCCAGGTCCTTGCTAATGATGAGCAGGAAGAGCTGAAAAATGGTTGAATAAGTTATTGCCTCTCAGAGAAGAATTACTTTATTTTATCTGTTACCATCATATCACTTTGGAAGAGTTTATCTACTGACTAGATAAACAACAAATCAGTATAAAACTATATTTTTTTCTAGTGCAAAACACCACTAATAGATAGAAGCAAATTATTCTTCAAGGAAAACATGAAAAACATTAGGTTTAAGAAAAAAATTAAGCTAATATTTATAATACCCTTGCGTGTTTCAGTTGTATCCATAATTAGCCTGTTGCTTCTTTGCCCTTGGAGTCAGAGAGGTGAGACTCTTGTGGGGTTATTTATGCTTGTTGGAAAAGCGATGTTCCTCACATACCAAAAGATTACATTTGCTTTCCTTTTCTTGCTGAAAAGAGAAGGAAGAAATGAGAGTCACTTTTCTTCTCAGGAATTTAGGCTAGCAGTATCTATTTCTTTTAGAATGTATATGGATGTAGGATCATGTCTGTGTTAAAGTAATCCCAGCATATAATTTAAGATGCATCTAGTTTAGTATTTGCTTTTGATGAGAAGTGCTCTTATGAAGTGGGTTTTTTTTCTGTCTTGTGCCATGTTCTTTTAGGGAAAAAAAAATACAACTCTGAATTTCTTTTACTGGAACTTCAACAGAAAATGGGGTCCAGGAGCATTCCTAATTCACATCGCATTGCAGCTGCAAACAGGCACTTCAGTCAGCAGGCTAGATGTTCTGCAAACTAATTCCCTTAAAGCATGTACAGCAGAGATGCTGTGTCATGCCGACCCTCTGTTGCTGTGGATCACTCCTAGTGCAGACATTCTTCACTTGGGTAGGTGCACCCAGACTCACGCTGCTGTGCCGGTTGATGGGGCACAGGCATTACCCACTTAGACTTAAAGGAAGAAGACAGTGTGAGCAGGTAGTACCTGATCTGCAGGTTGTGAGGCTGGCTGCTGGCACAAAGGAAACACCTTTGAAAGTATAGATTCTGAGGTGGAGAAGAACGAGTGCTGAACCAGCTCAGGGGGATCGGTGGCTGCATCTGTTCTGGGCCAGATTGAGACTGAGTCTGGCCTTGCGATGCTTTGTCTAGCATTAATCTGCTAGGACTGGACTTTGGATGGTACACTAGCAATGCACTTCTTAATTTACTCCTCTAATGATACACTACAGGCTTGGGGCAGGGTGGCTGGAAAGCTGCACAGAGGAAAAGGATCTGGGGGTGTTGGTTGACACTCTCCTGAACATGAGCCAGCAGTGTGCCCAGGTGGCCAAGAAGGCCAATGGCATCCTGGCTTGCATCAGGAATAGCGTAGCCAGCAAGACCAGGGAGGTGATAGTCCCTCTGTACTCAGCTCTGGTGAGGCTGCCCCTTGAAAACCATGTTCAGGTTTGGGCCCCTCACTACAAGAAAGACATCGAGGCCCTGGAGCTTGTCCAGAAAAGGGTAACCAGGCTGGTGAAGGGGCTGGAGAGAAAACCTTACAAGGAGTGGCAGAGGGAACTGGGACTGCTTAGCCTGGAGAAGACGAGGCTGAGAGGAGATGTTAATGTTCTCTCCAACTACCTGACAGGAGATTGTGGTGAGCTGGGGGTTGGCCTCTTCTCGCAGATAACCAGGACAAGAAGGAATGGCTGCAAGTTGTGCCAGGGGAAGTTCGGGTTAGAAAAGAGGAGAAATATCTTCTGAGAAAGAGTGATTTGGCATTGGAAGGGGTTGCCCAGGAGTGACTGTCCCTTGGGGTGCTCAAGGAAGGGTTGGCTGAGGTACCTGGGGACATGGTTTAGTAAGTAGTACGTGGTAGGGGGACAGTTGGACTAGATGATCTTGGAGGTCTTTTCCAACCTTAACGATTCTGTGATTCCACTCTCGGCTTGTTGTTCATTCACACATGCAGCATCCTCATGCTACTTCGTTAGTTTTTGGGGTTTTTTTAAACCAAAAGCAAAGTAAACTGGGATTGAAAACTGATGGCCTACACTTGCACTGTGCATACAATAGACTGCTTGAAGCTTGAAGTCCACTGCGCAGTCTCACATGTGTCTGTTGTGGTGGTTTAGCCCTGGCTGGAAGCCAGACGCCCACCAAAATAAGTCTATTACTCCCCTTCTTACTTGGACAGGGGAGAAAATATATATATTGAGAGGCTTAGGAGTCAAGATAAGGACAAGGAGAGATCATTCTATCAGCAACAATATGGGCAAAACAGACTCAACACAGAGTAAAGAAGAAACTATCTAATGTATTGCACTACACTAAAAAGAACAGTGAAAACCGGAGTCGGGAGTGTGACCAAATCTTAAAACTAATGCAACCAGATCTTAAAACACGGTCCCCCCACCACTCCCTTCCTATCAGACTTCAGTCAGAATTTTGCCCCCTTCTTCCCTCCCGTTTGCAGCACAGCGGGGGCAGGGACGGGGAAAATGGGGTTCTCAGTAGCACCTTCCTCCCACCCCTCCATTCTAAGCAGACTTCCCCTTAGCCATGATTTTACTCCCTTCTTCCCCCTACTCGCAGCACAGGTGGGCAGGGACTAGGAAAAAATGGGGTTCTCGGTTACTTCTTCATGAGCTGTTTTCCTTTTTCAGATCTTAAAACACCTCTACCTCACCACCCGACCCCTCCCTTCTTAGCAGACTTCACTCTAGTCATGATTTCACTCCCTTCCTCCCCCCGATCACAGTGCAGGGGGGCAGGGACTGGGAGATGGGGGCTTCGGTCAGTCCCTTGCAAGTTGGTTTCCTTCTCGGCTGGGGAGGGGGCATTCATTCCACACACCCTGCCCCTGCTGCACCGTGGGGTCCTACCCACGGGAGACAGTCCTCCACGAACTTTCTCCAACATGAGTCTCTTCCCCCAGGGCTTTATCTCTTCATCAGCTGCCCTGCCTGGATCACTGCTGTGGCGGGCAGCCATAAATCACAATGTCTCTCAGTCCCAGTCCTCCAGGGGGTCACCAGCAAACCTGTTCCGGTGCAAAACTCTCTCTCGCTCATCTCTGTGTCTCTGATTCTCTTCATGGCTGCAAGTGCTGGCAGGGGCTTATCCCAACGTAGGGTCACAGTGTCTTCTCTATGTCTCCACCTGCTCCATCCAGCGTGGAGCCCCTCCACAAGCTACAGGTGGGATCTCGGCCTTTTCCATGGGGTTGGTTTCTCTGCGGGCTGCAGAGGCATCTTTCTCTCCAGCACCTGGGGCGCCTCCTCCCCCGTCCTCCCCGGCCTTGGTGTCTGCACAGCTCATTACATCTCTTCACTCCCTTCTCCGGTGGCAAAATGCAGCTGCTTCCGGATTGTTTTCTCCTATATGTGATTCTCAGAGGCACTGTGAATCCATCTCTGATTGGCTTGGCCCTGGTCAACAGTGACTCTGGCCTTGAATTGTTTACACTTTGGAGCTGCGGAGAATTCCAGCAGCTCCTCACAGCAGCCATTTTCTGTACCCCCCGTTCTTTCCCAGCACCCAACCATGCAAAACTGCACAATCTCTTGAATTTCTCTGCAAAGAGCAGATCTGGTTTGGGACATTTAGCCCATAGCTATTAATAATCTAAGCAAGCTAATGTGAGAGGGACTAACAGACCATATCATGTGAAGATAGCCAGTTTCTCTTTATTCTGAGTCTAGCACTTGTACAACTGACTCAAGAGTCCTGGGGATTATAAATAGTTAGTCAATCCAAACAGATTTACCTCATAAGGACAAATGGTTGGTCTTCAGCACCGAAAAATCTTTAACTTTTCACAGCCTTTTATTAAAAAGGCCATCAGCATTCTAGATTTACAAATGACACATCACAGGTATTTACCAGCAGATACTCACTCAGGAAAATCCACTTTCTGAATGAAAAGTAGATTACACAAAAGCAAACGTTACCATGTGCAAGGTAAGGATCACCTCTTTGTGTCATTCACTGAGTGAATCAGATCTCTCTCTTCCTAAATCAATAGAGGAAAAGGATTAATTCCCTTTAAAAAAAAGAAAATTAAATAAAACAAGACTTATTCCTCCAGAGTTCGTATTCTGCTATCAGCTTATGCTGTGGTGAATGAAGTTATTCTTTATAATATTTCAACAGTCGTTTTGGGGATTCTAAGCTTTTCACTCTAGCTACTCCTCGGTGCCTTTCTTTTTGAATATGAATCTAGGAAAACTTCCAAATAAGATAATTCTTGCTTAAGTTTACACTTCATTGCCTTGATTATTATATGTAGGAAAAAATACAAAATTATCCCAATCTTTTTGTACATCTTTGGCAACATTTCTTACTGATTTCCCCTGTCACTCAAATAGCTTCTTTGATTGGATTTGTATCTTTTATTTCCTTCTCAGTCACTATATTATTTCATGCTCTTATTCTTTTCCTGTCTTGTGAGTATGTCTTTGTATCACATATTTTCTATTTAAAGAAACAGCTTGCCTAATTTCTTTTTTACTTCAGATCCTCTTTGCACTTCTGAAGTTCCTTTATATTGAACTTTTCCCATTAGAAAATTCCCACCTGCTCTATGTCTGTTTTCCTTCTGACTCCTGTCCTCTGGCTCCCATGGCAGAACTTTGTGGCTCAAGCATCTGACTCTCCTAACTGAACTGGATAAATGTCTTTTTTAGTATTTGCCTTAGGGATTTTCTCCCACTTGATTCATTGCTACTTAAGTTGCAATGAATTAAGTGGAGAGAATGCAATGCAAGGTGCATCTGTAGCCCAGAAGGCCAACCACATCCTGGGCTGCATCAAAAGGAGTGTGGCCAGCAGATGGAGAGAGGGGATTCTGCCTCTCTGCTTTGCTCTGCTCTGAGGAGACCTCACGTGGAATACTGCATCCAGCTTTGGAGCCCTCAGCACAAGAAGGACATGGACCTATTGGAGTGTGTCCAGAGGAGGGACACAAAAATGATCAAAGGGCTGGAGCACCTCTCCTGTGAAGACAGGCTGAGAGAGTTGGGCTTGTTCAGCCTGGAGAAGAGAAGGGTCTGGGGGGATGTTACAGTGGCCTTCTAGTACCTGAAAGGTGCCTATAAGAAAACCGGGGAAGAACTGTTCACAAGGGTGTGTGGCATTCAGATGACAGGTAATGGTTTTAAACTAGAAAAGGGTAGATTTAGGTTGGATATTGATTAATCTTCAATGTGAGGGTGGTAGATCACTGGAACACATTGCCCAGAGAGGTGGTGGAGGCCCCATCCCTGGAGATACTCACGTTCAGGCTTGATGGGGCTCTGGGCAACCTGATCTAGCGAAGATGTCCCTGCTTACTGCAGGGGGGTGGATAGATGACCTTTAAAGGTCCCTTCCAACCTTACACATTCTGTGATTTTATGATTCTGTGATTCTAAGTTGGCCTCTTAAGGCCAGAAGGGTTTCATGCAGTACCAGTTCAAGCAACTCAGTTCTGACTTCAGCCCTTCTGCATGAAACTTTCAGCATCTCAGAGGATTGTATGCCATATACACTTTGATTTCTCATTTTGTGTCCATCTCCCACTCTTTATTTTCTTTATATCTAACTCAAGTCTGCTTTTTTTTCAAACCACATGCTCTGCTAAGCTCATCTTGACAGCAGGAAGTGAAACTTTGGTATCGTGCATTGACTTTGCCACAACCACTGAAAGAGCCAGGTTTAGTACTTGAAAATCTGTCAAAATTGGCATGTTTTATGGAAACAAGAAAAAGTTCAAGAAGTAGTATCTCTTGAAGATTCCGAGAGATTCTTCTATCTCTATAAATCATATCATAAACCCCAACTACAATATTGTATTCCCTAATATTCCCCATCTCTGGAATGATGTTTTGAAGAATGGTAGGCAGAGATTTTCTTATGAGGAAAAATTACATCAGAGTCATCTTGCAATAATATCTATAGAGCTGTCCTATATCCTTCTTCGCTGCATTCAGGTTTTCATTTCTGTATACCAGAATACATGCATATGTCTTTATTTGTAATCATTCTTTTTATGATCAGAAAGTTAAAAAGTTATTGATACATGCACATATTAATATTAATGGCAATTGTAGGTCCAAAGCAAGGACTGCCTTCCAGAGGAAATTGGAAAAAGTTTATTTTGTGTACAATAATTCCAAATTGACTCTGGCAGTGACGAGGGGAAGCAGTTTTATCTCCTTGTTTAAGAGAGATCTTATGGCATTACTGAGAATCTTGGTCTTAATGAACAAGTTTGTTCATTTATTTGCTCTTCATGTACATCAATAAGTCTGTCTTTATTTCTTTGTTTACTGAGAACTGAGCAGTCCAGGACAAAACTAACCAGTAGTAAACTGGCTTTCAAGAAGTCTTCTTTCTAGAGATTTCTAATTTTCCATATATTTGGGATGAGTTTCAGCAGCAATTTTCATGTATGTTGCTGCAATATGTTTTGTAGAACTCTATTGACTTGGAAGGGTCCTTTCTTCTCTGATTTCCTTCCTTCGTCTTTTCTCTGAAGTTCTCCTCTGTATCTTGATTTGACTTGTGTGTTACCTTCATTGAAGTGTTACCAAATTCCAGTTCTACATATTTCAGTGTTCCACAATATTCTTCACACTTAAGCAGCACTCATTGCAAACTTTGCAATAATCTCTAGGATCTGCCTGTGTATAAACATAATGCATAACTGCTCAGATATTAATTCTTAGTTTAGAAAGGCGAGGTCTTTAACTGTTAACGTCAAGATTTGGACAACTTGTACACAGCATTAGTAAAATACCAGTAAAGTTATTGTCAGACAGGTAAGAATTAGGACCTGTCATAGCCAATATAAGTTTTATATGTATCATAATAAATTTTCTGCTTCTGAAATGGATGTTTATCCTCCAGCTGCACAGCTGTGACATGCAAGAGTGTTGTGATGGAAGTACAACTGCCCTAACAATATTTTTTACCAGCTGGATTTCCAGGAAAGAACTTTGGAAAACAATACTAATTACAACAAGTCAGTTTGTGTCTTAATTGTTTTATACACTCCTAAAAAGTCGAAAAGTCAAAATCCAGACAGTTCTGTGACATTTCATCTTGTTTGTTTGACTAAGAACATTTATTTACAACAGCATTGTAGCGGGAGGTTATGATGTGAGACTTTACTTCAAAAAGCTTACAGTTAGGGCGAAACACAGCAAGGTGGGCACAATGTACAGACAGCGTGGGAAGGAGGAAAGGTAAAGGATGACTCTGCTGTCGTATTTCCAAATTGTGACTCTTCAGTTTTTAGAGTTTTAAAATACATAAACAAGAAAGACTTAATTTGTCACTGCTTGCTATCAGCACAGTAATCTAAAAGACACTTAGTTATCAAAAGTGCATATGTATGTTACTGTTCTTAACAAAGAAAAGCAGAGAAATTTAGAGAGGATGGGATCAGATTTTTATTTAAGTAGAAGACCTGTCAAAATACAGCATACATTGTCAGCAGCTCCCTTCTGAGTGTTAGGTTGCATCATTGCTCTTCATGTCAAATTGTCACAACATGCCTGTCATTGCGCCTTTCAATTAACCTTAAAGCTAAGTCTGAGAATTATACAAGGAGCAAAGTTTTAAGAGAAGCCTTAACATTTAGCAGTACTGCCCAATAGCAATCATTCTCTCTTGGTGTTGATGAAACTGTCTGGCTAGGAAGAGTCCTGCAGTGATTTGTAAGAGCTCATAAATTACTAATCTAAATTCCATAGAGAGTATGTATTTTTTTTTTCTGTGATTTGCAGCTGTTCTATGTTATAATTTAGTTAAGGAGCTCTTGTTCTTCCATCTTGCATAAGCTTTACAAGGAATCCTTGCAGTAATTGTAGAAGTTGGTGTATGGGGCTTCCCAGGTGGCCAGGAAAGCTAATGACATCTTGGCTTGTATCAGAAACAGCGTGGCCACCGGGTCTAGGGAAGCGATTGTCCCCCTGTACTTGTTACTTGAGTGCTGTGTTCAGGTTTGGGCCCCTCACTACAATAAAGACATCAAAGTCCTGGAGCGTGTCCAGAGAAGGACAACCAGGCTGGTGAAGGGGCTGGAGAGCAAACCTGGAGAGTGGCTGAGGGAACTGGGACTGTTTAGCTTGGAGAAGAGGAGGCTGAGGGGAAACCTTACCACTGCCTACAGTTACCTAAAAGGAGGTTGTAGAGAGGTCGGCGATGGTCTCTTCACCCAAGGACACGTGGTAGGATGAGGGGGAATGGGCTCAAGCTGCACCAGGGTAGGTTCAGTTTAGAAATCAGGAAAAAGTTCTGCACCGAATGGGTTATCGGGCACTGGAACAGGGTGCCCAGGGAGTGGGTTGAGTCACCAACCGACCCTGGATGTATTTAAAAGATGGGTAGATGAGGGGCTTAGGGATGTGGTTTAGTAGAGGACAGGTATAGTTGGACCCTCCACTAGCCCAGGGTGCCCAAAGCCCCATCCAACCTGGCCTTGAACCCTGCCAGGGATCCAGGGGCAGCTACAGCTTCTCTGGGCACCCTGTGCCAGGGCCTCACCACCCTCATTGTAAATTTTGTTTTTCCTTTATATATTGTCTAAATCTCCTGTCCTTCAGCTTAAAGCGGTTACATCACCTTGTACCTGCCCTTTTAAACAGCCCCTCTCCAGCTTTCCTGTAGCCCGTTCAGGTACTGGAAGACTGCTGTAAGGTCGCCCTGGAGCCTTCTCTTCTCCGGGCTGAACAAGCCCATATCTCTCAGCCTGTCTTCATAGCAGAGGTGCTCCAGCCCTCTGATATCTTTGTGGCCTACCTTCTCGGGACCCACTCTAACTGTTCTATGTCTTATTTATGCTGGAGCCCCACTACAAGTGGGGTCTTACTGGAGCAGAGTAGAGGGGCAGATTCCCCTCCCTCTACCTGCTGGTCAGGCTGCTTTTGGTGCAGCCCAGGACACAGTTGGCTTTCTGGGCTGCAAGTGCACATTGCCGTCTCATGTTTACCTTTTCAATCAATTAACACCCCAAAGTCCTCTTCAGGGCTGCTCTCAATCCATTCTCTGCCCAGCCTGTATCTGTGCTTGGATTGCCCTGACCCATGTGCAGGACCTTGCACTTGGCCTTATTGAACTTCATGTGGTTCACATGAGCCTACCTTTCAGTTCTGTCCAGGTTCCTCTGGATGGCATCCCTTCCCTCCAGCATGTTGACCTCACCACACAGCTTGATGTCATTTGCAAACTTTCTGATGGTGCACTCGATCCCACCATCCATGTCTCTGACGATTTTATTACCAACAATGCTGTGTCAGACTTTGAATATGCATCTCCTTGGAAAACTGTACTTTCTACCTTGCTGCAGTACTGCTCCTGTAATCCAGTGCTCTTTGTCTACAGCATTTTTCCCAACATTGTGATGACACCAAGACTATGTTTCCTGCCTATTCCTGCATTTTAACTCACCTGTCTGCTTTCTCCTTTCAGGTAAATAATTACAGTTTAGAAGAAGTTACCCATGAAGAGGCAGTAGCGATACTGAAGAACACATCCGATGTCGTGTATCTAAAAGTCGGAAAGCCCACCACCATTTACATGACTGATCCTTATGGCCCACCAGATATTACTCACTGTAAGTGACTTTTGCAACTCACTTTATGAGATATGAGTTTGTCAGATGATTGGGGTTTTTTCCTAACTTGCCCAAAGCACCCTATTAAAGTTTATGCTACAACTTGGAAGGCTACAAAAATAAAATGTTTATTGACACTTAAGAATGCTACACTCATGAAATATTACAAATAATACAGCTCTACTAAAGCATTTTTACAGCAAAAGAACAATGTAGCTGAAGTGTTGCTGTGCTGGTTCCAATTAGCCATTGTCCAGGTGATCTCACTGACATCATCTCAAGTGAGAATTTGTTGTGGTGTAGCCCCAGCCAGCAGCTGAGCACCATGCAGCCACTCTGCCTTGCTTCCCCCACCATAGAAGGCCATGGGGAAAGGAAAGAAAAGGGGGGGAAGAAAAAAAACAGAATACAAAGGCAAACCTAAACCTCATGGGTTGGGATAAGGACAGTTTACTGGGACAGCAAAGGAAGGGAGAAATAAAAACAGGACTTTATAGCAACATACACAAAGCTGGTGATTCATGATGCGGTTTCTCACAGAACTGTACAACTCAGGCTGTACAGCTCAGAGCTGCTCTGAAGCTGGACTATCCCCATACAAAAAGCCTGGAGCTTTGTGTTTCTTCCCCCCCACCAGCCCCCTTTATGTTGAGCATGATGTCTTTGATATAGAATATCCCTTTAGTCAGTCTGGGTCACTTGTTCTGTCTGGGTCCCCTCCCAGCTTCCTGGGTGCCCCCCACCTTCTCGTTAGCAGGGCGATATGAACAACTGAAAAGTCCCTGACTGCTTGGCAACAACTAAACCATCTGTGTGTTACCAGTACTGCTCTATCCTAACTCCCAAACATGGCATTCCATCTGCAGCTAGAAATTAACTGCATTGAATGCACTGAAGTATATATATAAATTTGTAGAGTGGAGTCCTCTGTCCCCTAAAAAATCAGAGCAAGCAGTTATCCATCTTGTACAAGAAAGCCTGAGAAAAATGAATATGGTATTTACATAAAAGATTTACTGGGAATGTAAGAATCACTGCTCTACTTACAGAAATTTACCTATTTTTCTATGTAAATCCAATTCCTAAATTATTGTTCCACTTAGCTTTATTCACAGTCTGTCCATTAACTTTATATATGTTCATCTGCTATTTTTTCCCTGAGGACCAAGGCTTTATTTGTCCATGCATTCAATGTACACTGTTCTAGGAGAAGTTGTTAAAAGAATTCAGTAAAGCTCAGTGAAGCATTTCATAGGAGAGGAAGATGATTTTATTTTAAAACAACTTGATTTCAGGCTGTCATATCCATGCACTCAAAATCATCTAGGCTCATGTCCAGCATTTGCATAGAAAGACATGCATCTAGGTGCATCACCAAGACTCCCTGAGATGATCAAGTAAAAGAGTGGGTGGCTGTGGAGTCCTTATAATACATACATAACTACTTCTTAGGTTGACACCCTCCTTATTGATGTGCTTAAAGAGATGACAGGAATTGGGATCTTCTGTCATTCCTATTGGTTCTACCTATACAGGTCTTCAGGAATTACTTCTCTTTTTTCTCCTTATTGGAGCGTCTTAATCTCCAATCTAGTCTTTATCTCCTGCCATCATCTCTTAATAGTCTTTGTTTTAGTTTGGGTGTAGGGTCTCCTGACCAGTTATGTGGTTAGTTGAAATATAGGTGACCTATTGGTGAATGTAGGTGCTATCAACACACACCCCTCCTGCCAGTCCTTCTGGTGTCCATACCCAAGCATTCCCATTGCCTTTTCATTCACAGCAATTTTAACATTTCAGTTGCAGCTCTCTCTGCTACTGGTGCCTCTTCTAAACAGTTCATTACTGAAACTCCCAACATTTAGTTGTTCATTAAAACCTTTCTGCCTTGGGTTCAACTACCAACAGGGACCAACATCTAACAATTTGATGGCAGTCTAATTTTTGATGAGAGCTTCCTCAACTGAGCCATGCCTATCCTGATCTCCTGCCAACAATCCTAGGGACACTTAAGGCCAACCATGTGCTGGCAAAGGCAGATTTTCCCAGTAAATGCTAGAGATTTAAATTTTTCTGCATTTTTGTATAATGTTGCTGCTGTGGACTGGCGGAGTTGAGGGGAAAGCTACATATCCATAATCCTCCTTATTCAGACTGCTCTGTAAAATCAGAAGGCAATGTTTTGTAAAATGCACTTCAGGTGGTCGGCTCAACTGTGCTGCGGATACCTATTTACTTAGCAAATATTGCAACAGATGGCAATCATGTTGTTCAGTAGCAGACTGGTCTGGATCTTAGCAAAGTCCAAGAAGCAGACATGCTAAATGTCCCTATCCAATCTCCTGCTTTATAATAATTTCTCAAATAATAATTTGGAAGTTCTGAAACGGCGTGTTTTATGATGTCAGATTATAGATCTGCAGAGTAGAAGACAGAAGTAATTCCAGGGGGAGAGTAGAGGTGGAAGAAATTTGCAGTAGCCCATCCCAGGCTGTTGGTGCATACAGATTAATTTTTCCTCAGGGAACCTTTCATTATACCGACACGTTCAGAGTATTTCAGAATGGGTAATGGCCTTTCCCTGTAGAAATATTTGGCTTTGAAACATTCTGTATCTCAGCATAGGAAAGAAAGACTGAAACTAATACTAGAAAGT
The DNA here is from genome assembly GCA_020800305.1 of Porphyrio hochstetteri. Lineage (NCBI taxonomy): Eukaryota > Metazoa > Chordata > Aves > Gruiformes > Rallidae > Porphyrio > Porphyrio hochstetteri. Next base: position 214,772,119 of record CM036905.1, on the reverse strand, counting down.
TTAGCTGCCTTCTTCTCATGAGAAAATGAATAACAGCTCATTGCAGAAGCAAGTATCATTGTTTTTCCTATTTATCATTTCCATTTCTAATTACATTAGCTAGAGATTTGAATACAACTATTATTACATCTCTCCAGTCATAAATATCCCCAGTAACAGCAGAATAGCAAAAAACAAGCAAACAACCAAACCCACTGACCAAATATAGAATCAAATGTCATAGTCCTGTGGTTTTCATTATTAATCACTAATACATAAAGAAATTTCTATCCATTTTCTATTTTAAATAAACAGACTGACCATGACTTAAAGAACTTCTGTGTTGGTCCTGAAATTTCAATTCTACTGGGAATGTTGGCACCTTTAGTAGGTGACAGCTTGAAATCTTAACCATACATAATTCTTGCCGTGCACAGAATTCCTGTTCTCTTTCTGCACTGAACTCCTACTACGTTACCCCTATTGCTGTGTATTGGAGCCAGAAGGAGGAGTGTGCTTTTAATCTCCTTCTCTCTTATTTACATTTCCTTCTTCCAGTCAGGCCTAATTGAAGAAAAGATTTTGTGTCTCCCAAGCTATCCCTTCGTACTCAGAACCCCTCTAAAGAATCACTCCCTGCAAACAAGGCAGTATTGTTGCTATTACTAGTAGTAGTAGTAGTATTAATCTTTCAGGAAAATTCCAGCTGTTCATTCTTTCTTGTTATATTTTAGCTGTTTTTATGTTATTTCCAGCAATGAGCTCCTTAGTACCTCACTAAAAAATGGTGCTGTTGTGACATCTAGTCAAACACAAAAGTGACTAACTAGAAATGCTTCTTCTTCCCATCAGCTTATTCTCCACCGATGGAAAATCATATACTCTCTTCTGGAAACAACGGCACTTTAGAGTACAAGGCATCCCTCGCCCCGATCTCACCGGGAAGATACTCCCCCATTCCAAAGCACATGCTTGTGGAGGACGACTACACCAGGTCAGATGTTTCTCTTTATTTGATATCTTTGATGACAATTGCAAGGGATGTAGGTAAAGCATTCAGTGCCCCTCCAGTAGAATAGAGCATATAATTTTTTCTATCCATGCTCAAGGGAAGATGATTTGAAATTGTCACAGGAATGAAGACTGCTAAGAGAAAAATGACCCAACTGAATGCTGGCCTGAGGTCCACCTTGTCTGGGTACAATCCTGCACTAGTTCCTAAACAACATGGCTGCACTAGAGCAATGATGGCACAGGGAAAATTTTCTGCTTCTTAACAGCTGTATTAGCCATGGTAGCTCCTTTCTAGCACAACGCAGAGATCCAGGATCAGTGACTCATCTGGCTCACCGCTTGTATGGGTGGAGTCACCACATGTGTTTGTACCTGTCCGCGACAGCACGCTCTGAAAGGTCCAGCTTGTTTAGTTCAGAGGAAGCCAGGCTGAAATAGCCTGCAACTGCTCTGTGTGCAGACATTGAAAGATAAATGTCATGGAGAGTAAACAGTATGGGAAAAGAAAAAAACCCATGTATAAATTGGCTGGAAATAAATAGAGGAGTGAAACTGCAAAAAGTTTCTTAACCAGTACAGCAATCAGAATATGAGATAGCTCTCTGTGGGAGCGTGGTGGTTAAAAGGAAACTCATTATGGGGTGGCACTCAGTACATTTATAAAAAGGGTTTTTTCAGCAAAATGACCCTGGAAATTACTTCTAACACCCCCCCTCCCTCTCCCCCCCCTGCTTTTTCTTTTTTTCAACAATCCCGAAAGGATTGAGACTACTATGTGGAAGTATGGTAGCAAATTTTAACTGTGTAGTTGATGTCCAGGTAAAATGACAGATAGGAAACTGCTGGGAGGGTTCTTTCATGCCTTGTGTTAAATCAACACTGAGTGTTCATGGGACAGTGCATATTTACCTTTTTGTTTGAGAAGCACTGCCATTCACTAAGAAGGCAACAGTGGTGAAGTTTGTAAAATGAGTCCTTTTTATAACATCTGGTGCCACAGCAAACAAGAAATTATTTTCTTTCCTGTGCTTCAGTATTTATAAATTCATTGTGTTTAGAGCTAGGAGGGGGCTGTTCCAATCATCTAACCTGACCCGCTGTGTATCTCCAACCAAAGAATCTCATCCGTTTAAGTATTCATCAGCTTCATAACTTGCTAATTTGCATCTCATGTTTCCTGTTACATATGATTACAATCTCAAGCTGCTAAACTTGTTGGATCAGAAAGATTCAGAGTAACTAAATCATGATACAGTATTTAATCAGGACATAAATGCATGGAAACCACACCTTGCTTCCCTGTCTCGGCTGAAAGAATTTCTCCTTTGTTTTGATTGACGATGCAAACCTGACATAGCTTTCCTTCAACTTATGAGACATCCAATTTGGATGAATTTTCTCCAAAGGGTTCCAAGGAGTTATATTTTTAATTAATAGTTAAAACATTGATTTCATTATATTGCACATAAAGGCTTTACCTAGGCTAGTAGTGTCCTCCTAATTTCTAAAATGCCTGTGTGTAGGAAGAATATCGGCATAGTGTGTGAGTAACAATGATGTACATTTTGTCAGTGTTTGCAGTGCTGAATTCTCTCCTGTAATGAGATGTCAGCACCATTATTACTGGGCAACTGTTGGTGAAGTTTAAAACCAGCAAAAGAATGTAGCCTTAAAAGGAGATAATAGCTAGGAAGACCTGGAAGCCTAGGGAGACCAAGTGAATCCTAAAAACGGAGGAAAGCTGCCCTGATAATTAAAGGAACATTTAGACAGGTAGAAGAAGACCTGTAAGGTGTCAAGAAGTATTGTTAGAGAGTCCTGTGTTTTTGTGATCCATGTAGCTGATTTTACCTTTCTACTTACTTCCCCCCAAAAAAAAATAAAAGAGGGAAAATAGAAAAAATACTTCTAGAAGAGAAGGCAGTGACAGTCCTAGCCCATTAGTTCAGAAGGTATCCAGCAGAAAGCACACCTGGCCAGCTGGACCAGGGAAGTGATAATCCTCCTGTTCTCAGCCCTGGTGAGGCCCCCCCTTGAAAACTGAGTTCATGTTTGGGCCCCTCACTACAAGAAAAGCATTGAGGCCCTGGAGCGTGTCCAGAGAAGGGCAGTGAAGCTGGTGAAGGGTCTGGAACAGAAGTCTGATAAGAGAGCGGCTGAGGGAACTGGGGTTGCTTAGCCTGGAGAAGAGGAGGCTGAGGGGAGACCTTATTGTCCTCTCCAACTACCTGACAGGAGGTTGTGGTGAGCTGGGGTCAACCTCTACTTGCAGATAACCAGTGATAGGACAAGAGGGAATGGCTGCAAGTTGCACCAGGGGAGGTTCAGGTTAGAAATGAGGAGAAATTTCTTCTGAGAAAGAGTGGTTGGGCATTGGAAAGGGTTGCCCAGGGAGGTGGTGGAGTCACCATCCTTCGGGGTGTGCAAGGAAAGGTTGGATGAGGTACTTAGGAACATGTTTTAGTAAGTAATAGAGGTAGTAGTGGGGCAGTTGGACTAGATGATCTTGGAGGTCTCTTCCAACCTTAATGATTCTGTGATTCTATGACTTAATTATCTTAGTGATAGTTTTTAATGCTACACTGATACTCAGGATACAAAAGTATAAAGATAAAATTAATGTAGTCATAAGAAAAATGGCACTTCTTGCCATCGCATTTCCTCACTGCACATACATCATACAGCGCTATCTGAGAGACATCCAAGCAAGAGTCAGGAGACCAGGTTTCTCCTCAGACTACAATGACTAAGAAGCTCTGACCTTCAAAACAGAACCATTTATCCCTTCAATGATGCTGAGCCTTTTTTTTTTTAACGTCCACATAGCTAATTATTGCCTATTGATTCAAGTGTTGATTCAATATATGAAAATGCCCCAGTTAATTAATTCTCACAGCTATAAACTGAAAATAGTGATGCATTCTTTCTGTACAACACCATAGGGTTTGTTGATCAGTCTGCCATTAAAACAAGAAGATATTTAGAAAGTCTTTGTTACTGACCACTTTGCAAAGACTTAAAATCTTTTGGGAGGTTAATTATTATATGGATAATTTTAGTGAAACCTATAGATCCCTTGATTGCAGCATTTATAATTAGGTTTCCTCACATAATTTTTTATAATTAAGATGATTGCCAACTACTGCAGTGCTATCCATTAAATCTACCTGGTTCTTGCTATAATAGGTTTCCAGGCTAATTTACATGATGATCACATAAGGAAATTTATTACCCATGCAGTCATAATATGGCAACACTTCTGGCAGATCTTCATTTGTGCCAACTAAAAATATTTGGGACAATAACTTCTCCACTATAAGAGGCATCTGCAATTTCATAATTCTTTCTACATGTGATTTGAGTGAGGCTGATGACAAGATTTCTTTTAACTAACATGCTATAATGAATCTCTCAGTTATGTTTTAATGGTTGAACAGTCAACTTAATTTGCCCACTCTTGCTTTTCTTTTTCATTTGTGTTCCAGTTCTTTTTTTGTTTAAACCTAAATGCTTCATTTTGCCCCACAAAAATGTGTTTCTACTGACAAAAACTTGTATTTTTTTGGTCTGAAGTTGAATCTGCATCTGAAAATAAAAAAGATAGAGATTTTACTTAATAAGGTTATGAGGAATCTCAGAATTACAAGGTTGGAAAAGACCTTTAAGATCGAGTCCAACTGTTCCTGTCCTATGCTAAACCATATCCCTAAGTACCTCATCTACCTGTCTGTTAAACACATCCAGGGATGGTGACTCAACCACCTCCCTGGGCAGCCTGTTCCACACCCCACAACTCTTTTCAGTGAAGAATTTTTTCTTAACATCTAATCTGAACCTGAAAAAATCTGAACCTGGGAAAAAACAGCTTAGTCCGAGCACTAGGGATAGAAAAGTAAGAAATCATTTTCAGCCACAAGTTTTAATGAGGTTGGATGCTGTCTTTCAGTTACTGAGCTTTTGTATGCTGTGTATATTATTAGTCAAAAATGCTGTCAGCGTTAGGCATAATTTACTTTTCCTTTTGATGGATTCATTTTAAATCTACTTAGGATGGAAGCTTTGTCTTCCTGGATATTTGATCTTTTAAAATTTCAATAAAATGACACAAATTCAGGTTAGTAGAATGTGGGATCCAAAGGGGATAAAAGCTATATTCCAAGTAACTGTATCAATACTATCATCCTTCTGCAACTAAGTCCATATTTGTTTTAGTTTTGAGTAAGATTAAAGTGTTATGCAGGCAGTGCAGGAGATTCCTTGGTTGGGATGCTGCCAAATTTCCTAGTGCTGCCAGAGGGGAGGAACAGGAATAATTCTCTGCTTGACCTGCTGCTTCTGAAAAGGGAAGAAGTAGTGACCAACACAGTGATAAATAACGTCTGGGATCAGAGTGACCACAGGTTGGTTCCGTTCGTGATTCAGAGGAAGTCGGGAAAGGCAATCAGCAAGTTATGACTGTAGACTTCAGAAGAGCAGACCTCAGCCTTTTCAGTGAACTGCTAAGAAGTATCTCTTGGGGTGCTGCCATGAAGACATAGGGTCCATGAAAGATGGATGATTTCTAAAAAAAGACATACTGAGAAATCAGGAATGAACCATCTGTTGAGCAACAAGGAGGAAAGTTCAATAGAAGGCCTTCTCGGCTGAGCAGAGTGCTTCCTGGTGACCTAAAATGCAAGATATAGAAAAACCTTGCTTGCTGCTTAATGGCAGAATCAGACAGGTGATGAATTTGAGCTAAGACTTAACAAGAGCATCATGGTTGAACCCCAGCCAGCAGCTAAGCCCCACGCAGCCGCTTGCTAGTGAGATGGAGGAGAGAATCAGAAGAGTGAAAGTGAGAAAAATTGTGGGTTGAGATAAAAGCTTAATAGGAAAAGCAAAAACTGGACACACAAACAAAGCAGCCAAGGAATTCATTCCCCACTTCCCATGGGCAGGCAGGTGTTCAGCCATCTCCAGGAAAGCAGGGTTCCATCATACATAACGGTGACTTGGGAATACAAACACCATCATTCTGAATGTCCCCCTCTTCCTTCTTCTTCTCCGGCTCTATAAGATGGGCATGGTGTCATATGGTATGGAATATCCCTTTGGTCAGTTGGGATCAGCTGGCCCAGTTGTGTCCCCTCCCGACTTACTGTGCACCGCCAGCTGACTTGTTGGTGGGGTGGGGTGAGGAGCAGAAAAGCCCTTGGCTCTGTGTAAGCACTGCCCAACAGTGATGAAAACATCCCTGAGAGATGAAACCAGACTCTCCTTAGTGGTGCCAGCGGCAGGAGAAGGGGAAATGGCACAAACTGGACAACAGAAGTTCTCTCTGAATGTGAGGAAAAACTTCTTCACTCTGAGGCAGAGAGGTTGTGGAGTCTCCTCTGGAGATACTCAAAACCCACCTGGATGCATTCCTGTGCAACCTGTTCTAGGTGATGCTGCTCTAGCCAAGAGGGTTGGGCTAGATGGTCTTCTGAAGTCCCTTCCAACCCCTACCCTTCTGTGATGCTGTGGTTCTGTATTATCAACACTGCTTTGAGCACAAATCCAAAACCAAATCCCATACTAGCTACTACAAAGAAAATTACCTCTCTTCCAGCCTAAACCAACACAAAGAGTCATAAAGGCTAACAAAGAGATTCTGCAGGTGTGCTTGTTTCAGAAATGAACATAAAATTGTATGAAGGGAAGGACTGATGAATATAGGGGGAAGATAGTGTAATGATACATGATTTAGAAAAAAGCTGAAGTGCTCAACATCATCTTTGCCAGGCCTTTAAGGAACCAGAAGATAATTGAAAGAGTCAGCATAGATTTGCTGAAAGCAAATCACATGCCTGTCCAACCTTTTGTGATGAAATGACTAGCTGCATGGAGAAGGGGCGAGCAGCGGCTGCCCTATAGCAACCAGTGCCATGGTGCTGTCTTGAGCCAGAGTGCCCCTATGCTGTGTGAAAACACTGCTGACTCCAGAGGCATACCTGACCCATGCCATAACTCCGACAGATGTGTGCCTGGGATCTGCTTTAGGGCACGTGGTGATTCCTCTTCTCCACTAGTTGCCTTGGGGAGTGACGGCAAAGGTATTTCTCATACCACTTCTGTGGGCAAGAGAAGCTGTAACACAAGGAGCACCCTTTAAAACTCCTCCAGCAGCTTTAATCCAAACATGAGAAAGCCTTGGAGAAGCACATGCAATCAATCCATAGCTGGAAAGAAGTTACAATTTGTAAAGGTTTTCAAACCTTCCAGATAGCCTTTTGGGTATATCCTGGGTTATATACTGTCACCTTGTTTGTTAGCCTTCTCCTAGCTCGTTTGTGTGCAACAGCAGACCTTGGCAAGCCCTTTGACACAGTTTTCTACAGCACTCTGATTTCAAAGCTGAGGAGAAGTGGGCTCAAAGAAAAGACGGGGTGGGAACTGACTGAACCAGTAGGCTCAAAGGGTAATGTTCATCAGTTGACATCTGTCAGGTGGTCAGTGATGGGCAGAGTAGCTCAGGATATCTTGGGCGTCAGTGAATATCTTCATCAATGACCTAGATCATGACACAGAGTGCACCCTCAGCAAATTTACAGAGGATTATAAATTAAGGGGGAGTGGTTAACATGACAAATGGCAGAGCTGTATCCCAGAGAGATCTTGATATGCTCGAGAATTGGGCCAGGAGAAACCTCATCAAGTTCAGTGAGAAATCTGCTCCTCTGGTGGAACAGCTGCACACACTCGTGTGGGACATGAATCAAACACCTGAATTGCACCTTCATTGAAAAGGACCTGGAGATTGCAGCGGCTGTTGGGCTGAATCTGGACTCAGGAGTGCACTCTCATTGCCAGTCAGGTAATCGGCATACTAGGAAACATACAGCAAAAAAGGATAAGTAGTATTCTTGAAAACTGTGACCAATTCCCATTCCTCTACTTCAAGAAGAATGTGGAAATATAGGAGAAGGTCCAGCAGATTCTCAAAGTTCTAAATTTTGGGGGGTTAGAGGGACATTGAGGGAACTGGGGGTTGCTTAATGTGCAGAAGAGGTTAAGGTCACCCTATAAGTAGTCAGTAGCAAAGGTGACGAAACCAAACTCCTCTCAGTAGAGAAGGACCACTGTCCACAAGCGTTGGCTCTGGATGTTCTGATTTCAGTTTGAGAAGAAAAAAGAAGGCACTATGTGGGTGGAGTACTGCTGGAGCAGGTTGCTTAGAAGGGTTGTGAAATATCCACCCTTGGAGATTTTTACAATTTGGCTAGATTAAATTGTGGCTGACGTGATGTAGTGTTGGAAATAATCCTGCTTCAAGCACAAGATTGGATGGTGACCCACAGAGATGCATTTCAGCTAAGTTTTCTATGATAGTAGAAAGAAAAAAGGGAGTATTTTTTTAAAGTGTTTTTGTGGAACATTCATTACTAATACAGCCAAGAGAGAAGTTACAGTTTATTCTTCAGCAGATGCCTGTCTTCCTATTTCCAGAAATACTGAAATTATAGTTTAAAAATCCTTAGCTTTTAGATGTTCATTCCTTCTGCCTTTAATGAACAACATAGGCAAAGGATCCATAAACATAAAGAACTACCATCTTGAGTTTTTACTTCCCTTTTAACTTCAGAAAATGGTAACATCAAACTTGTGTGCTTCAGCTGATAAAAAATTCACTTTAACATTTAACTCTGGCTAGATATTAAAGATTCATGGATGAAAAATCTGTTGGAGTTATCTGTTTTGCTGTGAGAAGCCTGTTTGATTTCTTTACAAGCATCTTTGCAAAATAACATCTTGTGGACGAGGAGGTGGTACTGGAGACCGGAAGGGAGAAAAAGAAGAACCATTTAAGGGAGAAAAAGAACCATTAAGATTTTTTTTCCCCTGTGTTGAAAGTAATGTTCTTCAATGACTTCTTGTTTACTTAGATAAACTTGCCAGTTGAACTGAGGATAATTTATGGAAACACCTTTGAATTTGTATCGATACACAGATTTGGCTTTTCAGTGTTTAATCACCACAACTAATGTTTTTTACCATATAAACCCATCAATAACAGTTTTCTGACAATAGTTTTATGAAGCACAATAGGAAGACAGAACAGCAGTTTTTGGTAATGAGTCTTGAAACCTGTTCCTTTGGGATGTTTCATGACTTATATTGTCCATTGACAAAATGGTCTGCATGTTTTACGAGTGTGTATTTGCTGAAAGGAGTTTGCTCTTAGTTTCTATGAGGGAACAAAGTTGAGACTCCTGTTTTCCAGCTGAAGACCATCAGTTCTATAGGGAGAACTTTCAGATGGTAAACTTTACACTGTGTTTTTGACCTGATGTTACTATGCAAGTGAGGAGTAAAAGATATGTAGAAGTACACTGATACAGTTATACGACTATGACAGGTAATTAGGAGCTTTCAACAATCATATCACTGTGTCTAATCTAAACTCAGCGTGCCACATATGCATTAAAGAGACTAAATTACATACAGCAATATGGGGAGACTGATAATGCCTTTTATTTATTCATAGAATCATAAAATCATTTAGATTAGAAAAGACTTTTAAGATCAAGTCAAACTGTCTTCCTATCAAATCACTTGTAACTTTGGCAGATTAATTGTTCAAGCTAATATTTTTATACACAGTTTTTGCCTGGGGCTGGATTTGTTTATCTAGGGATAGCAAAGGTTGCATGCTTGTTTGACTTCAAATTCGGTGTAAATTATATCTCTTATTTTAAAAGAAATTTTAATTAATCACTATATTCACCAAATTAAATTGCATTTATTTTTAGCTACAGCAGGTTGGTCATTTAAGGGATGGAGGAAGAATGACATGGCTTCATGTCTATTCATGTTCTATTCTATTCTATGTTAAAATTTGTGATGGTATTACATTTTAAATACTGTAATATTCCATTCATGGCTTCAGGGTGTTGAAATATGGCAGCTGATGAAACTGAATCCAAATAGTATTTCTACTGCATTTGTGATAATGTATCTAAATGCTGATAATATTATAAGTCTTTGGAAAATCTGCAATTTATTTATCCTTCAAAATTCATTTAATATTTTTTTGCAGTAGAATTCTGTAAGATTCCATCCTCACACTTTGGTGTATCAAAGATCCTCATATTTTCCTAACACTGAGCAGATTGTTTAGAAAAAACAGGATGATTGAATGCACCATTATATTTTTTCTCTACTTATTTCTTCCAGTTCTTTCTGAAATAGAAACATAATCAGGAATGATTCCGTTCTGTTCTCTGAATGCCCTTTCCTGTTGAATTTGAATGTTGAAAGGCTGGAGGAATAGGGGGAGTGTGTTTGGCAGGGAATTATGGTGAGACTGGGTGTGAAAATGAAGGAGAACTTGTCAGTGGTTGTGTGAGAATGGAAATCACAAGATGGGAACACTGGTATTTACTGGGTAAGAAAACTTGGATTTGGAAGGGAATTTAGGACAAAGAAGAACATAAGTGGGAAATGGATGAAGAGGCAGGAAGAAGCAGTAGAGGAAAATAGCCTGGAGAAAAGCAGCAATGAATTTCAAGGCTGCTGAACCAGCAACTCCCTCAGACAGTGAGACGTGAGGTTTGGAATAATTGAAGTTGTGCAAGAAGACTGGGGCAAGGAGATAGAGACCAGGTGGGAAGAGATGCTGATAAGATCATAGAATGTATTGGGTTGGAAGGGACCTTTAGAGGCCATCTATTCCAAACCCTTTGCAGTAAGCAGGGACACCTCTAACTACGTAGGTTGCTCAGAGCCCAGTCAAGCCTGACCTTGAATATCTCCAGGGATGGGGCTTCCACCACCTCTCTGGGCAACCTGTTCTACCACCCTCATAGTGAAGAACTTCTTCCTAATATCCAACCTAAATCTCCTCTTTTCTAGCTTAACACCATTACCCCTAGTCCTGTTGCTCCATGCCCCCGTGAGCAGTTCTTCCCCAGCTTTCTTCTAGGCACCTTTCAGGTATTAGAAGGCAGCTGTAAGGTCCCCCTGGAGACTTCTCTTGTCCAGGCTGAAATGGATGTTGGCAGGAACAGGAGACGACCATCTCTCTAGAAAAATGTAGAGGAACCCAGGTTCCTGGGTGATTCCATCATGCAATCTGTCCTGACAGTTCACCTGCATTGCCTGTTCATATGGAGGTGATGGCCTGCTGCTCTACTGGCTACTCCCTGCCCCTCCCCAGGTAGTGTACTCATGTTGTTGCTCTTGAATTGGTAACCCTGATGACGTTAATACTGAATTCAATATCATATCCCATAGTAGGAGCTCTTTCTTGGTTTAGCCTTTGATCAATCTAAGAAATTCTTTAAAAAAAAAAAAATCCAAGCCTGACAATTCCAGTTAGACATTAAATGTTCAGTTAAGCAAAACTAAAAAATTTGTCTGTATAACCTTTGATTGGAACCTTGGTGATAGACAAGTACAGTATTTCATTACGTTACCTTCTAAAAATATCTGCTTGTATAACACCTGTCAAAACCTTTGTCAAAAAATAGTGATAGTTGTATTTCTCAGCTCTGTTATTATTTGTTCCTTCAATGCAGCATGGACTTGCTAAATTAAAAAGCAATTATTATGTATTTTGTATATTTAATACACTAATTTTATCTAAAACCAATTGTCAGACTTTAAAAATGCATAATAATGGTCTGCCTGTCATAAGATTCAATTTTGTCATCACAAAATTATTTTAAATAAGTCTTAACTTGGTAAAATAATTTATGCTAAAGTAAAAATTTGGTTATTGTCGAGTCACCAATCAATCCGTTTTGCCCTGAGTAAGCCATGCATGTGTCACCAGGCCTGTCCCAAATCGCCAGTAGTAAGATGTGGCTGTTTCTAATATGGACAGTGGAAGCTACCTCACACTTTAAAAAAGAAATCAGATTGCAGAATCTGCCTTAGTGCTGGTAGGGAGACATATAAAACAAGATAGTAGGATTGGCAGTGATAACGCACACTGATATCACAGAATGGCATGGGTTGGAAGGGGCCCCAAGGATCACAGATGGATGATCAGGGGTGTAGCATGATTTCCAGGCACAGCTAAATAACTGGTAATTCCAGTGTAGGAAAAAAAAGCTGTCAGTGACAGATCATAGAATCACCGAATGTGCTAGGTTGGAAGGGACCTTTAAAGGCCATCTAGTCCAAACCCCTTGCAGTAAGCAGGGACATCTTCACTACATCAGGTTGCTCAGAGCCCCATCAAGACTGATCTTGGATATCTCCAGGGATGGGTCCTCCACTACCTCTCTGGGCAACCTGTTCCAGTGATCCACCACCCTCATATTGAAGAACTTTTTCCTAATGTCCAACCTAAATCTCCCCTTTTCTAGTTTAAAACCATTACTCCTCATCCTATTGCTCCACACTCTTGGGAACAGTTCTTCCCCAGCTTTGTTATAGACACCTTTCAGACACTGGAAGGCAGTCCTCCCAGAGCCTTCTCTTCTCCAGGATGAACAAGCCCAACTCTGTCAGTCTGTCTTCATAGGAGAGGTGCTGCAGCCCTTTGATCATTTTTGTGGCCCTCCTCTGAACACGCTCCAACAGGTCCATGTCCTTCTTGTGTTGAGGGTTCCAAAGCTCCTTCTTGTGTTGAGGGCTCCAGGGGTTTACATTGCATTGCCAAGTTTAAAGTACAGAAAATAAAAACTTTTGGAATGTTACCATAAGTTACCCACGTGCAGCCAAGTAACAGGCTTATGGTACACCAAGGTAGAAGTTTTTGGTTATGTTGCATGATTAATTTGTGGGACTCGTTGCCACGGGGTGTTGTGAACAATATAAAAATATTTAATTATGGGTAAGTGCTCAGATCCATGGTGGGTAGGCCCACTAACCACAACTTACTTGATTTATTGTCTGGCCTACATGGTCCCCAACATGCTGACTTTCAGCAGGGAAGCCCCACTCTAGACTGGCCTTGTTTTCTAAAAAGTCACCAAAATAGCCGGGGTCTTTGGTCTGATGGTCTCTTCGTTCCTGTGTGAAACGGCCTCCTTTTCCATGACCGACGCAGAAAATCTTTGTTGATTTTTCTTCAAATTAAGCAGTCATTTAATTTCCTAATTCCTAATGGTGAAGAATAATGAGTGTCGAAGCGGTTCTAGAATATTAGAGGTTCTAAATTATACTTAGACCTTCCTGCAGGCTGTTTAATTTGAAAACCCGATTAAAATGTTTGAATGGTATTGTTAAGAGGAACAAGACAATCCTTACTCTCTATTACTATGCTGAAAAAATTGCTGTGATCTTCAGCAATTGTTTCTCAGTTAAGGAAAAGTTTAAGGCTCAGGAATATAGCTGTTAATAATGGAAAAGCTGAGAAATCATTGGTTATAGAAAGATTTCCAGAAAGAACTAGAGTAATGTACTTCTGGTGTTTTCTTCCCATTTTTCACACCCTTCCTCTGTCTTTCATTTAGTTGAAATAAACACGTCATGTGAGTGATTGGGTCTTATTTGAATGGCACAACCCATGAAATAGTGTATAATATATAACAGCGTAACCAGCAGGAGTAGGGCAGTGATAGTTCCGTTATACTCAGCTCTGGTGAGGCTGCTGCATCTTGAGTACTGTGTCCAGTTTTGGGCCCCTCACTACAGGAAGGATGTTGAGATGCCTGAGCGCGTCCAGAGGAGGGGGACAAAGCTGGTGAAGGGTCTAGAAGACAAGTTCAATGAGGAGGTGGTTGCAGAGATGTCAGGGTTGGTCTCTTCTCTTGGGTGACAAGCGATAGGATGAGAGGAAATGGCTTATAATTGCACCAGGGCAGATTTAGGTTGGATATCAGGAAGAATTTCTTTACTGAAAGGGTTGTCAGGCATTGGAACAGGCCGTCCAGGGAAGTGGTGGAGTCACCATCCCTGGAGGGATTTAAAAGGCACATAGATGAAGCCCTTAACGACATGATCTAGAGATGGACCAGTCAGGGTAAGGCTGTGGTTGGACTCAATGATCTTAAGGATCTCTTCCAACCCAGGTGACTCTATGATTCTATGATTTGTTATTCACAGTATTAAAAGAAAATGGATTGATAAATACAGTTCTCAAAAAGGAAACCAGGTGATTCCATGATCCTAAATAAAATCAACTTTCAATTCTAAATGAACCTATTGAACAATAAGGTATGTGGTTGTCCTAGAAGGTTATATGAACAAGAAGTTAAAAAAAAATCAAAAGACATATATATATATTATATATGCTTATTAGCAGTGGAAGAGTTCACTTGTATTAAATTGCCATTGATTTTTGCTTCACTAGTGCCATACTTTTAAAGACTGCTCTTTTCATGCTTCCCAGTGACATTACATTAGCAGAACTAATGTATTAGTTGTCTTTGCTGAACTTGGGTACAATCAAAAACTGCTCCTCAAAAAAACCTGTTGGAAACTTGTAGCTTTGTGAGATTTATTTTCTCTCAGCTTGAGCTTGGCGTTTCCTGGCTGTAGCCCCACATACTCAATATGCTGTGAGAGCTTAGCTGGTTTCTCTCCATATCATAAAAGGTTTTAAACTCCCCAAAATGAAACTGTTAACATTTAATGCACTATGTGTTGGCAACTGAACCCTACCAAACAGGATTCTGCAATAAAAGAAGTTAAAATTAAACTGAGGGCCCTGCTGAGGAGTGAACGGTTTTAATAATGCCATTTTCTTGTAACTTCTGTTGTGCAATAAAGCCAGCCTGAAACAATAACACGGTGATGATCCAAACAAAGAATAGGGTCTACAAACAACTAGGAAGATTTGCAATTCTTTACACAATCTGTTATGAAATAAATAAATAAACCCAGCGTCAGTACCTCCCACTGTTACTGTTAGTAACCAATTAGTTACACCTTTCTGTGGAAATTGTGCCTCATTGCAGTTAGGTCTATGCTGATTAAAAATTCCAGATTCCAATTTCTTTTTTTTTTCCCCAGAAAAGTAGTTTAGGACTGGCTGCTCTTCGTGCTGCCATTTACGAGCTTACCTTGTGGCGCTGAGTGCCTAGGTTCTCTCTGCTGTGATTGAATTAGCTACTGAGGCATGCACAACCAAATCCATGCTACTACTTACATTTGCTGTTGTCTTTCCCCTACTGTTGTATGCCTGATTCTCTTGCTAATTTAATTATTGCTGTCCATCTAGACCTAGCAGTTGCTGCTCTCATTTCTCACAGAGCTTGGGGTTTAGTGCAGTGATAAAGACAGAGCATTGTAATGTATGCTTGTCACTAACAGTAACATAGATGTTACTCTGCTCTGGTGAGACCCCACCTGCAGTGCTGCATCCAACTTTGGGGTCCCCAGTACAGGAAAGATGTAGAGCTGTTGGAGCAAGCTCAGAGGAGCCCACAAAGATGATCAGGGGGCTGGACCACCTCTGCTATGAAGACAGGCTGCAAGAGTTGGGCTTGTTCAGCCTGGAGAGGAAAAGGCTCTGGGGTGACCTAACTGCAGTGTACCAATACTTAAAGGAGTCCTACAGGAAAGTGGGAGAGGGACTGTTCACCAGGGAGTGCAGGGATAACACTGCCTAGCAGGGCAGTATGAACAACTGAAAAGTTCTTGATTGCTTGGCAACAACTACAAACATCTGTGTGTTATCAGTAGTGCTCTCACCCTAACTCCCAAACACGACATTCCATCCACTGCTAGAGAGAAAGTAACTCTATCCTAGCTGAAACCAGGACAGCTGGGCTTCACAAAGCATGTTGTTAGGGCTCTGTGGTTATCTTCAGAGGACTAATTTGATCTCACTATCTAGCTAGATGCTGAATGTTCATTTTGCTTTTGGTAGCAGGTTGTAACTGTCAATTACCATAGCCATCTCATGTATCTGTCCATCTCTGTGGCCTGATTTGTGTTTCAGCACAAGGTTGGGTGGTCACTCAGTGATGACTCACTGTGGTTTGATCATTCACAACATATCAGAAGGGTAGCAACAATATCATATCATCAACAACTCAGAGAAGATGAGTAACTTGAATATAGGAAGTTAGCAAGTTGTTCATGGACTGACTGTTGTTTTAAGCCTTAGAGAAATACAGAGTTTTTATTCATCTTGCTGTACTGAGGCAATATTTCTTCAGTTTTCATTGTAGGTATCAGTTGTTTTGGATAATTATTCTTTAATATACTGCCTAAAAGCAACAGTGATTTCCAAGGGAATAAAAGGTACTATTGGTCTAAAATAAAATAAAAGAACCGGGTTTTTCTCTGGATTTTTCGAATTGAAAGCAGCAATTGATTCAGTAAATAAATTACTATTCTGCCCTCTGAAACAAGGGTGAAATATGCTGATAAAAAAGAATTGCTACCTTAAGTGCTTGTAAAGGGATTTTTCTAAATTGTTGACAGAACACTTTATAACCAAATTGGTGGCAACGTTGCTGTTTTGATATTTGGTAATCTTAAATTGCCATATTTTTAACTGTAAAGCTTTCCCTGGGAAAGTCAGGCACAGAGAGTTCCCAAATCGCATGTCGGATTGCTATGAATAATGATATTAGCATTGAGAGAGACCAATTTTTAAGGAAAGCAGCTACTCCTTTTTCCCTAAAGGACAAAACCAGAAAGTAAAAACACGGGGAAAACACGTTCTCCATATCTGCTGGTGCATCCACAACCCTAATAAATGCTGGTACGTGTGGAAGTCGCAGCTGAAACCGCACCCATGCGAGGCACAGTGCAGCCAGAAGAACAAAAAGGCTTTCATTAACTGCTTGGCCTCATGATATTTTCAGGCTCCTGAAAGAAGATTTTCATCTTGTTAATACTGTACTGCTGTGATTAAAGACAGTGCCATACCCTGGATCTTCTGGCAGAAGCGAGGATACGACAGGAATTGCGTCTTGGCGCTCTTTAGATCAGAAACTTCAGGAAATTATGAGTCAAGCTTCACTCTGCCAGTAGGCCCAGAGGTATCTGCTGGGGCCAACGCAATAGTTGCATGACAGGAAATGGACTATGAGGTGCATTTTTTTGAAAACTCTGCTGGTTGTCTCCTGTGGATCCCTGGCTGGTTGGTGCTCCAGGCTGCATCTCAGGTGGCTCCCTGGGAGGTTTGTGGTAAGTATCTCCTGTCCAGAGCAGCTGGCTTCTAGGCAGCAGAGGATAAATGTGAAGTGACCTCTCAGTGCAAGTTTCAGGATCTCATTCTTCCTATCTAGCTTCGCAGACTTCTGTCTGTAATTTGGAGCAGCAGTGCAAGTGAGATTGGAGCAGCCTTGTCAGTGGGGGTTAACTGCTTGAGATGTGGTCTGCATAATCAGATTTCAAAGGATGAGTCCTACCTAAAGGAGAGCAAAGAACTCTTGAAATGAAATAAATTGTCTGCCAGTGAGATGAATTGCTTGCAGTTTGTCTCCATCAGTGGTGTTACAGGATATGGCTCACTTGGAGCACAGCTTTACTTGCAAAGCCCCAGTTCACTGGGACATGTTGTATTACCAAGTAATGTGTACTTCGTCTTTATCTTAATGGGTTAAAAACTACCTGTTTTCAGGTGATAAGCATCAGGTTTTCTATTCCGCAATGCTGAAAGTTAAGATCACAGAAAGCTGTGCACAGGTAATACTGAAAAGGAGACTGTTGAAATATTCATCGCTGATCTTCAGAGATTCCCTTTCCGTGCTGCACTTCCCGTAAACCGGTTTTATTGCCCACTTACTTTGTCTATATATGCAGTTGCTTGTGTGCTGTAATTCTGTGTTAGCAGATTGTAATGATCCTTTTAACAGCACACTTCACTTGTCAGAAAAGCCCTACCAAAAAGGTCTTGACAGATTTGCTATGCATGCTGTGAAACTGATTGCTGTGTTTTCTCTGTATTCGCGGCCACTAATACACACCTGATCTTTTTACTCTTGTCTCTGTATCACCAGGCCTCCTGAACCTGTTTACAGCACTGTGAACAAACTGTGTGATAAACCACCTTCTCCTAGGCACTATTCCCCTGTCGAGTGTGACAAAAGCTTCCTCCTTACAGCTCCCTATCCCCACTACCACGTAGGCCTGCTCCCTGACTCTGAGATCACCAGGTACTGCATGCGCTTCTTCCTCACCTCCTTAGTTAGAGTGCATGAACATCGCTAGATATATCTCACAGTTTGCATCTTCACATAGATCTTTTTCTACAGCTTGTGCTTGTTTTTGACCATGCTTTCACATCTGCACCACTGGAAGATATATGCTACCTCAGTATATAATTTTGGTCATCCAAAATCCAGTGATGAATCCAGGCAATGTTTTGATCCATTGGAATGGTGCTCTAAAATAGGTTACATCATCTGGATTACGTTTTACAACTGAATTCAGTATTTGTTTCTCTGAGTATGGAACATGACTAGGACTCCACCAAAAGCTGTAGTAATTTGCTTTGATTCAGTCATTTTTTTATCTGTGTGGCACATACCTTTTCATGGAGCAGCTTTGGGTTCATAGGGTAGCTGCCTAAGCCGTTCAGAAGAATCTGAGCAAAAAATAATCACCTCCCTCACCAAGTCATGGTTGAGAGTGCATCTAAAATAAACATTCCCTAGGGTAGCCATGCTCTGAGAGCACTGTTAGCAAAACCTAAAATTATCCACATTTCCATAACTGAAGTAACGGGATGCCTTGCTATAAGCTGTTGTCAGTTATTCCCTCCTGAGGAATACTTAATAAAGAAAAACCTATTGTCCAAAACTGTATGCTGGTATAACCCAGCTATTCTTCTGTAGTCTACTGGGGTAGTAGTAAACTATTTACAAACAAGACTTGGGAGATAGAGGAAGAGTTCGGCACAAGGAAGGTGTTCATCTGTCAGGAAAAAAAAGGCCAACATTTTTTAATATTCTAGAATAGAAGGAAAACAATTGCATTTGTAGCTTTTATCATAGACTTTTCCACAGAAAACACTTTTTTCTTTGAAAAGATATGTGGGAAGAGGAGAGCAGAAGTGTTTAAGTGGAAAGTAAAATGGTGAATTAATGTAAAATACATTATTACAGTGCTATGAAAGAGAAGCTGAATTAAGAAAGCACCAAAGACAAATACTAGTGGACAATGCTACAGATGTGGTAAGGCCATGCAGGAGTTGTCAGTTTATTCAGGAAAACTGTTTCGCTTCTAGAATTTGTAAAAAGATGCATAATCACCAGACAAAGTGATTAGTGAAGCTGTTCAGGCCAGTGCAAGTGTGGGTGAAAAACAGAATCAATAGGTTGGAAAAGACCTTTGAGATCATCGAGTCCAACCATACCTGTTCTTTACTAAACCATATCCCTAAGAACCTCGTCTACCTGTCTTTTAAATACATGCAGGGACGGTGACTCAACCCCCTCCCTGGGCAGCCTGTTCCAGTGCCCAACAACCCTTTCAGTGAAGAACTTTTTCCTAATATCTAATCTGAACCTGCCCTGGCGCAGCTTGAGCCCATTCCCCCTCGTCCTATCACCTGTTGCGTGGGTGAAGAGTCCAACACCCATCTCTCTACAACCTCCTTTCAGGTAATTGTAGGCAGTGATAAGGTCTCCCCTCAGCCTCCACTTCTCCAGGGTAAACAACCCCAGTTCCCTCAGCTGCTCCTTATAGGATTTGCCCTCCAACCCCTTCTCCAGCCTGGTTGCCCTTCTCTGGACATGCTTCAGGACCTTGATGTCTTTCTTCTAGTGAGGGTACAGCTTCACCAATGCCTAGTACAGGGGCACAATCACATCCTTGGACCTGCTGGCCACGCTGTTTCTGATACAAACCAAGATGCCATTGGCCTTGGCCACCTGACCACCCTGCTGGCTTATATTCAGTTGGCAGTCAACCAACACCCCCATGTCCTTCTCCACCAGGAAGCTTTCCAGCCACTCTTCCCCAAGCTTGTAGTGCTGCACAGGGTCATTATGTCCTAAGTGCAGGACTCTCTACTTAGCCTTGTTGACCCTCATCCCGTTGGTCTCAGTCTGTCCAGATCCCTCTGAAGAGCATCCCTACCCTCAGGTAGATGGACACTTCCTCACAGCTAAGTGTCATCTGCAAACTTACTAGGGAACATTTGATTCCTAAAACACTGGTAAGGGCAATATTTTATGAAGGTAGATATTACTTCAGAAGGGCACCAGGCACTAACTTCGATAAATATTTGATTTATCTGTGAATATTATCTTCAAGGAAATAACTAGCCAAAAAGCAGTAAAATTACTTCAGGCCTTTAGGTGCAGAGTACATATGAGTAATTTACTTGTAATCTTCATAGTGCTTCTATGTGTTTAAAAACAGACAACAGAAGACATAATTATAAAAAGATGTCTTTTTCAACTCATTAAAGTGGTCCCTTTAGAAAGAAACGAAACAACTTGTACTATGACGCTGAAGAAGTGTTCCAGGTGAATTTGAGGCCATGGACTTGTGTATTGGCAGGATTGAGGGTTAGGCTGTGGCTTCCTGACCGTGGGCAGGTGCAATCCATTGGTAAATGGTCAAATTCTGTAGACACAACCATCAAAAAAGGTTGGGTGAAAGGGGTGAGTCTGTGAAGATACTCAGATGCCAGTCATCAGTGGAGCCCTGGTGAGCTCGTAGAACTAGGCTGAAGGTATAGTTCTCTACATCCTTTTGCTTTACTGATTGATTGATTGATTGATTGATTGACTGAATACTTGGTCATTTGATGACCTGACATCAGGACTGGTTTGTGTTCTACTGAGTTTCAGTTGACAGTTCTCTTTAAGAACAAGGTTTCCTTTCTCTTTGTTCCACTTCGATGTAAAATTTAACTTGAGTCCTTGTGTACTTAATCAGTGTATTTCAACAGTCCACCAAAAACTGCAAAAAGAGCACAAAAAAGGCAAACTCATTGTTAAATGCTCTGCACTGTGCTCTGCTACATGCTGTGGTAGAAGCAACCCATGGCTATAATTTATACTCCTTCCCACTGTGAAATAACATTCAGATGGAAAGTATGACAGTTTTCAATGTTCTCAAAAACTGTCATCTTTTCTACAGGACTTTTTGAATAGTTGACTGTGGAGAAAGACATTTGAAATAGTATTTAACCAAATACTTTAGTGAGGAAAGTGACAGCTTTACATCATAACCCTGGTCAAATTTCCAAAAGAACTTGGTACTCAGTTGGAGAAAAAGTTTCAGAAAAGTATCAGTCCCATTTTAACCCTAATTCAAGTGGCCATTTTTGCAGAAGTGGTCCTTGTACATCGCCCTAAATTTCAAAAGGTGATCATTTTCAGTGCTCTTTTGTGCTGAATATTTGGAAGAATTAATCCATAAAAAGACCTTGTTTTAAATCTGCTGCTGTGGTACCGTTATCTCTATTGGAAGTTGTACTACAAAAAAATCTTCCAAATATTGGCCAGATATTTTGAAAGGTGTCCTTTGCATTCCTCAAAACCCTACTGCTCCACATGATACACTTTCATGATATCCAGTCAAATATAAAAAAGATATCTCCCTGTCTTCCTGCAGGCTTCCTAGAAAGAGTTTTTCAGCAGAATTTGTCAGCCTTAGCTTTGGGGAGGACGGGACAGGGATTATTTGCTTATTGTGGTAACTGCAGTCATCGTTATCTCTCAGCGCTCCAATATTGAGAATTTGCTGGTGAACTGCAAGAAATTTGGTTTGACAAATACCTCTTCCACAGGAAGAGGAACATGATGACATGTTCTCGCAATCAAAATGCTTGTAAGCCAGCCAACGCCTTTCAAATTGCTGCTCCAGATAATTTGTCAGCTACTCCTCAGATGATTGTTTTGTCAAGGCTCATTAACTTAATAGGCAAAGAGAATCCATAGGCCAAAGCCTTATTTGTCTATAATAAATTCAGGTTTATGACCCTTGCTTTTATGGTGCCCTGTCTTAGCTCCTGGGAGATTGGGAGGTCTAGAACAATATATTGCTATTTTAGGGTAAAGTAATTTTGGTTTTGATTGAATTAGCAGTTCATGTGAATCGATATTAACAGGGCTATGTCACTGGGCAGCAGCTGAAAACTTGTCCCACTGAAAGCAGGAGTAGGGAGGGAATTTTGGAGTACCAGGTTTTCTTTTGAGAGCACCACATGGGAATGTGTGCAGGCTATTTGTGCTCTGCAAAAGGAAATGGCAGCTCGGATGTAACACTCTACGAACACAAGGCAGTTTCTGTCTTAGCTAGCACCAAACAGGGTGTTCTCAGTCTTTGTATGGAGAACTTCCTTACATTCACCACTATCACAGACATGTAAAAAACGTGTCAGTTTGGCCCAGAACTAGCTTCCCTGCCTTCGCTGGAATCTTTTCGGCAGGCTGGTTGCTAGCACAGTTTTTGCTAAAGCCCTGATACTGGTTTGTGCGAATTATTTAATTTTTTTATTTTCTTTTCAGCCTTTGCTGATGTGATTGCATCAATATTTCATAATACCTGTAGAGGAATGGACTAAGGGTAGGGCTTCAGTCTTTGTAGTCATGGGAGAAAAGCTTGGGAGCATGACTCCTCCCAAGAAAATAAAAATAAATGAAAAATGTGTTCATCTTTTTTCTAGCTTTTGCAGATCCTCCTTATGGTGCTTTGGTGCTTGGATTGAAAGTATTGGGCTTGCTTTTTACATCAGGATTAGTTTTTAGAAGGCAGCCCCAGTTCTGGCTGACACTGTGATCTGCTGTCTTAGGCAAGGTAGTTAATGATTCCGTGCTTTGTTTTCCCACTCTCTGAAAGAGGTTTAACAATGATCTCATAGAGCTGCTTTGAAAACTAATTCTACCTGAGACAATAGCGCCCTGTTACTAATGGCAATTTGTGTTATTATTTAATAACATGAAAATTATTTTGAGGTATTTGATGAATGAGATTAATGACCTGATTTCTTGGGACCACTACTACTTTCTCACTGATGGGATTGGGGAAAGGAGTTTTTTTGCAGAAAACATGCTGTTTGCACAGGTATTTGAGGGTAACTGAGCATCATTTAAAGAGCTACAGAAGTAAGGCTACTTCCAATGTGTGGCTGAATTCCCACAGCCTCTGTGGAAGCACACAGGGATCACCACACTCCAAGAGTCTCTGCAGTCAGACTAGGGTATGTCTGTAATGCTAAGCACTGCTGCTTGCGGTCACCTCACTTAAATTTAGGGATCCCTGGGGTCCCTCCATACACTGCGAAGGGACAGGTGAGAAGGTGCTGATCCTAGCAGGAAGTCAAGGTAACCACGCTTGGTGGGCACTTATTGCTCCAGTGTCCTTTCTCATCTGTTAATACCTGTGCAGGCTTCTTCTCAATAACCCACTGGGAGCAAGCTGACTGTCAGAATGACGCATAGAACTGTACTGGTGTGCGGCTGCCTTCCAGGGACGCTCTTGTCATCTTTATTGAAATTCACATTGTACAGGAGTTCTCATCATCCCCTCTTCAATCCCATGTGTTTAATATGGGAATTATATCTCCCAAAACACATCTAACTGTATTTTGAGGGGTTTTTAATGCTTGCCAACCAGAAAATGGGACCTATCAAAAGGCAGTAAAAAAAAATGGATATTATGAGATTGAGTCTTCAACTTGTTCCACATCCATCTTTCTTGAATATAAAGTGAAGGTTAACTGTTTAAAGGTTTAAAGTTTCATATAATAATTACAAAATTTCGATTAGTCTGCTTTGGGCAAATGGATTTAAATGCTTAATTTAAATTTTTTCTGTAAGAATTGGAGCAGATTTGTCCTTTTTCCTCTTCTAACATCTTGGAATGAACAATCCAGCCACAGCCAGCAAACTGTAAAATAGCCCTATGAAACAGCATTGCTTAAAGAGGAGTAAGTGCACAATTCTTTCTGTGGGTTTTTGAACAGCAAAATCATAGACTTATCAAAGTTGGAAAAGACCTTCAGGATTAACAAGTCCAAGTGTCAGCACTATGCCACCATAACCTCTAAATCACAGACAGAATCACAAGGTTGGAAAAGACCTTTAAGATCATCAAGTCCAACCGTTCCCATCCTATGCTAAACCATATCCCTAAGTACCTCATCTACCCGTCTGTTAAACACATCCAGGGATGGTGACTCAACCATAAATCATATCCAGAAGTACCACATCTACCCATTTTTTGAGCACCCTCCAGGGACAGTGACTCCAGCACCTCCCTGGGCAGCCTGTCCAATGCTTTGCCACTCTTTTGGTGAAGGAATGTTTCCTAATATCCAATCTGAACCTCTTCTGGCACAACTTGAGGCCATTCCTTCTTGTCCTATTGCTAGTCACTAGGGAGAAGAGGCCAACCCCCACCTCACTACAAGCTCCTTTCAGGTAGCTGTGGAGAGCAATGAAAAATAGACAGTACTGAGGTTCAGCTTATTTAGTCTCAGTGGAAAAAAAATTAATCCTATAGTCACAAAGAAAAAAAATCATTGTAAAATAGAAGATACCTGATTAAAACAACTCTTGGTAAATGTTGCTCCCTAAATCCATAAGGTGGCATTTAAAAAAATGAACACTGTGACACTGTGTTTTGAGAAATGACTTTAAGGCATATCTACACACAAAGTCAGGCATTCAGCGGCTCAGAGCATATAGCAACCTTTAAGCAATTTAAGAGATGAAGCTGGTCATCACAGAGACTGGCTTGGTACTGATGGGATTTGAAGCATCTTATTATTGCTGATTTCAGTGAGAATTAGGTATGGAAGTGCTATGACCTTCACTCCCTAAACAGCTTCTTTAGAAATTTAAGTATTTCTTTAACTTGTGCACCTAGACCTTTCTAAAAATAAGCTTGGGGACCTTGACTCATATACAGGAACACAAATTGCAATGGTTGACAAGATGCATCCCAGATGCATCCAACTACATACCCATTATGCTTGACTGGGTTGTGCCGCTTCCAAAAGCAGCTCCAGAGCTGCAGTATTTTATACTTATAAAGCAAAACAAAATCAGCATAAACGGTGTTGATTAGCTGTCTACAACTCAAATGCAGTGTGTCAGTGTAGATTGTCCCTACTTGTGAATCAGACTCCTGAGACCTTTAAATTCTAGTGAGATGTGCCCTGCCCATGGCAGGGGGTTGGAATGTGATGATCTTTGAGGTCCCTTCCAGCCCACACCATTCTATGATTAAATTATTTAGGATTTTTTTTTAAATGAATTGTGGATTTTCCTTATGACTTTTAATTAACAAAATAAAAAGTCTTGATTGGAACAGCTTCCTATAATTTCTTTTTAATCTTGACTCAAGTGTTCTCTTGCAGTAAATGATCCACTCATATAACTGTTGCAGTCAATGAAAGAAAACTGATGCTGCCTTTCAGCCTTAGCTTTCATGTTATTTTGCATGGCTGAGTCTCTGACCCTAATAGGCACAACATCCCTACAGACCCTCTCACACCCCCTTTTTAACAAGGAGTTGTCTATTTTGGACACTATTCATTAAAATGATTAGGAAGATGTACCTTTTACAAACTCAAAGAGATGACTGCAGGAGAATCTTAATCTACTTAACTCTACAGTTCAAGTGCTTAATTATGTAAAGTTGCAGAATCCTTTCAGGTTAAGGTGGGGATGCTTCAGGTGAGAGCTGCTGGGCTTTATTTCTAGTTGTGCTGTTGACTCATTCTTAATTCTATTTGCTTTACTTTACCTATCAGTAAAATAATCTTGCTCAGTTATATTGAGAAGGGTAACTAATCTTATTAAATAAAACAGAAGAAAAGGTTTAAAATAGCAAAATAAAAGTGTTTATTTCTGTTCATCATTTGGGAAATGATTCATATTTCAGAATATATGGGTTGCTGAGAAGGACTTGGGGATTCTGGTGGATGAGAAACTTAACATGAGCCAGCAGTGTGCTCTTGCAGCTCGCAAGGCTAATGGTATCCTGGGCTCCATTAGAAGAGGGGTGGCCAGCAGGGACAGAGAGGTAATTGTCCCTCTCTACTCTGCCCTTGTGAGGCCCCATCTGGAGTCCTGTGTCCAGATCTGGGGCCCCCAATACAAGAAGGATGTGGAACTGTTGGAGAGGGTTCAGAGGAGGCCACGAAGATGATTAGAGGGCTGGAGCACCTGCCCTACGAAGAGAGGCTGAGGGAGCTGGGCTTGTTCAGTCTGGAGAAGAGAAGGCTGCGGGGGGACCTCATTGCAGCCTTCCAGTACCTGAAGGGAGCTTATAAGCAGGAGGGGATTCAACTTTTTAAAAGGATAGACAATGACAGGACAAGGGGGAATGGATTAAAACTAAAGGAAGGAAGGTTTAGATTAGATATTAGGGGGAAGTTTTTTCCAGAAAGAGTGGTGAGGTGCTGGAACAGGCTGCCCAGAGAGGTAGTGGATGCCCCGTCCCTGGAAGTGTTCAAGGCCAGGTTGGATGGGGCCCTGGGCAACCTAGTGTAGATCCAGGCCTGAGGTTGGTGGCCCTGCCTGTGGCAGGGGGGTTGGAGCTCTGTGATCCTTGGGGTCCCTTCCAACTCATACCATTCTATGATTCTATGATTCTATGATTCTATGATTCAGAGATACTGTGCTTTGTTGTACTACAGATCCTCTTTTGTTCCTATTCTGCACCCATGGAAATTAAACTGTACAATCTTAGCTCATAAAATGGACAGAAATATTAACTCAGTTTATTTAAGTAGCTATGTTTTCTTTACAGTATCTTTAGAGAAGAAAAAAAAACCCCACAGTTTTCAGTAATAAAACATCTGTAAATCACTAGTATTAAAATTTTCCTGCTGCTATGTTTACAAACTGAGCTACAGAGATAGATTTGGGAACAAAGGAAAGATGTTTCTTTTCACACCTATGAACAAGCTCTGAAATTCAGTTTCTGAGTAGGAACAGGACAGACTAACAGTCTGTCTAACAGTCTACAGACACAGGAAACGTGCCTGTATCAAATGCCAGTTCCTATGTCTTTTTTGGATTAATGGTGAAGACTGGAACCAGGAGACTAGAAGGGCATCAGGCCCCCATCAACTGGTTACTGCCTAAGGAATCATAGAATCACAGAATCATTAAGGTTGGAAAAGACCTCCAAGATCATCTAGTCCAACCGTCTCCCTACCACCTCTATTACTTACTAAAACATGTCCCTAAGTACCTTAGTCAACCCCTTAAACACCACAAGGGACGGTGACTCCAGCACCTCCCTGGGCAACCCCTTCCAATGCCCAACCATTCTTTCTGAGAAGAAATTTCTCCTCATTTCTAACCTGAACCTCCCCTGGTGCAACTTGCAGCCATTCCTTATTGTCCTGTGACTGGTTATCTGCAAGAGGCTGAGCCCCAGCTCACCACAACCTCCTTTCAAGTAGTTGGAGAAAGCAATAAGGTCTCCCCTCAGCCTCCTCTTCTCCAGGCTGAACAGTCCCAGTTTCCTCAGTCGCTCGCCATCAGACTTGTGCTCCAGCCCCTTCACCAGCCTGGTTGCCCTTCTCTGGACACGCTCCAGGGCCTTGATGTCTTTGTTGTAGTGAGGGGCCCAAACCTGAACACAGTATTTGAGGTGCAGCCTCACCAGAGCTGATCAGGTACAGGGGGATGATCACCTCCCCAGTGCAGCAGGCTACTCTATTCCTGATACAAGCCAGGATGCTATTGGCCTTCTTGGCCACCCGGGCACACTGCTGGCTCATGTTCACGTGAGTGTCAACCAACACCAGGTCACCTCATGAGAATCCAAACAGTGCATAACTAAGTACATGCCATAACTGTGTTGTTTGAGACAGCCATTTCTGTAAGACATGTTATTGTTTATTTTCAGTAGGTATAAGCACCCTCTCAGACATCTTCTGGTCTCAGAAAATTCCCTTGAAGCAGTTCTTCCAAAACAATAGAGCACTAAAAATCCAGACACAATTTCCAAATGCTTCTGAGTGTTGGGAGGAATTTAAACCCACATTTTCAACATTGGTTCCCTATCTGATTCAAGTGTACTCAGGATAAATGACAAAAAAAATGACAGTAAGTGTCACTGCATGAGTGCTACAGTAACAAGTTAATGGAGGCATTCAGTAATTCCAATCTTGTCCACAGTGACGCAAGTTAATGACAATTATTACCTGACAACTGTCTAAAGGCCGATATGAGAAATGGGTTTGGAGATTTCAGTTTTATTCCTGTGGATAAGTTTCCACATCATAAAAATCATCACTCCATCTGTCATAGTAATTGCTAGACTCGTCAGAAAAACCCAGAACAGATTCAACATGGAGATCAAATTACTCATTTTACCCCAAGAGAGAGTTCTTTGAGCTTAGAAATGAAATATTACTGTGGAGACAGGGTAAATGAAGCTACCCAGTGGCTTCCTATGGGGGAAGGGAGCCTACCTGTTGGGAGACAAACAATTTCCAGGGTTGTAGCTGCACACAAAAAAGCAGAAAGCTTAACTGGTTAGACCAAAGAACTGGGAACGGAGAAATTTGCCTGTACCACTGACAGCTCGTATGACCATGGGCAAATTAAGATCTTCCTTCTATTTTGTCCACTTTTGAAATATGTGGCACATGTCCACAGGCACCCCCAGCAGCTTGGGGAGCTATAAGGCATTTCCAACAGGTGCAGATCTGCGTGGAATTCTGCACTGCATAAAAAAGAGTGTTCATTAGGACCAAGTGGAGTGATAGGAGGCATCGTGGAAAGCAGGTGGGACCTCTAATTATAGCAGTCTAATTTGTCATGGAAATGGGAGAGAATTATAGCAGTAATAATGAACCTTCCTTCAGCCCTATAGCTAGTCTTGTTTCATGCTACAGTTATCCCACTGGAGAAATGTAGTGCTGACTCAGGCCCCCTGATATTTGGTGTCTAATTATCACCATGTATTATTGTTGACATAAGCCCAATATGTAGATATTTGCAAATATGTCCATTTCAGTTAGTTTTGCCAAGTCAAGTAAGATCTGACTTTGAACAGTATATATCTAAAAATGAGAGCGGCCTTACGGAGAAGAACTTGAGGGTACTGATGGATGAAACACTGGATGTGAGCCGGTAATGCATGCTTGAAGCCCAGGAGGACAACCATGTCTTGGGGCGCATCAAAAGCAGCATGGCCAGTAGGTCAAGGGAGGAGATTCTTCCCCTCTGCTCTGCTCTGCTCTGATGAGACCCCACCTGCAGCGCTGCGTCCAGATCCAGGGGCTCCAGTACAAGAAAGACATGGGGCTGTTGGAGCAAGTCCAGAGGAGGCCACCAAAGATGATCAGAGAGCTGAAGCACCTCTGCTATGAAGACAGGCTCAGAGAGTTAGCTTGTTCAGCCTGGAGAAGAGAAGGCTCCGGAGAAACCTTAGGCAGACCTTAGAGACCTGAAAGGGGGTTATAAGAAACATGGGTAAGGCCTGTAGTGATAGAAGGGGTAATGGTTTTAAAGTAAAAGAGAGTAGATTCAGACTAGATATTCGAAAGAATTTTCTTTATGCTGAAGGTAGTGAGACACTGGCACAAGTTCCCCAGAAAACTGGTAGTTGCCCCATCCCTGGAAAGATCAAGGTCAGACTGGATTAGGCTTTGGAAAACCTGATCTAGTTGAAGATGTCACTGCTCATTGCAGGGGGGGTTGGACTAGATGACCTTGCAAGGTGCCTTCCAACCCAACCCATTCCATGATTCTAAAAACATGCTTGTGAGATAGAAATCAAGAGGTGACATTCTTTGCTGAGTCCTTGCTAGGCCAAAGATACTGCAAGCCCATTTGAAGACACTGTTGTGGAAGATGTTGCAAAACTGTCTAAGATGTTTAAATTAGACCCTCATCTCTTTAGTAGCCAATTCCACTGCCTTTAGTACTACTGTCCAAAAAATATAAAATACTGCTTCATCAAATAGTGAGAAACAGAAATACTAAGATCAAAAAAACCCTCCTGATGTGATGTGATCCATCTCCTGGGTCTACTCTCAAATTTCTACATATTTTTGGTTTTCACTTCAGATTTATTTCCCTACAGTGAGAACATACCTGAACCTTTACGGGTCTGTGAGGATAATAATTATTTCCAATAGTACAGGGAAAATAGATTTCAGTAGCCAAAGGCTAGAACAGTAGGAACAGATTCTTCTGCCATTTCTTTGTTGTTAAAAGGACATATAACCATCATTAGAAAAAATGTAGCCAAATGGTTATACATTTCTCATACTCTGCAGGAATATTTATTGATCAGCACTCATCATATTTCCTATTTCGTAAAGGCGTTTTGTTGCTCTGAAAATATTTGCTGTGTACTTGGAACCATCTGTTTGCAGAGCTGGGAGTGTGACAGAAGTAATGGTAACCATAACCTTCCAAACTTTTAAGGTGATAATCTAAATTTGACTTGCCCTAGGAAGAACATTGGGGATGTTCCTTTATGTTCGTCCCTGATTCAGTCTCACAATACAAATGCTACAAAGGGGTTTATGAAAATGGGGAAAATTATGGGAGGCTAACCTCCCGTTTACCTATGTAACACATTATAGTACATGTATTACAGCTCGGGAGTTGTTTTAAAATGCCATCTGGGCTTTGAATAAATGCCATCCTACCCATATTTTACATTCAGATTTCAGTTTGGCATGAGGGGGACTGCTGGACTTTATTTCTTATCAATTTAAATTCATTGCTATGTAAATATAGCTATAAATGTTTCTAGTAAGGCGAATTGACATAGGAGTTCATTGGAAGCCTGAGTCATTATAAGCCGCTGTATCAATATGAAGTCACAGA
Source organism: Porphyrio hochstetteri (assembly GCA_020800305.1). Classification (NCBI taxonomy): domain Eukaryota; kingdom Metazoa; phylum Chordata; class Aves; order Gruiformes; family Rallidae; genus Porphyrio; species Porphyrio hochstetteri. The sequence continues at coordinate 214,741,481 of CM036905.1, read as the reverse complement.
ATCACAGAATCATAGGGGTTGGAAGGAACCTCCAGAGATCATCAAGTCCAAACCCCTTGCCAAAGCAGGTTCCCTAGGACAGGTCGCACAGGGAGGTGTCCAGATGGGTCTTGAATCTCTCCAGAGAAGGAGACTCCATAACCCCCCTGGGCAGCCTGTCCCAGGGCTCTGTCACCCTCACTGTGTAAAAGTTCTTCCGCATGTTGGTGCGGAACTTCCTGTGCTCCAACTTGAGGCCATCGCCCCTTGTCCTGTCCCCACAGACCACTGAGAAGAGGCTGGCCATTTCCCCCTGTGTCCCACACTTCAGATATTTCTTAACATTAATAAGATCCCTTCTTGGCCTTCTTTTCTCAAAGCTGAACAGCCCTTTTTTCAGCCTTTCAGCCTTTCCCAGTCACTGGGAAAAGTGGGTTTGTTTTTGCTAAGAAAGAAAAGGCAAAACCATGCATTACTTGTGCAGAAAGGGTTACAAGCACAAAATATCCCAGAATTTTGTGAAAGTTTAGTTATACAACTGACCTTTTGGGCTTGAACCTAAATTTAGCTGTTGCCATTGTAAATTTGCATGTAGGAATTGTTAATGCTTCAGGATCTTAAACAATTTATTCTTTAAAAGGTTTTTATTTCATTTTTAAAGAATATCAGTAGAATCAGCCAGCTCATCTGATTTTTTTTTAAAATAATGCTTATAGTGCATAAACCACCACTGTTACTGCATAAAAAGCAAGGTCAATGGCAGTGACAAGATACTAAAATACATTCTTTTTAGCTGAAAAAGGGAAGGGGAGGAAGATTAAGTTTGACTTTCAAAAATTAAAATTTTCATATTGTTAAGGAAATACTGGAACAGAAACATTACAGTCCCCGGGGAGATGCTTAGACAATTCCTTTTTCCAGAGTACTTCCATACTCTATGCAGAAAATGAATCATTCCACAGTTAATTGGAGTTGCTTGCTGTATCTTTTGAGGATCATTATAGTTCTTGCTTTTATGCTCTTGAAATCACTACACCGATGAAGTGGCGAACAGGGAAAAGAATATAACTCTACAGAGTGAGAGTACGCTTGTGTAGATGGTCTTGCACATCACAATTGCTTTTGATTTGATTACATTGACTTCGGAAAGAAAAAAAAATCTGAATTCTGAATAAACTGCATCCTGAAGACAAACTTTCCTAAAAAGCAGCCTGAAACCATCATGAAGTGTCACACTGCGTGAATTACAAAACCTATCATCACGCACACCTGAAATGCACTGGAGCCCATCTGGGGGTACAGTACACAGTATGGAAACGGGGTGTCATTTGCTGGGCATAGGATGCATCCGCACAACCCCGTGCAAGACCATTCAGGAACTCCTGAGCTGGTTCTAGACAAGCCAGGTTAGCTGATGAAGCAGTCTAACCTGCTTCCAAGAAATGCCCGCTTTGATTAGTAGTTGACTTGGGTATAATCAGCAACATGTTCAGTTGCTGATCTGGGGAAGATTGCCTAAGCTGTAATCAGAAGCTGTAGCCTATTCAGGGTACAGTGACTAAGAGCTGCAAGTAGGAGGACTTATGTAGTATCTGTGGCAAGAGTGTGGCTGTACAGGCTTGGTTGGAAGCGGGAGTGATACGGGTTTCATTAGGATACAAACTCACCTAATACTGTCCTTGTGTCTTACAGAAGACAATTCACTTTTAATATTTCAGATTCAGTAGCGTGAGTGAAGGTTGTTAATTTTTTGTATCAAGCCTTCACAACCATTTTATCTATTATATTACTTCCTTGAAAGTGTATAAAAAGTCCTTGTTTTATAAAGACATCTGAAGTAGGCAGTGAATTCATGAGTGTCGCTGAAATGACAGGTGCTGTCTAGAATCTTGAGGCTCAAAAGATGGAAAGTTCTCTTGTTTGGTATGTGCCCAGAAATTTGAAGGGAAGTCTGTGAAGAGAGAAATTTACTCCTGATGGAAATGATATTTTTCCTAATGGATTTTGCCTGATTTCCTAGATACCTCTGGTAGTTATCACTCAACAATTAGCATGCACATTGGTATGCCATGGGTTACAACACTGGATCTTTCAGCTAGACTACTGGAAAATTGTGCTTTGGAACGAAAAATTCAAGATCCAAACTGTACTGGCAATGATCAGAAGAGTGGAATCATGTTCCATCTCCTTTCCTTGTCTTTTCTATTTTTTCAGAGACAATCTTGTACAATAACACAGTGCTTTGAACTGATGGCAAGAAAGGTAGAGTTTTCTGTTTTGACAAAAGTGGGATTAGGCAGCAGGTGTCCGGAGAGGAAGATCACTGCAGTAACAAAACCAAAATCATATCTTGATGATGTTAGAAGGAGAATTACATTGACTTTGTTGTAGCTTGGCTAACCCAAGGATAAGCATGGCAACGTAATACTATAAGTAGGCTCATACTTTGTCAAGGCCAAATCATTTTATATCATCCTTTGTAGCATTCCAAAGATTGTTTCTCAGAAAGTCACGATCTGTTTGAATGTACTACTGGGTATCCTTCGTAAAGAATAATGTCACATGGAAAATAAATTCCTAAATAATTGGAATGGTAAATCTCTTTGCTGATGACTTCAATCTAGCAGCAAGGTCCATTGCTGTGGAGTAAACCTTAAAGACGATGCTGCCATGTCACATTCTAGTTCTTATAATCACCACTATAAGAAAGGATTTTTATCGAAGTTAATATAAACTAGCTCTTCAGTAGGAAAAAACATGCTGTATATTTCACATCATATTTACATAATTTTGGCCATGTCAACCTTTCACATAGAATCACAGAACAGTTTGGGTGGGAAGGGACCTTAAAGATCATCTAGTTCCAAGCCCCAATTCTGCTATTCTTGCATTACCACTTTACGATGAAAAAAATCAGCTTAATTAGTGTCACCTAACAGAAACGCGGCATTGATAGGACTTAGGAAATGACGTTTGCCCACAGAAATGGCAAATAGCACATATTAATTTTAGTCTGTTCTACCTAACTGTATTAATACTGCTCCCATCATTGTAACAGTATGGACATCTCATTTATCTTCGGCTTTATTTTAGAGACGGGGAGCTGGCAAACAGAAAGAATAAGTGGCTTTACTAAAGTCCTAGAGGAAATCTACAGTGAGGTTGGGAAGTTTCAGGCTCACTTACCAAAAGGAGCAGCAAAGCACACAAATTGAGAATGCGTGGTGCAAATTCAAATTTTAGCAGCATATGTATGAATTTAAATCAATGTCATTTAGCTTTCTGAAGATTTGTGATAGCTTCAGCTGACTTGCAAAATAAATTGTTGGAAAAAAAATAGAAAGAGCCATTTGGCCATTTGATTTGGGAATGTTGATTCACAGATTGATTAACCAATATGCAGGGGTTTGGCAGTATTGTAAAGGGATTTTATATTTCTAAAAAGAAAAAGCAAAGTGAATTAAAGTAGGTTCTAATAAAATTTTTTGAAGGTTATTAGCATTATCTTAAACCAGTCTCTAAGTAGAGAATGATATGAGCTGTGATGTGAGAAGAAATGATGTTCTGTTTTCTTCTGTAAAATGCTGGCTGTTTTACCTCTGGCCTCAAACAGAGGTGTGCATGGCGTAACTCTTACTATGAGAATAGTTAATGGGCTTGGATTGCCCTCTGTGGACTACAGAAATTGAAATCATTAGTATTCCTTATTTTTACATTCTGTATTTGCATTGAAAGGGAAGAGTAGGTGTTTGGGACTGAGATGCAGCAATGGCTGGTTGGTATAGAAAAGGATTCTACAGTGGCTATTGTAGGTTTAATAAGATGCAAATTTACCTGAACGTAGAAACCTCAAAGGTGAAGAATGTCTTCAGGCCTATCTTTGTGCCAGGAGAAAAAACCAACCAATCAAACTGTTCCAGTTAACTTGGGTACAAAAATGAGCATTTTATACCCAGAAGTAACTGATGATTGAAAGAATGTTCTTTAGGTTTCTTGAGGCATGTTAACCCAACTGTATCTGGAGAATTCCATTGGTTGAAAGTACAGTTATTTAAACAGATATTTTATATAACAGTAAGGAACCCTGAGAAGTTAGAAGAGTGGCAGAACTTGGAATTAGAATAATATATCAGAGGAATTCTAAACACAAGAGCCTATTGCCATGGTATTTCCTGTCAATCTTGCAAATGCAAGATTTGAAAACGTGGATGACCGTCCAATGCATGGGCTTACCCTCCATCTTTTTTGGTATCATCTAAGTAATCCATAATTCATATGCAAAGTGTTTCATCAATTGCAGGATGTTTTCAGCAGAACTGCTTTGTCCTCAAACATGATGCATGGAGAACTGAAGCAAAAAGCTGCAGTGCTAGCTCAGTTCATGTGCAGAGGATAAATACAGACACAAGATGCCCACCCACAAAAATAGCTTCCTTGCGTGGCTTTCTTTTTACAGTGCTACCCAACAATGGAATTCTGGTTTCAGTCCCAGTTAAGATTGGATGAGCTGGTGGCATAAATCCAGCTGTGACCATTTTTATTGGTTTTATTTATTTTATTCATGTGTTTCATCTTAAACAGACGTGCTTTTTCTCTCACTCTATCCAGTGCAATATGTTCTGTCCAAAACATTTGGGAACCAAACTACGAAGTTACTTGCAGAGAGAAGTGATTGGTGTGAAGCTGCAAAGAAGGATTTAGTTCTAGATAAAGCTCTCTATCTAATAAATAGAAGCTGAAAGCGCAAGAACCATCCTCACCCTTCACACTGAAGTAAACGTGAAATAACCCAAGAACCTTGGGTTTACTGGCTGATTGATGGGAACATTGTCATTGTAAGAGATGACCCCTAACATACAAGAACTATTTGAAAAGTTTAGTGAAGGAAACTCAGGCTGCTGCCCAACTCTTATCTTATTAAGTATCTTAATCACATTAAATCAGTTCCCAAAACTGACTGGTTATCATTTCAGTCACATAAACCTGTTGGCTAATTTTGCATATCTTTTAAAACAAGTTTCCAATGTTTTACTCAAGTGATTTATTTATTAAGTTTGTAACTAAATAACTCATCTTAATGACTGTCACGGCCTTGGGGTAAAATTCCTTTCATGGTTATTTCCTAAATAGCTACGTTTCTCTTCAAAGATTGAATTTCACAAGCATCATTAAATAAATGGTGGATTATATGTTGAATTAGGGGTATAAGGATTGGCATAACAGAACGTACAAATAATCTAGCTACCCCATGGTTCACCTAATCCAATCAGAGACAGGTAGAAGTAATTATTAATGTGCCTGGACAACATTACAGTGATCTCCTATGGGAGAGATGTCTAGGTCTGACATTTCTACTGTGAGTAACCCCAGAATGAGACAAATTATTAAATTAAAGAATGTATTTTTGTAGCTAGCTCTAGTGCATACATCATTCTTAGACCTCATACCACAAATGTTTCCCATGAAATGCTGAGTAACTCCAACTTCTAGCAAATTAAAAAGATCCAAGAATCAAGGTTCATATAGATTAGAATAGAAACAGAGGAGCTTAAGCCGTTGAATTTTGTCACTCTGCATCTTTCATTTTGACAACACAATATTTATACCTCTGCACTTTCGAGTTACCATTCACTGCTCCTTGTCTGTATTCTGTTGGGACGTCATTTGTTTATGTGCACTACGTTATTTCTACTTCTGCTCTTCTCCATGTGTATCTCTCTAGGATTTTGGGGCTTGTGTTTGGTATAGCTGCACATGCACCCATGCATGCTGGGCTGACTTGAATGATGGAGAAAGTGAGACTAAACAGCAGCTTATGTAGGATTACCTTCTCACTTCTGCTCTGTTAAAAAAGGCAGATATTCAACCCATGGTCCCAGCTTGCATATAGCAAATGTATATTCACCCCATGTTCCCAGCTTGAGTATAGATAATGTATATCCAACTAGGAGGGATAACATTATCAGAAAGTATCACACAGGTGCAGTAAACATTGTATCAGGAGTTATTGCAGTATAAAGTGTGCTGTTCTGATGGATTTTAGATCCTCATCGTATTGTAATGTTCTTCCTGTTGTGATTATTCTTTCTGTTTTAATGGACTGCTTGTGTGGAAGCTGTGTACCCTCCTTTTGTGGCTCTTTTACCTTGACTGTGTACTCATGAGAGTTAATAAGTACAGAGGAAATTAACTTGGTGTTATGCAGAAACAATATTAAAACTTAAATTTCTGTGGAATGGTTTTATTGTGGAAATACAATGATACAGAATCTCACAGGATATCAAAGAGGGCTGTGCTGCCATTCAGCAAGACTTGGACAGGCTGGAGTGTTGGGTGGGGAGAAGTTTAATGAGATATAACAAGGGCAAGTGTAGGGTCTTGCATCTAGGGAAGAACAACCCCAGGTACCAGTATAGGTTGGGGACTGGGCAGTTGGAGAGCAGCGTAGGGGAGAGAGACCTGGGGTTCCTGGTGGACAGCAGGATGACCATGAGCCAGCAATGTGCCCGCATGGCCAAGAAGGCCAATGGCATCCTGGGGTGCATCAGAAGGGGGCTGGTCAGTAGGTCAAGAGAGGTCCTTCTCCCCCTCTGCTCTGGTGAGACCACACCTGGAATCTTGTGTCCAGTTCTGGGCCCCTCAGTTCAAGAAGGACACAGAACTCCTTGAAGGAGTCCAGTGCAGGGCCACCAAGATGATGAAGAGAGTAGAACACCTTCCTTATGAGGAGAGGCTGAGGGAGCAGGGATTTGGACTACTAGATGATCTTTCAAGGTCCCTTCCAACTCGTCATGTTCTCTGATTCTGTGATTCCGTGAAATGTTTGTTAGTAGAATGGTAAGGTTTGGTATCAGATAGTTTTTCAATGCTGTTTTAAATTACTTTAATTAATTATTATCCATATGCCTTCTCTTGAATGAGTAAAATTCAGTATGATGATTCTACCATGAAAATAACTGTATGTGCTTGTTTCCTTTGCATGGAGATGATAGAAACTTTGCAAATTAATTTAATGAGTTGCAGTTATTTGAGCTCTATCTAATAAGACTAATCTGTCATTAGTTTTATTTATCCGTGATTTCCCTACTCTGAAAAAGAAGCAGATGCAGTATAAAAGTCCTATGAATTATTTTTCAAGTGCCATCTCCTGGGCAAAGGAAGTCAACCCTCCTTTGAGGAGACAAAGCAAAGCAAAGCTGTCCTAGGCACCAAATGGAGTGCTTCATTTGCCATTAAGACATGATCTCTGTCCATTTAGTTAATGACAAGATTGCTCGGATAGAATTCTGTGTTAAAAAGCAGGTAATAACTCATTTTTTTGATCCTGAATGGATTTAGATCTCTTAATTCCTGAAGGGAATTAAAAGACCTAAATCTCAACAATATCAACAGTCTTATAAGTGGCCTTCAGAACTTGAACTGAACTTCTGCAGGTGGTGGAGGAAAAGCATATGAAAATGTGAGGTCTTTCCAGATTTTTCAGATGTCTGTTTAAACATTTGTTTTCTTACCCTCCTGTTGAATACAATACTCCTACGGAATTGAATTTTGACAAAACTAATCCATTTCACCCATTTCTGTTGACAAAAATTCTCATCTTAGCACTTAGGTTTTACTGGCTGTTACCATCGTGGTGAACAATTTCCCAGTTTACAGTATTTTGGAATTCATGCTATATTCACAGACTATAAATTAGAGGAGCTTTTTCTTTAGATAATAGGAGCAATTTCCTTACTAGAAAACTTGCCTACTCGTGTTTGTTGAGAATTTTTTTCCCAGCAATGCAAATGCTAAATACATGTATGATGTGCAGTTTGGCATTTTTGGACTGCAAATATTACATGATTCTTCTTACTGTGGCAATATGAGTTTTCCTAAAACTTCTGAGATATTCCTTGATTTCCATCTCAGTTTTGCCATTCAGAATTTGTTAAAAGTGGACCCATTTTTCAAGCCTTTGCTAATGTCCTTTCGCACTTGCTTAAGTTGGAAAGGGATTTTCATGGAATCACAGAATCATAGAATGGCTTGAGTTGGAAGCAACCTTAAAGATCATCTGGTTCCAATCCCCTGCCATGAGCAAAGACACGTCTTATTAGACCAGGTTCCCCAAAGCCCCATCCAACCTGGCCTTGAGCACCTTCAGGGAGGGGGCTGACACCACATCCCTGGGCAACCTGTTCCAGTGCCTCACCACCCTCACAATGAAGACTTTCTTCTCAATAGCCAATCTAAATCTACTCCCTTCCAATTCAAAACCATTCCCCCTCGTCCTGTCACTCCATGCCCTTCAAAAAGTCCCTCCCCAGCTTTCCTGTAAGCCCCTTCAGGTATTGGAAGGTTGCTATAAGATCTTCCTGGCTGAACAAGCCCGACTCTCTCAGTCTATCTTCATAGGAGAGGTGCTCTAGCCCTCTAATTGTCTTTGTGGCCTCCTCTGGACCTGTTCCAACAGTTCCATGTCCTTCTTATGTTGGGGACTCCCACGTCATTCCTCACACAGAAACCTAATAAGCTGTGTTTGCAATGAATTGGTTTCATTACAGAAGCAATGCACAGCTCTAGAAATAAATCGCCAGTGGTCTTACGGGGACAGCAGTGAGTGCTGTGTATTGCAGCTGCCACAGCCGAGCTACTGATGGAAATTGTGCTGTGTACCCTCTGCACACCCTACTCAAGGAGTGCCCTGTAGCAGAGGCTCAGCTGTGGTGGCCCTGAGCCACCATCTGCCACTCTCGGTGCTTGGGGCAAATGCAGTTACACCGACGGTTCAGTGGGAAGGAGAGTGAGCCAGCAGACTGCCTGAAAATGAGGGAATCTGCGTCTGCTTGAAATGCTTCATACCCTTATCACTTGCAGCAATACCCAGGGAAAGACTGTACATATGTGAACGTGCATATTATGGTTTTCCATCCTTAGGAGGAAAAACGCTGACATTTGAAATCAAGGGTGATGAATAACAATAGATGTAAAATGTGTGAGAAGCTGGATGACACCTTCCAGCCCTGTATTACCACAAACCTTGACACTCTGCCTTTAAATTCTTTCAATATAATCTGATTATTTAGTGTCCCCAGACATCCATAATAGAAGGGTTTTTTTCTGAATTACGTCTTTCTTTCTATTACATCACAGAAGACCTGTCTAAGTCATTTTTTCTAAGCATCTGTTTTCCTTTGGTGAAGCTGATTTTTTTCTACCCAGTGTGAATGCTTCTTGTTCTGTCACACAGAGATCAAATCCTCTCACATTCTCTTCCACCCTCCCTGTGTGATTCATTGGAATAGTAATGCTTGGAAAGCACTAATGCCCAAAGAAAATTAGGAATGTGTGGTGGTTTGGCCCTGGCTGTAGGCCCAATGCCCACCAAAGCCACTCTATCACCCTCCTTTTCAACTGGGCAGAGGAGAAAATGAATATTGAGAGGCTCACAAGTCAAGATAAAGACAGGGGGAGATCATTCCGCAATGAGAGTCACAGGCAGAACAGACTCAGCACAGAATAAAGGAAAGAAAACTCTCTAGTTTATGACACTGCCCTGCACAGCCAGTGACACCAGAGTCAGGTAATGAGAAGTGTGGCCAGATCTTAAAGCACCTCCCCCCACCCCTCCCTTCTTAGCAGACTGCACTCTAGTCATGATTTCTCTCCCTTCTTCCCCCCCCTTGTGGCACAGGGAGGGGCAGGGACTGGGGGAATGGGGGTTTCGGTCAGTTCCTCACGAGTTGTTTTCCTTCTTAGCCGGGAGGGGGGCGCATTCCTAACACCCTTCCCCTGCCCCAGCATGGGGCCTCTCCACAGGCTGCAGATCTCAGCCTTTTCTTTGGGCTGCTTCTGTGGGGCCAGAAGGCAGCTGCTAGCCGTTTTTTCTCCTAAATGTGATTCCCAGAGGTGCTGTGACCATCGCTGATGGGCTTGGCCTTGGTCAGCAAGGACTCCAGCCTTGGGCCAGCTGGTGTTTGCTCTGCCAGGCCTGCAGAGAGCTTCTGGCTGCTTCTTGCAGAAGGCCCCCCTGGAGCCTCCCCTGCTCCACCAGAACCCAGCCATGAAAAGCTACAACAGAGTGCTAAGGAACAGTAAATGAGGTGTGTCATTCAAGTGTAGCAGCAGGGCAAAAAACTCTTCAGTGATGTTGAATTACAGAAGCATACTGTCAAAGAACAGGCAGGAGGGTGACAGCTGCTTTCTCCTGGAGGAACTGAAAACTCAGTGCTTTAGTCGGCACTGGTACCAGGGTACCATGAGATGGAGGTCCCGCAGAGCTCGTCAGGAAGTTTTCTGTCATTCCGAAACAAACACTCCATACTTAAATTCATGAAAGGAGCACTGCATCCTCTTCCACACCTGTAACTAGAGACAAACTCAGTTGTTTTGTTAATGGATCATTTCCATCTGGTATTGCTTAATCAGCTGAGAAGGTGAGATTTTCTCTTCACCATTCCCTTTTTTTTTTTTAATACATACCTATAGAAGATTTTCACTTGTAAATATTTTGACGTGTAAACCTCAGTCCTCAGTTGGCATAACTGTGAAAGTATAACTTCACCAGGGAGTATTTCAACTTTATAATTCCTCAATTCATTACAGTAATATAAACAACAACCATATTAGTATTATTAATCTGGATATTAATTAAAATGTCAACATTAAAAAACTGAGATGCTAGTAGGAAGACTTGAGGTTTATTTTTTTAACAGCAGCAGAATGTCTTGAAATGCAGCAGATTTAGGTGTCCCACTTCCAAAACCCCAACTCAATCCAAAGTATGAGGAAAAGGTATGAACAAGGAAGAAAAAGAATGAGAAGCATGTTGGGATGAAGGGGAAGAATTCAAGGAAAAATTAAAAATGTGTAGCAGAAATTGGTGTCTAGCAGTGACATCCAGAACAAAATAACCTCCCAAAAAAGCACAGTACCATGTCTGAGTAGTTCAAACAGGTCTTTCATTTTCTAAACATTTGTTCTACTTAGTTTTCTATCCATGTGACACAGTGTTTTTTTCTTACCGCTTCCACTCAGCATGCCTAGTTTGCTCAGTGCTGTGTTCTTTGCAGTACTGAGTAAGCCTGGTTTTACACCACGTGGGAGCTTCAGACTCCATGTGGAACTTCAGCAACAGTGTATCCTCTCCACTCAACTCATTTAAAGGGCATTCCCAATGATGTTCAGTTCCCCCCCCAGTTTCAAACTTCTTTGGCTGTTTGAAATTTTATATTTCAAACTAAAACAACAATTCCTTCTCAGATAGGCATACTTTTTATATTTTAAAGCTTATCATTCTCTCCTGCCATTACTTAAGTCATAAGGAGGCAGATTTGGAGTCAGTGGATGTTTCACCACTTTGAAGATAGGTGCTGACTTAGGCACACTGCTAACGAAGGTGGATAATTAGTTTTATTTCAGGAGCTGAAGCGTTCTTCTGAGTCACAGTTTCACTGTGCATTCTTCCTTATTACTACATGATGCTAATCTAGGGCTTCAAAAATTCAATCCAGAAAGGAAGGGAAGGGAAGGGAAGGGAAGGGAAGGGAAGGGAAGGGAAGGGAAGGGAAGGGAAGGGAAGGGATCAGCAACCTTACTGACTTGTGCAAGTGAATTTACTCCTGAGAGCCACAACAGAGATGTGGTCCCTATTCCACATATAAGTAGGCAGAGTGACAGCCCAATACTGCATTTTGTTTCTTTTCTGTTTCCCACTGGGTAGGTATTTAGTGTAACAATACTGTTCGTAGAATATATGTACAGATGCCAATTTCAGATTGCTAAGTCACTCCAAAAACAACACTCAGAGTTATGGTTGCTAAGTCATTCCAAAAGCCTCAATGCATGTGCCTGTGCATGAAAAGGGTGTTATATCTAAAGTGTGGCTTTGTTGCCCAAGGGTGATGTGAAAGTAGCCGAGTTGAATGTCCTGTTCTCTGAGGCTTCCTATTTACCTCTGATGGAAGACTCTCTAGTTAGTTTGGCACTTCTAATATGGGTCAGTACCTGTCAGTACTGCATATTATCAAGCTGTTTGTAGCTGAGAGAAAATTAATACCAAAAAAGAACTCTCTGGTCTTCTAATTAATCCCACAGGAGAGCAAAAACTCATTTAAGTTGGAAGTTTAGCTGTTGGCAGCAGTAGGAAAAGCTGGTTTCACTCCACTGAGCTGAATTAAAACTCTACATTAATGGAATTAAAGTATGTTGCCTTCTTAAACTCCTACATCCATCAAAGCAAAGGCTTAGAAGCTTTATAAACAACTGCACTGCCACCTCCAATCCCTGACAAAAGAAAACAACCTGCTGAGAATACATCATACAACCAAACACCGTTAGTATCCCCTGCGCTGTTCTCTAGTGGAACTTTTTCAGGACTGTATTTATCAATCCCTTTTCTTTTAGTACTGTGAATAACAAATCACAGAATCATAGAATCACCAGGGTTCTCTAAATCGTGTCCATAAGGACTTTATGTACATGCCTTTTAAATACCTCCAGGGATGGTGACTCCACCACCTCCCTGGGCAGCCTGTTCCAAGTGCTTGACAACCCTTTCAGTTAAGAAATTGTTCCTGATATCTGACCTAAATGTCCCCTGGTGCAATTTTCACAGAATCACAGAATCACAAGGTTGGAAAAGACCTTTAAGACCATCAAGTCCAACCGTTCATATCCTATGCTAAACCATATCCCTAAGTGCCTCATCTACCCGTCTTTTAAACACATCCAGGGATGGTGACTCAACCCCCTCCCTGGGCAGCCTGTTCCAGGCCCTGACAACTCTTTTATTAATTTTTTTTTTTCTAATATCTAATCTGACCCTGCCCTGGTGCAGCTTCTTGCCATTTCCCCTTGTCCTGTCTCCTGTCACCTGGCTGAAGAGACCATCGCCCACCTCTCTAGAACCTCCTTTCAGGTAGTTGTAGGGGGTGATAAGGTCTCACCTCAGCCTCCTCCAGGCTAAACATCCCCAGCTCCCTCAGCCGCTCCTCATAGATTTGCCCTCCAGCCCCTTCACCAGCCTGGAGAGAATCAGAAGAATGAATGTGAGAAAACTCTGTGTTTGAGATAAAGAGAGTTGAATAGGTAAAGCAAAAGCCACACACACAAGCAAAGCAAGACAAGGAATTAATTCCCCACTTCCATGGGCAGGCAGGTGTTCAGCCATTTCCAGGAAAGCAGGGCTCCATCATGTGTAATGGTGACTTGGCAGACAAACAGCATCCCTCTGAACATCCCCATCTTCCTTCTTCTTCTTCAGCTTTATATGCCGACTATGATGTCATACAGTATGGGATGTCTCTTTGGTCAGTTTAGGTCATCTGTCTCCGCTGTGTCCACTCCCAACTCCTGGTGCACACCCAGCCTACTCACTCGTGAGTTGGGGTGGGGAGCAGCAAAGGCCGTGGCTCTGTGTGACCCCTGCTCAGCAGGAAGGAAAACATCCCTGTGCTATCAGCACTGTTTTCAGCACAAACCCAAGCACAGCCCCCTATAAACTACTGTGAAGACTACTGTGAAGAAAATTAACTTTATGAAGGAAATTAACTCTCTCATAGCCTAAACAAGCACAAATATTATCCTGCAGTGTTTGTCCAGTTCAACTGTTCTGTTCACACCATGATGTTGGACACGAGCAATACTCCTGTGCATCCTAAACGTAAAAAACCTCAGTAGTTCTTCTTACAAGGGGAATATACTTTCCTGCAAACCTTCTGAAATACTCAGAACAGGGACAAATACAGCAGTTTACTAACATGAAACAAGAGCACAATGGTTATACCAGGCGACAGGTAGCAGTCTTTTCTTTGTCCCGTGGCATGACATCATCAACTCTGTGAGCACAGATGAATCCCATCCCTTCACAGAATCACAGAGCGTTAGGAGTTGGAAGGGACCTTGAAAGATCCTTTAGTCCAACCCCCTGCCAGAGCAGGATCACCTAGACTAAATCACACAGGAATGCATCCAGGCAGGGTTTGAATGTCTTCAGAGAAGGAGACTCCACAACCACTCTGGGCAGCCTGTCCCAGTGAACAGACATCCCTTCTGTCAGAGAGGCAATATTGGCTATGCAACAGGGAGAGAAAGTGTGTAAAACAAATGTGTTGCTCACTGATGTCAGATGTCTTAGCTTTTTATGAAAATAAGTTCTGCTTCCTCTGAACAAACACCTTGAGGTGTATTCATACACAGCTTGAAAGCAGTGCAAAGTCTGGACTTGGAAGAGTCAGTGATATAAAACTAACTTAAAGATTTCTATCTGAGTGTAATTTGCATTATTAATACCAGGCCTCGCTGTGTGATGTAGCTGCTTAATCAGAAGATACACCAAGGTGCTTCTGCTTTTTATTTTTATTTTTTAAACATGTTGTCCTGGAGAAGGAATGCAATTTATTATCCCAGAATTGCCCTTGACTGGTGCTGTGGTGTTACCCATGTCTATTTACATGAATAGTAATGGCACAGTGCTATTACCCAATGGTGCAGTGCTGGAGTTAATGTATACTGTGTCATTTCTTTGGTTTATGTAACACAGTAACTGGGTTCCTCAGTGTCAGGGAGCTGAGCACCACACAGCCACTCTCTCTCAGGGGGTGGGGAACAGGGGAAGGGGAAAAGGAAAAAACCCAAAGGCAAACCTCACGGGTTGGGATAAGAACAGTTTACTGGGACAGCAGAGAGGGAAATAGCAGTAATAGGACTTTCATAGTAAAAATATACAAAACTGGTGATTTACGATGCAGTTTCTCCCCGAACCACACAACTCAGCCCATACAGCTCAGAGTCATCCCGAAACCGGACTGTCCCCTAAAACTGCGTGTCTTGGAGTCGCATGCTCCTCCCCTACACCAGCCCCCTTTCTGCTGAGCATGGAATACCCTCTTTGGCCAGTTTGGGTCACCTGTCCTGGCTGTGTCCCTTCCCAGCTCCCTGGGTGCCCTCCACGTTCTCATTAGTAGGGCAATATGAACAACTGAAAAGTCCCTGACTGACACACCATCTGTGTGTTACCAGCACTGCTCTATCCTAACTCCCAAACACGGCATTCCACCCACTGCTAGAAAGAGAATTAACTCGATCCTAGCCGAACCCGGGACACTCAGCCATGACAATATGTGTGAGCGAAGCCATTAGACCACAGAATTTTCCATCCAAAAGATTTTTCTTTCACAGGTTTTGCTTGGAAAATGTCATGAGGTTTTTCTAAATGCTGTGTCATAGTTTGATGTAATTCCATGTGAAAAAAAAATCAAGCTGCCTAAAATCTGGCAGAAATTGTGAATGTCGGTTGAAATTTGTAAAATTCAGAGTTACACTGTGGTGCAATTACAAGGAGTGCATGTTCCTCTTACTGAGCATTCTGCCTGAGAAACACTAAGAATCAGGTTGATAATGTATTGTTTTACATTCTGCTCTGTGTTAACTTTGTGTTTTATGGTTCGTACATGTAGCAGAACGATTAGCATCTAAGTTATTTTAAGTTACCGAGATGCATGTATGTATATATATTATTTTAAAAGAATGAGAAAGATACGAGGAATTATTCTCTTCATTGTCTGCTCTTACTGAGGAATGAAAGCTGATTTTAAATGAGTGATTGTAAGGTTCAGCCCTTTTTTGAACACATGAGCATTGCTGAAGTCAAAATGCTTTAGATAGGTGTAAAACAATCCGTTTGTTAACTTCTATTCTGGCATTAGCTAAACTGCTAGAGATAATAGGAATAAGAGAAACTTGTATTTCTTTAACAAATGCTTTTCTTTATTCTTCCCTGGTCATACAGTCATTCCCAGCACAGCACTGCAACGCGTCCACCCACAGTGAGCTTGCAGCGGACCATTTCTGTGGAAGGGTAAGATGATTCTCTGCCTGTAGAGCTCTCAGATACCACTAAGCCAGACACTGAACTACCCACTTACTCATAGCTGTTAACTAGCTGTGGGTTTGCATCCCACCGTGTTTTACGTCTGTGAGATGCAGAAAAAAATACTTCCAAATTACCCTTTTCAGATACTTAACTGAAAGGTTTGGCTTTCACAGACATGAGAATATCTGTCATGGAGATACATGAACCACAATCTCTTCAAGTCATCTCGCTTGCCTGGTGTTAATATTTATGTGTGTTAGCTGTGAAGCTGTTACCACTAATCATGGTTATACCCAGTGAAGTCTTGCTCGATTTTCTTAATGTGTGCATGAATTCTTTTTGACTAAGCAGTGTCCCAACCTAAGGATGAAGACGTTCTGGTAGAGAATATAATAATCCCATGCTGGAGTGTATCTGTGTGGAGCTTTGAATACTTGTCTCTCCATTTTAACAGAAATAATGGGGTAAAATACAAGTAATTCACAACTCCAGTTAATATCCTTACATCTTTAAGATATTAGAAAAAACGACATTTAGCATTGAAATACTTGGATTTTGGTTGCACTGACTGGCACAGTTTACAAAAAATACTCCATTTCCTTCTGCCCTCCCATAGAGATGTGGACCTGTTCCAAATACCGTGTAGCAGTGGGTAGTGCCACGTCACTGGCTGCTCTTGGATTCTGTTTCACAGATTTTCTTTTTCATGGTAGAAGCAAGAATCCAAATTTTCCACTGAGGAAAGATGATGTCTTCTTGTATTTTGCTTTATGTTACAAGCTCACCATGGTGCAGTCAGAAAATCAAATGTTAGATACGTGAAATAACGCACTCCTTAGTGAAGCTTGAATGCTTTCCTCATAAGTCTCCTGTTTTTCTTTCTTATCTAAACCTAAGATCCAAGATTTTTAGTTTTTATTTAAAATGTATAGGATAGCTCTAGTAATTATCCATTGAAAGCCAGACTGAATAATGAAATTGCAGTAGGAAAGGTGCATATGGCTTAAGGGCTGTCATCTGGAAGGGAATTCTCCAAGCGAAGCCCTGATCATGTAACCGTCTTGCTCAAAACAACTTAGATCAGGCTGCCTCAGGTCTTGCCGAATGAAGCCGGGGCTATCACCAAATGGGTGCACAAGGTCAGGGCAACTTGTCTCAGTGCTTTGACACCCTAACTTTGGATTTCTTTATCTCTTATTTTCTTCATCTTTTCCTCAAACCAACATGTGAATAAATTGATGTTTGAAATAAAACTGAGCTTCAAGAACAAGTTTATCCATAAATGGTGATTGGGGTCGGAGGGAGGAAAAAGAAAAAAAAAATTACTAAATTGAGATTTAAAGAAAGAAATTCTGTTGTCATGTCTTTGACATGGTCTGCTGGGCCCTGTAATTCAGGAGATATTCTGCAGGTTTAAACTACTGAAAATCAGAAATCAATCTGTCTACGTGAATTTTTAGATAAATTGCAGAATCTGTACTGGCCACACAGACAATTTGCATTTCTTGTGTGTGAATCATTAGAGCGCAGGAAATCTGCAACTGATATTACAGGTCTCCTGCTGTTCAGGACAAGGAAGAATATCTGGCTTGTAATTATTACTAATCAACTTAGACTAAGTCATATTTCATTTCACAGAGGAAAGTGGGACCTATTACACCGCTGAGCAGAAATAAGTAATCAGCTCAGCCCTTAATATTTCATTAAGTTAAAGCTCGATTTATTCTAATGTTTTTGTGAAGTCCGTGCTGCTAAGGATGTTTATAGCTAATGCAATCTGAGGTCAAAACAAAGTTATTTGTCGCTTTTAGGAGCTGGGTTTCCATCAGTAGAGCCCTGTATTTAGGTGACTCATTAGATTGCTCTTGAGATGCACTTTGTAAATAGCTGCTTTACCTACAAGGCATCCCTAGCACGCACGGAGATTTGGGGTTTGAATGCTGGCTCTGCGTGACCGACTGTGGGGTCACCCAAGTAATATAATGACTGGGTCCTGTGAAGGAGAAATTAAATTCGGGAGGGGTAAAGAAATACAGGGGGAATTATATTCGCTGGCGTTTATTCCTTTCCACCCTGTTGAATACATGAAAATTGACCTGGCTAGAATAGATGGCTTAAAACAATAATAGTTTTTTTTAAATCTCAGTAAGGGATTCACATGTAAAAAATCCTCTTTTTGTTGTTTTAGGGAAGGCTTTTGTGGACTTCATGGACAGCAAAAAAAATTAGTAGCCAGGTGAAAAAAACAAAGCTGTCTTTAAAGATTAAATTGTCTTCATGTTCCAGCCGTATGTTCTTCATGTTTTGAATCTATACATGAGGTGAACAGATTTATTATGTGTGCGAAAGCATGAACTTCACAGGTGTTGGATGTCATTGTGAGGTCTAATTAGTAACTTCCCTAATGGTTGATTTGCCTGGTGTAAAAACAAGAAAGCTATCGTGTTTGGATTTGAAAATATTGTTAGTCTGAGGGGGTTTTAATGGTTTTAATGAGCAGTTTTAATGGTGAGAATGCAAAACAGGAAAAATAATGGATGGCATCTCAAACCTGTTATTTGGAAATCCTGCTGTACTATTGCATGATGCTATGATGTTAGTGGTGTACAACAGCTGTTCTCTCTCCAGTTGACGTTCAGACTAGATTGTGTTTTACGTGGTACCAGTCATCTCTTCTGCTGAGCTGCTTAGAAACTGGAGTTTCAACTTAATGTGATCAAAAGTGTTCTGGTGGAAATTTGAAACCAATTTATCAATGTTACCAAGTATCTCTCATATATATATATACACACATATATATATCAATATTTATACATAAATAAACAGCATTTGAACTGTGACTAAGGGTAAGAATTTTTATTCTGAGCAGGACAGATATTACAGACTGCTCTGTGTTTCCAAGGTCTCTTGCATCAAGTAACACTAGATGCTTGCTTGTAGCGGACAGTGTATTGATACAATGAAACATGGCTTAGGGGCACTGCTATTCTTAGTTTTTCTCATTGCCTTTGCATACTTCCAGTCTCCTGATAGTGCGATGCAGTTGCCTATCACTATTTCCATCTCATTTAGCTTTGTTTACAAACTGAAAAGCTGGAGCTTTCATGGTAAATAGAGCCATCGAGCGCTGCAAGGAACAGTTTATGGAAAAGTGGTTTCACTCTGGAACCAATAGTTATTAAAAGCAGGATGGAAAGCAACCTTTCTAGTACGGAATTGCCTATGCTGGGTGTAGGAGGAGGAATAGATGCAGCTTTCAGGTTTTATGATGATTATCAGCATGTAAGTAATGCACCTTTTGCATCAGGGAAGAGAGACAAATGCTTGAGTGGGACACAGTATAAGTGAATAAACACACTGGAATAATCACCCCCCTTTCATAGTTAAAGAGTGCATTAGCTGTCCTATATTGTCACTCTAGAAACCCATAAAATTTCCCAAATCTGGGAGATGCATTCCTCTGCATTTAATGTCAGGTGTCACGGTAAAAATGCAGACCAGCGTCACTTTTCAAAGATGCCATTATTCCTGTATGCCAATTCCATTGAGCTTGCTGTAAGCAGATAACATTCCCTGGTGTGCAGGCTTTCATTTCTCTACAAATTCAAAATGAAAGCCTGTTGAAGTGCAGAGAGGTTCCCACAAAACCAAATTGCACATGTATAAGCCGGTGCACCCATGCATGCATCAGTCAGGTTGAAGCCTGGCTCCCAGTAGGTTCCCTCATATTAAATATACTTCAAAGTCTGTGACAAGTTAGACATGATGTTTGCAGAATAAATGCTTTAAAAGTGTAGTCAGGATTTGAGTTGGGATAAAGTATTGCTTCTACAGTTGGTGCCAACATTCAATCAACAAGAAATGCTGAGGAAACCATAGTCAAATAAACGGATAAAAGATTGTTTGGAGCAGAATGGGTAAGTGTAGTAAGAAAGAAATGTGTTCTGCTGTGGGAAATGATAAATGAACATCTCATTGAAGGCCGAATGTTCGTTTAACAACATCTAGTAAAATGCAGTAAGTCGCTAATCAATTACACATAATGAAGATGAACGCTCTGCACATGACCAAAGCGTTGTCTCAGTTTAACAAGGTGAAGTCACCCCTCTGGGCTGTGATGCTCAATGCGACAGCACCAGATAAGAGGGAGGTTGCCTAATTTTGCTCGCTTTCAATCCAAATTGAAATAAGGATGATAATAATTCAAACAAATTGTTTAAACAACAGCCCGCAGCGGGTCAGGTGCAGTAGTGATGGGTCACACTGATGTGTTCAGGCTCCCCGAAGTTCTGTGATGGGAGAGGTTGGGGTCCTCCAGCTCCCCACTGTTCATGGTGTTTTGGAAACCTCATAGCAGAGGTGGATAGAGGGGGGCTGGGGAGGGAGGCAGGGGGTAGTTTTCTTTCCCATTGTGATGGAAAGGTTTTGCCAAGTCGAAGAGGGAAATAACAAGGGGAAATGTAAAAGCCAAGATGCTGCAGAAGTGATAAAACAATAGATGAGAGCACTGAAAATAGATTTTAATCTGATTTGTTGTGGAGCAGAGTTTTAGAAGGTATTAAAGCAAATTCGGATGAGCCAAGTATGTTTGGTTTCGCCTGATCTTTCAAGTCTTTTAAAAAGGTATTTGTGCGCATTCCAGGCCCTTAAGAGTTCAAGTTCTCTCTTGTGTGATTGATGAGATTTGAAAACATCACACCCACTGGCACATTCTCTATCCAGCCTGGCTTTCTGTGTTAAACGCTGTGAAGAAGACTGCTCAATCTACTACCTATTTCAGGACCTTCCAGAACGAATGCCCTTTGGCTGTCTGAAATAAGCACGTGGTTATTCATCAGGATTTTTTGGAGCACAAGAAGAAAACTAGAAATATTGCACTGAAATATAAAAGCCTTGATTAGCCAAGTGACTGCAAGCAGGCACAGCTCAATGCTCACATAGTCTGAAGCCAAACACCGTACTGCACAGACAGGGGCTTTGATTCCTTTGACTGGGGGATGGCGTTTATTTCCCCCTCCCAAATGAACTACTGATGTGTGACTTGAACCAATTAATACAATTTCTCTTTACTTCAATTTTCCCTCCAGCTATTAAGTAGCTTGGATGGTTTTTTGGTTGTATTATAAGTGTGCAGTGCTGTTCATGGAGGGTGCAGGGCCTTAGTTGGGTTGTGGGTGCTACCCTAAGCTGCACAGTGATGTAAATAAATAAACAAATGCTTCTGGGCTTCCAATGATGCATGTTACTCTAACGCCAGATCAGCATGTGCACGAATGGGTGTATGATTCACAGAATCACAGAATCACAAGGTTGGAAAAGACCTTTAAGATCATCGAGTCCAACTGTTCTTGTCCTATGCAAAACCATATCCCTGAGCACCCCATCTACCCTTTTTGAAAACACATCCAGGGACGGTCACTCAGTCCCCTCCTTGGGCAGCCTGTTCCACATCCCGACAACTCTTTCAGTGAAGAACTTTTTCCTAACATCTAATCTGAACCTGGTCTGGTCCAGCTTTGTGCCATTTCCCCTTGTCCTACCTCCTGTCACTTGGGCGAAGAGACCATCACCCACCTCTCTACACCCTCCCTTCAGGTAATTGTAGGTAGTGATAAGGTCTCCTCTCAGCCTTCTCTTCTCCAGGCTGAACATCCCCAGCTCCCTCAGCCACTCCTCATAGGATTTGCCCTCCAGCCCCTTCACCAGCCTGGTTGCCCTTCTCTGGACACGCTCCAGGACCTCCATGTCCTTCTTGTAGTGAGGGCCCAAAACTGGACACAGCAGTCGAGGTGCGGCCTCAATAATGCCGAGTACAGGGGTACCCCTTGGGAAGCAAGCAGCATTTTTGAAAGAGAACCCACCAAAACAACAAAAAAACCAGCAGCCAAAGTGAGATCAAAGCCACATGTCGAAGTCCCTGCAGATTTGGGATTCCTCACTGACGGTAGGTAACTGAAGAACTCTCAAGGGTCTGATATTTGCAAGGACCCAGTGTTCTTGATATTTCTGTAGATGTTCCAAAAAGCACAAAATCATTTCAGTGCCCCAATTTTATAGATGGCACAAAAGAATGAGAAAAACAGCGCTGTGTCAGTGTGAGAGGAATACTGAAGCTGGCTGTATTCTTTAATGTACCCAGCAGCACAGAATAAGCAAATTAAAAATGGATTTTCTTTCAGTTAGTTACTATAAAAATTACTTGTTTTCAGAAAGCTCTTCCCTTTCATTTATCAGTCCAGTTTTTAATCTCTTAAATGAAATCTATAATTACTATGGATTCACAATCTATAGGAGGATGATAGGGATGCTCAATTATGTTTTTGTCTTACCGTTTTCTGATCGCGAAAGAGTAAACAGATCAAAAGAAATACTCCACACAGATTCCGTAGCAAATACAAACCCCTCACCTATTTTCAACGTAACAAACAAAGAAGCCAAATATGAACAGAAAAAAATGTTCAGGAGAGAAAAAGGGTCGCTTTTTTAAATGTAGTTTTGTTGATCACTTTTGTATGACAGGAGAAATTTTCTCAAGTGGGAAGCTTTACCCACTCTGACTTGATACAACGTACTGGTTCCAAATGTTGTTTTAGTAATACTTTGCTCTTCCATCAGGTCTGTAATTTATAATGTCCTTTACACAATCTGATCTGGTGCATTCCCTGAAGCAAGTAACCAAGTCCGTCCGAATTGATTCGCCCATTGATTTCTGAGCCTGTAAATTTGTGTGGATTGCAGCACTTTATTTGCTCCTTTGCTTCTGCCTCTGTTAACATGAATCTTCTTTCTCTACCTTTTTAATTCCTCCCCTGTTCTCCTTTACAGATACACACCATCTCCCTTTATCCTGGTCTCTCTTTTTTTTTTTGGTCTTTTCTTTCCCCCCCCCCCAACCCTTTTTCACCCCCTCTGCTGCCTTCTGTCAGTCCAGGAATATTTTCATCTCACACTCCTTTCTAATTTCTGCTTGATTTCCCCTGCTGCTCCTCTCTGTTTGTGTTTGGTACACAGCTGCAGGAGGGCATAAAGCACGCACGCACAGAATTAAAGTGCTAGTACGCTTTGTTAGCACCTACAAACTTACCTTCAGCAGATTTGTCACAGAAGAAATTATAAATGGGATAAGTAGTTAAAGCTGGGGGCAGAAACATGCAATTCAGCTACACTGGCTCTTTGGCTGCTCCTTTTTACTGGCAGCTACAGACTGCCACCTACTGTTTCCAGACAAAGCAGTGAGCTTGTCAAATGATGTGCCCTGAAATTACCTTCGCCTCATCTGTGGTTTTCTGTGGAGACCCTCACAATCTTACTGAGTTCATGTACTACAAGAAAGCATCCTTCATGTTTCAGTTACTTTTCTTGCGCTTCTTAGTCCCCCATCACACCATCCCCCCTATCAACTGTTCACGAGGGCATGCGGCAATAGGATGGGGAGTGATGGTTTTAAACTAGAAAAGGGGAGATTTAGGTTGGATATTAGGAAGAAGTTCTTCACTATGAGCGTGGTGGATCACTGGAACAGGTTGCCCAGAGAGGTGGTGGAGGCCCCATCCCTGGAAATATTCAAGGTCAGGCTTGATGGGGTTTTGAGCAACCTGCTCTAGTGAAGATGTCCCTGCTTACTTCAGGGAAGTTGGACTAGATGACCTTTAAAGGTCCCTTCCAACCTAATGCATTCTGTGATTCTGTGATCTTTCATTCCATTTATCTGCATTCTATCTAAAGTCCCATCATCTGCATAAGAATTACATTCATAAAAATGTTTAATAGAGACAAAGGAATGTTTCCTAATGTTGCTTCCCACATACTCAAGAAAAATCGGATCTGTTCTTAGATTTCCTTAACCATCATATTAAAAGAGAGAACAATAAATTTTTATACCGGGTGAATAAAAATGTAGTATCATCATCTTGCTTGAGAAACTTTTTCCTACCTGAATTTCAAAGAGTTAGCATCATCATAATGTGGTTTTGGGTTTTTTTTAATACTAGGTACACTAAGCAAGTGGGAACCATCATATATTTGTAAAAATTTAGTCATTTATTATACTATGGTGAATTGGCATATACCTTCTGCTTTCTGTTGGTCTTTTGCAGTATAGTTGTGGCTAAAGGTTATTTCTATGATGATGACAACAACACTCATGTTCTTGAATCCACCTTTCAGATAGTGCAGGATACTCAGATATGCAAGAAATACGAAGACGCATTATGTTTTGTCAGTCTCTATACAGCCACATTGGAGTCAGGAGCAAAATGACCTGATTAGGCTAACGAGCAGGAGCCAAAATTCATTGTGTTCTACTCACGGCTTCTGACATTTCCCCGTTATTGTTTGAGCTTCCTCTGAATGTAATCATCCATGAGCAGAATGTGAATTTTGCTGTCAAAAGGCCAAAATTACAAAACAGCACTAACAGCGTTTTAGGCATAAATCTGCTGACTTGATCAGAGACAGGGATTATTAACTGGGCCAACTTTTTGTTGAGCTGCACAGCTCACTATTCAGCAGATACCCAGTTGTACTGACCTAGTTTTGCCCATGGCATTGGCTTTCAAATTTATGATCCAAGCTGCCTGTCATATGTGGAAATACTCAGTTTCATTTCGAACAACAGCTCATCTGATTTCCCACCAGCAAAGCACGGAAATGGATTTGTTTGACTTTCCTGCCTCTTTCCCCTCAATATCCAGGTAAATAATAACAGCAGTAGCTCGGCTCTCGCAAAGTAATTCTGATGTGTAGGACTTGAAGGCGACAAGTGTCACCGTATCATTTCTGTGGATGAGGAAATTGAAGCTGGAAGAAGAAATGACAGGATCGCTCAGCAGCACATGGGCTAAGCGAGGAACGGAACCCACGCTCCCAGCTTGGTGTCCTACTTCTGCTCCAACCCCCAGGCCACCCTTCCTAATTAAAATCTGTTTAGACTTCTCAGATATAGATTACATTATGCCTAATCTGCGCATACTTAAGAAGGTGTTAAAACTGTTGCTACAGGCAAATCGACAAAAGATCCGAAAGCAAAGAAAACCATCTTGATTTTCTGAATGGTTAAAAATACTTCCACCACACACAAACTCAAGACAATGTGCCTTTTTCCTCACAACTGTTGTTTTCTGACTGTACAATGTTAAGAAAAAGTTTAAGATGGGGAATTGTATGGAGTACTGCTAATACTTTCACTAGAGGTTACAATCACCTTTAAAATACTATAAAATTTTGCTTTAGGTTTTGTTTTGGAGGGTTGTTTTTTGTTTTGGGGGGTCACAAAAATACTAAGGGTTAGTTTCAAAAAGTTCAAGGATCATGAACTGGGAATACTGATTGAACATTAGCAGTGGGCAAAATCGAACAAACACCTAGGGATTTTGGAATTGGTGTGTAAAGGTCCTCATGTTCATAGCCATGAGACTTAACTCACGTCAAAGAAGGCATCCTTCCATGCCTTGCTCATCTGTCTCCCTTTTTTTTTTTCATTTTTCTTTAAAACCAAACCAGAAATGAATGAAAAAGCTGTCATATGATGTAGAACTGGTTTACAGGATGCAGGAAATAATGGCTCTGTTTTACACAAAGCATGTTTCTGTAGACTCATGTGTATTTACAATCTCCACTTTGCTGACAGCTCTCATTTGTAAAAATTGAGAGTTAGAAGAGCATTCTAGTTCTCTGTGAGGAGTCACAGACATGTCACTGTATTTCTTTGTGAGTATTTGCAGGGCCTGGTTTAAAATTTACACATACTAATGTAACAGCATTTACCTTTTCCTGCAAAGTAAATTGTTAGAGGGATATGAAATTGGGTAAGTACCAATAAGTATGAAGGAGTGTGGGTATATGTGGTTGTGTGTGCTTGTGTATCTGAGAGAGAGACAGATCTGAGGCCTGGTATGTAGAGATTGGCCCAGTAGAGGCTTGTAGAGATTGGAAACCGAATAGTTGGGACACTTTCTCAAGGATGCTGCCTTGATTGCTTAGGAAAGTCATCTCTCTCTCTGGACATAAGTTTTCCCATCAGTAAAAGGCACATAATTATGTTTACATCCTTTGGGGTATATTTTCAATGTACAGATGGAAAGTGCTCTCTGAGGTACATTGGCTATTGCTTATTGATTTCCAATACAATGAAGAACATCGTAAATCAATAAGACAAAAGCAGTTATCCCTCAGTCTGGTTGAGAGACAAAGCTACTGTGTGACTTTAAAACTGAAAGCTCGTGACAGTGTCAAACCAAAGTTAAAATTGGCATTCTGCTCTGTTAGCTTGATCATACACGTGTTGTTTGCTCCAAATCTGTCAGGTTCAAACACACTTGCCATTGCTTTGCCTAGAGTTTTGAATTTTTTTCTTTGAACTTTTGTTTAAAAAGCGAGACTAGAACTAGGAAAAAAATGTATTCTACTTGTAAGTACAGTATTGCTGTGGGATTGTAAATTATATTCAGTGTTTTGGTTTTTCTTTTGATAAATCTATCACCTGATGAAGATCACTCCAGTGGGCTGAAATGAACAGAGAAGCTTGGATCAGCCATGAGGGGAGGGGGAATGGAAAGAAAGCTGGTTATTTCCTCCCTTGTCTGTTCTCCAATTAAGAGATTTATCATGTTTGTTAAATGCTTTCTTTAGGTAATAGCAGGCTATTGTGTCTTAAAATATAGTATGCTAAAGATGCCTTGAGAGATGTTTACACAGCAAGAGTGTTGAATGGATAAACATTCTCATTTTGTTTCTATACAGAGAGCCTCGAAAAATCATCCTGCACAAGGGCTCCACAGGACTTGGTTTTAACATTGTGGGAGGAGAAGATGGGGAAGGCATTTTCGTGTCTTTCATCCTAGCAGGCGGGCCTGCCGATCTCAGCGGAGAACTGCAGAGAGGAGATCAAATTTTGTCTGTAAGTATCTGTGTTGGGCTTTGCTGGCCAACTGCTTCATCTTGTTCTTTGTCTGTGCTGCAAGGGACACACAGAGAAGTCTTTTTGGTTTCCATGTTGTGAAATCTGTGGTGAAAACAGTTCATCACTGAATATTTTGTTTATTTGCTCTTAGTTTTCGTAGTATTTGT
Organism: Porphyrio hochstetteri; assembly: GCA_020800305.1. Classification (NCBI taxonomy): domain Eukaryota; kingdom Metazoa; phylum Chordata; class Aves; order Gruiformes; family Rallidae; genus Porphyrio; species Porphyrio hochstetteri. The sequence goes on along the minus strand of CM036905.1, from coordinate 214,714,579 downwards.
TAACAGTGTTACCTGCACTTAGCTCAGAGGGAGACTTTGCTGTGCTTAATTCTATCTATGGTATGGCAACACCCCCAGAGAGGGCCTAAACCCAATGCTGAACTCAGCATCTCCCAGTTTAGCCCATCATCCAGTTGCCTTTTGCCCAAAATGTGCTTCTGAGTCCAAAGATGCTCCTCAGAGTCAGCTTTTCTTTGAGGAGATGAAACCGCTTAGGCTGGGGTGCCATCTAGTGCACACCGAACCACTGAGCAACCCGCCCAATGCAAGGAGGAGATTAATTAGGTTACATTCATTATCTTTAATGAATTTGATGAACACTGTGAAATTCATTTTCAAATTTTGGAGGATAAAAAAGCTTTGTAGCCCGGGGTTATATTTTGCATGCTTAGTCCCAAAACCATCTTTTTAATTTTTCTTTCATGTGCATACTGATAGGACACATTTAAAAACCCAGCGTTTATGGTTTAGGCTCCGTCAAATAATGATCTGACTGAAACAATCTGAACGCAAAGGATTTTGAATGACAATGAAAGCCCTGAGAATGTGGTTAAATATCCATTCACATTATGCTGCCTTAGAGAAAAGAAGAAGCTGTCTCAAGTTATTACAGTTGTGGCTGTTTCATGCAAAGTACATAAAGAGACTTCAGGTGAGGAACCGGAACACAGGAATTATTCCTCCCAGCTGGGTGATGGACCCACTGGCAGTTACATGCTCACTCATGCAGTCGTCCGGACCTTGCCCCCTTTGGTTTGCAGCAGGGGTAGAAGATGAGACCATATCTGGAATATGGTGTCCAGTTCTGAGCCCTTCAGTTCGAGAAGGACAGGGAACTACTTGAAAGTGTCCAGCGCAGGGCCATGAAGATGATGGAGTGGATCTTCCTTAGGAGGAGACACTGAGGGAGCTGGGTCTCTTTAGCCTGGTGAAATGGAGACTGAGGGGACCGCATCAATGTCTATAAATATGTAAAGAGTGAGTGTCAGGAGGGCTGAGCAAGGCTCTTCTCAGTGATGTCTGATAATAGGACAAAGGTCCATGGGTGCAAGCTGGAGAATAGGAGGTTCCATGTGAACATAAGGAAAAACTTTTCACTGTGAGGGTGGCAGAGCACTGGGACAGGCTGCCCAGAGAGGTTGTGGAGTCTCCTTCTCTGGAGACATTCAAAACCTGGCTGGACATGTTCCTGTGTGATTTAGTCTGGGTGATCCTGCTCTGGCACAGGGGTTGGACTAGGTGATCTGCAGATGTCCCTTCCAACCCCTGCCCTTCTGTGATGCTGTGATTCTGCGAAGGCAGCTGTAGCGTGGATGGGTTGTGGCATGGTAGTGTTCCTGGTAAACGTTTAAATTCCCATATGAGAAAGATGGAAGTGTTCTTCCTGCATCACTCAGGAGTCCAGGCCACTGGCCGATTCTATGGGAAGTGAATTTACCTTGCAGCTGCCAAAGTTTTGGTGTGGAAAGGTGGTAGGAGCTTCTTTGCAACAGTCTGAATTGTTAACATCGAAGGGATGCTGTAACCTGAAGTTTTGAGGACTGTAAGAGTAGATTTAGTCTTGCAACTAACTCCCTGTGCCAGCAAGAACACAGATGAGAAACCTGAAGAACAGAAATGGAAATTGCTTCAGGACAGCTACTCAATTGATTCTTCTTGGGCCAGATGCAGCAGTACATAGTATCCAGAAGTCCAGCAGCTCGGATACAGATATAAAAGTCCGTTTTCCTTTATTTTGAAGAAGGGTACAGTGAGCACTGTGGGCTGCTGACACAGTTGACTTTCTCTCTCTGAGCTTAGTCCCTTTTGAAGCAATGTTTCCCAGAAGTTCTAATTAAAGTTACCAATGTTGCTGCAGTATTTAGTCGTCGCGCAACAGTGGTTTAGTTGTTCATTGAGCAGAGAGGGATGGAAATTTTTACTAACTCAGACTACATGCATATCCCTGGGGCAATCAGCAAGTCAGGCACTGCTGACTTATTTAGTCACAAATGACCACGAAGAATCCATTTTTATATTCAAATGAAACAAATTTCATGCACAAGCTACTTTTAAACCTGATTAAACTTAGCCCATTGTCTGGTGAAGCGTCCCAGACACCTTAATTTTATAAGAGCTGCACAAAGTAGGTCTGTTTCTCTCTGTGTATTGTCTCTCGTGTCATCCTCAGAAGCGCTTATTTCCCTGCAGAAATAGTTTTCCCATTTGTTTCTCGAAACATGACAAATCTGATTTACTGAGAACAAACAGTACCCTCCCAGCTGGTATTCCTGATTAACTCCAGCTTGGTTGAATTTCTTTCAGACATGATGCATAGTAAGTGATTTGAACTTTAGAGAGCTGGATTTAATGATCTGATTTTGCTGTTGTCCATCTCTGTGACCTTAGGCAAGGTGCTTCACTGTTTTTGTTAAGCCTTGATCTCCTGCATTGATAAGAAGGATCACATCACCTCCCTAACTCCTGCCTGTGCTGTGAATAGGGCAAGGTGTTGACTGGTTGGGAGGTGTGTATAGTGACCTTTGGGAAGGTACCTATAAAATTACCTCAAATAGACTGAAAATCCAAGAGCTAGACCCAGCAAGGCTAGGCAGATGCATTGCCTTTGGGTCACACTGTGTTCTGGTGTCACCAGGATAGCTGACTGTGTATTGGGCTGCATCAAAAGCAGCACGACTATCAGGTCCGAAGGGATTCTGCCCCTCTGCTCTGGTGAGACCCCACCTGCAGTGCTGTGTCCAGCTCTGGGGGCCCCAAGATAAGAAGGGCATGGATCTGTTGGAGTGAGTACAGAGGAGGCCACAGATGACGAGGGGGCTGAAGCACCTCTGCTGTGAAGACAGTTTGAAAGAGTTGGGCTTGTTCAGCCTGGAGAAGAGAAGGCTCTGGGGAGTCTAGTACCTGAAGGGGCTACAGGAAAGCTGTAGAGGGGCTGTTTGCAGAGGCAGGGAGTGACAGGACAAGGAAGAATGGCTTTAAACTGAATGAGGGCAAATTTAGATGAGATATGAGGAAGAAATCCTTCCCTGCGAGGGTGGTGAGGCCCTGGCAGAGGGTGCCCAGAGAAGCTGTGGCTGCCCCTGGATCCCTGGCAGGGTTCAAGGCCAGGTTGAATGGGGCTTTGGGCACCCTGGTCTAGTGGAGGGTGTCCGTGTCCATGGGTTGGAACTAGATGGGCTTTGAGGTCCCCTCCAACCCAAACCAGTCTGGGCTTCTGTGACATGCTGAATGCATACATAGAGTCCATAACCCCATGCTTTCCTTCCATCCTGACCAAAGTTAGATGACAGGGTCCAAACCCCCAGCCCTCCTGGGCTCTCTCTGTGACACAGTGTTCGTCTTGCCCCCATCCCGTGGACGAGTGAAATTTGAGTTTATTTTTCCCAAATGCCACCAGATGGCACCGTAGGATCAGGAATGATAAGAGAGACGCACTTGGAAACTGGCTAACACTTGGAAAAAGCGTCGAGGACCCTTTGCTGCTTCTAGCTCATTGCCTGGAAGTGTTTAAAACGTGTCTTGAGAGCAGGCTGCTGTCCCCAGTGCCTCTGTGCAGAGAGGCAAAATGAACCATATCTGAACCTTGAAGACGAATTGAAGACTAAAGGAAAATGGTCTATTTCAAAGGGTGAAACATTTCAAGTAACATAAAAATGTAATTAATTACAGTGGTACATTCATGATAAGCATTTTTATCATCTAAAAGGTAGGATTTTTTTAAAAAATGCTGGTTTCTTCTTGCTCTAGTTCATCACACTCTTGAGAATTGCCACCAAACTGAACTAATCCAGGTAGAGATTAGATGTTTTTCACTGAAAGAGTTGTCAGGGCCTGGAACAGGCTGCCCAGGGAGGGGGTTGAGTCACCATCCCTGGATGCGTTTAAAAGACAGGTAGATGAGGTACTTAGGGATATGGTTCAGCATAGGACAGGAATGGTTGGACTCGATGATCTCAAAGGTCTTTTCCAGCCTTATGATTCTGTGATTTTCCTTCAGACTTCTGAATGTTTTTAAAATGCAGTCGAGCACACATCACCACTGTTAGGTTCATCGCTCTAACATAGTTTCATAGAATCATAGAATCATAGAATGGTATGAGTTGGAAGGGACCCCAAGGATCACAGAGCTCCAACCCCCCTGCCACAGGCAGGGCCACCAACCTCAGGCCTGGATCTACACTAGGTTGCCCAGGGCCCCATCCAACCTGGGCTTGAACACTACCAGGGACGGGGCATCCACTACCTCTCTGGGCAGCCTGTTCCAGCACCTCACCACTCTTTCTATAAAAAACTTCCCCCTAATATCTAATCTAAACCTTCCTTGCTTTAGTTTTAATCCATTCCCCTTTGTCCTGTCATTGTCTATCCTTTTAAAAAGTTGAATCCCCTCCTGCTTATAAGCTCCCTTCAGGCACTGGAAGGCTGCAATGAGGTCCCCCCGCAGCCTTCTCTTCTCCAGACTGAACAAGCCCAGCTCTCTCAGCCTCTCTTCGTAGGGCAGGTGCTCCAGCCCTCTAATCATCTTTGTGGCCTCCTCTGAACCCTCTCCAACAGTTCCACATCCTTCTTGTGCTGGGGGCCTCAGATCTGGACACAGTACTCCAGATGGGGCCTCACGAGGGCACAGTAGAGAGGGACAATCACCTCCCTGTCCCTGCTGGCCACCCCTCTTCTAATGGAGCCCAGGATACCATTAGCCTTGCGAGCTGCAAGAGCACACTGCTGGCTCATGTTAAGTTTCTCATCCACCAGAATCCCCAGGTCCTTCTCAGCAGGGCTACTCTCAAGAAGCTCTTCTCCCAGTCTGTATCTCTGTCTGGGATTCTTCCGGCCCAAGTGCAACACCTGACACTTGGCAGTGTTGAACCTCATTAGGTTCACCCAGGCCCATCTCTCCAGCCTGTCAAGATCCCTCTGGATGGCTTCCTTTCCTTCTAGGGTGTCGATCACACCACTCAGCTTGGTGTCATCTGCAAACTTGCTGAGGGTGCACTCAATTCCATCATCGATGTCATTGATAAAGATGTTAAAGAGAACTGGTCCCAAGACAGACCCCTGGGGGACACCGCTTGTCACCGGCCTCAACCTGGACATAGACCCATTGACCACCACCCTTTGGCTACGGTCTGTTAACCAGTTTCTTATCCACTGGATGGTCCACCCATCAAATCCACATCTTTCCAATTTAGAGATAAGGATGTGATGGGGGACTGTGTCAAAGGCCTTGCACAAGTCCAGGTAGATGACATTGGTTGCCTTCCCTTTATCTACTGATGCTGTCACTCCGTCATAGAAGGTCACCAGATTGGTAAGGCACGACCTTCCCTTGGTGAAGCTGTGCTGACTGTCCTGGATCACATGCTCTTCCCTCATGTGCTCCAACATGTCATCCAGGAGGATCTGTTCCATGATCTTCCCAGGCACAGAGGTGAGGCTCACCAGCCTGTAATTCCCTGGGTCTTCCTTGCTCCCTTTCTTATAAATGGGAGTGATGTGACCTTTTTTCCAGTCCCCAGGGACCTCTCCTGACAGCCATGACTTTTCAAATATGATGGAGAGCGGCTCAGCAACCACATCAGCCAGCTCCTTCAGGACCCTGGGATGCATGTCATCTGGCCCCATAGACTTGTAGACATTCAGTCTCATGAGGCGGTCACGGACTTGCTCTGCTCTTACAGTGGGGGGGGGATTTGCTCCCCCAATTCCCACGAGTTTCTCTCTCCCTGTAGTGTTGTCCTCTTATTAAGTATCATGTAAACATTACCAAGTGGCATTCCGAATGCTAATTGACAGCCCGGCTTGATTTGCTAGGTGCTGTGTGCATGCAGATGAGCTTTCATCTCAGATATGCATTGTCCAAATGAAGCAGCTCAGAATATCAGTGGAAGTTTGCTTTCCATTTTCAAGCAGTGGAAATGAGGTGTCATTCTGAGAATTGATTTGTCTACAGACCACGTGAGAAGGCTGGGCCAACAACTCTGATCTAAGTCCAAGTTCTCTGTCTCTTAGGAAAATGTAGTCTCCAGTAAAAATAAAATGTGATGGCTGTTGATACTGTTCTCGCAGCCTAAAATTCCACTTCTGATGCTAAGGGGTATGTGGACTATTAAAACAGCAAGGGGAGACCAGTGCTGTTTACGTAAAGCACCAAGGGTGCTGAAGGGTCTGGAGGGGCAGTCATAGAATCACCTGGGTTGGAAGAGACCCTTTAGATCATCGAGTCCAACCACAGCCTAACCCTGCCTAGTCCACCTCTAGATCATGTCCTTAAGCACTTCATCTACACGCCTTTTAAATACCTTCAGGGATGGTGACTCTGCCGCCTCCCTGGGCAGCCTGTTCCAGTGTCTGACAACCCTTTCAGTAAAGAAATTGTTTCTGATATCCAACCTAAATCTCCCATAGAATGGTTGTGGTTGATAAAGACCTTCAAGATCATCAAGTCCAACCATCTATCCAGCCCTACTAAGTCCAACACTAGACCATACCACCAAGTACAACATCCGCTCTTCTTTTAAACACCTCCAGGGATGGTGACTCAACTACCTCATTGGGCAGCCTGTTCCAAATGTGAGAGCAGGATAGAGTGTAACTACTCTATGCTTATTTATTTATAGCAAATACTTATGCTTTATATTTGATACAGTTAGAACTGACCTTCAGATTTACTTCCCTTACTTTGGTGCAGAGAAACTTTCAGCTCTCTGATTAAAGTGGCTTTTTGCTCATGGTAAAAGCCATAGGGCAAAGAGTGCATTTTGTTACCTAGTTACAAAACTCAGAAAAATAGCAAATACTGTTTGGTTTTCCTTCTCAGATTTTTTTTTTTTTTTTTTTTTTTTTACTTGCAGCTGGCTGGGAAAAGGTTTGAATCCTCTCTATAGGGCCTGGAGTCTTTTCTCCAGGGAGCATCAGTTTGTCACTCTTGTGTAATAACATCAGGGTTTGAACATATACTCATTCCGCCTTAGGAAACCTATTTGCAGAGGTACTGACCATATCCTTATGCTGCTTACCTCCCTGCAGTGGTGTGAATGATACATGAATCTGTCCTCCATCAAATTCTGTGGCCTTCTTCAGGTGCACTGGTCCATAAAGACTCAATTTATGGTGTGAACATGAATCCTAGTTAGCAATTAGGAAAAACACAACTGTGTAAACTTCCTTTCTAGTAGTGGATAGAGCACTGTGTGTTACATACTGAGAACGCTGGTGCATCATCAGTGGAGTGGCTTCACTGGGTGGGTCGGTTGACATGATTGAGCTGCGCTAAAGAAGTAGAACTTGTTTGAAAATCAAGGGACAGTGTGTTGCCGAATTTATCCCAATGATAAATACTGCCTGGTAGGTGATATTTGGGATGGATATGTAAAAACAAAACCTCCTGAGATAACGGGAGATGAGAGCAAAGGTGATGCCATATGTTAATAGGGAAGAACCAGCTTGGAGGGCAAATCATATGAAGAGTGGCTGAGGGAGCTGGGGAGACCTTAGAGCAGCCTTCCAGTGTTAAGAGCCAGGTTGGTTTGGGCTTTGGGCACCCTGGGCTAGTGGAGGATGTTGGAACTATATGGACTCTGAGGTCCCTTCCAAATCAAACCAGTCTGTGACTCTATGATTCCAATAGCCCCTGTGAATTTTTCAGTAATAAATTGTGAGGTGTAATTTCCTTCCTGAAAGAGTAACCCCAGTGCTGAGGAACCAATAAATGCCATTTAGCCATACCCTTGCTGTCAATGTAAGCTGCCTATCAACATCTTCATACAGAGGCATATCACCAGGTCCCCAAACTCTAGAGAAGAGCAAAGATCCTGTCACGGAAGGATCTGATCAGAAGATCTGGGGCAAGTAATGGGTTAACGCAAGATCAGACATTGAGAGTACAGTGAGAAGTTCTGTTATAAATGGCAGTAGGTCTCTCCTTCTGCTGTTTATCTTTACATGAGATCATCTGGGTGCACAGTGCTCCACCTTTCTATGTAACCTCCATTTCACCTTTTCAATACACTCAGACATATGTCAAGTACTTGCTGTCATCATGATGAACATTTCATATGACAAAACTGAATCACCCATACAACTTCCATGTACAAGTGGAGATTTTTAGAGGTACAGAAGGTAACTGGACACTCAAAGAACAGAAGCTGGGTACAAATGCAAATTTAGGCTTTTGAAACCCGCTCTCATATCACACAGAATCACAGAACATTAGGAGTTGGAAGAGACCTCAAAAGATCACCTAGTCCAACCCCCCTGCCAGAGCAGGATCACCCAGACTAAATCGCACAGGAACGCATCCAGGTGGGGTTTGAATATCCCCAGAGAAGGAGACTCCACAACCTCTCTGGGCAGCCTGTCCCAGGGCTCTGTCACCCTCACAGTGAAAAAGTTTCTCCTTAAATTCACATGGAACTTCTGTGTTCCAGCTTGCACCCGTTGCCCCTTGTCCTATGACTGGCCATCACTGAGAAGAGCCTGGCTCCGTCCTCCTGACTCTCGCTCCTTATATATTTATAAACATTAATGAGGTGTATGTATTGAAATAAATAACTTAAAAAAAAGGTCCTCTTTAGTTTCCTATGTCAGGAAAACCCTAGCATCCTCCTTGACCATAACAGTTCCCTTTATTGAAGTATGAGCTGTGTCACTGTAAACATGACCATCTGGAAATACTTTCCATCGGAGAAGAGAGCTGGTTGCAAACTGTTTTGTCAGTGTTGTTGATAAATATACTTGATCTGGAAGTCGAACTTAGACATATTCAGCCACGAAACATGATGCACGTGTTTTGTAGCCAGGGTAATTGGGTTACATTGGTATAGAAGCTCCTGGATTTGTCATTGTTGGACTTCAAAATCAAATAGATGACTTTGTAAAATATGAGCTTATTGGAGCTTCTAGGGAAAAGTTTACTGGCTGTGTATGCTGGAACACAGTGTACATTGGTGACTACAGAGCTCCCTTTTGTCTTTTATTAATCTAGGAATCCATCTTCCAGCAGGGTTTTTCTCTCTCTCCCCCCACACTACCATCTTTCTGCGATCCATAACATACATTGCAATTGCCTTGATGTTGTAACTGTTTCCTAAATTACCCCTGATATTTCTAAGCACATGATCAGAACTTAATAAATTATACTAACAGTTCTCATGAGTAAGGTATGTCTCTTTTTGCCAAGCAGCATTAGCTATCAGACCTGTCAGTTACGTGTCATGCAAAACTAGTAAATAGGCCTAGACTAGAGGCTGTGTATTTTCGCTGTGATGAAATCATTAGTTGCCACTGAAACATTCCTCTTAAAATTGTCTCAATGAGTAGAAATGATTCCTGATAGTTTAAGGAGGAGTTCAGATTGAGTTCAAGCATTCTGACTTGGCAAATTTTGGGTTTGAGACCATCAAACAGAATTATGCCATATCTGATACGTTGACGATTTGGATGGGGCTCAGTGTAGCCTTACTGTCAGTCTCACAAGGAAGGAAAACTCCAACTACAAATCTGAAGGCCAGACTGCTACCCCTGGAAAAGAAGGCAACACGCCTGAGCTGTATTCATTCTGGGATTTGACCAAGGCTGGACTCTTGCCTTGTACTTAAACAGACTAGGCTGTAGGCATCATTCTGCTCTACTGCCCAGTGAGTTTTGGGTTCCTGAGTGATTAGAAAAATTATCATATAACATGAGCAGCAAAATAATAGAAATCAGCCATCCATTAAATAGGGTATTTGAGGGAAATTGAATAATTCGTTGGACGATAATTTGGAGATCCTTTTGAGAAAAAAACAAGAGACATATGCCCTTTATCTGAACAAGCAAGACACCGGGACAATAGTAAAAGCAAACCCACTTACAGAATACAAAACTTACTTCCTTTCCATTGGTTTTAAAAAACAGGCTTTATTTGAGGTTGTGGAGCATCTAGTCAAAATATCTGTGTCACATAGGCCTAATCTCTAGACCCACAAATAAACTACAAATGTTGTGATTCGGGCAGTTTTAACATAAAAATGTGAGCATAGAATCCTAGAATCTCCTGAGTTGGAAGGGACCACTAAGGATCATCAAGTCCATCTCCTGGCTCCACACAGGGCCAGACAAGTCAGAGCATGGGACTGAGTGCATCATACAGACACTTCTCGACTTCAGTCCAGCTTGGTGCTGGAACCATTTCCCTGGGAATCCTGTTCCAGTGCCTCCTCCTTACTGGTCTTGAAGGTCCCAGGCACGTGGTCAACCCATGGGTGTCGATCCCATCACAGAAAACAGAAGTCTACTAACACATGCAGTCCATAAAATCAAGTAGCTCCAAGCCCTGAGTGGGACTGGGACCAGAACTGCTTCTGGACTAAAAAACTTGTGAGCTCCAGTGGCCAGGGATGCCTCCACTGTCCAGTGCTCATGGGCACTGGATTGAATTCGGTATATATTGGCCCCGAAGAAAACCAATGACAGTCTTGCCTCTCACAGGCTGCATTGCCATATTCTGTGGATGTGGAAATGCAGAAAAGTCTATCAAGTGGAGATCAAGGCAAGGATTTCAGTTATTGAATTCACTGCTGACTCAGTGCTTGGGGTCAGACAAGTCACCAAATGCCCTTCCGTCTCTAAGCAGCCTCTAAAATTGTTTTGCCTTTTTAATTTCAGTTCCCAAGTACCTATTGCTTATTGGCTTCAGCTGGAATTAGGTTCTTATCATCTTGGACTTATAAGGCACTTGTTAAAATGGAAACCTTTACTTTATTTCAGAAGCAGGAGAACTACAATAATTATTTCTGCTTACACCAGCCTTTGAAATTCAAATGTGAAACAAGAACCCTGCAGCATGATACGCAAACTCGATCAATGGTAGTTTAGCTATACCCATATACTGGGAGGAAAATTTCGGTTTAGGACTGTGTGGAAACCAAGGTATGTGAAATAACTACTCCTAATAGGGGGATGTCTGAATAACCCGGGACGAGAGCAAGAGACAGAGAAATTGGAGGGCTGAAAATAGACTTAGGGAGAAAGAGGATTAATTCCGGAAGGCAAGAAAGTGAATGGAAGTGAGAGTAGAAGCTGTAGGAGGGAGGGCGGACAGTTTAATGTTCTATAACTTTACAGTCGGAAGGCAGCAGGAACTGCAAAGGAGAAGTGACTGTGTGGAGGAACGCTTTAGTGGAAAAGCTGGCACTAGTGAGCAAGATCATGCGATTAGGTGGTGGCAGAAACCTAGGGGTGTTTGTGTGCCCATGCAGGAGAAGGGAAGGTATGACCGCAGCAGCTAGGTTCGAATTCAAGAGCTAATTCTGAGCTCTCCATTTTAGCATAAATGAATATTCCTACTTATTAAATAGTGTTTTGTGTGTAAAATGAGTGAAAAGCAATATGCATATTTATGCAAAAAACAGTTAATAAATATTGGCCTGTGTTACTAGCTAGCACTGTACCCATATATACTATTTCTCATAGGTAATATCGGTCATCTTGATATAAAAAGACTACATGTCTAGACTTTGCCATTTAACAGTGAGACAAAATGCTATGAGATAGGTGATGGTCTCTTCAGCCAGGTGACAGGTGATAGGACAAGGGGGAATGGCATGAAGCTGTGCCAGGGCAGGTTTAGATTGGACATTAGAAAAAAATATTTTACTGAAAGAGTTGTCAGGGCCTGGAACAGGCTGCCCAGGGAGGGGGTTGAGTCACCTTCCCTGGATGTGTTCAAAAAAAGGGTAGATGAAGTACTAAGGGATTTGATTTGGTTTAGGATAAGAATGGTTGGACTTGATGATCTTAAAGGTCTTTTCCAACCTTGTGATTCTGTGATTCTGTGAGACCACTGTGTGATTCTGTGAGACCACCTGGTAGCTGCTGGCTTGCATCCCATCCAGGTTGGCAACTGAACTAGCCCATGGCTCTTTAGTGACTTGACCGAAATAAGTTTCATGTCCTGTCAGGCTTTAGTGAGCGTTTGTGTCCTTTCCAAAAGCTATAATTTATTCCAAACCCACTTGAAACAATTTGGGAGGAATTCTGTTGGAACTGAGAGGAAATGTCTCTTAAGCTGTCACGGCAGCGAACTCTTGGGTCAAATTGTTTCAGTCCTGAAGTTCGCCAGTTTGGTGTCATTCACAAGAGCTACAGTCGTGGGGGAAGCGGAGCTTCTATCAGAAGAATCTCAGTACAATTTTGATTAGAAAAAAAATAAGTATTTGACTATGTTTATAGGTTTAACAGGTACCATTTGGAATGATTCATGTTGTCTGGTGAGTCATAAAGCTTGTTGGTTCCTACAGTAAAAACCAGTGTGTGCAAGACACCTCTTCAATAACATAATATTAATGTTCTTCCTGCTTCAGATATGCAATTCTTTGATACCTCTTTTGCCTGGTTTAGCTGCCTCCTTAAACTTCCTGGCAGAAAAAGACCTACAAAAAGATACAGCTTGTACCCCCACAGTGGTTCTTGTTTTCCAGAGACAGAAGAGTTTGCCTCTACAATGCCCAGCTCATCAGAGCAGAAAGACCAGCTTACCAGAAGCAAAAGTCTTAACTGTAAGGTAGCAAGGCAAGGAAAATTGAAAAGGTCATGGAAATTGCTGGCCCATAAAAAGAGAGGAGGAGGAGGAGGATGGGCATGGAGAACAGCAGATGTGCCACAGTATTAGGTTTTCAGTGGAGTTCAGGATGAGACAACCGCTGTGCCTGTACGTGCCAAACAAAGCAGTTTAAACTGATCAGAAGAAAGTGTAGGCACAGTGAGAAAGGTGAGAGAGAAGTAATAAAGTGAAACTGAAACGAAGCTATGCTCTGTGAAGAGCCCTTTCCCCCTGTGCATTTCTCCTTTCTTTCCATTTCTGAACATTTTCTTCACTAGCAAGTCAAGACCTCTCCTAGACGGGCACTTTTCCCCTGCGTGCCTTTACCTGTGGCCATGTGCTTGACAGGATTCCCAGTGTTTCCTCTCTTGTTGGAACACTGTACTTCCATCACCTGAGGGTTGATAGCTACATATTCCACTTCTAATGGCTAAGCCGACTGTTGGAGCACATGGTTCAGCTTTCCTCTCATCTCATTAATGTGATTGAGATGGGTCACATTGACGGGCAAAGTAAGGCAGACAAATAGGGTTCTTTGTATCTTCTCCTAGGGCAAACAAGGGTGATTCTCCGTGTAAAGAGTTGTCTTTATTCAGAATTCAGTTTGCTTTTAAAACACCAAAAGCTCTTTTTTTATGAATTCAACAAATGGAGGAATTCAGCCACAACATGAAAAATCTGCGGGTTTTGTTCCACAGTTAAAAGGTGCCATTTCTTCACCATTTAATTTACTGCCTAAAAGCACTGTACTATGTTGGTGACAGTTCAAAGAAGAAATAAAAATAAATCCTTTATGTTTCATCCTCAGAGGAGGGACGTGTTTTTCCTTTCTTCTCCCTTCCAATTCAACAAGACATTCCAAGTGTTCATTTAATCACGGCATAAACTCAAAATAAGGTGGCTTCAATGAATAAATGACTAAAGAAACCGGATTTTTCTGCTAACCTCTTTCAAATGAGCTACACGTGAATCATGCTCAGGCATTCTAACAGAAGACACCCAGACTGTAGTAGGGCGTGAAATGGCACCACTCAGTACTGAACCAATTTGTGCTCCTACAGCCTGTTCAGATATTTTAAAAGGAATAGAACACTTCTGATTTTAGAAAAGTTTGATCTGTCAAGAATACAAATCTTATCTTTCACCTAGATTATGATTCAGTATTTAATGCAGTCCATCATGCTTTACTTTGAGTAAATGAATACAAAGGCAGTAATGAACTATGGTGAAGTAAGTTGCATCTTCTTCTCCCTCTCAGTTTAGTTTCATCTGTAGTTTTGAACTTTACCTTTCCTTTGCGGCCCTTCTCTTTGTTTGCAAGCTTCCTAACTGCTTTTTGACACAGCATGCAGAAGAGACAGGCTTCTGTGTAAGCTGGAGGCTCTTCTTATTTCCATTCTGTCAAATTAATTTCGGAGTTAGGCATCAGAAATTGTGCAGTCAAGTTCATTCTGGGCCAGGACATCAGGATTGTGCAGTCAAGCTCAGAGCATCAGTGCGAGTTTGCCTATTGTGTAATTCTTCTTAAAGAAAGCCAGCCCAGTTAATAGATTTAAAAAAAACCCAACCCAGCATAAAACAACACCTTTGATACATATTAAACTTTCCCACACACACTTGCGACTTTTTCCAGTATTTGTGTTCCTTTTACTGATTATTTGTAACATCAACAACATTAAATTAATTGAAAGCAGCAACTGAAATCAGATTTAACAATTTGCAGTGCAATCATGTCAGGGAAAAATATCACCACACACAATTGTTATAATTAAGACATTGCTTTAGAGGAAGAGGCAAGACAGAGTGTTATTTGTTTTACCCCCTCAGAAACCAGTGTTCCTTTTGGCCTGAGGGTAAGAATTTGATTAAAATTTGTAAATCAAAGGTATTCCTCATCAAGATTTAATGCTGCTACATGAATATGCTGTTTTTCAACTAGAAGGTTTGGGACTTGATTATGTTTTCTTTTAAATATTGGGAAATAATGCCCAGAAATCAAGTTAGCATCTACTTTTGTTCTCTAGAGAGTCAGACCAAGTTCCAAGTCCTTCCTAAATTTAATGCCTGTTTTTCTGCTGTGAGATCCTGTCAGGCATCGGTGAGCAAAATAGCACAGACCTTTACCTAACTATTTGGCAGTGATTGATTGATTTTGTTCTGAAGATTTATTATTTCTCAAGACTCTCTCAAGGACTCGAGTTATGAAAGGGAAAAATGCATAAACAAAAGTCAAGCTCTTTGTGAAAGGACAGGTGACTTGGCTTCAAAATGGTCTTCAGAGACACCGAATCCTGGCTGAGGTTTCCTTTCCATTGTATAGGCACTGTGTTGCCTAAACTGAAGGATGCTTCTTGGGCCTCCACAGTACCAAAGCTGTGGCTACAATGCTGCATTTATTGGTTAATCATAGTGCTGGTACATATGTAACCATGACAATGCAGCATCAAGTGTCGTTACACCATCAGTGAGTAAAAGTAGGGCACGACACCTCTTTCTTCCCCAGCAGTAGCCTAGATTGTGCTCTTTTCAGGAAGTTTGTATTCTTCAGAGAGGTTGCAAACTAAGTCCTAATTGACACCGTATTCATCTTGAGGTATTTCCAGTGTTGTGCATTCAAATATATGACATTTTATGGTACTGAAAACTCATTCTCTCCTTTGCTACACTGAATTTCAGTGAGTTTTTATCCAGGGGTCTATGTTAGTCTTGCCATCCACCAAAGTTGGGGTTTATGTACACA
This sequence comes from Porphyrio hochstetteri, assembly GCA_020800305.1. Taxonomy (NCBI): domain Eukaryota; kingdom Metazoa; phylum Chordata; class Aves; order Gruiformes; family Rallidae; genus Porphyrio; species Porphyrio hochstetteri. Next base: position 214,699,259 of record CM036905.1, on the reverse strand, counting down.
ATTTTGATGAAAGTACCTTTGGTTATTTTTTTGTTTTAAAACTTCCACCAGCCATTTTTACAGCCATTGCTTTCCAACAGGAAGATGGGATGATGAGAACTCTGCTATTAGAGAGATTATAAGTGTATACTTTCATTAGCCCCATGCTCAGGATTTCTTTTCAGGAGCATTAAAGCATTACTTGTGAATAAGGTTTTCACTTCCCTCAACACAATCTTGACAGAAATTGTAAAAAACCCTACGAGTCTTGCACACTTCATGTGACAGAAATGTTGTAGAAGTTGCCAGAGTGTATCTGTCAGCATCTAACACTTTGAAATGTATGAGCCAAAGACACTAACATGTGGCAGCACCAGAACACTGAATTATTGTCCCAGCTTACCTTTAGGTTGTCTGTGTGATTGGGCATCCACATCACCTGTTCTTGTAAAGCAGCATGTTCTGGCACAGGCATTTGATTTGGATGTTTCTTTAGGTATGGTGGTCTTCCAGGCTTCTACTGTAAGGTCTCTATCTTGTAGGAGCAACTTCAGTGCTCCTTAAAATATTTGGCCCCTATATATCCTTTATCCTGCCTGCTGAGATTCCTCTCCTTGTGAAGTCATACAGCATGATGGCGGTTCAGTACTATGCTGCCTCTTAGGCTCTTCATGTGGTGCCCCAAAGAGTCTAAGATACGTGTGCACCTCAAGGAAGCATTACCAGCATGGTAGTGGCATTTGTACTCTCCACTGCAGAATGCACATATGCATTAACTAGCTAAAAATAATCACAGTTAGTTTTCAACAAGGTAACTTCTAATTAATTTCTTCTTTCACATAATTATTGTGATTATATAATAGATCTTGTGTGCATGGGGATACAAGTAGGGTAGGGCTGGAATAGGTTATGTTCTTCTGGGTTGTTAGTTCCACATTTGCTTGTTCACTTCCTCAATCTAAATATAAGCTGGTGTGTAATTATCTTTGTCTAACATGGAAAAATTGAAACAAATCAAGCTTCTCCAAGATTCTAGATCTTCTACGGGTTTGAACCATGGTAAAATAATATAGATGGTTGAAATTCAGACTAATCCCTTTTTTTTTTTTTTTTTAATGAGGACAGGTGCTTTTTGAATAAAATGAGGAGAAATATTAAAGGATCATCAAATTGAGTAGCTTAAAAAGTGTTTTTAGGAAGGCAGAATGAGTTCTTTAGGAAAAAAATGTTGTTTTCCCTTCCCTGTAATAAAAAAACCAAATAATCCCAAAACACTCAAGGAAAGATTTTTTTTTTATACCTGTTGAGTAAGAAAACATTGAATCAAATTTCAGAAATCTGAAACATCAGATAGACTATTGATTTTCTCTGTACAGTCCACAGTTCTATGGCATAACGCAGTCTTCTGGACCAGAAACTGTGGTATCTCCTGGACTTTTTATTACTGCTATCACAAATTAGTTTTTCTAAGAATGATAGTGGAAATGATGTTCACGTACTGGTAAAGAGTAGATTTTGTCATACAAATAAGGAAGAAGTTTTTTCCAATGAGGCAGGTGAAACACTGGCACAGGTTGCTCAGAGAGGTGGTAGATGCCCTCTCTCTGGAAGTGTTCAAGGCCAGGTCGGATGGGGCTTTGGATAATGCCATCTGCTCTAGCTGAAGATGCCCCTGCTCATTGCAGGGGAGTTGGACTAGGTGACCTTCCTTTGCACAGTTCTATGATTCTATAATAAATGATAATTAAGCATGTTCCCAAAACATCACGTTCTCTAGGATTTGGTGAAAGACATCAAGTTAAGGTGGGCCAGTTTCTAAAAATGTAACTGATCAAAATAAATGTATTCATAACACATTCATGGCTGTTACTTTTAATGCTCAATGGAAGTGAATTTATTTCTGTGAGCTTTAAAAAGTTGTTAAAATTTAAAGAAAACAAAATCCATATTTTTAATGTGTGCTTAGGTGTCTTGTGATAGTACTTCATAAAAATTAGCACAAAAAAACTTGCTACTGCTGAGAGTTTGAGACTTGTGTTTTTTGACCTGCTTATCTCTGAAATCTGTGACATTGTGCCTCCTTCCTTCTGCTGCCCTTTATTTCCTTTCTTTTTTCTTTTCTTGAGCAGTCAGAAATGTATTTCTCTTCTGCTGACATTCTTTACATGTCAAAAGTTTCCTGTCCTCTGGGAAAACGTTAGGAAGTGGAAAACTTTAGAAGCATGGAGGAAAGCTAAGTAGATAGACAGATAGATAGATAGATAGATAGATAGATAGATAGAAGAAATCTCACCTATTTCAAATATTTCAGTATAGCCAAGCTGTAACACTCCTGCTGAAAAGCAAGATTCAAATACTGGAACAAATAATAGTGCAAATTCTGTCTCTTCCTTTGGATGCTGCTGGCAAAACATTTAACATCACAAATACAAATCCAAAGAGTTCTGAAACTACCCACAAAGTTTAGGGGTGGGATCCCTACTTTATTCTGGTTTGTTCCACTTCCACTGCTAATACAGCAAAAAAAAATGATCATTCAGTCAGAAAAACCCCATGGGATGATCTATCAGTGTCAAACAGACAGAGGTGGCCAAGCTGCACCTGATACTCACTCCATTGATACAGAGATATTTGGAGGAGGAGGAGGAGTTACATGAAAAGATAATGGTAGATGGGATTTCTCCTCTGCAATCATAGAATCATAGGTTAGGGTTGGAAGGGGCCTTAAAGATTGTCTAGTTCCAACCCCCCTGCCATCAGCAGGGACATTTCTCACTAGACCAGGCTGCTCAAGGCCCCATCCAACCTGGGCCTGAACACTCCAGGGAAGGGGCAGTCACCACCTCCCTGAGCAACCTGTTCCATTGCCTCACCACCCTCATAGTGAAGAATTTTTTCCTAATATCCAATCTAAGTCTACCTCCTTCCAATTTAAAACCATTCCCCCTCATCCTATCACTCCATACCCTTCTAAAAAGTCTCTCCCCAATTTCCTGCAGCCCCTTCAGGTACTGAAAGGCCGCTATAAGATGTCCCCAGAGTGTCCTCAGGCTGAACAAGCCCAACTCTCTCAGCCGGTCTTCATAGGAGAGGTGCTCCAGCCCTCTAATCATCTTTGTGGCCTCCTCTGGACCCATTCCAACAGTTCATGTCCTTCTTATGTTGGGGACTCCAGAACTGGACACATTACTCCAGGTGGGGTCTCACTAGAGCAGAGTAGAAGGGCAAAATCACTTCCCTTGACTGGTTCTCCAACCAGTAGTTTTTGTTAGAGATGCTCAATATATCTGCAGGTTCCCCTGATGCTAAAGACAGGGCTGGCAGGGTCTGGCTGAAGGAGCAGTTTCTTTGCTGCAGTATGCTACAGTGACCTTCAAGCACTGCAGAAAATTTATCTTTTTAACCTTATATATTAAATAAAATTGATTGATACAGAGATTTAAAAAATTACTCAGTAGAGCAGGAAACCCTCTAAAAAGAGTAGTCAGAGAATATACATTGATAAGCATACACAAACGATGATGTCCAGTATTATTGCATCTCCTCGTGACCCATCATAGCTGTCATCCTCTCAGCCTTTTTGATTTTGTACTTTAATTTTTGCATCTGGACAACCTGTCCTTTACACCCATCAACTATTTTTAAAAAAAACCCACCTTTGTCTTTCAGCTGATGCTAAATGACTCATCTGTTGCTGTTTGCCTTCCTTCTGTAGGTGAACGGTATTGATCTTCGAGGTGCTACCCATGAGCAGGCTGCAGCTGCGCTCAAAGGAGCAGGGCAGACGGTAACAATCATAGCACAATACCAGCCGGAGGGTAAGCAAAATAATAAACTTAAAGACATATGGTAAAAGAGAAATGCTTTAAATGCCTGTTTAACAGGGTGAGGCTGCTGTAGACAGTGCTTTTCCCAGCTATCATCAGAAGTCATCTGGTATGGAAATTCGAGTGGCAATTCTCTCGCAAGGAAGTGGCTGTATTTTTCTCACAGACTGCTTTTCAAGTATTTTATGTGACTGTATAAGAAGTAACTTTAAATGTGCATATAACAAGTCAGTAATCAACCCTTAGTTAATAATTTTATTTTCATTATTGCTTATTCTACATCCTTCTCCATTCTCCTTCTGGAGACAGTGCAAAAGATAAGAGACAGGTTAAGAATGAACAGAGATGCCAGGAAGACATGAAGTTGCTTCAGACAGTCAGAATTAAACAAAGTGCTTCCTGCCAACTGTGTAGAGCCTCCCATTAATACTTCTGGGTGATGGTGTCCTTTTTGCTCCAGGGCAATTAGCCCCAGGTTGCAAGTAATTAACAGAGGACAGCTTTCTCAACAAAAGCCTGGACAGGAACTTCAGCAAAATATAAGGGTGGGATGTATGTTACATGGTGTATAACATTTAGCTTCTGGAGTTTTAACTAGTTTCAGTGAGAAGGAGCAGGCATTGATTGATTTTATGAGTCCAGAGTTAAGTGGCAGAACTTCTCATTGTCCATGAGCTATGACCCAAATGATGGTCACAAGGAATTCATGAAAGAAATATTACTTTCTGATAGGAACTAAAGATGGTTTTCCATCTTTCCAGGTGAATTTAGCAACAATAGGTGCCTGTGAAGACTTACTGGCACCCTTCTATCAGTCTTCAGTAAATAATTCTAGGTCAATTCACAAGTCCTGCAGGGACCTGTCAACACAAGTTTTTGATTCTGCCTGCTTGTGGCCAGCCTACGACACATGTAGGTTTGGGTGAAACAATACAGCTCTAATAACAGGTTTTTTCAGAGCCACTGGGGAGATGAATTAGTACTGCCAGAGTTTATCCAGCATGATACCTTCTTTTGTTCGTGATGATAACCCACAAAGAGGAAAACAGCTGATATTTTAGTCAAACTTAGAATTGTGCTTCAGCTCTGGTACCTTGCATCCATTTATTAGTTTGTCTGCACTTAAGTCACCAAGTGGGATAAATGAGGCTGTACAAAGCAAAGGGCAGATGCAAGCAAATGAAAATTGGAAGTGTCATATCTTTAGTTAAATAAACAGAATGTATTAATATAAAAATGCATAAGTAACAATCATGGTTACTTCAAAGAAAAAGCACTGAATAGTGATTCCAGTGACAGCTAATCCGCACTGGATTCTCTTCCCATTAGTTCCGGCAGTCTTGTTGCTGTCTGGTATTTTATACCACAATTATCACCCTGGTGTCTCAGTACTTGTAGCAATCACTGGCATTTCAGAGCTGTTCTGTGCCATTGTTAATACCCAGAAAAATACATCACTTGACAGATTTTTCCTAATATGTTTGAACTTTCAGTTGACGTACTTTCCCCCTGTATTGTAGCAGCTCTGTAATGTATCAAGTTCAGTTTTGGTGAACATGCAATTCAAATGATGCTGATAAAATCCATCAATATGCTACAGATTTATTCTGTTTTTCTAAGAACGCTGCTCCATTCACTACAAACCCTGTTGAGGGCAGACTAGTCCTGACTGCGTGTGTTGTTTCACAGAATCACAGAATTGTAGGGGTTGGAAGGGACCTCGAGAGATCATCGGGTCCAACCCCCCTGCCAAATCCGTCAAGATGCCCTGAAGAGAGGAGCTAGTGAGAAACAGGGCCGAAAGGTTTTCCTTAGTACAGGAAATTATTGCATTTTTAAGATAAAAGGAGTCATCTGTAGTTATCTGTAGTTCAGTAGTTATCTGTAATGTGTTGTCTTACTCCTGAAGGATTTAATTTTAATCCAAGATGCTGTTTAATGTGAACTGTGTAAATATAGATATGAAATGAAATCATTCTTTCTTTAAAAAATACCTAGCACCAAAGAGAGATGAAAGAGTTTTAAAACAGTTGCTTAAATAACCTTCCCAGAGAATAATTTAAGGACTTACAGGTCACAGCAAAAGGCAACATACTGTATAGCAGCATAAACATTTACTTTAAAGATCCTACACATCTCTTTTTTTGTCCTTTCTCTGTAATTTATTTATGATACCTTATCTTGAAGCATATATGGGGATATAGCCCTGAAATACAGCCTTAAAACTGCACAGCTGTGCTTTCCTCAGGGGCTCCTCACTTTAAAATGCTTCCAAAACCAGTAAACTATTTAAGTAAAGTAGGCTTGATGCTTCATTTTTTATTTTCACACTGGAAGCTCTTGAGTTGTTGTTACTACAACACTGGGATTTTAGAGGAGATCCAAGAATAGCCACAGCAAATGTTAACCAATACCTGGTTTTGTCTTTTCCAGCTTATTAAGACTTTAGATGTTGTTGCAAGGAAAAACGTTCAATGAAATCTTTAGCTATTGGTATTTCAGTTATTAAGCAATGGTGGTGTAAGTACCAGTCAATATGTTAAGCCAGCTGCTGATTACTGATTTAAATTGTTGGTAGAAAAAGCTTATGTTCCAATAATTTAAGTTTTATGCAGTAAACAAAAGCTGACAGCAAACTTATCTTGGCAGTGTCTTCAAAACCAAATAATATGTTTTGCTGCAGGAAGAAAATGAGGTGACTACTGTAGGAACAGCTTTCAAACTTTGAATTTCCTTTTCCTTGTTTTAAACAGTCAGAAGTTCAACTAAGCCTTGTATGAACTCCCCTCACATTTATCTGTATAGACTGGACAGCAAATGTCATGAGAAAGGCAACTCCTGCAAAAACTCTAGTGGTTGCCATCAACTTGAATAGCTTTTCCTCTTGATATTATGGCAGTCTTCTTTCTCATCCTGTCTGGAATAAACAAATGCAGAGACCAGCTCAGATAAAATCGCATAGCATCACATTTTTTGAATGCTGTCAGACTCATGGTTGGTGATGGTGCTTATCTGAACCACGCTGCCTGTCCCTCACATGAAAGTGGTCTTGGAAATAGGAGAAAAAAAGCACATGTAGGGAAAAGTGTAGCCAGCAGGACCAGGGAGGTGATCATAGAATAATAGAATCATAGACTGGTCTGGGTTGGAAGGGACCCCAAGAGTCATAGAGTTCCAACACCACTGCCACAGGCAGGGCCACCAGGGCCTGGATCTAGGCAAGGTTGCCCAGGGTCCCATCCAACCTGGCCTTGAACACCTCCAGGCATGGGGCATCCACCATCTCTCTGGACAGCCCATTTCAGCACCTCACCACTCTCTCTGTAAAGAACTTGTCCCTAATATCTAATCTAAACCTTCCCTTCTTTAGCTTTAGTCCATTCCCCCTTGTCCTGCCATTGTCTACCCTTTTAAAAAGTTGATTCCCCTCTTTTTTATGCATTCCCTTTAGGGACTGGAAGGAAAACCTGAACCTGGAAAATAATCTTTAGGGCAGAACAGCGTATCCTTATCAAACAATGAATTAGAAATTAAAGTGGGAATATAATCCACATAGGGAAACACTTTTTACACTCTCAGGCTTATGCAGGACATATTTTGATTTTAATCACAACAGCTGTAAATGATGGCCCAGAATGGAAGGGGGGAAGAAAAAACCCAATTAAATTTGTCAGTGCAACTGAGTTACATTTTCAAGGGAAGCTGGACAGGTTGGCCATGAGCCAGCAGTGTGCCCTGGTGGCTAAGAGGGCCAATGGGATCCAGGGGTGAATCAAGAGGAGTGTGGCCAGCAGGTCAAAGGAGGTGATCCTCCCCCTCTACTCTGCCCTGGTCAGGCCCCACCTGGAGTATTGTGTCCAGTTCTGGGCTCCCTGGTATAAAAAAGACAGGGATCTCCTAGAGAGAGTCCAGAGGAAGCTATGGAGATGATTAAGGGCCTGGAACAGCTCCCGTATGAGGAAAGGCTGAGTGAGCTGGGGCTGTTCAGCCTGGAGAAAAGAAGATTGAGGGGGGACCTAATTAATGTTTATAAATATCTTAAGTATGGGATGCAGGGAGAAATGGCCAGCCCCTTTTCAGTGGTCTGTGGGGACAGGACAAGGGGCAATGGCTGTAAATTGGAGCACAGGAAGTTCCGCACCAACATGTGGAAGAACTTTTACACAGTGAGGGTGACAGAGCCCTGGGACAGGCTGCCCAGGGGGGTTGTGGAGTCTCCTTCTCAGGAGATATTCAAGACTCGTCTGGATGTCTATCTGTGCAATATGAGCTTGGGAGCCTGCTTTGGCAGGGGGGTTGGACCCGATGATCTCTCAAGGTCCCTTCCAACCCCTACGATTCTGTGATTCAGTGACTTTGATTGAAACAGCCACAACTTGTCCTGAAAGACAGATTGGCAGTGGGGGTGAAGAGTACCGGACCCCTAATGAGGCTACTTAAAAAGCTTTATTGCACGTTTAAGTCTCCACTGCTGATGTTCCCTCCCCCTGCAGCGGTGTGAAAGGAGAGATCTAAGCCCTGAGATTTTCGCAAAACGTTCCGTGTCAGTGGTCCACGAGCTGCCCTGTGCTGCATTGCAGTGGCTCTGCAGCTATTCCCTCGCATCAGTCTTGGAGAACCATTAAACCACTCTGAAGTTTCAAGCTTTCAAGCGAACCAGTTAACTTGTTTTCTCTAACTGCTTGCTTCTAAGGCAAACATTCAGTGATGATGGTTTGATTAAGACCCGCTGACAATAAAGAGGGCAAAAAAGTTGTTACAGGGAGAGAATTCCTACTCTGTCGCCCTTCGAATTCCCTGCTACTGCTTGCTCGGTGACTGTACTCTGCGCCTGCCGAGCGGTGAGTAGCTGAGTTGAAGGTAGAGCATTCTGTGCATGCCTGTCGGATGGCAGGATGCTGCGATAGGCAGTGTCTTTCCGTGCAGACACTAGGTAAGGACATTTTTGGAGAGCTGCACCTACAGTTGTAAGTGTCTCACAGCAGCTACAGTACTCAATTCACTCTTCAGTTCTTCTGTTCCCAAATCTGGGAGGCTCGCATAGCGTGCTGTGACAGACCTAAACTTCCCTGAGCAGCAGCAGCTTTGACAAAAACATACTCCTCATCTTACACATTTGTCTGACCTACTAATGGACGAGTTCTGCAGTCCTGAAAGTATCAGAGTGAAACTCCAGAGATGACTTTTACACCCTACACAGGCCTGGATATTTGGCTCTTTGCCCTGTTTCATTCCCAGTTCCCGCCTCAAGGTACAAACACTCATCTTCTGTTTTGGTACTACAGTCCCATATGTTCCTGATTCAGATGTTTAACCTTTCCAGATGCCAGGGGAGTAAGGTGGATACAAAATATATTGGAAGAGAAACTAATTATATTCATTCAGCTTTGTCTAGGTCACTTTTATACTGTGGGTTGTGAATATTCACGTTGAAGGCCCCTTTTCCCAGCTGTCGAAAATCACTGTAGCTTAATCACTCAGATCAAGCTGCATTACAGCAGTTGGCTTTCATCAAGAAGCCACTGTATCCAGTTGCCAAAGAATGCAAAGATATTAAGGCTGTATTTCAGCCACCTGTAGTAAAGAATATTACATAACCCTGGGATGGCCAGGCTTGAACTGAGCAAAGACCCATTGCTGGGGAACCCATTTCCAGCTATGCGAGAGGAGAAAGAGCAGGACAAGCACGTCCTGAGCCTTGCAGTGAATGCTGTCCTACTGGCGAGATAGGGTGGAAAAATCCCCTCCTTGCCCTCAGCTGGAAAATGGCACCATTGTACAGAGCTGTAAAAACATACACACACAAAACCAGTTTGAAGGTATGTTTCATAGATTGTCCTGCTGAAGCTCAGTGAGTGAAGTGCATTGAGGAATTAAATTCATTAAGAAGTTTGAGTTTCATGAAGAAATTAATTTCATGAAGAAGCTTGGTGCATATCTGTAAGTTAGGAAAGTTTGTGAGGAAGGAGTAATAGAAGCGAGGAAGCTAGCTATTATAGCAGTATGTTTTTGCCTTGTGTAACAGCCTTTTTTATTATTTAATCAGAAAATATGCCTCGTTCCAAAACCAGAGTTTTTATGTCAGATCCTAATTTACTGATAATAGTTCAGAATGCACCAAGCAGGAGACACGGACGACAGTCACCAATAGCTGTATCAAAGGCTGCTTTTTTTTTTACCCCTCTTTTTACAGTGGTATCTCCCAACACCGCTGCTTCCTTATTTACTGATAAAGATTTTTTGCTGAGTTACAGAATAGTAAATTCTTTTCTCTACCTGATTAACTGTCAGGCCTACGCCTCCCTTGCTTGTCTGTGAAGTGCCCACTGATGAGAGGTTAGCCAGCCTGTGGATGATGCTGTCAAAACTAGTTCTCCCATAATTTTAACACATTTTGCTTCAAGGGAAGCGCAGAAGTTCACTAAAAGCCAAATTGCTTCTTTGCTGCAGAGATTTCTGTGTAAATGAAGATGTTTAACAATACTGTGTGGCTGCAACACACACCTTCACCTAATGTACCAGCTCATGCCAAACAGTGTTTGTGTGCTCCAGGTGATGTCACCAGTTAAAGTACATGGTTAGATGTTGAATGTTTGCCGGTTTTCATTCTTCTCACCTGGTAATTATGACTTTGATGCCCTTGGACAAATGCAGCAGTTGCTAAGATAGTACCCACTTGTCTGGCGGTCGAAGATCCTTACCTTTGGTACAGCTCTTGTGCCTCTAGTTGCTGCATACTATTAGGAATATAGGGCTTTTATTTTCACGTTGTTGGAGCAAAGTCTTCAACTTCAGAATTTCATTTCAATCTTTACACTGTCTTTACCTCCAGTTGAAAAAAAAAAACAAACCCAACCCAAACCTACCACAAACTTTGTTTAAAACGATGTTTTAAAAACCTCCTGATCCACTTCCAAGTTACATGCTCTTATCACAGTGTTTTCTTTCCATTTGCTGGAGCTGTCCTCACTGCAGCAGATTGACCGTAGTCCCTCAGTAACTCTGCCCGTGGACGTGGGCATCGCCCCAGCACAGACAGGTATTTCTGAGGCTTTTCAGACTCCACAACTGAAGAAGCAGTGGGGATTACAAATGTTCTTTTAAAGACAAGTCTTTGTAGCATCCTCACAAGACACAAAAGGTTATATTTTAATTCCTCTGTTAAATTTAAAGATCACGTTCCTGGTAGAGTTACACAGCATATCTCATCAGACACTGAATATTTCATAAAAAGCAAAATTCTGGCTTTTTTTTCTTTTTCTTTTCTTTGTCTAAAACACCCAACACTCACTCACTACGCATGACAAAAGTCACAGCTTTGAGATGCTTTCTTAATGTTTTTGTGCAGATTCTTTTGTGTTTAATGCAGTCACGCCAGTCTGTATTTGCTTTTTCCTTACAGATTCCTGAGCTTTCCCGATTGCCATTTTCATAAATGCTTCAGTTTAAGTGCTTATTTTGCAATTCAAACATATTCAACTCTCGTTTCACTCAACAGGCTTTAAATCCCCTTAAACAGTATGTTCTTCCAGAAGGTTGTCAGTGTCAGCTGTAGGAAATTGTGCGGACAAAACATGATTTCCTTTTCAAACCTGTCTTGTCTTTTCATTTTAAGTGTGGTTAAATGAAGCTACTTGGGGTTGTTTCCCGTAATTCCTTCTCAAACTTCAGTTATCATGCGAGTCCTGTTTAGTGTTTCAGTGTTTGTGCGCAGCCTTCGCTGCTTATATTTATACACCCACAGAAAAAAAGGGTATCTGTTAAATCCTCATGCTAGAGATTATTAATGGCTTTTCTTTGGTACTTTGTAATTTCCTCCTTTTACGGGTTTGTTAAGGTAATCATTAATGCCTCTCACTGGGAATAGGAACAATAGAGTCGATTTTCTTTTTTTGCAGCAGCTCTTACATTTGCTGCTGCAAATTTAACTGTTCCGTACGGGCTACAAATTCTTCCCACTTTCCTTCCCTCTTTCCTTCCCTGTTTTAGAGTTCTCTGAACTGAAATGCACTTCACCCATGGTTTTGCCCTTACACGATAACTTTTTCTGAAAACAAGCCCTAGCAATGGGAAAGCACTTGTGCTATTTTAATTCTTTGATAGCCACATCATTTCATACATCATGCGACTTCAGAAGTTCATATTTACTTCCAGCTATTTACTTTAAGAGGTGTTATCTCTTCTTTCTTCATTAAGTTCTTCGCTATGAGGGTGGTAGATCGCTGGCATCAGTTGCCCAGAGAGGTGGTGGAGGCCCCATCCTTGGGGATATTCAAGGTCAGGCTTGATGGGGCTCTGAGCAACCTGATGTAGTGATGTCCCTGCTTGCTTCAGGAGGTTGGACTAGATGACCTTTAAAGGTCCCTTCCAGCCCAATGCATTCTGTGATTCTACGCTATTTGCACTTTGCAAAGATACAGTTTGCATCTTTGTTGTGTTGCTTTTCAGTTAACTTCAGTGTTGCTTTTTCTTCTGTCTTTACGAACAGTTAGTGGAACTCTCTCCTATTTCATTGCTGACGTTTTTCTTGTCTTCGTGGCAATTTACACAGCTTCAAGTTTAGAGGCCATTATGGTAACTTCTTGAAACTGGTACTGGGTGACTGGGCTGTTAAAAATGCTAAAGACTTCACAAAAATACTTCTATCTAAACAGTTTAACATGTTTTATTTTAACAGAGTTCAGAAGCTCACCTGGTTTTCTTTGCCTTCAGGTGAATTGTTTCATGTAGAGCCATGACTGAAAATACAGACGAGTCCATAATCTGGATGAAATGTCACAAGGCAGTCAGTATTACCGATGCTCGGGTGGACACCAAACTGTAACACCTAAATACAGGGTCTGTACAATCCCTGTGGGGTCAGTTTATGTCCCCAGAGAATATGAGTACTAAAAATTTCAGCTTGCTCTGCAGTAATTCATGTTAAAATGCTGAGCAAGCAAAATGTGTCGGTTTAAAATTAACAGCGTGTTCTCCTGGGCTTTCCTAGAGAGCTGTTCGTGAATCTGTTTAAAAAGCACAAAAAGAAAGAAGCGTGGCTTTCAAATCCACCCAGTGATGCATCCTCTGGGTGCTTTGCTCCAGAGTTTGGGTAGAAGCAGAAAGAATTCTGCAGAAAGAATTTCTGCAAAATACCAGGAAGGGCGAAAGAGCAGCAATAGGAGAGAATCGAGATTCCCTCATCTGGAAAGGATAAAGGTTTCCCAAAGGATGTGGGGATAATAGCCAGCTTCTGGAGATCTCCCGTGCTGAGGAAAGACAGCAGGTCTGACAGGCAGTGACTGCTGCTATGGCAGCATCACTAAGGATCACAGAGGGCAAAGGCATATTGTGGATTTCCTTGGGCTGGTGCCGCAGCTGCCATCATTACAAAATTTGGTGAGGTCAGTGCAAGTGTTAGGGACAGTCTTTCACAGTTCTGACTTCTAAAGTTTGCAGTTCTTCACATATGCAGGGTTTTCCTTTAATTATATTACAGACCTAGGCAAATAAAAACTAAAGGGTAATTATTTTTTGTAATTAAACAAGGCAGTTGGCTAAACTGGTTTCCCAAGGTCTCTCAGTGGAGAAATCATAGAATCATAGAATCATAGAATGGTCTGGGTTGGAAGGGACCCCAAGGATCACAGAGTTCCAACCCCCTGCCACAGGCAGGGCCACCAACCTCCAGACCTGAATCTACACAAGGTTGCCCAAGGCCCCATCCAACCTGGCCTTGAACACCTCCAGGGATGCCTCAGAGAGGCTTAGATCTTAAGTGGGCTGGAGCCTCTGAAGAGAGATGCCTCTCCTTCAGCCTTTTTCGGTGGGATGAGTCTCTTCTCACTGGATATAGAAGGAATTTCCCTGACTAACCTAGGCAGGATGGACAAAGCTAAGGCCAGATGGACTAACCTCTTCTGGGAAGCAGCCTGTAGCTAGCAGACAGATGAAATTGTTTTCAAAGATCACTGGGTGATGTGCTAATGAAGCTAGAAACAAATTCTTTGAGCCCAACTCAACATTGTTTTCTCTCAGGGATTATTCTTGAGACGAGTTAGTAGAATCATTGTTTTGATGGAGGCAGAAAAAAAAGTGAGAAAAATTACAGACAACTTAAAGCTGTGATTCCAATAGAATAATAACCAAATAAAGACTTTCAAGGCAAGAGAGGAGGATTAAAGATAATTATTTTCTTGTTAACTTGGATTTTAGATGAATTGATTGGTATTCTTGAACTTATTACCTCTAGGAGAGAATGATGGCAGAGTGTGAGTAATAAAAAAACACAGCATGCCACTATTGCAGTCCAGAGGAGCAAAGGGGTAAAGGGCAGATCCACTCAGCGCTCGCATGTGCAGCTTTTGGAAGGATTTCACTGATGACAGTAATTAGTTGGCCAGCTCTGCGACATCCTAAATTGAATCGCTGCTAGCCAGAGAGGCTGGCAACTTGAGGGATATTTAGTGCAAGTAGAAATACTACTTTGGGGTGCATAATATTTATTTTTGCCCCACATTTTAAGTAATGTAACTTGTGAAGCAAACCCAAAAAGTATGTTTGAAATGATAAGGAAACTAAATGAATAATTTTTGTGTAAAGACCCTGAAGCTCTGTAACTTTGGAGATATATATATATATATATATATATATAAAACCCATAACAACAGACAGGTGCAGACAGGTGAACATGCCATTATTACAAAGAACAGGAAGGCTATTGAGCAGACTTTTATGCCTGCACACACATACACACGTGCAGCCATTGGAAACAGGATGTAGGGATCCACAGGGCCAGATTTTAAAGAGCTGCATGGGATGTCTGCAATCGATGGCTGCCCAGCTGTCATATGCCACGCATTCTTATACCGTAAGGGCATGTGAAGAATAAGTAAGAAGCTGTACAGTATCAGATCACACACTAAGCTGTGCCTGCTATAAAACTGATTTTCAGACAGTCAGTTCAAAGCCTCTGAAAATCTTTTCTTCCTGAGCTACTTTATAATAACTTTCCCTTCCTCTATGATCTTGATCTACGTCACTCTTTCTTACATGACTTTCTTTCTCATGGCTGTTAACCTGGCAGGTGACGAGCAATAAGGATTGGATTTAGACTTCATTGGCAATCCCAATACTTAGCTACAGAATCATTGAAAACTCTTAATTAACTGCAGAACCATTGAAAGAATGCTGGATGTCATGTCAGCTCAAAAAAACCCCTCTCATTAATACTAATTTTGAGTAAGAAAAACCTTTTACGTGGTTGATGAACACACAGAAAATACACAGTATCTTTGATTTTAGCCTCTGTCACCTGTATGAGCTACCCTGTTATGGCTCCATTAGAGACTTAAGTTGAAGCTGAAGTAAATGGAGTGAGACCAGTGATGACAAGAGCTCCTTGGGCACCCCCAAAACATCCAGACAACAGCAGGAGTGACATGATCTAGTGTTGGACCTAGTAGGGCTGGATAGGTGGTTGGACTCAATAATCTTGAAGGTCTTTTCCAACCAAGACGGTTCTATGAGTATTTTAAAAATTCAATATTAACCATAGCTCATTGTGAAGAAGCCTTTAAAGTTATAATATCATTCACCTATAAAGCAAAAATTTCTATACATTTTAACCTGAGAATTCATCTTCTTTTAGAAGCTCTAGTATCTGTTGAACAGAAGTTATTTTTTCGCTTGGTTTCAGGGTTGAAGATGGTTTCAGAGATACCATAGTTAATATTTTCTAAGCCAGGTGCTCCAAGTTAAACGCTGAAATAGAAATATCCTGATCTGACACACTGCTGAATTGTATGAATGATCACTTCTCTTAAATTTCACTTTAATTATATTTTAAGCATGGAGTTAAAACCTGGCATTAGTCACCTGTTCTGGAAAGTCTGTTATTAGGCATCGTGAAGTACTTTGTAATGACTTTCTAAATCCCTTTGCGGTTTGCAAGGGAAACGTGAGACTAAACCAAGTAATAATAATAATATTTTAACAGCTCTAACATCTTTCATATTTGCTGTCAAATGGTTTATAGAGAAGAGGTCAGAACTACACAGAAAATTCAGACTTTACAAACTTGGAACAGTTCTAACTGTCAGCGTTAATTGTTTCTTCAGTGCTGTTTGGTGCCCAGATACACAAAGAAGAAAGATCCACGTGGAGTCAGCCAGGTTACTTTAGCTTGGTTTCAATGCTTGTGCCTCCCAGACAGGAATTGTTCCTTTTCTTGGAGAGAATGAGAGTCAGAGGTTTTGTTGCTGTGGGGTTTTTTGTTTCTTTTTTTCCCCTAGTAAATCCAGATCCTTATGTTGGTCAACATTGGTCCTCCAAAACGGATGTTGTCCAACTCATCAGCTGCCTTTACAAATCTTGCTGCTCAGCATTTCTTTCACCACATCTTTCTGTGGTGATAAACTACATGCTGCAGATTAGGGCAGGTCTTCCTGTGTGGATAGGGGGGTCCATCCCCTCCAGAACTTCATAAAACTTGTTAAAATCTTTCTGTCCGTCTGTGTTAACAGTGGCATGTACCAAGTCTCCATCTATGTGTACACAGCACTTAAGCACATTTCAGTCTTCATGCCACACCAGAGCCTCCCTTCTGCCTTGTGCCAAGCATGGACAGGACCTGTGGGAGCACGTGGAGGGGATGACTGAGACTGATTGCCAAGAGCTGCTTCTCTCAGTTTGCTTTTGCACCATCCTGGGCACCGACACCATCAAACTGGTCCTGCAGAGTAGTCCTCAGTGGGGACTTTGCAGGCAGTGTGCAGACTGGCAGACATGGGCATGTGGCAAGAGGGACTGAGCGGGAAAGACAGAGGGGACAGTGGAGAGAGCTGCAAGAACCTGATACTCTGACTTGTCATTCTGTGATTTCATTTGTTAACTGGGTGCTGAGTTTGTGTGGAGCCAGGAGCTTCAGTGGTGGCTGTAGAGCTTTTGGTATGTGTGTGTGCACGTGCAATAAGTTTTGATACTGTTCTTTAAACCCTGTTGTGTTGCATATGTGTATGTATGTGTGCTAGTACAAAATTTAGGGTGGAGATCCCCACCACCCAAACTGTTCAAGCAGCCTTTGATAGAAATCCTCAAAGCTAGGTCTGCATAAGAGTGCCTACATGGGTAGGAGGGTAACACACAGGTAGTCTAGCTTGTGTCCAAGAGTAACATATCTGCATTACTTTTCCCTGCAATTATATGTCCTGCATCTCTGCTAGATGCTCTGAAACTTGCAGCTATCTTAAAAATTCTTCCTTTATGAAGGAAGACAACTCAGTATAAGGTAAGTATCTTCTTTATGATGGGTTGCTAGTAATCCTGCTCAGCTGTTTGTAAGCCTGTCTAAGTATTTACTACCAGAAAAGACTTCACATTCTTATCAGTCTTGGGCTGGATTCAGCAAAAATGTAAAATTATGTAGTCTGTGGTTATGAAATTCAATAGCAATAAGCAGGTGATGGTGTTGGGAGAACGAACACCAGAGTTCTGACTGCTTGGACGAAAATGCTGAGTATCTTGAGCACAGCAAGTACCTTACGCTGACTTGTTTGTGTCTTCCCCATAAATATTTTATTTCAATTAAAATACACAAAAGTGCATTATCAGTGTTTTATAAAGCCCTGGGAATGAAACAAAGTGACTGTACCATCAGTTCTGAGCTAACGGAAATGCAGTCCAGCCTGTGGGTAGGGGCAGGTCTGGCTGGAGACTGGCCTTCACCTCCAAGCTGTTTTCAAAGCAATTAGAAGTGCAGTCATCTTGTTTTCTGTTTAAATCCTTTCATAATGGAAATTTATGGAGTTCTACTAAATGGACTTTTTCACAAATCCAGCTGGTTTCTATGGCAATTATCATCTGACAAAATGGAACATCTCACTTCAGAATCACGGGAATTCAGAAAAAGTCCATATTATTTCCATTTGAAAGTACTTTTGTGGTATCTTACGATTTTAGGGGGCATGTCACCTCCACACTTTCCACTCCTTGAATGGTGGTCACTTTTCCCAGGTTAGCCCCCAGACAGGAGCTCATATGATGCCTCATTTCTTGGTTTTCAGGGTAGAGTAGAAGTGTAGGAGTGCAACAAGAGTGTTTTCCAAACGAGAATATTTTCAGTTGAGGGCCAAAAAATGCAAGCGTTTTAGGAGCAGTAAGGGAGAGAACCCTGTTCTAGTAAACTTCTCTTCTGAAAAAGGGGTAAAACTTACCACCATCGTGAAACAAGTCAAGTTTATGCTGTTTAAGTTGCATTTCTTTTCCTGTCATGCCACTGTTTGAGATCTCGCTGTGATGTTTCAAAATAAGCCTGTAGATGTCTAGAGAGGCATGGGAAAATCTGAAAGTGCTGAGAAGGTAAATGGTATTACAAGTCTTGGGCTTGACTATAAGGTTTAAAAAAAAAGGAAAAAAAAAGGCATAATTTAGAGATAAAATAAACAATTGATACATTTATTTATATGCCTATATACCCCCTTCCATGTAAACAAGAGGAAATAAAGGACGTGGCTTTGTTGATGCTACTTGGAGTGAAAACTGCTGGTAGTGCCTTTCTGCACTGGAGGTAGTGTAACATTCACTGCACTGGAATGTTATGCTAGAAGCCCAGATTTGGGTGGCTTAAAGCCATTGTGCCTGCCAATGTGCCTACCAATATGCCAAATATTATTATTATGAGTCGTATTATCTCTTTGAAGATGCCAAGACGCCCAGTAGGAAAGGCTTAGGCACAGGGAAGCTTTAGGCAGCTCAAATCTGCGTCTGAAAGCAGTAACGGAATGGTTGATATTTCTCTTCTGTGTGAATGAAGGTCCAGATGTGATACTTTGCTGTCTGTTGAGATGGGACTTATGGTAAGAGACTAATAAAAAACATCTACTAGGAAAGTCAGTGTTTAGTACTAGTGGAATTGTTCTGGCTCCTGTAATAGTGTTTTACCTTCTGTGAAGAAATTAAAGAAGAGCATTGCAGTGTCACTTAGGGAGACCTCCCGTTACGATCTACCAGAAATCCCCAGTCTTCTACTTAAGAGAGCTCTTGCCTTTGAAGTATCTCGATATATTTCTGACTTAGCTGAGAGTGACTGAACAAATAGCACAACGTGTTACTCAGCTCATCTTAGCACAGCCAAGGGAAAGCGTATTGTGTCCTTTAGCATGTCTAGATCCAGAAAACAATGAGGTGAGCTGAACAGTTGATACTGAGATCTTACCAGGAGCCATTGAGTCACAGGTGGCTCATAAAGTTGTCCCAGTACAGATTTTTTTTTTAACCATGAATACTAATGGAAGTGAAAAGAATGCCTGCTGATCTCTGTTTGCACTTACCCTGCATTCTCTCCTGAGTCTCTTTACATTGTTTCTGTTTGACAAATCAGTCATGACTACATTGCTTGTATCAGCACAGTAAATGAAATGACAGTTAATGAGCAATCTGCTTTCTAGCACATAAAGTGATTTATGTCTGCAGTTGGCAATGTATTAAAATTCTGTCCCTGAGATTAAAAGTATAATGCCTGGAAAACCAAATGTGAGCTCAAAGGAATCTATAAAACTCCCAAATAATTAATGGCCAGCACCAAGAAATTGTGCATAGTATTAAAAAAAAAAAAAAAAAGAAAAAAGGTAGGTAAATTTATTCAGAAAGAAAATAGGATTTGGATTGTTTAATAGTAAATTAATAATTTCCAACTCCGCATAGGACAGAATGTAGTGTTCAACTTTCTCTACCTATTTCCTGGGAAAATAATAGCATAACCACTTGCAAAGATAGCCACAAATAACCAGTTTTACACTGGACCATGCAAACAAGGTGGGGTTAAAGGCTAGGGTGGTAGGCATGGGCTGCAGAAGGAAAGGGTTGCAGAATAACCCCTCTGCCAGAGCCTTGGAAAGCCATGCAGGAGCTGCCTCCAGCTTTGCAGGAGGGATCAGAGTGTCCCTCACCTCCTTGATAGGAGGGACCAGCCTGGAACTCTGTGGCTCTCCCTTTCCTCTCCATCCCAGCTCTGCCCCTTCTCTCTGCCCCCCTCATTTTTGTTGCAGAAGTGACCTGACCTTCCAGTCCTGGGGTGGGAAAGATCACCTCTTCTTATACTTCAAAGGAATCTTGAACTGGCTTTGCGTATGACAGAGGTCCCCAGTGTTGCAATGTGATTATCAGAAAGAAGAGTTCTGTGAGGGTTTTTTGCCAAGCCCAAAGAGGTACTTTCTCATATTTTCCTTGTTTCCCCACAGATTTTCACTCTCAGTTCATGGTCTGTTGTGGCAATGCCAGCAGAAGAGGGCTTCTTGACCTCGCGGTTAATGCATAGGATTGACAACCAGGCATCGTGCGTTCTTCTTAACTCTACCACTTAAATTTGCATTGCTTATTGAGGGGGTTTTTTTGGTTGGGTTTTTTTTTTTGCCTTTTCCCTCTAGGTTCTTCTGCTGTTATGGTATTGCAGACCACTTTGGTCGTTTATATGGTGTTGTTTGTAAAATGAGGTGTGATGTAGCAAGGAGTAATGGAGCATGATAATAAGAACGTTGTGAAATTTAATGAGAGCCCTGTTCAGCACTTGCCATTCACCAAAGCATCCCTGCTGAGTATGCTGGGCCTTGAAGCCAGGGGGAGTTTTAGTGAGTAATGTGCAAAAACAGGCTCTTCTGGCTATGGCTTAATCCTGAGATAAATTTTTGTGACTTCAGTGGAAGCTGTGCATGTCCAACAATTGTCATATCGGGCCATTTTCATTTGTAAAGTACTTTGAGACCTGCTGGAGAACCAGGCTATTACTCAAGCTTTAGTATGCATTACTGTGAGTGAGCTGATTTTGTGTTTGGGCATAAGTAATGGTTGTGAGCAACATGGTTTGCAATGTATTTGGGGACAGGAATCTTGCATTAATTATAATTAATTATTTTAAAGGGTTTTAATTATGTTCATGAATTCAGTTATTTGTGTGCAATTTCCAAAAATCCCTTGATGGCTACAGGAAGATTCAGGACTCCGGAGTCTTTATTTGATGTGGCTTGGGGTCCGAAGTCGCTTAGCTTACACAATAGTATAGTCCGTGTGTTGTCTAGGCAAAAATGAGCAAAGCCTGGAAGGACAAGTAACGGTTTTGTAGTGAGTTGAGTTTTAATGCTGAAAGCTGGAATTTCGCATAATTTATCTGTTCAAGACCACAATGTATTACTCAAAATGACCTAACTTACTTTATAAACATTTTTTGGGAGTTCATAAGTAAACATACTTATAAACAGTTTCTTAATAGGTCTCTTAAATTACTCACTACTTGATATCAGATTGAGTGCCTTCTTCAATAGAGGTTGCCATATCATATTTTCCTTCCAAGAATTCCATGAAGAATTTTTCCTCTTTAGGAAGCAGGAGCGATGTTTTCAATAGGTGTGATGCCAAAGGCATGTTGCCTCCTTTTTCATAGTGGCCATCATAATTCACTGCTCTGAGGCAGCTGTTTTCAACATTTCTAATTCTTAAACACCCTTGGTTTTCTTTTCGCTATAACCAGATCTGTAAACTTCCTAGGTTTGTACATCTTGCTTGAGGCTAAATATATATATATATATCCCTGTAATGTATCTTACCTTAAATTATTGATATGTATGTTCAATTGTA
This sequence comes from Porphyrio hochstetteri, assembly GCA_020800305.1. Classification (NCBI taxonomy): domain Eukaryota; kingdom Metazoa; phylum Chordata; class Aves; order Gruiformes; family Rallidae; genus Porphyrio; species Porphyrio hochstetteri. The sequence goes on along the minus strand of CM036905.1, from coordinate 214,677,846 downwards.
ATTCTATCTCAATGCAGTTTTTTTGTCTGGGAATTATTATATAATGCTATTCGAGAAGTCCTCAATTGCCTTCTGTGTAAGAAATTTAGATATTAAATAGTGAGATAAATTTCTAGAGTATTCTTTGTATTCTTACTGACTGGGGAGATTTACTTCTTTGTGTCTGTCATAAAGGTTGCTGGGGCTTGCATAGCTCTCATTTATGGAGCAGTGGTTTATTGAATTTAGCATGTGGTATTTGTACCGCTGTCATCCCTGGAAGGGCTGCTTAAAGCCAGCAGTGAGGCTCTGTAGAAACAGAGTGTAAAGAGTCTGTGTGCCTCTGGCAGCTGGTGTAAAGCACTAAATAGGTCAAGATAGCCAGGTATCCAAAGAGAGCGGTGAGGTAAAACTGGCCAACGTGGCAGGGTGGGAGCCCAACTACATCAGCTTTCCCTGTAAGTAGCGTAATGGATAAATATTTGAAGAGTGGTGAAAATATAGTACCCAAATTACTCCTTCAAATCATCCCTGAAAGAAAGAACGATGGGTCTGTCTGAGCATGTGACAGATCAATATCAGAGACCCAACGCTGTGGGCCAGGTAGAGGTAGGGAGGTCCTCCAGATACTGCATGAAGTGTCTAGAGCCCTAATTGTAGTTGTTAATAGTGTTGGGTTATAGATGTCAGGTGCACCAGGGAGAGGGGTGCAGAGGGGAGCTCGGGTGCCTGTGCAAATGTGATTGCTTTTGTCAAGGCCATAGGGCAGCAGAGGATTTCAAGGCCACAGGAATGTCATACGGTGACAAATGTGACAGAATGTGACACGGTGAAAATGTGTATGAGAAATATCACCAAGTAAACTTTTCTGAGTCAAGGACAATCTTTCACAGTGCCCACAGGGCACATGAGGAGTGTCCTGTGACTAAATGTGATACACGTGGGCACAAATGCATTCTGCTGCCCTGTCTGCCTGCTTTTTACTGGCTTTGTCCTAAAAATTGATGCACTTTCTTTTCATCCTATGAAAACATTGGATCTTTTCGAATCAAAATCATACAGATTTTCATTGCAGCATATGCACATTTTGCAGTCATGGCTCATACTTCAAGTTCATGATAACAGTGAAAAGAACAAATTTCAAATGAGTCAACAAATGTGAATGTTGAGTTATGTTAACCTGATATAACCCCATTCCAGTGTCACTGCTGGCACTAACTCCAACCTTACGTCGCATCGTTGTAGACATACAGATCGCTTCTGCAAGCTGCAGTTTGGAGATACACTGTGAGACTGCAAGCATTTCTTGATATTTGTGATTGTTGGCTTGTCATGCTTTTGGTCACAGGAAGGTTCTTTAAAGTATGACTATAAAACTGCAATAAATAAATAAACACATAAAATGCAACACAAATATTAACACATAATAGGCAATGATTGTTTAGGCTTTTAATAAGTGACATTAAATCTAGCTTTCTGATTAAATAATCTAAAACTCTTGATAGCATGTTAAACACACTCACACTTCTTTCTCTCCTGCTTATGAATTTTTCATGCACAATAATCAATATAAAGTTCAAAATTGGTATTTTTGCTTATCACATTATATAATTGAAAGACTAAAGCACTGCCAATCAACAGTAGACAGATAAGAAAATATAAAACTATTATTTGCTGTATCTCGATGTATTTATACTAAAACTGTGTAGAAAATTGCTTTTTTCTATTATTTGTACTTTATTTCAATCAATTTGTCCAAATAATTAAAATGAGCCTTCTAATAATAGGATGCTAATGAATTGCAAGTGAAAAATTACAATGTGTTCATGAATAGAAGAACAAGAAAAAGAAAAAATATAGAGATAAAAATTATTTAATTTAGGTTTTGTTTGAAAATAATGAAGTAAATTATTTTATTCCGACCCTTTCCATTTCACCAGCAGGCTCATTTTCCTTGAGGATCTTCTTGGGTTTACCTTCCAAAGCACAAAGATTTTCAGCTTGAGTGTGTTTCAGATGAAACCATTTTATGTTTTTCCCTTCAAATCTATCAGGATTAATTGAGATATTTCATAGGATCACAGAATCCTAGACTATTTTTGGTTTGGAAGGGACTTCAAAGCCCATCTAGTTCCAACCCCCTGCCATGGGCAGGGACACCCTCCACTAGCCCAGGATGCCCAAAGCCCCATCCAACTTGGCCTTGAATCCTGTCAGGGATCCAGGGGCAGCCACAGCTTCTCTGGGCAACAAGATTTAACTGAAGTGAAACTCAGAAGAGATGAACAGAAATTTCTGATGACTGCAAAGAAATCCATTTAGAAGTGTAGCAAAAGGAAAACCTTTTCTACAGGTTGTTTTGACAACGGATAAATACTGTTGGAAGAATATTATTCAGTCTGACATGCTGGGATATTGTGTGATTATCATCCATAATGATGGGCATATGTGTCAACCAAAGTATGGTTTGTCTTAATATTACTCAGATTTCTGAATTAGATTCTCTGAACCAGTCAGATTTGGTTAATGCGATTTAATTACTTTATTGAATTAATTACTGCAAAAAAGGCTACTCCGCTGTATATCCCATCTCCATCATGCATCCTGCTCTATGCTGCAGGAGGAAGCTAGCTAGCAAGAGTAAACAACCATCTCTGAAGAATGGTTACAGACCTGCATTGAATCATCTGGGCTTTCTGAGAAATCTTTTGCTAAACAATAGAGTTGTCGAGGAGTTAGTTGGTGCTGTGTTATTTTTTTATCCAAGTGTGACCAGAATAGCCCATGGAGTGATGCCAGTATAGCCCATCGACAGAAGAGAAGGCTCCAGGGAGACCTTATGGCGACCTTTCAGTACCTGAAGGGGCTGCAGGGAAGCTGGGGAGGGACTTTTTAGAAGGGCATGGAGTGATAGGACAAGGGGGAATGATTTTAAACTGGAAGGGTGGGAGATTTAGCTTGGATATTGGGAAGAAATTCTTGACTGCAAGGGTGGTGAGGCCCTGGCACAGGTTGCCCAGGGAGGTGGTGACTGCCCCTTCCCTGGAGGTGTTCAAGGCCGGGTTGGATGTGGCCTTGAGCAGCCTGGTCTAGTGAGGTATGTCCTTGCCCATGGCAGGGGGTTGGAACTTGATGGTCTTTAAGGTCCCTTCCAACTCCAACCATTCTATCATTCTGTGATTCTGTGATCTTGGAAGGTTGTGGCAATGGTCAGCCTTTGCAAAGCCATCCATAGCTTGTACCTCTGAATGGCCTTGTGAATTGACAAACTTCACGTTAAGCTTTAGGGAGGAATTTAGAGGAATTTGTTGACTAACTTTGAAAATACTGGTTTTCTCTCTTTGTTGCAGGAATTTCTAAGAGAATGGAATGTGCAGTAATGGTTTTCTTCCCTCCTGCAGAACTTCCAGTAACTCTCTGTGTGCCAGAAAGCAATCCCTGACCCAAGATCTTAACTATATATCTCCATAGGACCATCTCCTATAGACATGGACTTGCAAAAGTCTTTTAGTGGCAGCAGTTGGAGTCTTTAGTGAAGTTTGTATGGTTTGCTCTGGCTATAATCTTTCTCTAATATCAAAATGATAGCCTTGTTTATGATTCCAGTTCTGAACTTGAGATTTAAATCAATATTTATTCCTGGGGAAAAAAAAGAAAAAAACCCACAAACAACACCAAAAAGCACAGACTTGGACAAAAAGCTTCCTTCTGTGGTCATTATTATCTTACATCCATTTCTTATGGTCTCTGCTTTCTCTCTGTCCCCCAGTCACTGATTTGGTTTTGCTATTTCTGAGTTTCTGTTCAGTCACTGACCTTTAGTGTTTTCTTTTGTTTTTTAAAAACAATTGCTTCTTAGAGTGCCTCACATTTAAGAAACAATCACAAAACCATGGCCTAAAAAATAACTTTTCTTCTAAAGAACACTTTGCTCTTTTTCAAACCCTGGCGCTCCACAAAATCCAATTAATTTCCCCAGTGTGGTTCCTTTTAGCCAAAGTAAGTGAAGAGTACAGACTAATCATTTTCCTTATTGACCAGAAGATGACTAATTCACTGTTTCTCATGCTTTTACCAACATTTGCTAATGTTTGGGTTGTGGATGCTACAGTGGATGTTTATTTACTTGCAAGCAAATATTTCTACCAGCTTTGGTTTCATAATTTTATAAACCAGTTGAAATGTCAGAGCATACTTGAATTGACTTTCTATATATAAACTTGGATTTTTTTTTCTGTCAGCATTAGCTTGCAGATTACTTTGAAAAGAAATTTATTACTGCCTATCAAGATGAGATCAATATCACATCTTACAAGAACTTTGTGTCTAGATGCCGTATGACTGATCGTGTCTTTATTTTCTTCCTCTTCTCTCTCCAGTTCTCATTTCCTTCTTTTTTATGTTGCACCCTGCTTTTATACTGATTTGTAAAAGGGTGGATTTATAATATGTCTTCAGTATAGTGCTTATTGCACTGGATTAAGCCTATCTTTTGTTACTTAGATCTGGAGGATTTTTGCCCTCAGGAATAAATCATCTGAGTTCTTTAATGGACTTTTTATAAACACCGCAGCTCTTCTCTGCTCATCCTTGAGATGAAGTTGCTCTTAATCCAGTATTTTTCTAAGTTAGGCTTGGCTGTCCTCTGTTGAATTGAGAGTGGAACCCAATGAAAATGGCAGAAATGCCAAGAATTGGACAGCACTGATCTGAAACTTCTTGGGTCCAGTTCTGGCCAGCCCTGGTAAGAGACGCATCAGAGAACTGCAGTGGCCTTGAGAAGTCTTGCTCAGGTATAACTGCGCCCTGGCTATTCAAAGCTTTGGTTCAACATTTGCTTGTTCTGTGGTCTGTAGTGCTGCATCTTGTTTATGTTAACTCTGTTCAGGTTGCATTTTACACTTCCTTTCATTATTTCTAAACTGTTCTATTTTATTTTCCATGTGTTGGGACTCATTTCAGTCATTTAAACCCATTGGTGACGATCTGACCTTTTACGGAAGGTGCTTTACCCATGCATAATTCTACATCCTGATTTCAAATCACGGCCTCTGTCTGTACTATAGTCTGAGCAAGAACTGATTTCTTTCTAGTGATCCTTTACACTTTGCTCTATAAATAAGCAATCTTGTGTTATGCTTTCAGATACCTTCCTTGATGCATTGCTTCTGTTTATTGTCTCTATCCTTATGTCTAACTACTTCAAGTTCTCCATTACTCCTAATTTATGTGTTCTCCCCACAGTCCTGTAAGAGGGTTCGGGTTTGCCTTTTTATTATTACTTCCAATGAGAAAGTAAGACTGGTTGGTAACTTTTCAGTGGAGTAGGTTTTATTAGAAAATGTCAGTTGTGCAGAATTGTCCTTTTGAAAACTCAGTGAGGATAACTGGAAATTAGGAATATTGCTTTTACATGTGGGAGTCAGGGTTTATGACTCCCAGTTTCCTTATTCCCATATTGTCTCTCTCTACTCAGACTAATCTGTTCCCATAGAACATCCATGCCGAGTGGCTTGAACAGTTTCACCATCGAGCTTTATTTCTGGAAAGAGGGTTTCTTTTTCTTTTCTTTTCTTTTCTTTTCTTTTCTTTTCTTTTCTTTTCTTTTCTTTTCTTTTCTTTTCTTTTCTTTTCTTTTCTTTTCTTTTCTTTTCTTTTCTTTTCTTTTCTTTTCTTTTCTTTTCTTTTCTTCCCTTCCCTTCCCTTCCCTTCCCTTCCCTTCCCTTTTTCCTTTCCTTTCCTTTCCTTTCCTTTCCTTTCCTTTCCTTTCCTTTCCTTTCCTTTCCTTTCCTTTCCTTCCCTTCCCTTCCCTTCCCTTTTCCTTTTCCTTTTCCTTTTCCTTTTAATTTAGTTTCGGTTCCAGTTTGAGAGAATTTTGCCTCCAAAATTCAATTTTTTTCTGAGGATGGAGAGCATGTTTCTGGCTTGCTAAACCACTCCATCCTGGCACTCTACACATCTGCAATATGGATAGGGCAGAGCTCAGCAGTTCCTGCTCTCTCCAATCCCCTGGGAAAGAGTGCACATTGCACTGGGTGATAATGGAGAGCGCTTCTGACCAAAGCTTTGTAATTTATACCCAGAACGATCTCTGGACACCTAGTCTCAGGATATATGTCCGATGTACAGAATCTCTGTGCTTCAGTCCCCTCCCAGCCACAGACTCATCTCACCTCTCGTCTGCTCTGTTCTCTCTGCCTCCTATTTAAAAATCTCTGCTTCAATTTCTTCTCATTTTTCCTGCTTTGGCACAGCCCTTTATCATATGTTTGTGATTCACCGGCTGTCTTAAGGCTTAACTTTCCCCTGCTCTGTCTATTGATTCTTCTGTTCAGTTGTATCCCAACAGACCGCATCTGTTTCCAAAGGGCTTCCTCCAGTGCAAGCCCAAATCTCTTGTGAACACATCAACTTGGGAGCCATTCAAAAGAGTGCTGCTCAGGCAGAAGGACAGATGGGCTGAACTATCTGCACCAGCCCCAGGTCTGTGGCCCCAGTGTGCAACTGGCTTTTCTCCCTGACATAAAGAATATCAGTCTCGTTTCTGAACATCCCACTTCAAAAGCTAATTAATTCAACTGGAATGCTGTAGATGACTCTCAACATCTCCTCCCTGTGCAGATTGCTCCTTTTTTATTATAATACCTCTCCAACACTGAGCGAGTTTCCTGGGCGCTTTGGCTGCTAACCACTATAGCTGTTTAATTGCACGGTTTCACTGCTCTATTGCTTGTTGAACCAAAATTTCGCTCAGCTCTCTGTATAAACAAAAGATGTAGAGCCGTTCACAACCCCTGTGAGCTCCCAGCCTTACACCTAGGTACTCTTGCCAGTGATGAAGGATGAGCAAAGCCAGGGCAACAGGCAGCAGCATGGGCTGCCTTTAATGAGTCACAGGTTCTTGCACCCACGACACAGTGAAAAATTAATAGCTCTTAAAATAAATATTATTTTGCCATAAAGATGACTTTGAAATTGCATAGCAACTGAGCCCGTGCCCTGTGCTCAGTCGTATGATCCGCATGGCACATGCTGGAGGGCAGATTTACTCCCAGGAGCTTAGCAGATGCAAACGCCGTGAAAAGATGTTATTGTCTTCAGCCCTCCTCCAGAATTATCCTGGTCTTAAATCTGTAGCTGAGGCTCAGCTGGTGTCCTACTGATTGGCATCTGTCGCACGTGTTGACACAACATGTCTCACAAGTGTTATTAGTCATCGTTTTTCCGGCATGGACTTTCTTCCACCGTGGGCCACAAGTCTGGCTTCAACACAGGAACTAGTGCAGCTTGTTTTTTGCCATTTACAGCATGGAGAACATAAAAGGTAAAAAGGAGAAGAGAGCAGCAGGAGAATGAGGATTCAAATCAGGTTTCATGGCAGCTGTTAATGACTGTGCTCCCTGCTTCTTCTAGATCCTGTTCAGTTCCCTCTCTTCTGTGGCTGTTGCTCCTTAGTGCAGTGGTGCTGCATCTCATTTGGCCACCCCAACTGATGCTCATTCACAGAATCACAAAATCACTAGGCTGGAAAAGTCTTTTGAGTCCGACCGTGCCCATCCTCTACTAAGCCATATCCCTGAGCACCTCATCTACCCCTTTTAAATACATCCAGGGACGGTGACTCAACCCCCTCCCTGGGCAGCCTATTCCAGTGCCCAATAACCCTTTTGGTGAAGAACTTTTTCCCAATGTCTGATCTACACCTGCCCTGGCACAGTTTGAACCCATTCCCCCCCATGCTATCACTGTCATTTGGGCGAAGAGACCATCGCCCACCTCTACAACCTCCTGTCAGGTAATTGTAGGCGGTGATAAGGTCTCCCCTCAGCCTCCTCTTCTCAAGGCTAAACAGCCCCAGTTCCCTCAGCTGCTCCTCCTAAGGTTTGCCCTCCAGCCCCTTCACCAGCCTGGTTGCCCTTCTCTGGGCACACTCCAGGCCCTTGATGTCTTTCTTGTAGGTTCTCACAAGTACAGGAATTATTTTGGAGAGGAGATGTATGGTTTGATTCTCTTCCTGAGACGAGTCAGGTTTTTCTCATCACCAAGACTTCATTTCTGCTCAACTACCTAAATCCTCTGAATTTTCCTTCACCTTTTCAAAACCCACAGAATTTTGTTTTTTATGGATTAACATTTGGTGGATCACATTCTCCTGGCATGACACAATGTTACAATCAAATCAACTTCTGGAGCAGTAACTGCATGATGAAACCATTTATCCTTTCAGCTGTGGTAAGGCTGTGGGACAGAGAGAGCAGAGGTGCCTACCCTCCTGTCATCTCCCTGGCCTTCAACACCACCAGGAGCACGGTACCACTCCTTCCCTCTGCAACTAGGTTGACTGATGTGTTTTCTCACCTGAGAGCAGGTTTACAAGTGTTGTCCGTCCCCATGAAGCCAGCACACCCCTTACATCCAGAACTGTGGTAAATCACATTGTTCGTGAACTGACTCTGGGGAAACAAGCTGTTCTCAGGGGGGTTGTGCTGGCTGCCTGCATAGATGCTTTGTTAGGCTGTTCTCTTGGGATGTGTTTGTTTATCAGGAAGGAACAAGGAAATTGGTGTGAGTAGGGAGGGGGTTTTATTCTACACTGGCAAGTTTTTAATCAGCTGCAAATTCCTTTTTGGGGTTTTTTTGGTTTTTTGGGTTTTAGCCAATTCTGAACTTTAACATAGTCTTCCTGCTCTTTAAAAATCTCCATGTGATTTATGCAGTCAACCTGCAGTTCATGTAACTGAGCTAGATGAGTGCTCAGCTAACATCAGCAGAGGGAGGCTACCCCACGCCGTAAGGAGCAGCTGACTAGTCCGGGTCCAAAAGACACCTCATCTACTGCAAACAGTGGGTGCATCGCAGCAGCAAGGTGTAAGAACGGGATGGAGGTACCTGCTATTTTGGCAGCCAGGGCAGTTGTCAAGGCAAAGGAGCCCTAAGACAAGGATCTTTCACTGACTCACCTGCCTCCGTGACACTGCAGAAACAGGCAAGTGATGATGGTGGGCAGGAGGTGGGCCTGTTAGCTTTACTGTCAGGATGATAATAAAACTTCAACTAAGTCAGCAGAAGCAATTTAGAAGCAAAAGGCATTAGAGCTCATTACTAACTCCCCAAGGAGTCCAGCTCCCAATCCAGCTATCTCCTCTGAAAACTTCCAGAGCCTTCTGAACAGCAGTGGTAACTGGAAAGCAGTTGAAGATGCTGTCAGGAAGTTTTATTGTTCTCCCATGGACACACAAAAGATTTTCATTGCTGCCTTGCATTTGGACTAGCAGGAGCTATTCACACAGGGCTCGGCTCTGGCATGATAAGATCCTGCTTAGATGGGGTATGGGATTTAGAGGAAACCTTTCTAACCAGTCTGATATTATAGCATGGTAACTTTGTTAGTAGTAGAAATTAAGGAATTACAGGGGAGAGACTGCTATGGCTTGAATATATCACTGAATCACTGAAGGGTAGGGTATGGCAGGGACCTCTGGAGATCATCTAGTCCAACTCTGCCAGAGCAGGATCACCTCGAGCAGGCTGCGCAGGACAGCATCCAGGGAGGGTTTGAATGTCTCCACAGATGGAGACTCCACAAGCTCTCTGGGCAGCCTGTCCCAGGGCTCTGCCAGCCTCATAGTAAAGAACTTTCTCCTCATGTTTAGGTGGAACTTCCAATATTCAAGTTTGTGTTCTAGTCCCCTTATCAACGTTGTAGCCCTTCTTTTGTACCCTCTCCAGTAGTTCCCTATCTATCTTGAACCAGGGAGCCCAGAACGGCACATGATATTCCCACTGAGGCCTCACCAGGGCAGAATATATATCTGCCTTTTGAGCACAACCAGTATGGTGCAAACTGTGTCCAGTTCTGGGCTTCTCACCGCAAGAAGGACATTGAGGTCCTTGAGTGAGTCCAGAGAAGGGCAACCAGGCTGGTAAAGGGCTGGAGGGCAAATCCTATGAGGAGCGGCTGAGGGAGCTGGGGGTGTTTAGCCTGGAGAAGAGGAGGCTGAGGGGAGACCTTATCACCGCCTACAGTTACCTGAAAGGAGGTTGTAGAGAGGTGGGCCATGGTCTCTTCAGCTAGGTGACCAAAGATAAGACAAGGGGAAATGGCACAAAGCTGTGCTAGGGCAGGATCAGATTAGATGTTAGGAAAAAGTTCTTCACCAAAAGGGTTACCGGGCACTGGAATAGGCTGCCCAGGGAGGGGGTTGAGTCACCATCCCTGGATGTGTTTAACAGATGGGTAGATGAGGTACTTAGGGATATGGTTTAGCATAGGACAGGAACGGTTGGACTTGATGATCTTAAAGGTCTTTTCCAATGTTGTGATTCTGGGATTCTGTGATTAATTCAAACAATGGCAAAATCACCCTGCACACTATGTACCTGTCCATGCAGAGTAAAAAACCACAGAGACAGCATACTGAACAATACTGAGTGGCAGCACCAGAGTTTAAAATTGCTTATACACAAGGAAAATCCATAAAGTACCTATGAAATGTTCCAGCAACATTGCATTACAGGTACTGAATACAGTTACAATGTGGATGGCTTCTGTCAAGGAGGGTGAAATGAAAATTGATACGGATAGAAAACAAAGCATAAGACAAATCTTATGAAGGTTGCACAAGGTCATGGCTGGCAGATGTTATGTCATATGCTTTCTGTGCATGTGTGCATACTGGTTTTTTATTTAGTTGAATGGAATGAAGACGACTTTTGGCAGAAAAGGACCCCAGGGTGCTGATGCTATATACTGGTCAAGACAAGGAACCAAACACTTGGAGACAAGTGTGGAAGAGGTTTTTGGGGAAGGGTTGTGTAATTTTCTTCGCTGTTTTTCAGATACAGAGAGCACTTGTCCATGGTAGGGAGCATAAGAAGATCTCCTTAATGCAAGTAGTGTTTCTCTTTTGTGTGAGATTTGTTTCAGGAGTGGGACATGGATCCATCTCTCTCCACTTCTGATGCAGCTCTGTGTGGGATCTGTAGGTTTGTAGTCCTTGTCTTCAGTGTGGGGCAGACATGAACGAGAGCAGCACAGGGACCTGTAATATGTGTAAGATCAGGCCATACCGTGTGCTTGTCTGGTGGCGTTTTGTTTGGGTTTCGGTTAATAGGCAGAGGCCACTGCGTCTGTCAGTAGTTTTTTCTGCTAGAAAGCTCTTTTCAATCTATTCCTGACACGTATCTTGTTCCTGGAACTTGCATGCTGCCCTTGCAAGGTAATGCTTTCTGTTGGCTGTGTGTGAGGGGAGGAGGGTGCACGGCAGGTAGGATTAGCATGTAAGACACAAAAGGAAAAAGGTTGTAAAAGGTTTGAAGACGTTGTAGAGGATTGCATTTGAATTATGTTTAGTTGGAGCCCAGGAGATAAGAAGTTTGAAAGAGAACTTTCAGACTGGACTGGACAATTGTGGTCAATTTTTTTATAATTACTGCATTTCAATAAAGAAGAAGCATAATGATCCAGCAGCCATTTTCTGGATGCAAACAATATTTCCATTTATTTTAGAAACTGAACATCCAGATATTTTTTCCCTAAGTTTCATGAAGGTATTTTTAAGTCTTTTAATGAAGGTTTCCATTAGACTTGATCATTTATTATTTTGCTAATTCTACAAGATGCTCACAAGACGTATTTCTTTGAGACCTAATCTGAGCACCAGTCTATTATTTTTACCTCAGTTCCTAGATCACGAGAACTTTTTCATACTGTTTTTCCAGTCTGTGTGAATTCAAAAAATAATCTGGGCAATGAAGGCGTTAGGTGATACTCTGCTCAGAGGCTCAAAAAATGCCTTGATTTTCTTCTGCATTGCTGTACATTTCTTTGCCTTTCTTGATGTGCCAAATGAACTGAAGGAATTAAAGTTAGGAAGTACATAAGATCAGAAATGGGCTTGCAGAATTCCATCAATAATTTAGAGTAAATATCCTGACATAGAGTTTATTTTCTTACCATACTGCAACTGACAATATGAAATATTTTTCCATAATGACTTTCAAACACCATGATATACCCAGGCTCTTAACAGAGCATGAGCTGATCTTTGTCTATAAAATATTATGTTCTATGTTGTGTTTTCCTAACTTACTTTATTGTGTGTGGAGCACTACGTCTTTAGTAATTTGTGCTTGAAACCTTTGTCTTCAGTTGATTTTTCTCATTGTTTCTGGGCTCTTTGTTGGACCTGTCAAGAAGCAGTGCTGTGCAATATGTGGGAAGTGTGTGGCTAAAATCCTTATTTAGATGAGCAAGCAAATACTTTTTGTCAGAGGCACGTTGTTTATATTGGGCTTCTTGTCTGTTCTGAATGCTAGTAGCATTTGTGCACATTTGTGAAATTCTGGATGGCAACTCAAAAGAGGAGTTTAAGAGGCATTGTCTTATTCTAAGCAATTTTGGTGACTGTAAGTGATCCTCAGGAGACATTTAAAGAAGAAAAATAGCTGTCCTAAAACTATTATATTGTATTTTTAATGTCACATGTATCATACTGAAAGAAAATGGCATCATAAATTAGTAAATAACAGCTGCATTACTAGAAAAAACCCAACTCTGATGTGCACTGCCACCCCTAAAAGAAGTTCTTGAGTTTGCAGCTGTATCATGTGGGCACATTTCTAAAGACCAAGATAAGAGCAAAGGAGATGTTATCACCATATTTGTCCTTTGTGTTTCAGTATGTGCTCTGGGTCTTAATGCAACTCCCCCTCAATATCTCAACGTCCACACTACAAATAGAAGAGGAACCTATAAGAAAAAAAAACCCATATGTTAGAAAAGGAAAGGGACATCCATCATAAAAAGAGAAAAGGCAGCTGAAATTTCGCAACAGATCTTCCAAAATCCAATATTCTTTCAGGAATGTAGTGCCCAGTTATGATGGAAGATCATGACGTTGAGCATCCTTACTGTAGTCCAGCAGGGACATGTGTTGGAAAAGGTGCTATTTTGAGAAATGTCTGAAAGCAGTGGGGGGAGAAATGAAATAAACAGTTGTTTCACGATTAAACACGCGCTCCTGAATTATGCAACTCATCTGCAGCAGCAACACACGTTGCCTTTGGAGAAAGAGTAGAGAGCTAAATGCAAATAAAATAATTGGAAGAAAAATAGATGGACATCGTGGAAGTTTAATGAAATAAATTTAACAGCATGGAAGAGAAAAATAAATCTGAAAAATTAAAACTGGTTAAAAAGCAAAATTATGTATTACAAAAATGCCCCACAAGCCAACAACCTAGAAAAGTTTCTAGAGATGGTAAAGACAATTTGTTTAAAAACAGGAACACTGCATTGAGCTGTTTTTTCCTATCATGCTTAATAAAAAGACTCAACAGTAGAACACAGTGTTCGTTCCATGTGTGAAAAGAGAGAAGGAAATTACCATCCAAATAGAATCAATAAGAAACAAAAGAACAGTAAAAGGTTAAAACCAAGCAAAGTTTATCATTACAAATGTAAGAATAGAGACCAATTAGGGGAGCTTGAGGTTGGGGTTTTTGAGGGTTTTTTTAGAACAGGAAGAAACCTCTTGGAAAAATGGAGAAATTTCTCCATGCCCCAGCTAAAATCTTGGATACCGAATTTTGGGAAACGTGCAGTATCTGCAGCTTGCAATTACCTCAATAATAAGTAAGAAAGAGATAAACTCAGTGGTACAAAGGGCAAAGCAACTTCGTAAGTGAAGATGCCAATTAGAGACTACATTTTGTTTAATTGAAAAGAATTATTCATCAAATGGAGGTTTCACTGAATGGAACAGTTTTGTGTAAGTAGTAGCAGAATGACTGGATGGTGACATTGGGAATATGATAATCTCTGGATCATGTACAAAATCAACACATTATTTAAATGTATAGGGAAAGATTGAAGTGCCTGGACGTGAGAGATAGAAGAAAGCAAACAGTGAGGGGATTTTAGGTTCTGCAATATTCATCCCCACAAGCGAAACATTCGGTGTATTAGTGAAAAGATTAAAAACAAATGTTGGGAAGCATTCAAATATGGTGAAGGAGAAGAAAAGAGCTGAAGAATACTGAAAAGCATGAAAGATCACAGAATCACAGAATTGTAGGGGTTCAAAGGGACCTTAAGAGATCACTGAGTCCAACCCCCAAGATGATATTGGCAAGAAGGGCGATAATGGACAGATTGACAGTTGTTCCACAAATGCTTTAAATGAAAAAATGGCTTACTGATTCCCTAAATATATTTCTTTGATTTAGTTTCCAATGTGGCAGAATGAAGGAGAGGGAGCATCTAATTTAGAGTCTCAGCTACACACCAAACAACAACAGAAACTGACGTCTCAGATGGGACCCATCCAGCAAGTACCAACTTGGTGCGCAGAACATACCTGTTGAAAACAGTTCCTTTCAACTGGATAATAGTCCACTCAGTTAATGATCTATGATAATCAGTTATAAAACTAACAGTTGCTTTTGCCAGCATCTCATTTATGTTCATCTTCCACTCACTGTGCAACCTGGTCAAAGGATTTTCTGAAAGGTAGATGTTGGACAGTGCATGTGGAAGAGCCTCCGGGCTTTCCTTAGGGAATATTCTAATGGCAGCAAAGGCCTAAGAGCAGCAAAGAAAATTAGTGATTTTCTTTCCAGGCTAATTTAAAGCTAGTAGATTAAAAAATTATTAAATAATGCTGTAGCTGACATTTAGTGTGAAAAAGGAAATTTTTTTTTCCCTTAATTCATGCATTTCTGAGAACATACAAGCGAAAAATTGCCCATAACAGGAAAGACCAAAGATCTCTCTCTAGACTAATATCCTGTCCTTGGTAGTGATAACTGCATGTACAGGAGTGAATCGTCAGAACAATTTCTGTAGTTTTAAACAGCATTTTATAGAGCAGGTCTAATTGACTGAATGGAGTTAGATATGGTTGTGTTCTGCTGATTCTGCTCCACCTGTGATTGGGTACAATTGTATTGGGATATCTTAGCAATCCTCCCTAAATATCTGAAAGGAGGTTGTAGAGAGGTGGGTGTTGGTCTCTTTGCCCAAGTGACAGGTGATAGGACAAGGGGAAATGGGCTCAAGCAGCGCCAGGGCAGGGTCAGATTAGATGTTAGGAAAAAGTTCTTCACCAAAAGGGTTATCAGGCACTGGAACAGGCTGCCCAGGGAGGGGGTTGAGTCACCATCCCTGGATGTATTTAAAAGGTGGGTAGATGAGGTACTCAGGGATATGGTTTAGTAGGGGACGGATATAGTTGGACTTGATGATCTCAAAGGTCTTTTCCAACCCAGTGATTCTGTGATCACATCTCTCATCATACAAATACAAACTTTAGGCAATGCACATACTGCGTTAAATGCTTGGTCCCTGATGGATTCAGGTTGCGGCATTGTACTCTTGTCAGTTAATTATCCCACCTTACTCACTTCTGTCACTCCTTAGAGTATATATTCTGTAAATAGCAGAAGTGTTCTGGGATTCACTTGTAGCGTAGCAGCCGTTCCTCCACCTTCTCACCACGCCAAATTCTGATGCAGTAGGAGCTGTATGTTCTGAAACTGAGACTAATGGACTGACTGTACTTCAAACTCCTTTATTTTAATGATCTCCTTTGTTACTGAGGTAGCTGTAGGAAGCTCACTAAAGCAGGCAGGAATATTTCTGCAGTGTTGAACAGCTCATGGGCTGTCTCAGTCCCACCCAGTGTTTCATCTGGCAGGTGCCTGCAGCTTCTCTTTGTGCCATCTGCATGCTCAGGCTGCTCAGAACCAAAACGAATGTATTCTTCTCATCTGTTTTGCTCAGGATGCACTTCAAAGAGAAAACATGATTTCACAATGGCAACGTGATGTTAAACCAGGTTGCAGCTTCCCCTTCTTTACTGTCTTCAGCCACTACTATCCATTCCTCCCACCCCCACATACACCATAGTTTATTACTCTGTCTGATTACTGATCCATCAGACTAGTGAAAAGAACACAGATCAAAAGCAACAACAACAAAAAAGGGGGGAGTGGGTGGGGAAAAGCTTATGTAACCCAAAATATTTCACAAAATTAGTTTAGTGCAGAAACAGTTGAGTCAGCATCACTGAAGGAGTAATAACATGTGAGAGGATGGAGAAAGGAAAGGCAGAAAGTTCCCATGCTGCTGTAAGGGAACTCTGAGGAGGAATTGTACTGGGTATTATTGCTGGAGAAATGAGCCTGGGGAGCCTGAAGGGTTCTCCTGTCCCCCTAACGCCTGGAAACATTCTCCTGAGATGCTGTATTGCATTGTCAGGAATTGGAAAAGCTCAGGGGCTTGTAAAACAGAAAGGGCATCCCATGTAATCCATCCTTCTACCACTGAAATTTAGTCTTGAATGTTTTATTTACTCTGCATTTCTGCTTTATGATAGCAGAGTCCAGAGAGAGACGTTTCTGTCTAATTCCTTTTAGAAATTTTACTAAATGAACTATCCCACAAGATTATTTACCCTGTGGTTCCTTCGTATTATTTAGCCAAGTTTCATCTACTTTTGTTGTCCATTTTCAAATCAGGTTGCAATGACAGTTACTATGACCATGCTTAGATAAAAAGCACAGAAACAGTCTACACTGTCTAGCAGCCCTTCTAGTTCACTCTGGTAGCTCACATTCATAGAATCACAGACTGGTTTGGGTTGGAAGGGACATTAAAAATCATCTAATTCAATCCCCCTGCCATGGACCTCCATCAGCCCAGGGTGCCCAAAGCCAACCGTCTCGGCCAACAACTCACTCCAACAACTCCATGTCCTTATCCTGAGGACCCCAGAGCTGGACACAGCACTGCAGGCGGGGTCTCACCAGAGCAGAGCAGAGGGGCAGAATCCCCTCCCTTGACCTGCTGGTCACACTGGTTTTGGTGCAGCCCAGGACAGGGTTGGTTTTCTGGGCTTCCAGTACACACTAACAGCTCATGTTGAGCTTGTCATTCACCAACACTCCCAAGTCCTTCTCCTCAGGGCTGCTCTCAATCCATTGCCCATTTCCAATGTCATAACATCTTTGTGCCCCAGATTGCATTACATATCTCATCCTGCCAGAGCAGAGCTTGGAATTCAATATTGCAGCTCAATATGCTGTTCACCAAAATTGCTGTTCAGTCTAAACACTGTCAGCCTGTATTCCTTGTACTGAGCAAGTGAGTTCAACATGTCTTCTGTTTGATCCTTGTGCTCATGACAGTAGCAGAACTGCAGAGAAGATCTTGTCCCTGTGTGGTGCATCCTGAGGTAGGAAGCATGAATTCTGAGCTGTTCAGTAGTGATTTCTCAGATAGACCCCTTGATCCAGGGTGGAGTCATGGTGGTAAATCACAGCTTGTACTGGTTAGCTTTAATAAGAGCTATCTGTCCTGGGGAATTAGGAAGGTGCTTGCAAGAGTTGCAAGATATCCATTATAAGAACTCTTTCCAAGTTATGATGCCTGGAGTACTTTGCATTATTTAAGTTGATTTAAAAAAAAACACAATTGAACCCTTTTCATCCCTCTTCCACAGCCCATTTTTTATGACGGAAGTGATTTTATCTAAAACAAGGACAAGTGCAGGGTCCTGTACCTTGGGAGTAATAATGCCAGGCATCAATACAGGTTAGGGTTTGACCTGCTGGGAAGTAGCACTGCAGAGCAGGACCTCAGAGTTCTGGTGGACATCAAGCTCTTCATGAGCCAGCAATGTGCCCTCATGGCCAAGAAGGCCAATGGTGACCTGGAGTGCATTAAGAAGAACGTGACCAGCAGGTTGAGGGAGGTTCTCCTCCTCTGCTCTGCCTTAGTGAGGCCTCAGCTGGAGAACTGTGTCCAGGTCTGGGCTCCCAAGTTCAAGACAGACAGGGAGCTACTGGAAAGAGTCCAGAGGAGGTCTGCCAGGGATGGTGAGGGCACTGGAGCATCTCTCATATGAGGAAAGGCTGAGAGAGCTGGGACTGTTTAGCCTGGGCAAGAGAAGACCAAGAGGGTCTCATCTGGACCCTTATAAATATCAAAAAGCTGGATGCCTAGAAGATGAGGCTAGGCTCTTCTCAGTGGCGTCGAGTGACAGGACAAGAGGCAGTGGGCACAAACACAGGAAGTTCTGTCTGATCATGAAGAAAAACTTCTTGACTCAGGATGACAGAGCTCTGGGACAGGCTGCCCAGAGAGGTTGTGGAGTCTTCTCTGGAGACATTCAAAATGTGCCTGGACACAGTCCTCTGCAGCCTTCTCCAGATGATCCTGCTTTAGCAGGGGGTTGGACTAGATGATCTCCAGACATCTCTTTCAACCCCTACCCTTCTGTGAATCTATAGTATAGCTCAAAATACATTGGCATAAGCATAATGAATCCCACTGGTTTCAGTATCTTGGACTGCGGTTGCCCAGTCCTTCAGAGGGTAGGGGTGCAGTATCATAGAATCACAAAATGGTTTGGATTAGAAGGGACTATTAAAGGTCATGTAGTCCAATTCCCCTCTGCAATGAGCATGGACATTTTTAACTAATGGACCAACTGACTGGCTGTCTTGTAATGGAGATATTGTGGTTTGTGGAAATGAGTGAGCAGACATACAGTGTCACCAAGTCATCCTCCAAGTAATTTGTAATCACCAAATTCCTCCTTAAGAAAGTGAATTAGAAAGCTCAGTTCTAGCCATAGAGTAAAGCAAGAAAACTAGACAAAACCGAAGATAATGACAGCACAAAGGCACATCTGTTCCCCAACAAGCAGAGTCATTATTGCCTTTCAAAGTGCCATAAGCTGTCAGCCAACAGAGTTCTTGGAGAAAAAGCCACGCTGTAAGTGTGAAAAAAGGCCACTTAGAAAACTAAATTTGCAATATCCAGACATCTGTCTTCACCTGTTCCTACCGGCCTTGGTAAGGCAAAGGCTGGTGGAATGACACGGAACTGTCAAATTTGAGCTCTTATAAGCAAACCAAGAAATGTATGCCCTGACTGGGGAACCTTTTCTGAAAATGCCTGGCCTCCAGCCTTCACAAATCAATACTAAAGAGAGTTAAATGTCATCATAAGTTATATCTTGCATCAATAATTTTCCCCATATGTAGATCTTGTTTTCCTCCATACGGGCAGGAAAAAACTGCCTCGGCTGCAATGAGCAGAGCACTTAACCAAAACATCAGCTGAGTCAGAAGACTCCAGCTGGTTGAAGCTCAACTTAGATGCTCCAACAACTCATGAGACAGCAGAAATTCACGTGTGACCATGGAAGCAAACAGGAATTAAAGAAAACAAACACAAATGGTTTCTATTCTCTGGGAGCCAGACAAAAACCCAAATCTGAAAGCCACATTTTGGATGGAGGAGAGGGGGCATTCATTGGCCAACAGTTGAATCAGATGACAAAAAGCATCAAACTTGCTCTTTTAAGAATGTATTTCTGAAAGACAGTGCCCGGGACCTTCACTCCAGAATGCCCCTTTGGCTAAAATTCATTTTTCAAACCAGTTATCCATGTATATCTGCTCTGAGGTCACTACTCCCTTCCCTTCTTCAGAGCGCACAGTAACTGTGTGCTTGCGAGAGGTGGAGGAGAGGGTGGAAAAGCGTATGGAAAACTGAGAGATTCCTCCAGGATTTTCTGGGGTGTTGGGAAATGATCTCTGTTCATGTGAAAAAATAGCAAAATACTAGATATTTCCAATTTCCTCTAGTTTGTAGAGATGTTACAGCATGAACACACCCACCATTCTTGACCATAAGTCAAGACAGTTGGAAATTGAATGGAATTGGACTAGCTCTTCAGTACTGTAATATACATTGATTGAAGGGCTAGATATCATTTTTAGTTGTAGCAATAAAGTAGAAATATTGATGCATTCCATAATATTTAAAAAAAATAAATTAGATTGTATTATAAATTACCCATTAATGGGTTTTCGCTGGTAGTCTTACGGTACCATATAACAACTGTGAAAATGCACTCAGCAACGAGTAACCCAGTACATTTCTGGATAGGTGGGGGGGGGAAAAGCATAATAAGCATAATTATATTTATTTTTCAAAGAAGAATAACCTTTCTTGAGCTATGGCAATAAGAAAGATTGTAGCTTGTGCAGGTGGAACTGAATGGAAACCAGATTATAGATTACTGTGACCTAAATCATTTAATCACTCCCCTTTTTTCTCCTTCTTTCCTCAGTCATACTGTGCTTCTCTTGCCTGAGTAAAGGTTATTCATTGGATAAATACTAGTTTTTCATTCTGAAAGGTTTTTTACTCTGTTTATTCACTGCTGCATTTTTTTCCCTGCACAAGTTACTGTTTAATATAAAGAAAAGAATATTTGGAAATGAAAATACTCAAACTGTCATAATTTGTGGGTGCTATTAAATTAACATCTTGGTTTGGTCCTGATTAGAGTTTTAAATGAAGAACACTGAGCACTTTTATTCATTTTTATTAATTTTTGCTGTCAAAATTAGCCAGCTCTCCCAAGCAGGATGTGCTGGGACTGTGCAATGGGTGCTCAGATGCCAGAAGTTTAAGATAACAGCTATATAATAAACTGTCTAAAATAAAATATCAAAGTGTTAAAGGCAAGTGCGATTTTTTTAAAGCAGCTCTTGGTGTTGAAAACCCACAATATTTCCAACAAGTACAGTTCTCTGGAACCTCTAGATACTATTACACAGAATCACAGAATCATAGGGGTTGGAAGGGACCTCAAGAGATCACCGTGTCCAACCCCCTGCCAAAGCAGGGTCCCTAGGACAGGTCGCACAGGGAGGCATCCAGATCGGTCTTGAATATCTCCAGAGAAGGAGACTCCTCCACACCCCCTGGGCAGCCTGTCCCAGGGCTCTGTCACCCTCACTGGGAAAAAGTTCTTCTGCATATTGGTGCAGAACTTCCTGTGCTCCAACTTGAGGCCATTGCCCCTTGTCCTGTCCCCACAGACCACTGAGAAGAGGCTGGCCATTTCCCCCTGTGTCCCACACTTCAGATATTTATAAACATTAGTAAGATCCCATCTTAGTCTTTTCTCAAGGCTGAGGCATTCATGGCTTGCGTGTAGTGAATTCTTGTAAGGTAGGGTTACAGTTGCCTTGCTGGATTAAGAAATTTATTTCATCAACACCATATGTGTATTTATTCAGGAGACTGAACTTTACGTAAAACACTGGGAAAAATCTCATAGAAGTTACTGCCCTCGTATTCCTTGCATTAGGGTTATTCTAGTTAGCTTCCATGGAAGAGCTGATAAACAGAATATTATAGTCTTCATGAACCTTCATTGGAGTTTTATGAACCTATGTTGCCTATTCAATATTCCATTTGCAAAGACGTATTTCTAACAACACTTAAAAACTGTTTAAAAATCAATTTTTGCAATGTGAGAGTAAAGAGTCTTATTATTGACTGCACAGCGTGCTGCATCAGACCTCAATTCTGCTCCTGTTTACTTCTGTCAGTCAAATGTGTCCCCAGCAGGGATTGAAACAATACAGCTTTATTTGTGCAGAAAATGTTTCCATCACTGCAACCATCATTTTTTCTTGTGTATTACAGACCTCAAATTTCTGTTGGTAAATCTAAGCCAGCCAGCGTGCTGCTTTGGTAGCTTCTTTTGTAAGGGGAGGGTGGTGATTCACACCGTAGACATTCAGGCAGCTTCCAGACCACCTACAGCTAGTTAATGGTTTGGTGGTTTGTTGTTTTTAACCACTGGCCATGCTCTGGGAACTCCTTCTGACTTACCCAGGCTCAGTCCCGGTCTCTCGTGAGACACGGATCAGACCTGCCTGATGGGAATTGCCGCACTCCAACATTCAGGTTTCAGCTGGCTGTTTTGAAGACAATGCAGTCAAATAACTTGATTCATTCCATTATCTGTCTTTTCCATAAATATATAATAACCGCTATTGGGAAGCATTAGTATTCTGCTGCTGTGAGAGGTGGGACACCCACAAGCCCTGTGTGGAGTGATATATTTGCACACTGTTGCTCATGAGCCATTTCTAAAAAAAGGCAAAATGAGAATGCAATTAAAAGTGGATTTATTTTTTTTTTTTTCCATTTTAAGTGGTTCATTTAATAACCCTGGTTGGAGAGGCTGGAAAACAGACATTCAGAGGGATCGTGGTATGGACACAAGGTTTTAGAGCAGCTAAAGTATCTTTTGATCTTTTTTGAATTGTATCACAAGGAAAGTTATTACCGTTTTCAGTGGATCTCCTCCAAATCTTTTTTAATTCTTATGGAGTAGAATCACCTGGGTTGGAAGAGACCTTTAAGATCACGGAGTCCAACCACAACCTAACCCTGCCTAGTCCACCTCTAGATCATGTCCTCAAGCACATCTACATGCCTTTTAAATACCTCCAGGGATGGTGACTCCACCACCTCCCTGGGCAGCCTGTTCCAATACTTGACTGCCTTTTCAGTGAAGAAATTCTTCCTGATATCCTAAATCTCCCCTGGTGCAATTTGAAACCATTTCCACTCATTCTATCCCTTGTCACCCAAGAGAAGAGACCGACCCCCACCTCTACACTCTCCTTGCAGGTAATTGTAGAAAGCAATAAGGTCTCCCCTCAGCCTCCTTTTCTTAAGACTAAAAAGCCCCAGCTCCCTCAGCTGTTCCTCACAGGACTTGTGCTCCAAACCCTTCACCAGCTTCCTTGCCCTTTTCTGGACACGTTGCAGCATCTCAATGTCCTTCTTGTAGAGAGGGTCCCAAATATAAACATTTTATTATTTTATGTATTATTTTATATATTATAAAATTGTGAAAACTTGTATTACAGGTACATCACAGCCTACCCCCTCCAGTGTTTAACCAGCCCTCTAAATCCCACTTGTAATTCTCTTGCATAGGTGACTAGCGGAAAAACATTAAAAAAGGCAAATGTTTTGAAAAATAAGAGGTTGGTAGCTCTCAGCTTGGAAAAGTTTCTCATTAATTATTCATCAGTGCTTTAGGCCTGAGAGGAGGGAGGGCTGCTTAGACTTTTTGTTGTCTTTCCCTTTGAAAGGTAATGAATAAACCACAATCCAAAACATTATTCAATCACAATTTCAGCAACCGGAAGAAAACCACCCAACTTTTGCTGATATTTATCACATTTCAATGTTTCTATGAAGCTTAAAATTCATAAATATTAAAATAGAATCGCATCACTTAAAAGCATTAATTTCTCAACAAATATAGCTGCTGGTTATCACTCAAATAATTAATTAAGATTCAAAAATAGCTTCATAGCAAAAGAGAATGGCATTTATTCAGTATGATATGAAAGATGAAAATACCTAGATAACTACCCCTTGGAAGACTGCAGCCCTTAATTCTAGCAGAGACTCTTTGGTGCATTTTTCCTTTGAAAACCTGTGCTTTTGGAGAGCTTTATACTCATTGACACTTTGCAAAATTTGCTTTAGGAAAGAGTCATGCTAACTAGAAAACAGCTCTCTCCCTGTTTACCTGGTTAAAACCAGCAGCTGGGCTGGATCCTGTGCTTGTTATGAGTAGTGCTTTTCACCTTGAGCTGTCTCTCCCAAGTCTCCCAAGTCCCAAGACACCCTCGAGTCCTTGCTGTCTAATTCGATTCCCTGATGTGGCCTCAAGAACCTATTTAAGGACCAGCACAGGGATACAGCAATGCAATGCTCTGGAGG
This sequence comes from Porphyrio hochstetteri, assembly GCA_020800305.1. Classification (NCBI taxonomy): domain Eukaryota; kingdom Metazoa; phylum Chordata; class Aves; order Gruiformes; family Rallidae; genus Porphyrio; species Porphyrio hochstetteri. The sequence continues at coordinate 214,654,244 of CM036905.1, read as the reverse complement.
CTTGCTTTTAAGTCTTCGTTTTGTCAACAAATTTCTGCGTTGCCCAGATATTTCAATGCAACTGTTAGAGAGGAACCGTGAGCTTCCCTGACAAAGTGCTTTAGGATGAAGTTTATATCTCAGCACACTACGCCTCTAGTTATCTTCCCTCCTACCTTCCTTGCTAATGTACCCATCCATGCCCTCCCTTGCTGTAAACAGTTTTGCTAGATGCACACCACTGGGACTTGCAAAAGCTCTGGGGTAGTCCCAGCCGTGTGAGTCAACACGTAGCATGCCTTCCTGAACAAGTGCCTGTCAGGCCGATGAGATTGGTCTTTATATGACACTTGCCATTAGAGGAGGGATCTAAGATCTTCTCTCTCAAGAAAGCCTTGTACCTTGTGTCTGCAGCGTTAAGTGGATTTCTCAGTCTGTGTATTCCCTTCTCTCTGGAGTGCATCACTTGGAAATCTGCGCTGCTGTGCCCATCTATGTATCTCCTGACTGTGGTTTCTGTGCATTTCTGAAAAATTTAGAAACACAGCAAGCAAGAGTGGTTTGAAACATTCCTGGTGGGATTCCTGAAGATTTCCACATTGCTTATCCTTGCTCTCACTCATGTTGGTGGGATTAAGTTAACCATGAGCTGTTTTCAAAGTTCATTTGGAGTCACTGCACTAGTTTATACTTTCAGGAAGAAACATCCCAAGGAATGCCAGAAGTTCTTTGTTATTTCAAATTATGCTTTTTATTCTTCGATATTTTTATCACATTCAGGAGAATGATTACAAACAAGTCTTTATGCACTCTACAGTAATGTATTTGCAGTTCACATTAATTTTCTAAAATATTGCCAGTGCCATGCAGGGCAACATTTGCTGTGCTGATATTTAACTATTCTCAGTTGGTGCAATCAGTAGGGAAGTCCAAAAACCAGGAGCTCTAATTGCTTCCCAGCTCTACCAGATTTACTGTATGACCTTCAGTTCGTGGCTAAGCTAAGTGCCAGTTCCTGCACTTTGGTCATAACAAGCCCAGGCAACGCTACAGGCTTGGGGCAGGGTGGCTCGAAAGCTGTACAGAGGAAAATGAACTGGGGGTGTCGGTTGATACTCTCCTGAACATGAGCCAGCAGTGTGCCCAGGTGGCCAAGAAGGCCAACAACATCCTGACCTGTATCAGGAATAACATGGCCAGCAGGACCAGGAGTGATCATTCCCCTGTGCTCAGTTCTGGTGAGGCTGCACCTTAAATACTGTGTTCAGGTTTGGGTCCCTCACTACAAGAAAGACATGGAGGCCCAGGAGCATGTCCAGAGAAGGGCAACCAGGCTGGTGAAGGGTCTGGAGCACAAGTCTGATGAGAAGTGGCTGAGGAAACTGGGGTTGCTTAGCTTGGAGGAGGCTCAGGGGAGACCTAATTGCTCTCTCCAACTACTTGAAAGGGGGTTGTGGTGAGCTGGGGGTCAGCCTCTTCTTGCAGATAACCAGCAATAGGACAAGAGAGAATTACTGCAAGTTGCACCAGGGGAGGTTCAGATTAGAAATGAGGAGAAATTTCTTCTCAGAAAGAGTGGCTGGGCTTTGGAAGGGGTTGCCCAGGGAGGTGGTGGAGTCACTGTCCCTCAGGGTGTTTAAGGAAGGGTTGGATGAGGTACTTAGGGACATGGTTTGGTAAGTAATATAGGATGTAGGGGCACTGTTGGACTAGATTACCTTGGAAGTCTTTTCCAACCTCAATGATTCTATTATTCAGTTAGGACCTGCTCCTACTCCCGCAGGTAAAAATGGCAGCTCTCATGCTCCCATGCTGGAGAATATGAAGGGACTAAAGCTTGTATCTCACAGACATGTCAGACAGGACATGTGCTACTATCAACTGGTACATTCTCAGGTTATGTACTTTGAACAGCATGGAGTACCTACAAGCACCACATTTTTTAGATCACCTGAGAGTGGAACTCTCATCAGATGGCAAACATTGTACTACATCATCATAGGTAAGAAAAGAAAACTATGAATTGAGCTTGTTTGTCTCACAGTTAAATAAGTGTTGCTAATGCATAGCTCAGCTATGAAATAGCTCATTGTTTAAAAGGTCGATAAATGTTTTAGCCTTGATCTACATAAAATGAAAACCATATAGTAATGCATTCAAGGTGAAATTACTTTTCCTAGTTGAGTTGACAATAGTAAGGAGTTACCCATTTATTGTGTAATTTATGGGTAATTGAGATAATCTTCACATAACACGACCAGGATTTCTGTCTATTGGCAATGAGTTTTCCTTGAGCAGGAGTTCCTTCTAGTAAGCTTTACATCAGATTACCTATTTGGGAATTTTAATGTGCAGATAAATAAAATGGGAAGCAGGAAACCAGAGTGTGTTACGTTCTGAAGAAAAAAGCAATTGCTATATTCAAGGCTACTAGGCCTTATTCTAGCACCTTTGTAGACATAAATAATGTAACTTCAGCTTTCCTCAGTCTCGTTGACTTGTAATACACCTGCCAGAGAAGGGGAATTGCAGACTGGAAGGTGAAGCTGTTGTTATTTGGTGTGAAAGGCAGTTGTTCTTATAAAGGAACACACGGAAGGAGTTCTATTGTTCTCTCTTTTTGTCTATCTTTCCTTTCTTCACACAGTTTAGAAATATCAAGTGAAGGCAGAATTGAGTCTGACTTATCAGATATTGGGGACTTTGTTTTCTTGGGGGGTGGTTGTTCAAGTGAAGTTTACCCAGAGGTGTTTTTTAGACTATCGATATTAGGCTGCACATTAAATCTCTGCACTGTTCCTGTGGAACAGGCAAGTTTGAAAGGGCACAAAGGACATGGAGAACATAGATGAAAAGGTGAGGGAGTCAGGAAGGAGATTTACAACTGAATTTCAAACCAGGGGTAAGAAGTCTTTCTGTGAATTAATGTTGTGATGTGTTAGCACCCAAAAGTTTTTGGAAAATGAGCAGAGAAAGCAGGAATGTGGGTTGGTGAAGGGTTTTTTTTCCTGTTTCATGCTGACCATAGCAACTCGTATTTTCAGTTCTCACAAGCATTGGATTCCAATGAAATACATCACTGGTTTCTAATTCTGCTTGTGGCAAACAGGAAAGTGTTGATCGATATTACAAACAGTGGATTTTATTCAATTGTTTTCATCATAATCATCTTGAATGGATCTGTGGCTGATGTTACAAAAGTGGATAGGAGGAAAGCCACTAAATGAAAATCCACTAAAAAAAGAATCATCAGGAGCAAAATGTAAAGAAAAGTAAAGATTTAAGTATGAGGCACTTACTTTTCAGGTCGTGACCCTCTTGGTCATTGCTGCTGAGAAACATGGGCTTATAGTGCTATCTAAAAATAGGAAAAAAAGGAAGAAACCAAAACAAAAATACACTAAAAGGAGAAGTATTCTACTACAGAATATGCTGACAAATATTTTTCCTTACCAAACTGTGTTATTGCATCCTATACCTTACAGAATAATGAGAAAACAGACCAAAATCTGGCCACACAAGGCATCTAGTTTCCTACATAAATACCAGGAGGTGACATGTGAGGAGATGACTGCTGTTAGTACCTCTAAGAAGTGCTGGTTTTTAACTGGAGTAACATAGCTTTGAAAGGTGAATGAATCTGACTTCTCTGTACTCTTAAGATTAATCTTTACAGACAAAGTCTTGAACTACATGGAGGATGAAATGAGAGCAGAGCTTTGAAGAAGAAGGCACACTTCTCTGGAAAATGTAAAATGTCAGCATATTCCTAAAATGGACACAGAATTGATAGTCAGGCAAGGGATTGATCTTTTACATCATTTTACCCATCTGCAGAAACTCAAGGTAGATCTATGTAGACCCCGTGGAGCAGAAAGCAGTGTTCTGCTGTCCCACAGAAGCTCTGTTGAACTCCTAAGGTGTATGGCTGCAAAGCCTGCTTCTGTTCCCTGTGTCAGGGAGCGATGGGGCAGTATCTGCTCTGACATTAAGTGATCTCTTGCATGCACTTCTTCCCCTGGGAGTAGGATACAACTTTCTCCATCTTAATGTCAGTGTCCAGCGATGACAACAAGCCTTCAGCCAGGGAAAAACTTTAAAGAGAACATCTGGTCTTAAAACTTCTATTTCTTCATCCTACTTGTTGTTTCTCTGTTCTGTTGCTTTAGATAAGGTAAAGGATAAAGGGCTTATTGGACTACAGAAGTCACTCTCCATGGCAGCTAAGACCAAGGAAACCAGTGGTACTAGTGGTGTTGGAAGGACTTCTCCACAGTCACTTTCTTCTTTGGTTTTGGTGTTGTTTATTCCTTCCATCTTGGAACGAATAGTTGACATACAATGATGGTTTGGAGATTTTTCTCTTGATGACAGTAACCCAACACAAGAGTGCTTGCAGATGCATAAGAGTCTGCAGATGGAATTGTTTCTCCATAGGAGAAGAACTATGGAGACTGTGTGGTGTCCTTCCAGTTCTATTTCCTTTCCTGCACCAAGAGAAATACCATTGAATACAGAGGAATTCAACTGATGTAAAGCAAACATGCTTAAGGTGTTCAGTAAGTTAAGAGTCAATACTATTAAGAGCAATGTGTCCAGAAGGAATTTTTTTCAGGACCTACCTATATTCCAAGGAGATAATATAAGCCAACTTTGGGGAAAAAAAGAAGTTTACTTGTAGATGTTCTTGATTTAGTAGACTTGTTTTCAGCAGTGCAAAGTAGTTGTAATGCAGGTTAATTACTTGTTTTAAGAACACTTCAGACCTCTGAAGATGGGGTTGGGTCAGAGGACAGAGTCTCAGAGTCAAGAACGAATGGGGATGAATTGGGAAAACCCATACCCTTATGTCTGGATCTCCTTTCCACACTGCTTGCATGACTTCCAAATTATTAGCAATTTTAGATCAGATTTTCCAATTCTGTGAGTTTGTCTTCTGAGACTGACACATGATTGTCAGTTAACACAAACTAATCCATATAGAATGGAATTTAAGTTGATGAGTTTGAATTTTAAATTACCTATATCATCCACTGTATTGGAAGGTTTGTACTGTGCTTCCTTTAGATATTCTACAACATGAACAAAAATGGTACAGTGAGAGTACAGTCCTGTAGTGGCAACATTTAGACCACAACGTTCAACATAATTTCATGTTCTATTTGTTCCCCTTTTCACTTACTTATTTACACCAGTACAAACACTAGCCAAGACAGAAAAAAATCCTAATGTTATTTAAAAGAACAAGGACTTGTGGACTTCTGATGGAGGGTCATGTTGGTGTCTCTCCACACTGTCTGTGTCTGAAGGAATAACAGAATCCCAGACTTGTTTGAGTTGGAAGGGACCTCGAAGCCCCTCTAGTTCCAACTCCTTGCCATGGGCAGAGACACTGTCCACTAGCTCAGGTTGCCCAAAGCCCCATCCACTGCCAGGGATCCAGGGGCAGCCACAGCTTCTCTGGGCAGCCTGTGCCAGGGCCTCACGCCCCTCACGGGGAAGAATTTCTTCCTAATACCTAACCTGAATGTCCCCTCTTTTAGTTTAAACCGATTACCCCTTGTCCTATCACTACATGCCCTGAGTCCCTCTCCATCTTTCCTGTAGCCCCTTCAGGTATTGGAAGGAGCAATAAGGTGTCCCCAGAGCCTTCTGTTCCCCAGGCTGAACCTCCCTAAATTTCTCAGCCTGTCTTCATAGCAGGGGTACTCCAGCCCTCTGAGCGTCTAAGGAAGACCTGTGGCTGTTGCATTAGTGGTTATCTGCAAGTGGAGGGGAAACTGGGAGTTTCTGTGGTGAAAGATCCACATGTATCTGCAGAGAAAGCGGGATCTGTTCACTGAGGATACCGAATATCTTAGTAGCCATACCCGGATCATCAGGCAGCAGCAGTGTAAGATGATATATGGAGAGACAGAAATGCCTCTCCCATTTATGAACAAGTCAGGAAGCTCATTGTGATGAGGGCTAAAAATGTACAGTGATTTTATTAGAATTGACGTTTTCATCTAATCAGAGAATATGGTGCTGAAGCAAAAAGAACGGTTCAAATGTTGAGAAACTCAGGAGAGATTTGGGAGAGGCAGCAACTGCATTCCCTTTGGGATGTCTCTCTCGCTGTGTTAAAGCACTTACATGGAGGACTACCTCTGATTCAGCTCGGCAGCTCCTATGTTTTATATTCAGAACTGCTGAGTGTCTAAGCGTGTCTGACGTTTGGGTGAGATGATTTCAGGAGTTTTGGCAAACATGGACTTTTTAATTTTTAATGCATAGCCAGGTTCTATTAGTGACTCTCTAATATTTGGGTTAAACAAAAGGAAATCGTCTAAATGGAGACTTAGTCATCATTAAATAACTCAGAAATAAGAATTTTGTAAAAGGCTTCTATGTTATCTCGCACTGCAAACCGAGTAGGTTTTTTTCAGACCAGCTTTTGTTTGGGAATGTTTAATATCACTAACTGCTTTGTTCTAGTAACTTTGGAATTACATTAAGAACTTGACAGAATAGACAAGGCGAAGTATTTACATGATAATGACAGTTGGGAAGTACTACTGTTCCTGGGTGGAAATCAGATTAAGGCATGTACCTTTAGGTGTGTATGTCGGGGATGTTCTTCTGTGCTTTATAAAGGTATGCATTGAAAGCACAAGACATTGACAGGACACGTGAAACACTTTATCCATTCAGGGTCCTGCCCAACTGCCATGCCCAAGCAGGCATAGGTGACCATAGGGGACCATCTGGGTAGCTGGGGACATGTTTAATGAGTTTAGGTGCTTATACAGCTGGGCAGACCCAAACAGGAGAATGGCATCGTCGCTGACTTGAGATTGGTGTCAGTTTAGGATTTATGTGAATTTTCATGTCTAAATCTTAATAGAGATGGATCCTTCCCATGGGTAGCACTTACTTGGTATTGCTCTTTCATGGTGTATTTTTACAGATGACAGTGGAAAGAGTCTTTGCAACATTTTAAATTTAAATCCCATTCTCTGATCTGATGTTGAGTTCATCATTTAAATTTTATGGGATATTTGGCCGCTGCATAGATGACAATTGAATAATTCACAAAAAAGAGTCTGCCTCCGTATTACTAATAAGTAGAAAATGGGGACAATCCATTAGGTGTTCAATTAGTTCTGTACCATCTTCCCAAATACACAAATGGAATTTATACTCGCACCCACAAGAGAGCAACTTCAAGGCTCTCCAAACCGCCAGAGCCATATATGCAACGTCAGTGGAAGTGAAATTTGGGACTCGTGCTTTCAGTTGTGTTTCTTTAGATCACAGCTTTCGGGGAAATGAAGGGCTCGAGGAAAACTGCTTGATAACTGGCAGCTCCCAGGGGATGCATTATATCTGTCCCACATACTGCTGTCTGATATAACTTGACAGCATCAACACTGCTGACGGGTGTAAAAAGAAGATTCCTATATACAGCCCAGGAACAGGAATTGTCATCAATTCAGGCTCATTCATATAAGGAAACCTGCAAGAACTGTCCTTTCCCTGCAGACATCTGTTGGGGACAATGCTGGGTCTCCCTTCACCTTTTTCACTGACTTACAGAAAAAATGAGACCATTTCCCCTGTAAAGCTGGTTATGGTATCACTGTGTGCTGATTGTGGTGACACGGTAGTGGTTTAACATGCATTCCCTCTATAAAATCTTCATACAGAGAAGCGAAGGCAGATAGAGAGGAGAGGAATTTGTTCATTACCAGGCATAATTTTTCTTTTTTCTTTTATTTTCTTTTACCCTTGATGAATTTAAGTAAGTTAATGCTGTTCCTTCATACCTCTCCAAGGTATTTGACTAGATTGTCTAAAATCATTAGCGGCAAGATTAAAAGCAGAAAGAATTACCAGCAGTACAGCTGGCTTCTGGTGCTGTTTGTTGTGTCATTATGCCCCAGAAATCTTTATTTTAATGTATTAGCATCTGTTTTGGTATTCTCCAAAGATCAGTCTTGGATATTTCTTTTTACTTACAGTGACAGTGGCAATAAAATTTCCAATCTTCTTAGGCTGTACAATGCATAAAGTGAGAGAAATCGAGTCTGGGTTACAGCAGCACTCAAAAGAAGAAAAGATTGGGTTTTGGTGATAGATGAATGGGCATTTAGTTAACAAAATTTTCCTGAAATCTTTTTTAAATTATTCAGGCTTGCTCTTCTCTTGAAATATCATAAAATATTTGATAACTAATAGACCGGCTTTTGAAACATGGATCGCAGTCTTCAGAAAGTAAGCCCCAAATCATTAAAGAATGTTTCTTCTTTATTGCACTGTCAAACGTTTCTTCTGTTTAGCAACCATTACACAGCCATAAATCATAGAATCAGAGGAAAGGTCATGCTGGAAGGGACATTATCTGGTCCAACTCTGTGGCTATAGCAGGGCCTTGGATTAGGTTATTCAAGGAACTGTCAGGTCATGTCTTGAATATTTCTAGCAAGGGTGATTCCACCTCTTTGCAGGGTGACCTCTTCCAAGGTTTAGTTACTCTTACAGTGATGAATTTTTGTCTCATATCCAGATGGATTTTCCCCCAAAACAAGTCATGTCCTGTCACAGTGTGCCTCAAAGAAAGAACCTCCATCTTCCTTGTAACAAACATTTGGGTGCTGAAAGACATACCTTAGATGTCCCCAAGCCTTCTTGTCACTAAGAGGAACAAAGTTAATTTCTTCAAACTTCTCTCCTCAGGTTCTCCAGTCTTTAACAATTTTCATGGCCCTCTCTGGCATCTTTCCAATCTCTTAGTGTCTCTTTTAGCTTAGAGGGGCGTTAAATCTGGACACAGTATTCCAAGAGTGGCCTGAGGAGAGTAAAGGTGGTACAGAATCACAGAATCATTTTGGTTGGAAAAGACCTTAAGATCATCAAGCCCAACCATGGCTGGTCCCGATGCAAACCAGTTCAGCAGAAGCAGATCTTTCAGAAAACTAATGCTAGAAGCTGGTTTCTCACTAAAGTGTATTGAATTGGATGTTTTTCCTTTGATTTTTAAATAGATATATGACTAGAACTACTGTATGTGTGTGGTTGGGGTTCACTAGTTTTATTTTCAGTGCCATTGACAGAGGCATTAAGATCTCCATTCATCCTGTCATTTATCACTTGCTTCCACCAGTGGTCCTTGACCAACAGTTTTATCTTTTTTTTAGCTTTCAAATGCTGATGTAGGGTGTTTTTCTAAGAAAGGATTTATTGGTTGCTATGAGCCTTTTGGGTCCATTTGCATTTGTCCACTGATTACATTGCAGTGTGTCAAAGAAAGGTAAAAATTATTTGCATTTCTGTACAACTTTTCAGCCAGGGGTCTCAAGGCATTTTACAAAACCCCAACAAGCAGTTTTTCATCCGTGCATACAAGATCACCAACAATTTGTGTCACAAGTGAGAAAGCCAAAGTGGTTGGAGAGAGTGTGATCTGGAATGAAAAAAGGGTTAGTTCCAACCTTTCAACTGATGTATCTCTTCCTAAGATACACAGTACACTGAGGGACAGCACAAAGCTGTGCTGTCTTCCTGACAGCTTCTTCTATTTGTCCCTCCTGTAACCTGTCTTCATGTTGATTCTGGATCCACCTCAAAGTTCAGGACTGTGCTACCACTCCAGACTGAAGCCCTCATGAGAAGAGTGGTCAGACTGGGACTTACGCAGTCAAGGAGGGCTCAAGTTCTGCTAACCCTTCCCAACATTCCAACCTTTTCTGTGCCCTTCTGCTTTCTCTCCCACCTCCTTCTTTTTCTTCCAAATTGCCTGCTGGAAAACTGCATCTGCCCCATGAGACAGCCCTGAGCTTGGCAGGGTGGAGCTTGTAGACCATCCCATGACATGGTGAGAACAAGCAAATTGGCAACTGAGAATAGATAATAAAGGGAACAATATTGGCACAAAAAAGATACAGGGCCATGAAGTCCTAAACACCCTAAGCTCTGATTCTTACATCTATTCACCTAAACATCTCTAAATAATACAGCAAAACATGGCTATTTCAAGCCATCTCTTGGCTTCTTCCCACATCGGTTACAGAACATTTCCCAGGTTTGTATATTACGTGTTAGATCTTGGGTCTTTTTCAATGAACACATTTAAACAAGAAAAGTGGCATTTTAAAAACTGAACTGTAGATTAGACACTGGCATGAGAAAGCCTTAATTTTTCAAAGGCACTCAGCATTTGTTGCCTATATCAGGGCCAGATTGCAGGATGTGTAGTGATACATCCAGCAATGTAGACTGACCTCAGTAGACTGAGGTCTTCAAAAATATTTTCTTCTCAATTTAGGTGCCAAGATCTTGTGCCGTTTGGGACTTACATATCCCTTCAAGAACATGCTTGATACAGACATCACAGTTAGTTACATCATCCAAATGCAAAACTGCTTTTTTTTCCCTCTTCAGATTATATAAAACTACATGAAAGTTCTTGAAAGTATTGTCATACTTTAAAATTATTCCTGTGCTGCACAATCACCATTTCATGTGGATTATCATCATTCTACTTTAATTCATGGCCTCCAAGGAGGGGGGAAAATGAGGTGCTGTTATATAAATATAAATATTTTTAAAAACAGCCACCATGAAAGCAGATACTGAATTGCAGAGTCACAGAAAGTTAGGAATTAGAAGGTACCTCAAAAGATCATCTAGTCCAACCCTCCTGCCAGAGCAGGATCACCCAGACTAAATCACACAGGAACACATCCAGGCGGGTTTTGAATGTCTCCAGACGAGGAGACTCCACAGCCTCTCTGGGAAGTCTGTCCCAGTGCTGAGCTATTCACAGCAAATTTTCTTGCACAGACACTGTTTTCTGGCACAGATACGGAGTAGTTTCACCCTTTATGTTTGTAATCATAGATATATATACAGTGCTTGAAGCTTTGTATCTTCACCGATCTTTGCACTGAGACTGATACTCTTGGATAAATCTTTAAATTACTTATATCATTCCATTAATACAACCACCTTGGATGGGCACAAATCATTTTCTTCACATAAAAGATGTTATTATGTATTACTTCTGTATCTGTATTATCACAATTTTCTACTTGTAAACAATTTATTGGGGAAAAAAAGTGTGGCTTGCTTCTCTTCATGAAATGTTTGCAGTCAGATGACAGTGTTTATGAATTTGTTCATACTTGATACAGTTCAGCGAACAGATTTTGCAATCACTGTGTAGCTCTGTATTGTTTGCCAACTAATGACAGGAGGTGTTCAGGCAATTATACGAAAATCACTGTTTGATTTTTATGGCAGGTCATCTGTGTATCCTGATAGTGTTGCTTTTTCCTTGGTAAGCTCATTAAGTAACTAGCCTAATCTTTGTTTAGCTTGTCTCCATCTCCAGAGGAAGCTAAGGGCTTCTCAGAGGTACAGCTAGATGCAGTTCTGCTGCCCCAAAGAGAAGGGGATGGGATCAGGAAACATCTGAGATGTTCTAGCCATGGAATGAGAAAAGAGTGGAGATAAAAATAGAACCAGGATAAAAAGCCAGTGAGAAAAACCCTGCCAAATTGCATTTGCTGGTCTGGCTGCTGGTAAGGAAGGGATAAATAGTGTCTATGTGAGGGAGAAAGACCACGACAAGTATTACTCTTCACCGCTGTAATTCCTGTGCTTCAGGTCTCAATCCTCTTTCTCAGCAGCAGGTAGGGTGAGATGCACAGCTAAGGAACTGGGCTGTGGTGAAGGATGAGACAGTTGAAGAGAAAAACATAGCACTTTAGCAAAAGTGAACCTCAAGACAAGGGACAATAAGGACACATCTCTCCATGAAAATCAGGAAACACTCGGTAGGAGGGACAAGAGACATGCTTCTTCGTACAGGCTCCTGGCCTTGGGATCCACTGGCCTTTTGCAGAAGCTTTCAGTGAGGGCTGCATAAATGAAGGCAGGCAGAAACAGCGTCTGGAAGCATGTTTGTCATGGGAGCAGATGGGAAGCAGGCTCAGCATGACTTACTCTGCATAAATGTGTTTGTTTCCCCCTTCCAGCAAAGCCATCCTTGTTTTCGGCAGACATATTATTTGTGAAGGTCCCATTTCCTATGCGTAACTCAAGGAAAGTATTATTTTGTATGGGAATTTGGAAAGGTTCAGGGGCTACCCTGAGCAAAGAGGGTGCCGTTCTGGTGGCACTGCGTAGCCTCTCGGGCTGTGGCTCGATGCTATGGGGAATCTGTCTGTAGGGCTCTCAGTACCAGACCGAACTCCCTGCAGCAAGATGGTGTAAAATGCTGATGCCCTGTAATCCTCAGCTGCTGATTCAGTCATATTCAGAAAATTTGACCAGTTTAGTGTCAGTATGGCAACCTCTGTGCCTTAGTCCTAACTTTATGCCAGATCAAATATCATCTGTCCTCCCCCAGCAGGCATAAAGCCAGCCAACAGTGTGTAGCAGCAGCAGGAAGTCTGTAGCATGAGCAGGTTGGTTGGAAAGGTAAATGTTTACCCTCGCTTGATACGTAACCACTTGCTGATGATAGTGCAGCATCACAGGAATGTGACTCTTCTGGCTTTTTTTTTTGTTTCTTTTCCTCTTGGATTTAGTTTTTATCACACAGACAGGTTATGCTTGGTACCCCTATCAGGTGTATTAGGTGTCTGAAGTAAATTTAGGGGGTGGGAGAGGCTATTACATTCACTCACAGTAAATGTGACTCAAAATATGGCAGGAGGGGTGGACCTGATGATCTCTTGAGGTCCCTTCCAACCCCTAGAATTCTGCGATTCTGTGATTCTGTGAATACCAGTGATACAAAATATCCCATGAGCTTATCACAGCAGGAGCACTGACATACACATTCAGTAGCACATAACCATCTCACTGTCGGGTAGTGGAAGTCAGCAATTCAGATACCAAATACCTGTGCTTGGGCGTATTTGATCACATCTTTCTCTCCTTGCCTCTCAAGTTTGATGCCTGAGGGATAAGGGATGCCTGAGTCTCAAGGGATGCCTGAGTCACAGCAGGTCCAAGCAGCAGGGCTTAGCTGAAGGAAGCATTGCCTACATATCTGATCATAATCTTTTGTTAGCGGCTCCCCAGCTGAAGAGTTACGCTGGCAAAGCTGCCACCGCAAGAGATCTGCAAGCAATAAATACTGAAGAGAGCAAAAATGGGCAGGAGCAGTCCCTTCTCTGGTGAAGGTACACTTTTTGCAAACAGGATTTTCTGCTCTTTGACCAGCTTTGCTTCTCATCCTGTTTTTATCTACACGCTTCTTCCTTTAATCTGTCTTCACCTTACACAAAGGGAGAGGAATTACACCACAAGGACACGTTTGTTTTTCTGATTCCCAGTAGGAAACCAGATTTGCACTTGACTTTCCACTGTGCTTTTATGCATTTAATTGCACTATGAAATTCAATACTTTGCGTTAGTTTGAAATCATAAAACAACTCTTATCAATGAGTCTTTTTTGCTTTGCTTCAGTCACAGCATGTGTATGATTTAAAAGTTGCACCACCCACGTTGTCCAAAATTTTGCTATGCACAGATGCTCAGTAAATTGCATACCTCCATCTGTGGCAATATAATTAGCTGGAAGAAGGATTGAATGTGGATTTAATGCATTGCATTTCTGATTCAGTTTGAAACTGTTTTCACTCTTCTGAATTATGGGGGTGGGGGTTCTGCCACTGAATATAGTCTGCTCTTAAACTGTAAGACTTTTCTCAGTTTAAGCTGAGAAGGAAATTGATCCCAGTTTAAGTAGTAAGAACTGCAGTGCCCAGACCTCCTAAGCATCCAGTAATTCTTCAAAGACTTGATACATTCATATGCATGCGTCATGGCTGCGCTCTCTTCATGTGGAATTAGCATTTGAAAATGATATGAGTACAGTAAATATCTGATAAATATATTTCTAGAAAGCAAATGGGGGGTTGTTTGCTCTAATAATCATAATTCTTACCTTTTTCAGTAACAATTTTTGTCGGAACATTTCAAAGGCTTCTAACAACCACCGAGAAATGAAATTGTGTCTGCAGCCTGCAGAACTGTGATTTTAGCAAGGCTGGGGACAAAAGGGCTGCGATTTCCTCAAACTCAGCCAAAGCAATAGGAAGAAAATTCAGGCATCCTGTTCCACAACATTATTTTAGCCACTCAAGTAACACTGAGAAGAGCAAACGTAGGAAAAGCCATTTTCAAGAAAAAGCCTCACAAGAAACTTACTGGGCTGCCTGTTAGGTTAGGTGCAGGGTGCCATAATAAAGCAGCGTTTCCCAAACATAATAATCTTGATATTTTTACTTATTATTTTTCTTGTTCTTACTCCCTAAACAACTAGATGTATAGTTTTAAAAATCCTGTAAATTTGTGCCCCTGATGGAACCATCCTGGAAGTATGATTTTTCTCTTAGAGCAACCTGGAAATTCTAATGTCTATGCAATCCCCGTCAGAGCAGCATGCTTATCATTCATGCTGTGCTTATCATTCAGGGAAACATTCACATCGGGCTGTGTTCTTTGGAAGGTTCCTCATGCTTGGTACTTTCTTTGCCCTGTCATAAACACACAGTCAATCCTTCAACAGATAAGAGGGATGAAAAATCAGCTCAGTTAAGAGACGGTGAAACTCATTGTGGGCAAGAGTGCGCTACACAGCCAACTGGGGTACGAGTTTGCCAGCCTTCTGCCAAGAAAGACAAGAACAGCTCGTGTTATCTGTCATAGTGCTTCAAAATTGAGGTTACTAGGCATAGAAAAAAATCTGAAATATCAATCTGTGCATCTGATCGTTACCCCTTGAGGATGAAATACCGTCTGCATTGAGGACAGTATTTAGAATGCTGTTTTGAAATAAAGCAACAGCTTGAACTATCTGCTACAAGTTCCTCCGAACTTCAGGGAATCTGTTGGTGAAGTCACTGGGGTGCTCCAGCTTCTCCTGTCTGATGTTCCCAGCCCATCTTGGTGCTGGTTGCTCAGGGCCTTGTCTAGGTGTTTTCAAAGATCTCCAAGGGTGGTGATTATGCAACCTGTTCCATTTGTTGACTACAGTAACCACATGATATTTAACTGGAATTTTCTCTGCCACAGTTTGTGCCCATTGCCTCTTGTCCTATCCAAAGTACCTCCAATAAAAGTTTGACTCTGACTTCTCTGTACCCACTTACTAGGTAGCTGATTAGATCTCTTCTCAAGGTCAAACCAACCCAGCTCCCTTGACCTCTCCTTGTATGTAAAAGTTCTCCTGCCCTCAGCCAGGCGCTCTCCAGTTTATTAATGTCCTTCTGACTTGGTTGCTATTCCAGATGTAGCCTTATGAAATTGCAGAGCAGGGGTTAATCCCTTTCATTAACCCATTTGTTATGTACTTAATAGTACAAGTCCAGTATGTAGTCAGCCTTTGTAACTGGAAGGGCTCCAAATTGATTCCTAGTAGCATAATTTAATTGTCTTTCATGCTTTCCATTACCAGAAGCTAAGAACAATGGCAGTCAGTTTTAATAGACTGATGAAATATGGGTGATGGCAATGAGATTGTTGGGTTTTCCAGAGGATAATTCAGACTGCTGTTTTTCAGGTGTTTCAAGTATGATTTTTGCACTGAGGTTACTGATCAGCTTGTAACACAGAGTGGAAATTTCCTATTTCAAACATTTAGATGCTTGGCAAGGTACCCAGAGCTTTTCTCTTGATATATAGCATTACTGAGTTGCAACCAGCATTCTGATGCTTGTTTGCTAGGAATTGGGCAAGTACACTTTTTGATATAAATGTTCCACCTGGTGTTTTCAAAGCTTTACCATCAAACCTAATTCAGTATTCTCACTTGATACCACAAATACAGTCTTCTTAATTATTCATCTGTATTGTAATGCATCAACTTATTATTGTACTGTGTCAACACATTTAATGTTCTGGTTGCTGCTGAATCCTAGCATCTGTGTTAACTTATATAACTTTTCCTAACACAATCTTTCTGGACTAAAATATACCATATTTGTGTTAAATACATAAGATCATGTTTCTCAGAAAGATTGGTAAAAAACTTTAATCCAGCAATTTTAATCCAATCACTTTTTCAAGCTTGAAAATCATCTTGCTTTCCTACATGTTCAGGCTAGAAACATTACATTCCCTTAAATACCCAAACAAATGATTATGTAAACTTCAGCGATGTCTGGGTGACTTAATCTGACAACACCTATACTTGAGTTTTGAAGAAGGCTTGCTCAGCATTTTGGAGCTATTTGTGGTTAGTTGCTATAAAACAAAATAGACTTTCACATCGCCTGATTTTAGATGCTTCTGTAGATTTAGAAACATCCATAAGCCAAAAGAGAGTTTAGTATCACCGTTGTGTGAAACAAATAAGTAGAACATAATTACATATCAGTTGAGTTAGGTTTATATTTATATTAAGACAATGTCAGTCCTATCCCCTCCAAGTGTTGGGTGGCCAAAGCTCCCATGTAGGAAATTCCCGGTCCTCAGTTCCCAGTGATACAACATGGAAGGGTAGAAGCAACACCACCACTTGGGTAACACCTGTTCCAAAGGTATTTAGAAGCCTGCATGTGTACATTCAATCTAGCTATAAGTTCTGCTACTGCGGCTCACCTGAGTTTCACATGGTGAAATCCTATGATTTGTCAGGCCAGCTTGCAGATCCCACACTAAAGGCCATGCCACCTGTGTTAGTGGTGTATGAACAAGTTGCAAGAGGCTGATTGCCTGGTAGACACATCCTTGGAGAGGTGTTGGCAATAGATGTGGAGTTCAGGGCATCCTTTTGTGAAACTTATCCCCCTGGAAGAAGTGATAGTTGGACTGAACAGGTTTGGCTTAGGGCTTAATTTCTTTCTCTATGTTCTTCTCTTTTGCCTTTTCCTATCACAAATAGGAAATGAGAGAAGATAAATTGTGACAGGTCAAATGAGGTTTAGAGTGCTCTGACGATGAATTGCTACAAATGAGAAAGCAGTATGCAGTCAGAGCAAAATACTCCTCCACCTTCTCTGCTGCTCTTCACATGTCAGAATGATGGGCAGGAGGAAGGATGACATCCTTCACACTACAGGAACAAAAGACAGAAGAGCGAAAGAATCTATCAGCCATGTTTTTGAAAATACGTTAAATTAATTAATGAACATCTCTAAGTGGTGTTTTAATGCCATTCTGATTTGGGTATCTGGAGCTGCTGTAACACAGATAATGAAATTACCGGTGCGTATAAACGACTATTTCTTGTATCTTACCCCGGTTGAACTTGAGACAGACTCTTTCTGAATACAAAGTAGTACAGGATGATTTCCATTTCAAGGGGCTGAGCTCCTCTGTTGAGATGCTGAGACCATTCTGAGTGCAGGAAGGATGTCAAATTTGCTCAGCCTTTTGCAGGATTGTACCTTAAAAGTCTGTACCTCTAACAGATTGACAAGCAAAATAGTAGAAAAAGTGAGTGGGGAGTTGCCATGGTGATCCCAACATTTGATAACTGCAAATAACACTGCTCCATAAAGCAGCCATGAACCAGAATACAAAGATGGCATTTACTGAGGCCAAAAGTCCAAATTCCTAAAAGCCTTGCCTCATTAAATGTCAATATATTGACAGTTCATTTGATTTCATGTCTGTCTTTGATATGACTTCACACTCAAAACAGGTTTCTTGTTTTGTTGTCCCCTGATGAATTGGCAGGGACTGTAAAGAGACAGAAAACTGAAATCTGAAGACTGTGTGGGGATGGTAACTAAGCAGATATCTGTCAATGTGTGGCTTCCTCTCTGCTGCATGGCTACAGGATTTCTCTTTGGAAAGACAAAGTATGCGGAAATGGGTTCTTTTCTGTGGGCTGCCGGGGTACACCTGCTCCATCATGGGTTTCTCCAGGGGCTGCAGGGCACCTGGGGCGCCTCCTCCCCCTCCTTCCCTGGCCTTGGTGTCTGCACAGTTTCTTACATCATCTCACTCCGTTCTCTGGTGGCAAAAAGCAGCTGCTTGCATTTTTTACTCCTGAATGTGATTCCCAGAGGCGCTGTGACCATCGCTGATGGGCTCGGCCTTGGTCAGCAATGACTCCAGCCTTGAGCCGGCTGGTGTTTGCTCTGCCAGGCCTGCAGGGAGCTTCTGGATGCTTCTTGCAGCAGCCACCCCTGCAGTCCCTATTTCTCCAACAGAACCCAGCCACGCAAAACCTTTGTCTCCTCATTTTACTCCCTATCCTCTAGATTTGTCTGACTGGATTCAGAAGCAGAGAACTAAGAAAAGGCAGTCCCCTCTCCTCAACAGAACAGATTTGAGCTTCTTTGTCTGTTACTATAGAGAGACTGTTCAGTCATCTTTAAAATAATTTTCTCCTAAATCTGTAGCTAGTGTAACTCCTAAATCTAGCTAAAATTTCGCTAGACATCAGACTTCGATAAACTCTGAGAACAAGATGTAATTTGTGTGATCTCAGATTATCTGACAATCGGTTTATAATTAGCAATTTAGTTTTATGTTGATTCTGCTCACAAATCTTAAAGGGACTCTAGTAATAAGCAGACTCACTGTTATGGTCTGAAAGGATGGAGTGACTAATCACAGCATCAATTAAAAACAACATGATGTTGCATAGGAAACTTGGGAAAATGTAACATTTGCAAACTCATAGAATCCTATTTTAGATAATCCCTGTAATATGTTATTATAGCATAAAATGGATGTCTATATGATTATCAACATAGACATTCTCGTAGGCTAACTTCACTTAAGGCTTGGTCATACTATCTTTTTTTGGCAGAAGTATCAGTGACTATCTTCTAAGGCATAGAGACATACTGTCAAGTGCACTTGTGGGAGAAAGTGTTGTATTTTCCATCACCTAACATGGCCATCAAGCCCAGCTAAATAGGGCCAGCACAGAATTGGATTGACAGTCTGGATTATTGCCAGTCTTTTTATTTTTTTGCCCCCATTCATTCCAAGCACACAGACTGTAATTGCAGACCGACTCTTCGAAAGGCACTGAGTCATCGCTATCTTTTCCGTTTCTAAATCTTATTTTTGTATCACTAGCAAGTCCTTCTGAAGTATCCCTGCTACTGGTTCTGTGCTCTCAGTCTCAGAGTTTGAGTTTTGTTTGTTTACTGCAATTAGGCGATGAGTTATGAGTAAAGTCTAGGGGAAAAAAAAGGGTAGAAATCTTTATTTTTGGTAAATCAGAAAGTGCACATTGCTCTTCATGTTAGCATATGATTCAGTCAAGAAGGAAGAAGTTTCTGATTCAAGATCTGAATCAGCCTGTAGGTTTCCATGCATGTCTTATGTTTATGTATCAGCTTCAACTAGTTTAGAGATGACAGGGAAGTCTAGCTGTGAAGGTTTAGCAAACTAAATTGTCAACTAAATTACATATAAAAGACATTGCCTGTACCCTCAAGAAAATGAGGAAATAGCAGAAACTTTAATGAGGATATAATTAATTGACTGACTTCTTTCTTTGAATACTTCTTTTGTTTAAAATTGTTAGCCCTTTTTTTGAGTGAGACAGAGGTTAAGCAGACTTGTGCATGCCAGGAGGAAAAGGCTAACTAGGGGCTGATTTGAGATTAAAGGCTGTTGGGTGTCACGTGAAATATGGGAATCTGTCTCAGTTAGGCGTTACAGGAGAGGTAATTTTGGCAAAGATCTATGTGCTTCTTTGTAGGAAGGAACAAAATACAGAAAGAGAAAAATCTGAATATTAAGTCATGATGTGGCAAAGCAGATAGAGAAAAGGCTGATGGGGGATGCATCTCTTCTCCAAGTGAACATCAGAGAGAGGATCCTGAACCTTCCTGAGTATCTCCACCAGACACACAAATCCCACGCGTGCCTGGCCCTTCCCACCCTGCAAGTAACCCGAACTCTGCTTGAAAGCTCCTTCCTATGAGCTGATAGGAAACAAACAGAAGGAGCAGGAAGAGGCTGGTCCCATGCTGCAGATGGGGGCTAGAAGTCACTGCTCGCATCACTGTTAATGATTTCTGGCTTCCTGTTTGTGTCCATCAAAGATGGTAATTTCCCTCTTTCCTTTTTCTCCACTAAGCCTGGAACCTTCCAACAAAACCTTGAAAGGACTCAGAGTTACAGGATGCTCAATCTTAACGGGGAATTACAAAAATGAAAGAGAAGCTGCAGATGATGGGAATCCTCCCCACCCTTTACACTGTGCCAACGTAAGGCACGGCAAGGCATCCTTTATTGTTCACCTACGTTCATATTTTTGTCATTTCATTAAATTAAGCCTTTCATGATTGCTAATTGCAGTGTTTCTGATTAATTTCCTTTCCTGGAAGAAACCCAGCCCTCAGAAACATGATTGTTTTCAAATTTACGAAATTGTTACTCATTGCAGAAATAGGATTGCCTTTTCCTTAGAAACGCTCCTGATTGTATCAGCCATGCTAGTTACTAGAACCTTCTGGGAAATTGGAATTTTTCTGTGTGCTATTGAGATCAAAAAGCTAGGAACCAAAGCTAATGGGAAGCCACTAATATTTAGAAGTGAAGATCAAAATATTGAAAAATCCCAATAAAGAAGGTAATTCCCAGACAAAACAGATTGGGATTTTTAAGGACTTTTAAAATTAAATTATGGGAATTAACTGAGATTAAGTCTTTTTTGAGGAAAATATACTGCTTGCAACATGAATACTTAAGAAGTTTCTTTGTTACATGCAGGAATACCGAGAGGATGAAAGGAACTCAGACAATATATTAATCTCACCTAATGTTAGCTGCATAACATACAGGTAACTGAATTATCTGATTTTCCTTTGTGGACATCAAAGAGATAAGCAGCTGCGTAGTGCATTTCTACTGATTCTGAAACACACCCAAGGTCGAGTCGATGAATTGCCCCAGCGATGACAGAACAACTGGTTTAGGTCTGAGCGATGCCGTTGTGGAACCAGCCCAGGGAGCGCATCCAACATAAGACTAAGCTTATTTAGAAAAAGAAAAGAAAAAAAAGAATTTTTGGCTTCTTCTTGGCAAATACTGTCTTCATCTTTCCTTTCCTAGTGACTTTGCAAGCAGCACTCTCAGAGTAGAGAGCTCTGTGTTTGCAATGCTCTGTACCTCTGGAAAGCTGCTGTCACAGTTTTTCTGAGGAAATTCAGCTTTGATTGTGGCACTTAGCAATTTCCAAATTAGCAGTAAATAAAACCAGGCTGTAGTGGTAGAAGATACTAATAGCAGAATTGGTTTTGCATGCTTAAGCCATGCCACAAGCTTCTGTGATGCTTTACAGACCTTTAAAACAGAGGTGCCATGTGAGCCCACAAATATATGGTGAAGAAGGGCAGTGTCTGAAAGAGTTGGGCTAGGAAAGCACAGCAAGGGTGAGACTGCAGTTTTCTTTTTTTTGGGGGTACTAAAATAAGTTGAATAAAAACACCTGTCTAGACAAGTCCTGTCCTAGGGAGCAGAAATCCTGTCTAGACAGATGAAGAGGACAAGAAAGGTCAGCGTAGTTTGTTATCTATACAGCTGTGGATTGTGATGCAACTTCTGCACGTGAAAGGTCATTTACAGACAGGAATTTTATATGAGTTTCCCAATGGGATGAGCTCATTCTGACTGTAGCCAGAGGAGCCTAAGAGATGATATTTCTGTGATCTCCCCTCGACCAGGAATGTTTTGATGTGATGGGCTGCTGTGCTAAACCTCCATTAGAGAAACTTTTGGCTATTTTAGTGGTGGTGTTGGCACAGCAAGGGTGTTGGATGGCTCTGCTCTCCTGGAGAGAACCCAATGCCTGCATACAGGGGATGAGCAGGGAAATCTTTCCTGTGGCTATTTTCTTATATTAGTACAGATGTTTAGTTGCAGTAGGAAATCAGTTCCACTTCTACCACACTGTAGTCTCAATTAACTACCGTAGTCTCGCTTACTACTTGAGTTTTATTGCAGAATCCGCCTGCTGTTGATTTTGGCTCCGAGGGGGCTTTCTTCTTGCTAAGATCCCTGGGGGTCTTGTCTGTAATTCCTGTTTTCCAGTGGGGAATGGATGTTGATGAGGGACCCGTGGAGTACAGCGATGTGCCCTGGGTTAACTTCAGTGTTAAAAATTCTGCTGAGGGCAACGCTTTATAGGAAGTAGCAAAGCATTACTCCTTCCCATGGGATTTATGGTAATAGCATTAATCATAGCTCTCTATAACTTCCTGAAGGGAGGTTGTAGTGAGCTGGGGGTCGGCCTCTTCTCCCGTGTAGGCAGTGACAGAACTAGAGGGAATGGTAGCAAGCTGCGCCAGGGCAGATTCAGGCTCGACATTAGGAAGCACTACTTCTCAGAAAGGGTAGTCAGGCACTGGAATGCACTGCCCAGGGAGGTGGTGGAGTCACCAACCCTGGGGGTGTTCAAGGAAAGACTGGATGTTGTATTGAGGGATATGGTGTAGTGGGAGCTAGTAGTAATAGGTGAATGGTTGGACTGGATGATCTTCTAGGTCTTTTCCAACCTTGATAATTCTGTGTGTGTGATTCTGTGTATGATGAATTCTTTGGGTATCTGTGTGGCAGTCATTTCTCTACAGCTGATTTTTCTGCCTTACAAGGGCAGCTTCTTTTACATGCAGGTCAGTGAGCTTTTACTGCAACCACAGTGAATACACAAATGTAAATACTTCATATAAAAGTACAGGAGGAAAAAACAACCACTATTTGTAATGGATAGACAGCCACTGACAGATAAAGATTCAGTGTGTGTTGGGGGAATAGTATGGCCAGCAGGACCAAGGAGGTGATCGTCCCCCTGTACTCAGCCCTGGTGATGCCACACCCTGAATACTGTGTTCAGGTTTGGGCCCCTCACTACAGGAAAGACATTGAGGCCCTGAAGTGTGTCCAGAGAAGGGCAACCAGACTGGTGAAGGGTCTGGAACACAAGTCTGATGAGGAGTGGCTGAGGGAACTGGGACTGTTTAGCCTGGAGAAGAGGGCCTGAGAGGAGACCTTATTGCTCTCTCCAACTCCTTGAAAGGAGGTTGTGGTGAGCTGGGGGTCAGCCTCTTCTCACTGATAACCAGCGATAGGACAAGAGGGAATGGCTGCAAGTTGCACCAGGGGAGGTTCAGGTTAGAAATGAGGAGAAATTTCTTCTCCGAAAGAGTGGTTGGGCATTGGAAGGGGTTGCCCAGGGAGGTGGTGGAATCACCATCCCTCGAGGTGTTTAAGGAAGGGTTGGATGAGGTACTTAGGGACATGGTTTAGTAAGTAATATAGGATGTAGGGGGACAGTTGAACTAGATGATCTTGGAAGTCCTTTCCAACCTTAATGATCCTGTGATTCTGTGAAACTTTCATAATGGAGTATCTTTCTGAAATGAAGGGCTCCTGATTTACTCCTTGCTAGTTCCAGCTCTTTTGGAGGCATCAGCTGATAATGCTGATTCAATAAGGCATTGGGTATTATGGTTTAACAAGACTAAGTTACTTCGTTAGTATTTAATATGCTATCCCAGGTTTTAGAAAGGAAATGCTAACACCACTTGGAAAAGTATAGTAAGAAGAAAAAGAAATCAGGTGGGAAGACATCTCCAGTGTGAGATGCCGACGTATTGATAAGTTTTACTGCTGAGATCCAGTTCCAGACCTTTAAAAGCACAGACATTAATGCGAAAGAACACATGGTCCATGGGAATAAAGCTTCTCATGTCACTGTAAGAAACTAAAAGGGTTCTTTGAAATGTGAGAAACTCCCATTGTTCCTTGCTGTGACCTTGTTTCCTTACTGATGCTCCTGCCTGTAGCTGCCTCATTTTCTTTCCTACTGTTTCGTATGGGGTTTGGGTGTCCTTTCAGTGCAGTTGATTTCTGGAAACTGAGGAGCAGATGGTTAGTGTTTGTAAATTGCCAAAGCCTCGTGACTTCAAATGGTTATTTGCCTTGAAAATTTGAGCAGCTAACATAGCTATTTAAGGGGTGTACAATGCTTTTCTTCTCTCCTCCCTTACTTCCCTGTATAAATTGAAAATCAAGTCTCCTCTCTGCACTTCTGAATCTGTAAAAAAAATTTTATTTGCATCTCACATAATGATAATATACAATTTAAGAAAATACTCAGATTCTTCACCTTAGACATATATTTGCATAGACATTTTTAATAGATTTTCAAATCTACCAACATATGTGATATTATTTGAATCTGTGCATTCAATTTCTGCGACTCAGGCGATATATATTCTGCAGTCATCATAAAACTATAATAGAAATAGACAGTAAGCTTAAGGTTTCATTTAGCACTTCCTTAACAAATTGGGATCTAAAATAAAAGCTTTGCCTGAGAATTAAATATGGAATTACACATTTAGTCTGTAGATTGCAGCTTAAGAACAGGGCTCATTTTAAATTCACTAAAATCTGACTTAATCTTGACAGCTTTATTGGGATAAATATTGCCACTGAAGAAGAAGCCCACTGGAATTTATACTATCACAGTGCATTTTGTTGGCATTGTTCTAGCCTTTCCTTTCTGATACAAAGGAATAAATAAAACCCATGTAACCCCCCCTTAGAGTATTACCAGTAACTCAACCAGTGTTGAGTTGGGTGTTTTCTTTGCTGCAAGCAAAGAAGAAAGGATTACTTCTGCATGCCCATTGATCTTGTAGGACATTTGTTTGTTTTCATTTGGAAGCCCTCTTAGAGGTTTTGCAGAGTGCAGCCCTCAGTCCCCTCGGCTCACTTTCCGTGCCAGGTATGCTTGCTCTCAGGGCTTGTCCTGACCTGATGGCTGCAGCTGAGCAGGGAAGAGCAGCAGAGGCTAGTCTGCTCTCCATCCTGAACCCCACTGCTCCGCACTGCCAGCAGGCAAGATCTGCCCTGCATCTCCTCTCTCCTGCTCCAGAGGAGACAGCAGTAACACACAGAGAGCTGTGGACTCCAGCTCACCAGCACCCTGAGCATCATGTGGACATCTCAGTCCCCTCCAGATCTTGCAGTTACTGAATCACAGAATTACAGGGGTAGGCAGGGACCTCTGGAGATTATCTAGTCCAACCCCCCTGCCAGGGCAGGATCACCTCAAGCAGGCTGCACAGGACAGCATCCAGGGGTTTGAATGTCTTCAGAGGAGACTCCACAACCTCTTTGGGCAGCCTGTCCCAGGACTCTGCCACCATTACAGTGAAGAAGTTTCTCTTCATGTCTAGGTGGAACTTCCTACATTCAAGTGTATGCCCATCACCTCTTGTCCTGTCCCTGGGCACCACTGACAGAAGACTGACCCCATCCTCCTGACCCCACCCCTTGTGTATTCATCAGCATTGATAAGATCCCCCCTCAGTCTTCTCTAGGCTAAAAAGTCCCTAGTCTGTCAGCCTCTCTTCATAAGAGAGATGTTCCAGTCCCCTCATCATCTCCTGCTACTTTTTGTACCTTCTCCAGTAGCTCCCTGTCCTTCCTGAACCAGGTAGCGCAGAACTACACAATATCCCAGATGAAGTCTCACCAGGGCAGAGGAGAGGGTTAGAAGAACCTTCCTTGACTTGCTGGCCAGTTCTGAGTGTGTCTTCTCACCTCCTACCCTGTCATCCCCACACCTGGTCTTTGTGCTTCTACTTTGCTCCAGGATTGTTTGCCTTCGTCTTAATCCTCACCTTGTCACTCCTTATCCCTTGTACCTGCACTTCTCTGCCCATTAATTAACTCTCTGCAAGTGAGATACCAAGATAATTGACACGTTCTCTCCGCAGCCCATATGTTTATCTCCAAGGAGGAGGCAGGTATTCTCTAGTCATACAGTTCAGAGCACAGCAGGATGCTGCTTTAGTCAGCCAAGAGCTATTAACCGTTCCTAACATGGTTAATGGTGATAGCAGTGGTTGAGAGGTGCTTTTTCCCCTTATCACTGCAACTCAAGTAGAGGGCAATGCTCCTCATCTTTAAGAGTCTAAAGGGATACATGCCAAGGGAAGACACCCCTGGTCTCATGTTCTCCAGCAGCTCTTTATTGTCCATCTGGAGTTCCCACTGTGTGACCTCAGTGACTGAATTCTAGTAACTTCTTATCCCTGAACTGCTCCAGGCTTTTGGTTGGTTTTTTTATCTATAATTGTTGAAAAAAAGAACAAAACTAAGAGGGTTTTATTGGGTGGGGTTTTTTTTTTTTCCCACTTGTGTTATAAAGTTTACATGTCATCGTGGTATGGAGCCGGTTTCCAAAAATTGATGTCGTTCTATCATTGTTCTATCATTTTGTTGGTACTTGGGTAGCAGCATGTGCTGAGTGCTGACCACACTTCGATTTTCTTCTGTTGAAGTTCGCTCTTTCCCCCCAGTTAGTCCCTGGATTGTGTTTACCTTTTCTGTTATGCTTTTTAGAATTTAATCACCTTATTAACATCCGGCTAATTTCTGACCAGTTCGGCGGCTTCTCCTGTGCAGTAGTAGTCAGTGCTTTCCCATTTCATTAAACGCTTCTCTCCCTCCCTGCACTTCACTTCTCCTACTCATTTCAGCAAAGAGGTTCCTATGGCAACACACTTTCCATATACACTTTAGGTTGTGCTTCAGCATAAAAAGCATTGTACCAGGCTCTCTTCTCTTTAATGAAGGCCCAGGCATCCCCACCCCCCATCTGATACCTGACTCACTCTGGGTCTGGAGCAAACCCATTTATTTGGGGGCAATGTGATTCTTTTTTTTTAATTCTTGGATGCATTTTGCAATTGAAAAAGTGGTTTTGTAGAATATAATGGGGTGTTTCAGTTGGAAGGGACCTACAGGGATCACCCACTCCAGCAGCCTGACCACATCAGGACTGACCACAAGTTAAAGCATGGTGGTAAGGGCACTATCCAAATGCTGCTTTGACACTGACAGGCTGGGGGCATTGACTCCCCCTCTTTAGGAATCTGTTCAGTGCTTGATCACCCTCTCAGTAAAGAAATGCTTCTTAATGTCCAGTCTAAACCTCCCCTGGTGCAGCTTTGAACCATTCCCACATGTCCTGTAACTGGAATATTTAGCAGGGACAATCTTTCCACAGTCATCTTCAGCAGTCTAGGTGTGCTGGTAGAATTTCTCATTCATTTTTGAAGCTCGTGTTCCTGCTGTAGAGGGATGGTGCAGAAAACAGCATCTTCCAGAAGCCCTAAGGCACTCCCAGGTCAGCACTGGTCTGCGGCACACAGAGGGCTGCAGGATCCTACTTCAGACTCTCTGTGCTTCAGTCAGGTGAGCTGGTCATTGCTACCCCATGGACAGGTGCAAATTGTGCTCACAAAATAACAATCACGTCCTTCAGTCAGCCCTCACAATCCATCAACGAGTCTATCACAAACAAAGTCAACAAGATGTTCCCATTCGCAGCTTTTGGATTGTAATGCCACAGTCTGTTACAAACCCATCAAATGTTTCAGTGCTGGGCTGCTATGGGAGCGTTTGAACACGTTGCTCTCCAGTGCAATGTTTTTCCTACCAGGAAACAATCTTTAAATATTTGCACAATAATATTTCACTATGGCCATGGGCTGAACTAGAGAAGATGGGATAAGGTATATCCCGTTATTCATATAGGTGGATGTGTGCACATACACATGAATCTCTATAAATGTGTGTATTTATGTGTAATTCATATTTTTCAAAATAATTTACACTTTTCAAAGACTGGAGGCTCTTAGATGTTACTCTTTATTTCATAGAATCAGCAGAATCTCCTCAGTTAGAAGGGACCCATAAGGATCATCAAGTCTAACTCCTGGCTCCACACAGGGCCAGCCAAGTCAGAGCATGGGACCGAGGGCATCGTCCAGATGCTTCTTGACCTCAATCCAGCTTGGTGCTGGGACCACTTCCCTGGGGAGCCTGTTCCAGTGCCTGACCACCCTCTCAGTACAGAACCTCTTCCTAACATCGAGCCTAAACCTCTCCTGGCACAGCTTCATGCTGTTCCCTCGGGTTCTATCCCTGGTCACCAAAGAGAGGAGATTGGCACCTTCCCTTTTGCTCCCCCTCATCAGGAAGCCACAGAGTTATCCCAGTGACATTTAATCACATTCCTTCTGCACTACATGTTTTTCATAAATACAGAAGCTACACATCACCCCTGCCCAAACCAGTTATATTTTCTCTACAAGATGCGATGAGAGACGCTTGCAGACAGGCAGGAGGCAGAGTGCAAGGAAAGCGGTAAGACAATAATGAACGGTAAGATGGACTGCAGCCTAATAATGCTGCCAAATTAAACACTGTTACAGCTTTGTAGGTTTCACGGAAAAGCTGAACAAAGCAAAGATCTAGGAAAATTAATTTTGGATAGATTTCAGTAAAATGGGATTTGATTTGCCAGTGACAGAGAAAAAGAAATTGCAGTAATTGAAATGTAATGTGAAAGTTTGAGAAGCAGATTTAGTTGTGTGGAATAGAATTTACTCTGCTAAGCATTAATAATCCTACCTAAGTCAGAAAAACTAATGCTAATTATTGGTAGTTAGAGGACTTCAGCTAAAATTTTCAAGCATCCATGAGACCACAGTATCCGTGGGAGAATGCTTTCCATTTCTAAAAGCGACTGAAGATTTTAGCAGTGAGCATGTCTTTGGCTTTGGCTAAAAATATGGGCTTTTAAGGGCCACATTACAGTTACCTCTTCCTAGGTACTTAAAAAGATATCCAAGGATCCACCAAATATGTCTGTTGAGTAACAACTACTGATTTCAGGTTAGACATCTACTTAAAAGCTTAGAATCATAGAATCCTAGAATATCCTGAGTTGGTAGGAACCCATAAGGATCATCGAGTCCAATTTCTGGCTCCACACGGGGCCAGACAAGTCAGAGCATGGGACTGAGGGCATCGTCCAGATGCTTCTTGACTTCAGTCCAGCTCGGTGCTGGGACCACTTCCCTGGGGAGCCTGTTCCAGTGCCCGACCATCCTCTCAGTACAGAACCTCTTCCTAACATCCAGTCTAAATTTCCCCTGTCACAGCTTCATGCCGTTCCCTCGAGTTCTATCCCTGGTCACCAAAGAGATCAGCGCCTGCCACTTCGCTCCCCCTCACTAGGAAGCCACAGACTGTGATGAGGTTTCCCCTCAGCCTCCTCTTCTCCAGGCTGAACAAACCAAGGGACTTCAGCCTCATAAGACTTCTCCTGCAGACCCTTCCCCATCTTCTTCACCCTTCTCTGGACACTCTCCAAGAGTTTTGTGTCCCTCTTGTACTGTGGCAGCCAAAACCACACCCAGGACACAAGGTGAGGCCGCCCCAGTGCAGTGCAGTAAGCAGTAAGTGCAGTAAGCTTTTGCAGATCTGACTCGTTGCCTTGCATCTTCAGACTCTGCCTCCTTTTTCAGCTTTTGGAGTGGAGACCATTCAAGTTTGTTTTTCAGTTCTTACCTAAGCTTTTATGCTGGACTCATCCCAGGTTGTGGCTGGGCCATAGAGCTGACTAACTATTTTACAAAGCTGGATTCATAATTTGTTTTCTGTTCTTATTTTTGTCAAACAGCTGCTGTCTTCTCCCTGCAGTTCCCATCAAAATGCTCATTTCTCCATTTTTGTGGTGGTTAATTGACTTGCTAGAGAATTGGAAAAAAAACAACCCACAAAACACAAAATGCTCATAATTTAAAGTGTGTCTGCATGGTGTGTTTAGGCAGATGAGAAGTTGCTCTGCTTGTGATGTAAATTGACTCATGACTTTCATCTGTTTGATCTATTCTATCAAAAAATGCTATTGTGGCAGCAGCAATCCTGAAAATATTTTTTTTCCCTGAGTTTTAGCAGAAATGGTGATATTCAGGCTGTGCAATAAAACCACTGTGTCCAGAAGTCAGATGTTTATTGAACAATAGTTGTAGGAAGTGTTGTCTCTTAGCATCCTATTTAGAAAATAAATTACTCATCCTTACGTGTGCTAGTTGAGGCTGAATATGATTACTCAGTTGGATAAAACTTACAGAAAATCATGAGATCTTGTCTGTGGTTAGCATCAGTCCTCTTTACAGGAGACATAGATTGTATAACATCATGTATCCAAAGGGCAGGCAAAGCAGAAAGCTTTTGAAAATGGGCTATCGATTTTTCGTAGCTATAAACTGATGATTTTTGTGTCATCACTGCAACTTCAAAGCACCTTCCAGGTCTGCATTAATTAGCGTAACTAACATATGCTAGCAACGGTTTTTCTCATCTCACCTTTTGAAGGAAAACAGTGTGGGCAGAGAAGTGTTTCAGTTGGCTTTTTGAAGTTATCTGTGCATGCATATTGCTATGTACTCATATTAGTTGAAGCAAGATGGAAAACAATGTTTAAAAGCAAATCTGGTGAGGTCTGTGACTACTCTCAGTTGTGTTGGGAATTCATTCCTTAGCCACTGGCTGACCTGTCAAATTGTGGTTCAGCTCTTGAGTGTTCAACGTTGAGTCATGTCAGTGTAATTCCAGCCCAATTAACTTTTGATTCTCAACAGGTCGTGGGTATGTGCAGGTCCAGTGACTGCAAATGTTCATACTTACGCACATCAGACCCAAAGTGGGTAATTTGAGCTCTTACATCACTGGGCATGCTTGAAAGTTCTGGTCATAATCTTTCCAGACTACTACACTTCAGAGGCATGCTGAGCTTTTCTGGAGAGATATTTGACTGGTCATTATTTAAAGACTTAAACAGCGATGTTTGGCATCCTGTGATTCCCCAGGAATTAGTGGAGGTGATTGTGATCAGTAAATGAGAAGTAGAGGTCGGTATCATTGGTGAAACTCTTCAGAACTGATTGCACACACTTAGCAGCTTGCATCTTGATTTTCAAAATCTGGAGGTGTGAAGTGAAGAAAAATTTCATCTTTTTTCTTCAGGATTAGGAGGTTCAGAAAATTTTCAAATCTGGAGATATTCCCACATGCAACTATAAGTTAATTTTACATGAGGGCACATACTTATTTTTTAAAGCTTGCATATTTTGTCTTAAGTCAGTTTAATAAACATAGAAACATAGAATGATAGAATCACCTGGGTTGGAGGAGACCCTTAAGATCATTGAGTCCAACCACAGTCTAACCCTGCCTAGTCCACCTCTAGATTGTGTGCTTCCTGCAATAAATTTATCATGAGAATTCTACTTCTATCTTGTTTTTCTGAAAGTTGCTGGAACAGTCTTACTATAAGATTTGATTACAGCAATGAAAATATGCTAATTTACTCCATTCTCTGCATTTTTTCTTTTTTTTTTTTTTTTACAAAAAGAAAGGAAATCTCCCCAGCTGCATAGCTCGAACTATACAAGAATAGGAGTTTTTTGATTCTCAAAATGATGGAGGAGAGGATAGAAAAAATCTCTGAGCTATTTACCTTGCCTAGAAATGCATCATTTACACAGAAGATGGGTTCAGCTAACACTTAATGTCAGGCATGGGCATCAGTTGAAAATTAGGGTTCCTAAACTGGAACTTCTCCATGTGGTTACCTGCAGGGATCCAGCTCCCAGTGCAGCAGGTCAGTGGCACCTCGTGTGGGTGATGGACAGCTGTGTCTGGGGCACCGACATGGCACTGGTGATACGGTGGTGGAACCCTCAGCAGCAGCTGAGGCCAAGTGAGGTAGTTCTGGCATTGTATGTGGTACCAGCCTCCCACACTTAGGCAACAGGGTCTTATCCCTAGACTTCCTTTACAGTCAGAAAGAAGCAGTTGTAGACCAAGATTTGGAAAAGCTTCTTCCCAGAGAGGGTTGTTAGGCATTGGAATGGGCTGCCCAGGGAAGTGATGGAGTCTCCATCCCTGGAGGTATTTAAAAAATTATTAGATGTGGTGCTGGGGGACATGGTTTAGTGGTGGATAGCAGGTTAGGGTGATGGCTGGACATGATGATCTAAAGGGTCCCTTCCAACCAAGACAGTTCTACGATTCTAAGATCCATGTGATCTGTTTAAAGCATCTACTAATTTGTATCCATTGACTATCAGGGCAGTGTAAATGACCAGGCAAGTTATGCATGTCTTCACTGTAGACATTATAGAAGTAATTGCATCCTCAATTTCAACCTACATGTGAGATTATGTTAAGCAGTGCAAGCCAATGTAGAGGACTCAATGATACTGCTGAGTTTCTTCTCTGCTCCCTGGCAGAGCTCTGGTGTTCTGCACCTGTGCTGGCTAATTCAGCTCTCTAAATGGCCATAGAATGAAACAACCAACCAACAAAAAAAAAAAAAAGGAAAAACCAAGTTCTGGTGTGTGACTTGTCAGATTAACATCAGACCTGTCAGAAGGGAAGGGAAAGAGAAAACAGGGTAAAGAATGTCCTTCCTTAAAAGCAGCAAATAGGACTTTGGCTCTTCAGAGCTGTACAACATCTTCGCAGGTGAGTGGAATCTGAATGAAGCTGTGGTTTGACCACAAAAGAAAAAAACACCAGTTAAAAACATGAAGAATTTATGTTCGTTGTGGAAAGGGAAAGAGATGTTGGTGAATGAAGGGATGTCAGTGAGAGATAGGGCCTCTTTTGAAGGGCTCAATGCCACCTCTTTTCTTGATAGCACAATTAAATACTGTGGAAGTAATTATGCCTCTACCTGAAAATCATGTTTTAAACAGAAGGAAAAATACTTATAAATACTTCTTTGAATCACAAAGAAAGAAAAAGAGTTTGATGAAGTTGCTTCCTTTAAGGACATATATTACTAATGCTAGGGGACAGAGTTTTCAAAAAACATGATCAGTGATCAGGAGCAGAGTGAGGCCAATAGGGAATGCTCTGAAAACTATCCTGGAATGACACAGGATCTCTGAATAATTCAGGTTGGAAAGCATCTCTGTACATCATCTATTCCAACCCCTTTCTCAAAACAGAGCCAACTCAATGAGGCTCTGCTGGGCCTTCTTCAGTTAAGTTCTGAGTATCTCCAAGGATGAAGATCCACAGCCTCTCTGGGTAACTTGTTCCATTGTTTCACCACCCTCATGGTGACCTTTTTCTCCTAGGCTTAGTCAGAATTTGCCCTTGCTGCAACTAGTGGGTTTTGCCTCACCCTTTCACTGTGCACCTCTAAGAATGGTCTGTCTCCATCTTCCCTAGACCTTCCCATTAGGTAGCTGCAGCCAGCAACAAGATCCCCTCTTTGCTTTTTCCTCTTAAAGCTGAGCAAACCTCAGCATCTCAGCCTCTCCTTCTGCATGAATGCCTACAATGGAGGTACTCAAAGTAAACATCATATGAGAAGGCAGCTCTCTAGCTGTATGGAGCATCTAACTCACTTCTCCAGGAGAGGGGCAACTCTGCCAGCCTGCTTTTATCCTGAAGCCCTGTGGAGCTCTGACATGAATTACTGCTGATTGTAGACAACAGAAGAGATGTGCATCGCTTGGTTACAAGAGAACATCTTTGTTCTGTGTGACTGGCTCCTCTTATGGCAAACCTCACTGTAGCAAAGAACAAACCACATTGCTGCTGCCTTCTTTTGTCTTCCATAAAGTATCGTTAATTGGTTCTTAATGGTAGCTGCACATCTCATATGCATTGCATTTCATGATCCCAGAGTGCTTTGGAAGATTTAAGTTGTATTTGCGGAGTGCAGAGGTGCAAAGGGGACTAGGAACGACAGAGAAAACAGAGCAGAGCTTGTGCTTGGGGAAGATTAAAAGCTCACCCAGAGCAACATTATGGTGGTGCCCATGGCTTCAAGGAGCCAAAGGTGGGAGGAAGCACTCTGGCTGCTATGTTATATGCTTTGTTATATGCTTTGTGTATCTGCAAGGTTCTCATATACTTTGGGGGAGGGTTGTACCCTTTTTTGCTAAAACCACCTATGATTTAGTTTCATTTAATGCAAGAGATTTTAAAGGAGTCTCTCCTTTTTTAACTTAAAATGCTACTTTTGAGACACTGAAACTATTAAAATGTGAAAAAAATCCACAAACATTTAAATAAAGCCCATATTTGGTGAACTCCTATAATGTCAGAAGAAGGCTGTACCAGTTATATTTCAACAGATGTATAAATCTAGAGGAGAAATAGTTCACAAAGCTTTCCAAATTGTACAAATCACATAGAGAATACATTTGTATTTTACTTGTATTAATAAAGCTACCACTGTGGGTATTCTTTGAATCATGAATCAGACATAATTTCCTCATCTTCTTTTCTCCCAATATATGTTTATTGGTTTTCTCTCCCCGACCCTCCCACCCCCCACCACCATTCAGGAATGGGTTTAACATGTGATAGCTGAATTTGCAATATTATTCAAAGTTCCATTTCTTCCCAGTTCTTCTCTTTTTCACAGAGGAAATTCTCTTGCACAGTTGTGGGAGCTGTAATGCAAATTGATAGGGCCTGGGATCCACAAGTTCAGGTATTTAGACACATAAATGTAATTACCTGCGCCCACAGGATAGCAGACACATGCAAAAGGATGAAGAGAAGCTGGGAAAAAAACATAAAGTGAGAGAACTAAAAAAGAGAATTGATGAAAGTATTGAAAATACAGTCTAAGCTGTTGCTCTACTGGAAAATTCTACTACTGTAGAACTGAAGCTTCTTTTAAACTATTTAAGGAGAAAGCAGGCAAAACTCACTCTTCGGTGCTTTTTAAAGGAATGCAATGTTGTAATTTTCCTAGGATTCAGTTAAAAGCATTCGAGGCCATGATACAGGCTTGGATGGCCTGCTCTGTTATACCTGCCTCCCACATGCTCTTAATTTTCACACTGGTACCACACAGCTGAGGACAGCAATTGGGTAGAATAAAATTGTATTTTCCATTAGAGTAAATTCAAAGATGAAACCTGTCTTTGATAAGTTTATTCATCCTGTCTTGATTTGATGACACAGAGAAATGAAGAATTCAGCAATTCATGTGCTAATTCCTTCCAGTGGTTATCCATTTAAATAGATATTAAAATATGTGAATTATTTCCCATGTGGATTTTTCTGTCTTCCAATTCCTAATCTCTTCTTTTCATGCCTTTCTAAATGAAAGTCATTAAGTATCTAATATTTTGTCCATCAAAGTGGCTTTAAGTTACTGCTTCTCTATGTTCTCTTTGCCAAGCTCACAACCGTCACAATAATTTTGTCAGCTTGCTTTCTCCGTGGCTGTTTTGGCTTCTGCCTGAGTGTTCCACTTTTGGGCGACAGAATTTCTTACAGGGTTTTACTGAGTGCCCACAGTACCCAGACACATGTTTTGACTGTACATTTGACTCCTTTTCCTCCTCAATCTAAGCACACCAAACCCATGGGGATTGCCCAACCGTTTTTACTGTAAAATTCTTTTCAATCATTTGTAGCAATTGTTTTCATTCTTTGTTTCTCCCTATACATTGTATTAGCTGGTTATATTCAGACAGATTTCATTCCACTGGGACTAGCCTAACAAATGAACCAGATCATAAAATATGGCTGATGGGCTCTAATTGTTATTAGCTTTGCTACCGGTCTTTGTTCTAGCCTCAAATTGAATCAAAAGAGGCTTAGCTTTCAAAACCGTTGGTGAAAGTGCTGAAAAATGTGTGCTCTTGTATTTATCCCTCTGGAACGCCACTGAAATCATTTCATTCAGCAATCATCTGGTGCTTTTAAATAACATTTTCAGACACAAGCCATTTCCTTGTGCCTTTGTTGATATGATACAGCACACAGCCTGTAGTGTTAATTCAAACACTTCACAAGACACTATTATATTTAAGGATATCTTTTAATTGATCATCTTTTTAAAGGCAGGAATGAAGCTTTTTTTGAGGAGACCTATTTTCAGTAAAGTCATGTGAATGTTCCCATATTTCATTTGTTTTCCCCACGACTTTAATTGCTGACTACTCTGTGCTTACCCAAGCATCTTTTCTGTCCATCTGGATCACAATTCTTTCAGTCTGTTGGAGTTTCAGTGGCCCAAGGTGCACTAAGGTGGAAAATCTATAAACCAGATGTATCCTCATTTGTTCCTTCAAGAAGTCGTAGGCATTAATTAATCATGCCTATTTATATATCATCTTCTATTCCCAGTTAATAATGTTTAGTATTTTACTTCATTTTTTATCGAGCATTTGACTAATTACAGATAGGTATTTCATCCCTTTCATGTAAAAATAAGAAGTACATCATCCTGTTTCTTCCCTAAACCTGAATAGAAGGATTCAATGAATAGTTCCCTGTGTTCTGCATTACTGTTAAGTATTTTATTATCTTCACCTAATGATGGATCTACACCATTGCTCAGAGCTTTCTTTTTAATCCAAATAGACTGAAACAGTTCCATTTATTGTTCTTAGTCATGCCAGCTATATTTCTTTCATATTTTTAGAACCTATTATAATTTTCTATACTTGATACCTTTCAATTTA
Source organism: Porphyrio hochstetteri (assembly GCA_020800305.1). NCBI lineage: Eukaryota > Metazoa > Chordata > Aves > Gruiformes > Rallidae > Porphyrio > Porphyrio hochstetteri. The sequence continues at coordinate 214,617,972 of CM036905.1, read as the reverse complement.
CATCAGATGATATATTTTCTTTCTTTTTATTTCTGCTGCCTTTATTTCACCATGAAACCAGGAAGAAATTTTGAGCTTATCCTGCCCTGTCTATAGCTGAAGCTGCCTCTGGTCATTAGGATCTGGGACAGCAGAGTAATGAGTTGGAGGATCTGTTTGCATAGCCTGGTACAGTGCTACCCGAAGGCTCAGCCAACTTTTCAGCCACATGTATATAAACTGTAGATGCAGATGATGAGTTCAAAATCTGTGGCTGTGGCTGGAGTTATCTGGGAGTCTCTGAGGCAGTTGCTGGAAGTACCATTGGCACTGAAAGTACCTTTTTCGGTAGCATTTTTTTCATATTGTGGTTTTCTGTTTTCTTCCTCTGGAGGCAAGTTCTGCTGTAGTGTTTGCTTGAGTGGTTATATGGAAAAACCCGTATGTAAGGACAGAGGCAAAATTATCTCCTCACAGCTGAACCTTGACAACAGATTCTGTTCTTCTCTTCTGGGATGTCTGAGTGGCAGATTCTGCCCAGAGGCTTATGAGTACAAATGTGTGGCTAGCAGAAATTGTGAGTTAGACTTGAAAGCAGAAGGTAACTGAATTTTCACTGGAGCTTTGAGGGATTACAACAACAGCAGCTTGTTAGCTTTTAAGTACTCTCTCAGCATTCACATAGGTGCTTGACATGCCGATCAATGATATGGAATAATGTAATAAATTCAGCCTGACAGCCTGAGGTGTTTGGTGTGGAGACTGTGCCCTACATTAAGGGCATGCAACCCAAGAGAACACCTAGGAGTGTAAACAAAAGCAAAGTTAGATGAAGAGTAACGAACAAGGGAGAAATTAAATAGCCAAGTTTGTGGGTCCTGTTTCGGGGGAGCAGCCCTTAGCTACTGAGTGACCTGTGCCTGATTCCTTAATCCGTGGGTGGAAAGTGTGTGGTGCAATCGTTGTCCTTGAAGAGAATATGTTTGTGGAAGTATTGCAATAGGTTTGTAACTGCAAGAGGACTGAGAGTTTGATGACTGCCCTATTTTGGGCACAGGGAGAAGACAAGTTTTGAAGAAACAAATGTCACCTCAATACAGATCCAAATTAGAGTTTTCTGAAAACAATATCATAGACAATCAGTTTATTCTAATTGAATTCATAAAATTAGTCCTGGAACTGACAGACAATGTTTGGGTTTTTACTTTATCATCTACCAATCTCTTCAGTTCCTTTAGGACTGGGCCAGATGGAGGTCCTGGGGTGAGACAGAGGAAGTTACTCCACAACTGAGAACTGAAGGTGCTAAAAGCTAGGAGAAACTTCAAAGTCTGGCAGGTTGAAGGATCACAGAAAGAAAATGGGAGCCTGCAGCTCATGCAGAGGCTGTAAGAGTTTCAAGAGGAGCAGGGAGGAGAGAATGGGAGTGCTGGTATGGGGTCTGCTGCTTTTCGGAGTCCCTGAGTTAGAAGCAGAAATAAAGTGTGGAGCCTCTCATCCTACAAGGCCATGATGGGCCAGAAGAAAACTGTCTATAATCCCTGTGTAATCTCTGATTTAAAATAACCACTTTGGTAGCGTGTATGCTAGTATACAATGTCCAGCAATATTCCCAAACCAGAATGCGATTGGCATTGCTATTGAATTGTTAGCAGGTCCCTGGCACATTTTGGCCCAGGTCAGTACTAGGTGGGCTGGGAGCCAACCCAGGTGTAGGACCAGCCCCAGGGACCAGGGTAAACTTTGGAACAGGAGGAGACCTCGGTGCCACAGATATGAGCTGCTCCAAACCAGCTGCCTCAGGGCCTGGGAATCATCTTGGAAACATCCGAGTTACTAATTATAAGCATAGCCTATGATGTCTCTCTAATTAAAAAATTCAGGATTCTAATAAAACCTCCATCTTATGAGTCCAAAAGTCATTCAGGTCTACCTCACAGCTCCAGCCAGCACAGGGTGCCGTGCCACTGGGGTTAAGCCATCCCTGGCAGTATCCACAGCTTCTGACAAGCACACGTGAGAGTGAAAGCAGAGCTGCCCTGCCACCAAAGGCTATTGTTATATCATTAGTGCTTCAAGAAACACAGAATGTGAACATGTGGTATAAAGATTTTCATTTTTTTTTCTTTTTTTTTTAAGTGCATTTTTCCCCTGCAGTCAGAACATCGGAGCACCAGGAACAAATGCTGTTTGAGATCTCCAGCACGCTCAGTGATGCAGCGTGCTACACTACCTGTTGGCACCTTACAGCCTTTGCAGTGCCCAAACCAGCAGCTTGCCATGAACTTGAGGTTCACCCCTAATTTCCCTATTTATTATTGATTGAATGCTGCATGGTATGCCAATTTGCATAAATCCACATAGCTTTTTAATCTTTAATTACTGCCTATCTTTTTTACAAGTTTTAATATATGCTACTAATCAGTTTCATGAACTATGGGGAGATTAAAAAACAGGTGAAAAAGAGCAAATAGCACTTCTTGACCTAGGATTCACCTTTCTTCCCAGTGCTGATGTGCTTTTGAAAGCAGTTCATAGGAAATGAGCCACATTTTCTAATTGTTCCCGTGCTGCTACTTAGCAGGGTCTTCCATGAATACCTCCTAGCTGCTCATGCAGACAGATAGAAGTCCATTTAACTGCTGCAATTTACTGTTCTCCACTTACAGATCATTATGATCAGCAGCATTTTTTGTTGTCCCTTTACCCATCTGTAGTATCTCTTTCCTGGGATAAAGATTAGGATGGGAAAAAGATGAAACAGGAGGATAAAATCAATGGGAAAAGTGATGCTCACAAACTGGTCATGAAACTTCCCTTCTCCACAGTGTTTCATATCCATTAACTATTTGGAGGGGAGAATCTTCTTTTAAATGTCTCTAAACTTGTTTTTCAAGTAAATAAATAAATCTTGACCCTTTGTGTTAAAAGAAAGGGGGGATTTTGTTGCTGTCTTCAGCTGCCAGAAAGGAGGGTGTGGAGAGGAGCCAAAGACTTCTCAGGGATGCACAGCTGCGGGGTGGGAGGCAATGGACACAAATAACAACAAAGGAAATTCCAGTTCATTATTAAGAGCAAAATCTTCACTGTGACAGCAGCCAATTGGAAGAAATTGCTCGGAGAGGCTGTGCAATGTCAGTCCTTGGGTATGTTCAGAACTCAACTGGAGAGGTCCTTGAGCAAGTGGACCTGCTCTATTAGGACTCTGGAAGGTCCCTTCCAACCTCAATTATTTTTTGATTCTTTGAGAATCAAGTAGGTCTGTGAGAGTCAGAATAGATCTTTGACAAGATACACTTCCATTTCAACTAGGTAAATATAACGGGTAGTTTAATAGTGCATATCACCATGTAGTTCATAGTGAAAACCTGTAGCTGTAAATAATGCTTGGGTGCCGTGCTGAAATTAATCTGAGATGGTATAGTTACCTGTTGATTGAAGCACATTTCATGTTGATAATCTGTAGAATGCTGAGACAGGGTATTTTGTCTCATAGGACACTATTAAGTAATCATATCTTAATGAGGCACTAAGAAATTACCTTTCAAAGCCTGGCTTTTTTTGGTATTAATGTATTTACTGTGTAGCAGAGCTCAGGTTCCATCCATTCAGTGTGTGTATAAGGTAATCTGTCTTCTTTTAAGTGTACAGGAAGTTTGTGTGAGGGGTGTAAAGATTCCCCTGCATGAAAATCACCTTTCAAGATAGCTAGATAAGTATTTAGAACCCCTCTCATAGTAGAAAACTGCTCTAGCAAAACCATTATTGAATTACTGGTTTATGTTTTTTTATCATATCGAGCCTGGTAATAACGTTCTCCAGAAAATACTTAAAACAAAGTTCTTCTAGAATAAAAGGATGAGGCTTTTCTGTATTTTCAAAGATAGATACCAGAATATTCCTTGCTTTCAACTGAGGACACTTGAAAAGCTGGTGCTTATTGGGGAGAGAAAATGGTAGATGGTCTTGGTTAGAACACTGTTTTGAGGAGCAGAGCAACCAGATAACCACCATGTTTTCTGTAAGGGTTCATTTTTACTGCTGCTGGCAAAGCCAACCATGAAGTGAGTGGGGACACCTAGTAGACTACCTCCTCTATTTCCAGTATTATGACTTAGTAGGGTACATTTTGACACGATATTATGGTTTAGCCAAAGTGCCGATGTAGTCCAGAGATTCCTGGTTTCAGTGCTGCTGTCCTGGTGAGCTCCATCCCAGGTTGCTGAGCAGTGCTCTGGGACTGCCCCTGGGCTGGATGTGCAAACCGCATACCACCTGGTGTTTGGGTGTTTTCCAACCTACATAATAGATTTGAAAGGAATTTGCCAAAATAAACTTTCTCTGTCTAGATCAATTTCCTAGCTCTACATAGAAAACCCACATGAAAAATTACCAAACTAAAAACATCAGACAAAAAAAAAAAGCCACCATGCAAAATATCAAAACCGGCTGCCCAGGGAAGTGATGGAGTCTCCATCCCTGGGGGTATTTAAAAGCTGGTTAGATGTGGTGCTGAGGGACATGGTTTAGTGGTAGATGGCAAGTTAGGATGATGGTGGGACTTGGTGATCTACAGGATCACTTCCAAGCAAGACAGTTCTATGATTCTATATCCATTAATGCCATGGCCAAAATCAAAGATCTTTGGAAATAGAGAACTGGAGAAACTCTAAGCAGAATAATTGCATCATTAGACTAGATGATCTTTTAAGGTCCCTTCCAGCTCCTAACGTTCTGTGATTCTGTGATTTTTCTCCTCTCATATGTTACCCCAGAGCTGCAGGGATGAAGTAGCTTTTGGCAAGATTAGATCCATGAGTTTTCTGTTAAGTTTTGTCTGGACTTAGCAAGTGGACTGCAAAATTATCCTAGTCCAACTAATGTTCAATACATAAAGGACATGCCTTCTTGTAGCAGGTTGCCTCTCAACTGTAATTAAAGAGTCCTTAAATATAGAAAATAATGTGAAACTTTCTTTAGAGTTCAGCAGTCATAATATTTATCACATAGATCAAACAAATCATTGGTTTAAATTGATGTGGGACACTGACAGTAACGTTACTTCAAAGAAAAAAGTTGGCTTTTCAAAATCATATTTGCTCAGCTGTCAATGCTGTCATTGATGATTAGATACCACATGATGGCATTTTTCTTCCTCAGTACAATATTAAGGACTAATGTGAGTTTTTCAGTGGCTTGTCCCTCTGTCATTTTTCTTTTTAATGTACTCACCTAAATTTTAATGAAGTGAACATAGGCTGTTTCTCTTTTATTACTACTACACAGGAAGAAACAAGAGGATTTTGGTTTGGTTGGACAGGTCAAATATAATGTGTGGCTCCCATATGCAATCTAATGCCAGTCGTGTTGTTTTCCCCATGGGAAGTTAACTTTCTTGACCAGGTATAAAAGAGAAGTTAAAGAAAATAATTTATTTGCAGGGGGAACTTTGTTAAATTGATGCATATTAAGATCCCGAATGGATTTAATCCTTCCTGAAAAGAATAGAGGCCTTGATTTCTGGTAGTTTCATTCAAAGAAGGACCCTCCATGAATATTGACATGCTTTAAATTTTACATACATTGATTTAATACATCTAATTGTTTTTTCATAACTTTCTCCAAGTCTTCTTAAGTCAACAAGTTTGTAGTTTAAAACCTGATGCTTACTGAAAATCAATTAACTGCAAACCAACAAGGGTATAAAAGTACATTCTCCATTCTATGTAGTATTGGTATATGAATTATATTATGGGAAGAAAAATGTTGATGATCATTTGACTTTCAAAATTATATTTCTTAGGTTTCTGAGAAAAGCTAAACACGTACCTCAAACTTTACAAGAAACATACATATATAATTAATTGAACAATTCATCTCTCTGTGATCATTTGCATTTAATTTCCATCCAATTTTTGGATGAACTTATTGTTAGTAATACTTTTATAATTAGTATAGTTCATATGTATATTTGCCCAAGAAATGTAGTGCCAATATTTACACCTCAACAGACAGAATATGAAGACATAGAATATGATTATGCAAAACTCATATTGTAAATATTAAAAACATAACATTCATAAATCAACTATAGAGGGCATCTAACTCCTGTGAAATCATTAATTTCTTATGACTACAATAACTCATTAAAAAAACCCACAAACCAAAACAGAGAAGCAAATTATTTGCTCAGCTCTGCTGATCGGTCATTCTCAGAAAAGTTTTATTTACGAGACTGTGGTGGTTTGACCCTGGCTGGAGGGCAGATGCCCACCAAAGCCCCTCTATCACTCCCCTTTTCAGCTGGACTGGGGAGAAAATTAATATTGAGAGGCTCAGGAGTCGAGATAAGGACAGGGAGAGATCATTCTGCAATGAGCATCACGGGCAAAACAGACTCAGGACAGAATAAAAGAAGGAGTACTCTCTAGTTTATGACACTGCCCTGCACAGCCAGTGATACCACAGTCGGGAAATAAGAAGTGTGGCCAGATCTTAAAGCACCTCCCCCCACCCCTCCCTTCTTAGCAGACTGCACTTTAGTCAGGATTTCACTCCCTTCTAGATAAACATTGGGAGAGCCAATGGATTTGGGTTTTTTCCTAATTGTGGTTAAAAGCAGGAAAAAAAGACTGGAGAAAATCTCTGCTTGGACTTTCCAACTCTTGCAAAACTATTTGCTTTGAAGGTCCCTAGGTGACCTGCAACATTAACATTTAAATACATTGTTATTTTTGGATTATCTTCACAGTATTTGTATGAAGCAGTTCTGAGCTGAGAAACTGAGTCACGGAAACAGTGTCTGTCCCAAGACACACAGGAACAAAACTCTGACAATAAATGTCCCAGGTTCTCACCTCCTTTCTTTTTCCAAGGTGCTCTGGTGAGCACAAGGAAGAGAAGGCAATCATCAGCTTTGTCCTCCCCACTACTGCTCTTTTACCTTTGGCCTGTGTTTCCCATATGATTCCTTTCCAGTTCAGGCATTTAGCAGAAAGCTGGTCAGAGCAAAGCAGACAGCGAGAAATCCAAGTGCCGAGAACTGCACATCCTCAGCTTTCACATGCACAGTCTGTCTGCTCAGTTCTTCAGTATTTCCCAATACATCCCGTTATATAATTTACAAAATAGTAACCAAATGTTCTTGTTGTGTCTACATAGTGTGAGTTCCTTCAGTAGGGTTTCACTCCGAGATTGTGATGCTGTGGCGAGATTAAGTGTTTATATTTCACCTCCTTTAATTCTTCAGCTCTTCAGTTCAAGATCTTAGAGCACTTTCCCACTCCTAATTAATCCTCGAGCTATAAGTGGTTCAAGAACAGAGCATCTAATCAGTGTCCTGGTTCTTGGGTCCCATCAGACACAATCCTTACAAAACAGTGGCTTGTCCTTAAGTGCCCAACTCAGCTCAGACTCTGCAGAAGTTGGTTGCGAGGTACTAAAGTGTTGCAATGACAGATGTGTCCCTGTTCAGTCACTGCTGACCTGTAGATGGAGTATTGCCATTCATGCCTTCAGACAGTATGGAAATACACTGGGCATGAAAGTCACCTCCAAGCAGGTTCACCAGGATGTCATCACCCTTAGCTACCAACGGGGCTTCTGGTGAGAGCTGAACTAATTGGCCTGTCGTTAGAGCCAGAGCAGTAAATCTGCAGCTTCAGCAGTCTTGTGAACCATACATGGCTACAGATGATTCCTGCTGAGCTCAAGGAGGGCTTGCCAGATCCCAGCAGAGCAGTTATTTCTTCGTTTCTTTTCAGAGCAATACTTCACTCTGCTGCTCCCACAATTGAATATATTCTTCCTGGCTGGCAGGTACTTTCTTGGCGTATTCATAAGTAATGTCAAAAAAATGGTAGAAGTAAATTTTGCAAGAATGGCTGGCACAGACCTCACTTGAGTATGACCTGCTGTCCTTCCTTGGCTTGTCTGCATCACAAACTGCTTGAAGTGATCAGGATCCAGCAACAGCAGAATGTTAGAGTTCAAGATGAGTAGGTTATGTTCACTCATGGTGTCATCTAAGCAAGTTCATTTGAAGCTAGCATGGATATCTCTACATTGCTCTGCCATCTGCATTGTGGTTAGTCATCCAGGCTTCAAATTTTCTTTCCTGAAAGAAAACTGTAGGAGGGGAAAACTTAATCTAAAAGTGTGTGCGTACTGATTCCTGTGCTAGCTCGTTGTCACAATCCATGCAGAAGGCATCTTCAGGCTCTGCCACTTATTTTTTTTTGCAATCTACCACAAATACAGGCCTGAATTTCACAGCTTTCTCATGAAGACCATTTTGTGTGCTCCTCTGGTGTCCCTTTTTGTGCACAGCCTAGTCAGTTCCCTTACAGTGCTGCCACGGGCTTCTTCAGTGAAGCAGATCTGCTCTCTCCACCACACATGCCGAACCTCTTACCGTGATGCCTGTAGAGCTGTTGCTTTCTCCATGCGTCAGTAATTGCTGTAGGTAACGTGAAGGACTATGCCAAGCTGACAGATTTTTATCACCATCCTCAGAGGAGCCAAGTGTATCATTCCTGTGCTGTACTTCTTCCCCAAATCAGCCACCTACTCCTCCCACCACAGAGAGCACACAGAGTTTGACTGTGAATCGCAGGAGGATCTTCATGTCACTCCGCCATTCTTTGCCGTACAAAGCTGTTAAATCACTTGCTCCCTGCACCAGGCTTATGAGGAGCTGACTGCAGGACCTTCTGTTTGTGTAAAAGATGTGTAGAAGATGCTTGTCTGGTTTGCTGCTGAATATAATTTTTTACCTTATAAAGAGTGGATCTTGAGGTACTTTTCCAGCTCGTGGAGTTCATAAGTCCTTCATGATTTGGATTTGAATATCAAGCTTCAGAAAACTTTGCTCTCTTAAAAAGGAAACAGCGGAAAGAAAGCGATGGGAAACACAAGGTTAAAGGGAAATTCCAGACAAGAAGAAAAACCCAGATAATTTTGGATGCTGAACTGTATCATCCACGTTTCTCAGTTCTTTTAACCAGCTGAACCAATCTAAGCAGCACAGAAAATCAGCATTTGTATGAAGTCAGACCACTCCTGAGATATCCCTTGGCTTTTAAATGGGCTGCTGTAGTATTCCAGGTTCACAGGGTGCTATAAAAGGCTTTTCAAATCAAATTCCAAGCCGCATCTCCAGAGGCTGTAGGGAAAGTGCCATCTGGCCTTCCTTCCTCTTAGCAGCTCTTCTTTATTAGTGATAAGATCATTCATATTTCTGAGACTATGAAGCCACCATTAAGAAAGTTCAGCCTTCCTAACTAGCAAAGCAAGTTCTTGTTGCCCTTGATCAACTGGAATTGCTCTCCTGGGTGTCTGTTCATTCAGATCTAGCTGTATATCCTCTGTAATACTCCTTCTTCAGTTTTGTTTTTTTTTCTCAAACACGGTCCTCATTCAAAAAGAGGGCTTGAGCTTGCACTCCACACTTGCAGGAAAGAAAAGGTGTTGTTCTTCAGAAAAATATTATGACAGTAATAGCACTTGTGCAGTCCTTTGCATCCTCAGAGCTCTGCACCGGCTAATTTATTTATTCATCTAAATAGACCGTTTTGTTCATTTCTACATATGAGACTTAATCTTAGAAACCGAAACTATTCAAAAACTGTTCTTCTAATTTTAAGTCTACAGCAATGAGAGGAAATGAATTCCTCCATTGCCTTGCTGTGGCGATGAAATTCCTCTACATTGTCAGTGATGTTTATTTCGCGAAGCGTGGTGTAAGTAGGTTACAGCAATGCAATCTTCTGCCTGAGTCAATGTGTGGTACTATTGTACTGTAGATTTATAAAAGGACGAATTCTTACTGGATTCAGACCACAGACAGTGGAGTAGCTTGTGAAATTCATGAATCCTTAGTGGTCTCGGCTGGAATTAAAAGTTTGATAGATTTCTGTACTCAAAAGGTACAACGACGACCCTATCTCACCCTGTGTACCTTCAGAGAGTATAGGTATTGAAATTCGCTCTAAGGAGTGATCATCAAATGTAATAAAAGACTTTTACAAGTATGCTCAGCTGATTTGGGTTTGAAAAAAGGTAGGTCAGTTCTCAGAATTAACTCATCTCATAAAATTTCATGGCAATTCTTAGCTGTATTAGGGAGGGAGAGCTAAGATAGACCTTTTTCTGGGAGGAAGGTAGGCAATGACCTGATTAGCGACCTGTAGCCATCAACATTCTGCGTTTTGTCTTATAAGGGGCCCAGGAAAAGCTTTGCTGTTGTGAAGTGTTGGAGACTGAGGCAGAGGAATGGGTTGGATCAAAGGAGAAACATACATAAGAAACAAAGTTTTTTTAGATCCTCTGATCATTGGAAAACTTACATTTCTTGTTATACTGTTCTTCTGCATGATATTGTCTGACAAATGTCCAGTCACTGTTTAAAGCCTCTCTGCCCAGTACTTCAGAGATAGCCTCTGAGAGTACCATCAACAGGCTACCAGGTGAAAGAGCATTTCCCTTAGCCAGTGTAAATCTGATAAAACCTCACTAAAGGATCTGAAGAGTGTAGTTGCTGAATGCAAAGTACTGAATGAACAACTCTGTAGTTTGCACAGTGGCTTCTTGGGCCACATGGCAAGCATTGCTGGCCAACACACTGATCATCCATACCATCTGGTGTAGCTCATACCATGAGGTATGAGGGGCAATGGCTGTAAACTGGAGCACAGGAAGTTCTGCACCAACATGCGGAAGAACTTTTACACAGTGAGGGTGACAGAGCCCTGGGACAGGCTGCCCAGGGAGGTGGTGGAGTCTCCTTCTCTGGAGATATTCAAGACTCGTCTGGACGCCTATCTGTGCAATATGTGCTAGGGAGCCTGCTTTGGCAGGGGGGTTGGACCCAATGATCTCTGGAGGTCCCTTCCAACCCCTACAATTCTGTGATTCTGTGATTCTGTGATACCAACAGATCTGTTGGTGCACATTTATTCACCTGGAACTCTGTGTCACAGAATCACAGAATCGTAGGGGTTGGAAGGGACCTCCAGAGACCATTGAGTCCAACCCCCCTGCCAAAGCAGGCTCCCTAGGACAGGTTGCACAGGGAGGCATCCAGACAGGTCTTGAATATCGCCAGAGAGGGAGACTCCACAACCCCCTAGGCAGCCTGTCCCAGGGCTCTGTCACCCTCACTGTGTAAAAGTTCTTCTGCATGTTGGTGCGGAACTTCTGTGCTCCAACTTAAAGCCATTACCCCTTGTCCTGTCCCCACAGGGTCCACACTATGGAGATCCTGGAGATGCAGCTTTTCTTTACAAGTTAAATGTACTAGATAATTTGGGATCTTGATAGTATCAAATCCCCTCTTAATTTGAAGTTTCCTTAGCTGCTTCTTGCTTTGAAAAGGTAACAACTCTTGTTATTCCAGCTGAATGCCCTGACTTTTCCCCAGTGATTAGATAGCAAATAGGATGTCTATGATGTGTACTCAATATAGTCCACGTGACTACGGAAAAAAAGAAGTCATGTTTTGGCAACAAATGGAAACACTTTTTTTTCTTTTTTTTCACTTTTAGATCATTTCTAATTTGTAGCTTGAAGCAAAGAACCTCAAAGTCAACCAAATGTGTTTGTTACAATTGCCTTAAAAATACATACTATATATATACGTAGGTATACAGAAATCTGGCAGCCATATGGGATTTTCACACACCTGTCAGTGAAGTGAGAAAGTTCGAATGTGAGATCTCACATTCTGCACCAGAACAAATGAACAGAGGCTGGAAGCCATGGGTTGTGTGATGAGCGTATCCATTCACTAACCCAATAGCCATGTGGCAGAGCACCACGCTGCTGAATATTATGGCACTATCGGCTATGAAGTATTTCCCATGGAAAGGTAACATAGAAGCCAGGCTAGCTAATTTTTCTTGGAATTATGGCTCTTGTGTAATGCCACAGGATGAGGTTTATGTGTGCCACTTGCACACAGCTATGAAATACTGCGGTATCTTGGTCAGGCTTATAAACCTGGACTTCAGTGCACAGGAGCTGAAATTCAGGGTGAACGTTCTGTTGGTCAGGGGGATTCAAGCAAGTTTGTGGGATTATCACTTCCTGAAGTGATAGCTGTGTTGTACTCAACTCTGGTGAGGCCACATCTTGAGTGTTGTGGTCAGTTTAGGGCCCCTCACTACAGGAGGGATGTTGAGATGCTGGAGCACGTCCAGAGAAGGGAGACAAAGCTGGTGAAGGGTCTGGAGCACAAGTCCCATGAGGAACAGCTGTGGGAGCTGGGGCTTTTTAGTCTTGAGAAAAGGAGGCTGAGGGAGACCTTATCGCTCTCTACAACTACCTGCAAGGCGGCTGCAGAGATGTTGGGGTTGGTCTCTTCTCTCAGGTGACAAGTGATAGGACGAGAGGGAATGGCTTAAAATTGCACCAGGGAAGATTTAGGTCAGATATCAGGAAGAATTTCTTTAGCCAAATGGTTGTCAGGCATTGGAACAGGCTGCCCAGGGAGATGGTGGAGTCACCATCCCTGGAGGTATTTAAAAGGTGCGTAGATGAAGTGCTTTAGGACATGATTTAGAGGTGGACTAGGCAGGGTTAGGCTGTGGTTGGACTTGGTGATCTAAAGGGTCTCTTCCAGCCCAGGTGATTCTACGATTATTTAGTTTATGGCTTAAATCACACTGTACTAAATTATTATACAGCAGCATCATGTTTACATAGATTCTTCAGATGCCTCTTCAAACGGGAGTGGTTAAGGCAAAAAAAAAAAAAAAAAAAAGGACAATAGGTGCCACATAGGGCACTGTGGCATGCATGGTTTGAAACCTGTCTTTTATGAAAAATAGGTTGGAAAAGCCTTCTTAGTGCACGAGAAATGAATTTCTGCTCGGGCTGTTGTAGAGAACCTCTGTAATTTGCAAGTGAAATGTGCAAACCCATGAGAACAGAATTTGGCTCTATAAGGCAGATCCAGTGGCACGGATCTTTTCGCTGCTTCCCAATGAGCCGGAGTCTGTCATTTGGAATATTTTCTGCCCATATTGGATTATTCCCAGTCAGCATAGCTGGAGGATCCAATTATTGGATCTCAGCTGCCCTTTCCTCTGAGAAAGACAGAGACATCAAAGCCATTACTCTGATTAAGTCCTGACATGTCTCCCCTCCGTGCTGCCACTCAACCATGCACAGCTCTTCCTTCACACTGTAGTAAGAGCTAGTAGCACATGCAGAAACACAGCTCATGCCTCTGGCCCTTAGTGGATTTTTTTCCTGGATAGTGGAGGTGCTGAACACAAAGAGACAAATGAGAGATGGGGGAGGGGGACAGAACAAGCAGCTGAGGACAGGAGAAAAGGGATAGATATATATATATATATATACACATATAGGACTTGCCTTTGCTATGCATGAAATGCAACACCCTGTTCCCACATCATGACGCACATCAGTTGGTGCAGATGGTGAGAAGGGTTGGGTTTCTGCCTGGGGCTGCCGGCACAGGCTTCATTTGCATTCCTCAGCCCAGTTGTTCATGGAAAAGCATCCAGGCGATGCACAACTGCTCGCACAACTGTGCTCACCTTCCCAAGAATGACCTTTCATCATGGTACCACGTGTTGGGAGAGTTTTACAGGCACGGGCGATGAAATGAGCTGGGTCAAAACAGAAAAATCATCCCGAATAAAGGGTTCATTCTGACTCAGAACTCGTACAATTAGTCTGGAGTTTGTGTAAAACACACAAAATTCCTGGAGCTCAACTCTGAAAGAGGAATGTCAGCCATCCAACCCCCTTCCCAGTGACTGATCCCTGGCTGTGTATTACGCTTACCATAACCAGTTTTGCTTGTTAGGGACTAATTGTGAGTGTTAATTTGTGGCATGTGCAACAGTTGTGATTATTATTGCTGCAATTAATCCCATCTGAAAAATGTTTAGTTTAATTGCTTGTGCTAATGGGTGTAAGTTTTAGCTGCTCTGTTATTTTGGATCTATACATTTACTTTAAAAACAATACAAGCCTGTGGAAAAAAGAAAGCATAAGAGAAGTAAAGAGCATTACAAATACGTATCGCTTAAAGGATGTTCTGAAAACCTATCAGCATTTTTTAAGAGACTTTTAAAATGTACACATCATTTCACCTAACAAGTATATTTCTTTTAACAGTCATCCTGTCTGAAGTAATGCTTTTGGGTTATTCTTGCTAATGTCCATGGAATTCATCTGAATAATTTCCATTCATGAGAGTGGAAGTTAGGAACCGTGTGTTAGTCACTAAGCAAGAGCTGTATCTTTAAGAAGGGAAGGTTCTTATGGAGATTTTAAAAATAAAAATCGTGAAAGCTGTATCTGGAAGAGATCGAGGCTGCGGTTACCGCCGCATTAAGAAATGTTTAAGTGAAGAATTCATAGCGGCAGATGGTTTCTCCTCTGAGTTTTGCTTTTCCCCTGAAGTGCAGTTGATCATTCCACCTTAACAAGGTGCAGTGATTGACAGGTAGAGATGTTGCACGGAGCAGAAGGTGGGAGTGTGCTCTATTGGTTTGTGCTTGTACATCCTGAGCACCAATTACTGTCACTGCTGCCAGCACTGATGTGTTTATCAGGATGAGTTATAGCCGAATATATGTACACAGGCAGTGTGTATGCTGGATGACCACCCCCTGTGATGTAAAATATGAGAGTCTGGGAGCTACCGTTTTATAATTCATCAGGTTCAGCAACCGAATGTTGTTGGTTGGCTTAGTTATAAAGGCAAGTGTGAACTGAACAGCAGACAGGAGCATCTCGCATTAAGAGTCCTGCGAAGCTGCATTTGGTGACTGGGCTCTGCTTTTGTTCAAGTGAATTCAGTTCTCGGTGAGTGATGGGGGTTCTCTTGAGCTAAAGCTGTTATTATATAAGCTGGGGAAACCTGCCTGCTAGTTTTATGTGTATTTTGCTGCTGGAAGTCCTTGTCTGGGGTTGTTTTTAGATTTTGCAATATTTTCAGTTGTGTACGTTACTGGCACAAAACGAGATGAAAAGAAAAATGCAATGATGAATTATTCACCATAGTGCTGCGAGGATCTCTTTTCTAGCTAAAGTTACTTTCCTTTAGTGACTGTGTTGGGGGTTCAAAGAAGCTACAAACCAGCAAATCTGCCTGTCATTAAATTGCTTTTATTAGCGGTTAAAGAGAGTGATAGCTTTTATAAGGGGGTGGGGGGGGAAGAGGGCAAAAAATCAGAAGCATTTACAAATTCTCTGCTTTTGTGTACATGTGGCTTTTCAGACGCAGCCTTAAATCTTTTGTGTGCAGCGAGGGGCTGCAAAGAATTTATATTGTAGAGCTTTTTAATTAGATAACCAGTAAAATGGTAGACTCTCTCCCTCTGTTTTTGTGGTAATATGCTTAGTATCACATTAAAATGAATGATTCCCCATCTTGCATAACAACAGTGCTGAAATATGTGTAAGATGAAAGGCAAAGGGAGACTTTGAAACAAACTGTGGGAAACATGATGTAGCAGAGCTAGGGAAGGGAAGGTATATCTCCTATAACGTCTGCATTACTTCTTCAATATCACCAGCTTTACATTCTTTGCTCCAATTATCACTTGCTTCATTACAGACCTCTGCATCTTTCCAAGCAAGCTCCTTTAATGTCTCATCCACGTTATCTTGTCGGTACCCATTAGAAAGCAGTAAGCTAGCAATGTTTTTTGTTGCGCTGCTGTTGTCATTTTAACCAGAAAGGGGTTGAAAAGCGGAGTTTAGGAAGCTGAGATCGTAGCGTTGCCGTACGATACCTGTGTCCCTTCCTCAGGAGAGGCAGGTGGTCCTGAGTGGCGGTTTTACTTTTCCTTTGATCGGCAGCAGCATTATCAAAGGGGCAGTTGTTGCTCCCATCTCTCGGTGCTTGTGGGGGGGTTTTGTTTCCCCCCTCCGTGGGTTGGAAAGGCAAGTTTGTTTTATTGAAATAGCAAGGGGGCTTGGCAGAACAGCACCTGCTGTCCTATTGCTGTATTATTAATAACTGGGGAGAGGCAGGCTTTTCCAGAGACCTCGCATCTCCTCTCAGTCCAAACTGTTTATTCCATAGTGATTTAAACTTGCATTGTGACTTCTCTTTTAGAAATAATCTGATTCCATGAGTTATACGTGGAGCTGCAGGATGGATCCTGGTTTCATTACTAAGGTGTCTTATTTTAGCATCATTTTTTATTTAAAGAAGAAGGCTATTGGCAAAGTGGCCTTTGCCACAGACTGCCTTTGCAGAACAGATTTGAACTTACTCTTTATAAATCATAAATTTGGAAAAAATTCAGAATTTCTCAGGAAGATAATTTCCTGGCAGTCTAACAGACTAGAACCTATTTCTAGGAAAGAGTATATACCTTTGTCAGCAGTGCTTTATTTAAGAGTATTTCACTGCTTTTTAAGCATTCAGATCTATTTTCAGTGACCCCTGTGCTAGCAAATGAGATTTCTTGAAGTGTGAGTTTCTGGCTTTGCAAGTTCTCCTCCTTTCAGAAATCTGTGATACTGCATCCATCTGTCTAGGCGTTTATATTGCATGCATCACTATGGTGTAATCTCAGCAATCTGAGCATTAACCATGTAAATGTATGTACTGTAACTGAGGAAGTATAAATTAGGACAGGAAAAGCAACCCTAAAAGGAGAAAGGTATGATATGGGCATATGGCTCTTGTGGGCACCAGAGCTCCAGACTCGCTGTTTGTTATAGCACAATAAATCAGGCTACCAAGTAGTTTGGTCTCCAGGCAGTGGTGTGGAGGCTTGGGCACAGATGAGACCAGATTCTTGAAGTTCTGTCCAGATAAGACCAAGAAAAATAGCCTGAGGGAGTAGCAAAAATCACTTTTTTTCCTGGGGGTGTGTCAACTGCTCCTTTCTGGTCATATTCCAGGAGTAATGCCAAAGGAAAAGCAGCAGTGACTAAGAATTGTATTTTAAATCCTCTCTGGTCTGCAAAACGCAGTTGTTTTATCTGGGTAGGAGTTTGCTGTTGTGGTCCATGCCTCCCATGTCGCAGTAAGCAGCAGCAGTGCTCTCCATGGAGCACCCTGCCCTAGATCCCTTCAGCTACCAGGGCTGTCCAAGTAACAGCCGTCTGTGGGGTTAGTGCTACATCCTGCTGGGAATGTCCTACACCACAACTCCAAGGATCGTGTTGGCTTCCTATTCACTTCTGAACAGAGATCTAGTTTTAGGATTGATGCATAGTGCTCTCGAGTAGCAGAAATCTGCTCTCCAAGAAGAATCTTTCTCAGCTTTTCCCTTTTGGTTACAGCTGAAACCAACCACAGCACCTACGTTTAGTTTAACTTTTGTATACAGTATATATGCTCTGGGGAACATCTTAGATGAAATTCCTTAGCTTTGGAATTGAGCTTTTGATGTTTTTTTCTTTTTCCTTTGGTCCGAAATACCTCAGGTCTACTGACCTTCAGGTTTGCCATGAAGTCCCATGGCAGCTGATGGTCGAAATAGGGTATTGGGTAACCCAGCTTTCCCCTTTGGAGAGTTATCTTCCAGTTTGCAGTAAATATAGCTGATGTGTGACCATGTAGTTGTGCAACTGTGCTTTTCTGTCTGTGTCAAAAGTGACTGGAGGTTACAGCAGCGGTGTGTAAGCTCACAGGCTTGTGTGCGTGTAGCGCCTCTATTTTCCTCTTTCCAGCACACACACACAAACTGTACTTTCAAATAAAGGAATAAATGTACAGTACCAAGTCTCAAGTACAGAAAACTCCAGTGTGCAGAATGGAAAGCTATTAACTATCTATTAAAAGTCTTCTTACTCTGTATCGAAGAGACAAGGCGACATCCTCAGAGTTGAACTCAGTAGTCATGACAGGTGTGAAACAGCACCGTGCAGCCACCATCAATCACAGCGATGTGCTTTCAGTGAGAAGTCCTTCAGCAGAAAAATGGGTTGGAATGACAGGTTAGATGCGTGGTATCCCCAGTGTTGAGAATCGCCGATCTAACTTTATGGCAGGGAAGAGGCTGAATGTAGCAAAGGATGACAACGTGTCCGTGGAAAATAGTACAGTGTTTGTGTGTCCACGTAGGCAGGGAAACACCAGTTTAAAGGATCATCAAACACTCGGTGCATGAAAGGAACAAATTTGGCAATGACTGTAGAGAGAGACCGTGGTCATAAACACACTTTGATGTTGGTCTGGTTTTTGTGTTGGGAGTGAAATACATGCAAAGGCTTAATTGTGCAGAAGAGGGGGTTTTTTTTAGATCTTGTACGACTGTACAAGCAGGAGAGGGTATTCAAGTTAGAAAAACAGTGAAAAATTCACTTGTAAGCAAAATACTTCTCTGATAGATGCTAAGGTTAGTTTGTGCATGCAAGCACTCAGTTTGCTCAGCATCTCTCAGTGTCTTGGACTCTGGATGTACTACACTAAAGTTAAAAAACAACGGGGAAAAAAGTGCTTTTAGTGTCAGGAATCTTTGCTGTGGGGAGAAAAAAAAGCAAGCTGCGTAACTTCTGCACCCTCCTTGCTGTAACATGGTTAAAATGACAAGCAGATGTGTCTGTCCTTCAGAGGGTGCAGTCTAGGGTGATGGAGCTGGTTCTGGAGAATTCAGCACCAGAAACCAGTAGGAGTTGGATGTCAGTGAAATGAAGTGATATAAATGCTCTGCTTTCTGCATGGCATCTCTGCTTTCTGCATGGCGTTTAATGCAGTCTATGTGATCAACAGCATGAACAGTATCACAGAATCACAGAATCGTAGGGGTTGGAAGGGACCTCTAGAGATCGAGTCCAACCCCGTCACCAAAGCAGGTTCCCCAGGACAAATCGCACAGGGAAGCGTCCAAGTGGGTCTTGGATACCTCCAGAGAAGGAGACTTCACACCTCCCTGGGCAGCCTGTCCCAGTGCTCTGTCACTCTTACTGTGATCAATCACAGGCCCTTTTCAAGAGACAAGCTACTCATGTCAGCCTTTGATGGAGTTTTCAGGGGATGGCATGGTCAGAGGGTGCTGTTTGCTATGGCTGTGGCTCCATCACAGGATAGTTACAACCTACAACCTAGAAGTTACCCATAACTAATGGTGTAGGACTCCACTCGCGTCCAGGATCAGCCCTAGTAAAGGCCCTGCAGCTTTGAACCTGCAGGCAAGTATTAGATACACATCCCAAGAACGAGCTGCCCTGGAAATCACTGTACAGCACTCTAGATGAGCACTTTTCATCTTTACCTATTGGGACCATGTATAAAAGAAAAAAAAATATCCATGGAGACCCTTGTATATAGCCCTACATGAAAGTGGCTGTACTCCCATCAGATTGCAGGCTGAAAGCACTCCTAAATATCTGCTCCTCCACTGGTCCTCACTCAGTTTTCTGTTTTGCCTGGAATCATCAAAGACGGAATGCATTTGTGATTTCATTTGCCATTATGCAAACAGCAGTGATACTCATCTGTGACAGATTGATTCGTTGTCTAAATAACAGTGACATACCATCTTCTACTCTGGGTAAACTTCAAGTTTTTAGTTGGTGGCCTAAAGCATAATATTAATGAAGAGTTTATTTTGGACTATAAGAAAAGCTTATGGCATCATCATATTTCACCTTGGGAATTACCAGTGCTCAAAAGTCAGTCTGATAAAACTGTGGAAGGCATCCTCATTTGCAAAGCAACTTCTTAGTGTTAGAACTCTCCCATTATTTTAGTGTAATCTGGATTGACAACAATCCTGAGAGTTAATGTCATCTTTACATTGCACCCTGTCAGTGTGTTGTGTTTGAAGAACCTGCAAAGTGACAGAGCGGGACGTGGTGTGTCCCTCCTAATTCACTACTGTACTCCCAGTGAGATGTTTCTTCTTTGGAAGACAACAGAAACCCACCACTCTGTAAGCACGATTTACATTACAATCTGTACTAGGTTTTAAGGAAGGAGATTAGTGCTCTGGCGTTTGAGCTGAACAAATACTCATTTAAGAACCCGCTATTATCCCCTATTTTGTGCTCTGGTAATAACCTTTAACATTATGAAATAATAAACTGATTGAACCATGTTGTGTGCAGCCACACGCTGAAGCTGAACAAGTGAACTAGCCAGGCAGACTGTAATCAGTTCACTTTATTGTGGGTTGAGTTGGGTTTTTTATTTTCTAGCTATTTATTTCTATATTTTAAGTAAACTGTAGTCTCAGAAGCATTTTCACCACGTTCAGTAATGCCTACAATGAGTAGGAAAAGCATTCAGAGCCACTAGTAATGCTCAGGAGCAAATGTTTCTACCTAGCAGTGTCTAAGAAAAGTAAAGGAAGTGTTACTCACTAAAGGAAATCTCTACTTTTTTTCAAAAAATCTACTTGTAGCTGTTTTAAACAGTTATAAATACCATCACCTCTGGTATACACAATTTTTTCACATAAAAGGTATTTTATTCTTTCTATTTTTTGACAAATTTAAGGTCGGTGTGTTTATTGCTACCAAAATATTCCTCTAGAAAGGAATCTATTATCCCTCATGGAAAACTCTGAATGGACAGAATTTTTATCTGTGCCATGGACTATCCAGGCCCTTCTCAGGTACGTGTTTATGATACACATCACATAGAGAAATGACAGTATGCATTAGCTGCTCCATGCTTTGGGTTGGGCTGTAGTTCAGAAATGCAAAGTAAAATTGTTAGTAGGTGGCTGCCCAGAGAGGTGGTGGATGCCCCATCCCTGGGGGTGTTCAAGGCCAGGTTGGATGGGGCCCTGGGCAGCCTTGTCTAGATCCAGGCCTGGAGGTTGGTGGCCCTGGCTGCAGCAGGAGGGTTGGAACTCTGTGATCCTTGGGATCCCTTCCAAACCAGACCAGTCTATGATTCTATGATTAGGTGAAACTCAGCTGTCACCAGCTGCATTTCTCCTCTTTACGTACAACCATAAGGGTTAAATACTTTGGTGAAATATCCAACACAGAATCAAGATTCAAAGGAGGGAGAAAATAGCACTCCTACATACAAAACAGGTTTTTCAGGCGTAGAATTGCTTTCATTTCACAATATTTTGCAATTTGCCAGTTAAAAACCCTAAATTTTTCTCTAGATATTCTGAAGTGTTCTTGGTTGAATTAAAGAAATTGTTTCAGAATACTGAATGTAATTTAAATGTTTCCTGTTCAACTTTGGTTTCTTCTATTCCAGTCCAAATGCTATCATCTTTGAATTATAGTGGTAGACTGATCTAGTTTTACAAGATTCTATAAACAACTTTGTGGAGCAATTTAGATATTTCTGTGGTAGCTATTCCATATTGGTCTTTGTAAGTTTGTGGTACAAACATTTTGCGCCCAAATATTCTTTCATTTCATGCTACTCACACCTGACCACTGAAATGACAACACTTGCAGTCAGCTTTCTTCCATCTTTTGAGAGATGTGAATAATTTCTTGTTTATTTTTACTAAATTCATTTCATTGCATCAGTATTGAATGGCAGTGGTATGAAATAGCAGAAATAGAAGGACAGAAGGACAGAAAGTAGTCATAACTATGTATTTTTATTCATTTTTCTAGTGGAATGACTGTGAAATACACATGTAAAATTTAGTTCAGCTTCATCTACCATTGATAAATTAATCTGGCTTTTGCTCTACACTGTTCATAAGACTTAAAATCCAACCTCAGTTGCTTGACATATTTAATATAAAGTGTTACTCACAGGCTGGCCTAAACTTACCAAGACTGAAGCACTGAAATTTTCTGTTTCCACTTATTATTTGTAAGCTTGATTAATAGAGGAAGTAACAGTCTTGGGCTGTAGATGTTGTCTGCAGGCCTGTCAACTAACACTTACAAAAACATTTGATTGAGAATTAGTGATTTGTATTTATCATGGGAGGTATTTTAAAGATTTGAAATATGGGAAGAAAAGTCACTAAGACTTGTTTACTTAACATTATTCATCTACCTGGCATCTTTTATTTTCAATCTATACAATAGTAGCACTTTTATCTTCTGTCTTTCTTTTACCCCTTATACCTTTCTCCAGCGTTAGGTTACCTACCATACTCAAGATCCTAGACTGTGTTGAATTTTGGTATAGTTAGGAGTTATGTTAAAATTATACAGTGAAGGCAAAATATGCATGATAATTCTCATCAATGTGAGGTTCAAAATACCAGAAATACCAGATTTTTCAAGCCTATATGTATGAACTGTTTTTTCCTCATCCCTAAACAGGAATACCTATTTAAAAAAATTAATAAGCAATAGGAGAAAGAAAAAAAAAAGGAAAATAAAAGCATGGGTAGATACTGCTGAAAATCTTCAATTGCCCAAAAGTGTCACTTGAGGAGAAAAGAGATGCTTGAATATCTGTGCTGAAAAATTGTATTCCTACTGACAAATTGAATTTAGACTAAAAAGTTGATTTTTCAGTGAAGAAACATTTTTAATTGACTGGATTTACCAGCAAAAATTAGACATTTGAGTTTAACAAACTAGTAGATAATTAGAACTAAAATATTAAAGTCAGTTAAGTGATGGAAATTGTAAAGGCCTAGGCACTGACCTGGAACATATGGATCCTGGTTGTGCTCTTACACCATTTACATAGACCTAAAAATATGCAAATCAAAGACCAGTCTGAGAACACAAACGAGGTCAACGTCTGCCTTAACCTCTGGTTGACATCTGTGAGGCTGACTCAGCCTTCCATCTTCTGGGTGGATATGCTTTTTGCTGAGTGCGACTCTGAAACAACCTATAGGTCTTTCAGATAAAGTTGTAGTTAAATTCACCTACCCAATCTGCAGATCAAGCACTATTTTAATTTAGCCACTGTTCTGTTCTTTGATTTATTTGAAGCATTTTTGTAATTGTGACTGGCACCTTTGAGGTGGATACCATTGATATATGGCACTTGTACTTCATTAAATTGGTGAAACACATCAGGATTCCTTTGGATAAAAAGTGATATAATTGTAAATGATGTGGGTTGGAATATCAGCCCTCTTTCAGATAAATTGCATGAACTGCCATATAAAAATTAATTTAATGTATAATCTTGGGATATCTATCTTTTTTTTTAGTGGAGCTCCTTCTCTGACAGAGAAACATCTGAGACATTATGATGCTAAATGCCTACATTTTTGTTTCAACTTAATTTTTTGTAGGGTTGGGATGACCATATGTAGAATTTTGTAGAATAGGAAAACCATATGAAACACTGTCAAACCGTATTTGAGCACATGAGACACATGACATCTGCCATCAGAAATGATGCTCTGGGGAATTTCCTAAACAGTGTTTCTGAAAATGTGAAATGCAGCCACCTCTGGTGATGCAGGGGCACAAAGCTGAATGCCAAAGATGGTGATATTCTGCATTCAGGGAAAAGTGAGACAAAATACTCCTTTTACAAGATAATTGAATAAGTTTGTAGTGCATGTACAAAATAAATGCAGTTTTGAGGGCTCGCCTAAAAGCTCTACAACCGGTAAGCTGCACACAATTCGGTGTATTTAATTCACAAAAATGCAGGGCTTAGTTGATCTTCCTCAGGATTTGTACTTGAACTCCACCAACTCCAGGTATTTCAAATATAGATTCTTACTCATCATCTCTAGTGCTAAATGCCAGCGATTATAAGTACTGGTTGACTCATTTCTATACTCCATGAGATTTTATGGTTGTTATACAGCTTGAAAATGCTGACAGACCTGTAGTCATCGTGGGCACTGTCAATATCAGGGTGCTTGATATTAAATATAGCCGGATATTAAACCTTTATGTTGCTGTACCCAGTTGTTCAACAGCACTGTCACCAGGGAGGATAATGTGAGCCAGGGAGCAGTAGTACAGCTAAGTGTAATATTTTATTTGTTCTAATGATCTTTGCATTCTAAAGACCTAAGGTTGTTAACTATACATTATCTTGCCAGTGGGGTTTAGCAGCTCTGGATTTCTGAGTAGAACAGGAGAAAGAGCTTTGCTTGTGTGTTACCTCAGAGAATTAGACCCGTTGTTTCACAAAATTGCAGAATACTCAGGGCTGGAAGGCAGCTGGATTGTCTAGTCCAACGTCCCCCGCTCTAGCAGGGTCAGCAAAAGCAGGTTGCTCTGGGTCATGTACAGTCAAGTTTTTAGTATGTCTACAGATGGAGAGTCAGTAACTCTCTGGACAACCTATTCCTGCATCCAGTCATCCTTAGAATGAAGAAATCTTTTCTACTGTTTAAATGGCATTTTCTGTATATCATTTTGTGCCTGCTACCTCTTGTCCTGTCACTGGGAACCACTGAGAACCATCTTCTTTTCACCCCCTCCGTCAGGAATTTACATGGGTAAACATGGCTAAAACCTTTAACGTTTAGCACTGGTCCCACTGTTGACCATTCCCTTGTGTTTCTGTGGTGTGACATCCAATATGGCAAGGAGGAGCCAGACTACTCAAAAGACATTTGAATCCTTCTCAGTATTCCAACAATAATTCTCAGGCCCTTCCCAGATGTTAGGTCCCACTCGTTGCTAAATATCATTCTTTTTGTTCAAGACTTGAATCTTAACACTACTTTTGTCCAATACCTCTTCCCTCTCGTTGAGATCTACAACATGCTTGCTTAGAATTTAAATTCACTTTGAAATTCTTTCCTTAATTGAGAGACTTGCCTACATGGCACAGAGTGGGAAAACAAAAGTACGCTTTCATAGTCATGAAGCCAGCTTCAGCATTGAGTTGGGTGATTAAAAAAAAATAAATCCTCTATGAATAGAGTATGGCCCACATAAAAGAAGTTAAAACCTCAAATTTACTTGCATTTGTTAATGTCCTCTTTAGCAGCCTTTCTACTCCAGAGATTTCCCTTCTTCCCTTTCTGTGTAAGTTGTTCTCATTAAGCTCTGTGATTACAAACAAGGCTTAGCAGTATTAAATAACTAGATATTTTTATGGCCAAATGGGATTACTTTGATAATTGGCTCTGATCTGTTGCAGAGCTTGTTCTCCCATACTTGCTGCATCAAGCCTTGTAACATGATAGAATTATCATCCAACTGACATTTCCCAGGTCCTTTGATCCCAGATCTCTTCAGAAGTTTCGTTTCTTTTCAGCTGTAGGCAGCATGTCACAGCCCTTCCAGAATTTTTTATTTCTTCTGTCATTGTCCATGTTGATGCTTTCGAAACTTTGTTGAGAAATTGTGATGAAGAATGGCATGGTTTAAAACAGTGACATCACTGCAGCGTTTTACACATCCATTTCTTTCCCAGTCCTCAGCTCAGCCATCGTGTAGCCAGGCCAGATTCTGCTCTTAGGTCAGCACTCTCTGCGTTACGGATCTGTGGCAGATCAAGTGTAAGAGAAGCCGACAGAAACCTCCAGCGCTGAAATTACAGACTGATGGCATGGAGTCATCCACCAGAAATTACGGCATTTCAGATCCCTATATTCTCGTGCTTGCAGTGACAGAACCCTGCGACAAAGGCTGTTTGACCTGTGGTAAACAGATCAGTCAAACACTCAAAACAGTCAAAAACAAGTGAAAAGTAAATAGTTCCTTTCTCTTAGCACACACTGTCTTATGGAATGGAAAGGACTGGTGCCAATATAGTCAGTTTGCATCTACAGGTTTGGGGAAACACGGAGGTCAGAACAATTACGCTGCATCTTGGTTCTCCTCAAACCTGAAGCAAGCACAATACTTTTTTGTGCCTTAAAGTGAAGAAATGTTGCTATGTCCACACAGATACGCAATGCGTTAATCTTCTCTACCCACTACCCCACTGCTACCTAAACACTTGAAATTAGCTCTTGAAATGTCAAAGTTCAGAAGTTGCCCTGATGATGTTCCCATTTATTTATTTGGAAAGACAGGCAAACATCAACTCAGGCTTGATGCTGTTTATATAATGTGAGATTCTGCGATGCTGTGTTGAAGTGGATTCTCGAGAGAAAGGGAAAATCTGGTTCCCTATAATACTGTGGGGTGTATTAACAAAACTCTGAGATGGTTCCAGGAGGCAGATACATGACAAAATCTCAAGTCTTACTGTCCCTGCGGTCTGACCTAGGAAAAAAAAATCCTCCTTTCTCCAAATACGACACTTCATATATCTCTAAACTGTACGGCCCACCTTGGCCTCATTCTTACAATGGGTTTTCACAGTCGCAGAGTACGAAGCTATTCTTTCATACATCAATCCCAATCAGAAATGTAGAAGTTATGGGGTTGGAAATTGTTTATGCTATCTGTATCCCCAGGGGTGCTGTCTGTAAACTTGAGAAGAGAAATCCCAAAGTGGTGAATTCATTAGAACATTGGGATTAGCCAGTAACAATGAGAACACCACTCCCTGTGCCAGGGATTCGTCAGAGCCCTTGAAAGCTTTGCTTGGTTAATACATAGTCACTAGAATCTTTTCTGTAATGACTGAAAGGTGTAGCAGAGGTAACTCTCATAAAACCTTGGATTATCTGTGTATGTTTTCAACTGGCATTATTTTGGGTGTAAGAAGGACAGCATGTTTTTGTAGCAGCTTGACAGGATGGGGGCTAATGCGTGCATTGTACTTCTGTGCCAGTGCTGTGGGATTCGTTTGGAGCAGGGCATGTTTACAGCAGTGCTTCTCTTAACTAGCCAGTGGGTATAATCCTGCCAAGTTCTGTTGTCAGTCTGTCAGTAAAAATAATGTCAATAGTAATCAGTCACTGCCCAATTTCATCCCTCCTGCCTTCTTTGCTCTCAGGGGTCCCGCCATCAGGTGATGCACACTGCCAGATTTCTTCCTGTCTTACAGAAAAGGGATTTTCCCTCAGCACTCCCCTTTAGCAGGATGTGACCACTGCTCTTTAATCTCCTACAAGAAATAATAATACTAATAATACTACTATATACTACTAATAATATTAATTTTTAAACCCATTTAAAAAAAGGCTACCTTACGAGCAGCCTACTGTTTGGGTAAATGTCATGCTCAGCCTGACATTTCTTGCTGCTAGTCCTCTGGATAGCTCAGTGAGCCGGGGCTGCAGCCCCGGAGGGTGATGGGGGAAGACATGTAAAGGTCGTGATTATAGCAAAGGAGATACTTTAAAGCAGAATCCGAATATAGTCTTGTAAAGGCTGGCATGCAAATTAAAATGTAAATAAGGTTGACAAGCTTTCCAGCAAGACATCAAACTGCCAAAGGGCAATTCTGCCTTCTCCGGGCCTTTTTTGCCCTTCACAAGCATGCTACAGCTGTTTCCTCGGCCAGCGACCATAGTGACCTCTGGGGAAGGAGGAATATGAAAGTCATAGTGATTCTTAGCAGCTGTCACATTTGCAATGGTTTCTCTTCAGAGCATTTCATAATCCTTTTTTTCTTTTTCAGTGTACTTGCCTTAGAAATTTGGGTTATGCAATCACTCTAAATGAATAAACAAAAACGTGTGCATATACATGCACAAGCACCGACAGTCTCAAAGCTATGAAATTCTTACAAGCTTCATGAAAACAGGGCAATTGTGAGAGACTATTCCAGGCTTTTGGCATAATTAGAGAGCAAAGAACTCGAGGAAGACGAGGGCAGAAAAGAGAAGGAGCGCTGCTGACATAGGTCACTCACTGAATTGTATTTAAGCTGTAGCAGGAACTAGAAAAGGTTGACAAGTGTGAGAGGCACTTTTGGAAATGAAGGAGCTGAGGTAGAAGTCACAAGATAAGAAGTCTTTTAATTCTCAGAATAGATTCACCTTCAACATCCCGGTGTCAGAGAGATATGTGAGTAAGAATGATTATTATTATTGTTGCTTTGTGAAGTCTGCTTTGATTTGGTCCCTTTTTTTAGTACCAGCGATTGAATTCTTTCTGGCTTAATGTCTGGCAGAGATTCATTTGCGTATATTTGAAAGTACATGTGCATTTGACCATCGATCCCCTTTGGCATCCCTTCCCACCTTTTGAAGGGTGCTGCCCTCCTTTACCAGTGCCCTTCAGAGCCTGGCGTGCTCCGCACAGCGACGCCAGCTGTGTGGCAGACCTCCACAAAGCTGGTTTTTGTTTCCCTGTGTCAGTGCACGCTACTCGCTGCCTGTTGGGATGCTTTTAGAGGCCTCCTGAGCCAGCCCTCTCAAAACAGGAACGGTTTGCTGCAGTAATAGTGTCTGCTAATGTCTCATTACAATCAATTTAAATGCTTCAGTTCCACTGAGAGCTAATAACACATGAAAGTCAAACTAGGCTCGTAATTTCAAAGACACATATTTTTTTGCAATGAACTGAACTATTATGGCCTGTTGAAAGCCTGACAATAAAAGATTTTAAAGCTGTGTTTGTGGCGCCGTTAGGACCTCCTCTTTCATGTCTTCGAAGCTTGGAACAGTAAGATATTCTCAGCTTTAAGTTTACCTTTAAAAACATAGCAAAGCATTATCTATTTCCCTTTGCAATGTTACATGTTTACAAAGCATATTTCACAGTATTAAAAAATTAAAATATCTCAACCAACACGACCTGCCTTGCTTCTGAAGAGCTTCACAATGCATTTTATAGAAAAAAAGAGTTTGTTTCATTGCCTTTTATTCACCTTATTATTTCGACTCCCAACTCAGTCTCCCTCAACTTGATTGTCTTTCAACTAAATGGCCTTGTGAAAAGGAAAGTGAAAATAATGATAGCAAATTGTGCCTGAAATCATCATGGGCCACTTTTCAGAATGAAGACAAATTGGACCAAACAAGCTCAATACCTGGCAGAAGTTAGGGAAACAGGGAAAAAAAAAAAAAAAAACAAACCAACAGATGCATATAGAAAAAGGAAAATCAAATTTACTTGGTGTTCAAAAAACTCCTGACCCTGGAATGGGTAGGATACTGAAGGCTTTGGGAAAAAGACAGAAGAGCAGTTAAGGTGAAGAAAAGGAAGACAAAGTGGCCTTATCTATTCTTTAAAAAATATTTTACAGGTAATTTAAGAGGGATAGTGGAGAGGTAAGGCAGGCAACTGAAAGGAGAAAAGAAATTTGGCAGTTAACTGCTCCAAATGGGCAAAGAACAAGGCACAGGACACACTGACATACGCTGGGCAGTTTTCAAATAGAGAAATGCAGAGTAGTTGCTCCCTAACCAACTGAGCACTGAGGGCTGTAGGAGGTACAGGGAGGATGCCTGGGGTTATGGATAGGCCCAGGAAGTAGCAAAGGGGATGGGGCAGCTGAGAAACCTGAAGGTTTCTGGCTTTCCTCACTCTGGCGGGGCTGATAAAGCTGCTAGGAAGATCTGTCCTCTGCCCACCTGTACCCAGCTCCCTACCACAGCTTGCTGACCCCACTGTTATTCTCATTAAAAACAGGGCTAGTCTTTACCTCTAGTCCCATCAACAGTGTAGCCCCAGGCAAGAACTAATGGAGTGACAGGGACATTTTGCCATAAAATGCAGCATCTCACGAAGTTACATTCTCAGGTTGTAACAGGAAGGATCAAGAGAGGGGGAAATCTGGGCTTTGGTTTGTTGTGTTGAGAACAGGGGACAGATAGGACTTGGGACAGACAAAAACCTTGTTGTCAATGGCAGGGGTAAGGAAGGCTGGTCCAGCAGGCTTCTCCTGTGCTCGGTGTGGAGAGAAGGTCGGGATGGTAGCTCGGAATTGAGCTGTGGGTGAGCATGTCCTTAAGGTCCTTAAAAGAATAATAGTCTGATATCAGCCTTTAAGAATCCTGTCATCTGTCCACTTCAAGGTACTGGGTGGGAGGGCAGTGAACAAGACGGGAACCAGGAGTGGGACTAGATTGTGAGGATCCAGCTCTGTCGCCTTCTCATTGTTGTGGTAGCACGTCTCTGCAGGAGGATAACCAAAGACTGCAGCTTTAAACTTAAGGAGTGATGGTTCTAGATAGTCATAAAAAGCATGCATAAAGGACTGCAGTCCTTTGAAGGAAGACAAGCTGGGCAAGTTGCAAGTTTAGTTTAACACAGGCTGTAGAAGAGAGAGCAAAAAGCCCTTAATTAGCCATTCCCAGCATAGCTAGTCACTGTCCAGACAGTGCAATAGTCACAGCTACAGACAGCTTAGTTCAAGCTGTGAGGCTTAATTTGCCCTATCACACTGGCAGGTGATGACAGTGTTTCTTCAACCTAATGTCAACAGGGAACAGAAATTGTCTGCCCACCGCAAGACATTATTTTATAATGGAAGAATAGAAAGTAGCAGGCACAGAAACCAGTTATCTTCTCTCTTCCTGTCTCAACACCCAGCCACCCCCTGTTTTGGCTTGATTTCAACCATGTTCTCTCTCAGTGTTCCAGGTAGTTGTTTTTTTATTACTCCCCTGTCTTGCTATGATGAAGAATAGGAAAACACAAGTTTCTCTGAATTTTTCTGCAGTGTCTGGTACTTAAGGTTTTGTGCATGAAAGAATTTTATCTTCTTCTTTCTTGGGTGTATGTAGCACCATGATGAAAAGGTAACTCATTCTGTAGAACAGTTTGTGCTGAGACCAACCAGCCCCTAGACAATGCCGCCCAAATCTTATATCCCATTAATATCTGTGTCTAGACCTAGTATATTTCTTATTCACTTAGCAGTGAGCTTCACAGTAAGTTTATCCAAAGAAGATAGAGACCTATCACAAGAGTCTTATCACAAGTGAAAGCTAAGATGGGTTTATGTGACACTCTTGAAGCTTCAGTGCCCTGTGTAAGTCAACAGGAAAGTACTGTTATTCCACAAAACGCCACTGCAGCCAGATCGATTTGGGCATCACTGATCTTGTGCAAATTAGCACAAATTAATTTTCACATTAACCTGCTTACAGCCATGAACACTGCTCAAGGTACTGGGGGATTCGGTTAATTACAATGATAATACAATGTGCTAATTACAGGGACACACCAAAAAAAGGTTTTTGTGGCAACACTAACCTATTTTGTAGCATGTAGGCCACTGCAATAATGAGCTTCATGAGCTTCATCTGTCCCAACTGGTATACAGTAATTTTTTTTTAAGGTCTCATTTCTGACATTTGCTGACTTTTTCAAAGGGTTTGCAACCATTCCTGCTTGCCCATCTGCCTGTGTTCCACTTTTTCATGACTTTTAGCAATTTTACTATAGTGTTAGTGTTGCAATATTTCCATTTCACAGAATCCCAGACTGGTTTGGGTTGGAAGGAACCTCAAAGCCCATCTAGTTCCAATCCCCTGCCATGGGCAGGGACACCCTCCACTAGCCCAGGTGCCCAAAGGCCCATCCAACCTGGCCTTGAACCCTGCCAGGGATCCAGGGGCAGCCACAGCTTCTCTGGGCAACCTGTGCACAGAGAAGGATTTCTTCCTAACATGATCTGAATAACCCCTCTTTCAGCTCAAATTCATTCCATGTTATCCTGTCACCCTCTGCCCTTGCAAACAGCTCCTCCCCAGCTTTCCTGTAGCCCCTTCAGGTACTGAATGCTGCTCTAAGGTCTCCCTGGAGCTTCCTCTTCTCCAGGCTGAACAACCACAACTCTCTCAGCCTGTCTTCACAGGAGAGGTGCTCCAGCCCTCTGAGCACCTTTGTGGCCTCCTCTGGATTCATTTCAACAACAAGGGTGTTGAAGTGTCTCCATCTCTGGGGATTAGACAGACATCTGTAAAATAAATATAATTGTGACTTTACAGCCCCTGAGGCCTTTCTGCTCCCTCTTGGGCAAACTCTCAGTCTCCTCTTCACTCTCAGAGCTCAAGCTCTTGCTCTGGTTGCAGGTTTCTGATGCCTGGCCCCCATGCAAGTGTGTTCTGTTTGTCCTTGGAAAATGCTTGCCAGTGCAATTTGATACAAAGCGTTACCATTGCAGTCTAAGCTAAATCATCTCCTTTTGCTTCAGAAAGCACACTCAGCTACTCCAACACAGACAACATTTAGGAACTGGATTGCAAATCCCAGACCGTAATGCACTTCCAGACAATCTCAACCAAGTCTCTCATTTGATCTGAGTATCTTTTTCTTTGAAGAATGTGTGTAGGAAACTTAAGTAATTCTTTATTCTCCAATAAATTTCTTAAATGTGTAGAATTACAGAATCTCCTGATTTGGAAAGGACCCATAAGGATCATCAAGTCCAACTCCTGGCTCCACACAGCGCCAGATGAGTGCACCTGAGTTTTGATCTTTCCTGTCCAAACTGTCTCTGCAAGCTGTATCGATGTGACATTTTTCAGTGCTAAATGCTGTTTAATCACATAAGTGAAGTGGCCATCATGATCCACTGCTTTTTCCTACCTGGATCATCCTGGACATTCACAAGTAGTGAAGCAGAAAACCAGAGAGCCTTGGAGGAAGGCTCTGTCAGTGACGTTTTCAGGAAAGGAAAAGCCAGTCTGCAGATGTCAAATAAATCTTAGGGTAAAGCCATAGACTGCAGTCATGAAAAACTGTCACCGTATAAAAAATGTATGTTTTCCCCACTGAAAATGGGTCTAAAAGAATTTCCTTTCAAGGGAGCATATGGTGCTGCAATCCAACTGCTGTCATTAGCTGTAGGCTGGCAACTTTGGGAAAGTCTGCACCAGTAAATACTTTGCATTTGACACAGCCCCTTTTTTCCCTTTCTACGTTCCATATATAAATACATATACATGCATTCTGTAAATATCTTTACATTCGGTGAGATTCTACATATATATTTATATAAATGTATATATGCATTGAATGTACTCTCTGTAAGGTAGTGTAAACCAATAATACACACCCACACCGTCTTATGCCAACAAAGCATTCACTCACTCCTAGGAACAAACAGCTGGTCCTTGGGAAAAGCTGTTGAGGTTGTCATTCTTATTCTGGGATGCTTGTCAGAATTATGAAAGAATATCAAAAGTCTGGATACCAGGTGGGATGTTTTCAGCCCTTCTATTCTCTGCTAATCTGTACGCCTTGTCCGAAACATGGCTCACTAGCATAGCAGGGAGACAGCAGAGGTCTTCTGCTTCCTATAGGACTGACACTGATCCTTTCCTTTTTACCTAAGTCTATATGCCTGGTACACCTGAGTTGAACAAAATCACTTAGCGTATTGATTTGATGAAGACAGTGTAGACAAAACCCTCAGAGGGCCTGGTGGTTAGCAGTGTGCACTCATGTACATGTCAAAGTAACTTTTCATTTTCCATTTTCGCTGCAAGACAAGAAAATTGTTCACGTAGTACACGCAGGACCAGTGACGGGGATGGATAATAAATGGAAGATGTTGCTTTTCTAAGGTTAGGTGGACCTGGTCACTCCATCACAGAATTCTAGAGAATCAGTATGTAGAATCATAGAATGGTCTGGGTTGGAAGGGACCCCAAGGATCAGAGAGTTCCAACCCAGCCTTGAACACCCTCAAGGATAGGGCATCCACCACCTCTCTGGGCAGCCCGTTCCAGCACCTCACTGCTCTCTCTGGAAAGAACTTTCCCCTAAGATCTAATCTAAACCTTCCCTCCTTTGGCTTCAACCCATCCCCCTTGTCCTGCCATTGCCTCCCATTTTAAAAAGATGATTCCCTTCCTGTTTCTCTGCTCCCTTCAGGTACTGGAAGGCTGCAATGAGGTCCCCACACAGCCTTCTCTTCTCTAGGCTGAACAAGCCCAGCTCCCTCAGCCTCTCTTCGTAGGGGAGGTGCACCAGCCCTCTAATTGTCTTCGTGGCCCTCCTCTGAACCCTCTCCAGCAGTTCTGCATCTTTCTCGTATGGGGGTCCCCAGATCTGGACACAGTAAAGAAGCATATTTTAAAACATATCTTTAGAAACAAAACAAGGAGGAAAATTCAAAATGGGATAAAAAAGGTAATCTAGCATAGACAGGCAGATTTTCTTGGTATCAGTCTGTGATAATACATTTAATTTTTAGAAAGAGGAATATGGTGCTATGCCTGATTTTTTCAGGAAGCCATTTGATAAGGCATGGTATAGGACAGTGCTATTAAAACCAGTGAAGACATGGATTAACCACTGCAACAAGGATAAAAAGATAATTAAAGGAGAGGCATGTATACCAGAAAAGACTGAAGGAAAGATTGGATTGTTTATTTAGCAACATGGAGATTGGTAGGTGAAGTTGTGTAAATCTGTCAGGAGAATCAATAAACAACGGAAAAGAGCAATTTGCACAGAGGAACTGTGGCAGCACAAAAGCCAATAAGGAGACTTCAGCTGCGTTTTTTTAGAACAATGAGCCTCACCGTCTGAGGACTGGGTTCTGTGCCTGGTCTTCCAGCAGTCACAAAATGCCAAAACTGAGCTGATAGTAAGGAAGTGTTTGAACAGGTCATGCACAGTATTTGATGTTTTGAGTTTCTGTAAAAGCAGGAGCTGGACTTGATTAAGACCTTTTTCCAGCTGAGTCTTGTATGCTGTAAAGGTGGGTTTCTGTGGTTCTGTGACTGATGAGGTCAAGCGCATCAGCAGTAATTGCAAGGTATTTCTTGGTATCACATTGATTTTTCAGCCATTATTCCAATTTTACATGATACAACACTCAAGTGAATCAACATTTCAGAGCATTCAGACCATCAACTATAGCCTCCATGTCTAATTAGTGGCTGATTGCACAACATACATGTTTGCAAGCTCAATATCTCATTGCACAGGACTCCAAATATTCCTTATAATAAGCCAAGAGACATGCAAGGACCGTGACTTATCCTGAGGTAATATATGTATTTGTCTTGTTTAAATTCACTCAGGCTCAACCATTCCCTATTACCTGTTTGTATTAGAAATGGTAATCGCCCTTAATCAGGAAGCTCTAGCAAACTAATATTGTTCTGCAGCTGCTCTTAATATTACCTCTTAGAAAAGACAGATACACATGTGGGGGTCTTTTTATCCACTTCATTCCTTATACTTTTCTTTTTCTTCAGGATATTTGGGATTTTTTTTTTAAGTTTGGTTGGATTTTTAATGGTAAAAATGGATAGTTCTGTTTCCAGTTTTTACTCAGTTCTTCTTTTAAATTCAATAGAGACAGACAGCCTTAGGAGATGGCTGAAGATATCCTTGTCTAGAAGAACAGCATAGCTGAGTATAGGGAAGTAAAGGTTACAGGGGGAGGTAGCTTTTACCCAGCAGATTTTGAAGTCGGGGGTAAATCATTTATTAATGGCATTATTCAGCACTAGAAAATGATATTAATCATGCTAGCAAAACAGTTCAACCCAATGAGGTATATCCATGCTTATTTAAGATTTTGGTTGTATTACTGGTGGTTCTTCTGATTTCTGTGCTTTTGCCAGTCTATAAGGCTATCCCATTGTATGACTAATTACATCAGGTAGTATCAGTATCCTTGCTACTATTTCGTTCTCAACTTTAGCTTATAATTTTTAAATGGTTTGTGGATTGTTGTTTTGAGGGGGTTATTTACTGTTGGCTACAGCTTTCATGCTAGTTTATTGAATTAATAAAATCACATTACCTTTCCTGCCACACCATTTTCAGAAAGTAAGGGTTTGGTTTTGCCAGGTCTCTCTCTTTTAGGAACCCCTTTTTTATCTCTTCCCACTCCATGTATATCAGATTTTCATGGACTGTAAGTACAAAAGTGCCATATGATATCTTAGGTATGAAAGCTTTCAAGTAAGTCTTCATAGAAGTTCACTCAGGAGTTTTGAGCCCTGATTTAACACTGTCTTGGTTTTTGGGGTTTTTTTATTTTGGTCTGAAAATCAGGCAGGTCCCACTGGTCTACATTTACAGTTTTATTTCAGAATTAACCTTGTACAATTCCTAGGCAGGTTACATTGAGTTGTTACTGATTCTAGAGATGATGGAGTAGGATTATACCCTTTTCCCTACATGGTTTAGTACACACTCAATCCGTTTGGCATCTTCTGCATACAACGGTGCTGAGGAAGATACAACCTTTCCCAGTCTGCTCCCAGCTCCGTATCACTTCATCCCACCCTCTTCACATCTGTGGGGAGTTTTGTGTCCAAGTACTTTCCAGTCTACATCAGTGAGGCTCAGCCAGGTTGGCATAAATGGACTAAACAGGCTAACCCTGGCTCATTCCAGTTGAATTGTCTTTGGGAAAAC
This sequence comes from Porphyrio hochstetteri, assembly GCA_020800305.1. Taxonomy (NCBI): domain Eukaryota; kingdom Metazoa; phylum Chordata; class Aves; order Gruiformes; family Rallidae; genus Porphyrio; species Porphyrio hochstetteri. The sequence continues at coordinate 214,581,996 of CM036905.1, read as the reverse complement.
TTCCATGAGCCACGTAGCTGGTACGTGAGGCACTCAGGAGATTTTGGGAAGAAGGAAATTTATGAACAACTGGAAGCAGGTAGGAATCACATCCCATCAGAGTCTGAAAAAAAGGAGGAACTATCCAATGCAGATGCAGGGTTAGTCCAGACCACAAAAATGACTTCCTTGTTTGGCCATCCTTGGGAAGCTCCAGAAGTAGTGAGCTCTGTGGTTTGTTTCCTCACATCAATTCATGTCCTTAAGAGCTGGAAGCAGGCTACGCCAGTATCATCATTAAAAAGATATGGCTAATCAGTATAATATGCTCAACTCCCAATAAATAGAAGTACTCTCAGTAAAAGCAGAAGGAAATAAAAAGCAACGAAGCAAAAATAATAAGTAACAATTGCCCCAGGACGGCAATTTTGGATGGCAAATTGTGCAAGTTGAATAAATGTCTGAAAATAAGATCCTCCACCACTAGCCTGAAGCGACAAAATAGCTAAATGAATTAGCTTAGCTATTAATAGAAAGTAGGTTTTGTTTCTTTGCAATGTCCCACATAAATATTTATTGAAGAAAGAGGATTCCAATGCAGGGAAGCTTTTTTTTTTCTCTCTTCACCTTGACAGAGTCATTTTGTGCCTGAAACACCAGAGAAATATTTCTGCACCGTACAAAACAGCAACTCCTACAAAGCTATCAAGGTTAATGAGACATATGTTGCTTTGCTGGGCAAGCCTGGCTGTGCACGTTGGATGCCTGGGGTGAAGTGATGTGCCCAACTTTTCCAGGATTTCACACTGTGCTGCCAATGCAGACCACATGTCGTGATATGGTGGTTTCAGATCTGACTCTTTGTTTGCCTCGCTCCCCCTTAGACGTGTGTACAAACAATGTTGTCCAAGATGGTAGCTCAACATGAGCCTGGGGGAATTTGAAAAGGTGCCACAAACAGTCTTGTTTAGTTCAGGGATGCGTCAATTCAAATAAGGAGGCGGGTGTGTGTGTGTGTAAATGTTTCAGAATACAGTAAAATTCTGTGCAGAAAAAAAGGTTCCTGCACAGGAAAACCTGGTTTTTAAAAGCTACTGAGTTGGTTACAGTTTTCTTCGATGGTTGGAGGAAGCTGCAAGAAATTCCCAGGTGAGAAATACCAGGCTGACACTTCGTAAGCCAAGGATAGGCTTCAAAGGAACAGGTAGAATAGCACCTCAGTGGGATACAAAGTCCTTGTCACTCACTAATAGCTTGATTTATTTTAGTACATCTCTTTCATTAGAAGGCATGAAGCCTCTGAAACTTAAGCTTCCAGAGACTAATTTGGATTGGAATTATATTCCCCGTGACTAAGAATAGAGCATGGTATTAGTCTCCTGAACATATTGTGGGAGGAAGATATCTTTTCAGGTGTATTTATATTCTCAACCAGCACAATATGAGGTTGTATCTACTGGTGGAACAGATAGAAGAAGCATTATCTTCAGCAATAAAGCAAATAAAAATAAAGTTAGTAGTGATGTTTAGGCAATTAGGGCAGCTGCAGAGCAAGTATACAGGATGAAATTTTAAGTAGAAGACAGGCTGAAGTATAAATACATGAATACCCATAAAGGACGACACCAAGCTGAGTGGTGTGGTTGACACCCTAGAAGGAAAGGAAGCCATCCAGAGGGATCTTGTCAGGCTGGAGAGATGGGCCCGGGTGAACCTAATGAGGTTCAACACTGTGAAGTGTCAGGTGTTGCACTTGGGCCGGAAGAATCCCAGACATAGATACAGACTGGGAGAAGAGCTTGTTGAGAGTAGCCCTGCTGAGAAGGACCTGGGGATTCTGGTGGATGAGAAACTTAACATGAGCCAGCAGTGTGCTCTTGCAGCTCAGAAGGCCAATGGTATCCTGGGCTCCATTAGAAGAGGGGTGGCCAGCAGGGACAGGGAGGTGATTGTCCCTCTCTACTCTGCCCTTGTGAGGCCCCATCTGGAGTACTGTGTCCAGATCTGGGGCCCCCAATACAAGAAGGATGTGGAACTGTTGGAGAGGGTTCAGAGGAGGCCACAAAGAGAATTAGAGGGCTGGAGCACCTCCCCTACGAAGAGAGGCTGAGGGAGCTGGGCTTGTTCAGTCTGGAGAAGAGAAGGCTGCGGGGGGACCTCATTGCAGCCTTCCAGTCCCTGAAGGGAGCAGAGAAACAGGAGGGGAATCAACTTTTTAAAATGGTAGGCAATGGCAGGATGAGGGGGATGGATTGAAGCTAAAGGGGGGAAGGTTTAGATTAGATCTTAGGGGAAAGTTCTTTCCAGAGAGAGCAGTGAGGTGCTGGAACAGGCTGCCCAGAGAGGTGGTGGATGCCCCATCCCTGGAAGTGTTCAAGGCCAGGCTGGATGGGGCCCTGGGCAACCTTGTGTAAATCCAGGCCTGGAGGTTTGTGGCCCTGCCCATGGCAGAGTGGTTAGAACTCTCTGATCCTTGGGGTCCCTCCCAACCCAGACCATTCTATGATTCTCTGAAAGGAAGACAACCAACCAACCAATACCAAGCCACAAAGACATTAATAGCCCTACTGTTCCAAAGTTTTAAAGGTCAAAGCAATGAGTCAAGTCAGTAAATATGCCTGTGTCATGATTTTTGAAAGGTTCCTGAAAAGGTGTATTGAAAACTTTCCAATAAAACCAAGCAGATATATTCAAACTAATAAAATGTAAATGTATCTCCCCCTCTCCAGTATTGAAATCTGTGTTTTTCATTTCCTTCAAGTGGCTCAGGGGATTTATATGACTGATAAGAAGTAGCAGCATAACTTGTGCTGCTGCTCAGTGCATCATGAATGGAGCAATGCCTTTTGCGCAATACTTTCGCCAGTAAGCAGTGCACACCATTTCATTGCCTATTGATGGCATCAGAACTGTGTGATTTTTTTTTTTCCTATCAAGTAATGAATTTAGCTGATGTTAAATTAAATTCATCTTTTGGACTTATTCAAAGCATATTCTGCCATGCAGCATGAGATCGAAAGCCAGCCTTCTCCAGAATTTTGTCCCTGGCCGTGGCCAACACCAGACATGGCAGAGGAAGATATAAGAACCAAAGGTGCAGCAAACTGTACCTAACCATAGTACATTTGTTTATTTGTTTCTTCAGCAATTACCACAGAGCACAAAGATTTTTCACCATCATTAACCTGCTGTGTAATTGCTTGCGACCTCAGGCAGGTATAGAATTGACCTCCTAATCACCTAAAAACAGCGGTCAGGGGACTTTCAGCAAAAATTGAAACAACAAAAATTGAAACAACAAAAAAATCATAAACAGAAGACATAAAATGCGAACCTAAAGTATTAGCAGTTAACATCTTTTGTACTCTCCTTCACTTTTTATGTGTATTACATGAGTTTCAAAGGCTTCCAGAGCTGCGGGTTGCTAGGCGTCTGGCAGGCGTAGCGGAACACACGATGTTAATCTGAAATCCCTATCTCTGCCTTCTGTGCTGGGACTTACTCTTGGTGACTTACCCAGGTTCACATTGTAAATCTGTGGCAAAGCAAGCATCAGTGGCAGCCCTGTGACGTCTTGATGCTGGTTTCTTCACCTTCTTCTCAACGTCATGTGTAAACCAGCGGTGACCGGACAGCACTGTGGTCAAAGGGCAGAAATGGGAAGTACTCACTGTAGGAAGAAAATCGTCTTAAATCTTCAATATTTCTGTCAAGACACCTGCTAAGAGGAGGCTGAGGTGGGGGGGAAAGAGATTTAGATAAATAGCGTAAATAATGTTACCGTAATAACAGTATGATGCATATTGCTATCTCAGATGTCCAAGGCAATAAGTTCATGACTTGCTGTCACACGTACTATTTATATTCCTGTAAACAGAAGATCTCAGAGGGTTTAAGCTGGCCTGGATCCACTGAAATTATGCCAGATTGATGCTGATGGAGAAGCTAGTCTGGAAGCTGTTCCTTTATTTAAAGTGTCTCGAGTTGACATACCCATTTTGAGATTATAAAATTCCATCTGTAACTAATGCCTTCCTAGTTTTGTTTTGTTTTATTTTGGTTTAAACACTGTTGAAATCAGACAGATCGAGTTTTACTTTCCTTCCACCCCCCAGCAGAGTCCAAGAGGTACATGCTGCCTTTCCCAACCTTGCCCTCATGTTACAGCCGTCACCGCTTCACCATTTGCCAAAGCGGGTTAGAGATGTGTTATTTTTAAAGCACAAAAGCAGGAACTAGGAAATCTGTTATCATCTAGAAGCAGAGTGATGATCTTGAATTACACAGGAAAGAAAATTTTGATACCTGCTGACAGAAAGAATTGCTCTCTCTCCAAAGGTGACAGCACTAAAAGAGTTCAAACCCACGATGACTTGGGCTGTGATGCTGAACTCCTATTTTCACCGTTGTATAATACGTCAGCACTTCAGTTGCTTTACTACACTGGAGGGTCAGGGCATTTTTGTTTTCGTGTTCTCTAAATTCAATAAAAGCTATAACCTTTGTAATGAACTTAAAAGTGAAAAATAACAGTTACATAGCTTTATAAAGTTCTGCAACTCTTACTCATAGAAGAGCTGCAGCATATTGATTCATTTATCATAGATATTCTTTATTCATATGATCAAAAAGTAGCATCAAACCATCAGTTGCAACATCCCTATCTTTTCTATTGTTTGGTTTAGAAATTTTTTTTTTTTTCACTATGATTTTCTAATAATTTCTTTAGGTTTGGTTTCTTGCATTCATTTCTGGCCTCCCATAAGATTTCCAAGAGCTTTCTTGTATGCTCAAGTTTACTAGATTTTTAGGCCATTTCTGAGGTGACTTGGAGAATTTGCACCTGAACTTTCAAAACACTGCTTATTTTAACTGAAAAAATCCTTGCCCCATATATATGAAAGAACATAAGTCACAGCAACATTCACCCCAACTATCCCTAATGTCTAGGCACCTACCAGGGATCTCACTAATTCATGGCATTTTTCTGCACAACATGTGGAGACATCTAAGCATTGAGCAATCATACTCAAACCAGCTCACATATCAATCCAGGTCCTGGTCCACCAAAGATAATCAATAGAAACTTAAAAGGGGGACAGGGGTAGTGTTAAAACAGCTCCTACCCACCTGAACAGTTGTAGAAGGGGTGGCAGGATTTTAGATATCTATATCACTTCAGCGGTAAAAATGTTGGTTTCCGCATACCTTCAGATGTCAAAGTGGATTTAGGCAGGATTTTGTAGATCATAGTTTGATCTGAAGTTTCAGTTTTAGTTCATTACTGTTAGGGTTTGGGGTTTTGGATGCTTGTTTTAATGGGGCTGGGGATTCACCTGGCTTTGATTTCACAGTATGTGAACTAAGGAGAAGGTTCCAGGTGGTTTTAAGATTTCTCCCAAAGGTCTGTCCAGACCTTTCAGCGTGTCCAAGTGCTTTGGAAAGGCAAACAATTGCATTGATTTTTGAAGGTTAAAATTTGTGTGAGTTCCACGTACAGCACATGACAAGCAGTTGGAATGAGGTAGCTAATGAGTCCTGGATGAAGCAGGCAAAGGTCAGTTGTTCAAAAGTGACATCTGTATTTGATAAATACCCAGTTTTGACTTTGGATGGGCTTGGGGATTTTCACAGAATCACAGAATCACATGGTTGGAAAAGACTTTTGAAGATCATCAAGTCCAACCATTCACATCCTAAACTAAACCAGATCCCTAAGTACTTCATCTACCCTTTCTTTGAACACATCCAGGGAAGGTGACTCAACCCCCTCCCTGGGCAGCCTGTTCCAGGCCCTGACAACTCTTTCAGTAAAAAATTTTTTTCTAATGTCCAATCTAAACCTGCCCTGGCACAGCTTCATGCCATTCCCCCTTGTCCTATCTCCTGTCACCTGGCTGAAGAGACCATCACCTACCTCTCTATAACCTCCCTTCAGGTAGTTGTAGGTGGTGATAAGGTCTCCCCTCAGCCTCCTCTTCTCTAAGCTAACCAGCCCCAGCTCCCTCAGCCGCTCCACATTCACTTTGTAGCAATTCAAGCTGACTCCTCTCTCTCTCTTCTGACTTACCAGTTGAGTGGAGATGACTTTAGAAAAGAGGCCCCTGGAAAAGTTTGTATTTCCTTGATGCAGCACTTCTGGGGCTGGCAGCCCACGCAGACCCCAACGTGTCAGTGCCAGAGCCCTCAAAATGGTCTTGCTGTCCCTGCAGCCAGGCCGTTCTTCATGGCAGCAATCTCCTTTCCCACACCTAATGGCTCCTGGATGGCTCCACATCTCCAGGGCTAACGAGTTGTGTTTGTACCCTTGGGATGGCAACATTCAGATCTACCTACACTGCTGTGAACCCTGAGCTAGCTCTACAGTATGAACAAACACCTCCCTCCATCTCACCTGTCCTGCTGCTTACGTCATTTCCAGAGCCACAGACCAGCACAAACCATGATATCATCTGGTCTGACCTATATTATTTAATATAGGTTACAGATTGCTCACCTATTCGCCCTTTTAGTCTAACACATAACTTCATCAGCTTCTTAAGCTACCAGAGTTAGTTTGTTAGATCATTAGTGAATCAGGCAATGGGTAGGACCTTTGCAGACGGATTTTGGTAAGTAAAATTTGTCAAATTTGGCTAATGAGGCTCTCCAGCAGCAGTATGTTTCTTGTTCTCCCTTGCTTTAAAGGCTATGAAATTAGTGAATCAGCTTTAACTGCATTTCTTGTCAGCGTGTCACAACCTTGGGGTCCTTTTAATTGTGTAGGAGCCTTGAAAGTGAGGTATTTAGATTCAGTGTTGAATTTGAAGGAAGTAGGAATTTTTTTTCCAGACTTTAAAACTGCCATTTGTTCACACCTAGCAAATGCAAAGCTATTAGGAAACAGGTCTTCTGGAATGACCCGAAATATAAAGAAGTGTTAAGGAAAAAGGACTTTTTCCCAGTGGGCAGGGCAGCTGTGGCAGTTCTGATGGCAGAAATGGAGCATCGCTTTTTCTTTCTCTGCTCACATTTCAAATGCAGCTGCCACTGCAGTCTAACCCAGGCATCAGAAAGAGAACTAGGGGGAATGAGATAAAAGAAGCTGGTCTGAGCTGGGTTAAATACTGCCTGCATTGATGGCCTCTCAGTTTTTGGTCCAGCCATTTGTCAGGAGAAAGGGAAAGGTGTAATTTTTGATGTGTAAATCTGCAGAAGGTACTGTGGGAAAATACAGGCCCATAAATTTGGTTCTTTTAAAATTATCTATGTATTTCAATCCAAAGGAAAAACATCTCAAGAACACAAAGTAACAGAACTGTGGTATCTTTTAATAGCAAGCAGGGAGCAGTAGCTTGAACCCTGAACTTCCATCACACACCTATTAGATGATTTTTGAGCTGTGTTGTGACTTCAAAATGTCTTCCAGAAAAAGCTTATGAAATTCAGAACAAATTTACAGTCAGTTAAATTACAAGTGCTCTCTGAAGCCAGAACACAAGCTATCATATCATCATCTGACCAAGCTGTAGTCATCCAAGTATTTCACGAGCTGGTGCTCAAGTTGCAGATAGCTGGATGCTGTGCTGGAGAGTCAGACTTTCAGCCCTCACTTCTTGCTCTTCGGATCGGTGTCTAAATCTGGGAGTTACTCCTACACTTCACATACAAACTCTGCCTGGGATGTGGTTGCTTACTAAAGGGAAAGGTGCTGTTGCAGCTGCTCTGATGTGAATCATTCACATCTTCTGCCTTGCCCAGATGTAAAACATCAAAGCAGCTGAATGTTTACTGTCTTCTTCAGTATATCCACCACACGTGAAAAAGACCTAGTAACAACTCTTAAAATGGTAGTATCCTGCCTGTACACAAAGGGCTGACACTGTATAAAGAGAAATGAGAGCTTTTTGGTTTTAAGACCACCTTTCCTGTTTGCCAAGAAGAAAAGTTAAATCTGTTGCCATGAAATCTAAGTTTCACAAAGCCCTGTGCAGAAGGTGATTATTTACTAAATAAATTCTAGAGCTGGGGAATCGAACAAACATGAGTCACAGTGCAAACTTAAATCCTACACTGGGATAAACACTTCAAAACTAAACTCCACTTTAAAAAACAATGTGTGTTTGTAAGGAGCCTTAGTTCCTCTGAGGATTTGGGGCTTTAAATCATTGAGAAGTTTAAAGATGCACTCTAGGTGAAAGAAATGAGCAAGAAACAAGCTACAGAATAAATCTGAAATACAGTCTGCGTGTAGGAGTGTCTCTTCTCCTGATATGCAGAATTTCAACTGCAGTCAGTGAAGTCATAGGTATGTGGGAAGACTGAAGAGCCTTATACCACAGCAGTGGTTCCCAGCTGATTGGCAAAGTAGCCACTGCCACTTGACAAACTCAGTAGTAATGCCAAAGGAGCTCAATGATAAGGGAGTTAAAATGCATTGAGGAACAAGGAAGGAAGAAGAAGGGAGAAAACCCAAAGCCAGCCTGAAGGCAGCAAGTGTGTATGCAAAATGTGGGATCTTGGAAAGGTCAGATGTTATTATCCGATGAAAAGTTAAAGGGCACTGAATAAAATGAATTAGTTGTTGTTGCAAAGCATCTAGACATTCTGGGAACTGAGCCAGTATGAACAGCAAAGGATCAAACAAAAATAAGGCTGAGATTTCTGCTAGGAGAAAGTGAGTGTATTAGTGTCTTAGAGCATTCCCCTGCAGCAAAAACAACAAACAGGAAGCAGAACAGTAGATTATAAGTACACGGTGAAGATTTATTTGCTTAAACCTGGAGATGGTGTGATACAATGGGATGTACCTCCATCCTTTAAAGGAGAAAACCTTGCATGCTGGTTTCACTTCTGCTTCAGACTTGCTATGGGAAACTGTAGATCCTGCTCTTGAAGCAGGCAGTGAAATAAAACACTGAGGTGCAGGGAACATCTTCTTCTCTTTGTTGGCATCAGTCTGCAACGTCTTACTCTTCAAAGTGTCACTGACTCACTGAAATGGATTTTGTACACCCCCTCATGTTAGTTTTCTAGCTCACATTGGTAGATTTCCTGAGTTTGGGTTGAATTATGACTCTGTGTTGCTGGAATATTGCGTGTAGGTTGTTGGTTGCAAGGAAATAGAGCTTTTCTCCAAAACCTCAAGTTTTCCTCTTGCAAACCAAAACTCATCCCCTTAAGTCACACAGTGAGCAAGGGGAATGTGCCTGCAGAAGGGACCATAGACCAGGCTCTATGATGGATGTGTCCTTTCAGAGAGAAGCCTTACCAGATGTTACACCTCTAGCTAATCCTTGCCCCAGTGCCGTTCCTGTGTTGCCTGTCAACATGTCAGAACGTTTTACAAAGCAGAGCTATGAAGGAGAACAGAGTCTGGTTTTGTGTCCTTCTTAAGCAGCTTAAACAGGTCTGGAGTTTCTGGGATCACCCACCCTAAGACCCAGCTTTGTCTCCACCAATTTAAAAGAAACAGACTCAAATCCTTAAAGGGCTGGGTAAATAATTTCGCTGTTGCTTCAGGGATAATTGGGCTTCGCTGTATCCCCTTCAGTTTGGTGGGATTTTACACTAAATGCTTGGCTCATTAGTAACTTTAGTGCATCATCCCTATCAACCTATCTCATTCTTTGGAAGAAGGAATGACACATCCTTTCAACATCCTTTTTGCAGACTGAAAGATACTTGGTAACACACCTTTAACCCTTGTCTCTTTCCTGAAACTGTAGGAGAGAGTGTGTCTAGCTATTGGACTTTTCGCACTGTCAGAGCTGAAATGTTCAGGCCCCACAAGAAAGAGGTCATATATTTATTTAAGATAATGTAATAATGCAATGTTCTACTAGACCTCAATTTTCAGGACATCTCTCACACTCATTAATTTAACATTAATTTGCATTTAGCAGCTGTAATGATTATATGGGTCAAGAAAACTAAAATATCTTTATTCTCTGCTTTTTTATCTCCTTAGAGTACGCTCGGTTTGAGGCAAAAATCCATGACCTGCGTGAGCAGATGATGAATCACAGCATGAGTTCTGGGTCCGGCTCCCTGAGGACTAATCAGAAGAGGTCACTGTATGTCAGGTGAGCATGGAGAGCTTTCTCCTGGGACTATCTCAGCAGCTGCCTTGTCTGTGCCTGTCTTCTGTGCTGTGGGTTTGGCAAGGTGGGAAAGAAGTTTGGGGAACTGAATTGAACTGAACTGAGAAATTCATCAATCTTACAAGCACAGCACCATTAATGTGAGAATTGGATGAAGCCCGGTGGCCTAATCTGCCCATTTCAGACCATTTTCAAAGAGCATTATAACTTCATAGTGATTTGGGTTTAGGAGATGAAGACTCCTTACCAGTTGTCAGCTCTTTTGATATCTGAGATGGATATCGTGGTGTAGTGACACATTGTGTTGCTGTGTGAGGTCCTGCCCAGACATGGGATGATTCTTCTCATAAAAAGCACTTATTTTGCCAAGACCTTCTTCTTACAAAGCAAGGAATATTACATGCTATTTAAATGCATGGCAATCTGCTGCTCCCTGCTTGCATATGTTTACCCTTCTATCAGTCTGTGCTATGAAGAATATACCATCTACCTACCAAGCTCAAATATGCAGATGAGATGCTAAATGAGCTGATGTACACAGTTTAAATGGGGTAGTGATTAACATAGGAGCTGCCTAACTGTGAGTCAGGGGTAGCAGTGGTTATTGCTTGGTCTCGCCCATGCAAGTCTGTTGCCATAGTCATTGCTGGCTAAAAGCCTTGGGGGTTGCCCAACTGTCCCTAGCAAAGTTCCTGCTGTCATTCACCCTTTCTGTGATTCGGGGACACGATGGAGCTTGGTACCAAATATTTTAACAATCTTACTAATTATGCTTCTCTGGGCTTTTCATTGTTCCCCCCATGCTCAGCATCTAATTTGAAATTCCTGATAATCATGAAGCAGAGGGAAGCAATTTGTCAGCCTCCAGGCAGTGCTAATTATTCATGGGGGAGCAAATTCAGGTGATAACATTGCAGAGATCCAGATAAGGCTAAATTTTGTCATTACGCCCTAAGCATGAAAAGGTAAGGTAAGAGAGAAGCAAGGAAAAAAACTTAAGTGTTAGCATGGATGGTCTTATTCTAGTGGGCAGCAACCACATGAAGCACGAATTAGTACTGCTGCCAGAAAAAGTATGGACTGAAAGGCTATGGATCATTGCTACCAGCAGCCTTGCTATTGAGCAAGGACAGGTTGGAAGTGTCACTGGTTTTCATGCATCTCTAACCTTCTCTGACCTTTCTGGCTCTGTGTTTACTTCTGGAACTATTCCATCTGCAGTAGTTTTTTCCCATAGCATAGAGTGATTTTATCATCAAGAGCTTTGTTCGGGTCCCTGAATTTGCATTTTCTGAAAGTCTACATTCATTGGACATGTGGAGACAGATCCAAGCTTACTTTACTTGAGCTAAGCCAGGAACCCAAAATGTGGTGAGCAGTGGTGCAAAAAGTCCAAGCCATCAACCTCAAGTCAATTCAGGTGGACACACAAAGGGCTAGCACAGGGTTCTGAACAACTTACTGGTTGGAGGTACAGCAAAGCTTAATTACCCCTGTATCAGCCTGGTAAGCCCTGCTGAGAACTGAGGCTTTATTAGCTTGCACGCTCTGCCAAGCTAATATCTGTGCTACATCTGGCCCAGCCTAGTTCTTCTATATAGTATTGCTCTGCGTGCCCTGATGATCCTGGTTTTCTGCTAGTTCATGAATTCTGGATGTGCTCTGTCTCACAGATAATGCTGATGTGTGTATGAAACTGATATGCCCTGGTGATTCTCTGCAGGAACCTTTGATAGCTCAGCTGCACATCATTAAAATTATCCAATAATTTGGGTGAGAAGGGACAGTTAAGATTATCTCATTCCACCCTCCCACCATGGGTAGGGACACTCTCCACTACACGAGGTTGCCCAAAGGCCCATCCAACCTGGCCATGAACACTTCCCAGGAGAGGCATCCACAGCTTCTCTGGAAAACCCATTCCAATGCCTCACCACCCCCAAAGTCAAGAATTTCTCACTAAAACCTAATCTAAATCTGCCCTCTTTTAGTTTAAAGCCCCTTGTCCTGTCACTTCCTCCCCTTGAAAATAGTCCTGCCCCAGATTTCCTGTAGCCCCTTCAGGTACTGGAAGGCTGCTGTGTCCCAGAGCCTTCTCTTATCCAGGCTGAACAAGCCCAACTCTCTCAGCCTGTCTTCACAGGAGAAGTACTCCAGCCCTCTCATCATCTTTGTAGCCTCCTTTGGACTTTCTCTAGTGGCTCCATGTCCTTCTTATGTTGAGGAACCCCAGATCTGGATGCAGTACTGCAGCTGGGGTCTCACCAGAACAGGGCAGAGGGACAGAATCCCCTCCCTTGACCTGCTGACCACACTGCTTTTGATGCAGCCAAGGGTGTGGCTGGCCTTCTGGGCTGCAAGCATGCATTGTTGGCTCATGTTGAGCTTTTCATCCCCCAACACCTCCAAGTCCTTCTCCTCAGGGCTGCTCTCAATCCATTCTCTGCCCAGCCTGTAGTTGTCCTTGGGATTCCACTGACCCACGTGCAGGACCTTGCACTTGGCCTTGTTGAACTTCATGCAGTTCACATGGGCCCACCTCTCAAGCTTGTCAATGTCCCTCTGGATGGCATCCCTTCCCTCCAGCATGTCAGCCTCACCACACAGCTTGATGTCATTGGCAAACTTGCTGATCTCACCATCCATGTATGTTAAATAGTGCCGATCTCAGTACATCACGTATGTCTGGTCTCCACTTGGACATCGACCACAACTCTTTGAGTGCAACCATTCACTTGCTATATAAATATTGTTTCCCAAACCATAAATGCAAAAAGTGTTCTTTTATTCCAGAGTTGTTCCCAAACATTCCCCAGACCTTTCAAGCAGAAAGCCTTAAAAGCCTCAGTCACTTTTATTAACGTAATTTTTTTTGCAGTCAAACCCACACAATTGGCTGTTCCCAACTCTGAGAGGTTTCTTTGAGAGGTTCTGTATTTTATATGTTTTCCATAAGGTGTTTGTAGTATAGCAGCTCCTGCAGCATTATTTCAAATCATACACACTAATTTATGAAGGTAGCTTGTGTCTACGTTAGACACTAAGGAAAATTGAAATGTGGGTTCACAAATATGCTTGTTTTCAGTGCCTGAAATGTTCACTTTATATGTGAACTCTGAACAGCCAGGAACCCATGTAAAACGTGTAGGATTTAGATTTGTTTTGTTTCTAAATTCATACAACTCAGGATATTTCTGTTTCAATTAATTATTTTGGTCAGCATGTGCAAGAGAACTAGAGACAAATATGTTGCAAACTGGAGGCTGTAACACCCAGTTTATGATCCAAGTTGGCTGTTTTCCTTTCTTTGGGATGTAGTGATTTTGCTGTCCTTCACTGAATACAAGCATAGTTATTTTTTAGCCAGAGAGCTTAACCAAAGTAAATAACTGTGTTGTAGGCAGTGTAAGTGAATAAAATTAAAGTCCATATGGGTTGCAATAATTGAAAATAAGTGTCATTATTTGCTCATGGAAATACCAACAGAAAAGAGAGTGAGAAAAAAGCAAAGCTCTGTAAGCAGATTTGCCAGTGGATGCACAGCTCATTGGATGAAGGTTTCACTTCTTTACCTCTCAGCCTGTGATTTCCCCATCCAGCCCCTGTTAAAATAGTGTAGCATTTTTAATTGAATCATAGAATGCTTTGGGTTGGAAGGGACCTCAAAGATCATCGGGTTGCAACCCCCTGCCATGTGCAGGGACACCCTCCACTAGCCCAGGGTGCCCAAAGCCCCATCCAACCTGGCCTTGAACCCTGCCAGGGATCCAGGGGCAACGACAGCTTCTCTGGGCACCCTGTGCCAGGGCCTCACCACCCTCACAGAAGAATTTCTTCCTCATATCTCACCTAAATCTCCTTTCTTTCAGCTTAAGTCTTGCAGGTCTCCCTTGTCCCAACAGCACTTGTCCTTGTAAACAGTCTCTTTCCACATTTTCCAGCGAGGAAAAGAAATACAGAAAGAAAAGGAGAAAGTAAGAGAATGGATGTGAAACATAGCAAGTTCTATTATTTATAATTCCTTTGTTGGTGAAAGTGAATGAACTTAGTTTGAATTCAATAACTGAAGTGAGAGGTTAAAGAAAAATCATCTATTATCCTTTATAATGCATTGGAATCCAGCCATCAGCTCATGATTAATGAGGAAAGTAAACAAACCCATTACCAGCTCAATGCTGTGCTATATACATACATGAGGGGGGTTTAGTGTTTCTTCACAAATGTGAAAGAAATGCAAATTCCTGTCTTCCTTTTTGTCTTTTTGGCTCAAGGTTTTAAAATCTATTCTTGTCCAATTATGTGTTTTCTTGTCTTGAAATAGATACATGCTTTGCTGTGCCCTTTTGACATCCACAGTCAACTTTTTCAAACAAGGTGTGGTGGATCTCGATACACTTAGGAAATGCCAGATCCTGTTACTTCACTCAGAGTAGGGAACGTGGCAGCAGTGCCATTCGGAGAGTTAAGCGTCAGGGAAGCACAGTCCTTTACAAAGGGTGGTGAAGGTGAGCAGCCATGGAAACTTCAGAGTAAAGTTGCCAAGCTTTGGAGGAATCTGGTGTGGCCAGTGGGTCTAGGGAGGTGATTGTGCCCCTGTACACGGCATTGGTGAGGCCACACCTTGAGTACTGTGTCCAGTTCTGGGCTGCTTACCATAAGAAGGACATTGAGGTCCTTGAGCGAGTCCAGAGAAGGGCAACCAGGCTGGTGAAGGGGCTGGAGGGCAAATCCTATGAGGAGCGGCTGAGGGAGCTGGGGCTGTTTAGCTTAGAGAAGAGGAGGCTGAGGGGAGACCTTATCACCACCTACAACTACCTGAAGGGAGGTTATAGAGAGATAGGTGATGGTCTCTTCAGCCAGGTGACAGGTGATAGGACAAGGGGGAATGGCATGAAGCTGTGCCAGGGCAGGTTTAGATTGGACATTAGAAAAAAATTTTTTACTGAAAGAGTTGTCAGGGCCTGGAACAGGCTGCCCAGGGAGGGGGTTGAGTCACCTTCCCTGGATGTGTTCAAAAAAAGGGTAGATGAAGTACTTAGGGATATGGTTTAGTTTAGGATGAGAATGGTTGGACCTGATGATCTTAAAGGTCTTTTCCAAACTTGTGATTCTGTGATTCTGTGAAACTGAGAGCATGATGGTTTTTCCTGTTGATTTAATAGATTTCTCCTGAGCTTGAAGTACTCATGCTAGATTTCTGATGGTAACAGTAGATAACTTCAGTAACTGCTACTAGATGTGCAAAGAAAAGGTTTTGGAGCAATCATCCGGCATCCAAAAACTGCCTTCTTACGGTCTGCTGTTGATTTACAGACGAGCAATAATTAGATACGCCTAGAATAAACAACCATGGCACCTTTTAATATTTACTCAAATGAGACAATTTCTGAAATAATGTCTATCATTTCAAATTGCAATTGTCCCAGGTCGCAAACAGGCTCTGTGAAGGTCCAGCACCCTGCAGTAACGGCTCAAAAGCTTCACACACCCCTTGGCCCTTTCATTGCCATTGAAAATGTGTTCAGCACTGTGGGGGACCAAGCATCATTTCACCTCATGATGACAACTTGCTGCACTGTAGGAAGTGACTGGTTGAGCTTTCTGAAATGCAGACATCTCAACCTCAGCACAGTGCAAAATGCACAGTTGGGTATGGAGATTGGAGAGGGGTCAGGGCTGGATCCTGCTCTAATTTCATAAGTGGTTCTCCAGCGCTTCTCCATCAACTGTCCGGGGGACAACACTACAGTGGGGAGTGTAACCAGGGGTGGAGGCTGTTCCTGACAAGGAACTCCTAAGATCAATCTTTCTGCTCCAGCCCATGCTGCACTAATCATAAAAATTGTGCACTGTGCAGACAGGTGTCTTGTAGTCCACTACACTTTTGTCATCTTCTAGCTAGAATTAGTGCTGATCATTTCATAGCTTTGATAGCTGTGTACTGTGCAAACATCAGGCATTGTGTGTTAAAAATGAGCATGTTCTGGTTCATTTTGTATTGAGCCATGAAGAACAGGATCTGAAGATTTGCTGTATCAATTGAGCAGCAGCTGAGATGAAGTCAAGGTTGAGGTACTTTGGGTTGTTTACTCTGATTTCCAGCACAATGATTTCTCCATTAGGCATTTGACACCTTTATGTGCCTTTCCTGGGGTTCTTAGAAATCAACATAGTGCCACATTGCTAAAAGAGAGTTTGGTTCCCAGCAAAGCACATAAATTCTCACTTGGAAACTTTGCTGAGCTACAGTTGAAAGTTTGTCTGAGACAGTTGGTGAAGATCAAATCTGGCATCCAGGGCTGGTTTTATGTGATGTTACAGCCACCGTTCAGCCTCCCTGCCTTGTTTGAGGCAGTGAACACCCCATAGGCAGGTGAGCATCAGGTCAAGGCTACATGAGAAAAATTCATGGGAGATTTGCATAGCAGGATGCAGTGCAGTCCAAAATATAGATGAGAAATGTAGTTCTTGGAGACATCCTGGTAGTGAAATCTGAACACATGATAAAATCAGACAGGATGATGGAAAGCTCTATTATGTAGATCTGGAAGGAGAAAATGAGATAAAGATATAATTTCACTGGGGTCCTGGATGCTATCCTGTGCAGCCTGCTGTAGGTGATCCTGCTCCAGCAGGGGGGTTGGACTAGGTGATCTCCAGAGGTCCCTGCCAATCCCTTCATATCTGTGAATCTGTGATTCCGTTTGGGTTTTTTGAAGGGAGATACCAAGGGAACCAAACAAAAAGGTATGAAATGTACATACAGAAATAATCATTGCAAAAAGAGAGAGAGAGAGTGTGTGTGTGTGTATATATATATATATATAAAAAATAAATTTATATCTATGATCAGAGGGCTGGAGCACCTCTGCTATGAAGAGTTGGGCTTGTTCAGCCTGGGGAAGAAAAGGCTCTAGGGAGACCTTAGAGCAGCCTTCCAGTACCTGAAGGTACCTACTGGGAGATGGAGGGGACTGTTTGCAAGGGCAGGGAGTGATGGGACAAGGGGGAATGCGTTTAAACTAAAAGAGGGCAGATTTAGATTAGATATTAGGAAGAAATTCTTCCCTGTGAGGGTGGTGAGGCCCTGGCACAGGGTGCCTAGAGAATCTGTGGCTGCCCCGGGATCCCTGGCAGGGTTCAAGGCCAGGTTGGATGGGGCTTTGGGCACCCTGGTCTGGTGGAGGGTGTTCTTCCCCTTGGCAGGGGGTTGGAACTAGATGGGCTTTGAGCTCCCTTCCACCTGAACCATTCTGTGATTCTATATAAAAATAACATCCAGATAGATATATATTAGCAGTAAATAAATGCTATACCCACATATACCTTGCAAACATCTTCACTTAAGTTAGGTGTCTGGCATCTCTCCTGAGTCAGTGGAGTACCGTTGGCACTTTCAGAGTACAATTCATCTGAACCAGAAGTAGACATCTAAAATTGCTCAGGCGAATCATGTCCTAAAAATGTCTATTTCTTACAGTTGAGTGGAAGGAGCCTCAGGTGATTAGCTGACTTGTAAACATCTATATTAGAGACACTTCAAGTTGTCTGACCTGAATCCCACCCACACTGAATAGCTTTCTCTTTCACACACACACATACACAGACTATGCTTATACATATCTTGATGAAGCTATAACATCAGGTTTTTGTCTGTGAATGCTTCTGATGCATATTTCAGCAAGACACTGCAACACAGCTTGGAAACACTGACAGTTTTGTTTAAATAGTCTGGTTTGTCACCCATATTCCTCAAGATTCTTTCAAAATTAATTTGCTACTTTCATTGGCTCTGTTGAGGATCCACACAAGCTCGGTGCATGGTCATCAGGCTGAATGAGTTGGTGTTTTTCTAACCTTGTGATTCTGTGATTCTGTGATTTCATTAAGGCTTCAGAGTGCAGTAGATCAATCTAGATTTCTGGAGAGTGAATGTGAATGAGTCTGGCACCTAGGCATTATTATCTGGTTTTGATGGGGAAACAGCTAGAACTATTGAGCAGCCTGGTCTAGTGAGAGGTGTCCCTGCCCATGGCAGCGGGTTGGAACTTGATAATCTTTAAGGTCTCTTCCAACCCAAACCGTTCTATGATTCTATGATTACATAGCCATGCCTGTACTTTAATGGCATGATAGATACTGTTCGAATTCTCTTTGCTGAATGCTGAGTGGAGGAAAGTGGAATTTCAGTACAGTTTGTTCACTTACCTCACATTATTCCTCAGCGATTGAATGGTCCAAATTACAGCACAAAATGGAAACATGCGTTCAGGAAATCTCTGCTAAATGGCATAATACAGAAAGCTGGGGTTTATGATAGCACTCAGCATGCATGTTTGGAAACGGTCTGATAGGTACACATGTAACCTCCCCCCGCTTGTGAAATGGGCTGTTGCGCTTGAAATGCCATTTCAGACTGGAAAACTGAAACCTGGTTGGGATGCTGCTCATTTCATATGTCCCAGTGAAGTATGAGTTTCTGCATATTCAATTACTACTTTACAGACATTCTTTCTCTGAATATAGAGTCTGCTACAGATCCTGCTGCATCGGTATTCCCACTGGCTTCAGTGGGAGCTGCTAAGGCTCAGAACCAAGGAAATAGTTAGTGCAAATCTTTATTTTTCAGAGCAAGGAGAATTACTCTGTGTGCTTGAGATGTTTTCACAGAGTCACAAGGTTGGAAAAGACCTTTAAGATGATTGAGTCCAACCATATCTTTCCTCTACTAAACCATATCCCTAAGTACCTCATCTGCCTGTCTTTTAAACACATCCAGGGGTGGTGACTCAACCCCCTCCCTGGGCAGCCTGTTCCACCTACAGACAACTCTTTCAGTGAAGAACTTTTTCCTAACATCTAATCTGAATCTGCCCTGGCTCAGCTTAAGGCCGTTGCCCCTGTTTTACCCAGGATCTGAACAGTATAACTAAATAACTATTCACTCGGGTCTTTATTCATTCTCAGAAACACCAAGGAACAGAGAAGGGTGAAGGATGTTCTGGAATACAAAAATCACCTAATAAAATGTGCAGTAAATCCAGTAGCTGTTATTTATTACTTTGAAATTCATGTCTAGAGAAAAAGTATCTGGCTCACGGAGCCTGCTATTGTCTGTAAAATCAGAAGGATAACGACACCAGCTCTTGTTCTTGGCAATGCAAATATAACATTTTCTTATGAAACTCAGACTGTTTATGTGCTTAGAGGATTAGTTTTTGGCATTTGAAAAGCACCACGTTTCTCATCCTGCTGCTAAGTACCAACTAAATGCAAAATTAAAAAATAAACTAAAACCCAAAGAACAGGAGATATCTGGAAAGAGGCTGTTTTGGTGAATTTTGGTATTGGGTTTGTTTCTAGATTTGGTTTTGAGGTGGCCTCTCACATCATCTCCCAGCCTCTCATCAATACAGGCTGGGAGATGATGTGCTAGAGAGCAGCCCTGCAGAGAAGGACTTGGGGTTGCTGGTGGGTGAGAAGCTCAACATGAGCCAACAATGCATGCTCGCAGACCAGAAGGCCAATTGTATCCTGGGCTGTATCAAAAGGAGCGTGGCCAGCAGGTTGAGGGAGGGATTTCTGCCACTCTGCTCTGGTGAAACCCCACCTGGAGTACTGTGTCCAGTTTTGGAGTCCCCAACATAAGAAGGACATAGAACTGTTGGAACAAGTCCAGAGGAGGGCTACAAAGATGATTAGAGGGCTGGAGCACCTCTCCTATGAAGACAGGCTGAGTCAGGGTTGTTCAGCCTGGAGGAGAGAAGGCTCTGGGGAGATCTTATAGCAGCCTTCCAGTACCTGAAGAGGCCTACAAGAAAGGTTGGGAGGGACTTTTTAGAAGGGCAGGTAGTGATAGGATGAGGGTAAATGGTTTTAAATTGGAAGGGGGTAGATTTAGATTGGATATTAGGAAAAAAATCTTCACTATAAGGGTAGTGAGACACTGGCACAGGTTGCCGAGGGAGGTAGTGGCTGCCCCCTCCCTGGAGGTGTACAAGGCCAGGTTGGATGGAGCTTTGAGCAGCCTGGTATAGTTAGCGGTGTCTCTGTCCATGGCAGAGGGGTTGGAACTTGATGATCTTTAAGGTCTCTGCCAACCCAAACCATTCTATGATTCCATAATGTCAGTGGAGCTGCAAGCATTTCACACTTCTTTGTATTACATCCATGAAATTTTCAGAGGTCCTTAACTGAAGGGCTATAACTAAGGCACAGAATGGTGGTGCCACTCTCAGATGAAAGACGGATGTAAGAATTACTAATCTTGGAGTATTCACAAGCATTCAAAGGCCTTCAGGCTTATAGTCCAATGACATTTTGGTACTAAAAAGTATCCTGGCATGTGATGCTGTAAATATAATAAGCTTCACCTATACCATAGGACTGCGAAAATTGTTGTAGTTTATATATAGTCAGTTGAAACTATTAGCCACCTCACGTGGTACTACAGTTTTTCCTAACACTTACTGTATTTCTCATTCATCTGATACTTTTTCGCAGTGTTGATACTAATGAAGTTAAGGAAAAATGAGGTTCATTTGCAATTTTTAATGACATTTCACAGACAAAAAAGAAGCAGTTAATGCAGAGTGAAAACTGAACATGTAAACACATCAGTCAAAGGACTCTCATCTCTGCAACTGACACTAGCTCTATCCTTTACACCTTCATGTTTATCACATCTACTAGTCTTAGGTACCTGCTATGACATGAGCCCAACCGATCCCTTCCCGAGGTGCGGTGCGATGCACCATTAGCTGCAGCAGGAACCAACAGCCTGGCAAGCTTTTGCTCAAGGGATGATTCTGGGCATGAAAAGCCCAGATTTATTTCTACCTGGTTGTGGCCTTGCAAATCATTGAATACTTTTTGTTCAAGATTAAGAGCGAATGCACACGGTACTGAGCACCTCAAAGGACTGAGCCCCACGTGAATAAACCACAGCCTCCAGTAATCTCAGGTAACAAGTTCTGCCCAAAGTTCAGATTCTAAATCAGAATATAAAGCAGCTCCTTGTCAAAGCCATTCTTGCCTAATTCACTTTATCTTTACATATCAGTAAAACTTGTTAGATATGAAATAACTGGATGAAACCCGAAATCACATCCTTAGTGCTGAATGGTTAACACCTACTGAAACTGCTCTTCTGATAGCAGCTTCAGTAGGAGGAAGGAGTCCATACTTCTGGCCATCTTCCTTACTGCTCTGTTTCATAAGTTACTGAAGTAATGTCCCAGAACAGGTAATGTGCTTGGAGTGTGATGTCTGCTCTGTAGAAGCAGTGTACCTTTTTCTTTTCTTAAGAGATCCTTTAATAGCTTTTCATTGCACATACATTCCAGTTCCCTAGTGGGACCGCCTGCTCTCTGGTTCGGAGCTTCAGCCAACAGCAAAGTGTCAGCTAGAATAATTTCCAAGCCAGAAGATGATGATGATGATGAACTTGGCCACATGTGGGAATAGGATTTGTTTGAACTTTCAACAACCAAAGACAGTCACAATTTCAGCCAGCCTCATTTCTTCCTAAGCAGAGACTCCAAATGTGATCCGTCAGCGCAGGGGGTAAAAGTGATGGTGAAGATAAAACTGTCTGTGGCTTAAAATGGCTGAATGTGAGTCAGCAAAACATGTATTTAAGCTGTGTCTGTTCTATGTGAAAAAGCAGTCTTCTCCAGCAAACAGCTTCTTACAATGTTTCCATGTCAACAGCTATAATAGGACACCGTCAGCTTGTGCAGTTTTCAGCTGGAAAAGTACAAGGCAGTAAGTTAGATCGTGAGTGCAGAGAAGAAAACCCATTGAAATAAAAGCTCGTGGGAATACAGTCAAAGGTTGGAAATCTAAATAGGTCCTTTGGCACAGCACAAACTAGTAGAGGCTCTTAGCACAGTGGCAAATGTGAGAGAAAGTAGTAAGACTCCTTGGCCCCTATTAGAGAACTTTATACCTAAAATCTTCTTTGGAAAAGTTCTAAGGACACTGTAGGACACTCTCCAAATTAGCTGCGCTGGAACCAAGCTGAGAACAGTGTTGAAACAGGACATAACCCTGATGAAAAGAGCAGAGATTGACGTTTGAAATGCCTTCTGATAAAAATAAATGAGGAGGATCTTTTGTCTCAGGATGTTCATCTGTGAGAAGAGAGCTCAACCAAGTGAAGTGATGAGGCTTAGGGAGTGCCAGTGGGTTTTGTTGACTGTTTTCTCTTTAGAAATAGAAATCACTACTAACTACAGCAAGCATGGGAAGGACACAGGAGCTTGCATCATGGGGTTCACAGGGAGTTCCTCAGCAACTCCATTTGGTCATTCCCTGCCACCTCACTCTTGTACTGGGGAACAAAGTCCTGAAACAGAAAGACCAGGTCCTCCAAGGCCTCATAGGCATCAGGTTGAGTAGTTCCTGGTTTAGTTGTGGCTAGTTTGTTAAGTTTGCTGTGAGTGGTGGCTGTGTGGTGTTGGTTGACAGGAAAGCCACTGCCCAAGGAAACCCAGCTTGGCATGGGGGTACAGAATCACAGAATTACAGGGTCAGAAAAGACCTTTAAGATCATCAAGTCCAACCATTCCTGTCCTATGCTAAACCATATCCCTAAGTACCTGATCAGCCTGGGGGTGCCAGACTCAGCAGGCTGACGTGCAAGTGCAGGGCTCACAGTGCCCACCCCATCTCTGTCCCTTTCACACACCAGCCTCAGAGAGTGGGATTTGCTCCTCTCTGAAGGTGTCTCATAACCAGAGCAGAGTAAAAGAAAAAAAGATTTTGGCTATCTGTGGATCTGTGTGTGTGTACATCTGCTTTCTGCTGTGTCTCCCTCTTCATCTCTTGTGAAGACTGATTATGGGTCACACTTCTCTTACAAGTACTTACTCTAATTGCTTTATCTACAAATGTAGCAAATAAAAGATTAACGAACAGAGCTGTCTGGCAGAGAGTTTGCCAGATGTTCCTCCCTAAATAGGAATTAAGATAATGAAACATTCACCCACTTTCTATAGATCCCATTTCTTTTTTTCATGCTTTTCAATTGACTTTGTGGGCAACCCCACTCCTTCACCCAAAGCATTGTGCTGCTATAATTACCAGTACACCTGCTAGCACCACATAATGCCAACCACTGGACAAACCGCCACTTACTGAGAAGGCAATCGTCTGCTGCTATTTCTGCTCCCACAGCTTCCTCCTACTTGTTCCAAAGGGTCCTGCCGTAGTGGGCAGCAGCTGAAAGCTGTGTGAAAAAATCAGGACAGAAACAATTGTTTGATGTAATATAAGGATTATATTTTTATTTTCATAACCTCGCATTTCTAACCACCTAGACCTTAGTTAATGCCAGGTGGGAATAGTTTTTACCTCGGCATGCTGCTAATGATATGTCTCCTCTTCATTTCCAAGAAGGATCAATATTTATTTCTTTCTGAGAGCCAAAAAAGTCTGTAATTTTCCCTTTTAAAAGCACTATCTCTGCAGACACACTTTCTCTTCTTGACGTCCTTGAAACATTTCAGAATCCAGGTAGAGGTTGCAGTGACTGACTGTTGCAATTACCCCTTTCTGTAGAGACTGTAAGACAGTTCCTACAGATAAGGTTATCAGTCACAAAATGGAAGCCCAGCTAATGGCCATCAAGCAGTATTTTTGCTGCTTTCTTGCAGATGGCTCAAGATACAAAGCCACAGCTCAGTCCCTTTGACTGTTCCTCTCTGTACCCAGCCAGTCAGGTTTTGTTTGGCTTTCAAGATCCATGTCTCTGAGAATAGTTCAAGAGCTATTCTTGTACAAGATGTTTAGTTTTGAAAAACGTCTCTGTTTTCAAGTATTTCAAGCATTTCTGTGCAAGGAAATGGGTATCTATGTGAAATCATCTTGAAAACAGATGAACTGAGACTGTTAGGGGTTGGACCCGATGATCTCTTGAGGTCCCTTCCAACCCCTACGATTCTGTGGTTCTGTGATTAAACCGCTCTTTTCAGCAGCAGTGCAGGGAACGTGGCAGAAGCAATGATCTAACATGGTCTGTGGGTTCAGAATGCAATCACCCTTCCAGTATAAGCATTGAAAATTATTTTGTCCCTTCTATACTGGCAGCCAGAGTGTTGCCACATCCCTGGAGAGCTATTGCAACAAGAAGGCTCTGCTGCAGGGAGAAGCTGAGGCTGGAACATCCTGGGGGATGCCCTGGAAAGTACTATTTGCTCTCTGAGTTATTTTGCCCCAGTGTGTCATCCAGGCATGACATTACAGAAAGATTGTTATGACATCCACTCACTATTAATCTAAGAGCAAATTTATCACACTATTAAATACTTAGATTTTAATACTGTTGTTGTTTAGCACACTAGTGTCTGGTTCTGATTTCACACCTGCCTTTCTTTAAAGCAAAAAAAGAATGAGCTACACTGGTATTAGCATGGCCAGAACTAGGTTCCTAAAGCCTGTACTAGAGTTATGAGGAACGGTGTGATTTCGGTGCACGGCACTTCTTCAGATCTGATTCACATGCGTTTCGTTCTGACTAAAGTTAGCCCTAACTGAAGTGTAATTGGAGTCATCAATCTTTGCCCTGGTTTTAAATCAGATTCATGGGATGCGCCAGGAGTAAAATCAGAGTTTGTCCTTCATCATTGATATTTGCAGGTGGATTAATTTTGAAATCACAGGAACTTTAGCAGATCTTGCACCAGAACTGAACTGGACCTGAATTTTCTCTGGAAATCTAATAATCCCCTTATACTTTAATAATTAATTAGAATATCAATAAGAAAAACAATACAAATTAATAAGTGGACCCTTCATACCAATTTCTGGGTTGGACCTACTATCCAGACAGATCTAGTGGTTACTGCTAGAAGATGAGGGGTAAGATTGAAGTCTTACAGCTCACAACATCTGATGCAAGTGCAGTAACCGCCGTCAGCACAGGTTCTAACTTGCATGCACAACAGCAGTGAAGCCCCAGCCCCAAGTTTCACTGGGTTTGTGGCAAATAACCATTCTGTTGTATAAATCCGCTCTCATTCAGCAAACGCCTGAGAATTTATTTCAATATTTAATGATATCTTGCCCTTTTTTATTGTACCTTCTGTAATTGCCTTTTATTTTCTTAATGCATTCAGGACTGTGGGGTTTTAAAGTGTTTTTCTACTTGATTTTCATTTGGATTGTTGTTTGCAGCTAAAATTCCGAAAATTGTTGATAGGATGATTGTAAATACAGGGATTTCTTTTCAATTCCTCTTCCTCGGTGACCAGTTTATCTGCCTTTGTCTGTCTGGTGCAAAGTAGTAGACAGTGGTTCAGTTAGCAGTAGTCGCCTGTAGGCTCCCTTTAAGAATATCAAAACCATTTTAAAAGCCGGGATAAAATTCAGCTGTTAGTTTTGCCTTTAAGGAGGATTGCAGCAGCTTCAGCTCCTTTGGAGAAAAAAAAGCATAAAGGAAATAACAATCAGCAGACAGGATGCTTTTCTCACTGAAGGTATGAAATAATAGTGAATTTGACTGAATTAATGACTTGAAAATTATCCAGCTGAATGCAAGGACCATTGCTGGATTTAGAGCCTGTAGAAGATGAGGTTGTTTTCCTCTTAATAGAGTGTGAAAGAGTTGCATGGTCGATGCTTTTTAAGCTACTTTAGTTTTATTTTTTTCTGTATTGCCCTCCCAAAGCTATCAGGCACTGGACAGACATAAGAAGATACTCATTTTGTATGTGGACAGTGTGCAGAAGGGTCAAAGTTTCTTCTCCCTAAACTTTTTACTTGCTATAATGTCCTTGGTTCAGTGCAGCAGCTCTTAATTTGCATTAAGATGAGTGAAAGAAAAATCCCTACTTGGTTTGTTGAGGTTTGAATTTTTAAGAAAGGACACTTCATAGAATCATAGAATCACCTGGGTTGGAAGAGACCCTTTAGATCATAGAGTCCAACCACAGCTTAACCCTGACTATTCCACCTCAAGATCATGTCCTTAAGGACTTCATCTACACACCCTTTATATACCTCCAGGGATGGTGACTCCACCACCTTCCTGGGCAACCTGGTCCAGTGCTTGACAAACCCTTTCAAATATACTTGGGTGTGAACACTGCTTTTTTTCAGAAATTTTATAAAAGTGTTGAGCCACTGTGGATGCACTTCAAGTGTTCCATCTACAGAAATGCACCACATACCCCAGCACATCACATGAAAGACTTGCATTCATTTTTCTACCAGCTGCCTTGGCTTCTAAATATATTCCAGAGCTGCAGGCAACATCAATTGTTATATCTGGGAAGAGCAGACAGATAAGTATATGGAATAAGGGAAATACTCTAAATATGTTTATTAAGCATTCAGTGATAATTACGTTATCTGCAAACAGCAGTAAAACCCATCTGCAGTCAGTATAACTAATAGTTCATGTGGTGTGAATCAAGGGGTCATATGTCATCATAGCTCCAACAGAAATCTTAGTAGTAGCAAAAATTTTACTGCAAATAACTCTTCAGAAGTTCTCTGCCTCTTTAAAGAATACAAAGTATTTTCCATTGTCGTGGTTTTGCCCCGGCCGAGGGCCGCACCCCACACAGTCGCTTGTACTTTTAAAAGGAAGGGGGAGGGAAAGTTGGGGGAGGGGAAAAAGGGAAGGAAGAAGGAGGAAAAGAAACCACAACCTATAAACCAGAACCACGCAGGTTGGGATAAGGATAGTTTACTAAACAATAACAGAAAACTAGATATAACAATAACAGAAGTTTAAAGTACAAAATAGATGAAACTGGTGATACACAATGCAGTTTCTCACCAAACCACAGAACCCAGGCCGCACAGCTTAGAGCTGTCCCCGAACCCGGAAACTGCCCGTCCTGGTGTTGTCTCCTCCTCTTCCCCCCAGTCCCCCTTTATACTGAGCATGACGTAACTGGCATGGAATATCCTCTTTGGCCAGTTCGGGTCACCTGTCCTGGCTACGTCCCCTCCTTTCTCACTAGTAAGGAAGTATGCAGAGCTGAGAAAGGTCCTTGATTGCCCGGCAACAACTAGAAACATCAGGGTGCTATCAGCACTGTTCTCATCCTAACACCCAAACATGGCATTCCATCCACTGCTAAAAATAATTAACTCCATCATAGCTGAAACCAGGACATCCATCCTGTCTGAGCTCTTCCTTCAGAAAGGTAAGTGGTCTCATTCTGGAGTTGAGGAGCTCAGATTCTGCATTGATTTAGGCCCTAAGAATACACAATTTTATTTTTAGAGAGATCTGGAGTGATGCTGGAGCACTGCGATGAGGTGTTTGCTCATTGTAGGACATCTGCTTAACGTTACTGGAAATAAAATGAATTTTGAATAAATCATCAGAGACTCTAAGTCACAGAACTCAAGAATCTGAGGTCAAATTATATTTGAAACTTTGGAATTAAATGTGTGAATAAAATTGGATTGTTTTCTTGCAAACAAAATGAAAAGGAGACTCACCAAAAACGGTTTTTCCAATGGGATGAGAAGAGTATTTCTAATGCTTAAGTTTCAGGCCAGTATGACCTAGGCTGTGGTTGTAGATATGATTTGTCATATACAAAAACCCCATCAGATTTAAGAAAAGGATAATCCGGTCTCTCCCTCCCTAACTTCTGTCATATTTTCAAGGTACTGGAACCACAAATGGTGAAGAAACCATGCTGACTCAGATAAACTCCATCAAAAACACATCGCCACATCCTTTCCTTTGAAAGCATATCACATATTTGGCCTTTCATCCATTTCTGAGAGGCAGAACAAAGAAAAGTAAAACTCTGTGGAGTTTTCAGTGCTTTTCTTTCTCTGGAGAGCTGTTCTGGAAATGAGCTGATAGCAGTCCAAGCTTATTGGCATCTGATCTGTCTTCACCCTTCATCTAGAGGTATAGCCTTCTAAGTCAAGGACGTTGTCTATTCAGTCAGCAAAAAGGGAATATTTACTGTAATTGTGTCTTTATTACATCCCAAAAAGGCTACACCCACAAGAGAGGCTCGGGAGTATGAAGATGTGGGCAAAACCGCTTGTGCTTGCTTTGAGAATAGCTAGAAAGTCAACTTGCTGACATTTAGGTTAAATATTTCAGTAAGCTTCTCTCTTAGAGATATTTATACCAGAAGCATTGCAATCTCTCAGACACTGGATGTGTTTTTCCTGACATGCTTTACCCCTACTCGCACTGTGTACACGATACTGTGACTTGATGGGGGAAAGATAATTTAAAAAGTCAGCTAGGCAGACTATTTTGGGAAGAGTGAAGTACCAAGAGAAGTAATTTAATCTAATTAGATCTTGTGAGGGATGCTTGTATGAAAATACAGGGTTTTTTAAAACAATTAAAGATTCTGTATTTCTCCGAATTATTTTTCCCAGTGTGTGTACAGAAGAATCTAATCATCCCCAATTATAATAATAATTGAAACTTTGTTTGAGCTGGTTAAATCATTTTAGAATTTACTTTCTGATTT
This sequence comes from Porphyrio hochstetteri, assembly GCA_020800305.1. NCBI lineage: Eukaryota > Metazoa > Chordata > Aves > Gruiformes > Rallidae > Porphyrio > Porphyrio hochstetteri. The sequence continues at coordinate 214,553,468 of CM036905.1, read as the reverse complement.
CTTAGTGATTTTCATTGGTAAAGCAGCCATCTCCTAGGCAGGCTGAAGTTTCCTCTGCCAATATTTTGTTTGACATAGATTTCCCTAGTGGCTGATTAATTAGTAATTGTGCTTGGTAAAATAAAAAATTGGATCTTTATAGTTTGGGCTTGCTGAGCAATCATGCTCTGTAGAAGGGGGGTCTTCTTTACATTGTGTGAAGCTTTATGAAATTGTACCTCGTGCTTTAATGGAGGAAGAACATTTACAGCTCCAGTGCATTTGCAGCTTAAAATTGCAATAATTGAATAATTATAATGTCCTCAGTCATCCTGTTTCTCCTGTGAGCGAGAGAAAGTAATGTTAGAAGGATGTATTTCCTGTTTCCATTTCCTTCTTGGCCCCAGATGGCAATACCTGTTCTCCTGGGGTGGATATGGCTCCTATTCCCATTACACAGGGATTAAATGTCTCCTGGAACACAAGTCCCCAAAACAGACATGGAAAAAGGAGGTGGCATCCCCCAATAAGTAATTAATGCTCTTGTGGATAGTCCCTGTATATCAAAGGATGGTAGACTGCTAAACCTGTCTGGAAAACTTCTACATAGACACTACTGTAGACATCAAATAACGGGCATTCCTATGGTTTCTGCAAAAGTCTTAGATTTAGAAAGCTGGAGCTTGTTTTCCTTCTCTACCAGGCCATTCCCTGGGACATTTTGGTGGAATCAGGCACAAGCAATAACCCTCCTGCAACCTTGCTGCCAGGGCAGAAGGCTGGTTTGTGCCTAGCTTGACATCCTCCAGGACTCCCAGGGCCTGTAGAGCTGCTTTCTGAGGTGTCAGTCGTGACAGTATGGAGATTAGTCTGTTCCAGGTGGACTTGTCCTTGAATTTCATAAGGTTCCTGTTGGCCCCATCCATCAGCCTTCTTTGGTTGCTCTGGATGTCAGCCCTGTTCAAAAGTATATCAGCTGGACCCACTGTAGTACTGTCTGCTTTCTTGATGAGTGCACATCTCACCTCCTCCTGGTCATTGATGAAGACATTATACATGACACGTACAGACATCCCAGGATAGACCTCTGTAATACCCTACTTCATACTGTCCTCCAAGTAAACTGTAACTCACTGACCACAACCCTCTGAGGCTGCTATCTAGCCAGTCCTTTACCCAACTAGTTGTCCACCCATCCAGACCATAATGCCATAGCTTGGGTACAAAAACACTTTGGGATACAAGAAACAGAAGTCTTGTTAAGGTCAAGGTAAATGATATCTACTATTCACATTCATCCACAGACATAGCCATCAGGTTACCCAGACATGATTTACCCATGATCAGTCCATGGTCACTGTTACCAGTCCTCTTTTTTCTCCTTCACGTGCTCAGAAATGTGATCCAAATGCTGTTCCCTTAGGGTCTGTCCCTGGTCACCAAAGAGAGGAGATTGCTGCCTGCCTCTTTGGTCCCCCTCGTCAGGAAGCCACAGACCACGATGACATCTCCCCTCAGTCCCTTCTTCTCCAGGCTGAACAAACCAAGGGACTTCAGCCTCATAACACTGTCAGTGTAGGTGTCAAAGCTCTTGTTTACTTTGACACCCCTGGCAAGCCTCAACTCCAGCAGAACTTTAGCTTTCCTGAAACCATCCCTTACAGGCCTGGGCAACTCTTATAAATGCTTCCCTTGTAGCCTTGCATCCCCTACTAGATACTACATTTTAATATACAACACGGACTGCTGGTGATCAGGCATCTCACAATTGCATCTGCCTAGGAGCTCAAATTTTAAAAAAACTTCAAGTTGCATCTTTCTTGTATTTATGTTTTATTTGTTCTCTGTAGATTAAATCACGGTCTTATGCAAGTTATTTTCCATCATGCCTTTTTCATGCTCTAATTGGTTAACATACATGAAATATAAATGTGAGCTGAAATTATTAACATCACACTGTTCTGTTCTTGCTCTATGCGTGTCTTTATTGCTATATTTGGATAGTTCCCAGTCTCCACATCCTTCTGCATAGTATACCACAGGTACCTTGTGTAGATTTTCATTAGTCCTTGGATGAACTGCAGGCATCTTGCTCATTAATTGATTATCTAGGAGGTCATCAGTCATACTTTTCATCTCTTCATTACTTCAGTAGCACAGCTACAGTCATTGCATTTCACAGCCATGCTTCTGTCTGTCCAGAACTCATATGAGATTTTGGTTCTCTAGGACTCAGGCTGTAATGCACAAACCTAGAGGATATTCACTGTGATTGTAGATAGATCTCTTATTTTGGGGGGCTTGAATGAGAAGCAAATTCACAAGACTCCACTGTTCTGTACTTGTTCCCCAGGGCAGAGCTGTAAAATTATTGTCCATCTCTTGATACACATTTCCACTCTTGCAGTCCAGCTGTGTATTTCAGATTTCCAGCTTCATTTGGATTCAGTCCTTGTTGGGTTTCAGAAAGAATGGGATCACACTTCTCAAAAACATTACTCCATTCAGATCATGCAACAATATGTAAATAAAATGGTAATTGAAAAAATACACTTTCATGAATGATATATTTTAGTGTTCTAAGAATTCTGCTCAGTTGAATAACATCACAATTCACACTGGTATAACAAAAGCATCACAATAAATTCTCATCCATTCAAAAATCTGGCCATTTCTCAAATTTTGCAAGACATCAGTTAAACCCTAATTAAACCATCAGGAATGTCTTCTGCTTCCAGTCTGTCTTCTTTTGAAACAAATCACCGCTCATAATTCCTTAAGTGGGATGAGGGCAATGGCAGAATTTGAACTATTTGAAAACATGTCTCTACACCTAATAGAATGAGTCAAATAATGCTATTTCAACAGCATTCCTTCCAAATTCATGTTAACTGGAAATTATGAAATGTTTAAATTGTAGCAAGGTATAGTCGCATGACATTCCCCATGTTTTAATGTTCTGACTTTTTCAGGCTTTCCCAGACCTTTCTAATAACATAAATCTTTTCATTGCTATCACATCATCTTATTTTAAATCCTATTCTCATCCTTTGCCTTACGCTATGTAGGCAGAAGATAATCTCATTTTATTTGGTAAACCTCTAGGTTTTGTTTAGTAAAACCCAGGTATGAGCTGCTCCTCTTGATGGCAGGCAGCAAAGTAAGTGAGCTTTGAGATAATCCCATTTGGTGACAATCTGCGACGGAGGTTAATGCATTTTTGTAGGACTTTCCCAGTACTTGCTTTATTGTGTTTGCAGCAAATACTGTTCACCTCTTTTATCTCTTAAGAGAAATCCTGGGAGACTTCTTTTCATGACACCGTTTTTAAAGTGATGTATTGATTTATTTTCATTGATCTCACTGCGCAGCGTTTAAGGAATTGATGTTGCCATTCAGCAACATGGCACATTCTTGTTCTCCCTCAAGACAATACAAAACGGGTCAGACCTTGAACCACCACTCTCCATACTGAATAGTTTCCAGTGTCACTCAAGGACAATAGACTTCTTGGTCAAAGTAGAGAATTTAGAAGCCTGTATAAAAAACATGGGGGAGAAACTTGGAACTGAGTTTCTTAAAATAATTTTCCAAGGTTGCTTGTAGGAATAAACAATGCATCAGGGTGAGGATGCAGAGGCAGTGAGCATAGATGACTCAAAAATATTACCCATAGAACTAATAGAAGTACATGCAGCATTATGAACTACAGGAGCCCAGCTTTGGCGTCACAGCATAAAACATGGTCTGTAGAGGGTGATCCAAGGTGCCTAGCTTAGTTACATAAATTCTGCCTACAGTAGTAAATGGAAGTGCTGAGTAGGGAATGCAATTTTGCTGCGCTAAGCAGTGAGTTTGGCCAAATGCTTCCTTAATGGAGCTCCCTTACAGAGCATAGAGCATAGCAACACCTAGGGGTGAGGTAAGTTCAATCGCTCTGTCATGGATTTAGCTGAGAGGAAATACTAAATGCTGGAATAGGTCTGAACTCCCACTCCTGCCAAAAGCCTGGCTCTGGGTTAGGTACCAACTCTTCTGGGAATGTCAGACTGATGTACAAGTGAGGATAGGCACTTTACTTAAAATGTAAGACAAAGAGATGGTGGTGATGATGGTGTTCCTCACATATTGCAAAACACCCTGGCAGGTGCATATCTTTTTTCCCTCCATTGTCACTGTTTCAGTCAAAGCCAACCTGGAATCTCAGATGACAGTCAGGACAGCTCATTCCTCACTGCATTCCTCAGCCTCCCGTTGAGAGGTGCCCACCAACTTCTTTCTTCTGAACTTTAACCTTTGTGACCCCTCAGTCAACCTTGTCAAGGGAAAGAGTGAAAAACCTCCTTTCCATGAATGGCAACCTGGTAGTTAGGTCACTTTATGGAGATGAGAGAGTTCTGGCTTTGAATCCTTTCGATCTGCTGACAGAACCACAGTTGTATCTTTCAATTCCTCAGTGTGTGATGTGGCAAAACCCTGAATTTCCCGTACCCAAGTATGTCTCTAACCAGTAGGCTACTAGTAAAAGGTAAATACCATAGCTGTGGTTTAGAATGGGAATAGACCTTCCTATTCTGGTTTTTCCCCATTCACTTTTGTATATCTTTGAAGCATAATAAAATTGACACCTTTAGGGTTTAAATGCAGTCTGGATGTTTCTCTGCTTTAAATGTTAGTTCTATAAATGTTTAAATCACAGAATCACAGAATCACAGAATGACAGAATAATAAGGTTGGAAAAGACCTTTAAGATCATCGAGTCCAACCATTCACATACTAAACTAAACCATATCCCTAAGTACTTCATCTACCCTTTTTTTGAACACATCCAGGGGAGGTGACTCAACCACCTCCCTGGGCAGCCTGTTCCAGGCCCTGACAACTCTTTCAGTAAAAAATTTTTTCCTAACATCCAATCTAAACCTGCCCTGGCACAGCTTCATGCCATTCCCCCTTGTCCTATCACCTGTCACCTGGCTGAAGAGACCATCACCTACCTCTCTATAACCTCCCTTCAGGTAGTTGTAGGTGGTGATAAGGTCTCCCCTCAGCCTCCTCTTCTCCAGGCTAAACAGCCCCAGCTCCCTCAGCCGCTCCTCATAGGATTTGCCCTCTGGCCCCTTCACGAGCCTGGTTGCCCTTCTCTGGGAGGAGAGAGACCTCCAGCTCCTCATAAATATATGAGACCAAATGTGATCTAAAATACTTGGTCTACTAAAGGGAATTGGAGCTCTGAATTTTTCAGTAAGGTCTTGGAGCTTAAAATCCATCTAAGTCCATTTTAGGCATTAAAAATAGTCATTTTGCATCTTATTCTCAGCTTCAAGTAACCTTTCAGTCTCCAAAAAGTTTCATCATAGACTGTATTCAACACCCTTTTACCTTACTGTGCTTTGAGTGACTATCAAAGAGTAAGATTAGAAATGATTTTGATTTTCAGGATCATCTGAAGCTTTCTGAATAGTGATCATCAAGAAGGTCCAAGGCAATTACAATCACAGTCATAGCTATATCTAAAACAAATCACATGCCAGACTGGAATTTCCTGCTGCTGTAGAGCTCTCAGAGCTGCCATTTTTCCCCAAAGAAACCCTTAAACTGGCAGGACATTTTAAAGACAATATCAATGATTAGCAAAGAAAATATCATAGTTAGTTTGTAAACCACATTCACACTGATGAATTCATTTCACTCCAAAATAGGAATTCCAGCTGCTGCAATGTGCTGTGTTACACATGGCTTTATCTCACCAACAAAACTGTGTTATTCTTAAAAATATGTTATTGTGGCACAATTCTTTGGGTATGACTCTGTAATCCAGGTAATCTAGCAGCCCAGTTTGCAGCCAGAGCCTTCATGGCTCACGCTGTACTGCTTGTTTACTCCCAAGCTTTCTTTTGGAGCAAATTAACTAGTTCTCTCCAAAAACAAATGTGGATACAGGATTTTTGGGACAGTTCACTCCAGACATTTCTTTGGGTGGCGTGGACAAGACATCACTGGGTTCGGTTCCCTTTGCATTACACAGTCTTGCAGACTCACTCTAAGAGACCCCCGTACAGCTTCATGATACTTGTTTAGGACATGCAACACTATTCTGGTGTTGTGCTATGACGTACTGTTCACATTACTTCAGCCACTTCGAAGATGAAGAGTGCCACATTCATAAACTAATTATTTCTTAGGGCCACAGGATGTGACGTGGGCTCAAAGCAGCCCTGAGCCCAGTTAAGAGTGTGGATTGTGTGTGCTAGAGGGGATAAGCCTTGGACAATGAGATTGCAGACCAGTTGGCAGGACTGAGCACTCACTGTTTAGATATGCCCAACTGCATAAATGTAGCCTAATAATAAGGAATCTGCGTCCCTTTATAATTAACATATTTTAGGGAAAGTGTCTAGATTCAAAAAGATCTTCAAGACAATTGTCTCAGTCTAGAGAAGAATGGGTAGACATGGAAACCATACTTCTGGGTTATGTTGATAACAGACATGTCAGGGTGTTGTTACATAGATGTCAAGAGTTATAAGAGCTGCTTCCCCCCCACACCAATTTAATTGTTTCACATATGCCCAACACTTTCTGTTCAACCTCTGTCTTGTGAGGGCCAATTTCATGGCACTTGTAGTAAAGATGTGCTGTTGTTTCTAATCTTGCTTCTCTTTAAAATTCTGCAGACATTGCATAAGACCCAGCAGCTGTTGCTTTAAAATGCAGATAAGTAGGACACTATGTCACTCGCGGGTGCCGTCATTACAGACCCATGTTACTGTTTCCTGTCAGCTAGAAGCTAATCACTTCATTTTTTACTCTGTCAATCATTTAGCAAGACAAGAACAAAGATATCTTTAGGGAATACATAGCAACTTTTTTCACCAAGGCATGTTTTGCATGAACATTGTGATGATGATTCTCTTCTTTAATTTATTGTGAGGCATAAACATATAAAAATATTCCTTAAATCATTACTTTAGGTGTTGCTGCTTCCATTAATTTAACATCCAATTTAATAGTTTATTTTCTGTAGAAATTTTTAAAAATACCTAATTAGGGCTGGGAAACAGTTTCTGGGAAATTACACTTCTGCTCATTTCTTTACCCAAAGACAAAAGGACCTAGACTTGCAGTGGGATATTTTCCTTAAAAATAAGGAATACTTGGATTAACTTCAAAAGGAATATGGTGCTGTAGGAGGACATTAGATGCATACAACAGTTTGGTTAAAATCCTAATATTTCTGTGCTAGGTTAGAAAGGCATATGTGCATCCACTGTCTTGTAAACCTAAATGTATACAGGTAGTTATATTTAATTATTGTATGCAGTAAGTCTTGTACCAATAAAATTCTGTAACAAAGCAAAACAAAACAAACAAAAAAGTAGTTTTTCATTAAAAAATCAATCAGTAAAATTTGTGCTTCAAGAAGAAAGAAGCAGCCCTTAGGTTTGTGGTCTAAGAAGCTCTTAGATCTACGATGTTTTCAGTCCTTGCATTCAGTGTAATTGTGCAGTGTTACTCAACAGTGGAAGAACAAAAGATTACACAGAATAATATTATATAAATTGATTTAACCTATTTTGATTTAAAAAGCTTAATAACCATGCTGAGGCTTTCACATAAAAATTAAGTGCACCATCCCTTTAATCGTAGCCATCATAAGAAAGGAAAAGGGAAGGACTTCTGAAAGAAATGTTTTGATGATAACAAAAATAGTCATCTGCATCTCTGTTAGTGCTTTTCATATCCCAAAGATTTCTATGAAGGAAGGACTGAGTGAAGAAACAGAGATACAGACAGTGATTTACATGGCCTGAAGGAAATTCGTGGCCCTACGAGTTGGTCCCAGCTCTGTACTGTCCATCTACCAATGGGGTTTCAGGTTGAATCTCTTAGTTGGGTTTCCACAAATATGGCAGGACATAAACAGAAAAATTGCCCTTGGAGCAGGTTGTCACAAGCCAAAAGCTGGTATACTGTTCTGTATTCTAGATCGAAGCTGAGCCACAGTCGTGTAGGATGAATGTGTGAAAGTGAACATCACCACCAATCTCAGTTGGACCAAGGGTCCTTCCCACCCATTATTCTGTCTCGAAGAGTATCTGATACCAGATCCTTTGGGACTCTAAAAACAACCTTTGATGGATTTTTCCCTTTGGATTTTTTGTTTTTAGACACATTTACATTTTCAGACTCTACATCATCCACTGGTTATTTGCATACTGTCTATTATCTGCTAGTGGTTATACTACAATTTCCTCCATTTCTTGTATTATGAAATCAGTGAAAAAGTTTTCCATATTGCCTCTTCCCTGAAATTTGTAATTTCTTTGACTGTTGTACTCTTTCTTTGATCATCTTTTTTAAAGCTGAGATGGCTTAGTCTATGTAATCTGCCCCTGTGGAAAAGTCACCCTTACTGGCCTCCTTGCTCCTTCTCTAACTTTTCCAGGTCCTCTTTGGGGTGATGGGATCAGGACTGTCTGTAGTGGAAGTGTGTGGGTGTCTATACAGCAATATAAAAGCAACGATTTCTGTTTGGTTCTTTATTCTTTTACTCAAATTGTGGAACAGATTTGCCCTTTTCACTACTATAAGGCACTGAATTCATGTTTTCCTAGAACAGCATACAAAGTGTCCAGAACTTCTTCTCTAGGGAGTAATTGTAATTGTGTAGCTAGTGGATATCAGCATGAACATTTACCAAGGACTGATATTCCCCATGCCTCACTCTGCCTTTATTGACATTGAATTTCATCAAGAATTCTATCATCCAGTCGCTTAATATTCAAAAATCATTTTGCAAGTCTCCTCAGTCAGTTTTTTGGGTTTGCTGCCCTTGACAGCTCAGCATCTTCAGTAAATATTATTGCCTTATTTTTCACCACTTATGAGAACTCCTCTGTTGTGAAAATGAAAGCTACCCATTACTAATTTACTAATATTTCACTTCTAGACCACTGCATCTTTTATATTTAATGGTCTTTCAGTTAGGAAGTCTGTCATAAGCTTTCTGGAAATCTAGGTGATATTCCAGGTCCATGAGTTTCCTGTTACTCTAAAGAGGTTAAGTAGATCTACCTGTTACTCAAGACACATTTAATTTATTTGTGGTCTCTCCCTTTAAAAAAATGGCTTTGTGCTTTTCACTTCCACACATTTCAGTCATTCATCTTGTCCTGGTAATTTATTACTCTTCATTGTATTGACTTTTTTATTAAACTTTGTCTACTGACACATCAAGTGCAGATGGTTCCATTGATTTGACAGGTCTGAAAGGCTCTTCTGTGGGTTCATCCTTAAACACATCCTGAAGCTGATTGTAAATAATTCATTTAGCTTTATTGCTATGGCCTTTTCTTTCCTGAGTTTTCTTATTACACCCCAATGCCCTGTTTAATTGGTATTTAGTATCTGAATGCTGCACTGTCCTCACTATAGCTATCCTCACTATTCTCCTTCATGGCTGGGAAATGCCATCCATCCTCTCTTTGTAAGAGGCAGGATCCCAGACACCAGCATTTGGTAACAGGCACTGAATAATGAAACACTCAGGTTTGCAGTTCCTCAAAATTGTTCCCAGCTCTGAGCACAGAACTCCCAAGGACTGATTTCAGGGCCTAAAAAGTGTCAGCTTGGAAGGGGGAGATTAATTAGTTACCAAGGATTAGATTCATGGCAGCAAGTACCTTGAGAGTTCCTACAGTATCCAACTGGAAAAGCTAGAGATGTGTCTGAAACTCTGACTCCTGTTGGTGTCTGTGGTTTGGAGCTGGAAAGGACTCCTTGCTGCCAGCCTTAACTTGGTGCCCACCTCCTGCTCCAGCAGGGATGAAGTACCCCAGTTCCTTCAGGCTGATCTTACACAAGCTGTCAACAAGCATTTGAGGAGATAGAAAAGCGTGTCAAAGGAAAATAATGTCTTACAGCCAGAACAACCTTACTTTGTCCTGTTTTACACCCTGGCCGGGAGAGGATTTGAGGAAGCACGTCCTCTTCTCCTCAGTGGTGTAGCATCTTTCAGGTTGCTGATCCTAATTACCAAACACAGCTCTCAACCAAGGAGACTCAGGGTAGCCCTGGTCAAAAATTTTCTGATACAACATCGAAAGAAACTCTTACATAGAAACTCACAGCTCCACAGTAACTGTCCCTCTGTGGCCCCAATGAGTTTTACCAGCTCCCTGAGATGTCTGGGCAGGATCCTGGGAATTCCTCTTCCTCTAATGACTGACTGGTGAGATTCATCACCTACATGCAGGGAAAACTGCCAGCAAACTGAAGAGTTCAACTTCGTTCTCTTTAAGCTGCAAGTTTTCATAATTTGTCACCTGCAGATATTTCAAGTGTTTGGATTTTTTTCCCCATCCAGATTGCTTTGTTCATTTTTTTAAGCACTGAAAAATTTCCACGTCCTTTCTCCTGTCAGCACTAATGAAAGTTGTGCAGGCAATTTCAGTTTCCCATCTTCTATTTTCCTCTATAAAAGTGACATTGATTTCGTTTTGCAGATACCTTGTCTTAGAGGAAAGGTACATCTAGGCAAGTGTCCTTTCTGTGACAGTGGTTAGCAGCATTTTGGGGAACATATAGAAACAGGGCACATATGGTCTGATCCTCTCCCTGTTGTATACCACAGCCCTCTCCAAAGAGGCCATTCTTACTCAGCCCTTAAATCACCCAGTAAATTGCATTGCTGTTTCCTTGTTGGAAGTGAACAAATATGAAGTTCCTACAGCTTGCAGATGAGGCTATGAAATGCTAAAAAGGTTTAAGAATTGGTTCAAGCTAAAAAATCTCGTTGATGAATATTTCAAATCAATCCTTGTCCGCATGAAGTGAAAGAAAACAATCTCTTCAGTCAGAGACATTTGTTTGTTCTCTTTCTGGCTTGGTTGTTTTTCCCTGACTCCCTAGGAAGTCAGAATCAAAAAATGAACTTACTTTTGCTGTTCTATTCCCTTGTTGTGTACAACTCAATTCATTTTAGGGGCACATCTGTGTAAGCAAATGCTAAATGACAGTGTAATTTACACTGCAGACTCTTCTGACAAAATGTGTAGCTTCAATAGTTGCTTCCTTCTACTGAAATCAAAGAGATTTCACCCTTTATGTTTAATTTACCCCTCACAATCATTGATATGGCACTTTATTCTTCACAATGCTCTTAAGTATTCTTATTTTACAAGTAGGGAAACAGGACAGTGAAAATGTTTACACCACCTCTATCAGCCAATTTTTCTCATTTAACGTAAATGCTCTGAAATCTTCCTTTCTCGTAGGTCCCTAGCCCACTTTTACTGTCTAGGGAGTTTAGATTCCTCTAATAATCTCTGCATCACACCTAATTTGTTTTTCCCAAAGTATGAACAAAAGAAAGCGCTCTCTACTATAAGCCCACAATCATACAGAGGACACCCTACACTGCATGAAGATGGTTGAACTACCAGACACACTGTAGTTCCCAAATCACTACATTACAGCTATATCAGCCATGGTGAGGCACAGCTTTAACTTGGCTTTCAAGATTGGATTAGTACCCGTGCACAGTCCTGGAGAACATCACCTGAACTTGTATGCAGCTTAAGCATCTCTGCACCATCCTCAGTTGCATAGATCAAGAAACTTTTACCCACTGCAGAAGTTGCTGTTTCTCAGACACATTTTATACGGAATATATATTAAGAATTCTTGATATGCCCCAAAGTGATAAATATGATCTAAGATAAACCCCTGTGTCTCAACATATTTTATACTTCAGTCCTTCTGGGCTGGCACAGTAATGCATAATTCCGCTTGGCGGACACCATCCTGAGGTTGTATGTCCAAGCCCCTTTCAAAGCAGAGTCAAACTGCAGAGTACATTAAGATGCCTGGGAAATTGTCCAGATGAGTTTTGAACATCCCCCAAGACTGCAGAACCTCTCTGCACTGCTTCCACCAACACTTACCATCCTCTTGGTGAGATTCTGCCCTCTCCCACATGTTCAGAGCAGCTCCACTAGTGATGAACTAATCCTTGACTAACTCAAATGTGAACATGGTCCAGCACCATCCCTTAGTCCTGCACAGTCCATTATGTCAAGGGCTGGATTTTCAGAAAAGTTCTTGTCGTGCTTTCTATGTACTTTTCTGTTGGGAGAGTGGGATTTGCTCCTCCTTCCTCTGGAAACAAGAGAGTTAACTTCATGAATCTTCCTTGTTAATGACAAGGTTTCTTGTTCTTAAAGAGGCTTTTACTCCCAGAGGAGTAAACCTCATTAAGGTCAGAAAGCAACACAAAATGAAAACATTTTTGGATCAGCCCATGATGAACATGACATACAGAGGTGTGCTTCTTAAACTGATCGCTTCTACAACTTTCCCAGCAAAAGCCCCTTTTTGTATAGAGCATTATTCAATGTTTTTAAAAAACAGAGGACAGATGCCAGCATAACGTATAAGCTGGTGATAAAGTTACTGTCCATTTACAGCTGCCACAGATATAAACTACTTTTTTTATCATTGCTGCTTCAGTCTTGTATTTCATGCACACACAAATCTACCATCAAGGTGTACCAGCTTCTGGCATGGCACAGTCATTTGATTCAAGTTTAGCAAATTTTAGTTGTGAGGTTTCAAACTGAGTTTTACACCCTAAAATGTGGAGTCTTTTTTTTTTAAAAATAAACCCTATTTTATAGAAAATATTTACCTATGATCAGTATTAGAAAAACAACTGCATCCATGAATTATTTTCTACTGCATACAATGTGTTATGGCACAGGTAAGTCTCAATGCATCCCTTTAACTACATGTAATCTGCTTTAAATTGATCAGATAATCCCAGTGCTAAAGAAAAATTTTTTAGGAGCCTGAATCCAGAGATTGGTATCATTACTTTGCCTAAACTTAAAGATACGGCTTTTGATAAGCATTTCCCATCTAAAGTTTACTGCTAAGTAGGGATTCATGGTAAACTTAGACCCCATATACGTAGAAACATTTTAAGTCAGGAAGAGAGAGAAGACCACAACTGGTTTTCCTGGAAGATTTATTTTTAGGCTTTTTATTCCATAAAACTAATTTTAAATTAAGAAATTAAAAGGAAAGGTCCCAGTTCTGTTGCTTAGTGTCCTTGCTTAAATCAGGAATTAGACACAGAACAAGGAAGTGCCCTCAAAAATTTGAGCTTCATTTGTGGTAGTGGGGAAAAAATAGCTTATCCTAGGTCCTAGCACTATCCAAAACAAGGAATCAAAGGACTTCTGTTACTGTACCAGACCTTCCTCTTGTCAGCCTGGGAGGAGCTTAAGGCAAATTCTGTCAATCTTAAAGCTGCTTAGGGTAACGTTTTTTCAAAGTGATTTAGCAATTCAAAGTCTAATCTTCACTGAAAGTCAATAAAACTTAGGCTTAAATGTGCTTAATTTACCTTTAAAATGGGATGCAGGAACTTCTGATGTTGCCTTTAATCCTGCTTTTCAGCACGTGAAAGCGAGTCCCAGGGAAGGAGGGTGTGCATAATGCAATGGAGTGATTAGTTGCAAGGAGCTCAGTGCAGCATGGGCTTGATTTTGTGTTTAAAGGACAGCTAAGTAGTTTAGCATCATCCTCTTGCAAGTTTAATAACCATTAAAATACATATTGCTGCCGTTGAATATTTTTGGTAAGAGTGGTTGATCAGCACTTTTTTCTTCAAAGTCCATTTCTAAAGAGGATTGACAACCACACATGGAGTGAAATGACCAAATCTAACCATTAAAAAGAAGAAACAATTACAAAGTTTTAACATTGATGAGGTGACACCAAATACTACTATTCTTATTTGCCCTTTTTGTTTGCTTCTGCTTTTGCACATTCTGGCGCCTTATTTTCAAGCTCTTCTCCATAAGAAGGGGACACGAATGAAAACTGATCTTTTGAAGTATTCATCTGACTCCATAAGGTGAAGCTTTATAGGAAACATCATCTACCAGGAGACTGTTCAACTCAATCACAGAGTAAAACTTAGTGGAATAAGCCTCTTTATGACAGAACAGCGTGACCAAATACTACATCACATGTCACAGCTTTTGCTCTTTCAGGCAACTTTATGTGTTATTTCCATTACAGTTTAGAAGATTTCAGCTGAGTTCAGCTCAGGCCTTTGGCATTGTTCAATATCTAGTGATTTCTATAGAGTTACACATTGTAAATCCAAGACCTTTAGAGATTTCCTGTTTTGGCCTCATGAACCAGAGGTTATGTAGTCACTGCGCATTTTGTGTCATGAAAATACAGTTTCAAACTTTGATAGCATTTGGATCTTTGTAAAATCACCCTTCTTTAAAAGAGACAAAGTCAAACCCAAAAATTAGTTGCATTGCTTCCCGTTGAATCTGTGCTGAAACACAAAGGACTCAGTCTATCAGCAACCTCCCACTGATTGAGTAAAATCTTAATGAGCTATTCAAGTTTTGGCCTAGAGACAAAGGGACTTGCATCCAGCCGAGTTTATGGATCTAGTACATTTCTCCACATTAGGCAGGAGAATTAATTTCCATAATAATTGTCAGTGGTTTTCCATGGTGTAGTTCCTGAATGCATGTGACACCTCATTATTTCAGAAGAACCGAGTCAGCCGATGCAGTAACAATGCAAAGCCGACTCTGCCTTGTCTGTCAAGGCCAAGCAGAAACCAACACGAAGAAAAAGCTCCTGCAAACAAATATCTTGACTTCTTCAAAATGCCCTTTCTCATTAAAGACAGAGTAGCCACTGTTAATACTCGTTAATACTTTTCTCCAAGTTTTGTTTGCCTACACTTTTCCAATAGCTGGAGAACAATTTATTTTTAAAAAGCAATCTCTAAAGATTGGAATGTATGAACAGTTTTATTCTGACTGACAGTGCTCAGGTATCACATATTGATTTCTGAAAAAAACCCCACAATATTCTATTTTGCTGCCATAATTATCTGAATGTTGGGGTATTTTTCAGTACTAGAGCCATTGTGTTTAGTACATCTCTTACCACTCTTTTTGACACTGCTATGTTCATATAAATGTGGATCATTTTTCCATAGGAAGGCTTTCTCTTAGTTTATTTCTCCAGATGTCTAATATCCTTGCCCCCCCCCCAAAAAAATAAAACAAATAACCCATCATATATCTGGCTGGTAGTAATAATTATGTTAGCAGGGGGTTCTTTCATGTGCTGAAAGTTTCCTTTTGATTATAACCTAGTGGAAGCACAATGAATTCTGTGGGCAGCCTGGACACAATGTAATTTTAAAAGCTGCTAATGGATACGGGTCATGATTAAGTCTAAGAAAAAGCAATTGCAATCTACAGGGTATCTGAGACAGCTACCTAAAAAACCCAACAAAGCAGATCCTTGAGACCTATTATAATACTTAGAACTATTATAGAATAATTATTAAAAAAATAAACCAAGTGCTTTTTTACTGTGTATTCCGTATTAGAAGGAAGACGCCTTTGGGAGCAGTGAGGCAGGGGGAGGCTACAGGCCACATTATTTCCTTTAAGTCTCAATGACTTTGAAAGAAACATTTTTATTTTATTTTCCCTGGAAGAAAAAATGCTGAAATTAATATTTTCAGAAAATTAATAAGGAATCACAGAATCCCAGAATCACTAGGTTGGAAAAGACCTCTAAGATCATCGAGTCCAACTGTTCCTGTCCTATGCTAAACCATATCCCTAAGTACCTCATCTACCTATCTTTTAAATACATCCAGGGTCAGTGACTCAACCCCTTCCCTGGGCAGCCTGTTCCAGGCCCTGACAACTCTTTCAGTGAAGAACTTTTCCTAACATCTAAACTGAACCTGCCCTGGTGCAGCTTTGTGCCATTTCCCCTTGTCCTATCTCCTGTCACCTGGCTGAAGAGACCATCACCCACCTCTCTACAACCTCCCTTCAGGTAATTGTAGGTGGTGATAAGGTCTCCGCTCAGCCTCCTCTTCTCCAGGCTGAACATCCCCAGCTCCCTCAGCCGCTCCTCATATGATTTGCCTCATATAAGTTACTATTTCTTTAAAACTCCTGTGTCAAACTGTGCAACCCACAAGACACAATTTCAGGTGAATTACCCAGTAGTTTAAAGTATCCCTGATTTGACATTCAGTCACTTTTCCTTTCTGGATATGGATAATCTGAAATGTCATGGCACAAGAATCTGCACTGAGCAACTGCCCAGATTCCTTAAACAGAAAGCAGCGATACAGTCTCTACTTTTACTTCATGGGGAGAAAAAAACAAAAAACAAAAACCAAAAAACCCAACAACAAAACCCCAAGAAATGTCAAATTCCACATAATTTTGGTGCATAATCCACAGGCCAGGTCAAGGTCAGTCAAAAATTATCTAATTTCTTTTAAAAAAACCCCACAATTTAGAACAAACCCGGCCTGATTTTTCCAATTTGCTGTGAAATTTGCATCTCACTTACGAGTTTGGGATTTTATTGTGAAATTCCACACACAAACTGAGGAGTGCTGAAGAAGCACTCCAGAATCAAGATGCTACTGCAGAACTTCTCTGGAGTTGGGTAAAATACCTAAGGCTAAACATAATTTATGTTCTGACCCAACGCAGCCTCCCAGCTTTAAAGCAAACCTCAAAGCTGCAAATCTGGAATACACTGAGTACAGCACAGGTGGATTTAAAAGCTTCTGCGTTTATCGCAAATGAAACTGGTAGCTAGTTTTTCCTAGTCCATAAATTATGGAACGGGTCGAGGGACATGTTCACAGCTTGATGTTGGTTTCAGATGTCTGTTAGTAGAAGGGGAAATCTGTTTGGCCCTTTTATGCCCTGTAAAATAAAGAAATAAAAAGTGACTGTGCCCTGAAATTAATTCCCTTGATCCTGGCACAGGAGAAGACATGAAAGAGCCTCACAGTCTCAAGCCAACTTTCAATTTCAGTAATGCCTGAAAGGTGCCTGTAAGAAAGCTGGGAAGAACTGTTCACGAGGGCTTGGAGCAATAGGATGAGGGGTGATGGTTTTAAACTAGAGCAGGGGAGATTTAGGTTGGGTATTAGGAAGAAGTTCTTCACTATGAGGGTGGTGGATCACTGGAACAGGTTGCCCAGAGAGGGGGTAGAAACCCCAACTCTGGAGATATCCAAGGTCAGGCTTGATGGGGCTCTGAGCAACCTGATCTAGTGAAGATGTCCCTGCAGGGGGGTTGGACTAGATGGCCTCTAAAGGTCCCTTCATACCCAACACATTCTGTGATTCTATGATTCTTGATGGAAGAGCTTAAAGCCAGACAAGCCTGGGAGTCCGTGCCCACAGCTGAAAGACTAAAGCTGTCAGTTCTTCCTCACTGTGGGCCGGGAGACATTTTGCCTTTAACACAGGACTTCTTGCACAGCAAGGCTGCAGAAGTGCAGCATGCATTCATTGATCAGTACTTCTGAAAATGTTGATTTAAATCCCAACCTGCAGAGAACATGAGAACTTGCTAAAGACCCAAAGAAGCTCATCAACAACATAAACATCGGCTCGTAGGAGCTGACATTAAGAATCACGGTCAGATCTGCAAAAAGAGCAAAACACTCCCTGACAACAAATGTCAGCCCTGATGTAAACATCATAAAGAAAATATCTCCCTCCTCTTAGTGAAATCTCTCTGGGACTAGTACTGCTGTCTACAGTCCTTTTTTTCACTGAAGTCCATGGCATAACTGTCCACCAAATTCCCACTGGGGAGAAATGAAAAAGAATGATTTGGACTGAGCAGAGGAATTGCTGATTGAAGTGAAGAAACAATACGGGCGCAAATGTGCAATGAGATTCAGTATAGTGAAGGTGCCTCGGGGGCAGCTGCACTCCCTTGGGGTCTCCATCAGTGCTATCAGCTACACTAACATCCTAAACTACACATGCCAGGGAGCATTCACCATGGCTCACTGCAACACCCGGTATCATAGAATCATAGAATTGTTTTGTTTTAGGTCATCAAGTCTAACCGTCACCCTAATCTGCCATCCACCACGAAACCATGTCCCTTAGCACCACATCTAACTGCCTTTTAGATACCACCAGGGATGGAGACTCCACCACTTCCCTGGGCAGCCTGTTCCAATGCCTAAGAACCCTCTCTGGGAAGAAGTTTTTCTTAACATCTGATCTAATCCTCCCCTGGCATATCTCTTCATTTATGTCCTCCTCTCCACCATAAAAGGCAGGCGCATACAAACTGTGGCTGTAACATTCAGAGGGATTGTGGCAACCACGTTGCTGTGCCCTGCAATGACTGATAACATGGATGCATTTGATAATGCTGTCCCTCTCAGCCCAAGTGCAGTAATTAAAGTTGAGGGGATCACCTTCATGAAAAGTAGCAAAAAGAAAAGGGAAGAATACAAGAAAGGAGAAAAATAAAATAAGGGAAGGAAAGAAAGGGGAAGAGGAAAGCAAAGCGAGGAATCATGGTATCTTTGAGTTGCAGATACTAAGTCAAACATTCAAATATTTTTTGTTAAAACCGCGTTGTTGTAGTACACTCCTAATACAAGCTGTTCTCCCAAACAGTCCCCTCCCACTCTTTCAGAGGGGGTGACAGCATACAGAATCACAGAATCACAGAATCATAGGGGTTGGAAGGGACCTTGAGAGATCATCAGGTCCAACCCCCCTGCCAAAGCAGGCTCCCTAGCTCATATTGCACAGATAGGCGTCCAGACGAGTCTTGAATATCTCCAGAGAAGGAGACTCCACCACCTCCCTGGGCAGCCTGTCCCAGGGCTCTGTCACCCTCACTGTGTAAAAGTTCTCCTGCATGTTGGTGCAGAACTTCCTGTGCTCCAGTTTACAGCCATTGCCCCTTTTCCTGTCCCCACAGACCACTGAAAAGCGGTTGGCCAATTCCCCCTGCATCCCATACTTAAGATATTTATAAACATTAATTAGGTCCCCCCTCAGTCTTCTTTTCTCCAGGCTGAACAGTCCCAGCTCACTCAGCCTTTCCTCATACGGGAGCTGTTCCAGGCCTTTAATCATCTTCGTAGCCCTTCTCTGGACTCTCTCCAGGAGATCCCTGTCTTTTTTATACCAAGGAGCCCAGAACTGGACACAATACTCCAGGTGGGGCCTGACCAGGGCAGAGTAGAGGGGGAGGATCACCTCCTTCGACCTGCTGGCCACACTCTTCCTGATGCATCCCAGGATCCCATTGGCCCTCTTAGCCACCAGGGCACACTGCTGGCTCATATGACAGGATCATCCCTAGCACGGGGTCTATTCTGCATCCTCCAGTCATAGCAAGCAGTGACTTGGAGCTTCCCACAGCTCACAAGGAGAGGGAAATGTTTTTGTAAGCTCTACACGTAGGTTTTACCTGTTCTGCTTCTCCAGATGGAAACAAGCTGGGAGAAGATGAAAGTCTTTATTGATATGCCACTGTGTGAAAATTTAACCCTTTTAATTACATTTAATTGTAATGGCTGTTTCTGTTGCAGCGCTGCTGTGCTCTTTGTTGTAGCTATAGCAATGAATTATTCTGGGGTTTCTTTCGCTTTCTTCTAATGTTTTCTTCAAGCTGAGCCCACAAGTGGGTGGAAACACATCTATAACAGAAAAGACAGCCATGAAGCTTGGGGCCTAATTCTGACTCTGATGCTGGATTACCATCTAAGACCAGACAAAAGATTAAACCTCTGTGCACTGGATTTCCTCATCTGGAAAAAAAAAATAGGGCAGACGTAGGATAGATGTGAAGAAAGAGAAGAAAGCATCTCTCTGTTACGATGATGCTATAAAGCCCGATTTCTGAGAATCTCTGCTGAGGAAATTCTCAGAGAAAAGAGTAATAGCCTTAAGTGGTGTAAATGCAGATACGCTGGCAGATTGCAGAAGAGTGAGGACTGTTTACAGAAGCTGAAGATCTCTCTTGCTAAATGCTGTTGTCGTTTCATAATCAAGTAAATGGCAAAGAGCAGCCTGTAAATTTATGTGCAAAGTCCCATCTGTGCCAGCAGAAGAAGGTAATATCAAAGATGCAAATAAAGCTGCCTCACAGCACCTGAACTGTATCAAATTGAGATTACTGGCCACGGCGCAGTGATATAGGAGTTGAAGATTTGGGGGTTTTGCACTGAAAAATACAGGTGCATTCAGTTAAATATATTGTCTGGCTGTAAATACATCCATTCCCTCACCTTGCCAAGAAGATCGTGAATACACTTACTTACAAATGGTGTTTAAAGTGTTAGGAAGTTTGGTTTCTCTGTTAAATTCCCTTTTCTGCCACAGGCTCAGCATGATCACTGTAAGCGATTTTTCATTCCTGAGCTGCTGCTAACAATATAGGCATGGTGGGTGCCAGTAGGCTGCAATATATGGGATTGCACAATGAATTGAACTGCTGTTTCCTTAAAGCTTATGCATTTTCTCCTGTATCAAACATTTCTTACTCCAGCTGCAAGAATAGGTGTCACTAGAAATAGAAATTTACAGCGCAACACAGCGTAGCTTTTGGACATATCTCAAGTGCTGAAGTATTAACACTAAGTTGAGGGGGAAAGATGTGCACCTGTCAGTGGTCTTCACTGCCATGAGGAGACCTCACTGTATTTTTGGGAGTAGATTACAGCTTGGCACTGGAGGTATTTTCATCTCAATCAATTTTTGAGCCATGAATTTCGATGCTGTTGTGAAATGCTTGTCTCATGTTTTACACTGATGCATGTTCCTAAAAATGATTAAGAGGCACCCAAGCACAAAAATAGAACCTGTTAGGTTCAGTCTAAATTACTTCTGGGATTAGTCTAATGATCACTCCAGAAGTCTGAAATAATATTGAGGAAACAAGACTCATGTAACCTTAAGCATTTGTTCGAAATGTTTGCACCTTCCCCTTTACTTCTCAGAACAGTGTTTCTTAATTTCTTAAAACCAGGGGGGTTTCACCATGATACTTAGCACTTGAATAGCACTTTTCACTATCAAAATGTTGCACAGATATAGAATCACAGAATCATTAAGGTTGAAAAAGACCTCCAAGATCATCTAGTCCAACCGTCACCCTACATCCTATATTACGTACTAAACCATGTCCCTAAGTACCTTATCCAACCTTTTCTTAAACACCCCAAGGGACAGTGACTCCACCACCTCCATGGGCAACCCTTTCCAATGCCCAACCACTCTTTCTGAGAAGAAATTTGTCCTCATTTCTAACCTGAACCTCCCCTTGCACAACTTGCAGCCATTCCCTCTTATCCTGTCACTGGTTATCTGTGAGAAGAGGCTGACCCCCAGCTCACCACAACCTTTCAGGCAGCTGTAGAGAGCAATGAGGTGTCCCCAGAGTCTCCTCCAGACTAAACAACCCCAGTGCCCTCAGCCACTCCCCATCAGACTTGACTCATGTTCCAGCCCTTTCACCAGCCTGGTTGCCCTTCTCTGGACAAGCTCCAGGGCCTTGATGTCTTTCTTGCAGTGAGGGGCCCAAACTGAACACTGTATTTGAGGTCCAGACTCACCAGAGCCGAGTACAGGGGTCTGGTTAAACAGATTTTACTAAACATGTCTCCCAAACTAATGCAAAAACTGGGAATCGAGGAAAAATATCAAGGTGCAAATAAAACTTTGGTTTATATACTTCAGGCCTTTGATAATCACAACCACTCCTATCACTGTTTTTCTAATAAGGGAAATAGGATGGCCCAATTGTGATTTCACTACATCTATTTAATTAGTTTGTAGCAAGTGCTGTTCCCTATTTCAGTGTTTCATCACATCTCAGAGCAATCCCTGGGCTTACTGTATGTGTAACCTCAAAAAACCTCGGTATCTGGGTGATACTGAATAGGAATTTTACCGATGCTGGTGAGATCACAACATTGGGAACAGCTCTAAAATGAAAGTTAAATATTTTAAAAATATTTTCTTTGCCATTAAAAACTGACAATCAGAGTTCAAAAGTAGACTTAGCCAACTGGAAAAAGAGCCCTTACTGCCGTAGAGAAAGCCTGGTAAAGCTCTTGGTTCCATCCTATATGATCTAAAAAGGGGCTGAGCCACTGAGGATATAGAACACCTGAAAGAAGAACTGCTTTGATAAAAGATGTGCTTCTATAAATTATGGAGAAAAAAAATAAGGAGCTGTTAGTATCCTAGCCTGTCGGATAAGTGCCATTAGAAACCTGTTAGGTTACTGAGATTATTACTCTTTAAAATTGCACTAAAAGACACTGAATATGTGTTATGGCTCAGTGCCTTGAAAAACTGCCAAGTGACCCATGAATAAGCAGTCTCAGCCATATGAAAACATATAGTCATGGTAGCAAGTTCAGAAAGCTCTTTAGCTCTACTGAGCAGGCTCGTCAGTACCCGCACTGCGTGAGCTTGTATTGCATGGAGATACCTCTAACTCTTAGATAGGCATTGTGGCATGTCTTCATGGGTTAAATCCTCTGACTGGTTTGAATAGCACTTCTTTGGTGTTTCTTTTAGACATCTCATTTTGGAAGAGTAGCTGTCTGGGGAATTGTGGCAGTCAGGTTCTGATCATACTGGTCCTTCCATCACCAAAAGGAAAAACTCCTCATCTCTCTCATAAAAATGTCCTCATCTCTCAGAGGAAAGTGATTTGTGCTCTTGCTGGCCTGGGTTACTTATGTCCTCTCCTCAGCACATAACATTCTGCAAAACACTACTATGTTTTAGCCTTTCCTCTGATAATCCCCATGACATGGCAGAACCTATCTAAGGGATCTAACACACCTCAGTATGTTATCCAGGTAAAGAAGCTTGCACAGATCAAACAGACTTTGCTGAGAGCGGCTCTTGTCTCTCTGATGAAAATGTTAGTGCTTGCAGGATGTAGTGTGGTATCCTGTAAGACTGAGCTGCTGTTGTCCAAAACCACCAAAGAGCAAAGCAAATAATTGCATCTTTTTCCTTCTGCCCTGCCCCGTTCTTTAACCAAACGAGGGGTCAGGCAACATTTGTTTTGTACCACCTTGGTTGACAGCAGATGCAGATGTGTTATTTTTACATCCGTCTGCAAGTCTGAGCACAAACAGAAGTGGGTGCTGTTCTTCAGGAAGGAAATTAGAAATGATGTCAGGCTCTTAAAGAAGTGAAACTAGAGCTTGCAGCTGGACGTGTCGAGATCCAAACTGTACTTAGAGCCTGAGAACCGAATGGAGGAGGTGAGGATGAGTGTGCCTAGGTATCTTTATTGCCTGGGGTAGTCATGTTAACTTATACATGCCTAGAGTGAAGATCTTCATTTGTTTTATAACTGGGCCAACTGCTAACTTGCAAAAGTATGTTCTACAGAGACAGCAATGTTACCAACTTTGCAAACTTAAATATGGTTATGTTATCAACTCAAACCTAGCTCTTAATTTGAAATATTTAGGAAAGAGATCTGAAGTCAGCTCTCATCATTTTCATATACTAATGGAGTAATCAACATCTGTAGAGTATGCAGCCACAAAATCTTTCTACTCAATGAAAATTGTGCTCAGAAATTCTGTTGTCTTAAGATCTATAATCTCCCTTTAATTAGCATTGCACATGATTACTCCAATCAAAGAAAGTCAGTGGCAAACGTTGCCATCTGCATTCATCGTTAACATCAGCTAGCATGATGGTAGTCATTAATTTTAAGTCAATACACAGGCTCTAAGGTACAAATGTCTCTTCAAGGACAAAGAACACTGGCCTACTTTCTACTACTTCACTTTTGACATACACATTTCATCTTAAAACTTGCTAATATGAATCATTTCCAGTCTGGCACATGTTTTACATATGGGATGTCTTGCATATCCTCTGCAACAGAAGATATTGTCATTTGAGTAATTTAAGTATGTGTGATTTGGGGATTGTGTCACATCTGCCCATTATTCAGCACAGTTGCCAGCTCTGTGGTCAGGGGTTTGGGATAGGCTTCCTTGGCAAGGTACACAATTACTTGATGGATTCTTAAGACAACAGATGCTCAACAGAGTATTAAAACTCAGACCACTGCACGCTGATAAGGGTGCACACCAACAAGATGATATGTTGCATGCCTGTTTTTGTGTGTACAGCCATTTATGCAGAGATCAGGTGTCATTAATTTGTTAAGAAAAGGTGACTGATGATACTTAGCTGCCTCTGGATTTATATGCTGCTGCGCCATTATGTTCTCACAGAATGCCTTATTTGAGAAGGCAGCAGATGAGCTGCTGCTGATAAGAATCCTTTATGAAAGTAATATTTTACTGAGATACAGCCAAGTTTTTGAAGGATTTCCACTGCTAAGCCATTACAATTTTTCAAAGGTTACATGCAGTCCAAGAACATTTACCAGGGAGGCAGAAGCATATCTAAACTCATGGATTACATAACATTCAGCAGGATTATTTATTGTCTTCGTCTTCAGAGAAGGGAATTATCTGGGCTTTTCTGAAGGTGTTAGTACATGACTGTAAACTCTTCAAGAGAAAACATATTCCAAATAACATTTTTCTTCCTCCTGAACCAGACCTTTCATGCAGAATGAGTGCTTAGGAGAGCTCTTAAATTATTTTGGTTGCATAGTTACAACTCTGATAACTAAGTTCTCCTCATTATGAGAGGTAGCATCAAGTGTTCTAAATCTACCCATAAAAGTGCTATAATCGTTCTCTGCAATTACACTACAATGCACAACAATTAATTATATCAAATCCTTCTCAGAGAAGTGTTTACCGGTGAAGAGATCACCATGGCTTTATTCCTGACAATGGAAGAGTAGGAACTATTATACACCTCTTGGGATTTTACTGATCTACCATTTCGGTAGTCAGGATTATAAACGTATTATTTTCCATATAGGAAATCAAAGAATTACAGGGTTGGAAATGACCTTTAAGATCATAAAGTCTAATTGTTCCTGTCCTATGCTAAACCATATCCCTAAGTACCTCATCTACTTGTCTTTTAAACACATAAATAATCAGTTCTTGACAGGCATGGTCTTTAGACAATATTTTACATGGGGAAAACATTCCCATGTATTTTTTCCTGTAAGGAAGCAAGAGCTCCATTTTTAGCTAGGAAACTCCTATGAGCAACCTGCACTCACGTACAGCCTTTCTGGGATTCATTTGCTGGGCCTGGAAACTGGAGCATGTCTACCCTGAAGATTGCTGGTGTAGGGGCCAGGCATGGGACTGGAAGAGGTTGAGAAATGGTATTGCTGTAACTTGTAATACAGAGCTTAGGGCAGGATGAAGATCTTTCCCAGGCTCTGCTTTGAGTACTCAAACTATAAGTTCGTCTTCAACTATGCCCAGCCACAGTCTGATGCTCAGGTACCTTAAAGCTATCTCAGAACTTGTGCTTACGGAGTCTCTAAACTTATATATACACCCTATATTAATATACATGTCCAATACACAGAGCTTTTTATATAGGTATACCCAAGATAGAGATCCACTTCAAACTGGTGGAAAACATCTTCAACATCAAAGGAAAGCAGCTAGGGCTGCTTGAGGAAGTGCTGCAGCACAGCAGGGGCTGGACATGGGCCATGATGCTCTAAGTGCATCTGGATGCACTGGGTGTCAGATTAGTGTTGCTTAGGTCAGGGCATCTTTCAGTGTAGTTTCAGGTTTCAGGAACACAATCTGTGCAACCTAAACCAGCTCCAGGACATGAATCAAAGCACCACTTAGTGGGCATTATCAAGTGATTTCCCTTGAAAGCTCGCTGCTGGTCTCAGATAGATGGTAAGGTAGGTGTACCCACTCACCTGAAGAAATGCATTACCCTCCACAAAATTAGTCCCTGGTATTTAGTCCTCCCAATGCACCCCAGCCTGCCAGACACCCCGTGTCTGAAGCGTGAGAAAGGACAATCTCAACAGCCACAAACCACTGTTGGCAAGGTGACAAGAGGGGCTTCTGGTTCCCAGGTTTGGTCACTAGATACTGTGGTATGAAACAGTAAGTACCATACTTCACTGTTCAGTTTCTTTTAGGATTCTGTAAAGATTAACTTCACAGAGGAAAGTTTTCCTCCAAACAATACCTTTCCCTTTGGAAAGGAATAAGGATTAGCTGTAACATAAAATAGGACAAGTTGTTCAGAAGTATGTGTTCCCAAGGCTGATTTAATCACCTGTCTTCATATCTTTATTTCCTCTCACAGAGCCATGTTTGACTATGACAAGAGCAAAGACAGTGGCCTCCCAAGCCAAGGACTCAGTTTTAAGTATGGAGACATCCTTCACGTCATCAACGCCTCAGACGATGAATGGTGGCAGGCAAGGAGGGTCACTCTGGAGGGGGACAGTGAGGAGATGGGAGTTATACCCAGCAAGAGAAGGTGAGTGCTGTCTCCTCCTACTTACCTTGGCCATGATGTTAAAATATTCCATTTTATTCCACAGACCAGGGGCATCTATTGAAAAAAAAAACAGGGAAAGGAGAGAGAAATCCCACAGTTGTTATGATTTTCATTGTGAGATAAAGTTCAGGCTCTTTAACTGTAAAGAAACTCAAAAGGTGACTCAATTCTGGTGGATTAGTATCTTCACAAAGAAAGGAGGGAAAGGGAAATGAACACCATATACTAAGGAGCTTTGGCAGAAAAAGGAATATCCAGAATGTAAATCTGGGAATTAGCTCTGAATTTGAAGTAGAGCACATGTTTTAATGTCAGGGTTATTAGCCATTGCATCAAACTGCAGAGGGGTGTAATGAATGTCTTGACATTTTCAAATCAAGACTGTATGTCTTTCTTTTGCAGGAGTAATAGAATTAAACTTCTCAGCCTGTGTGATGTAAAAAATGATGCTAACTTATATAATGGTCCTCTTTAGCTTCAAAATCTGCTAATCGAATCTCTGCCTGCCTGGAAACTGATGGATAATCAATATCCCAGTAAATTTTTCATATAATGTAAATGAAGGAACTTTCATCCACTCTCCAAGCTAAATCTGAATCTTTGTTTAGCTGTGATGGATTCATGCTGG
Source organism: Porphyrio hochstetteri (assembly GCA_020800305.1). Lineage (NCBI taxonomy): Eukaryota > Metazoa > Chordata > Aves > Gruiformes > Rallidae > Porphyrio > Porphyrio hochstetteri. Next base: position 214,526,540 of record CM036905.1, on the reverse strand, counting down.
CTGACAGAGAGATAACAGACATCTGAAGCTCTCTCATTGTTTGTTTTGTTTGCTCCATGAAGGTGCTTTTGTAAAATTGGCCACAAGCCTCTGACAGTATCAGAAATACCACAGAAATCAGTATTACTTTCCACTTCTGTTGATAGTTGCTGTAAGAAAGGTCAAGAACTGCAAGGGTAGGAGGAAAATGGAATCTGTCAAACCACATTACATTTCTCTTTTGCAGCAATCATAGAATTGTAGAATCAGTTTGGTTGGAAAAGACCTTTAAAATCATCAAATCCAACTGTTAACCTAACACTGCCAAGTCCACCACTAAACCATGGCCCTATGCACCACACCTATATGTCTTTTAAATACTCCCAGGGATGGTGACTCTACCATTTCCCTTGCTTGAAAACCCTTTCAGTGATTTTTTTTTTCCTAATATCCAATCTAAACCTCCTCTGGTGCAACTTGAGACCATTTTATCTCATATCACTTGCTGCTTGGGAGAAATGACCAACCCCCACCTGGCTACAACCTCCTTTCAGGTAGAGTGGTAAGGTCTCCCCTCAGCTTCCTCTTTTCCAGTCTAAACAGCCCCAGTTCCCTCAGCCAGTTCTCATCAGACTTGTGCTCCAGATCCTTCATCATTTCAGTGCCCTTCTCTAGACACGCTCCAGCTCCTCAGTGTCCTTCTTGGAGTGAGGGGCCCAAAACTGAACACAATACTCAAGGTGCAGTCTCACTAATGCTGAGTACAGGGAGACAATCTCTGCCCTGGTCCTGCTGGCCACATTATTTCTGGTCCAAGCCAGGATGCTGTTGGCCTCCTTGGCCACCTGGGCGTGCTGCTAGCTCATGTTCAGCCAGCTATTGACCAACACCTCCAGGCCCTTTTCCCCCAAGTAGCTTTCCAGCCACTCTTGGCCAAACCTGTAGCTTTTCCTGGGGTTGATGTGACCCAAGTGACCCCAGGACCCAGCACTGACCCTTGTTGAACCTAGTTGGCCTTGATCCATCCTCGTTGACCAAGTTGGCCTTGGTCCATCAATCCAGCCTTTCCAGATCCCTCTGTACAGCCTTCCTGCCCTCAAACAGATCAAAACTCTCTCACAGCTTGGTGTCATCTGCACACTCACTGAGGGAGCACTCAATCCCCTTATCCATATTGTTGATAAATCCCCAATACTGAGCCCTGGGGAACAGCACTTGCGACCCACCACTAACCAGGTTTAACTCCATTCACCACAACTCTTTGGGCCCAGCCATCCCCCCAGCTTTTATCCAGCAAAGCGTACTCCTGTTTAAGCCATGAGCAGCTTTCCATGATGGAAACTAAATCAGTTTTCCTGCTTCCAGTTCCTCCTGTTTGTTGCCTATGCTGCATGCACTGGTGAAGATCCCACCACCCTCCTTTGGGGAGAAGCCCTGATTCCTACATGACCATTCTCAGGCACTTCCATAGTTTCTAGCACATCAGTAACCCTTGTCTTTGCTACTGCATGGATCTCCATCTCCTATCTCCACTGACAAGGCAGACTGAAAGACCGTACAAGCACAATGTCCTTCAAATACTGGCATACTGCCCTTGGACTTATCTCTAGAGAGCCCTTTCCCCCTTCAAATCTAGTTTAAAGCTCTTCCAATGAGCTCTGATTTTTCCTGTGCAAAGATCCTTTTCCCTCTTTGAGACAGGTGTACCCCATCTTTGACCAGCATACTGTATATGTATATTCTATGATATGAACTTTCTATTCCTAGCTACTTCAGTTTTAGCATTACTATAAAAATGATTGTGCTCATTTTTTATATTGGGAAAATGGGGTGTCTGATGGTCTGTAGAGCACTTGATGCTGTTTCAAAAGAGTTGGACCAGGTGCTAATAGACCTCAAGGTACTTCTTGTCCTAAATCACAGAAAAGTAAGCTGAAGGGCCATTAAATGCCTTGTTGACATAGGCCCTGCAAAGACCTTATTTTCTCTAATCATTACCATATTTGAATAGCAACCATAACAGAATTTTCAGTGAAAAGATATTTTGGAGTCATGTAATAGATAGAAATAAAAAATATATAATTTTTAAGATGGGAAAAGTGTGCCCATTACAGAGATTTAGTCACTAGATATTCATAGAGTGACAGAATGGTTTGGGTTGGAAGGGACCTCAAAGCCCATCTAATTCCAACCCCCTGCCATGAGCAGGGACACCCTCCACTAGCCCAGAGTGCCCAAAGCCCCATCCAACCTGGCCTTGAACCCTGCCAGGGATCCAGAGACAGCCACAGCTTCTCTGGGCACTCTGTGCCAGGGCCTCACCACCCTTACACTCCTTGATAAACAGTCCCTCTCCATCTGAAAAAGGAATACTTGCCTACTGTTAATTGCCACAGTTAATGCTGTTGTAACGACAGGGTTGGGTCACACCAGGGATAAAGGAAAGCCTATTTGGTTATTACCAAGGGGAGTGTGTGCAGAAATCTCACTCACGGTGTGATGTGCACTGTGCAAAGCTACAGGGATGTTTTCAAGAAGGAGAAAAGATAGAGGCTCTCTAGTCAAGGTCAGATATGTGATACAGCCTAGGAAAGAGATAGTGGCTTAGGAAACAATGGGAGAAAAGAGAAAGGGAAAAAAAAAATTAAAAAATAAAGTAGGCAAGATGAAAATAGGTTGGTTAGAGTCTAAAAATAAGAGTCTTGAATTTGAAAAGATGCTGTATAGCTACCATGCTCTTCACTTGTCATCCTGATTCTTCACTTGTGAATCTGAGCAGGCTGCAAAAATCAATGGCATCTGATTTTCTGTCTGCACTAATGTAATGATGTGAGGCACCTGAGCTGGGGGGAGCAGGGGAAGGGGGGTGGGGTTGCTGTTATTTCACAAAAGCTTTCCGTTGTACAAGGTGATTTTTTTCCATTGCACTGAAAAGTATTATTTCCTTTCTGTGGATTCTGGATGATCCCTCAGAGCCAGTGGGACTGATATGCTCTTGCCAGCATCTTCTGTGGTCATTTACGCCACCCAGGGGGAGGATAAGCAATCAATGCACACAGAGCTGATCTGCAGAGAATAAAGCTCATCATACTTGCCAGAATGTACTAATTCGGAGTTGAATTTCCTCTGCAAGTGTGGGTTATTGACTATGAGATGCTGGTGCAAACCAGTCCTGGGATTCATTTAACCAAATGTAGGCATCTTGAGCATGGAAATCTTCATCTGATCTTGTTACTCCAGGCTGTTACATCTCTCTCAGTTTATATGGGACTATTTCTATAGGCATTGCATTATGTGTAATATGGCAGCAATATTTGTCTTGTACTTTTCAATCCCCCATTCATTTCTGCTCCTTTTCTTCAGGGTTTCGTTTTTTGAGGCATTGGTTTGGTAGGATTTGGTTCTGGTGTTGTGCTTGGACACCTTCCTCTGCCTATATATATATACAGGAATAGTATCCATGAGACTGAAAGGTTTTTACCCATTGGGTCCGGACAAGGATGTACAAACCCAGGGAATATTAGTGCCAGGGTGTCTTTTAGCTATCTGGTTTGCTCCCTTATCTCTTGTTCAACAAGAGCTAATATGCTATTCCTGCCTTTTTAATAAGTGAAAATAGCATGGAAATGCAATGAGCCCTTCAATTTTACTCTGAGGTGTGTAAATATATATATATATGTACGTATACAAATATATAATTATATGTATGTATACACACAAAGCCATAAGTACATTACATGACTTCCTTAGGGCTCTGTTTCATTCTAATTTACTTTTAAAGTACCTGAGTTTGTTTGGGGTTTTTTTTACATCTTTTTAGCGCAGAGCCCTTCAAACAATGGCATTTTAGCATGAGCTGATAATGCTAAATCAAGACTCCATGCTCTTTTTCTCCTCTATGATGTGATATTCCATAAGAAATAATGATTTATAATTACAGGGCAGCTGCCATTCATTATTCTCTCCAAAATGTTGGATGCATTACCAGACTTTAGCTCGTAGTCGTTCAATAGAGTTTGAAAGCTATTTGACATTAGCTTTCAGTGTGGACTTGTTGCCTTGTTGATTGTTAAAGTCTGCCTTTAAGAGGAGTTTTGGAGGGTAGCACTGGAGCTGGAGGAGGGTAATTGAAAGAGGTAGCACAAAGAAATGAGGGTGGCCGGTGTTTCTCCACTGATCTGTGCAAGGACCAAATCTCATGAACTGCTGAGCCAGTGACCTCAGTGGGGATTGGCAGAAATGAAATGCTCAGTATCCTGCAGTGCTAAAATATCACTGCAACCCTTTCTGCATCTGAAAACAGCATTTTGTCTGGTTTTGAGTATGTATTTGCTGTCTGATTACAGCTGTTGTTCTCAACCATGGGGCTGAGTTGCCAGTTGGGTAGAAACCAAATACAATGTTATAAAAGTACTGTGATGTTGTGTCATACTGATGTTTGGAACAGTAGAGCTTCAGCATAAGAGACTGCAAACTACTTCAGCTGTGTTTTGTCACCAAATGGTTGTTATAACATTAATGCATGTGCATGAATACTGCAGGCCAAATTTCTCTTGGTTCCACATCCGCCACAAAGTTTCATCCAAGCTATGTCTAAGGTGAGAGCAGGGCACAGTTATTATCATAGAGTGTCCTGAGTCGGAAGGGACCCATAAGGATCATCAAGTCCAACTCCTGGCTCCACACAGGGCCAGCCAAGTCAGAGCATGGGACTGAGGGCATCGTCCAGACACTTCTTCACCTCAGTCCAGCTCAGTGCTGGAACTACTTCCCTGAGGAGCCTGTTCCAGTACCTGATCCCCCTCTCAGTACAGAACCTCTTCCTAAACCTCCCCTCAGGTTCCTCAACCTAAACCTCCCCTGTCATAGCTGGGCAGTCTCCAAGGTGAGAACTACCAGTTCTCTACCAATGTCTTAGGGAGCCGGTGGTATTTCCTGTTCACTATGTTTATGCATGTTAATTGCTTTCCTATCATCAAAAATACTGTTTTATACTAGAATGACCAAGAGAATTAGTTTTATATTAGGTTTTGTTACATTTAGACGTACAGATGCATAGATTTAGATTTTAGTTTCTACATATGCTGGTCTTTTAATGACAAGATTTTTTATTTGCCTCTTTGTCCTTCCTATTGTCCAGATAAATAAACAAATTCAGCTTCCCATTAAGGGCAGTAGCAAGCTGAGCAGCCAATGCCTAAGATTCACTCCCCATGGAAACACTCACATTAGATCAAGCAAATCAACAAAAAGCACGGAACCAATGTGCATAAATTAGAGTGCATTAAATTCCTAGACAAATGCTCTAATTCAGTAGTAAAGAGATTTTAATTTGCTGTTGCATTGATTTTACACATCCAGTTCTCTTCACTTTTTCTTCTCTGAGTCTCTGCACACAGAAACACCCCTACATTGCGAGCCCCACACAACAACCTCCCACTTCTTGAATGTCAAGCTTCAGTATTTTCTGTGACATGTGTATATCTGCTTGACTTGGGTCTGAAAGTCATTTAGTCATTGGTTTCACACAGAGTGCCCCAGAATGTCCATACCTCAGCACTTCCACTACTGTTCCTGCTGTAGGTAATGAGGTTTTTGTCCTAAAGTACTAAAAAAATACATTCATCTTTCTGTTGTCTTTAAGATAGCCATCCACAAAACCACTCTTAGACTGGACATCACTCTAAGATTTTCATTTTCAGGTAGTTTAAGTCCATCTGATTGCAAAAGGTTATGCAACTCCCATCTCTGCTACCACCAGTTCAAGGTGCATGATGGTACCAGCCTGATATTTGTGTTCTCAAATAAACAACATTCTCTCCACAAATACATGTAACCACGCTCTCCTTTCAGAGCAAAATGGGGGGAAAAGTACATAAAACCCAATGTTTCACAAACATTTAAGGACAAAGAACAAGAGCTTTTCCCAGTGTAGAAGTCCCCATGGGCCAAAAGCCAACTCAAATTTGTTATTTTGCTCAGCCTGGCAGAAGGGCATGTTTATCCACTCAAGTGAGTTTTGTTTTTAATGGTTTCCTATAATTTGCCTACCTTTCTAAACATCCCTTAAGACTTTAATCCTTAGATGATAAAACTTTTTAACATGGCATAATCATATAAGCTTTCTCTAAAATAAGTTACCCGACTATACTTACTGATGTAATTGGAAAAAATGCATATGGAATAAAATTGATACCTGTGTGTATCTATAAACCTCTTCCCATTCTCCTGCAATGACGGGAATCTTTTATACTGAAGGAAAACAGCCCTTAGCCTTTAAACCATATAAGGCTGTTCTACATTTTTAGGAGAATTCAATTCCTAATAGTCTACTCTTTTTGTGAAATATTGACCAGGTGCTGAGCTGCTCCCTATAAGCAAGTCACTGGGGGTGCCTCTCTTTTACTGAAAAATACATGTTCTGCTGCAAGAATACCACTTCAGGAATGCTCCAAAATAGTTTTGAGAATGGGAATGTATTGGCAAGATCCAGCCTCATATAAATGAGACCAAGCAGTGCAGAGGATGAAAGCAATAAAAAACTAGGGACTGCATTCAAATTTTTGGACTATAAATAGTAATATGTATTTTCATTTATCTTTCACCTGATGGGCAAACAAAAGAAATATAATGCGGATGACCTGGAAATGGCAAAGCAAGACAGGAAGAAACACATTAACAAAGATGTAAAATATTGCAAAGTCTTTCAAGGATCCATTTTATGTCGTGTTCTTGTATTTGAAAGCTCCCCTCACTACAGTTCTCATGCTGGATTTGGAAATAACTTTCATTCTCAGTGCCAAATCTGTGCAAATCAGGCTACTGTAACCATTTTATTTGATTCTTGACACCAATTTGCAGTTTGCATCTGTATTCTACAGCAGTGATGAACACTGTTACTGAAGATTAAAGCATGTCTCACTCGATATTTTACATTTCTGCTGTGAAAAAGGATTAGTGCTTCTAGAAAGACACTGACAAAATTCCCAGTGGTCCATTAACCTCCAATGATGGAGGATCACAGTTCATGTCTGGTGGAGTTATGCTTGATCTCTCCTTGTTTGCAGTGCACATGAAGAACTGCAAGTCTCATTTTGAAAAATGCCAGAGGCCCATTCTCAATAGCAACATGTGCCCAGAAACACAAAGGGAGACAGCAACTGCAGTGCAGTGGGTGCTGCATCCCAGTAATAAGCTCCTCAGAAGAGGAGTCGGAAGAGAACAGCATCCGAAAGAACTGAGGTCCTGAACTTGGTAGTGAGGAAACACTAAAGGCTGAGGTATATTTTTTGTGTACCTCTCCAGAATTTTAGCTATATATGAGAAGAGAAGACTAAATCCTGACGATTTTTTTTTAAAAAGAGCTGTGAGGTGTCTGCTACCAAGAAAGATTTCTAGAGGAAAGGAATATAAAGCATATAGCCCAGATTTCAGATAGTCCTAGACTAATTCACTGTACACAGGGCTACACTTGGATAGCTGGTGGAAAGCTGGGATGAAATGCCCATCAGTTGTGCTAAGTGATGCTATCTCCACATGGGGGTCAGAGCTTTTCACCTCTCAAGTCACATTTGAATGCTGGATGTAGGTGTTTTTGAACATTTCTTGAAATCTCATTGAGTTTTAGTGACCCCCAGGCACTTTTTAAAATGGGACTTGAGCAATGAAGTAGTTTTGGAAATCATATCTGTGCTTTCCTCCATCCCTTAGGCATAGCTCTATCAAGAAGATACATGATTAGAAAGGGTCATGGGAGCAATGTGTGTATCAGGCGAGTTGGGATTGGAAATTTGGGCCTCTGTAAATTTGGCAGATGGGAATCCACTCCTTTCACTTTATGTTTTGCCCAACCCTCCCCATAATCCTGTTTTGTGGAGCAGTGGTGAATGAAAAATGGATGCAATTTGAAGTGAAGTATTTCTTCCTTTAAGAGCAACTCCCTCAGCTGGTTGATCAAAATGTTGTCCAAGGCATGGTAGGTTTGCTGTCAGCTAAAGCCATGTAAAGAATTTACACTTGTGTGCTATTCAGGCATTCACAGTGTCAGCCGCTGCAAAAGCTTTTTGTGCCAAAACTGCCTTTGTCTTGGAGAGAAAGGGGGTCAAGTTTCTTTTTCTTTAAATGTAGAAATTGCAGAACCAAAAATTGAAAAAAAAATTACTAAAAGTGTTTGAATTAGTGTTCCTCTAGAAAATGTATTTTTAAAGAGTTGGATCAATGATGCTAAAAGAACTGCTATTCAATACTTTTTATTGTTATCGTTTAGTTCCCTTTTATTACCTCTATGGCAAAAGTTTCCTGATAGCTCAGATGAGAAATAATGGAAATATCTTAGCTCACTGCAGTCCTGGACTCCAATGACCTCAACAAAGACTGAATCTTTGATGAACCAACCTAAATTCTAACAGTTCTCCAGACCATGTGAAAACCAACACTTTTCAGGCATTCAGATACCAGGTTGATTCCTTCAGGAGAAAGAGAGGTATATTCCTCATACCAGAGTACCCCTCTGCCACATTTCAAGCCCCAGCCCAAACAGGAGAAGGCAGTAGAGCACCTAAGCTGAAGTGCTTTAGACTCACAGAGTCATGGGATCATCAAGGTTGGACAAGACTTTCAAGATCATAAAGTCCAACCATCAGCCCTGCAGACTTATAACCACTAAACCATGTTCCAAATCTCCATGTCTAGGCATTTTTTGATTGCTCCCATGGGTGGCGAGTCCACCATCTCCCTGGGAGCCTGTTCCAATGCTTCACCACTCTTTTGGTGAAGAAATTTTTCCTAATATCGAATCTGAACCTCCCCTGGCACAACTTGAGACCGTTTCGTCTTGTCCTAGTACTATTTGCTAGGAAGAACACTCACCTTACTGCAACCTCCTTTCAGGTAGCTGCAGAGAGCTACCCTTAAAAAACTGGGAAAAACTATTTATTTTATCCTAGCCTTTCTCTGACAGCTAACCCATTTCATTGACACTTTGGGCAACAACAGTAATGTAATCACCCCGAGACACATGAAATTTCCACTTGGAAGTTTACAGTTCAACTAAATTACAAGAGAACAGTCTTATTGTGGAAGGTCTCAGGGAAATTGTAGTGGGAGGCAACACTCTGTACTACCCTTATACAGTCCTCAGTTATGAAATGTTTGTAATATTCAGCAGGCATGCTGAGCATGTATGAATGTTGTTGGTATGTTTGCCTGGAGGATTAATGGCACTTAATGACATAATTTATATACTTCTCAAAGCAATGCAGAATGTTTCTGTAGCTCCTCTCCTCCCTGCCATGCCTGTAGAAAACAGCGATGCCTCCATGGCTGCTAATGGAATTATGACAAATTTCATAAATAATATCCACTCTTCAGGGTTAATTTCCGAATTTCTTTACTCAGTGAATAAGAAATGAAGTTAAAAGCAGATATTTTAGGAAGTTGGACAGGGCTGGAATGAGTTTAAATGTTAACACAGATTAATAAGTAGAATACTGTGTTCATTTGAGCTAATTATTTTCTCAGAAGGCATCCATCCTATTTAGGCAACTACACAGCCTCAAGTCTTCATTTCTTACCGTTACTATCAAGGGACTTCATCTGCTAGCTCAAGTTTAAGACTAATCCTGTGTTTTTAATAACATAGATTTAATTTGAAAGCTGCATTCGAGCTGTTTCCATGTGAATATTCCACACTCACAGAGAAATGCATTTATTCTAAATTTAAACTGTAACTATAGTAACCAGCATTCACTGTTTCAATAGGAAATATATAAGCCCACTCATACAGAAGGAAACATGTTGTGTTAATTGTCATTCTAACAAAGGACTAGAGTTTGTATTTTTAAAAAAGTAATTGTGCGAAACTAGGTATTCTTACTATCCAGGCTTAGAAACCAAGAGATTTGCAGGAATGCATTCTAATGTCATTTGTGAAAGTTAGAAAAAGCGTTATATCTCCACCAATTTGCAGGATATAATAAACCTCACTTTTATTCCCTGCTATTTATTGTCTAATAAAAATACACTATTGAGCTTTTAGAAGCTAACTTTGCAGGATTCAACTTTGTAGATTTCCTAGAGCAATTCCTAACCTTAGACAAACAGAGTTACTGTTTCAATTATAGGTAGATGATCAGATTTTTTTGTTGCTTGGTTCAGTAGATGATAGATTCTGTAGATGATTTTGCAAAGGTAATAAATGTCACTTTTACAGTAATGACCCTATTAGTCAAGGTAAGGATGTGAATAGCTTCTTCCTTTCTTTAGACTTTCTTTCTGCAACTGTTTTCTTGGGGGTTGATTTTGTTACAGGGGCGAGCTCATCCCTTCTTAGTTTTTTTTTTTTTCTTTAATTCCTAGCATTCTTATTTAAGCATACTATGTTAAAAGTTTAAATTTCTGCATTTACATATGTAAATCTGGTAATGACAAACTTTCCAAATATACTAAGGCTATACATTTTTCCCATGGGTAAAATATTTACTGCATCTTTTTTGGTATGCAAATGGATTTTCATTTTACTAATGTTTTTTAAATAGCACTCACTCATTGAGTAATGGTAATTCAGGATATTGACCCATAGTAATTAGGAACAGAAACACCAAATTATCTAGTGCTGTGTCCCTTATGCCTGCCTTGTGTGTCGCTTTTTTTCCCTCTATACTGAAGACAGTAATGTGTGTTTGTCCAGTCTTGTTTGTGCAATACAAATGGATAAAATTGCCACACATTCTATATTATTTTGCTAGCTAAACATATTAAGCATTAAAAACTAAAACTCTATTTTGTTTAGAATTGATTTGTCCAGCATCAGCTTGTTGCCAGTGATTTTGATATCTTTTTTTCTGCAAAGGACAATTTTTTTAATCTCTGTATTTTCTCCTGCCCAAGGCATTGTGTATACAATATAACAACTCCTCTCCTATATTGAAGCTATGGATGTCAAGACAAAATTACTTCTGAGGCTTTTCATTGGAGCATTTCAAGTTTAAAGATATGAATACCAGCACTGTACAGACCAAACTAAGTTCTGGGTCATACCTCACTGCAGTTTGGGCTCTCGGGTCCCAGGCTGTGGGCTCACAGGGGCTGCTTCCTCTGGTTTTTCAGCAGAGATCTGGACTGAGCTTTCAAAGCAAACGTCCCATTTGCTGTCCCTTTCAGCACTTTGTTTTGTTTCATGTGACAGTCTTGGTGAACACATCCTACATTCATTTGTATTAAACTCACCCAGTGCACCCACCTGCTAATGGGTGGTCAGTTCAGGGGGCCAGACTAGAATTACCCCAAAGAAAACCACCCAAAATGTATAGAATCATAGAATAACAGAATCTCTTGAGTTGGAAGGGACCCCTAAGGATCATTGAGTCCAGCTCCTGGCTCCACAAGCCAAGTCAGAGTGTGGGACTGACGGCATCGTCCAGATACTTCTTGAACTCAGCCAAGCTTTGTGTTGTGCCCCTTCCCTGGGGACCCTGTTCCAGTGCCTGACCACCCTCTCAGTAAAGAACTTCTTCCTATCGTCCAATCTAAACCTCCCCTGACACAGCTTCATGCTGTTCCCTCAGGTTCTATCCCTGGTCCCCAAAGAGAGGAGATCGGCGCCTGCCCCTTTGCTCCCACTCCTCAGGAAGCCACAGACCGCAATGAGGTCTCCCCTCTCAGTTTGTATTATCTGTTCCCAAACATGCAGAAGCAAGCTTTTGTCTGCTTTTGAGTTGCAGCTTGTGTCCTCTCCTATTTAGGCACATTATTTGATGAAGGGAACCTGCCTCTCTTTGTTTTCAGGACTTACCCACTCACACTGAGGTCTTCACTGAAAGGAGTCAGAAAAGCAATCTCCTTTCCTTCTATCTGCTTGCTGATGTTTGTGGAGGGCATGGTTTAAATAAGACCAGCTAACCAATTCAAGGTGTTTTTAGAGTAGCTGAAAATAGCCCTTCTGCCCCTGAGCATTTGTACATCTCCTCAGAGATGTTCTTTTTTGTCAAAACTGTATTTTTACGTAATCAAAGCCTCAAGAAAGTTTCTCTGCACTTGAATTTTGTAACGAATACCATATCTCCATCTATCAGAAGACAAATCTGAAATTAATTTGCAGCTAAGATTTTTAAAACAAGACAAACTTTCCTGTGATAGCAGATTCAAAATTACTTCTGTTGAGCTGAGGGCAAGACCCTTAAAAATCTGTGGTTTTGCAAAGTTGGTGTCACAGAACTGAAGATTTAAACGGGGACCATTTTCAAAGGGCTCTTCCAAGCTATGAGCAGACCCTCTGTGTGTGCATAGTGAATGTTGGTTTAGGGGGTTGAGGCAATTTGAGAAAACTTAAAATACCTAACACATCTCTTAATGATTGCTCAAACACACATTGGCCCCTGTAAAGCTTCTAGGTACCTCCCTCAAACTCAAGTTAGTAAGAGATTCTGTTTTTCTTTAAGATCCAAGGCAAAGGTTTCTCTGAAGCATAAGAGAAAGGAGGTTCCCTTTCCCTTCTAGTCTGCTCCAGCCAGACCAGCAGCTGGATCACGTCAGTTGGCTGATTAAATCTCTAAATCCGTTACAATCTATTCACTTTTATTAGTCGGTTACTTTTCTGCTCTGGAGAAGGGAGCAATGAGAGTCTCTAGGGAATCTGCTTTAGCAGGGGATTTGGACTCGCTGATCTCTAGAGGTCCCTTCCAATCCCTACAATTCTGTGATCCTGCTGGGAGCAATGAGAAATGGCAAGACTCTCCTTTCCAGCACCTGCAATTCCTTACATCTCAACCCATCGGGTGAAGCTTCATTCTTTTTACTTTGCATCTGCCATAAGCTTAGACAACATTCACCACCACAGTGTGTCACATGCTATTTGGTAAGGCATTTTCAGCTAATTTTAAAGTATTTAAAGGTATTTTTTAAGCAGCTCATGACTCTGGAGCCATAGGGTGTTTTTTGAAAATAGATTCAGAAATTATGGGATTCATTTTACTTTATTTGGATGACCTAAAAGTTCATCATTTCTGTAAGCTAGGGAATCAGAGTTCCTTCTGTAGGAAGGCAAAAAGGTGCCCACACAGAAATTTACTCATCGTAAAGTGCACATCTGAAAGCACCAAGCTTATTCTCTCTCTGTCCTTGTTTCGTTCCTCTGACCACAAAAGAATTCTGATTGCCTGATTTTTGGACAGCTGAAATTAGAGAGGAAAAATCTGTCCTTAATATGCTTTTACCACTCTCCTGTGTGTGTTGAGATGGAGTGCAGTTCTGATGGTGTAGATCAACCAAGGCTCCTCAAAACCAATCCCATGTTTGCCGGAAAACTGCTGCTTGGCTAAGGAAGTCACCCAATGTCTCTCTCTTTCCAGTTTATAAAATCTGCTTTTAAATGCACTTTATGCATAATAAGCCACTAGTGTTCTTGATACATCAGATATCAAGCAAACCATACAAAATGCTGCTATAATCAATGTGTGTTTCTTTGTGTTTTCTTTTCCCCAGAGTGGAAAGGAAGGAGCGTGCGCGTTTGAAGACGGTGAAATTCAATGCGAAACCTGGTGTAATTGATGCAAAAGGGGTACGTAAATAGCAAAACCTTCTGAAATTGCACTTTGTAGGGGTTTTATATGTTTCAGAGCAGAGAAAATTTTAGCAACATAAGGAATATTTAGATTGTTGCAACCAAGACCTGGAGTATAGTGAAATACAGACAGCAGTATAATATAATACAATATAATCTTCTTAATAATAGCATCTTTTTTTATAATAATACTGACTGAGAGTGCATCCTAAATGGAAGATACTGAGAAAATTAAGGGCATTGTTAGAGCTGTGATCATAGTTAAATGATGGATAGAGAGGAAAATATGTTAAAAACAAATGCAGATGGATTATTTCATGAAATAGGGCAAGAAGTGTAAATTCCCTGGCTTCAAAAGCTGTTCAATCTCAAATTAAAAGTGGAAAGTTAAAAAGTCCCAGATGCAAAGTTTATCTTTCAGCTGTTCTGCTTTGACAGTTGTGACAGACATTGAACACAGTTGTGTTTCACAGCAGGCATGATGGGCCAGCCAACACGAAACACACAAGTTCCCTTCCACCAGCACTATCTGGACAGAACAGTGTTCCCACTGTCACCACGCTGCAGCATCACTCTGTTGTGCCCAACCCTCAATGGTTTCATTAACTTGATGTTTAGTATCCTGTACATTGCCATCTGGCTGGCAAGAGTTGGAGCAGGAGAAATGCCCACAGTCCTGGCGTTGAGGTATATTTTTCTGCTGAAGTGTAGCCCACGTTGGTAGCAGTACTAAATACTTGACATTTGCAGGGATATATGTTTGAAAACAGTCCAGTTGGTATACATGGGGTTCACAACCAAGGGCTTCTGTGAGCAAACCAAGAGGCAGGGCTTCAGAAACCATCAGCAAAAAGTCCCATTTCACTGCAGGAAGCACGAGGCAGGGCCAAAACCGGGTGATGAGAGGACACAGTCGCATGTAGGTGCTAGCAAGGGACATAACCAAGTCGTTCAGCCATTGCTGTGGTCCTCTGCCTAGTTTGAAATTCTCATTCTTAATCTCCTTTTTCTCGCTTCATTTCCCTCTCTAATGGGACTAATAATAGTTCCTTTATCCCAGCTTATTCCGTCCTTTCATTTAGACAGTCAGCAGGATAAGAAGTTCCTCTTGCCATGAACATGCAGTTCCTAGCACAGTGGGTCCCAAGCCTCTTCATCTCAGCAAAATCAAATTTCAGACTTGCAAATAACTTCTGTTACTGCTCTGCAGAACAGTTCCTTGGTTCAGTGCAAATACAGAGCAATTGCCCTGACCAAAACCAGCTTTTCAGATTTACAATGTACATGGGATCAGAGTTCAGCTTCTGCACATTATTTGCATATGCAGATAACTTGGTATAAAATATGTAACAAACTGCATTGTGAAAGGACTTACCCATCTCATTGCATTTCTTCAGGAGTCAGAACTCCATTTTTAGTTTGAAATGACCACTCTCTGCAGCCCTGTAAATTAATGTTGCTATTTATTTTGGGAAATAATAAGCTTTATATTGCCAATGAAATCACTTGTTAAATGTCTATTTCCTGTATATAATCAAAGCCTCGGGGGAATAATTCATTCATATAACTAATGGTCCTTATTCAAGTGAATCTGTCAAGAATTTAATTACCTCTTGATTCCCCAAATTGTTTTTCCATTTTTGTCATCAGTGTAGCATTTATCTTCCAGCCACTCACATAAATGTTTGTTTCAGTGCTTAGGAAATTGTGTAATTACAGACCAAGACCATCATACCCCTTTTGGGACCACATTTTCTATTGTTAGCATTTGCTAAAATTAGTTTATGTCTATAAAAAAAAAATTCAAGCAATCCAACAATTTCAAGGCTTTTTTGGAAAAGATAGTGTAGGCTTGTGTGTGAAAGAGCATGAAGGGAAGAAGTGTTCAGTGTTAAATTAAGCATCAAGATGTAAAATGAACTGTTTGAGTACACATATATGTATGTGCATTTGAGGGATCAGCATTTCCATTTCATCTTTCAGTGCTCAAAAAGAAGAGGTGTAAGCTGTATAACCATGCATGCTTCACTTCTTTTTTCTGGAGGAAATTTAGTCCAGATAAACAGGGATGCAGTAAACCTAAGAGAACTCTTCTGCTGGAAATCAGGCTAAAATTCATATAGCAATGGGCTTATGTGTAGGTATTGCACCTTTGTGCTCATACGTTCATGATCCTGTGGGCCAATGGCACTGACTTAATTTACTCTAAAGATGAAATTGGGAACTTTTCATAAAATCATAGAATCATCTGGGTTGGAAGGGACCCCAGGGATCATACTGTTCCAGCACCCCTGCCACAAGCAGGGCCACCAACTTCCAGGCCTGGATCTACACAAGCTGCAGTGAAGTCTCCTGGTCTCACATTTCAATCAAGCAACGGACAGTACCTTTCTGTACAATGCATAATTAAATTCCAATGAGCATTACTACAGGATGTTAGATAAAAATAGGTTTAAAAGGAATTTAAAAAGTTAGCAAGCAGTGTATCCAATGACAACTTTTAATACTTTTGTCATGTAGCTCAAGAAATGCTAATTGTGGATTTTAAGAGGCAGAGAGGTTATAAAAGGGGAAGGATCCTGTTTCTTCTACTTTTTCTTTTCTGTTATTGGACAACTTCAGAAATAGTTATTGGGCTAACTAGGTCTCTGGTTTAACTCAATAGGGCTACTTTTCTTTCGTGTTCTGTTTATTTTGACCAAAAGAAACTTAATTTCTCAGTTTCAGAGACATCATCAGAATCCCAGGTCCTATTAACATTTTTAAGATCTCAAACCAGTTAGAGCTGCTAACACCTGTGTAATAAGGAAAAGAATACATTGGTGGAAACAGCGTTTCTCTAAGCAAGGCTGTGCTGCAATTGAGTTGACCACTTCAGTCTCAAGCTTCATTCATGTAATTGTAGTAATTTTCTTCACCAGCTGAATCATTACTGAAGGTGGCTGGAGTATGAAAGAACTAGTCCACCCCTTTGGTTCCCTAGGGCTGCTGTATGCTTCTGCAGCAGAAGACAGGCTTTCCAGGACACTGGCTACCTTAAAGATTCAAACACACAAAATATCCATGAAGATAAGACAACACAGCTGCGATTTCCTAAGCAATTGCTGTCTCATTCTGTGGGTCCCCATGGGCTATGGATAATCAGTGGAAGATAGAACAGTCAAAGGTTTATGTCTGATATTTATGCTGGAGGAAGCTACAGGAGTTATGTGAGCACAAACTTAATTTAAAAGTATGTTTTATGCTATACTGAACTAAAGATCACATCCCAAGTATTTTCTGACACTCACCTTTGGGCCAAAAGGGGTAGAACATGTTAGTAGCTGTGAGCAGGGTTATACATCTGCCAAAGCATGACACTGAACCCTGCCAAAGCATGACACTGAACCCCTTGTAATTCTCCTTACCAGAGGCTTCAGGCTGAAAAAGATAGCCTTTTTATTTCTAATCCTAAAACGCACAGTGGTTGAGGGCTTTTCAGATTTTTACTGAGCAAAAAGAATGTCAAACAATGATGGAAATATTACAGAGGGAAAAGAGATCAGCCGGGAATCTGCTGTTTTCTCAACTGTTGTGATTACAACCAGTCTTTCGGGAGACAGAAATAGCATTTCTTTTGCTTTCCTCTGTGTCAGATCACATACTCTTTCTGACTGACTCTTGAAAATATTTTTATAGAGGAAACTATAGCTCTTGGAAAGGCCTTTATCAACATCTCACTTTTTTCTAATATTCCTGGATGTTGCCTCTTCACAGAGAAGTGTTGCACTGTCCTGAAGTATAATCATAGAATCCCAGATTGGTTTGCATTGGAAGGGACCTCAAAGCCCATCTCCACCCCCTACCATGGGCAGGGACAACCTCCACTAGCCCAGGGTGCCCAACCCCCCACCCAGCCTGGCCTTAAACCCTGCCAGGGATCCAGGGGCAACCAAAGCTTCTCTGGGCACCCTGTGCCAGGGTTGCACCACCCGCACAGTGAAATATTTCTTCCTTATACCTTGTCTAAATCTCATGTCTTCCAGTTTATAGCCATTACCTCTCATCCTATCGTTACATACCCCTGCAAACAGCCCCTCCCCACCTTTCCTGTAGCCCCTTCAGGTACTGGAAGGCTGCTCTAAGGTCCCCCTGGACCCTCCTCTTCTCCAGGCTGAATATTTAGATAAAAATAATTTAGATAATATTTACGTAATAAATGGTGTTATTCAGAGACCTGTTTGTTTATATCATTCACCTTTTCATTTCACATCTTATTTGGTCAGTGACTCCAGGACATTGTTTTATGGACAAATGCCCAATTTCAGTTCCCAGTGGAATAGATGTCATGCCTCTTGCAACCTCTTTATAATGCATGTGTCAAGGTGCACAGGGATTTGTTCAGTCCATGAGTAGTGGGACAAGGTGCCTGCTGAGAAAGGGGACTGCCCCATCTCTCCAAAATCTCTCCTGGCAGCTCTGCTTCACATCAGCAGTGCAGGTCCTGGGCTGTGACCCACACTGTATTGCTCCATCTCTATCCATTAGTCTTTTCTTCTATTCACTTAGCTCGTCATCCACAGGTTTTTTCATATTCCAGTCAGTTCACCTACATTGCACTCAGCCTGCCCCTTCAAATGCTTCTGAATGTATTTATGATGACAGTCAGAAGCTGGATACCATTTAATAATATTTCTTATGAGCAGATTCTGTTCACGAATCCCACGGCCCTGCCTGCAATGTAAGGTCACCCTCTTGTTTTATTATCATTTTAGCAACACTGCACTGAGGCATGAAAGGAAAAAACTAAAACTGACTGAGATAGCAAACTCAATATTGTGGTGTAAATAAAGCCATCTGCATATTCAATGCACCTCTGCTCCTAATGTCAAAATCCACTGACTGTCAGGACTTGATATGTAGGACACGTTTTGACAACTTATTAAGTATTTGGAGAAAAAAACCCAAACAACCCACCTATATCCAAACAATTTATGCTCATGGCATTTTCAGCCCTCATCATCAAATCAGAGAAAAATCTGCCCGTGAGGAACCTCAGGTGGTCACAAAGTCCACCTCCTGCCCTGATGGTGTCTTCTGTACGTTCCTCCTATCTCAAAGATTTGCCTGGTCTCCAGCTAAAGACCCGTCATGACAAAAATGTTATGTTCCTCCCAGTCTGCTCCAGCCCTTCGCTCTCATCATCATCAGAAATGGCTAAACTGATGCAGCTTAAGCCTGTTTGTATTTCTTCTTCTATCAATGTATAAGGAGATTGGATTATTTGTCTTCATCTATGCTAGCGGTTCACCATGGCAGATCTGAGTGTATCAGTGCAGAAAAAAAGGTGACAATCCCAACTGAATCCCTTCTGCTCAGACATTGGAGAGTACAAAAATATATTAGACTAGCTGGCCCCTTCCTCTGCCAACTGAAGATCATGGATGTTACTAGGCTTAAGTTTTCTAAACATATAGTTCCACCACCTTTAGAGAGCTCTGTTATCCATAATCAGAAAGCTTTCCACGTATTCTGTGTATTTTTACCAACTTTTCTTTGTACTAAAGAAAAAAAAATCTACAAATATTTGACATTATAAATGGATTTCCTGAAGTGATTGGTGCTGGGAACATAATAGAAGCAGAAGGAAATCTTCAATCTGTGTGTGTTTGAAAACCTTCATCTTCCTTGTGGAGGTAGCTGCTGATTTGGAAAGCCAAACAGCAACACACGCTCTCCAGTGGGTTACATTGCAGTCGGTAGTGAAAGGAGATGTACCAGAGTGGGAATAGCATTTCTGTCCAGGTTGGTGTCTCATTGTCCATGTATACACGTCTGAAAAAAGAAAAGGAGGGCCCACTGCCTTTTTTTCCCCCCTCCTCTAAATTTGGTGATGACAAAATAGCAGCATACACCGAATAAAAGATAATGGAAGTGTCAAACACCAACACGTGTGGGATCACAGGTGGAGTGATCTACTAAAAAGAGGAGAGGTTGAAAATAAATTAAGCAGAGTACACCTACCTGCAGGGATGATATGGAGGAGGGTTAGTGAAGGTGGTGTAGGCACTGACACACAATTAAATATTCTATATTTTGGTCTCAGCCAGATTTATCCCTCTTTACCAATCTTGCCTGACTTTTCTCTGTTCTCCTAGTCTTTCTAATTTCTTGTAGCTATTTAATGGGAACGGCTGCCTGTGGGGCATTCCTCAAAGAAATCTGTGCACTCTTACTCGAGTAAGTGCTCAGCTCAGCTACAAATTGGCTTCCAACTGGTATTCTGACTGTTCCTTAGAAAAATGATGGCTTGTGTATCTGTAATCTTCAGAAACTGGAGGTACATATGCCTGGGAGCAGTGTGCCTAGGAGCAATCTGCCTGCGTGTGCTTGCCTGCATAATGCAGCTCTTTTATAGTTTTTCTACCTTGCCACTACTGTAGTTTTTAAGTAGCAGCCACTGAATACTGCAGCTGCAGTGTTGTTATTCTATTTCTATACTTACTGCTATTTTTAAGGATGTTGGGTTAAAGAGGGCAGAGTGAACTGCAGCCAGCTCCGTTGCCCAGGATAGCAGCTGGAGGACAATCACTTGCATGCAGTGCAAGATGGAAGCAGCAGGAGAAGGCTGCTCCACCAGGACCCGAGGGTGACACCAGCCACACAATGAGGGATGCAGTCCAGGGCAATCCCAGGGCACAAACACTAAGTCTGGTGGCAAGAACCAAAGTTGTTCCACAGCCCTATGTTTCCCATAGTGATCCATAGTGAGGAGTCAGGTCCAAAATCAACCCAGGAAGTCACGTCAGTAGGATGAAGTGAGATGGGCAAGATGCACTGCAGGGTACAGGCAAAGCAGCAGAATAGCCCTGACAGGACCAGGGGCTGTGGGAGTTTATTGAACCTACTAGTTCTCCAGACACACATCCCACTGATGTGATCCCAGATGAATCATAGAATCACTAGATTGGAAAAGACCTTTGAGATCATTGAGTCCAACCATTCCTGTCCTATGCTAAACCGTATCTCTAAGCACCTCAGCTACCAGTCTTTTAAACACATCCAGGGTCGGTGACTCAACCCCTTCCCTGGGCAGCCTGTTCCAGGCCCTGACAACTCTTTCAGTGAAGAACTTTTCCTAACATCTAAACTGAACCTGCCCTGGTGCAGCTTCGTGCCATTTCCCCTTGTCCTATCTCCTGTCACCTGGCTGAAGAGACCATCACCCACCTCTCTACACCCTCCTTTCAGGTAACTGTAGGCAGTGATAAGGTCTCCGCTCAGCCTCCTCTTCTCCAGGCTGAACATCCCCAGCTCCCTCAGCAGCTCCTCATATGATTGGCCCTTCAGCCCCTTCAGCAGCCTGGTTGCCCTTCTCTGGACTCACTCGAGGAACCTCCATGTCCTTCATGTAGTGAGAATGAGTGGACAGTGAGGTGGGTTGAGAACTGGCTGTCAGACCAGGCTCAGAGGGTCGTGATCAGTGGAACAAAATCTGAATGGAGGCCTGTGACTAGCGGTGTTCCCCAGGGCTCGGTGTTGGGTCCAGTCCTGTTTAATATCTTCATCAACGACCTTGATGAGGGAATAGCATCCACCCTCAGCAAGTACGCCGATGATACAAAGCTGGAGGGGTGGCTGACATGCAGGAACACTGCGCTGCCATCCAGAGAGACCTGGACAGGCTGGAAAGCTGGGCAGGGAGAAACCAGATGAGGTTTAATAAAAGCAAGTGTAAAGTCTTGCACCTGGGGAGGAACAACCGTCTGTATCACTACAGGCTGGGGGATGACCTGCTGGAGAAGAGCTCTGTGGAGAAGGACCTGGGGGTCCTGGTTGATGACAGGTTGGCTATGAGCCAGCAGTGTGCCCTGGTGGCTAAGAGGGCCAATGGGATCCTGGGATGCATCAGGAAGAGTGTGGCCAGCAGGTCGAAGGAGGTGATCCTCCCCCTCTACTCTGCCCTGGTCAGGCCCCATCTGGAGTATTGTGTCCAGTTCTGGGCTCCCTGGTATAAAAAAGACAGGGATCTCCTGGAGAGAGTCCAGAGAAGGGCTACGAAGATGATTAAGGGCCTGGAACAGCTCCCCTATGAGGAAAGGCTGAGTGAGCTGGGGCTGTTCAGCCTGGAGAAAAGAAGACTGAGGGGGGACCTAATTAATATTTATAAATATCTTAAGTATGGGATGCAGGGGGAATTGGCCAACCCCTTTTCAGGGGTCTGTGGAGATAGGACAAGGGGCAATGGCTGTAAACTGGAGCACAGGAAGTTCCGCACCAACATGCGGAAGAACTTTTACACAGTGAGGGTGACAGAGCCCTGGGACAGGCTGCCCAGGGAGGTGGTGAAGTCTCCTTCTCTGGAGATATTCAAGACTCGTCTGGACACCTATCTGTGCAGTATGTGCTAGGGAGCCTGCTTTGGCAGGGGGGTTGGACCCGATGATCTCTGGAGGTCCCTTCCAACCCCTACGATTCTGTGATTCTGTGATTCTGTGCTGTTTACTTTGCTCTGTAATAGCAGACACTTTAGTTTGGTCCAAAAATTTCTAGCTTGGTCTTTTTATGACTATTTGAACAGTATTTGTTAGCAGGAGGCTGCATAAGATAATATTTTTCCTGTAAGAGGAAACACTTCCTGTAACATTACCGATTCTGGTTAATTTTGACCATGAGGAATAAAATGTCAGTCTTTGCTGTGTAATTAAATTCTAGTTTCTAAATCTTTTCCCATTCCTTGGTGCTACCTCCATTTGCAATATCAACTGAATTGAGTATTCTCTTTTATTTCCATTACATCATGTTTCTAATGTGCTGAAGGCAAAAAGCCTTCCCATTAATGGGCTAGGAGCTGACCTGAGCCCCAGTACATGGTTTTTGCTAAGGACTGTTGTATTATTTCAGTCACATTAAAAATAGAAGACATGAAGTGGAGTAAAACGTTAGAATATGAATTCAGTCATCAGAGACATTTGAAGTGAAACTTGAGTTCAGGCATGTCCTCAAAAAAACCCACAGTCTTTCCACTATTATCTGGTTCCTAATGACATTTTAGCATTCCCAGTAACATCTGTCATCCAGAATGGTTCACAGTCTGGCTTTGGCTGTATAAACGAAATGACTTTTCAATAACACTCCAAACAAACACCTTGCAATTTGCCTAAAAGTGTTTTATTGTCTCGAAGCCAGACAATTATTGGATGTCCACTAATATTAAAAATAATTTGCTTGGAGTGATAATTCCTAGCTAAAACATGCTTCCATTAGGCATTTATTTACACAGTTCTGGAAAATGTCTGAGGAGCACATGCAGAGATGGGTTATAATGTTCTCGCTTGGCTTTTGCCTGTCACAAATGTATTTTCCTTACACAACTAGAAAGCCTGAAATATGACTTTCTGCAGAAATACTATTTACACATGATGTTGGGACAATTAGGTAAATGATTGAAAACATTGGCTGATTATTTTTTAATATAAATTTACTGCCCCCGAAATTAACATTTCTCTACCTCAGAAATTCCCAAATGAACAGCTCTTCCTTTCTTCATGATCAAGAGCACCCAACCTTCCACTGTTGCCTAAAAGAGATGGGATGAACATAAAGGGAGCTGGAAAGGGAGCCTGGGGTCCCTACCTCTGCCCCAGGCACATATGAGGTGAATGTTTAAAGCTAGATGCAGTGGATACCATTTCTGTGAGCCTTCTAAGAAAGTGCACTAAGAAAGTGTACCTTCTAAAACACATAGCAGACATTTCAAGACACAGTGAGACATGGTTATGGTCCTTCAGTGCTTCACAAAGCTAAGGCATGACACAGATTTGCAGTCCTTATCTGCTTTATCTTGATCAGACATGATAAGCTAAGCCTTAAGAGCAACAGGGCCTTTTTCTAAACAAGGCAGTTTAAAAAACTATGCAGTTTTAAAGCCTAACTTAGGCATCTCTTTTGGACTATTTCTTTTGGACTAATCTTTGCACTAGCAGTTGCAGTGAATAAACTAGGCATTTGTAACAGATATTCTGAATATATTCCTCTGGTACCGCTTTGCCAAGCACAAAATATGAATAATTGGATGGGTTAGGTAAGGTCAGGTCAGGTTAAGTTAGGTTAGGTTAGGTCAGGTTAGGTTAGGTTAGGTCAAGTTAGCTTGGGTTAGGTTAGGTCAGGCAAAGCTACCTAGAATGCAGAGGGTTAAGGCCTCTGCTCAGGCCATATAGCTCCTGCGATGTCCATAAGAATTACACTGTTGCTGTGAAGATAGCACAGGCTTCTTTACTTGAAAGAAAAACCCCTTCTACTCAGAAAATCATTCTGCACATCATTTATTTGCAAGAGTTGTGAATCAGTAGTTTACCGAACACTCTCCCAACTCAGGATGATTGGAATTTGCTTTGCTGTAACCAGAGACTAAGGACAATTTTTCATTTGTGCCATTTAAAATAAGCTTTGGAAATCCTTCATGTCATAAAATCTCTGGTTTTACATCTCCATTACTAACTGACATAAAGTCTTTTACAAAACCATTGTTTCTGCAGTATTGGATTTTAGTTGTTACTCTTTACCAGTCATTCAAGAATGCTTCCTCTGTGGTAAAATTGAAATTAATGACAAGGATAAAGATGTAATGGGAAATCACATTGCGTGAATTGCTGACCATCTGGTTCTTATAGGTAGGTCTTCATCAGAAGTCAAAAAAAAGCTGGTGGAAATTATTAAAAGGAAATCGCTGAGCAGAGATATTTTCTGCACAAGGTCTTTTTATTGGCACAGGGCATTAGTAGGTCTGAAGATACTCTCCAGAGCTTTGGTGTGAAACTACCCGGCACAGAGAGGAGAAATAAATTGCTCTTCTCCATCTGGCTTTGTTGTTGTCTTGCTTCTAGTTTTCCCTCTGTTGGATTTAAGTTCTGGCAAAGACCGCAAGGCCCCAGAGATGGGAACAGCTTTGGGTGTGATGGAAGATTCAGATCTCAGCATTGTTCCTGCTTGGAGGAGGCTTCTTTTTCTCATGTCAGAGGAAAAGCTGGGTCTCATTTTTCTAGCTGCCCTTGTTCTGTCATGCATTTTTCACATCCTCCACAATCCTGTCTTCACATTTCAAGCTGGAGCTGGTGCCAGGCTGTGGACACTGGCTGCACATCTGTTTTCACCTGATCCCATGTTATTGGACTTCCCTGACCGTTCCTCTTCAGCTGACCACACTTCACTCTGCGTTTCTGCGGGTACATTAGAAAAACTGCTGTCATCAGCATCTAGTTCACTCATGTGCTGAAGTAATCAAATTAAATCCACATGATAAAACAGCACATAGCCAGGAAAATTTAACTGTACAGTGCCTCTTTGCTCCCAGATATCTTGAGGCAAAGACATGCAATAATTTAATAATAATGCCTGTTGGGCCCAGGTCACAGTCGAAAGTAAGGGAAAACAAGTGAGTCTTCAGTTTGGATTTATGTCACAGTAGCAGTGTTGACTCTAGCAGGGAATTGGCATGCCTTAAGGAACCTAGGTTTTTTAAGAGGTGAAACAGTTTTAGAAATTGTGAAAAATATTGTCAGGTCAGATTTGAGGCTTTTACTCCACTGAAGCAAAGAAATATAATCTCATAGATTTCTTTTCATAATTCAGTAGTAGTTTTTCTTTCAAATTATAAACATATTACAGTAAAGAAACTTAATGTCTGTTTTCCAGTTTAGAAAGAAAAGCCATTTTGCATTTTATTGAGAAGTACCAATACTAAGTTTATACAAGTTGTAGACATAAAGGAATAGAGTAGCAAATATGAGAAATAAAGGCTTCGGTTGAACTTAATCCAGATGGTGAAAAATATTTCTGTCTATTGGCAGTTTATCAGTCAAAAAAAAAAAAAACCTGATAGAGCCATTTCTTCAGTTAATGAGCAATTTAAACACATGTATCCCATAATTTTTCTAGTTTCTTCAACCTTATAATTCTGCAGAGTTTGTTTATAATAGTCTTTCTTAAGTGGCCACAACATTAGGGACTACACTATCAGATCACAGGATCACAGAACATTAAGAGCTGGAAGGGACCTCAAAAGTTCACCTAGTCCAACCCCCTGCCAGAGCAGGATCACACAGGAACACATCCAGGTAGGTTTGAATGTTTCCAGAGAGGGAGACTCCACAACCTCTCTGGGCAGCCTGTCCCAGGGCTCCATCACCCTCACAGTGAAAACATTCCTCCTTATATTCACATGGAACTTCCAATGCTCCAGCTTGCACCCGTTGCCCCTTGTCCTATCACTGCCCATCACTAGAAGAGCCTGGCTCCATCCTCCTGACTCTGGCCCTTTGCATATTTATAAACATTAATAAGGTCACCCCTCAGTCTCCTCCCGGCTAAAGAGGCCCAGCTCCCTCAGCCTGTCCTCATAAGGAAGATGTTCCACTCCATCATCTTGGTGGTCCTGTGCTGAACTCTTTCAAGGAGTTCTATGTCCTTCTTGAACTGAGGGGCCCAGAACTGGACACAAGATTCCAGGAGTGGTCTCACCAGGGCAGAGTAGAGGGGGAAAAGGACCACTCTTGACCTACTAACTACCCCCCTTCTAATACACCCCAGGATGCCATTGGCCTTCTTATCCATGAGGGCAAATTGCTGGCTCGTGGTGATCCTGCTGTCGCCCAGGACCCCCAGGACCCTCTCACCTATGCTGCTCTCCAACAGGCCAATCCCCAGCCTATACTGGTACTTGGGGTTGTTCTTCCCTAGATACAAGGCCCTACACTTGCCCTTGTTAAATCTCATTAAACTTCTCCCCACCCAAATCTCCAGCCCATCCAGGTCTTACTGGATGGCAGCACAGCCCTCTGGTGTGTCAGCCACCCCTCCCAATTTTGTGTCATCAGCAAACTTGCTGACTGTGCACTCTATTCCCTCATCCAGGTCATCAGTGAATATATTGAATAGCACAGATCGCAGCACTGACCCCTGAGGGACTCCACTAGATATAACACAGTGAAAATTCACTAGCACATGTAGAATACCAAAGTTTACAGCTGAGAGTTAATTGTTTTTTTCCTAGCAGAAACTTATGCTGAATTTAACTTCATGTTTGAGCTATGTTTATAGCTTGTCTAATGCCCTGAATTAAATGGTAGGAAATTTGCATGTATGTCTCTGATTCAGTTGAAGATGTCCCTGCCCATGGCAGGGGAATTGGACTAGATGACCTTTAAAGATCCCTTCCAACCCAAACCATTCTGTGATGCTATGGTTCTATGGAAAATGTCATCAGTTCTTGCTCTCTATTGTAAAAAAAAAGTGGTTGAAAAGAAAAATGTATAGTATTGGCAACAGCATTCCCGATGGCAGGAGAGTTAGAACTGGATGATCTTTGAGGTCCCTTCCAACCCAAAGCATTCTATGATTTTATGATTCTATATTGCCAAAGAATTAGAAGCAGAACGAAGCTTTCTTCTAGTAAAATGTTACACAAAGCTCTAGAAGAGAGGGGTTAAACAATAAGATTCATGAAGATGATACGCTCTGTATTTCATATCTCTTTTTCTGGCTCCCAAATTCAAACAGTTTTTATGCTTGACTTAGTGACTCACAGGCTATGTTTGGGAGGTTATGGGGACACAGGAACTGCAACCTGGGTCAAACCAAAGTCTGTCTAATTTGATATCCTGCCTGTGAGACTGGTAGGGTGAGAGGCAATAATGGAAGATGTAGGAACTTCACCTCCTACACACACTTCACACCAGTCTCTTAGAGATTGACCTCTTCTTCTCTTTTTGTTTGCCCATGCCTTTTGTTTTTAAAATTTTACCTGTAAGGCCTAGATAAATCAATGTTTTAAATTAAAACCACGAGCCTGGTATGATTCATTGTCTCCTGAGCCAGATCTTTGCCATAATTCAGCCTGCCACACCAGTGACCTCTGACCACACTCTTCCTTTAACTCAAAAGGGCAGATCAGGAGATGTCTGCTCCAGTTATCTTTCAGCGCATAGTCTGAAGGCATGTAGGTGTTGTAAATCTCCCTCCACTACTGCTACACAAAATAAGAGTAACAAAGGTTTTCATGCAACTTGTGCTTTTTATGCAGTGGTCCATTTTATGTACCACTTATAGCATAAATAAGTGATTCCACCAAAAACAGTGACAAAGGAGCAAGTTGTGGTTTTGCAACGTAGAAGATATCTAACACCTTCTGCAGCATTAATTATTCAGTGAGATTAATTCAAAAGATTGCATAGAGGAGACCAAAACCCTCAGTTTCATTTATAAATCCAGCAGTCAACTGGGAATCAGAGTCAAGAAAAAGAAATGAGAAAATATTTGATCAAAACTGGGGAATGAAGATCAAGCTCAGAAAAGTCCTCGGGTGTACACTGTAGGAAAATCTATGGGTGATCAGACAGTCCCAAAACTTTGCTAAGTGCACACCAGCGTTAGTGTTGAACTCTGAGGCTCTTTCATCATCACTGCTGCACAAAGTTTGCTGAGACAGGTTCACGTGCTCAAAGATCTCCTGTTGGTATCAGCAGGTGATGGCATACATCTGCTCTAACAGACTTACTTTTTTGGAAAGAAAAATTTAAAATGACTGGAGAAGGATTTGGGACAACATTTCCAAACATCAAATACACTTTCAAACTATGGATACAGCTCTGAGAAAGGATAGGAAAACTGCCACACTGCCTGTATGACTGTAGGGACCCTGGCTAGGTCAAAGCTCGCGGTGGACTCCAGCACAGCTCTGCGATGCTGGATCTGTGAGCATCTCATCCCAGCATTAGCGCCAGGAGAGGCTTAATGTTCAGCTCACTCTTTCTCCTTCACCACCCCCTTCTCTCCGAGCACCGCAGTGTTATTCCCCATAGTACTTAAGATTAGCAGATTTGTTTTAAATGTAAAAAATGATCTAGGCTTTTCCAGTTCCCTTGAGGCAGATTATTCTACATCCAAATTGATTTCACTGTCAAGGAGCTTTGCCCTTTCTTATTTTCACACTATTAATTTCAGTGTTACTGCTTGAACAAATCCTTCCCACTCTCTTTGTGTACAACTTTCAGATACTTGTAAATGACCTTGGCTGTCACGTACACAAGGTTTTTACGTTGGCGTTTCACTCAATGATGCAACGCAAATTAGCACAGATGAGTGCTCCCTTTTTAATGTGATTTGTACCTTGTACCAAGTTAAAGATGTGTTTGAAGAATTGGAAACATCACTTTAACAAGCTTTCTTGAAAGTCTGTTAGTCTTTCTGTTACCCTGGTAGTTTGTGGTGTTTTGTTAGGAATTAAAATTGAGATGCTGGCTGACAAGTAGCATTGTCAGTCTTAAAAGAAGATTAGTAAAATTTCCTGTTTATGAATATCAAACAACACTACCTTTGTAGAAGCGAGATGGCACAGAGTTTTGTACTGTTTCATTTTGGATTCCATGATCCAAACCTCTCTGCATCTTCACAGGAAAACTACGCAAGTAGAGTGATCTTCATCTGGGCTGCTTCTCACCCAATTTATTCTCACTTACCAAAACAGATCATGGTGCAAAAATTCTATAAGAAATTACTGTAGCCCAGGAATATATTTTTTTTTCCAAATATTTGCGGTATCTAAGAAAATTCAGGGTTGAACTTAACAGAATAGGGACACCCTGACATCCTTCCCCCTCCATCTCTTAAAAAGACATAGAGAAATTGGCAAGTTTTGCTTGCCAGTGTATAGCTGAGCGGTCAGACTGAGAATGAAAGATATATGTCTTCAAGAATAGACTGTGGTGTCACTTCTTAGCTTGTCTTCTGCATGTCTGCACAGACATCATTAAGATCTTTCTCTGTTCATCAACCCAGTCCATGGCCAAGCTCGTGATTGCACCAGGAAAGCAAGAATGACTCAGTGGCATTGGCTTTCTTCTAGACTTGGTCAAATCACTTAACTTCAGTATACTTCATTATCTGTCTTAATAAAAGAAATTACCATGGCCTCAGTGACAGCACCCACCAGGTGATAGTGTTGACTTAGTCCCCACAAAGTGCCTGCAAGGAGGGCACTGCTATGCTCCCAGTATTGCAGATGAGACGACAAGGCAGAAGATCCCAAAGTGCAGTGTGACCCATGTTCCCCAGACCATGCTGCCATGCAAACTGCAAGACCGCTGTTCACATAAAGCAAATGTACTAAGACAGGATTCTCTTCAGAAATTTGTTCTGGAGACTTCACATTCATTGTGTACTTGGAATTGTTAAGGGAGAAGCCCACTATAAAAGTGAAACATAGGATTGAAAGGAGAAATTACACTGAGTAGCTGCCACTGTCCAGAACTTTTTGGTGTCAGTGCGACTTTTTAGTATGATGGGAGTGATTTAGTATATAGGGATTAAACAGTGTGTACTCTTATACCTTCATTAATGGTTTTGGCATACTATACTGTGTTCAAACACAGTAAAAGAGTGTCCCTACTACAAAAAGTGTGAAGTAAATATAGGGAAAAGGATTTCAGGGACATATGTTGGTGATAAATTTCATGGATTTTTGTAGAATGCTGTGTAAGTGAGGACTTTTCATTTAAGTTCAGCCAAAACCAAGTATTAAAGGAGAAGAATACAAGCCAAAAAAAGATTTTAAAAAAACCACCAAAAAAAAAAACCCCAAGAAAACCCAAAAAAAACAACTAACTAATGATGAAAAGCTGTAAAATGAATTAACTTCTCCTATACACTCTGAGGTCGATCTCAAAACAAAACAATCATAGAATATGAAAACTAGGCTAAAGCTTAGCTCAATCCTGCCTAAAAATAGGTGTTAAAACGAAATTCATCTATACCCTGTATAAAAAAAATTCACAAGTGCTCTGGAACAGCTTTTCCTCAGGTGATCACTGAACACTGGTTCCCAGATCATGACTGTGGATTCGCATTGGTTGAATGGAATATCAATATAAAACATTTGCAACGTATATTGGAGTTTAATGGCTTTTAGAAGATACAGATGCTTTTGCGGCATCAAAAGGGAGATGTTGTAGAAGCCCCATCCCTGGAAGTGGGCAACCCTGGGGCTTTGGGCAACCCGGGCTAGTGAAGAGTTGGAACTAGATGGGCTTTGAGGTCTCTTCCAACCCAAACCAGTCTGTGATTCTATGATTCTGTGATTAAAAGAACTCTTCCCCCAACATATTATGCTTCTATGAAGCTTAAAGAGGACAGCTGTTATAAAGAGCTGATCAGCACTAAACAGTACAGGCTGGATCAACTACCTTGTAGAAAAAAATTGGGAAGAAGCTCAAATGATATAGTTGCCCTCTGCATGTATGGTAAAACTATTAAATTACTGATACACTACTCTTTGTGATATTTACCACTATTGGATTGCTTCTTCTATGTGAAATGAACATTTCCTTTAAAAAAAACCACTGTCCTACTAGCTGATGAGTAACATCTATATGTCTGCTGCACCTAGGGAAAAGCATTTAGACTAGAAAAATGATGCTGACACACAAAAACACTGAAGGGACTTCTTAAGACAAAGAAACACACAGTGTCTTAATGTCTGTCACAACCAGGGAAGGTTGGTACGTGGAAGCCAGACTTACATAACTGGGGACGTGTGGGGATATTTGGTCAAGCAAGAGTGCACATCACGATTTTTTCATCTGGCTTCTTCAAAATAGTCTAGGCTTAAGTAATATCAAACAAGAATTGAAGCCAGGACATCAGTGAAAGCTTTTGGCGGTTTTTTTCTGAGAAAAATATCTTTTTGTTCATCACAGTTCAAAAGTAATGACGGGTGACCTCACTGTTCAGTTGACAAACAGTACTTGAAAATTTCATTTGCTTTTTAGTCTTAGGCACTTGTCTATAAAAAGTGCCTGCTAAGGCCCATTCCAAGGTTAGTGGCAGTCCCTGTGTACTGACAGCAGTGGGGTATAAAAGCCACCTATTGCACATGCACTCACTGAGACTAAAATGCCTGAGTTATTTGCCATTACAGAAGCTTACAGTATTCATGACAAAGAAATTGCGATTTATGCAGGAATCCATTTGCAGGCACCTTGTCACTGGCTCCCAGAAACTGCCTGCATCCATGCTGTTGAATCAAGCCTAAGCTTGATATCACAATTTCAATTCCAGCTGCACGTAACTTTTGCATCAGGCTGAGAGATACAGGCAAACATCCCTCTGGTTTGTCCTACAGCTGTTTCACTGCTCTCTAACAGCACAGGGAGCCCCTGTGAAAATGGGCCCCAGAATATTTGAGAGGTCTTGAAGTTTCCATTTTATAGAAATCGAATCAGTCACAACTATACATCTGAACCTTGCAGTTTAATCTTACCACTGCTCCTCACAAGGCTGAGCCTTTCTTAAAGAAGAAAATATGTATTCCGTGTTGGTCTCTACTTCTCCACCAACAGAACAAAATCTGGAATTAACACAGTGTGTCCACTAAAAGATGGGTTTATTCCGTATGAGCCTCCTGCTCCTCTCTGCCAACCCCCTTATCTCTATACATTAGAGATGTCTATCGTGGTATCTACAAGAAGCATTTTGCTGGGTGTCTGCAGGATTTCATATCCTTAAGGTGGAAACCATCAGCCTGGGTTTAATCACATTTATATTGGATAGAAAATCAAAATGAAGGCTCCTCTCTGGTTTCTTGTGAAGCAACATGCACTTCATGAGCTTATATGGTTAATACCAGGGACTAATTATTTCTATAAGTTTGCAGGATCAGAGCCAGTTCAGTGTTTTATAATACTTTACAGGTTTTCTGTTATATTAAATATAAACCCTGTGGCTACACTATGATAGTATATAAGATCATTAAGATGAATATACACATTGATTAATCTATAGAAATATTAACGCATTCATACACATATTTGCCACAGGATATTAATAAAGCAAGAGTCAGCTTTATTTTCAGAACAAGACTTTTTACTGGTGTAAATGCAGTGATGTGGTCACCTTGTGTAGATCCAGGCCTGGAGGATAGTGGCCCTGCCTGTGGCAGGGGTTTGGAACTCCGTGATCCTTGGGGTCCCTTCCAACCCAGACCATTCTATGACTAACAAGTCACCTGCTATGAATTGCCAGATTTTGGTTGTCCAAATTGAAATGTAACAATATCTTATTAGAAAGGCAACCCAGTATTTGAAATTGCAGAAGTTTGTATAACACTGTAATGTACCTGTCAAATTTGGAACATACTGTTCGATCTTGCATAAGCTTGAAAAAAATACATGCTTCTCTGGTGAAAAATGGACATCCTGAAGTTTTTGCTCTAGACTGTTGGGGAAAAAAATTGAAAAAGAATACTTATAAGTGTTATTTATGGTATAATCTTTGTGAAACACAACATATTTATTTATCAATTTGGTAACATTCTCTTTAATTCCAAAGTAAAATGGCATTTGGTAATGAAGTTATTGTCATTTTAAAACTCCTTTGGTGTTTGAGGTGCTATCATGTATATATTTTTTTTTTCCTCCCTTCCAAAGTGTAATGCCTACACTATTACTATGTCAAATTCAAATGAATCATGACAAACAACATTTTCACAGTGGGAAATGTTAACATGCTAATTCCTTTCTTTGGAAAAATAAAAGAAATGATCACAGAAAACACAATTTAATTATATCCTGTAGGTCATTAAAGTGATGTAATGTGCATGTCAGTCCTCTTCTCATCCACAGATTACTTTAATCCTTCATGTGCATTTTTTTTTTTTTCCTCTGGCTTTCTTTCATATTTGCCTTGTTTAGAAATTGCATGCTGTCTGGATTATTTGTGCATGACCTCCACATTAATTTCACGTTCAATGTTTACATACTCTGAGAGATTTTCATGGATCATTTATTCTACATGTGCATATTTTTTTTCCTTTGTTTTCAGTTACTGAACTTTAAATATGCTTGAAATGTAAAAGTGGCATGAAACTTCCGTGACACAAGTAGACAACTATTTGAATAGAGATATTCAGTACCTAACTTCACATCTTTCAGAAATACATAATATAAATCACATTTTGTGCTGTGCTTCCAAAATGTAAGAAAATAAGTGATGTTTAGAAATTGTAAATCTGTTCCATTTCCAAATTAGAGCCAAATGCAGGTTGTATTTCATTCGAGCAATGACAAATGCATGAGATGATCTGTCTTTTAAATGACTTGAGAAGGTCTCTGCTCTCTTGGAGGTGATCAATTGCCAAGTCCTGTGTCTGGGCATTCTATAGGTTCAGTTTAGGAAACAGTGTAAGACACGGTCTGATGGACAACACAGCTCACTATATATGATATATATATTATATGATATAAGCACTATCTGCAGCTCTGAATTGGACTCCAATTCCTCATTTAGTATATGAAATAGATGTGTGACTGTCTATAAAGTCAAAGGTTTTATCATGTACAAAACCCAATTTCTTCCATTTTAATTCTCCGTTGGAAGAATTAAAGCCATGTATGGTACTTAACATGCAATGAAATACTGCTTATCAGCAGAATTCCATCTCTAAATCATACAAAATGAAAAGCATACCCAGGAGAACCTAATGCTAAATGTACATGTATAAAATAAAACCAAGTCATTTTTCTTAAATTATGCATTAAAACACACTTAAGAAGTTCTCAATTAAGAGGCCAAATCAGCAACAGTTAGCAGAAAAAAATACTTGATTTTAATTGGCACAGTGCTGAATTCACCTACCTATTAGAAGCAAATCAAAGGCTTCCACTTCCCTTTTTACAGCCTATTCCTTTTCAGCCAGTTAATTAATTCTGTGCTCAGTCCACTGTCATTAGAGATGAGTGGCTTGATCTCAAAGCACGCTGAGCCATCTGCAGCCCTTCATGTGAAGACAAACACGATAGTTTCCAAATAAGGAGCTGGGGTTTGTGATATGAGACCTCTGTAATTATATCGATCCAGTCTCCAGGGGCTTTTGCCTTCAACCTGCAGACCTCACCGCAATCACCTCTGATTCTTTGCAGCCACTTGCTTTGAACTGATTTGAGTCACTACAGTTCTC
The DNA here is from genome assembly GCA_020800305.1 of Porphyrio hochstetteri. NCBI lineage: Eukaryota > Metazoa > Chordata > Aves > Gruiformes > Rallidae > Porphyrio > Porphyrio hochstetteri. Next base: position 214,492,017 of record CM036905.1, on the reverse strand, counting down.
TCCACTTTTACAAACTAGTTGTTTTGTCAGCATGAGTGTGACAACAATTAGACGTCCCTGTTTTTGCCCCATGCCTTTTCTCCTTCACAGTCATTCAATGACAAGCGTAAAAAGAACTTCATCTTTTCACGAAAATTCCCATTCTACAAGAGCAAGGAGCAGAGTGAGCAGGAAACAAGTGATCCAGAACGTAAGTAAAACTCTTGGAGACGATGTCACATGCAGCAGCACAAAAAAATGGGTGACAGCGCATGATACCAGTATCCCACACATCTAGGCAAATCTCTGTAGTAGGCAGGCAGGAGAGGTATTACTACTGTGACCAATGTGTGACTGCAGTTTGGATCCAGCTTGTCCCTTCTTCCCTGGAAACATTATTTGCACAAAAAGAAAACAGTGACCTTAACTTTTGGAAGAGCAAACATGGCTCCTTGAAGTTGTTGTGGCACTTGTCATAAACCCAAACTTGTCTCTGATGTAATATTCACAGACCAGAACTGGCTCAAAATAATGCAAACATGATTTCTTTCACGATACTAAACTATTACTTTTTTAGAGGCCTGTTCTAATCTCTTTGTTGCCTTTGGCATTCTCCAAGTTGATTGCCATGGGCAGCTTCACTGAAAGTTTGGCAATTAAATGAAGCATTCGTGTTCAAAGCTTAAAGAAGTAAATCAGATCTTGGAATGTCTATCTCAACCTCCCTGGGCATTTACTGCTTGTATAAATTATATAGAGAACCAGCATTGTTAAAATATATGCTGGATCCAAGCCCAAATATTCACTTTTTTCCTTAATAATTGTCTCCTGAATTTATCTGGTGAGGATAATTTCTGGGACTTTATTTACCTGATTGTTCCTTCTTCCTCACAGCTCCAAAAGCTATGTATCACGGTCACTGCCTCTTTCATTGGCTGCATTCCCATAGAATAGGGGTTTAAAGTTGTTTCAGAAAGAAAAAGCCAGGATCCAGATTGCTCAATCAACATGGTCAGTCATGGTAGTATCCATTTCAACTCCACTGACTTCTTCCTTCCTCTTCTGCGGCTGTTCTTCCTTTCTCATTGCTCTCTCTGGGGACTTCCGTGCAGGACATCCCCGGATTAGGTGACGACGGTTATGGAACAAAGACTCTGAGTAAGTTCCCAGGAATGGTCACTGTAAATCTCTTTTTGTTTTGTTTTGTTTTGGCTTCTGTTCCTTCTCTGAGGACCCTCCACTCCTAGCATGCACAAGATAAGAGTTTTATTTGTTACCCAGCTGTGAATGCATTAAAAATGTTTCAATCGTTTTGTTCTGCATGACGATATTGAATAACATACAGTGTATCGAGCAGACACTTTCCCTTCTTTTGTAATAACACCTTTTGTTTCTGACAGTATGTTATTGTTCCCATCATGGCAGTGCTGTAGAGAAGCATACCTAGAACTCGTTTTGCTGCCCAGACTGTTCTTTTCAGCAGCAATCCCTCCCTCTCCATCTCAAGGGAAAGTTAAAACATTTTTAACTTGATCACATCCTGAGGAGATCGATAGATAATTATTTTACGCTGTTGCTTCTGCATTTTCAGCTTTTTGCATGGGAGTGTTTGTTACTTTGCTGGATTTTAGACTAGTATTTGTTATTCATGGAAGAAGTCATTTGCAGGCTAGAGAAGACCATGCCTTCTCCAAAGTTAATTTTGGATCCATCTCACAATTAGCAACCTACTCTCTCTGTCGTGCAACCTTAATCAGTCTCTTTTTCTGGTGCAGCAATCCTGTCTCGAGACTTGGCATTGCAGAATGTGTAACGTGTCAGATAATTGCTCAGAAAGAAGTTTGCTTCCTCGAAAGCTAGACCAGAAAAGAAAAAATTGTATAGGGTGAAATATTTGCAGCTGATTCCTATATAAATAGATACATTCTATTCTATATCCAGAGCTAAAAAATTTCAACAACACACCACTTGCATGTGTTTGGCTGCTTCGTCTTCAGTTCTTATTCTTAAGCACCAAGTAATTGGGGCAAAATATGTGTGAATGCTAACGCTGCATCGCCTGACTGTTCTGTGCGTGCTTTTTAACCGCAGGAATGTACATCCATGCACACAACTTCAGTGATTGTTCTGTTTCTGCCCGATTTCTTGCAGGGATGTTTTAACAGTTTAGCTGTCAAGCCATAGAATAGCTCGCAATTTAAAGATGAAAGCTTCGTCTCTTGTAGGAAGAAGAGTTCTCAAGGCTAGTTGTGTCAGTCGGAGAGAGAAAACGTCGCTGCCACCTGAATTTTAACTATTCCGCTGCTTTAAGCAGCTTATTAGCAACAAATGCAGCCCCTTCCCTGCCTGCAGAACAGCAGAATACTTCTGATCTGATAACCCTCCTGAATATCTGTGTCTTTACAAAGACAAATCTCCCTAACGTCCAACCATTTGAAAGGAGATAACTGAATTCTGCAAATTGCTAGGGAAAAGTAGCATGGAGATGTTACACAGGCTCCAGTTTCTCTCCTATTATTGCACCTGGCTTTCAATTATCAACACGCCTTTAGAAATTCCCACCCATTCAAATTTCATTGATAATCAACTACCTTTTTATGACAGTTCTTGCTATGAAGGATATATTTTTCTTGCTTAATAAAGTCCTTCTGGTTCCTGTGTAGCATATTAGTTTCAGATAACCTTTGTTAACTTGCTATGAAATGCCTGAAAGTGAATATACTATTTTCTTCAAAATAACTTTATTTTTTTTAAGCTTCTTACTAAGCCCAAGATCAAAATTTTCCATTACTTTTTTTCTGAGATGCTTCCCCTCTCATTTCTGCTGCTCCAGCAAACCCACAAGTCCCTCTGTATGAACCCTTAGCCATTAGACTGATATGTGAGCAAAACACAGCACCTTGCAGAAAAGAGGTGTTCTTGGCGCTGTTTCCATAGTCATCCTTCATGGCATCCAAGCATGGTCTACTCTGGGTTCATCCCAGGGGATTCTTGGCTTTTATGAGTCCCTTCTTTCACTGGGAACATTTAGAGGCAGTTCTAGATGTGAGTCTTTCTCATTAACCCAAGGGCGCTCCCCAGTATATAGCCATTATACCATTGGCTTCTCAATGTCCTGCACCAGCTGAAAAGTTTCAGATATCAAATGATCTTTCAGGTGCAAAGTAATCAGTATTTATACCAGAGATACTGTTAAAACCACCATTTAATGTGGTTCTGCAGAGCTTCTGGAGACAATATAGTATGCTCTGGATGATCATAAATAGTCTGCTGACTACAGTTTGGGAAAGCAACTTCACATGATATAGATCACACCTTCCTTTAAATAATATGGAAATAGGAACAGGAGACCAGACTTGCCAAACACATCATGATAGTTCTTATAAACCCATTCACCCATCCAGCCTGGTCTGGTAAAAGTTTTCATACCATAACTCAAATCCTAGACAATGTCTGAAAAAAAGATTTCTTCTTTTTTTTCCTTAGTTTTGTCATTGTCTTTGTCTTTTTGGGGGTTGGGGGGTTTTTTGACATGGAAAAATAGATACAGTTGCAATATTTTATATCAAAACCATTTTCATGTCAATTTTTTAACCCTTTGGGGTAGTGCACTGTGACTAAAGATGGACACAAGTTAGAAGTTTCGCAGGAATAGTTCCAATGCATTAATGATGCATGTTACTGGTAGTGCAGAATAATATGAGCAGCCACTCCACTTTCATGAAATAACTCAAGACAGCCAGGCAGGTTGACCAACAGACCACAGCAAACTTTGAAATTAAGTTCTTCAAGATGTCACTAACTGTCTCATCAGGAAAAGACATGGCTTTGCCATGACACATTTTATATAGTCTCTTCCAGAAATGCCACGAGAGAGAAAGCTTTCATTTTACTGGTGTAAATTATTTGAGTTTCCAGGTGATGTCACCGCATAGCTTTTATTTCCTCCCTGCACAACTACCTTTGCATGACGGTCGCAGTTCTTTTAAGTTTCTGCAGCTCTGTGGTGCTTGGTTATGTTCTTTAATTTGCTGTACTGTTCTTGCAGAACATGTTTCTTCTAATGCCAGCGATAGTGAAAGTAGCTACAGTAAGTTACTGCTTTCATTAGAGTCCTTTTACTTTGCATTGCTTATTCTGTTTGTTTCTTTTATTTTGTTTCTCTCCTTGCTACTCTTTTGTTAACGTTAAAAAGGCGGTTGGAGCAAATGGCTTGGAATTCAAATTTACGACCACATCTTGAGTGTAAAGCTATAAAAGAAAACGGGCAACCTTTATCAGAGGAGGGAGGAAGGTTGTTTTTTGGGTTGTATTCTGGGACATGAAACAAAACCTGGCTTTGGGTAGCCTGTGAAAGGAAGCATTATTTGGCTTAGCGACAAAATGTTTATTTCAGGGGAGGGGGCAGTTTCTTGATGATCTTTTATGGGTAAAATTACTCTTTAGCTGAAGTCAAATCTGCTAAAGGCATCCTCTTTGCAAGGTCACAATTTTTAGTTGCATTTCTGCGTGCCTATGTGTCTGAAGGGCTAAAAAACAGTCCCCAAAATTCTCTTGATCCCCTAATTTTGGCAATGCAGATTTCCTAATACATATTGAAGTCTTCAAAAAAAGATAAGATAGACCTTCACCCTCTTAGGCACCACCACTGAATGTCACCAGTTCCCTGTAGGTGGAGGTCCCAACCCTGCAACCTGATTTGGTTGAAATTACGGGCTCCATGTGGCCATACAGCCAAGAGGCAGATTGTGTAATTGCTAGTACTACCCCAAAATTTAACCAATATGACTATTTTTCTGGAAGTGTTGAGAAGCAAAAATATAAGGTATTAAATAAATGACTGGAAATGTAGTAAAAGGTAATAAAAATGATAGACTGCTTACTAAATCACCCAGTTGTTTAATTTTTTCAAGCCATTTGCTTAGCAAATCAACTTTTCCACCAGTCACTCAGCAGTTGTGCTAAGCACCCACATACATTCAGGTAATCATTGGTATCATACCTCATATTTACTAGTCTTGATACAGTGCATAGCAGTTGAGCTCTGTTAATAAACAGTGGTTTGTTTCAGTAAAACAGCTAATCTTATGCAATTCAGAAATGGTAAATTAGTTTGTATTCTCTTGTATTGCAAAGGTTTCCATGGAAAGCAATTGCCAGAGCCACAAGAAAACAGTGGGTGCTCTTGAACTGCCAAGATCCAATTCTGAAGGCTTTATTTTTAACATGTCCTCTACTGATGAGAGGAGGATTTTACATTTGAAATATAAGAAGCTCTTTCCCCAGATTGATTTTACAATCAGGAATGAGTCAATAGGTTAAATCTTCAAAAGTTTGCATGAGTCAAATCTCCTCCAAGTGTGTTTATTTCAGAGGAAGCTCAGGGTAAAAGCCCAGAGGAGAATCTAGGCTGGTGGCTGAGCACATCCTATGTCTGATGTACTGTCCCAAACAAGAAACCTAACAGAGGTTTCCAGTTGCAGCTAAACATTTGGAGCAGAGCTACAGCAGCTAATTCCAAGATGTCATCATAAGACAGGCCAGGCATCCAGTTCCTCATTGGCTGAACAATGGTTTGAAACAAACTCTATGTTTTGAGATGCAAGAAAATGGGTAGAAATGGTTTGGGGAAGTTAGGTGGGACATAGATACTTGAAAGGAAGAGCCATGCCCATGGCAGGCAATCTCTTTCCAGAGTGGTTTCCATCCAGGCAAGCTCCTGTCTTACTCCAGCAGCATCCCCCATACATCCTGTTGGCTGGAGCTCCCCACACACTACTGGTATGTCCAACAACTGCTGCCTGGTAGAGAAAATTCAGGCAGGGCTTCCTTCTCTGCACGTGGGGGGGCTGTTATTTAGCAGCAGATGAAGACAATGCTAGGTTATGCCAAATGAAGGTGGCTTTAAAACCCAGGACCAAGTGCCTAAAGGGCCTAATTCCATTTGCTAAGGATTCCTTGATGTGTGCTGACATGACATTTGAAGACGTGACCTTTGGCAACTAGCAACTCTGGTTACCAGCAGGAAATTATGTTTTTAGATGGCCATGATGGCATATCAATTCTCTGACCGTGTGTTTAATTACTACATGGCCATGGTATATCAGCATATCTCCTATCAGCACTGAAAGAGCCCCTGAGTCCAGTTGGTTATTCTCTGGATCTCCACGCTACCCTATGCGGACAGTATGTCCCATCACACAGCTCATTGCAACAAATCTCCCCGAGAAAAACTATGACTCATGAACAGAGAAGAATCAGAGGAGAGCAAGAGGCAGCTGGTGATCAGAGAGAGCAGTCAACAAATTGTGAGGGCATGGAGATAAGAGAGATGAGGTCTGTCATGAAGAAGTTGTCGTATTTGACTGCAGCTTGGACCTTGGGGGACTGTTGAGAGAGGACGCTGCAGAGCAGAAAGATACCAATATCCCTTACATGGGAAGAGTAATTATCAGACCTAGTCTGTGAACATTTCCTACAGATGTATGCCTCACTGCTTATTTATTTATTTACTGCTAATGAAAGGAAAAAAATAGTAGGTGCTCAGAGTAAAGCTCATTCCTGGTAGAATACGACAGCATGAAATTATTATTTTTGTTCTTCTTGTTTGTATCTGGGTAGCTAGGAAAGGGACCCAACTGCCACATAACACAGTCACTGCCACATAACCAGAGTGGTTTGACTCCATTTGGAGCCAGCCATATTCCAAAGCTGTGGTTCAGTGTGGTGTAGTGCTACTTGGAGAAGTAATTTGTGTGTTCAAGGTAAGGGTCTACAGAGGTATCTGTAGAGGCTGCACTGATTGGTTGAGGTTCAATAAGGCCAAGTGCCAGGTCCTGCACTTGGGTCACAACAACCCCAGGCAGTGCTACAGGCCTGGGGAAGAGTGACTAGAAAGCTGCCTGTGATAAAAGAACCTGGTAGTATTTGTAAACAACTGGCTGAGTATGAGCCAGGAGTGTGCCCAGACGGCCAAGAAGGCCAAGTGGATCCTGGCTTGTATCAGGAATAGTGTTGCCAGCAGTACCAGGGCATGGATCATCACCCCTCGTTTCTGGTGAGGCTGCTCCTCAAGTGCTGTGTTCAGTGTCCTTCACAAGAAGGACATTAAGGTGCTGGAGCATGTCAAGAGAAGGGCAATAAAGCTGGTGAAGGGTCTAGAGAATAAGTTTGATGAGGAGTGGCTGAAGGAACTGGGGTTGTTTAGCCTGGAGAAGAGGAGGCTGAGGGGAGACCTTATTGCTCTACAACTGCCTGAAAGGAGGTTGTACCCAGATGGGTTGTGGTCTCTTCTCCCAAGTAACAACTGATAGGACAAGAGGAAACAGCCTCAAGTTGCACCAGGGTAGGTTTAGCCTGGATATTAGGAAAAATTTACCAGAAGGGTTGTCAGTCACTGGAACAGGCTGCCCAGGGAAGTGGTGGAGTCCCCATCCCTGATATTGTTTACATGGCATATAGGCTTGGTGCTTAGGGACATGGTTTAATGGTGGACTTGGCAGTGCTAAGTTAATGGTTGAACTCAATCTTAAAGGTCTTTTTCAACCTAAATGATTCTGTGCTTCTATGATTCTGTGAAATCAGCAATACACACTTTGGCCAGCACAAAAAGCAGTGTGTGCGATGACTGGCAAGTGCCAGGTGATCTCAGACATTCATATTTGTCCCTGTAAAAACAGGCTGCTTGGAGTCCAGAGTGAAGTGCTCTGATTTAAAAAATCTAGTGGGTCTCTGGCAATTGTTTCAACTTGTTTCTCTAACTTTTGCTTCTTATGATGAGCATTTAGTGAAAAGTAGTTAGTGTTGAAACCTGAACTACTTGATCATTCCTAGAACCATTCCAAACCAGGGCTACAAATACATAAAGTGAGCCTGAAGGCTTCTGAGAGCTGTTTGGGCTGTTCCCTGAACAGCAATTAATAGAGGAGTTACAAATTAACTGGGCTTTTTCTAGGCAATATTCCAATGCATTCATATTTATTTAGAAAAATACTGAATAACTTGAGTGTTCAGCTGAAGTATTGCTCATGTCTTGGGCTTGGGGGTTAAAAATCAACTTCTCAACATAAGTCAGATGCTTTTTACTTCAAAATAATGATATCATTTAAGTCCTCCTAGGTGATTTCAAGAGAAAATTCTTTGACCACTTCTTTAGCAACAAGGCTGTTGTGGATAGTAAACCTGATGTCTTCCACCATTGCTCTCAAAATGGGTTTGAGTGAACAAAGGAGCTGGAGCCAACAGTGGGATTTTCTTTATCCCAACAGATAACCTTCGGCTCCATTAACTTCAGAGGGAACCACCAACTCATTTGACAGCAGAATCTGGCCCTTCATGAAAAACATGCTGTCCTAATCTAAAAGGGGCTGAGCTGCTGCTGCATCTCACTGGCCATGCAAATACAAAGGCTCTAACTACATCAGTTGCTTTGCACCTTTTCTCAGCAAAAACAAGTTTGCAGAGTGGTATATAAAGTCCTGGTCTAGCAGAAAGTTGTTCTTTATGTGATAAGGATATGTGGAGGCAACTTTGACTTACCCCTGAACCAGCCAATCAAACTGATTGTAAGTTTATTTTGAGCTCAGTAACTTACAATGTTCTGATTTCTTTTTCAAACCAAGCTTGTAAGGACACATGTTTTTATACTGTGGACTCATCAGATTTTATTTGGTGAGACATGATTGTCATAATGACCAGGAATTTAAAGTCTCTCCACTGCAAATGTCTTATAATGCTCTTTACACATAGTTCAGGAAAGGTTTTTACAGCTGCCATCAAAATTACACACATATTACCACATCTCTTTAGCCTAATTGCGTAACTGGTTGTGATTGCACCAATTACCTGAGAGAGGCAATGCATGACTAAAAGTAAAAAATAAGGAAAATTGATAGAAACAAATTTTTTTTTACCCTCTGTCAGCAAGACACTTTTGCAATGTGATTTGAAGACTGAGAACAAGGTTAAGGGAGTCATGATTATTATGTTAGGCCACTGATTAATTAGGACACTTACGTTGGCTCTTACATTCCCCAGGGATCACTGTATTATTCAAGCACACTCCAGTTGGCACAAGCATTGAAGTCTCATTTTATGCCCTCACAAGCTATACTGATATTAAACATACAGTGCTGATAGACCAATTTTTGGTCATAAATTCATTCTCAGCCTACTGATGATCTTTTTATTTATTGGCTTTCCAGCCTTTCAGAGCTATCAACATATTTCCAAAAATCATGTGTTTTAAGTAGAGGTCCAGTAAAGGGATTTTGAGCCAAATAGAGGCAAGGATATTGACTGTCCAGTGCAGTCGGTACAGATGAAACGAAACACGAAATTGATTTCTCCAAGATCTTGCAAATGCAACTCAAGTAATCCATGAATTAGCCCCAAACTGAAATGGATGGTGACAGAAAAATAAGCCTTCTTTGATTTTTAGATCCAGCTGAGCAACAAAGTTCAGGCAAGAGCTCAGAAATACAATTAATTTGGCTCACCTACATGTATATCACATGTATTGATCATAACCATCACCATTAGTCCAGAAACTTTAATGAACCCAAAAATTCTCTTTGCTTTTTCTAAATTCATGAATAATTTAAGCTGTCTTCTGAAGTACTACTTTTTTGTTATTCACAGCCTTAGATCCCTTTGCAGTTCTTTTCATTCACAGCCATTAATGTGATGCCAAAATCCATAGATTCCCACTGCATAAAGTGCTGGATGAGGATGGGTGGTTACCTGGGGGCTGCAACCACAGCAGCTCACAGCAGCTCTCCTCACTGGTTACTCACCAGTTGCACCAGCACCATGGAAGCTCTGGATGGGACCTTTTTATGGATTACACGAAAAATGCTTGGTATCTGCCAGGTGTACCCCGAAACTGGTTTTGAGTCTTTCACAGACCCTCTGCCATCTAATCAGAAGGGGGAAACAGAAGCATCACCTTAAATCTGTTTTAGGACTAACCCTCTGAAACAGTATAAAACCTTTAAAAAGATTACATGAATGCTCCTTATGAAACACATCTGACGGCACAGCACCTCTCTGCCCAGTTGATAGAGGCTCTGTGTTATAAGAAACTCCAGTTTATTCTTTTTAAGTGTGAGAAATCACCAACAGGCAAACCAAGAACTAAGGGAAGCTGAGCCATAGCAACTCTGGGAAAGTGAAAGCCCCCCCAGTAATTCTACTCACAAGTATATTGCATTTAGGAATGCCTCCTTTTTCTTTCTTCTCTGTCCTTATTTTCTTTTTTTTCTTCTCTTTTTGACTAGATGGAATTTTACTGAAGAACAAGGGAACATGCCCAAGTCCTACAAAAAGTGCTTTTTTCTTTTTTTCTCTTTTTGTTTTGCCTGTTAAATTTCACAAAAAATTTTGCAGATCACTCTAGCTAACCTGTGCTAATTAAGCCATTAATGTAGGTGGTAAGTGAGACTTAGTCAAATGATAAATATGAGCCCATGTCCTGATGAATTTCACACTGTGTCTCGCACCTCAAAGCCACCACAAGGTTATTGCAATCCAATTATTGATTGACTCTAGAGCTCTTCATTATACTTTATGGACTACTTCAAACCCATGCAGTGCTAACTGAGTAGAGATCATTAAAGAATACCATCTGGTACAGTTCAAATGCATATTAGCCTCTGAGGACTTACAGGATTTTGTCTGGGCAGTACTTGGAAAGATTTTATTCACATAGAAACTTGAGCCTCCTGAGTCCTTTGTCCAGAAAAGTAAAGCAGTGGAAATGGGGCAGCTTCCTCCCACACTCACCTCCCATGTTGAGTCTGAAACTGAAGAGCCTTTGCACAGAAAGATTGTTCCATTGTTCCATTGTATCACAGCCTCAGTGTTTCTCCTTGCTGCAACCCTTTCCAATGACTTAAGCTTCAGCACAATTTCAGTAGGCTGGAGGGGTTTATTTTGGAGTTTTATCCTTCAGTCTGGCCATAGTTTTACAAGACTTCAGTGGAACAACAGATCTGTTTTGTCTCCATAGCCCATACCCTACGGATAGCATGGATGTAACGACAGCTTTAGCACATGGACAGGACTGCCAGACACTGAGCAAAACAGAAGGTGAAAGCTTGGCTTGTTTGTGCTGGTTATGATTGTGTGCCCAAGCCAAACATTAGCCCACAGAGCAATTTTTAAACACTCGTGTCAGAGTCGTTAATTGTTTCCTTTCAGTTGCTCTTGTCACTGTCACTCCCGTGAGATTCCACTGTTTCAGTGCAGATGTCTGCATCTGACCTTCCTCGTTAAATGCTGTTATGGGGCTGCAAAGACAAATGCACCCTTCTGCCTTTTTCTCATCCCAAAGTAGGCATCTGAAATAGGCCGGATGACTCGTGTTAGAATAAGCACTTGCCTATTTGTAGGCACCCATCGATTCTAACAGGTACCTAGGGACTAGTTCAGACATAAGCACTCAGGAAACAGGTTTGTGAAGTTAGCTGAAATGAGCCCTCTTCTTCAGATCCACATGCTACTGAAACAAATGGTTCCAAGTTTAAGATTGCACTTGAACAAACATGCTCCCCTCCAACGGGCTTAGTATATGATGGCTTCATCGCCCACCCCAAGACTGACTTTCTCAGGCTGTGGAAAAGCATAGCCTCTGCTCTGAGCATCTGGAGGGCAGGCACTGCAGGAGCACGCTTGTCCATCCTGGAGAGGGTATTGTTTCATCTCCAGGGGAATGGGACATCCTAAGTTTTATATCACCCCTAAAATTCCCAGGGAAACCTCAGGGAAAATAATACACCTGATGTGTAAAACCTAGTGCAACAATAATTCTAGGGGTTCAACTTTGAAAAAGCAAAAGTTAAGCAAGTGATTATCATATCAACCATTGGTAAATAGAGAAGAAAATCCATTATCCACGCTCCTCATACGTTATGTTGCCTTGTCCTCAAAAGCTTCCTTTATTAAAAATTATATTTTCTGCTTTGCTGCTGCAGCACCATTGTTAGGTTGGAGTTGGCCCTGTCTGTTCTCCCTTTCTCCTAACACATCTTCTTTATTTGCTTTTTTCTGTCATTGCCCTTAATTGCAACATTAATTTTACTTGAAAAGCTTTCTTACATGTTTCTCACAGCAGTCTAGATAATATATCACCAAAAAAATTACCAATCATCCTGTTATATTCATGAAGTAGGAGTCTGTGTAAGACTAGAAAGTTTTAAAAATAAGTTTTGTAGCTACTTGGAACTAGGCACTGCACCCAATGCCAATCTTGTCAGTAGAGTTAATGAGTGACTCAGAGAGCAGTCACGCTACTTCATTGACGTGTATCCCCCTCTAAACCCTAGCTCTATTGTCTATCAGGTGTCAGGCAGCACTCTTCCTCTATACATGCACACTTTGGTTTGGCAGGGGCCCCCCAGAATAATGTACCAGAGACTCATGTGAGTGCAAGCAGATGAAATGAAGGCAATCCTGTCTGTTTTATAAAGCCCTGGCACTCCTTATGGCACTCTTCCTTCTCTAGTGTCCAAATCAGTTTCAAAATCCCATCTGTGGATCTTCTCAAGGCCCGAACTGAGTAAAAATAAAATCATAATTTTAAACTTTCCTGAGCCTCAGTCAGATTTAGAACCTGCCAGAGCCCTTATGTGGTGCTAAGAATGTGACAGTGACCTAGAAAAAGAAATGTCCGGGAATTATTCATGCCGAATCCTCCCCCCTCTCCTCTTGCACTCTCATACAGGAGAGGACAGTGATGCACTGGGGCTGTACAACTACACCCAAGTCATGGTCCATATACTTGCTTCACATGGCAAATTTCTCCAATTTCAAAGGTGACCATGAGGAAACAGTCCTAACAGCAGCAGAGGGACAATAAGTGTGTAAGAAGGGATGCTGTGAGATTTGTGTTCAGGGAAAGGACAGGGGTCAGAAAACAGCTCTATAGCTAGATGTCAGGCTGTGAATAAAGTGGACTATGGAGGTCATACACAGAAGGATGATCAACCAAAAAATATATATTCTCAGGATAAAAATGGTTCCATTTAGGTAGCCTGTGGATTTGCCTTGCAGCAGCATGTTAGGGCCTTAACAGTCAGAACTGCAACACAAATTTCTGTGCTATCCTTGTAAACAGCCTTGCTATCAAATCCATAAATGAAGCCTTATTGCCCATCTTTGAAAAAGCCCAATTTCAGCAAAGAGAATTGAAACATGTGGCAGGGGAGTGAGGGGAAGGAAAAGAGTGGTATCCACGCTTTAAAGTTACAAGGGACTTTGGAATGGTTCAGGTGAGAGCATATCAGAGAGAAGTGTTGAACCGAATCTGGTCTTTATGTGAAGCATTTTATCAAGCTTTAGTACTTGATATGTTGCTTGTCAGCTTCAATTTCTTCTCTTTCTTCTCCCATCAGGAGGCCAAGAGGACTGCATCCTTTCATATGAACCTGTCACCAGACAGGAAAGTAAGTTTGGTGTTTTTTTGCTTGTCTGACACTCTTCCTTATATTTTTCGTTTCCCATTTTGGGGTCAGCAGGGCAGTAAGCTTTGCTGTGCCAGCCCCATATTCTCTGGGGCTTTTTTTTCTTGTCTATGAAATGAAATGATCTAAGGGTCTCCCTCACTAGCCCCCACTTCCTACCCTTCTCAGGACTCTTCCCTCTTCCTTTTGCTAATAAATATGTAAATCAGTCTACAAAATATTCATGGAGAATTTATAATTGTACAGCAATATTGTTACATGGGAAGCCTTTGTTATTTTCCTTCTCATGTGATATGTGCCTCTAACCAGGGTAGATGAACATACAGGAAGGTAACTGAAAATGGGAGTTCCCCCACCTGATTTAATGGGGGATGCGCTCATATAACTGAGAAGAAAAAAATCTTACAGTATCCTTTCCATGCCTCATGAGAGCCATTGGGAGTGATTTTGTTGAGGAATAGCAAATATATACACTTCCACATAGTCATCTGACTACATGTGCACCCACCATCACAGAGCTCTGCAAGATGAGCAGTACTCATTCTTTTTTCTTTATCCATATGAACAAATAAATTATCCATCAATAAAATGTACCCCTAAGTTTTCACTTCATCCATAAAAGCAGCAACTCTGGTTAGTGCATCTTCGGGAAGATTTACTGTTACTGCTAGTAAGAGCATCAAAATGTGCTTTTCTTTTTGTTGTTCAGTTAATTACACCAGGCCAGTTATTATTCTGGGTCCAATGAAAGATCGGATCAACGATGATTTGATATCTGAATTCCCTGATAAGTTTGGGTCATGTGTACCACGTGAGTATGATTCTACTCCTTGTTCTGCAGCTGAGTTGTGTCCTTCGGTGCCACACATTAAGCAAATGAACTCTTGTAGTTGAGTTTCTCAACAGCCATTTTTCCTTTTGGAAAAAACATGGGAAAGGAGCAAACAAAGAAAAGATTGTGAAGGTCTGGAAAGAATTTCTCAAAAGAATTGTCCCAAAAGCTGTGCAGTTTTTTAAAGAAGGAGCCTTCTAGCGACTAACTCAATTTACTCATCAGTTAATCTGTGATTTCTTAAATAAGAGACGCCTTATCTATGCAGTATGAGCTAGGGAGCCTGCTTTGGCAGGGGGGTTGGACCCGATGATCTCTGGAGGTCCCTTCCAACCCCTACGATTCTGTGATTCTGTGATTTTAAAATAGTTTCAATGCAATTGCACAGCGTCCATCAATACAAATATGGAATAATCTATGATTCATATGAGATCTAGACTGTTTCATCTGAAAGCAATATTGGACCCTGAATTAGGCAGAATGTTTATATCTTGGATCATTGGAGCTTGGTGACTGTTTATTTCAGACCCTGACTGCAGTCTTACTTTATTTTAAACTGTTCTCTCTGCAAATACATCAGTTTAAAACTCCTAGAGATGTGATAGCCCTATAATTAAGGACAAATTAAATTGATGAGATTGTGATTCATTTTATTGCTGTGATAGGATCAGATTTGCAATCTGGAATGCACTTTGTAGTTGGGGATTGTGTGTGATCCTGCTGAAAAAAGTGGAATTCTGGTAAATCCTAATTTTATGATAGCCTGCCTGTATGTATTGATTGGAGGTCAACATCAGAATGTGTTACTTTAAAAAGGCAGCTTTACTGTCACAACTACATTGAAAACAGTATTTAGCAGCAGTAGATCTGCTCGTATATATGGAGAACCTCCACTTACAGCCGACCCAGCATCGTCCACCAAGCAAACCTTCACTGCAGCATTTTTTTGCATGAAGTAGATTCACAGACTTCTTGATCTTCTGTCTTTTGTTTCATGCAGATACCACACGGCCAAAGCGTGACTATGAAGTGGATGGGAGAGATTATCATTTTGTCATTTCAAGAGAACAAATGGAAAAAGATATCCAAGAGCACAAATTTATAGAAGCTGGACAGTACAACGATAATTTATATGGAACTAGTGTCCAATCTGTGAGATTTGTGGCAGAAAGGGTACGTTGGCACTAGTTTTATTGACCACACAACATCTCTGTTGTTTCTACGTTGTATCTCAGACAAGATTATTATGCCAATAATATAAAATATCTGCAAAACGTCATCCTAATATTTATAGGCTTTATAACAACTCCACAAGGTGTCTCTGAGTGACAAACTCCCTGACACTTTCTGTACTTGGATGTAGTGTTATTGATTCAGGGATCTAACACGGAGCCTCAAGTAGCCCCCGAAACAGCCTTCCCTCTTCCCTCTGTAAGACAGGTAAATAAACATCTCTCATTTTCACAGAGGGGAAAGAACGAAGCACAGAAAGATTAAATGACTTGCCTCAGGTGACACAGGGAGTCTTTGACAGAAAGAAGAGCTGAATTAACCAGTAAGAATGTAGACGTCCTATTATTTTTATGAACTGATTTTTCTCATCTCTGAAGAAAATCCTCTCGCCCCCAACAAAGATCATCCCAGTAAAAATAAGTTTGTTCCCTCATCTCCAGTGTATATTGTATACTAGCACAAAGGCAAAGGAGAGAGCACAGAGAGCAGAGCACGTGCCCTCTTCCCAGGTGTGCCAGTAATGGCCCCGTTCCAGGGCACAGCAATGCAGAATTGTATCCTGTCTTTTGGCTGATCTGCAGCAAACTCTGCAAAACTAAACACCTCCTCAATCTGTTTCCAACAGGGCAAGCACTGTATACTCGATGTGTCAGGCAATGCTATCAAACGACTACAAGTTGCACAACTCTATCCCATCGCTATCTTCATTAAGCCTAAATCATGGGAGCCTCTGATGTAAGTATAAACTCCTTCAAGCATTTTATTCTCAGGGTACAGTCTCAAGTGGCACAACACAGGTCTTGAGTCTACACTTTGCCTATCCTCTAAAATCATTAATGAAGGGAGGAATTGGGAGCAGTGGAGACTTGCCCTCCCTGCCTCCCATTCACTGTATCCCAGTGCTCAAGCTGCCTTTGAACCTTTCACACTAAGACACATGGGCTTAGGTGCTGGACCACGAAGGACTCTGGGCTCCCCGGTTCAGGAAGGACGGGGAGCTACTGGAGAGGGTACCAAAAAAGGCTACGAAGATCACAGAATCGTAGGGGTTGGAAAGGACCTCAAGAGAAGATGATGCAGCTCGGAAGGCCTCAGCTGGAGTACTGTGTCCAGATCTGGGGCCCCCAATACAAGAAAGATGTGGAACTGTTGGAGAGGGTTCAGAGGAGGCCACAAAGATGATTAGAGGACTGGAGCACCTCCCCTATGAAGAGAGGCTGAGGGAGCTGGGCTTGTTCAGTCTGGAGAAGAGAAGGCTGCAGGGGGACCTCATTGCAGCCTTCCAGTCCCTGAAGGGAGCAGAGAAACAGGAGGGGAGTCAACTTTTTTAAAGGGTAGATAATGTCAGGACAAGGGGGAATGGATTGAAGCTAAAGGAGGGAAGGGTTAGATTAGATCTTAGGGGAAAGTTCTTTCCAGAGAGAGTGGTGAGGTGTTGGAATGGGCTGCCCAGAGAGGTGGTGGATGCCCCATCCCTTGGGGTGTTCGAGGCCAGGTTGGATGGGGCCCTGGGCAACCTAGTGTAGATCCAGGCCTGGAGGCTGGTGGCCCTGCCTGTGGCAGAGGGGTGGGAATTCTGTGATCCTTGGGGTCCCTTCCAACCCAGACCATTCTATGATTCTGTGATTCTGTGATGAGGAGACTAGAACATCTCTCTTACTGCAAGTGTATTTCCTGACCTATGTCCCTATTCCGGGCTACTTCTTATTTTCATTAATTACAGGAATGATGAATTCAGCAATACTTTTGTAAAGTTTGTGAATATTTCAAGGCTGAGTGAGGTGGCAAGCACTTTGGAGGATGTGTAAAACTCAATGTAAAATTATTAAGATGAAATTCAGCACAGACAAAGGCGAGAAAATCAAATGCACAAGTACAAGCAGGGAATAATTAAGCTATAGCACTGCAGAAAAGCATCTGGTGGCTGGGGTGGATCACAGAAATATGAATGGATGGATAATGTGGTTGCAAAAAAGGAAACTGCCACTGTGGGCTGCATTAACATCAGTGTTGAGTCAGGACACAACAGACATTTATGTGAGTTTTACTGTGTATGGATGAGCCGACAGCTGTAGTGCTGGTCTGGTTCTGCATTCCCCCCCGGAAGTGGAGAAAGAACAGGAGCCACCTAGTGTTAAGGAGAGGAAATATGGAAGTGATCTTCATACTGGTTAAAGCTTGGGACAAAATACATTGTGAACAATTGTTTTCTATGTACACTTCAGGTAATGCATAGAGTTATCAGCTTCATTTGCTGTCAGAGGGCTGAAATTTTGAACTCTGCCTTTCCCTCGCCAAAGGCTCTGTGAACGCCAGGTGATGCTGTAGGTGTGGCCCACAGCCATTGGGTGACAGAGCTGGAGAATGCCAACATCCCTTGAACAGGCATCCTCCCTGGCCCTGCCTTTTGGTAAGAAGGTTGCTGTCACATTGCAGGGTAGGATGTCCAGCATGTGGTACTTGCACAGCCCCACCATGATCAAAGCCATCTTGGGTTAGATGACTTCTTGACACTTCTTCAAGCCCTACAATTCAGTTATACTCTGGTTATGTTGCTGTATAGCAGTGGAAGGGTAGTTTGATAGCCTAGCTTCTGCATCAAGTGTCTTAAGATAGATCTTAACCTACAGTTTTTCCATCCATAAACTATTTCCATTGTTTGTTTAATGCTGACATTGGATTTGAAGAAGTAAATAAAAATGGCCTTTACCCTGAAAAATACATTAGGCAGACCCAGAAGTGTGGCAGTAACACAAAGGCTTCATTGATTTGATGTAAGAGCAGCAAATCCTCAAACGGACTGACTGAAAAGCATTATGAAGATGCAAAATATTATGACAATCATCCTGTTCTTAAATCAAAGCAATGCTAATATTTCATTTAGCAGAAAACAAGTTCTGCAGAGTTAGCAGAGTTAGCAGAATTTTCCTTACTGATATAAATGAAAGGCACCCTAGTTTTCACTCTGCAAATCTGAAACTGCCTCAGTCTTGGCAGTGTGGTTGGGAGAAGCAATGTGAAATACATAATATGACTTTGAATTCTTTGTTCTGCAAATACCCTGTGGTAGACACCCTTAATCAGAAGTCCAATCTTTTGTGGGACAGCAAAAGTCCTTATATACCAGGATTAATTTAGGATGTTTTGCAGTAATATGGCTTACAGAAATAAATTATGGAAACAGAATAGTTTATCCCATGCAGCCTGCTCTCCACAAGTAATCTTTTTATTTAATTAATCTTTTATCTTATCCTGTGTGATTTAGTCTAGGTGGTCCTGCTCTGGCAGGGGGGTTGGACTAGATGATCTTTCAAGGTCTCTTCCAACTCCTAATGTTCTGTGATTCTGTGATTAAACAGTACCCAAAATTAGTTTCTAACAGAAATATGAACTCTTTTAACACAAACAGTATAATTCTTTGTACAGGATTGTCTTGAGAACAGTGACATCATTCTGAATCCCTTGCTTCTGGAAACCATTTATTTTATTTAGTAATAAAGCTAAATCACTATGGGTCTGTTTAAATAAATACATGTTCTGACATAACTGGTAGTGATTTGTCATAGATGAACAGACATAACACTTTTCCAGTGCTGGTTTTTTTAATATGGAGAAATTTAACATGGTAAACCAGTGCTCTGTGGGAACAGAAAGGGAACATTTTCATGACAGTGTCACTGTGGTCACTCAGTCTTTTTTATGTATGTAACTACTACAACACAAAAATTACCAGTTTATCTGCCATAACTATTACTGCTGTTCATACGAGTTGAAAGGTACTGTAATAGCAAAGTAAAACCATAAAAGACAAAAAATTGCTAACCAGAGGCAGAGAAACAAAGTCAAAAGATTTAACTTGTAGCAAAATTAGCACTGAAAGTTGAAGCCCTTCCTTCCTTCCTTCCTTCCTTCCTTCCTTCCTTCCTTCCTTCCTTCCTTCCTTCCTTCCTTCCTTCCTTCCTTCCTTCCTTCCTTCCTTCCTTCCTTCCTTCCTTCCTTCCTTCCTTCTCTCCCCCTCTCCTTCTTCCCTTCACCTCCCATCTCTTCCCTTCCTTTTTCCTTCCCCTACCTTCCCCACCTCCACATGACTTTACCTGGGAGGTTTCATCCCAGAGGCATTTCTGTTGGTACCTCTCAATCAGCCTCTCTCTAGAAGGAGGAGAATGGTGGTGGAATCATGGGGATGAGAGCTGGGAGTACAAAGAGCTTGCCTGGGTGAGCTCTTCACTGAGAGAGGATGAAAACCCTGGAAAACGTGCCAGGAGAGCCAGCTTTTCGCAGGCATTTTGAATTCACCATCTGTGCAGGTCTCTGGCTAGAAAATAAAATGTAAGAAGGGACTATGGTTTGACAGGACTTTTAATTCATCATAAAAAATAGACATTATGGTCCTTCCCATTCTCCATCCTCTCTCCTGGGGGCACGGGACGGGCAGAGGCATGAATACAACTAGCACGGTTTTATACCCCTGGCAATCTGAAAATGTAACACAAATTCCTACTTATTTCAAAATACTATTTAAAGTGTTTGGTTAGATTTTTACTTGCATTTTCTCCTTTGCTAGTCAAAGATCTTGAGGAACAATTCCCCAAAATTTACCAGAAACAGATCTGGAAGGAGTAGGACATTGTTAGAACTAAAGTATTACCTGAGTGTCTTCAAGATGAAAATGTTAAGTTTGCATGAGAATTTGCAATGGTATGTCCCACTTCAAGACAGACTTTTGGTTCAGCCACCTAAAGAAATGTTGAAGTAGGCGTAGCTGATGAGAAGCCCACCTGAACTCAATTAAATAGCAATCTTCCCAATAAATAGAATTAGTAGTATTACAAATTTAGCAGCCTGACACAGATTGGAATATATTAAACCTATTTTTATAACCCACAAATAACTGTCATAAATTTTTTAAGAAATCTTTCTTATTCTTCATTATATAAACCTGCTTTCTGCATTGCATTGGTACTTCCAAAGGGATTTTTCTAAGCAGTGTTCCCAGCTATATGGCTAGTTATATAGATAGAAAGGACTGAGTCATTTCTAGAAATACCCCTTTGCATCCTGGACACCTTACAGGGTGTTTGTCAGAAGCCAGGTAGGACTTAGCTGCAGCAAGTCCATACTGTTGTGCACTTCATAGATCACTTTTTAATACACCATCATGCACATAATTTCCTACATGCATCTCCCATGTCATACTGTATACAGTCCATTACCACATAATCATATGATTCAGTGCAAGGCTTTAAATCAGATTTATGTAGAACACAAGATGTTCCCTTCTCTTGCTTTCCTAGTTGCCTCAGAAAAATTCCATCGTGTTTTAAGATAAATGAGTCCATGCTGTGAAAAAATGCTAAAACAAGCAAACTCTATTTATTACTGTCAGTTAATTTGGCTATCTGCAGCCATGTATGTGTAAGGCAGTGAATGAGTATGAGCTTGCTTCTTTGCAGGTATACAGGAGTATTAAAAGCAAGCATGCATGGGCAAGGCAACTCATTTCTTAGAGTTATTAAATAATGCCTCTGTTGAAATAGGAATGCTCTATCAAATAACAAAACATTGGCAACAACAGAATGTTACTGACACTGTCTGGTTTTAGATTTATTAGTAGCCTAGACAATTTAGAATATACAAGACACACTTGGCTGGGAGCCTCTTTAGTTAATCAGAATGGACTGGAACAGAGAGCATAAAGAAATAACTCAACTCTTCCTGATGGAAAGAGTCAGTTTTATTTCTCATGATATCTGGAATTCATGCCTGCACCTGAACCAAGAAGTCTCCCTAGAAGACATCCCGGGTCCTTTGTGGCTTCTCTACAGGTTTTACAATGACTCTGGGATCCCTTCTACAGGGTCAGGAGTCTCAGTGTGCTGAGTTCTGCCTTTAATCATGATTTCACTTCCACATCCCAAACTTCATTCAAAACCCAGCTTCCTTTTCAGTAGTTTGGACAGCCTTACTCAGCTGAGACAGCCAACTGCATTCCTGTCAGATAATATTCCTGAAGCAGCTTCAGCTCTGGAAACAGGAGTGCTCTGAGTGCTCAGACCTTGAGACCTCCTGGCTCCCAGGCATACCCACGGGTTCTTGATGCCACAAGTCCACCTCAGTTAGCAGTCTGGGCCTCATGTTTTGTTTGGGAATGTAGAGTAGTGAACCCAAAATAAAAACCTTGTAGAAAAATATGAAACAGTCTGGAAATTTAGGTTTGTACTGCATAAGAATTAAATTAAATTTAAAATGCTGAATCTGCCTATGAACTGATGGAAGAATTTCACTGATTCTTGTACTGATTGCAATCCATCTGTGATTTGGTGGCACATATCTGTTAGAAAGCTGTTCTAGTAAGACTCTAAACTCTTTGATGACTTCTGTGTTTCTAGGGAAATGAATAAACGTCTTACAGAGGAGCAAGCGAAGAAAACCTACGATCGAGCAATTAAATTAGAACAAGAATTTGGAGAATATTTTACAGGTATGTTTTTATCATTTTATTTTCTTCTTCCCAAGATACAGTCTTTCATTGCAAAATAACTGGATCAGCTCTGTCTCTGGCCTAGAGTGTGCATCAGTATAGTGTGCCCACAGTAAAGACGCCTGGCTTGAGACTATTGTTTCCCTGAAATTCAAGAGCAGTTGAGTCATTCAGTTTCTCACAAATTTGATGCCCTGAAGGAAAAGCTATGCAATAAATTGATTCCCTCACTCACCCAAAACTGCTTTTAATGAAGTCAGTACAAATATTGCACAACAAAGAACTCCTCACCAGCTCAGCAGGAGCTGAAGCTATGGATCGTGGGAGGGAAAGACAAGGGTATCTTCCTCCTGACCTGAAAAAGAGCAGTATTTACATCCTGCTGTGGTTCCCAGCATTTCCTTTGCACAGGTTTGGGCAGATGCCTACTCAGGGGGCTGGTATTTGTGATAACGCTCACAACCCCCCCAGCTGTCCCTCCTCATGCTGACAGTGCACAGAATCTGAACTGCAGTTCCATATTTCTGTTGTGGGGGACAAGGAATTTAAGATTATAGGCACTGTGCTTTGTGCTGCAGTTGCTTTATCTTCTGTCAACTTGAGCCTGATCTAGTTACCTTTTGCAGCCAAGACTGAGTTTACTATAACCTTTACTGTAACTTTTCGATAATCAACATCATGGTGTGCCAGTATTCCTTCTCATTTCATCAGTATCTGTGAGCACACTGAAAATCTGCTGACACTGGATGCTGTAGAATATATCAATTAAAAGAAATATTGATGTTTTCTTGTGCAGCTATTGTCCAAGGAGATAGCTTAGAAGATATATATAATCAATGCAAACTTGTAATTGAAGAACAATCTGGGCCTTTCATCTGGATTCCTTCAAAGGAAAAATTATAAATTAGCCACTGCACCTCTGATTACGACGGGAGAATATTTAGAAGAAAACTATAATATACTATTTGGAGGCTTTCCTGTTTTTGTTGCATTTATGTTCTTTGCAGTCAATGTGAATTTTGATGAATGTACAACACAAAGTGTTTGAAGCCATGAAGGACACTGATGGGTCAAAGGGTAGGAACAAAAAGACTTCTACCATATAAAGCAAATCTGTTGTGTGCTCAGAGCACCAGTTGTAGGTATAAACTGTTGACATGGAGACCCTCTGTCAAGGGGAGCTAGCCACCTCCTGTGCCCATGCGGACATTTTGATCAATTTTGATGGCTGAGCTCGGTGTGTTGATTGCTTTAAAGAGAAGTTCCCAGCTCTTGAACCTCATATAGGGCTTGATCCTGCAAGGCGCTCAGCACTTGACCCCAATTCCTACACAAGTAGCCTGTTGACTTGGAGTCACTTGTGATCCTTCCCTATGCCGTTCAGTCCCATCAATTCCAGTAGGACTATTCATGTGCTCAAAGCTAAGCACAGGCTTAAGCGTTTTGCTAGATCAGGGCCACATGCACCTTGCAAAATCAAGCTCAGAGTACAAGGTCTGCCTCCTACTGAAGTCACTGGTCGGATGCTCTTTGACTTGACTGGGAGGCGGGTCATGTTCTAAGCTTGTCGTTGCACTTTTGTAGTTGGTACACCTCGACTTTGGTAACTATGCACATCTTTTAATTTCTGAAACCAAGTCAAGCATTTCTTTTTTCCCCTTTGGAAACACTATTGCATCAGGAACTACTAACAGCATAGTTTATTTAACGGAGTTTGGGGGTGGGAGAGGATGGAAGCATTTCACATCACACACACATGCACACAAACACATTCCCATGTGGACACACACACACACACACACACACACAAATGTATGAGGATTCACAGCACCTATGTTGACAAGGAGGGATACAACTGGGAAAAGCTTTAAAATTTTTGATTGTCTATTTTATCATTTATATTGATAGAAGGCACTTAAAGATGGAATAATTTATAAAAATAAAAATATATTGATGTATAGAAACTAATTTCTATAGGTAAAAAATGTTTTTGTGAGATATTTTGTAAAGATTAATTAATTGAAAGGTTAAATATTTACACCCTTGCGCGACTGTAAAATGTAAAGAGGACCATCAAGTTGCATTATCCCTTTTCCGTAACAGACTCTCTATTATTATTGACAAGCAAGATAATTCCTTAAATTGTAGAGCTGTCATCTTGGGTTTTCTCTCAATTTAATCCTCTCCCTTGCCTCTATCTAATCATGATGAACTCCTATGGAAAGATCTCTCGAACTGACTGCCCTGCAGGACCTTTTCCAAACACAAAAGGATAATGCATCTTTAAATTGAAATGGGTGATTTGTCAGAAGCAAAATGTGCTTGAATGCAGTTAATAATGTCTCTCTCGGAGGGAGTCACACTTCACGCCCCCAAATTTCTTACAATTCTTCCTGTTTCTTTAAAGGAAATACCCAAAGCCTTTGACCTTTCCTCTCCTTGCAGGCAGGCAGGTTGCCAGCTGACTTGTATCTTCATTCATTTCACAGTCAACAAGGGTCTTAAAAAGCAAAAACCGAGGCAATGGACACTTGTGAGGGGTTTGGGGAAAGTCTGTGGAGTTGCAGTTTGGGGTGGGCAGAAGGGGGTATTTTTGTCTCGTTTCACATTGCCCTTCGCTTTGTCTACTGATGCCATTCGTCACTCTGACACACAAAGGGGACAACTGCAAAAGGCATTACGATAGCCAACTGAATTGCCTTTGCTGCTGCTGGACCAAGTTCTCTCTGAAAGCCAGTCTCCTGCCCGCTGTGCCGCAGGAGTCCAGTGCTTACGAGCTGGTGGCTAATGCAACCCTGATGCTTAAGGACGTTTTAAGGGCAAATGCTAAATATAGTCCTCGGTTGCTTGTCCAGTTGAAGCTTACATTTCTGCACCCTGTCAGGCTGACAGGTATATCCAGCCAACCTCCGCAGGCAAAGTGCCACTTGCTGGATGTCTGTGATAAAGCCACCAGCAGCAACAGGGTTAAAAATATGGGCGTTTTCAGTGGCCCTGAGGCGGCCTTGCCCTGCTACAGTAACTTTGAGAAGTTCACACTTCTGTAACTACAATTTTTCTTGCCTGGCCAGCGCAGATTTACAAGGGTTTCAGTTAAGTCCCCGAAAGCGCTTTGTTAAGTCTCCAAAAGAGCTTTGTAACCAGAAGGGCTAGAAACACTTTGGTCTTTCTTTCTTTCTTTTTTTTTTTTTTTTTACAAAATATAAATGACTGGACGTATAGATTTTGGATAATTCTGCAGAAATCCACAGACTAACCCCAGATCTTTGGTAGCCATGGATTTTTCCATGCTGGCAAAGTACTATTGCCCCAGGTTGGGAAATAGCCCACCAGACCTGAAAAACCAAGTATCCTAAAGCAGGAACTTCATTCTAATTTTCAGCTCTGTTTTTTAAGCAATCAGTCACATCTGCTTCTTTGTTTCTTAGTTCAGCATGCTGCCTTTTACGGTACTATCCTACTAGTAACTGTTTTGCTTTGTCATGTGCTGTGCTTTACGGTGAACAGTAACACTATGGCTGAGTACAATCAACTTTTCCATCAGTCCTTGGTTACTGTAGTAACATTATTTATTTTTCCCTGTCTGTTGTTTGTGCTTCCAGTTTAGAGTTGCCATTGCACCTTTTTTTTCTCCTTTTTTTTTTTAAATAAAACATATTTAAAAACAAATCACCAAGAGAAGCGGTGAGAGGTCTTATTTCCCTTAGGACTTGTACCCCCGTTTGTTTTGTGCATTGGCGTTTTGCGTTTCATGTTTCAGCATCCTCAGAGCTGCAGTTCATTTTTGCATTGCAGCTGTTCAGATCATACTGGGTGGTAGAGGGAGGAGGAAGAGAAACATAAGATTCCTATAAAATTGCATCTGGTGCAAAACAATAAAAAAAAGAAGTCCAAACTCACAACCCACAGCAACTGGCACCTGAGACCAATCTGGGTGCTACCACAACTCAGCATAATCAGATCCCTTGTCTGTCCATGTAAAAGACTCGCGAGTGTCTAAACATGAGACAAATGCAAATGCTGGACCCTTTAGGAAAAGTGCCAGATCACACCCCTGGTGCTATTTCTCATGTTCTGGCACAGTGTGTAGCACCGTAGGGTCTAAGCAGAACCTAAATTATCACAGCTTTTTTGTCCACCCATGAATGATCCCAACGACATCTTGCTAGCTTTGTGCAGATGTGCAATATTACAACCTGTTTATTTCTCCTTGCCACAGAGCATCTTCCATGCACTGACTCATTGAGAGCTTGCTAACAGGGCTCAGTGAAACGGCACTCTTTACTGGTCTCAGGCTCTGACGGCCAGCCAGTGAAAGAGCCTCTTTCTTGCTTAATTCCCCCTTCCTACAGAGGTACCCTGTCCATGCTAGCGCTTTGTAATTTCTTTGGTAGTAAAGGCTGTTTCTAGATAAATATTCTGTGATGTAATTGTGTTTGTAGCTAGCATGGTTTGATGCTCCAGTGTGGATAGGGTCCTAGGAACCACCCTGTGAAAGTCAAGGATAAGAAATCTCTCCGTTGCACTGAAATTTCAAATCCTCATCCTGGAGAGCAGTGTGGAACCTGAGCTAATAACCACTATGAGCCAGCGACAGTGTCCTACTTATACAATGTCCGCCTGCCTATTTACATTAGTTTTCTATGGAGAAACTGTTGGTGTTACACTGTCACTTACCTGCTCATTAACACTCAGTAAAATTGTATTTTTGATTTGGTTTTCTTTGGGTTTGGGGTTGTTTTGGTTTGTTTTGTTTTTTCAAATTGTATCCCTGACCAGAGGATTCAGGGAGTGACAACACCTGAGGATTATTTGTAGGAAAAAACAGTGTTAATAAAAAAAGTCTCAATCATCTTTTAAAGCTGCACATTTAAAGCCATATCTGCCGTGTTCACAGGAAATGGTCTTTTATCCTTCACAGCTTTTAATCTCGACCTTTTTTTTTTTTCCCTCTTGAACATTTTGTCTGCTGTGTTGTGCATGCGGTTCACTGTGCAACTGCATTCATGTGCTCAAGCCCATGCCTTGGTGGAATAAATGTGTTTTCCTATTCCATTAAAAATCAGACATCTTGTCAATTAGTTCAGAAGTAAGAATGAGGTTGTCAGTATGTTATAAAAAGATGTTCCCTTTTCAGGGCACAAACCGGCATCAAAGCTAACAGCAAATAACATCTAAAATCTACACAGCATATAGCTAGCCTAGATCCTCAGCTCGTGTTAAATCACAGTCACTCCACTGACTTCACAGAATCCCAGACTGGTTTAGGTTGGGAGGGACCTTAAAGGTCATCTAGTTCCAACCCCCCTGCCATGGGCAGGGACAACAGTGGAGTCCATCCCATTTACAGCCCCTGAAGTTACACACTCGTCCTCCCCTTTACACCAGGTTTTTAGCATTACTGTAAAACACCAAGGCCACGTGATTAACAGCAGCTCAGCACTTTCTGCCATCATTTACTGCTTATATTACTGTAGCACCCAGAGGGCCAAGTCACGGACCAAGATCCATGTGAGGTAGGTGCTGTGAAATTGCTGAACAAAAAGACACCCCATGGGCCAAATGCTGTGGCCGGAATTTCAGGTGGCTTCAGCCCCAGTGACATCTCACCAAGAGCAATAGGAAACACTACCCGTTGGCCCTCTTGAGGCTCTTGTCTTTAAGGTGAGAAGCGTGAGACGCAACCCATCGTCCCTCACACTGCAGCTTATGCCTTGACCTACAGCACAGGCAACTTGCCCTGGTGTGAAACAGCATTTTTGGGGATGGGCGGTAGCCAGCATCCTAGGCAAGATTTTTTTTTGGGGGGGAAAAAAATGAAAACTGGAAAAACAAGAAAAAAAGCAACACTGTTGGCTCTTAGTGGGATAGCAACCTTTTAATTTGTGTTCCTAAATTTGAATCGGCCAGTCCGCATTTCCGAGTGCAGCAGCCTGTGCTCAGCAGGCAGCTCCATCCGGCACGCTGGCCGGCGTGCGTCTCTTTGGCAGGATGTTTCTCAGTCCAGCTGTAGCGTGGGGTACTCAGAATCTGAACTGGAGTTTACAAAATACCCTGTCCAGCTTACACTCCTGTTATGTGTAAATACTCTGCGCATCCATTCCATTTGTGTAAAGAATAAAGCACACACAATTATAAAAATTAAGATGTATATTTCATACTAGCTGTGTCCTTGCTTATTTATTCCGGTCCAAGCTCTCAGCTGTGGTTCAGTTGTAAATGCTTGATAGAGTGTTTATAAATATGTCATGAATTTTATTATAAAATATTAATATTAAAGCATTTTTACACTTTATAGCAAATGGCTTCTCCACAAGGCATAATTTGTCTTTTTTCCTTAAAGCAGGCTAGTGAAAGAGAATGAATATGCTCTCAGTATGTTTTGAGACGCTGTCACATCTGTCACACAAGATGACACAAGTTAGAAAGTGGAATGGTGGTTTCAGAAATGTCTCAGGACACAGAAACTTTTTGCTTTCTTGCACTTCTTTTTTTTCTCTTTGACTTCACATTGACATGGAAGTTGCCACCAAAAAGATTCACTCTGGTAAAGGACTGCCACTTTCTCCTTAGCACCATTCTGCTGTGCATTGGGCATCATCAGCATCTTTGTGACGAATTACCAGATTTACTTTTTTTTAAATTAAATAATTGTTCTGTGTTTCTGACACCACAGCATGGCCATTGGGATAAGGACTGTAAGAATTACACTTTTCTAAGTAGCTTAATGGCGCATGAAGTTCACAGAATCACAGAACTGTAGGGGTTGGAAGGGACCTCCAGAGATCATCAGGTCCAACCCCCCTGCCAAAGCAGCTCCCTAGGACAGGTCACACAGGGAGGCATCCAGGCAGGTCTTGAATATCTCCAGAGAAGGAGACTCCACACCCCTTGGGCAGCCTGTCCCAGGGCTCTGTCACCCTCACTGGGAAAAAGTTCTTCCGCATGTTGGTGTGGAACTTCCCGTGCTCCAGCTTGAGGCCATTGCCCCTTGTCCTGTCCCCACAGACCACTGAGAAGAGGCTGGCCATTTCCCCCTGTGTCCCACACTTCAGATATTTATAAACATTGATCAGATCCCCTCTCAGTCTTCTTTTCTCCAGGCTGAACAGCCCCAGCTCATTCAGCCTTTCCTCATAGGGAACATGATCCAGGCGCTTAATCATCTTTGTAGCCCTAAGTTGTGCCATTGGATCCCAACAGGCCAAGAACCTTGGGGTTTGGCCATCCCAAGAATGTCTTTGCAGGTGGCTTGTGTGCCCCAGGGAAGCCAGTGAACATTGTCAGTCACTGGCAGAGGCAGAAACATTACAGGGACACTGCTATCGACACAGACAGCGCAAAACTCAGTCTGCAGAGGACTACAGAGCCTTCATATGGCTCTGGGAGCCACAGCTGGCATGTTAGGGAGAAAAACGCTGTTCAAAGAGTTTTACATGAATAATCACAAGGGTGGTTAAACATTCATTGTGGTGCTTTGGACTTTAGATTCAGAAGAGGGAGAGACTCCAAACAGTTCCCATTGATACGCAAATGAGAACAACTTCGAGAAAAAAGAGAGCAAGCCAGTTATTTTTTCCATGCCAGCTTGTTTATTGAGAGACTTTGCACAACAGTAAGTTCCTGCTCCAACAGTCTGAGCAGCCAGGTGAAGTTGCTTTCCTGAGCAGCGCTGTACAAAGCACTCTGTAGATGGGCTCTTCATTACAGAGCCATGGCTCTTCTTAAAGTACTTTCTTCTTTGACATCCCATCTCTAGGCAAACCTGAGCGACTTCCCCAGGATGTACTCTGCAAAATCAAGAGAAAACAGTATTTTTAAAATGACTGGGAAGCAGGAAATGCTTGGAAGCACACACACTGCGAGTATCGATTCAGGCAGCGGTGGCAAACCTTGCCAGCCTGATGCCTCAGCCAGGCATGGAGTACATCCCGGATTGTAACCTTCTCTCGTGTGTTCCACTGCCTGTTAGCAGTCCTTTCACACAGTCAGACAATTATCTGGACTCAGTTGTCCACTCACAACCCTGTGGCTTGAAGGACTCTATGTCCCAGTTTTGAAGTATTGTTTGGGACCAGAGTTGCAAGGTAGGTGGGTGGTGCTTCTACGTACAGGTACCACCAAGTGCCTAATCCATCTTGGGAAAGTAATTTCACACTAATTTCAAAGGAATGTAGGTGCCTATCTGGGGTCAGGAAGTTACTCATTTCACCAGAATTGTTGCACTTTGCAGCTGGCACATAGCAAGGCAATGACACCTGGGTCCCTATGTCACCTGTGGGAGAGCAGGAAAATGGAGCCTCAGTTCCTAAATCTCTGGCAAAATTATCTTACTAGAGCAGGACTCACCAACAGCACCATTTACAAAGCCAGTTGTGGCAAGGAAGGTGACACCATGGCTGCAGAGCAAGGGCTGCTTGGGTTGGTTGGATAGACAAGGTCCTGCACATGGGTCAGGGTAATCCCAAGCACAGCTACAGGCTGGGCAGAGAATGGATTGAGAGCAGCCCTGAGGAGAAGGACTTGTGGGTGTTGGGGAACAAGAAGCAAAACATGACCCAGCAATGTGCACTTACAGCCCAGAAAGCCAAACGTGTCCTGGGCTGCATCAAAAGCAGCATTACCAACAGGTCAAGGGAGGGGATTCTGCCCCTCTGCTCTGCTCTGGTGAGACCCCACCTGCAGTGCTGTGTCCAGCTCTGGGGTCTCCAGCACAAGAAAGACATTGAGCTTTTGGAGTGAGTCCAGAGGAGGCCATGAAGATGCTCACTGTGAAGACTGCCTGGAAGAGTTGGGCTTGTTCAGCCTGGAGAAGAGAAGGCTCCGGGGAGACCTCAGAGCAGCCTTCCAGTACCTGAAGGGGCTGCAGGAAAGCTGGGGAGGGGCTGTTTGCAAGGACAGGGAGTGACAGGACAAGGAGAATGGTTTTAAACTAAAATAATGGAAATTTAGATTACATATTAGGAAGCCATTCTTCCCTGGGAAGCTGGTGAGGCCCTGGCACATGTTGCCCAGAGAAGCTGTGGCTGCCCCATGATCCCTGGCAGGGTTTAATCCCAGGCTGGATCGGGCTTTGGGCACCCTGGGCCCAGGGAGTGTGTCCCTGCCCGTGGCAGGGGGTTGGAACAAAATGAGATGTGAGGTCACTTCCCACCCAAAACCATTCTGTGATTCTGTAGTTCTACAACATGTCACCAGTAAAACAGCCACAGCTGAACTGGTCTGTAGACCAGTTTAGAAAGCTGTGGACAAAAGCACAGCTCCCCTGCTCAGCAGAGGAACCCTGTTCTGGATAGTACCCACCTTTACAGTCTCTTGCAGTTATTCCCTGACACACTGGGGAGCTAATAGTGCCAAATAACCCAGGGAGGCAGAGAATGGTGCCCAGAAGCAGTAACTAATTTTAGTCTGCTAAGAAACTGAAATGCTTGCTGCAGAAGCTCATTAACTACTGTCAACTGCTCATTAGCCCTTGATCTAAGCAGAAGCAGGTGGTGGCAACCAGGGAAAATTAATTAGATATAATATGTTATTAGTGTAATAGTAATAGGGCTGTTACATCAGTAGAAAAGAAATACACAGCTGGCCCTACACTACACCAACTGATTAGCTAATGTCTCAGGCTAAATGGCTAGCTTGAATTTGAGGGATTGCTCTGGTATGTATGGAAGGTAAAGACCTTTCACTGAAGCTTCTTAAAGCTTCACTTCTACAGTGACTCCCTGACACTATCAAAGACTTTGCCTTGCTGTAAAACCTAGAAATTCGAAAGGACATCATCTATAAATTGCAATTTGCAGACATCTTTTCAGCATAAAACTCCAGGATGGGCTTTAAACATAGAAAACTACACAGATGCTGGGAACCTGGAGTTAAATCCACCTCTAACAACAGCTCACATGAAGTCCCAGTCTGCAGCAGGAACTCACCAGTGGCACCACTGAACCCTGTCTGAGCCCTGCCTGACCCATCTGCTCCAGCAGGCTGATCTGAACAAAAATCCTGCCAGACTCCAAGGAAACTCTTTAAGTTCTTCTCACCACCTTCTCCCTTTTCCCAAGAAAAGGTGTTGCCATTGTACCATCTGCAGTAACAGCTGGTCAAGGGGCTGTTCATCATCTTCAAAGTCAAAGCATGGGGCTAAGTTGTCACAGTCATCACCACGTTTAAGCTCTAAGAGTGTCAAACACCCATTTCTTTCTCTCTTCTTTTAACAGAAAGTGTTTCGAAAGCTGTCGCCCCGTGACTCACAGAATGAATCTAAAGGGTCTGAGGGTAAATGTTTGTCTTAAGCTCCTGTCATCCATCACCTGTGCACAACAGGGGACTTGGACTGGCTTTGCAGGATGCAGGAGCCACCAAAACACCTTTTCTCCTCCTCTGGCCCTGTATTTAGTGGCTGTGTTCTGCCTGCCTGGATGTGATTTGCTGGGATTCGGTTGCTGAGTAATGGCAATGCACCTCCAGCAAAGCATTGGACAAATATTTTCTAAGCTTTTAACTCCTCATCTTCTTTAATAGGGCTGGCATTTGCTGTAGGTAAGTATGCTTGCCAGCTTACAATATAATCTCACAGGCAGCGTATCCAAAGCCTCTTTCCTTCAGCAGACACCACCTGCAGATCCCCAACTCCAAGGCAACTGGCAGAAGGAGCGTTTCCAACTATCGAGTTTAGGTGTTCACCTGAGCTTAGTCCACGGTAGAACTGGACTTGGGGAAGGGCTGCAGTGGAGATGAGGTGTGTGGACAGTGCCCTCTTCAGCTGTCTGTATTTGGAGGGGGAAGGGAGTGTTAAACTCATCATCTACAGCAGGTACAAAGGTGAGGCCACATCCTCCAGACAGAGTTGATGGGGAGGTGTGGGGAGGCTAAAGGGACTCTGAGCATAATGTTAGATAGGGCAAATACCAATTTCAATGCATTGAAGGACCTGAAGTAAAACACCAGGGACGAGGCAAGTAGTAATTCATAGTCCTGTGGAAGAAGTCTGTTGTTAATGGAGCCTTTGCTCATGGAGACAAATCCCCAGTGACCACAGATTTCTAATTCACAAGGCAACTGCCCTCCCTTAAGCAGGAATCAAGGCACAACAGTGTGTGCCTGAGTGTGGCCCATGCAGTCAAGGCACAATCTCACTTGATACAAACACTTTTTGATGTGCCCATCCATAATGGTGTCCCAATCCATCACATTAAGCCAGCTCCACCAGCTCTGCAGAATAGCTGCAGACTTGTTCTTCTCCACGTGCAAACACACACACATGTGCACATACAGAGCATTCAGCACACAAATCACCATCCTTATTTCCTGGTCAGAAAGCTTTTGGGAGGAAAGGGGAGCGTTGCACATGCAGGCAGTGGTATCTCATGGAGTTTTTTCCTCCCTGGCTGGAGCACAGACATTTTCCCCCTCTACTCTGCCCTGGTCAGGCCCCACCTGGAGTACTGTGTCCAGTTCTGGGCTCCCTGGTATAAAAAAGACAGGGATCTCCTGGAGAGAGTCCAGAGAATGGCCACAAAGATGATTAAGGGCCTGGAGCATCTCCCCTATGAGGAAAGGCTGAGTGAGCTGGGGCTGTTCAGCCTGGAGAAAAGAAGACTGAGGGGGGATCTGATCAATGTTTATAAATCTCTTATACTGATACAGGATGTGATTCTGTTCAACCTGCTCTAGGTGAACCTGCTTTGGCAGGGGGGTTAGACTTGGTGATCTCTGCAGATCCCTTCACACCCCTACAATTCTGTCAATCTGTGAATCTGAGAACACTGGAGACTCAGATTGTTTAGGAATTAATTCTCTTGGTAGCAGCTAGAGTCTTCCCAAGCTTCCCATAGATACATAGTCAAAAGATTTATGTTTGCCCTCAGTGATGCTTGCTGCCCGTTTCATGTTTGATTAGAGAATCTGTCTCTGTATGATGTGTGCCCACGATGTGAGGAAGTAATAACACTATGTCTCACTATCCCACTGTCCACACAGTCTCTGTTGTGCTAGGACAGTGTAGGTGAGAAATAATTCAAAGCACAGCCCCCTTATTGCTGTTTTTTAGCCAGAGGGGCCAGAACAAAAAACTGACAGGAGAGTGATGTTTCGTTGCAAAGGCAATAGGAATTGGCTTTGAGCAGGGGTAGAAAAGGGATGAAGAGGGACTGTGGAGGCAAGGAAAATGGAAGAAGTTGGTGGCAGAGAACAGGCTTGGCTGTGCACAGAGAGGGAGGAAGGGGACTGTGGAGCTAGAGCTGCTCACAGGGCGCATTAGTCTCTTGTGACAGAGCAAAATATTAGATACCAGGAAGAATTTCTTTACTGGAAGGGTTGTCAAGCACAGGACCAGGCTGCCCAGGGAGGTGGTGGAGTCACCATCCCTGGAGGTATTTAAAAGGCATGTAGATGAAGTGCTTAAGGACATGACCTAGAGGTGGACTAGTAAGGGATAGGTTATGGTTGGACTCGATGATCTAAAGTGTCTCTTCCAGCCCAGGTGATTCTATGATTCTGTTCTATTAACTGTGGAATAAAAAATAAATTAAGGCATGGAGGCAATGCTTCTTCTCCAGCCTCTTTCAAAGAGGAAGAAATATTTCTCTGTACTTTGCTTACACCTCAGGTTGGAGCTAGCTAATTAACCAGAGTGAGCAGGCATGACTAGCAGAAAGCCCCCTCCCTGTAGGAACAAGAGAGGCTACAAAGCCTCACAACTGGGCCCAGACTCCCTCTGAACAAACAGATGCTTGTGCCTGGCTCATGGACTTCTCTATGCAATGGGTCTTCTAGTGTCTTTGGCTTGACTGGCTCTCAGATGCTGCTGGGCATACAGTTCACAGCACTTGCAAGTGTTGCTGTCCCCACAAGCAGTGACCCAACAAGGAAGACAATGTCATTTGCCACCAGGAAAAGATGGGTGATAGGGAATAGCTGTGCAGCATCAAGTCCTATGTATGTTATGAATCCAGACACCAGGCAATGTCATGGTGTGGTGGGTGGACCCTGGCTGGAGGCCAAATGCCCACCAAAGCCACTATTGAGGGTACAAAGAGAGTTATCCTAAGTCCAGAACTTCCCAATCATGGACAGCATTGTGAATCCACTGTCTACTGACCCAGCTCATCATGGGACACGTGTCAGAACTAAATTGCACAGCCAGAATTAAATAGGAATAGGAGGAGGAGGTTGGTGGTGGTGATGATGGTGGTGATTATGGTGACAATGATAATAAAATAATAACAACAACAAAAGACTTTCTGCCCGGTTTGAAATTTTGGGGTTTTGCCTCCATGCCACAAAGAGATGGGAAGTTGGATGTACTTGGACTTTTCATGAAGAAATAATGTCAGTTCAACAATATCATGTATTTTGACATTCAGGACTATAAATAGATCATGTCAGACTGACAGACCACAGCAAACCCATATTAGCTGGTGGTTCCTTTTTTTTTTTTTTGGAATAAAAACACCTTAACAATATCTGTCTTCTGGTCCAGCTAAGATTGGCTTAGATGAACTGAACATCTAATGGAAAAAAAAATTAAAAGTTTGTTCCAGACAGAGTGACCAGCTTTGCCCAGACCCTTGAGAAGCTTCCACAGTGGAATATGAAGTTTATTATGTGATATGGGCACTCACTTGGCACAGAGAGAGATTTGTGAGCCATTAGTAAGAGACCGTATCATACACTTACACAGATCAATTCCCATCCAACAGCGAAAGTAGGAGAAAAATGACAAATCTGTTATAGAGCAGGGAATAGAGACTGTGACCACCCAAATAGTAATGTGTATTTGATAAGTGATCTGGAACTAATTTTATATAATAAAACCAAGCATCTCAAAATCTTTCTCCTCAGACACATATTGAAGGGGGTTTTTTCCTACTAAGTAATGCTCATGGAAGAGTAATTTTAATTGTATATTTTCAAAAAATCTGTGTTTATACTAGAAAAAAATAATTGCTGCAGAATCAGAAATTAAGGGAGATAAAATAGCTCAGATAAAAATATTGGATATGTTTCAAGTTGTAGGAAAATCATATTTAAGGTAGAAAACAGAGACTGATAGAAACCAACCATCCACAGTGATGGCTCAGGGAGATGGTGATACCATAAGCTAAGGCCCTGTTTGCACTACTTTAGCAACACAATATTCATTAAAATTACCTTAAATCATCAGCTATGAAGGAATTATGATACAGAAAATAGCAGTCAGGTTAAGGGGAGATTAACAGTAAAAGAAAATCTGCAAGATAGGAATGAAAATTAATTTGGTAGAAACCAGCATGGTCAAAAGAGGAAGAGATGGCAGAGGAGAATGAGGCAGCCCAGATCTGAGTCCATTTGAAGCACAACCCCTAGGAAAAGGCTTGGTGTGCTGGGAGGGCTGACTTTCTTCATCTACAATATGCTGTTAACCCAGTGCCTTCAAAACCTTCACAGGACACCAGGCATGAATGCCTCACTGTGTAGTAAACAGCTCCAAAATGGTTTCAGAGCTACAGATCTTCACTTTCCCGTTCTTTTTTTCCATACAGGAATCTAACAGACCTTCCCATAACCCTTGTCCAACAGGTGATATGCCTAATACCATGCTATTGATATCACAATCTGACCCTCTCAAAGATACTTAGAGCAGCCAAATTGCATTGATTTGCCTCTGTCTCTCCCCAGCTGAGAGTCTGGCATCTCACTAATCCTGCTATTTAACATGCAATATTTGCATAATCAGCCTAAAGCATTCATCAGCTAAAAGTTTTCTTCCAAAATGGGTAAAGAAGCTTTGCAGTAGGTGGCAACCTGTGTTTGAAGTACTCATCACTTCAACACTTACAGTGGCCACTAGCACTAAGCGTTGATCACAGGTAGCTAAATCAAGGGATCTACTTTTTGTCCATAGTCAAAACAAATGCCATAGACCCAGTCTCTGGTCTGTCCCATGTCACAAGTCCAGGCCACAGAGAAGTGGTAGTTCTGTGAAGGACTCCATCCCAACAACTTCTCCAGAGTGTTTTCTTTCATCCAAATTCCCGTTGTTGGGAAGGGAACCCAGCACACACCCCCATACCCATCACTGCCTTTGAATTTAGCTGTACTTCTTACATATGAGAGGTGTTTCTCCCTACTCACGGATCACCCATGGGATTTTCCCACTCTGACTTAAAATCCCATAATTTAAAGACTGTACTGCAAAACAGTTCACATAGTACCTCTAACACAAGCTAACTTGCCTTCCCACATCAAATCCAGGCACATTTTCTTGGCTGTTTTTTTTTACTCTTGTATTATAGTCACAAGGAATAAAAAATATAATTGAGAAGACCCCCTAAAAATCTTATTTCAAATTTGTCATCTGAGGTCATCAAGGGACAATACCATAAAATTTGACCGCAGCATTTGACCAAAGCTGGGAGGGGTGGCTGACACGCAGGAACACTGCGCTGCCATCCAGAGAGACCTGGACAGGCTGGAAAGCTGGGCAGGGAGAAACCAGATGAGGTTTAATAAAAGCAAGTGTAAAGTCTTGCACCTGGGGAGGAACAACCGTCAGTATCAGTACAGGCTGGGGGATGACCTGCTGGAGAAGAGCTCTGTGGAGAAGGACCTGGGGGTCCTGGTTGATGACAGGTTGGCTATGAGCCAGCAGTGTGCCCTGGTGGCTAAGAGGGCCAATGGGATCCTGGGATGCATCAGGAAGAGTGTGGCCAGCAGGTCGAAGGAGGTGATCCTCCCCCTCTACTCTGCCCTGGTCAGGCCCCACCTGGAGTATTGTGTCCAGTTCTGGGCTCCCTGGTATAAAAAAGACAGGGATCTCCTGGAGAGAGTCCAGAGAAGGGCTACGAAGATGATTAAGGGCCTGGAACATCTCCCCTATGAGGAAAGGCTGAGTGAGCTGGGGCTGTTCAGCCTGGAGAAAAGAAGACTGAGGGGGGACCTAATTAATGTTTATAAATATCTTAAGTATGGGATGCAGGGGGAATTGGCCAGCCCCTTTTCAGGGGTCTGTGGGGACAGGACAAGGGGCAATGGCTGT
Source organism: Porphyrio hochstetteri (assembly GCA_020800305.1). Classification (NCBI taxonomy): domain Eukaryota; kingdom Metazoa; phylum Chordata; class Aves; order Gruiformes; family Rallidae; genus Porphyrio; species Porphyrio hochstetteri. Next base: position 214,454,014 of record CM036905.1, on the reverse strand, counting down.
AAACTGGAGCACAGGAAGTTCCGCACCAACATGCAGAAGAACTTTTACACAGTGAGGGTGACAGAGCCCTGGGACAGGCTGCCCAGGGAGGTGGTGGAGTCTCCTTCTCTGGAGATATTCAAGACTCGTCTGGACACCTATCTGTGCAATATGAGCTAGGGAGCTGCTTTGGCAGGGGGGTTGGACCCGATGATCCCTGGAGGTCCCTTCCAACCCCTACGATTCTGTGATTTTCCAGGCATAAAGACTGGCAAAAGAGCGTAAAAGACAACATTATAGCAATACTGTCAGCCAAGCTCTGTAGACTGTGAGAGTGTGAGAGATACTGATGGGATTTCAGCCACTTGAAAAAAGTCTCCCAAAAAAGTCAGCAAGATGTTTTGAAAAAAGAAATCGAAGGCTACAGGCCGAAAAATCTAGCAAAATAATGATCTGTTGAAATACAAAGTGCCATTGCTCATCAGAGATCAAGTGAAGCTTAGTCTACATGTGTTTTTCTTGCAACGGGGCTCCTTTACTGTTCCTCACGTGGTTTGTAATAATTGTGTAAGAGCAAGTTTATGCTGGTTTTTTGCCAAAAAATCCCCAGCAAAGCGGCTTTTTCAGCTTGGGGATGCAGTAAAAAAAAAACCCCTGCTTTTCACCTATCACATATTTTTAAGCTGTTGAATTTTTCAACTAATAATAAAAAGTGTCAATCATATTTTTAGCTGAGGAAACACAGTCCTGACTGCATTCAGGTTATCTCTTTTGTCAGTTACTGCTCCCCATCAGTGACACATTAGTGCCAGAGCTGCGGGCAGATTTCAAGTTCATTTAAGTACACCAGTGAAACTTAAGAATAAAAGTGGGTAGAATTATAGTTGCAGGCTAAAAACTCATTAAATTGATTCTTCGAGATTTTTAAGAACTCATTTTAAAGGCAATACCATTTCTACTTATTAGTAAAAAAAAAAATGTCCCAGTCCAATAGAATCATGGAATCATATAACATCCTGAGTTGGAAGGGACTCATGGAAAGGACCTTTCCAGCCTTTCCACATGAACTGGTTCTGGCTGGACAGTTCAAGATAATTTTGTTGATGTTTCTTTCTTGCTTGCTTTTCTTTAAAATATCCAGACTTTGGGAAAACTCATGAAACACTGGTCAGATGATGCCATCACCAGAAAACAAGAAGAGAGGGAAGGTGTGTGCTCAGAAAGTAGTTCCTGAAAGTCTCCCAGGGACTTACTTGCTCTGGACACTGGCAAGTGCTGTGTAGTCCAGAACTGATAAACCTGGTGAACAGAAGTCTGCTGGAAATAATCTAGCACCTACTAGCAGCAATGAGGGGTGGCATGGTTCCAATCCAGGAACTATGTCTGCTATACATGGGAATATAACACACCTCCAATAAAACAAAGTATTCTTGGAGAGATTTTCCAGTTACCTACCAAGCAGCCACACGTGTCAGTTGGGCCACGCACTTCTGAGTTCACTCTGGGCTTGGGCTCCCAACCACTGCAGCAACCACAAAACCGTGAGTGAGGGTGTCTGTTGACTACAAGGGACTGTTCATTGTGTGAATTGACAACCTGCTATTACTGACAACAGCTTGTTTCTGTTAACTACAGAACAGATTATTCCTGGGTAATACTTGTTGTGATCTGTGTCTCCCAAAACTCATTCCTAACAGTGAAGATCACCAAACTCCTGGGACTGGCCTTCCATTTTCATTTCTTTCAGCAAAAGTGTCAGCTTAAGGAGTTGCCTCTTTCTGCTCTTCCTTTCTCTGCACAGCTATTCTTATTCTTAACATGAATGAGGTCTTTGGAATGGTTCCCCCCCATGGGAAGAAGCTAGGTCAAACTTTATATGTTCTTCAGACACCTAAAAACGATGAGGAGATGTATCTCTAGATTTAGACACCCCAGTGAACTTGAGCATCCAACATCTATGATTCATCCATCCCCTTCCATGGGGCCAAATCACACACTCAAAACATTTTTTTCAGAGAGAAAACATCTGCCCAGAACATCGTGGATCTCACCAAAAAGCACCTAACTGGCTCTTGTACATATAAAGCACAAGGACTTACAAAACAGCATTAGATGCCCATCTGTGCTTGAAACCCGGGGAAAATCAGATCATCTACGGATGACTAACAAAAGATCCTCTTTGGGGCTGATCTGGGAATTCAGTCCCATCTGCTGTGCCTGTTCTTGTAGTTTCGCAAAAAAAAAACACCCTTCCTTATGAGATTAAACGAGGAAGAAATGGGAACTGACCTCTAGTAAATATTATTTTCCCTCCACATCCTTCAGAAGATAGAAGGACCCACTAGGCCTGTGCTAGATTTCAGAGCCAAATGAAAATTCTGCCATCCTCAAGTTTTGAAAGTTGTAGGCCACAGGATCAAAAGTGTTTTAAAAAAGGGGTAGATGAGGTACTTAGGGATATGGTTCAGCATAGGACAGGAATGGTTGGACTTGATGATCTTAAAGGTCTTTTCCAACCTTGTGATTCTGTGATTCTGTGATCGTGGGGGAAGAGGAAGCATTTAGTCAGAAGGAGAAAAATCCATTCTACCTATATGTAAATATCATAAGTCAATTTATACAAAGAATTTTCCTGGTGTGTGTATTTGCTTGAATTTTCAATATTCCTCATAACCTGGCAAATCTCACTGAATGACATTACACTTGCAAAGGCTGCTGCTCTGTGAAGTCTCTAAAAACCTAATACCTCCACAGGGAGAAAAATAATTAAAAATTAAAGAATAGGTCACAATATACATCTATAACCTGATCCTGAAAGACATTTTCATGCAACTTTTCTACTGATAGGAGTGCTCTTGAAACTTTAGATCCTCAAATTCATGCAAACCAACAGGCATCCCTGGTGTCTTGTTTTCCTGGCACCAGGGGGTTCTTCATGTGACAGGGTATCTCTTACTGGATGCTTTCACAAGATCAAGGTCACAGGTTCAGTAGCTTCATTTCCCTGTGACCTCAATAGTCTGTAGCATCCCAAATGCTAGTTGTCTTTGCAGTACAATCTCTCTTTCAAGCCATCTTGCCAGCAAAGATGCAATTGTCTCTGTGGAGGGTTGACACTGACTGGAGGTCAGGTGCCTCCCAAAGCCGCACTATTGCTGCCCACCTCAGCTGAACAGGGAAGACAAGGTACAACAAAAAGCTTGTGGGTCAAGATAAGGACAAGGAGAGATCACTTCCCAGTTACCTTCACAGAATCACTGCCTTCATTGGCAAAACAGACTCAACTTAGGAAAAATATTAATCTAATTTATTACCGAGCAAATCAGAGTAGGATAGTGAGAAAAAAAACAAATCTTAAAACACTTCCCCCCTTCCTCTCCACCTCAACTTCACTCCCCATTCTCTCCCCCTCCCCAACCCCATCCCCTATAGTGGCACAGGGGATTGGGGAATGGGGGTTGGGGTCAGTTCATCAGACATTATCTCTGCCACTCCTTCCTCCTCAGAGGGAGGACTCCTCACACTCTTCCCCTGCTCCAGCAGAGCATCCCTCCCACAGGAGACAGTCCTCCATGAACTTCTCCAATGTCAGTCCTTTCCCATAGGCTTCAGTTCTACACAAACTGCCCCAGCATGGGTCCCTTCCATGGGACCTTCAGGAAAAGACTGTTCCAGCGTGGGTTCCCCACAAGGTCACAAGTCCTGCCAGCAAACCTGCTCCATCATGGGCTCCTCTCTCCATGGGGTCACAGGTCCTGCCAGAAGCTTGCCTCAGTGTGGGCTTCCCACGGGGTCATAGACTCCTTTGGTTGTCTCTGCCTGCTCCTCCATTGGCTGCAGGGCTTATTCAGAAGAAAGCTTGAGCTTAAAATCCTTAGTTGTGTAATATAATGCTGAATAAGGAGTGAGAGTGACTTCTTACTTTCCCTCATTCTGTGTGCAAGCCCACACATCCCATTACTTTGCCCTTAAATTGATCTAAACTTAAGATGTGTTTGGTCTCAGTTCTATCCAGGTTTTTATGCAGTGCACAGCAGAGGGTTTCTGGCTGTCAAAGGCTTACTTGCTATCCCTTCATGGAGTCTGTCGTGGTTTTGCCCCAGCCGGGGGCCGCACCCCACACAGTCGCTTGTACTTTTAAAAGGAAGGGGGAAGGGAAGTTGGGGGAAGGGGAAAAGGGAAGGAAGAAAGGAGGAAAATAAACCACAACCTAGAAACCAGAACCACGCAGGTTGGGATAAGGATAGTTTACTAAACAATAACAGAAAACTAGATATAACAATAACATAAGTTTAAAGCACAAAATAGATGAAACTGGTGATACACAATGCAATTTCTCACCAAACCACACAACTCAGGCCGCACAGCTTAGAGCCGTCCCGGACAACCCAACCGTCCCCAGAAAACTGCACGTCCTGGCGTTGTCTCCCCCTCTTCCCCCCAGTCCCCCCTTAAACTGAGCATGACGTAACTGGCATGGAATATGCTCTTTGGCCAATTCGAGTCACCTGTCCTGGCTTCGTCCCCTCCTTTCTCACTAGTAAGGAAGTATGCAGAGCTGAGAAAGGTACTTGATTGCCCGGCAACAAATCGGAGACATCAGGGTACTATCAGCACTATTCTCATGCTAACACCCAAACATGGCATTCCATTCACTGCTAAAAAAAAAAGTTTAACTCCATCATAGCTGAAACCAGGACATTATCCACCCCTTATTCCATACCATTTACGTCATGACCAGATCCAACAATTTTCTTTGGGTACAACCAGTTTCGTGTTTCACACACCCATATATGTATGTACACATGTATGCACACATACGTGCATACAGATCTTATTCCCTCAGTCTGTGAATCATCCCTCTGAAGTTGTTGAGTTCATTTAGTCCATGATTTTCAGGCTCCATTTGTCGTAACAGTTTCTCAGGATAGTTGTATGTTCCATTGGCTCGTTGCATGCTGCATCTCAGGCTCTTGACTGATACACCTGGCATGGTCCATGCTCATAGTCTGTGGGTCAGAGTTTATTTTCAAAGGGAGAAAAAAAAAGTTCTTGAGAGGCCAGGCTTTAGTTCCATCATCATGGCACTCATTCTTCATTAACTGGTATGACTCCGGCTATAATGCTATGGTACAACATACAGCAATCATAACAATAATGAATATACAATAATGGGTTATTTGGCAATTATTATAATTTCTACTTCATTAATTATATTGGCTATTCTCACCCAAAATCAAATCCCCTTGAGGTACACATCGAACTTCTCCATCCCTCTGCATTACCCACCAAGTACAGCCAGGTCCTTGAGCAAAAACAATTGCAGACATGGGTTTACCTTTGCCTGAAGCAGGGATGACCCAAACTCTCTTTCCCAATACACTCTTCATATGCACTACTGGGACTCTGTCTCCCTCTACAGTACGTGGAAATTTTGCCTGGGCAGGGCCAGCCCGATTGGTAGATCCCCTAGAGTTAACTAACCACATGGCTTGGGCCAAATGTGTATCCCAATGCTTGAATGTCCCACCACACATTGCTTTCAGTGTAGTTTTTAAAAGTCCATTATATCGTTCAATTTTCCCAGAGGCCGGTGCATGATAAGGAATGTGGTACACCCACTCAATGCCATGCTCTTTGGCCCAGGTGTCTATAAGAGTGTTTCGGAAATGAGTCCCATTGTCTGACTCGATTCTTTCTGGAGTACCATGTCGCCAGAGGACTTGCCTTTCAAGGCCCAGAATTGTATTTCGAGCAGTGGCATGGGGTACGGGATATGTTTCTAGCCAGCCGGTAGTTGCCTCCACCATTGTAAGCACATAACGTTTGCCATGGCGGATTTGTGGGAGGGTGATGTAATCAATCTGCCAAGCCTCCCCATATTTATATTTCATCCACCGTCCTCCATACCAAAGGGGCTTTAACCGCTTAGCTTGCTTGATTGCAGCACATGTCTCACATTCGTGGACAACTTGTGCGATGGCGTCCATGGTCAAGTCCACCCCTCGATCCCGAGCCCATCTATATGTTGCATCTCTCCCTTGATGACCCAAGGTATCATGAGCCCATCGAGCTATGAATAATTCACCCTTACGTTGCCAGTCTAGATCTACCTGAGCCACTTTAATCCTAGCAGCCTTATCTACCTGATGGTTGTTTTCATGTTCCTCCATGGCCCGACTCTTAGGTACATGGGCGTCGACATGACGTACCTTTACAACAAGTTTCTCTAGCCGAGCAGAGATATCTTGCCATAAGTCATCAGCCCATATAGGTTTGCCTCTACGCTGCCAGTTGTTCTTTTTCCACTGCTGCAACCACCCCCACAGGGCATTCGCCACCATCCATGAATCAGTATAAAGGTAGAGCATTGGCCACTTTTCTCTCTCAGCAATGTCCAGGGCTAACTGGATGGCCTTCACCTCAGCGAACTGGCTTGATTCACCTTTTCCTTCAGTGGCTTCTGCTACTCTTCTTATAGGATTCCATACAGCAGCTGTCCATCTCTGATGTTTACCCACAATGCGACAAGACCCATCAGTGAACAGGGCATATCGCTTCTCATTCTCTGGCAGTTCGTTGTAGGGTGGGGCTTCTTCAGCGCGTGTTACCTCCTCATCCTCTGGTGACATCCCAAAATCTTTGCCTTCTGGCCAGTCTGTGATCACCTCCATGATTCCTGGGCGATTGGGGTTTCCTATTCGAGCCCGCTGTGTAATTAGTGCAACCCACTTGCTCCACATAGCATCAGTGGCATGGTGTGTAGAAGGAACTTTCCCTTTGAACATCCAGCCCAGCACCGGCAGTCGGGGTGCCAGGAGGAGCTGGGCTTCAGTTCCAATCACTTCTGAGGCGGCTCGAACCCCTTCATAGGCGGCCAGTATTTCCTTTTCTGTTGGAGTATAATTGGCCTCAGATCCTTTGTAGGCCCGACTCCAAAACCCCAGCGGTCGACCTCGAGTCTCCCCTTGTGCTTTCTGCCAGAGACTCCAGGTCGGGCCGTTCTCCCCAGCTGCAGTGTAGAGCACATTTTTAATATCTGTCCCTGTCCGGACAGGCCCAAGGGCCACTGCATGGACTATCTCGCGTTTGATCTGCTCAAAGGCTTGCTGTTGCTCAGGGCCCCATTGGAAATCATTCTTCTTTCGAGTTACATGGTAGAGTGGGCTCACAATGAGACTGTAGTTTGGGACATGCAGTCGCCAAAAACCTATAACACCTAAGAAAGCTTGTGTTTCCTTTTTGTTGCTTGGTGGAGACATAGCTGCTATTTTATTAATAATGTCCATTGGGATGTGACGACGCCCATCCTGCCATTTTATTCCTAAAAACTGGATTTCTCGCGTAGGCCCCTTGACTTTACTTCGTTTTATGGCAAAACCGGCTTCTAAAAGGATTTTAATTACCCTGTTTCCTTTTTCAAAAACTTCCTCTGCTGTGTTGCCCCATACAATGATGTCATCAATATACTGCAGGTGCTCTGGTGCTTCACCCTTTTCCAGTGTATTCTGGATTAGTCCATGGCAGATGGTGGGGCTATGTTTCCACCCCTGGGGCAGACGATTCCACGTGTATTGGATGCCTCTCCAAGTGAAAGCAAACTGTGGCCTGCACTCTGGCGCCAGTGGGATCGAGAAGAAAGCATTCGCAATGTCGATTGTGGCGTACCACTTGGCTGCCTTCGATTCCAATTCATACTGGAGCTCTAACATGTCTGGCACAGCAGCACTCATACCTGGAGTGACTTCATTTAGGCCACGATAATCTACTGTCAGCCTCCACTCTCCATTGGACTTCCTCACTGGCCATATGGGACTATTAAAGGGTGAGTGGGTTCGGCTGATCACTCCCTGATCCTCCAGTTGACGAATCAGCTTATGGATGGGAATCAGGGAATCTCGGTTAGTACGGTATTGTCGTCTGTTCACCGTCGTCGTAGCAACTGGCACTTGCTGTTCTTCACCCTTCAACAACCCCACAACAGCAGAATCCTCCGAGAGTCCAGGCAAGGCACACAATTGTTCAATTTCTTCTGTTTCCAAAGCAGCTATTCCAAAAGCCCATCGGTACCCTTTTGGGTCTTTAAAATACCCTCTACGTAGATAATCTATACCTAAAATGCACGGAGCTTCTGGACCAGTCACAATGGGGTGTTTTTCCCAGTCCTTCCCAGTTAAGCTCACCTCAGCCTCTAGCACAGTTAGTTGTTGGGATCCCCCTGTCACTCCAGAAATACAAACGGGTTCTACCCCTTCATGATTCGATGGCATTAGAGTACACTGGGCACCAGTATCCACCAGAGCTTTGTACTCTTGTGGGTCTGATGTGCCAGGCCATCAGATCCACACAGTCCAATAAACCCGATTATCCCTCTCCTCCACCTGGCTGGAGGCAGGGCCCCTCTATTGCTGCTGATCATATTTGTTTTCCACTGGTTGCATAAAGGACTTAGAGGTCCCTTCAAAAGGATCAGGCACATCAGACATATAGGTAGGCCTTCCAGTTGGTCTAGGGAACTGCCCAGTAGAAACTGGTGCAGCCTTCTTCCTGGCAGAATCTCGTTGTGCGAATGTTTTACCCCGCAGCTCATTTACTCGTGCTCGAAGGGCTGAGGTGGGCTGCATATCCCATTTCCTCATGTTTTCTCCATGATCAAGCAGGTAAAACCACAATGTACGTCGTGGTGTGTATTCTCCCTCTTGGAACGATGGACGCTTTCTCCCAATAGCTGCAACATTGCTCCATACGGGTTGGGAGTTGGACACATTGTTGTCAAGTCGTTGAACCAGTTTCTCTACTGCTGCAATGACGGAGAGGGAAACATTGTCTTGGTATTTCCGGAGTCGGCAGGCCACCTCATTTACGGTTGGCGGATTCGTATCATTCCAGTCAATTGCTGCCAGTGAATTGGTATACCCTGCTGGTGCACTTCGTACAACCTTACGCCACATATCTGGAGTGCATAGGACTTCATCGGGATCAGAGGGAAGCTGTGAATTGTCCAGATCATAATAAATTATCTCCCGTACAGCTAATTCTCTCAGGTGCTGGACAGCTGTCTCTATGCTGTTACACTTGGGTGTCTGGCATGTAATATATTCCTTTATGGGATATCTTTCCTGCACACTTGACAGTAGTCGCCTCCAGAGGCTGAGGATTTCCGGCCTCCTCCCAATTGCTTTGTAAATTCCTCCTTCTCTAGCTAGGGATCCCAACTGCTTGGCCTCTCTGCCTTCTAATTCCAAACTACTGGCCCTGTGATCCCAACATCGGAGCAACCAAGTGATAATGTGCTCACTTGGGTGGCGAGTGAAATCTTTTCGAACCTCACGCAGCTCACTCAGAGTCAGGGATCGGGTAACAATCTCTGGTTCTGCCTCATCCTGATATCCTCGAGATGATCCCGGTTGATCATCATCCTTATCCATCACTATGCGAACTGGTTTCTTTGTGCATTTCCTCTTTTGTACGGGAGCAACAGACACTGGTGTGGGTTGGTTTTTCGGATCATCTGCAGTGTCTGCTGTAGAGATTACAGTAGCTGCAGTGTCAGCCCCAGTGGTTGCAGCAGCTATAGTATCTGCCAGTCTGTTTCCTTTCCCTTCTCCCTGACAGTGCTGACAGTGCTGACAGTGCTGCCTGCTATCAAGCAGTGTTTGATAAATAGTGGCCAGAGCCCAGCACAGTGCAGTAAGGTGTCCATCTCTGGGAAACCTACAGCAATTTTTCCTTAGGTATGCAGTCACTTGATCGGGGTCTTGTAACTGTTCAGGAGTGAAGTTCCAAACCATCGGGCGTGAGAAAGTACCTAGGTACTTGCCCATACTTTGCCACATGCCCTGCCACTCGTGATTATTCTGTCTCGGAGAAAGCTCTTCAGTGGTATTCATAAACCTATGCTTGATATATAACAAAAACTGAACCATCTGCACCAAACCTACCAATAGCAAAATGCTAGTTTGAAAATCCCAGAGATATTGAAGATTTTCAAAAACTGCCCTAAGAGCTGTTGTATTTAGCCCAAAGGAAAAGAAAGCAGTGCCCCCACCATACCGGCTGCTGTTATTAACCCCTCCCTGTCCAAAGAATGGACAGGACAGCAAAACCTCATACAAGTACCAGCTTAAGCTCATGATCATCGATATTATTGTATCATAGACCGATATCATAAAATACACTATAATGAAGTATGGGAACAAATACAGGAGCCGCAGACCTGAGAGAGTAAAGAATCCTGCCAGGATTGTATACAGCATGCGGTGGTTTTGCTGCCACAGCCTTGTGAATAAATACCACAACATCGTGACCAGAGATTGCTTAAACAACAGTGCTTATCTTAATTGCGATAATTAGGGTCAGATCTACCGTTATCCCAACCGTTCGTGGCCCCACGTTGGGCGCCAAAATAACTGTCGTGGTTTTGCCCCAGCCGGGGGCCGCACCCCACACAGTCGCTTGTACTTTTAAAAGGAAGGGGGAAGGAAAGTTGGGGAAGGGGGAAAGGGAAGGAAGAAAGGAGGAAAATAAACCACAACCTAGAAACCAGAACCACGCAGGTTGGGATAAGGATAGTTTACTAAACAATAACAGAAAACTAGATATAACAATAACAGAAGTTTAAAGCACAAAATAGATGAAACTGGTGATACACAATGCAATTTCTCACCAAACCACACAACTCAGGCCGCACAGCTTAGAGCCCGTCCCGGACAACCCAACCGTCCCCAGAAAACTGCACGTCCTGGCGTTGTCTCCCCCTCTTCCCCCCAGTCCCCCCTTAAACTGAGCATGACGTAACTGGCATGGAATATGCTCTTTGGCCAATTCGAGTCACCTGTCCTGGCTTCGTCCCCTCCTTTCTCACTAGTAAGGAAGTATGCAGAGCTGAGAAAGGTACTTGATTGCCCAGCAACAAATCGGAGACATCAGGGTGCTATCAGCACTATTCTCATGCTAACACCCAAACATGGCATTCCATTCACTGCTAAAAAAAAAAGTTTAACTCCATCATAGCTGAAACCAGGACAGAGTCACTAAATTACAAAACCAGCTTCTGCAGAAGTATCGCCTGTCTTCAAAAACTAAGCACGTTCTACTTAGTATTTATAGGCCAAACCGACTCAACTGCAACAGATTTGAAATATAATTAACTCTCACCAGATGTAACATTTTTTGTTTTCATCTCAGCACCATACAAAAACATGAGAAAATTCCGCCCTTGAAATATTCTGCCCTTGAAATATCAACAAATCTGAGCAAAAGCATATGCAAGCTGGTCTACTAAATGGTAAACTCTTCGCTACAAGCAGAAAGGATCATCCCAGCAAATATACGGAGTGTCTTCAGAAAGTAAAAATCTGATCAGACAAATTGAATCATAGAATCATTAAGGTTGGAAGAGACCTCCAAGATCATCTAGTCCAACTGTCCCCCTACCACCTATATCACTAACTAAACCATGTTCCTAAGTACCTCATCCAACCTTTCCTTGAACACCTGAGGGACAGTGACTCCAGCACCTCCCTGGGCAACACCTTCCAATGCCCAACCATTCTTTCTGAGAAGAAATTTCTCCTTGTTTCTGACCTGAACCTCCCCTGGCACAACTTGCAACCATTCCCTCTTATCCTGTTGCTGGTTATCTGTGAGAAGAGGCTGACCCCCAGCTCACCACAACCTCCTGTCAGGTAGTTCTGGAGAGAGCAATAAGGTCTCCCCTCAGCCTCCTCTTCTCCAGGCTAAACAGTCCCAGTTCCCTCAGCTGCTCCCCATCAGACTTGTGCTCCAGCCCCTTCACCAGCCTGGTTGCCCTTCTCTGGACATGCTCCTGGGCCTCGATGTTTTCTTGTAGTGAGAGGCCCAAACCTGAACACATTATTCAAGGTACAGCCTCACCAGAGCTGATCAGGTACGGGGGGATGATCACCTCCCTGGTCCTGCTGGCCACGCTGTTCCTGACCCAAGCCAGGATGCCATTGGCCTTCTTGGCCACCTGGGCACACTGCTGGCTCATGTAGCTGTATATATACAACTACTTGGCAGTTGCAATTGGAGGTGAATTATTAAACAGATTAACTGTGAACTTGAAGGGACAGAGACACTGAGCAAACACACATCCTGTATGCTTTGGGATGCAGAGCAGAACAAAAAGAAATGAGATCTTGGGGAAATTTCTCAGAGCTGAGTCAGCAGGAAATTTGCTGCTGCTTTCTCTTAAAAATATTTTTTTTCCTGAGGAAAATACACAAAGGGGGGAAATAGAAAAAATGGTGGGAGGGTGTAACATAGCCCTGCCACTTAAAAGCTGCTGAGACTTCATCTGCAAAAGTCCTTATGGAAAACTTCATGAGAGCCACACACATTGAGATTGACAGATGATGCGGGTCACTTAGCCTGCTTAACTAGTCGGTTGCCCAGAGACACACCAGTTGAACGCTCTGGCTCTCATCTTCATTTTCAATTGCTGCATTGAGAGAAGCCAAGAGTACAGTCCATACACGAGTCCCATGGCTCTCAGCTTTGGGAGAGCAATGGATGTTGCCGTTCCTGCTGACTGGTGAGCAGGGGTAGCGATGCAGAGGTTTCTCCCAGGGTGCCCTTGAAGGTAACTTGTGGTCAAGGCTTTCTCTGCTCTCATTTCTCAGCGTGTGTTGGAGAGAGTCTATGAGGCCACATACTTAGGCAAGTTTGGCCACAAACGCGTTGGAGAGGCATGTCCAGCATGTGTGGTGTGCTGCAGGCTGCAGCACTGGAATGATGGGGCACAGTGCAAGGGAACGTGATAAGAACAGATTCCCTCCAAAAATGCCACCTTCCTGCCTCCAGGAATCAATTCTGTTTCCCTGATCCAAAGCGATGCAGAGACTGGACTAAAGTAAGATGTGGAGCAGGAGTTACCCCATCATACCCAGGCACTGGCTCTGCTGGCCTAGGCTGTGAAAGGGTATTCCACCATTTACAGCCACGGGAGAAGGACTGGGTTGTTTTTTATCCCACAATATCCCGAAATAGCAGTGACAGCCTCACTGCTCATCTATTAATACTGCCGAGCACCCGTACGATGTCATTTGCTTTCTCAGGTGCTGACACGAAGCTTGCAGGACTACTGCTCAGGTACCTGGGTATAATTAGTAACAATCGATGCTTGTGTTTTATCCTGCCAGGAGTATTCAATAGAAAGGTTACAACTATTTTCCAATATTAATCTTCTGTGTCAGCAGGTGCTGTAATTTCTATTGATCGCTACCTCGTTAGTGGAAAGCAAGCCAGGAAATGAACAAACAGCTGTAACTGGAAAATGGTGTCTGTGAGCTTGTTTATCTACCTGTAATGCTGCTCCACATTCAGGAGACATTGACCCCTTATAGAAATCATTTCAATATTTGTACCTGTCATATCAGCATCTGCCTGATTACATTTGTGAAAGCTACCCAAAAAAAAAAACGCAGCTTTCGTTTTGACTCAGAAGGTCCCAAGTCAGGCAATACAACATTTTTTTTTTGCTTGAAGTGTATTTCTGCCATTTCATATTGCACTTTCTGATTTTGGAAGCCTTTCTCACGTAGGTAAAACTTAGTGTACTTAATGCTGTGTGATTGATCTTATTTTTGAAGCTATTAATGACTCACTCACCTGCCCTTGACCCCTGTTCTTCGTCACTACCTAGCTATGAATAGCCATCAGTCTGGTTATATTTTTGTTCCAAGAAGGACTTTTAAGGGGTTTTAGAACACTTGTCAACATCTTCTGTGCTTTCTTTCCTCCACCTCCCCCCATAAAATGATGAGAGCAATACTTCCTCATACCTTTTGTTTTCTCAGAAGTACACAAACACTGTGAAACAGAGCAAGACCTCAAGTACATGTTCCAAATCACAGAATCACAGAATCACAGAATCATAGGGGTTGGAAGGGACCTCCAGAGACCATCAAGTCCAACGCCCTGCCAAAGCAAGTTCCCTAGGACAGGTCACACAGGGAGGCATCCAGACGGGTCTGGAATATCTCCAGAGAAGGAGACTCCACACCCCTCTGGGCAGCCTGTCCCAGGGCTCTGTCACCCTCACTGTGAAAAAGTTCTCCCACAATCACACGATCGCTACTGGGGCCAGGAGGCACCGCTGTTACAGACATGACAATGTTAATGCACTGCCCGTGGGAGTGTTACCTCTCACCAAGAGGGAAAAGACTTCTGAAAACTGGCTGAATTATTGTTGCTTTCTTTGGCTGCATGTTGCAGCACTACTATAAAAGCTGTTGAAATGTAACCTGGCACAGGTTGCCCAGAGAGGCTGTGGATGTCCCATTCCTGGAGGCATTTAAAACCAGGTTGGATGGGACTTTGGGCACCCTGATCTAGTAAGTGTGTCCCTGCCCATGTAGATGATCTTTGATGTCCCCTCCAACCCAAAGCATTCTATGATTCTATGATTAATATACCCAGCCAGGAATAACCAGTAACTTCTGCTGACATTTTAACCTTGGATCTGTACTTGCGCATTTCTCCTCAACCCTCATCAATCCTAAAGGACCTGCCCTTCTCAAAGCACTTCCTACCAGTCCATCACCAACTGAACTCATGCTGCCTCACTCCTCTGAAGCAGGGAAATTGGCAGTGGTGGTGGAGGAGCAACAAGAGGAAATTTGAACCTTACAGTGAGTTTCTTTGGACTGTGATTCAGTTTCCAGATTGTAGATTAATTGCTTGATCTATTTAAAAAGTGGAGTGGATAAAGTCATGGAAAATGCGTCAGAGAAGAATTCTTTTCCTGGAGGATGGACTAGGGGAATGATGAAGTTTGGATGAACTCTGAATCTTGCTGATCATTTTCTTACCTTCCTGTCTGAAAATAGGGCACTATTGCTACAGTTCTTCAAAGGAAGACTAAGAATGAAAAATGTATAAGAATCGGTGAAATCTCTTTTTACTGTAACAAGAAAAGCTGCCTAGTGAGAAACCTGGAAAAGAAAAGAGAGCTTCTGAGAATGACAAGAACAATAATACATTAAGACTGTATCCACTGGCCTCATCTAGCACATCTACCTAGTTATGATGCCACCTGCTGCCATGGAGTTATTCCTGATTTACATCCACGGTAATTAAAAAAGTTCAGTAATAAAGGTGATACAGCTGGAGCACTTTTTTTACCTGCTCAGAATCACAGAATCGTAGGGGTTGGAAGGGACCTCCAGGGTCTCCAGAGATCATCAAGTCCAACCCTCCTGCCAAAGCAGGTTCCCTAGGACAGGTCACACAGGGAGGCATCCAGACAGGTCTTGAATATCTCCAGAGAAGAAGACTCCACCACCTCCCTGGGCAGCCTGTCCCAGGGCTCTGTCACCCTCACTGTGTAAAAGTTCTTCCGCATGTTGGTTCAGAACTTCCTGTGCTCCAATTTACAGCCATTGCCCCTTGTCCTGTCCCCACAGACCATTGAAAAAGGCTGACTATTTCCCCTTGTGTCCCACACTTGAGATATTTATAAACATTAATTAGGTCCCCCCTCAGTCTTCTTTTCTCCAGGCTGAACAGCCCCAGCTCACTCAGCCTTTCCTCATAGGGGAGATGTTCCAGGCCCTTAATCATCTTTGTAGCCCTTCTCTGGACTCTCTCCAGGAGATCCCTGTCTTTTTTATACCAGGGAGCCCAGAACTGGACACAATACTCCAGGTGGGGCCTGACCAGGGCAGAGTAGAGGGGAAGGATCACCTCCTTTGACCTGCTGGCAACGCTCCTTTTGATGCAACCCAGGATCCCATTGGCCCTCTTAGCCACCAGGGCACACTGCTGGCTCATGGCCAACCTGTCATCTTTCTATCTCATTGCTCATACATAGAAACAGGCATAATACCAATGAGGGGGTTAGACTGGATACAATTTCAAACCAAAAGTGTTGTATCCCTACCCTGATACCTTTGTTTGGTGATATGGATCAAGTCACCTTTTAGGACTTTGAGGATAAGCTGTACAACACAAGCAAGAAGAGCAAAGTTTTCCTCAACCAAAGCAAACCTGGCCTCAGATCTAACGCTGTGCAAACTGAACTGCACTGCTCTTAAATACACTGCTCTTAAACTGAAGACCAGTAAAGTCACTTTAGTGGCTTTGCATGTACAACGGCTGCCAGATCAAAAGATATTAGTAGGTCCAGAGAAGCTCAAGGGCCAAGCAAGCTCTCTGTTCCCCATTACATCTTACAGTGCCCCCCTGGGAGAAGAGAGGAGGTGGGATGCTCAGCTCATGCATCTAACTAAGGGTTAGCCTGGCAAAATGCTTAAGCATATGTGCAGTTGTAAAATACGTGTAAGAGTTTTGCAGTAATGCAACCAAAGCACTTGGAACCAGAGCCAAGGAGAATTGAAGTGAAGGACATGCCAAATCCAAAGCAAGCCTTGCTCCCCTTTAGGTAGCAGAGAAGGTGGAGGTTACCAGGGTTTTTTTCAGTTTGGTGGGCCATAAGTTTTTATTTCTCTCTGAAAATAAATGCTGTAAATTAGTGTTTTCCTCTTACAGTTACAGGGCCCGTGCTTGCTGTGGCAAGGTTCCCCCAAGATCTGCTGGGCAATGTATATCTGGCACCTAGTTTTAATCTGCTCCCTCAGATGTTTGTGGGGTTTTTGTATAACATAACAGTTGCAACAGAACCACTGAAGGGTGCTGACATTTGGTGAGGACAGAGGCACAGAGAAGAACAAGTTGATAGAGATGAGGAGGGCTTGCCAAAGGACTAGCAGTGTGTGATCCTGGTGCAAGGGTCAATGAAGGGCTGCCATTTGCACAGGTGTATCCATTTTCTTTAATTATTGTCTCATCTGCAGGTCCAGGGCTGTTTTCAGGCATGTGAGGTATGGGTCTCCCTCTAGTATTGTAGATGAGATCTTACAAGGCACAGTTAGGTGGAGCAGCTATGTGTTTCCTGCTCACCCACGAGACCTTTACAGGCAGAAGTCTCCTTTTAACTTTGGTGTGGCAAAGATTTCACCCACGCAGCTCTGCAATGCTTCTCACGTGTGGGCGGTAAAGCCATCTCCTGCTCCTATCTGCTTCTCATGAGCTCAGCATGACAACTACAGTTCTCGACCTTCAGTGTGCGGATGAGAAGTGAAAAGTAGGTGACGATAAGCAGAATTGCCTGTCAACCCCTTGTGCAAGGACGTTTCCTTAAATAGGATTTCTCTTCAGAAATAAAAGCTTCCTCAGAAACCAGAAAGCTTCCCTCCAAAGATACTCTTCAGTATCACTAAAGCTGGAAGGAAAAATGCCTTGAGGGTAGCAAAGTCCAGTGTTTTTCAATTTCGCAAGCAGAAGTAGCTCCTGCTCTTACAGATCTTACTGCTATCTACAGCTGTGTAATAGAAGAGCACAGAGATGAAGACAGACTCTTCCAGGAGATGCATAATGATATGACAAGAGGCAACAGACACAAGTTACATCATGGGAATTTCCAATTAGATATATGGATTTTTTTTTTATTATATTCTTTTTACAAGTGGTGTCAAATCAGACCAGATTCAATTGAGCTACCCACTCTACATCAACCCATTCTGACTGGGAGGCTGAACTATATGACACCCAGAACTCTTCGAATCTAAAGTATTCTATGATCCTGGGACTCTTAGAGTCACATACCTTGAAGCTATGGCTTCAATTAATTTCTTTTTTTTTTCTTATGTAACATGCAGTTCAGCTTCTTGTTTTGCAAATTAAAATTTATATTTTGTAGTTATTTTGTATTATTAGTTAGCTGTGGAAGCACCTACTTAATCTGTATCAGAGCACTACCAATTCTTTTATGAGCATGGCTATACCATTGATGTATTTTTCTGTGTTGCTGTGTAGCCTGTGGAAATGCATTTCCATTCTGAATTATTCCTATTTTAGATAAAGGAATATAACAAAAAAGAAGCAAAATAAAGTCTCCATAACATACAATGTGCAAATAGGAGTATAACCTCAGCATACAATGTCTGCCCCTTTCGATATTTAATCACAGAATCACAGAACATTAGGAGTTGGAAGGGACCTCCAGGGATCATCTAGTCCAACCCCCCTGCCACAGCAGGGTCACCCAGACTAAATCACACAGGAACACACCCAGGTGGGTTTGAATGTCTCCAGAGAAGGAGACTCCACAACCTCCCTGGGCAGCCTGTCCCAGGGCTCTGTCACCCTCACAGTGAAACAGGTCCTCTTTACATTCACATGGAACTTCCTGTGCTCCAGCTTGCACCCGTTGCCCCTTGTCCTATCACTGCCCATCACTGAGAAGAGCCTGGCTCCATCCTCCTGACTCCCACCCTTTACATATTTATAAACATTACTAAGGTCACCCCTCAGTCTCCAAGCTAAAGAGGCCCAGCTCCCTCAGCCTGTCCTCATAAGGAAGATGTTCCACTCCCTTAATCTTCTTGGTGGCCCTGCACTGGACTCTTTCAAGGAGTTCTGTGTCCTTCTTGAACTGAGGGGCCCAGAACTGGACACGAGATTCCAGGTGTGGTCTCAAATGATTTAATGACAGAATATGCAAAAATCAAACATAACCACTGTACAACAAGTGTCAGACCCCAAAATTTATGCATTATTCCTATCCTCACTTTAAGCAGAACACTGAGAAGCTTCCACAGATTCTCAAGAATTAAAAGGCCACTTATGCAAGTTACCACACAAAGATTTATTACTAAAGTTGGTACAGGCTTTCTTGAAAGGGAATTGAATGTGGATCTTGCCCTTCCCCAGACTGGAGGCTGCTTTGCCTTGGGAAAGGGGAGAGTAGAGGTAAACCAGGCTTGCTGCTCCTAAGACAGCCATGCCTGGTAGTGTTAAATGTATCTCCCTTAGGTATATCTTCCCTCCCTCCTACAGGAGCCATATCCTTACACACTTGTTGACTTTGGACAGGCAAAATAGGCTCTGGCCTGGGCCACCTTGCCATACTGGGAACATGCCAAAGCAAGGCTCCCGTGTCCTCCTGAACTGCCTCCTTCAGCCACCCCTGGACATGGAGCTGAAAATGTAAATGTGCCATTTTTACCTTCATTCCCATTGCACAACAGAAGTCCAGCTTCATGATCCCTGGCCCTGCAGGAGGCTTCCACCATATGAGTGAGATCTGTCTGGAAGGCTGTCTGTGTGTCCTTCCTTCGCTGGAAATTCCAGGTGCCCAGATGCCCACAAGTGAGGTCTCCTGCTTCTTCTGTGTGTGACCAGACTGGCCCATGTCTGTGCCTCTTAGCCCACAACAGTGAGAAGCCATGGATGGGGAAGGTCAGGGCCCGTCTCTTTACTTGTGTAACAAAGAAACATGAAAGGACAGTCTCTGAAAAGATCCAGCCATTAGGGTTTGCCACTTGGCCAGTCCTGTGTTACCACATAAGGAGGTAGGTAGGATGTAGATGGGAGACCACAGCTGATCTAAATGGATACGCTGGGTGTTAGTATTATTTAATCACTATTGTCATCCCTACTGTGTGGCCACCAAGTGTGATAGAAATTCATTTTTAGATGTTACCTACCCCTGTCTAACATGAAATTCTGGATGCTGGCACTGTGTGCCCCTACACAATCTCAGCCATTGCACATCACTCTTCCCACCCTCCAGGCACAATAAACACAATGAGATGAGATGAGTGTCCAGGGAAGGCAGGCAGTGCAGAGAAAGCAGGAAGACTACAAATGAACATTTCTCAAGCATCCTCTTGCTGGAGCAACTGCCCCTCTCAGATGCAGTCCTTGCTACCTAGATGGTGCAAGTCCTTCAGCAAAGGAGGATCTGCATCATCCAACTCACTTTGAAGAGCCACACAGCTGCCTGTTGCAACTTTTAGCCCCTCAGGTTGATGAGAACCAGGCCAGCAGCTCCAGGGTGAGATTTTAGTAAGACTGGTTCCTGGGAAATGTGCAGTAGGTTTAGCTACAGTGATGTCTGCATCCCTAGCCATTATACTGCTTTATTTTGCTGCAACAGCTCAACTGCAGGCCATTTGGCATCTGAGTAAGGATTGGGAGCCTGAATGGTATTCAGATGATCTACCTTGTTTTCCAAGATTGACGTGGAATTTATTACCTAGATTCAAGAGCACTACACAGACTGATGGCTGTTCAGGGTCCCCTAAACTTGTCAGCACATAAAAATCTAACAGCACCCTGGTATTAACTGCAGCACTCATTAAGCACCTAAACATGCCTAATCAGCTAAGTGGGAACCTCCCACCTGAACTCTGCTGTCTCTGAGAATGAAGTGAGCCCCTGAGGACTTTCACCCATTCAGTACATCCAAAGAATACCTGGTGCACTTGAACAGTGTTGGCAGAGGAGGTCACCTCTCACATAGAAGTCAAAGGACAAGAATTGATGATGGGATTTGATTTTATGTCAAATTAAAAACATGCTGGAGAAAATTAGTCTTTTTATCAACATGAATCCACTTCTTTGTTATCAGTCACAGTACTAAATGAGGATAATGAGAAGAAAATTTGTATCTAAGTGTTCAAGGCCAGGTTGGATGGGGCTTTGGGCAACCTGGGCTAGTGGAGGGTGTCCCTGCCCATGGCAGGGTGGGGTAGAACTAGATGGGCTTTGAGGTCCCTTCCAAGCCAAACCAGTCTGGGATTCTATGATTCTGTTAGCTGTGAAAGGTATTTATGAAAACACTGCTTTCCTGTCCTCTCCTGTTACAAAAACTCCAGCTAGCGAAGAAGGAGGGATGCTGTTATTGTCAGATTAGCTTACTTCAGGGAGCACTTATGACAGGTCAGGGTATTCCTCAGTGTTTGTTCCAGCAAGAGAACAGCCACACAGATGCATGGAATCGTATAACTTAATGACAATGGCACCAATAACTCAGCTAGCTGTGGTAAAATTTTACTGCAAACATTTCTAGTCAATAAGTAAATCGTATTGATTGAGAAATGAAATCATTAGATGACATTTAACAGTACACTGGGGACATAGGAGTGGGCTGGGCACCAGTGAAATTATTGATGTAGACACCCATCCACTGTTACTTCTGAAATTAATCAAAAAACTGTGCCTCTGGTTTCCAGGGAACAGCAGCAGGTCCTGAATACTGGTATCACATGCTAATCTCCTCCTTGATAACCCTAGAAAAGCCAAGAGCTTGCAAATGCTGCTTATCAGCTTTTGACAATGAGAAGATTCAATTCATAACAGTCAGAAATCAATTCTGGGAAATAATCCAGCTTTATCTTGTGCCTGCTCCCATGAACAGAGTTTTGAAAGGGTTGGGGAACTTTTCTGACCAGTAATGTTTAACACGTGTAAAGATAAGGACAGTCAAATCTCTTTCAGGCTATTCATCCTGGAATCAGGAAAAAAATAAGAAAACAAGACAGTCCTACAAGGAAGGGCAGCCCTGATGTCTCCTCCTATGGAAGAACCCCTCATTTTGTCCCAGGATTGCAAAAAATTCATCTTATCTTTTGCAAGCCAAGATGGCACAGATTCTCTCAGCACATGGCAAAGTCTTGCAATCTCCCATGTCATTCAGAAGCAAAAGAAATCTGACTCTCAGCAAAGGAAGCTCTCTTTGTCTGCTAGCAAAACATTCTGCCATGCCATTTGCAGTAGGTTGCTCCATTACCAAAGTAAAAATTAATTCCTACACATTGTTAACTAAGTAACATGCCTTTTATTTTGCTTACAAACTGCCAATTACATGATTCACAAGGAATTATTGTATATCGTGGTGTCTTTCCATGCCATATAAAAATAGCTTTTCATTCAGTGCTTCTTTCCAGATTCCCCATGTTGTGAGCACTGAAGCCATCAGATATTCCCCAGTGATACGTAATGATTTATAAGCCCTCTGCTTTTCCATGTTCTAAAATGCACTCACGCTGAATTTGAAGGAAATGTAAAATTTAATGTCTCAGCAACTTGGGTAGCAGAGCTAGAGTTGGAAACTGTCCCCAGGCTCCTCTGGGAAGACGAAGATTTCCACACACGATCATCACGCTTTTGCCTCTGAGCGATCTGGGCTGTACAAGACCTTGAGATGAATCTGGATTGCCTAAAGGAGGTTGGGGCAGGTGAGGTAGAAGGAGGTAAAATGTCCTGAAAAACTCAGGTCAAATTTAAATCGACTACTTAGAGCAAAATGTAGGTCTCCTGGTTAACAGAACCCCACAAAATGTCACAAAAACTCTGTGCCTCAGGATTTGTAGTAAAAACACTCCAGGAGGGCAGTGGTATGGTGCTCCTCAACAGAGAATAATGTTCTTCTCCTGTCACCAGCCCTGACCCTTCTGGATGCATCATCATGAAGAATCAGGAAATCAACAACGACATCCGCACTTGCCCTGAATCGTGTCATCGATGCGTTAACGTCGAAAGGGGTTTCTAGCCCCACAACAATTCTCCCTCTCAGAAGAGCAACAGGGAATTTCCATCAGAATACTTCTGACAACATAAAAATCAGTTTCTGCATAACCTAAATTTTTAGCGGGAAGGTTCTGATTTCTCACTGGGACCATCGGTGTTGAACATGTTTGAAATCTCTGGCTGCCGGAGCTGCTCCGGTATCTCTTGGAAAACGCAGTGCAGCTGATTTACCCTGCGGGCTGGATTATAGTGTTCATCATTTAGCAGTGCCTTAGCTCATGCTGAAGCCCGATGGCACATCTCAGGACATGGATCTAACAGAATTAAAACTCTCTACTATCACCTCTTTTCCCCTGGAAAGTGTCCATCTGTTGAAAACCAGTGGAAAAAATAGAGTCAAGTAATGAAATATTGATATCAGTAACAAAATCTAATATAAAAGTTATAAAATTATTTGCATTTCCAGTGGAATTCATCATGAAGTCAATTGACTGAAAACTTAATGAAACAGGGATTTACTGAGGGAACAAACCAAACAAAATCAAGGCAAAATGCTACAAATATTCAAACACAACTCATTAACAAACAGTTTCACCACAGTGAGCTGTTGCAGGTAAATATGCATTATAACCAGGTGTATATTTTTTACCAAAGTTACAGTACTGCTGGAGGAGATGCCATGAGTTAGACGAATATTATTAAGCTAATGTGGCAGAGGGGAGACTGAAGCAGTCACATTCTTCTTCAATATCCAAACCATGATCAAAGCCTTTTCTTTGGAAGGTGATGAAATAAAATCAAGACTTGAAGAGAAAGGAGAGAGTTGGCAGGTTGGCAGCAATTCAAGACTGGGCAAGAACCACAAATGCACAGGACATAATTGCACAGTGATCTGTAGCCCCAACCAAGTAGATATTTGATGCATTGTCTCCGCCTCTGACAGACCCAAAGATGTTGTCCTTTGGCATCTTGGCAAAACTTGTGCCACTAGCCATGGCAAAAAAGTATAAATGAGTTGGCAAGAACTGAACCTTTCCAACTTTTTTCATGAACCATCGTAGCAATACATTGGTACAAATTTTATTGGCTTAAGCCACAGCACAAATGACAGAGACAACAGTAAATATTTCTGCATTCATTCCACAAGGGAGTCACTAGAGCTGAGAGCGTGATGATCAATGTTTTCCAGCTACAGTCATTTTAAAGTAATTTGGAAAAGCTCTGGGTGGGTTTTAGACAGCAGAAGTCAGCTAAAATGAATCTTGCTTCATGGAAACAGTAGTGCTTTTACCACAGCCCCGGGGATACGCAGAAGGTGCTCTCTCTTCAGATGAAAGTTTGCATGAGGAAGTTTGGGCTCTAGCAGCTGAGGCATTGCTCCCCATTATATCTCAGGAGTTTACAGCACAATGGTGCATTTTTTTAGACCCTTACAAACAACTGGGTGTCTGAAAGATCCCATACCTAATCAATTCATGCTCTGTCATTGCTCACATGAAAATGCCACACACCTCTGAGTGCAACTGCACTGAGAGCTGAAGTTAATTGAGTCTTTCTTAGTGGTGGCCGAGGAGCCCCCACAGACATAGACCCTATTGCAAAGGCATTCTTCACACTGAGGAGTGTGGCATAGAGTTTGAGTATGTCCATCAGATCAGACTGCCTCCACTGTGGCGTTATTTTTCTCTTGTCACCATTGCAGTGCTGAAAGGCCTTAACCAAGAACAAGTTCCCCATCTGGCTAAGCATCATATAAAGCAAGTCCGGTAGAGGTAAGGAAAGAAATAAGAGTGAGATTTGTTGCATCTTTCTTTAAAAGAAGGATTTAGACATTCAGCCATCTCCATTTAGGTGGCTATATTTTTGCAGTTTCTTGCAGACATGTGTCTAGAGTCATTTGAGACTCCCTAAGGTACCTTATTAGATGGTTACCTCCAGCTGCTGGTTCAGAAGGGCAGACATCTTCCATATGCTCTGTGTCACATTTTCTAACCCCACACAGATGTCTCAAACACCCTAGAGTCCCACAGACACCATAGATGTCTACAGGTGGGTAGTTAAACTGAGCCCTAAATCTTTACATGCCCTGACAATCAATGGAGAATGATTACATACAATTGATGGCCCCTGAAGAGTGACTCAGCTGGCCAGCTATCGGGTATCTGCTTTGAGGTGAGAAAATTCCTCTGTAGGATCCACTGACTGTGTTGACTAGGGCCAGGGCTCAATTCATCAGGATGTCCTCTGCTACTTGATACACCTTAGGGTGTCTGAGACATGTTGTGATATGATTCAGCATTCATGCATTTCTGGAACAGCAGCTGGAGACCAGATGGGAACAGTGGGACATCTCAAATGGTACGACATACCTGTGTATGAACAGCTGTGATGAGCTCTTATGATTCATCCTGGGTGCTTAGAAACTGAATTCACATGCAGACACTTACCTAAAGGTACTAAAGTGACTTAATCTGGTATTGTGCACCACCCAAGGGGCCCTATTCAGTTCCCAGGAACCAGCACTTAGTGCCATTTGAGACACCCTCTTAAACCTGGCCTCGAGCTGCCACTCTTGAAAGACATGTCTCCTACCAACATCATGTCATCCCTGCAAACCCCATGCAGGTGTCTCAGGTCCCTAGAGCACCTCAAATTACATTAAAAGCCTCCCTGTGGTTAACAGAGATGTGGAAATGTCTGTAACACACTTGCCCACACTATCAGAGACAGTGATTCAAGTTTTCCCTTATAACCAGTGGAGGAAAATTGAGGTTTAGGATACATTTCACTCCGACTATTGTAGTGGTTTACTTTAGAATGAGATATACAATATCCAGAGGAGCCAATTTCTCTCTATTCTTAATAAATTGAATGGGACCAGCTCAGAAGCAGATGTTTAGATGAATCCCACCTCTCGGGAGCTACTCGAGCCATGAAGGAGCTCCAACATGAATTCAGATCACCTGCAGAGAGACAGCTAAGCCACCAAGGTTTGATGGACCACAGTGAGTTCCAGTCAAGCAGCACAACTGGACTAGGTTTTAGTTATGCAGCAAGCTCAGACTGAAACCTCAGTGCAAGAGGTTTAAGATGATGAGTTTCAACATGCGTTTGTGCTGGAGTAAGAGAATGATCACGGCCATGTGCCCTTCAGTACACGGTCAGCTGAGGGACAGCAACTGTGTGCCTGAGCCTGGAGCAGCAGTTCTAGCTTTAACCCACCACCACTATTTTCCTGTTAATATTGCTAAGCTTTTCCAAGAGATGCCATGGTAACAGGCAGCTTGGAATGGCTTCACAGATTATACAGCATGTTATGCAAAGTGACCTGGCAGGCTTTCTGCTTTTAATACTCAAAGGATTACCTTCGAGGTAGCCCATATATTTCCAAATCCTTAAATCCCTCGACACCTGGACACTTTGCATGTAGCTCTGCACATACCATCACTTTGCTCCCAGACTTCAGGAAATCATTTAAAAGTAGAGCAGGCATGAGCCACACAAGGAACTTCTATCAACTTCTCTGGCAGAGAGGTTGCAAGAGGCATACAGACCAAGACACAGGAAGAAAAAGTGGTGGCTACTCAAAAGAAAGAGTCTGGCTAAAGTAAGGCATCATGTCAGCAGAGGGTAGTCCAGTGGTCTCGTATGCAGATGAGGAATGCTGCGTCTAGTTATGCATGCAACTAGCCAGCCTCACATTTCCTTCAGGCAGGATTAAAGGCTTGCACTGTGCATCCACAGGGACCATTCCCAATCTCCCCATCATACCCTGTCCCCACTTTGCATGCCTATCACACTGCTGCTCTCCTGCTGCTGCTCTTCACCCACATGTAGGTCCAGGGAGCTTTGTGCATCAACCCCATCATGCCACTTCTCCCTAAAACCACAGGGCCACGCAGTGCCGCAGCCTGGGAGGGGGTCAGAGAGAACAACCTTTCCCAGCTCTCCCCGGAGATGGGGTGGACAACACATGTTAAAGTGTGCACCCCATGTCTGCCCCATCCGTGCCCATGGGTTTGGGGAGCACTGGGGGCAGCGGGAGCACAAGACTGACGTCTCCTCTTGCCAGCCCGCTCCTCCCTACTTGGTGTTACTCCCTCTGCAAGAGTCCCAATAAATCAGACAAAACATCTCCCAGGATGCTGCTGGAAAAGCAGTGATGATTTATGCAAGGCTAACAAACAGGTACTTGGATACCATGGTGATTGGCACTGTGCAAGGGGGAAAAAAGGTTTTCTTCTCCTTTTATCAGATTTGTGAATTCTCTAAATACATACCATATGGACAGGCAAGGGCAGAGGTAGGGTTTATCTGAAATCCCTGATGCTCACCTGAATTATGATCAGTATAGCAATTCGGAATAATCTCAGCCAGCCTCATTTCCACCTCAATTAAGAGTCACAAACACAATTCCTGAGTGACAAGCGCATTTCCGGCACCAAATACATTCCATTTCCCAGGCCTGCAAGGAAATACTCTAATTCATTATCCTTCTACTGCCATCTCTTCCCTTCAGCCCTGCCAATGGCATTATGCTTCCCACAGGTCCACTGCCCCCTCTCACAGTTACTGCTACACCTACCTGCTGCATCAGCAGCTTGGAATCACCTCCCAGATCCTCTTGTCCATCCTCCATGCTGGTGCTACTTAAATCTTTTCTAAGGAACCCACTTGGATACCTTCCTACCTGCAAACATAAGCTGTTTGCTAATCAAACTCCCACAGCCAGTATTCCCCAGGCTTTCCCCACTGCCTCACTCTGCTCAGGGACAGGCATGTCTCTTAAAAGTGCTCATGGAGAAAGTGAAAGTCCCTTTGGTGGCCTGACTTAGCCTCTGCAAGGAGCCTTTTCCCTTCCCCTTTACATATACCTTTGCCTTCGTACGTGTTTGGACTGACACTTGAGAGAGGATTACGGCAATGTTGATTGCACAGAGCCTTGATCATCAAGTGAAAATATATTTGTAAGACCTATCTGCACAAAGGGCCTGTGTGCTGGTTTCACCTTGACTGGACACCAGGCACCCACCAAGCTGCTCTACCACTGCCTTCCTCAGCAGGACAGGGAAGGGAGAAAAATATGATGGAAAAAACAACCCCAAACTCATGGGTCAAGCCAAAGGTGACTTAATACAGCAAAAGCAAAAGGCCTTGTGTGGATGTAAAGCAAGAGTGAGAGAAGAGGGGTGGCCAGCAGGGACAGGGAGGTGATTGTCCCTCTCTACTCTGCCCTCATGAGGTCCCAGCTGGAGTACGGTGTCCAGATCTGAGGCCCCAATACAAGAAAGATGTGGAACTGTTGGAGAGGGTTCAGAGGAGGCCACAAAGATGATTAGAGGCCTGGAGCACCTGCCCTACGAAGAGAGGCTGACGAAGAGAGGCTGAGGGAGCTGGGCTTGTTCAGTCTGGAGAAGAGAAGGCTGTGGGGGGACCTCATTGCAGCCTTCCAGTCCCTGAAGGGAGCAGAGAAACAGGAGGGGAATCAACTTTTTAGAAGGCTAGACAATGACAGGACAAGGGGGAATGGATTGAAGCTAAAGGAGGGAAGGGTTAGATTATATCTCAGAGAGAAGTTCTTTCCAGAGAGAGTGGTGAGGTGCTGGAACAGGCTGCCCAGAGAGGTGGTAGATGCCCCATCCCTGAGGGTGTTTAAGGCTGGGTTGGAACTCTCTGATCCTTGGGGGTCCCTTCCAACCCAGACCATTCTATGATTCTCTAGAATTCTGTGATGGAGTGACCAGGTCCACCTAACCTTAGAACAGCAACGGCTTCTAGTTATTATCCATCCCCATCACTGCTCAACAGTAGCCACCACACCAGTGTGTTCCAAACAACTTGCTAGCCACCAACACACAGCACAGCACAACGAGGGCTTCTGGGGGGGAAGTTAATTCCATCTCAGCCAGAGAATTTCACCCTGGTGAAAGGTGAAAACCTGTTTTGAACCGGCAATGGGTCAGATCTGGGGCAGGCAGAGCTGCAGGCAGCAGTGACACAGACTGGCTGTATGTACCTCTTCTTCCTAACTAGAAAAGTGTTGTACCCAGCCAAACTTACCACCAGTGTCCCTGGAGCCTTCCTGACACTTTCCATTTCAGGTTAACTGGAGGGAGGGACTGCCCTGGAAAACACATGAGAAATGTAGCTGAACATAGCTTGCTGCAATGCTCCTGCTTGCCCCACAGCAGAGGGGACACATTTTAGGGAGCTGAAGGAAGAACCCATTCCTGACTGCCACCAACATCCAAACAGGAACTGCCCAGGCCAACTGGCACATGAAATAGTGGACTAATAAAGCCATGGTGTTTCCATGGTATTCAAGCATTATTTTCCTTAAGGGCCCCTCTGGAAAAGAAGAATGAACGGATGGGACCATGAGATCTGAGAAAAGAAAATGGAGACAAACCAGGTACTCTGACGATGACATTCAGCCCACTTCTTTCTTTCTGGTACCCTGCACCTCTCAGCCATTGCCCCATCTCTTAATCCCCCCCGGGCATCTCCATGTCTTTGTCCCTATTCTAGCCTAAGCCTAGAAACTGCCCACAGCTGACGAAGAGTCATGATGCAGTAAGCCTCCCTCCCCTGCCACAAAATAATGTGAGTGTTGAATAAAGCCCAAGATGTCTTGCAGGATAGACAGGTCAGATCCAAATGCTTTTCCTTTCAACAGATTTTGCTTTCTTCATGCTCATTTTCCAGTTGTCAGTATTCTTACAAGGCATGGCTTGAATTTTCAATTGTCACGGCACTGATAAGTAGTTTCTCAAACCCCAGATTAAGCACAGTCCATGCACAAATAATTCTGGTAATAGCAAAGGGATTATATATATATTTTTTAAAAAAGGGTGAAAGACTGAGTGAATAAATAGCCCCTGGTTACAAATCTGAACCTCTCATTGGCTTTAATGCAGACATTTCCCCTTGGGTGTGTAACCACTTGAATCATTTGCCTCTCTAAGGAAGAATTTTTTTACACTTAAATGATCCTCAAAGGCACAAAAGCCAGCAATGATTTATACATGCATGCATCTGTACCTATGCATATGACCATTTTCTGTGCATAAATACATGTTGAAGAAACAGCAGTCCTGTAAACCTTTTCCAGATCTGTTTTCCTATAATTCTGTGAAAAGAGGAAAATGAGGACCTCACTGTTCTGAGACACTGAGTATCTCCTGCTGCTACCTCAAAAACAGCTTGCTTAGAGACCAACTCCTCTGAAAATCCTGATCTTGAGGCTTACCTCTCCATAAGTGCAATGGTTTACATTAAAGCCATTTTAAAACAATTTAGTGTTCTAATTTTTTACAAAGCAGTGGGTTATATTGTTTTAATTTGAGATAGTAAGGGTTTGACTGAAATCAATGTAAGCTGTTCTGCTGTTTAATGAGCTTGTTCCTATTAAAAACGTGCCTTTATTAGGTTCATGGCAGTTTCTTGTATAAATCAGACCTCAGAGACTCTAAAGGGCTCTAAGATACACAAAGGAAAGATAATGCTTATCTTTATTTCCTGTTCTTTCTGCACTAAGTTTCTCAACAGTACACTGACCTGTCTTGCAAAGCACTATTTCTGCAGTCTTTGTGTATCTCCCAATGCACCTGGGAAGCAGAGAACAACTTTCTTTCCAATTTACCTACTGGGAAGTGAGCTGGAGAGCAGCCCTAAGCCTCAGTGTACCAGAGCTGGGTCCTGCCTTCAGCTCACTAGCTGCTGAGCCATGAACTGCTCTTCTCCCCTCGCCCTATAGCTCTCATCCTGTTCCCTGGCTTGGCTTAGCCCTAAAGATGCAACATCTCTTACACAACCAGGGGGCCAGGACACCCAAAGATCTGGTTCCCCTGAAGACTGAGGACAGATCAGAGCATCTCTTGCTCTTTCCATCCTCCAAGGTTTTCTTCTAAAGAAAGAAAAGGGATATGACATCCTCAGGTTTTGGTCTGATTTGCAGTCTGGAGACCACCCCAGGACCTTGGAGCAGGGCACCAACGGCTTAGATATAACCTGGAATGACTCACACAAGCCTGCTTTTGGCAAACAGCTTCCCCTCACTGTGTTCAGTGATGCAGTGGCTGGTGTTTCCAGGGGCCCAAGTGCTAACATGGGCTGAGCTGTGAGAACGTCTCCTGTGGCTGCCAGAGAAGTTATGCAGAAGCCACCACAGCAGAAGAAATACACTGAGTGCAGCAGGGAGCAAGAAAGACAAATCTGGAGTTGAAAACGAGAGGAAATGCTCCAGTGACAGATTTCAAACTGCACACAGGGGCATTAACTCTCCTCCTTTATTTCTCTTATGCAAAACTCAAGATAAGTGTAGCACTGATGTTTCAGGAAGCCTCAAAAAGAGACTTGGTGGTACAGGCATTCGGGGACCTGGTCTCCTTTCCTTTCACTAGGACTGGAGACCTTCTCAAAGTAAATCATGCTCCTAAAAAGGAGGGCAAGTGTTATACAAGAAAGGAGGTATGACCCACCGAACCCCATAACCATCCAGAGCCATATATACATTATTTATGTAAGTACTGTATGTCAGGGAGATCTTTCTGAACAGTATTTGGAATTAAAAACAACCTGTAATGCTCTGAAGCACTAAAGCTCTCATCTGGAGATGCAGCCAGGAGAGAAGATGAAGAGGGGGGAATCTGTAGGCAGATTTCTCACAAAAACGGCTGTTTATATCCAGGCGAGGCTGGGAGGCAAGTGCCAAGATTCCTGCAAGATTTTCCAAACTGGGTGCCTGCAGTTTGGCTCCCACATCCAACATTTGGCACTCTTTGGAAGCGCAGAGCACCCTGGCCACTCTCCCCAGGATGCTCAGGGATGCAGCAGGCTGACAGTGCTGCATCTGTGTTGGAAACCTCAGCGGCCCCGCGCGTCCCTCCGCTGCTGTCTCACACAGATGTGTTTGGTTTGGAAGGAGGGGCAGATGGCATGAATCCACTTAATTCTGCCACATAAACAGAAAACAAAACCCAAAGCGGGACGTGCGAGAAGAGTCTGTCCCCTGCATCCTGATCCCAACATCCACAAAAATCCATCCCTGCAGGATGCTGCCAGATGGAGACTGTGGTAATTTGAGAGAAAAAAAAAAATTACAAATATCTTTCTGTGAGGGGGGGGGATGTACATTTAAGTTTGCATTTGGCAGAGCAACAGACCTTATCTGTCTAAAATACACCACCTAGAGTGACACTCTGCAAAAATAAGCCTTTGCTTCTACCTCCTCCACTGCCCACGCGTTTACTGGAGCTCGGAGATTGCTCAGGGGGTTGGGCAGTGGAACCATCCACCGCTTGTAGCATCCAGAAGAGGAGAACCCTTTTACCAACAGGAGGAGGAAATTGAAGGAGGTTCACAGGAGCAAGGGCACAGCAGTGAGGTCCCATCATTTCATGGAAAAGATCAAAGACAAGTAACTATCAGTGGGTGCTACAACTGCCTTAAGCCATATCTTAAAGAAAATACCCGACTTCACCCTTGTCCTGTGCAGAAGATGTTAGAGTCATAGAATCACAGAATTGTAGGTGTTGGAAGGGACCTCGAGAGATCATCGGGTCCAACCCCCCTGCCAAAGCAGGCTCCCTAGCACATATTGCACAGATAGGTGTCCAGACAAGTCTTGAATATCTCCAGAGAAGGAGACTCCACCACCTCCCTGGGCAGCCTGTCCCAGGGCTCTGTCACCCTCACTGTGTAAAAGTTCTTCCGCATGTTGGTGCGGAACTTCCTGTGCTCCAGTTTACAGCCATTGCCCCTTGTCCTGTCCCCACAGACCACTGAAAAGGGGCTGGCCAATTCCCCCTGCATCCCATACTTAAGATATTTATAAACATTAATTAGGTCCCCCCTCAGTCTTCTTTTCTCCAGGCTGAACAGCCCCAGCTCACTCAGCCTTTCCTCATAGGGGAGATGCTCCAGGCCCTTAATCATCTTCGTAGCCTTCCTCTGCACTGAAAGAGTTGTTGGGGCCTGGAACAGGCTGCCCAGGGAGTGGGTTGAGTCACCATCCCTGGGTGTGTTTAACAGACGGGTAGATGAGGTACATAGGGATATGGTTTAGCATAGGACAGGAACGGTTAGACTTGATCTTAAAGGTCTTTTCCACCTTTGTAATTCTGTGTGATTCTGTGAACATACCGCACCAAGCCACAGACTCACCCAGACAACCCAGGGTTTTCCTTGGTCGTTCCACCCCAACGCTGACCAGCTCTGGAACTGTTCAACCATTCATAATAGCTCTGTCAATCTAAAATAGAAATCAAAGCTCCTCTGTTGACAGCTCTTCCTGAATAAGTTTTCACAGTGGATCATATCCATCTGCATGCACACCGACACTCGTTTGTGTCGTCTAATAGAGGTATTTTTCTCCCAAAGGCTAAAAAGCAAAAAACAAAACAGCATGAAGAAAGATCACCAGGAGTGCCTCAGATGGTACATTCAGTACCTGCAGAGACATGTAGGCTGCATCTGAAGTTGTCCTGATACCATGCCCGTGGCAATGACTTCAATATTTCACAAGACACAGTAAATGAGCTGCTGGCAAAGAAAAAAAAAAAGACTGTGGAAATTAAAACAAACCTTACCCAGAGATGGGTATGAACCAAATGGAGAAAGGAGATAGTTTCTGCCTTGGGTCTTAGTGAACAGTCAGCCTGTATGTCAAAAAAGGTTGGGGTCCTGAACCCTGCATCACAACGTCTGTGACCTTGACTGCTTTGAGCCATAAAAAAGTCACAACAGCTCATGTCACAGACGGTTCCTTCCGGGGCATTCAGATATCTTCAGGACATCCATGTCACCCTGAGGATTATCACACCTGAGCACCATGGAGCCCCCATCACTCTAAGCCCCACAGGCACCCAAAACCCCTGTGCAGAAACAAGACTGTCCTCTTAATCTCTCATGTGGGCTTTCACGCCCAGCATGACAGCCCTGTGGCTGGGTCCATCTGACAGGTCATGCTGCACTTCTCATGGCGTTCAGCACTAATCCAGCCCTCTGAACCCAGAGATAATGGGTATGACAAAGGGGGAAACCTGTATGGATGCCTCTAGCCAACTTCCACAGCTTTATGAGAGGATAAAGCAGTGCTGTTGCCTTCAAATATGAAATTGCCCAAACAGAATCCAACCTTGGGTCTCTATGGTATGATTGTAGAGGGTTGCATTATGATTCAAAGTGTAAAGACAGGGCCTGACTCAAATATTTCTCATTTAGGTGAGAG
This sequence comes from Porphyrio hochstetteri, assembly GCA_020800305.1. NCBI lineage: Eukaryota > Metazoa > Chordata > Aves > Gruiformes > Rallidae > Porphyrio > Porphyrio hochstetteri. Next base: position 214,420,467 of record CM036905.1, on the reverse strand, counting down.
ATACTGAGGTGCCTTCATTCATACATGACACTTTCTGGTATGATAGAGACAGGAGCTGGGGGTTTGGTAAGACAGCAGTGAAAAGCTTTTCTCCATCTGTGACTAATATCCAGAGAGACCATGGCTCGCTTCTCTCCTCTCCTCTCCTCTCCTCTCCTCTCCTCTCCTCTCCTCTCCTCAACCTTCCATGTGGTGATAAGGACATTACATCAGTGTTGTGGAAGATGCTCTTTGAGCTGCAAGGCTTTCAAGGTGCATGAAGAATCCTAACTGTCTGAATAGGTGAGGTTTGCAAAGGTGGGAATTGCAGAAATAATCTGTCAGTAAAGGCAGAAAAAGGGAAACACTTTCTACCTTCAATCTGAGCCGGTATGAAATGCAGCCACTGGGATAGGATAACACTGATTCATAAAAGATAACAAGGAAGCATGAAAGGGATTTAAGTTATCACTTGGCATGACAAAGTATAGCAGTCTTCCTCATCACAAAAGACCACTTGGCCTGGGAGAGAAGGCTACTGAGAGCAGATCTAGGGTGGTGTGGGTCAGTATGTGTTAGAGGCTGGTTACAACTGAGCAGGTTCATCCCACTGGCCATTAAAAATCACAGCAGGTTCCCAAAACAACTGTTAAAAATCCACCTGCTGGAATTTCTTCTTTCATCTCTCCTGGAGGCCATTCCTAGCCCTCTTCCCATCATTTGTCCTTCACATTCCTGCCGTGAGTTTGGTACCAGGCTACAGTCTGGCTTTTCCATCCAGTTTTGCTCTGTGCTGTTGTGATAGTCCCTCCTGGCAAGAACCAGCTCCAAGCTTGGACAACCATGTCTTGATTCAGTTGTCCACATGTAAGCACTGATTATCTCTTTTACATGCCCTGTTGTATATGGTACAAGACCCAACAGTGGTACCTGCCCTTCTGCAGTGGCAAGGCAAGCCTGGAGAAGACTGCAAGGAACTCCAGAGACAATAGATGTTTATGTTCAGGTAGATGAATCACATCCCACAACTGGATTGCTTATGATAGGTGCTTAAGCCCTCAGCCACATGTCGCCAGATGCTTTTAAGCCCCTGAATCCACAGCCAATTCCAGCCTGCTTTGAGTGTGTTCAGAGAAGGACAACCAGGCTGATGAAGGGTCTGGAGGGCAAATCCTATGAGGAGCAGCTGAGGGAGCTGGGGCTGTTTAGCCTGGAGAAGAGGAGGCTGAGGGGAGACCTTATCACCTCCTACAACTACCTGAAGGGAGGTTATAGAGAGGTAGGTGATGGTCTCTTCAGCCAGGTGACAGGAGACAGGACAAGGGGAAATGTCACAAAGCTGCACCAGGGCAGGGTCAGATTAGATGCTAGGAAAAAAAATTCACTGAAAAAGCTGTCAGGTCCTGGAACAGGCTGCCCAGGGAGGGGGTTGAGTCACCATCCCTGGGTGTGTTTAACAGATGGGTAGATGAGGTACTTAGGGATATGGTTTAGCACAGGACAGGAACGGTTGGACTCGATGATCTTAAAGGTCTTTTCCAACCTTGTGATTCTGTGATTCTCTGTGAGTGCCTTGGTTTCCCCATCTACATGATTGGGATGATGTTAATCTAGTTATGTAGCCTCCTGGAGAACAAGGTAAAAAAGATGTTATCAGACTGAAACAGAAGCCATCTCAGTGTGGGCTGCCTCACTTTCTTCACTGGGTTTCCCTCCTTCTACCTTGTACCTGAGTGACACAGCAGGTCTCCTCTGTATGCATGGGTCTGCTCCAAAGCCATCTGAGAAGCTGATGGTGTCATACGCAAACAAAGGTGATCTTCTTGAGCCGAATCACAAAGAGCTGCCCTATTTACCGTGTGTGCAGGAGAAATGTAACATCCCCTCACATCTACTGGAACAGCAAAGATTTCATTCAGATTTTATTTTTCTTCCTCTCAAGGTATGACATCACTCTTGTGTGTGGTTACCAAGGAGAATGTTAGCTGCTAAACTGTGAGCTGATGAGACGGTGAGATAATAACGAAGCTGCACTGAGTTTTAGCACCACAACATGGATTTTCTGTAGGTGCTGCTGGCTTCTTGGCTGCTGCCCTCCCATGGCATGTCTCCAGCAAATGCTACACATCTAATGCCAAAAACCCTGATTTTCTTCCTACAGCTTCTTCCATGACATTTCTGTTTCCTAAGGGGAGCTATCTCACCCATTTTAAAAGCAGTAGAAGAATCACCCAAAGGGGTAACTGGTATTTCCATATTGTCTCCAGCCCAGACCTCTGAGCTGCCCTCCTTTGCCTCCGTTACCCACATGCACCCTTGTTTTCCTCCTGAACTGGGAGAAAACCTCATTTTGCTGCTATCAGTCTCACTCTCCCCATCAGGCAGAAGATCCATAATTTCTGTGTTCATCCAACTTCAGCCAAGGAGCACCTTGCTTTTTCGGGTAAGGACTCAGATAGCAAACTGCCTCCTTCAGTTGATGGTTTAGAGCTCACAGCAGAGTAGATGCCACGGAGCATCTCACCCCATGCTGAAATCAGAATGTCTCTGAACCTGAAACAACTTTTTAAACAGCAAAAAAAACTTTCTTCTGCCACTTTTTTGAAAAAAACAGAGACATTTTTCTGACCTCATTTGTCCAGTTGCATTAGGTCGTTGAAATTCTTCAAGCTTTGCAGCTTGCTAAGCTTAGGAGTCCCCCTTTTTTTTGGGGGGAGGGGGGGGCTCTGCATGAAAGCAAACACAGACACAGACAGCTCTAAAGCAGCATTCCCAGGTAATGCTTTCAACCCAGCCATTTTCCACCCCAGAGGAAAATGCTTCTAAGCAAAAAGTGTTACAGCATGAGACACACACTGTGATCTCCGGAATGAAACGCTACGTTTTATTAACCTCAAATATAAAACCTCCCTGTGCTGGCAAGGAAATTGCACTGTTCTAACCAAAAAGTGGCTTTAATAATTATTGTCAGAGGGGCAGGAGCTGTAGGAAGGGGAAGTAACCCCCCAGTGAAACTCTACTGGTGTTGGGAAATTGTAAATGAGACACTGTGAGCAGCGGGAAATGGTTTGCTTTTGAAAGAGCCCAGACCTTCTTCCTCTGGGTAGAAGGATAATTTGGCTGGATGTTACAGTCTTGTTTACAAGAACGAGGAGGATCTAACAGGGCAGTTGCAGGAAACTGGAGACAAATGTCAAGCAGTGGGAAGCTGGGAGGTGCTGTCAGGGGCCTCGGGTGACCTTCAGTCTTTGGTAAGAAAAGACCTTGTGGTTTGGTGTAGTGACACTGTGCCGGGATGAACCGAGGCTCTTCCATCCAGTGGAGGATGGTGGTCGCCAGCAAACCACTCACACAGCAGAAAGGGGAGAGCACAAGGAGTCCCACCAGGCATGGGGGACAGGCTCTGGGGCAGGAACTGTCTGGTTCAGAAGCACAGCAATTAAACTGCTGAACAGATGGACGGGCAGGGAGTGCCACAAACAGCAGCGCTGGCAGAGGCTGGGGCTTCACAAACAAAGGACTGCTCGGAATTGTACTGCTGCCTTATTGCTCAGCCACGTTTGCAGCTTCACTGGAAAGTACACTGCTGCTGATAGTCTCCTAGTGCCTTGCAGCAGTCGAAAAAAGAGAAAGAAAAAGCAAACAAAATATCCTGCTGGGTCAAAAAATAGCAAAAAATACAAATCTATCGGCTCCTTTATATAACCTGATGCACATCCTCACCTGAAACACTCTGTTCTTTTCCAGCTCTGCCATTGCAGAGTGCAGCAGAGAGCAGAGCAGGTGGGGACAAGCAATGCAAATGCTTAATGGCACGTAGGCAGAGAGCTGAGAAGTCTGGGACAGCTGGGTTAGGGAGAAGACAGTGTGTGCACAACATGATGTAGATTAAATGATGACTCAGACTCAAGCAGGTAAATTTATCTCCAGAGTGCCATAAAGTGGAACAGGGGAATGTCTGATGACATTTATGGAGCACATCTGAGGAATGGACTGCTGGTGGTACAAAGCTAAATTAGTTAAAGCAGAACATCCCAGGAGAAGAAGCTCGTCAGGAATTTTGTATGCTATCAAGCACAATCCCCACACTTCTATTAAATTAGAAAGCTAAAAATAGAGGGAGGGGCAGATCAAAATAGAAATAAAAAGGAATTAAAAGTTTAAATAAATAATAAAATAAAAATAGAAGACTAGAGATCTTATCCATTAGGTTGCAAGTCTCCCTCAGGACTAAAAGATTAGGTGGAAATTCAACTATTATTTCCACGTTTCCTAATAATGGATTTCAGTGATAAGAAGATTTTTTCTTCTAGAAGAAAGTAATTACAACATGCAGGGCCAGTGCTATGAAAATATATCATCAAGCTTGGCTGTGGAAGGATCTGGCTTTCAGCAAGCCTTTTCCTGTACTGCCTGAGCCTCTCTGCACACAATCCTGCCCTACACAAAGCCATACACAGGATACCCATGCAGGCATACCCCTTGTACCCCTTGTTACAAGGTGATCATCTCAATTGTAATGAGATGTGCAATCTGCCCACACTCCTCCTTCCCCAGAACAGATGCAGTGGAAGAGCAGCACCAATCCTTAGATGTCAACTCCCAGGTAACGCCTTGCTGACTTCCCAGATGGGGTGGTTTCAGAGAACCACCAGCCAGAAGCAATAATAATAGTATGAAGCCCAGGTTAAGGCCAGGTTGGATGGGGCTTTGGGCATCCTGGTCTAGTGAAGGTATCCCTGCCCACGGCAGGGGGTTGGAACTAGATGATCATTGAGGTGCCTTCCAACCCAAAGTATTCTATGATTCTGTGATTCTATGAAAGCTAAAATCAACTGCCATTGCAAATACAGCCCATCAGTATAGCAAAGTGCAAGCAGCAACACTCATCAAAGCAACAAGCAATCAAGATGCTGATGCATAATAGGCTGCCACTCGTGACTCAGCCATGGGCTGATGGATGGCTCTCAGCCCATTAGAAAATACAAAGTTAAAAGTGCTTGTTTCAACCCATGTAAAAGCAGGTGGTTTGTGCTAATGGAATCAATTTCATATTCACAATACCCTGAGAGGTCACATTTTCTGCAGCTAATCAGATTCACTTGGTGCCTTGTGATGGTCTTGGCATGCTGTGTAGATCCAGACCTGGCTCTGGGTTTCGGGCATCCCAAAGTCCCCTGATGGCTCACTCGACATTTTGAGACTAGTTCCAACCCAAAACGAAGCAGAACTCAGTTCTGATTTGGATTAGCACTCCTCTCTCATCGCCTTTGGAGATGTTCAGATCCAGGGTTCTGGTTCAGGTCCGTTTGGGAAAAAACATAAGGAAGGATTTAGCGAGAGCTGCTATTAGAGGAACTGGCAGCAAGACTGTCAGGATCCTTCTGCTGTCACTAAGCTTTGACAAGCTGGCAGGAAGCAAGCGTAGCTGTGATCAAATGACAAAACAGAGAAGTTCCTTCTTCCTTTTAATCACTGAGTTTTGTACTATAGGCCTGAAAAGCACCCAAAGAACAGCTCCTCTCTGACGTCCACTGATCATGCAGCTTTGTGTATGCCAGCAGAGGCTGCAGGAGGGAGAAAAGTATCTTCCCACCCCATCCTATCAACCCTGTGCCACAGGGCTTTCCAGAATGGATGGCACATGAATGTTTGGAAGTCAACCACCTTGGCTGGAAACCCAATCTTCATCTTTCCAAGATAGGACAAGCAACACAATGAGAGATGCTGTCCGGGGCTGTGCTGTGATGGCGAACCCCAGCTCCAGGGACATGGTGGCTGTTCCATCAAGTATTTCCTTCTTTCACAGGGACCCACCAACTTGGCTGTGCAGCTCTTTGTGCATTTTGGGGTTGGGGCACACAGGTTTTTTGAGCTCCAGTGCTCTTCCCCTCATCCTGGCCAAACTGGTCTTCCCCAGCCTTCACATCTTGTCTCCTCTGCCCATCTCAGCTTTTCTTCTGACCTCTCAGTTCTTATGCCCTCTCAAACACATATACACCACCCAACATGCTGCTTTTTGAGGATACTTCTCCCAGTAAAGTGGAAAAACCACACTTCTGTGGGCAGCAGAGCAGCTAACCTGGCTTCTGGATCTTGTCCTTAATTGGTGATGCCATTTATCCACCTTTGTTCCACTGTATAACCACCCCTCTACAAATAAGAGGGCACCAAGGTTCAATATTCTGCTCATGTGTGATGTTCTGGACTCCCAAACCACAACTTTGAGGATTTATTCTTAATTCCCAACCACCTCCATAGCCCAGCTCATCCTTCTGTTTCCTCTTCTTGTCTTTTAGATAATCTGATCACGGCCTCTTGGCAACCTCCTCTCTGGCTGTCCCACATCTTCAGGTGGTCGAGTAGTTAATTGTTATGCTGCAGGCTTCAAAAACTGCTCTTTGCTGTGATAACCTCTGTGGCATCTCCTGCATCCATCACATTCACGGCTGAAACCAGTGTCACCTGTTCTGGTCCAGCCATGAAGAAAGGCACCGCAGTGCACAGAGGAGCACCTCTTGTTGAGCTTACCTGCCTCCTCAGAGCTGCTGCATTAAGTACAAGAAAATGTGTAACATGAAGTCTAGCCTGACCTTATTTTTTCCCTTTCATGTGATCTAACCTTCTCCCTCTCACTGCTCCCTCTGCTCTCTCTCCTACCTCCTCCTCTACCTTGTCTTTTCAGATGCAAGTTCGTTGGGGGGTAAGATTCTCCATGAGTACGTTCTGCATAGCAAGATATACCTGATGTAAGAAGAGCTCGAGACATAGTTGTGATTAAACATTGCACAGACCTGAGAAAATACAAAGTGCTAAAAAGAGGGTCAGGGAGACAGCTCAAACACTGGACCCTGGATCCTCCCCACTGCTCAGCTATTGCCTTTGTCCCTGGACACGTTCTGGACCACCCATGATGCCTCCAAAACGTATCTCCTGTAGACATCCACTAAAATTTTGAGCCTCTCCCTCCTCAGGATGCATTTGCTCAGCCAGTGCATCCTCCCAGGAGCCATGAGTCCTCGAGGAGCGAGAATGTGCAGTGGGGATGGGCTCTTTACCGGCCTGGGCTCCAAGCAGCAAGGTATATTTGCTTAAATCTGCATTCAAATGGTTGGAGAAGACTCCAGGCAAAACCTCTACACAGAGAGAGACACTTGCAAAGAGGCTGTTAGGATGACATTTCTTACTCCAGCAGAGCTTCTCACTCAGCACAGCCCCTCCTGAGATGTGATGTGTTGCCACTGTTACCAGCCAGCGGTGACACTGCCTTACAGCTCCTGCCTTCAAACACACGCGGCCGCTGTCTGAGGGAGGTAACAGCACAAATCAGATCACATTTGATTACAGTACCTATATTTAGCTCGTTGCAGGGGCTACTAAAATGAGAAGGATTAGGAAATTCATAAACTTTGCATCACGATAGCGATGCAGCACCAGGGACTGCCTCCAGATAAACACATAACCATTGGCTGTCAGCCGCAGCCTTCCTGCAGGCTGTGGCAAATCTCGGATGTGCTCTGAAGAACTTAGACTCCCTGGATTAGCAGTAGCATGCTGATATGTGTTTTAAAAGTCTGTAGAAAATATTCAGCGATTTGGATGAGAAAGAGAGGGGGAAAGAGCTCAACATATCAGAGTAACAAAACAGAGACATAAATCAGCAGATTGATCGGGTCATGAAGAATGTCTCCCAAAAATCACCTAAAGTTCTATGGCAGATTAATCAGTTTTGTTTCAGTTAAGGATGTTTCAGAAAGAACTTGATAGAGTCAGGAGGACGGAGCCAGGCTCTTCTCAGTGATGGCCAGTGATAGGACAAGGGGCAATGGGTGCAAGCTGGAGCACAGGAAGTTCCATGTGAATATTAGGAAAAACTTTTTCACTGTGAGGGTGATGGAGCCTGGGACAGGCTGCAGAGACATTGTGGAGTCTCCTTCCCTGGAGACATTCAAACCCCACCTGGGTACATTCCTGTGTGATTTAGTCTAGGTGATCCTTCTCTGGCAGGGGGGTTGGACTAGATGATCTTTCGAGGCCCCTTCCAACTCCTCACATTCTGTGATTCTGTGAAGCCAGGAACACTTCTGGAAGCCTAGGAGAAAAATGGGGTGACTTTTTTCAGGATGGGAAGGAAAAGAGGACACATCATATTTGTGCTCTACATCTTTCCGTGTTACTTGACTACACAACAGATTGAGGTACGTGTGGTGAAGATTTTAGTACCGCCTCCCCCAGGAGGTTCCTGTCTGGTTTGGCAACACACTGCCCCGAAGTGTTCCTCACACCGCTCCCAATGCTCTTTCCTTGAGCAATGCTGACCTGTTCTAGGGTCTTCTGCACTTACAGAGGAATTTCTGAATTCCCTATCACTGTACCATCTGGGCTGAGTGTTCTCCATGCCATGGAGACCATGCCAAGGTTACACTGAAGAGTAGGTATTAGCTAAGACTTTGTTCCACAAAAGTAAAGGCTGGGTTTGGTGTTATCTGCTTCTTTCTGGTGCACATTTGGCATTAATGCACTTGTTGGAACCAAGCTGGTCTCACACAGAGCTCCTTGGCTTTTGAAACTTAGATGGAATCAGCTGTCAGCACTAACATGTGCTTGCATTTCAGGTACAGCAACTCTGGAGCACTGAGCTCATCTTCAAAGGTCTTCCTGACCTCTGGCATCTCCAACAGTCACTAAGGCCACCACCAAAGATACATTTTGCAGTTATTTCAGAGCTAAAAATGCAAAGTCAAGAGTGTTCAGGAGAGTGTGAATGTCAATACCTCCCTTCCAGCATGGCACTAAGAAGCAATGCAAAGCCACGTTCTGCACTGTCTATTACTTAATGCATATGCATTATACTGGACTGTTACCATGATTCATTTCCTTTGTCACCTCTTCCTCTCTCATTTGATGGATTTTATTTTGGGCTGGGAGGTGGCATGCAGCAAGCATAAAAAGCTCTCAGTGAACACAGGCTGACTGATTAAGTGGAAGAAGGAGGTTGCTACAAGGGCTGGTAGAAGTTTAGGTTGTAACTGCTGTGTAGCAGAACAGCATGGAAATAATAAAGAGTAAATAAATGTATCTGCTAAACAAGATGGGCAGTTCAGCATTGTTTATGTCCCACAAAAGTTAATTAAGTGGTTTGGAAATAGCATGGAAAGATATGAAGATGAAAGACTGCTAATGAACTATGAGCTACTTGTCACTTACTGGAGTCCTTCAGCTCTGGCAGTAAATTCAGCTGCCAGCCAGAGCTAGAAAGCTGCTCAGAAATAGCTATGATTAATCCCAAGTGGGATTTTATTGGGGGGTAGTCAGGGTGAGGGAAAAGGAGGCAGAACAGCAGCTTTATGTTTCCTGCTCTTCAAAGGGAATTGCTGTGTGAAGTCTGAAAGCTGAACACTGGTAGAGCTATCTAGGCACAGCCAGCCCTGGAGACACGTGAGCTCTCCAGCTGGGTCACATTAATGAAGGATTTGGTCCTCAACACAAGTCCAAACCCTTGGTGACTGTATTCATCAGAGACATAGACCTCCAGGCTTACCAAAGAGGCACAGTGAGCTTCTGAAGCCCATGGAGATGGCAGAGCTCACTGGGAGTGTGAACTGCAAGAGAAGCCAACTTGCCTCAGACATAAGCACAGGAGCAGAGCTGGAACAGCGTGGAGGGCCTGATCCTGGAAAAGGCTGGTGCACCCTACCTGGTGCATCCCTTGTCCTTGTTCTACCACACAGGCTGCAGCACCCTCTGCAGAAAAAGGCAGACTTTGACAACATGAAATCTGATAGCACTAGACCTGAAACCATCCACATTGTGTGATAGAACTTGCTGACTGCTTTTCTGATGTTAGAATTAAAAGTGACATCAAACAGTGCCATGTTCTTCAGTGGGACAACGATGTCACCTCAACCCAAGCACCTGGCTGGCATACCTCCCACGTTGGCAGCACATCCAGGCCTGTCTCTAGCATGTGACAAGGCACAGACTGTCAGTTATCATGCACTAATTGTCTCCATAATTATTAGGTAGGGAAGAAGGGTCCTGATGCTTTCTCCTTGTGGGCCAATTCTCTTTTTGAAGTGGCTCACTGCTTGTACAGACAGTTTCATCTTTGGTAAGGAAAGGACTAACCTGTTTGGTGCTTAAATAAATGACATCCACCATTCAGCATCAGCTGTGGGGCGCAACAGATTTCTCCAATCAGTCACTGGCTGTGCAAAAAGATAGTTCAGAATCCATTATTTTTTTCAAATAATTCTTATAATTGGATTATTCCCAATGTGAATTGCTCACTAAAAGGTTCCCTCCCTTGCATGAGAGTACATTTTCCTTCCACTTACTGCCAAAGAATAAGCCTGGGGAAAATGTATGATTCCTAAAGGGAGTGAAGGAAAAATGAAAAAGGAGCTGTAGCCAGCTAGCTTGGATCCCAATGTGAAACAGCTTGAAATCCAAGCATGTTTGGATTCAGGATTTTCATGTGTGCTCATCCCTTGTAGGCAGCATTCCTTTATTTGAAAAAGAATAGAGACAATTTGGACTGGAAAATGCCTTCTTGGAAACTATTTTTAAAATTACCCTTAAGGAAGAGTGAATCCTGGCTGTGAGATTTGCAAGATAAGTGTGTTTGAAGCAATCCACTGATAAAGCAGTCTGATGAAAGGTGGCAGCGAGTGATGGATTTCACGCTAGCCTGCAATGTCAGAAGCAGCTCAGGTAACTATAAATATATCACTCTAGAAGAATAAGTATAACAGAGAATTAATTTATAGAGATGCCTTTGTTTCTCCACTTGCACGCATTCACACACAGCTGAGAAATATGGAGACAAAGAATCAGGAAAGGAGAAATCCCCCAGGGGAGAACTGTTCCCAAAAACCTGTGCCCAAGTCTTCTTGCTTTGGGGAGGGTGGGAGCAGTCAATGAAGAGATCACAAGACCAATAAAAGTAAGGGCTGGTGGTCTGGGCTTCACATGTTCCAGCTCTCTGCATCACTAGAACAGATGGACTCTGGGCACACAGGGACAAGGCTATAGAAAGCAGTTCAAGGGTAACTGATCATATCTCATGTGGGAAACAGGTAGACTTCACTTGTGGAGTCCTTGATCCTGTTTCTGTAAGGAATCAGCAGGGCTGCTGCTGCTTCCCTCTGCAGGGAGGGAACAGGGACAGCACCAGAACAGGAGGAGACCGACCCACACCGCTCTCTCAGAACCAGAAAGCCACTTACCTAAATGCTAATTTCTATGAGGCCTGGCTTGGCCTCTTTGGGGATCTGTTTAGCCATATCACTTGCCTGAAGAGTTCCTATAAGTGTTAATCACACCACTGCGTGATGTGCAGAGGTGTCACAGCCCAGATCTAACCAGCTGAGACACAGGATAGTCAATCTTCACAGATGAAGTTGGAGCTACCACTTCTTTGCTACTGTACAAGGAGACCATGATGTGACATACCCAGCTTTCGTGCCTTGCTCACAAGGTCACCCTTCCTTCTGGCTCAGTGAATTTCTGAAGCCAATTGATTTTTCTAAAGTGCAGCCTTGCACTAAGCAGGTTGGTTTGATTTTGTTTATTTTGGACTTTTTTTATCCTATTTGGGTGTTGCCTCCATTCAAGCTGCATCCCGGTGACCTTTAAAAGCACCGCACGCTACACAGAATGAGAGATTTGTTTTTCCTCTAAATGCCTTAGTGGAGACAACCCCACATCATTTTTTTCCTCACTGTCATTTCTGATCTAAGCACAGTCTGACCCTGAGTGCTCATTCATGTCGCCGAGACACCTCTCCCTTTGTGTCAATACACCAAGTAAGGGCTGTCTGGGACATCCAGACAGTGAGCTGAACCCCCATCACCTATGTTTTGTGGCCCCATGGGAGCTAAACACCCACCACCCATGTTTCTGGACCCCACAAATAATTGCCAGCACAATGCAGAGTTAATGCTGGGGAAGGAGCTCCTCCAGCTTGCACAGCAGCTCTGAAATCTGTAGCAGAAGCAAATCATGAGAGATCAAAAGCTCCTTTGATGCTTTTCAGGAATACCATCGTGCACTGTGCTGTGTGTGCTACATCTGAATGTAACACTACCATCCCATCCAACAGCTGGTTGCTGTGAATTTAAAGTTTAAATCCACCAGGAGATGTGCTGCTTATTAAGTCCAAGATGTCAATATTCTGTCCTTGGCAGATAGAAGATTATCAAGTTTACAACTCCTTGGAGTTTCAGCCCACTCTACACTGCAGTGGGGCGGCCTCATCTCAAGTCCTGGGTGCAGTTTTGGGTGCCACAGTACAAGAGGGACACAAAACTCTTAGAGAGTGTCTGAAGGAGGGCAATGAGGATGATGAAGGGTCTGGAGGGGAAGTCTTCTGAGGAGAGGCTGAAGTCCCTTGGTTTGTTCAGCCTGGAGAAGAGGAGGCTGAGGGGAGACCTCACTGAGGTCTGTGGCTTCCTGATGAGGGGGAGTGAAGGGGCAGGCACCGATCCCCTCTCTTTGGTGACCAGGGATAGAACCCAAGAGAACGGCATGAAGCTGTGACAGGGGAGGTTTAGGTTGGATGTTAGGAAGAGGTTCTGTACTGAGAGGGGGGTCAGGCACTGGAACAGGCTCCCCAGGGAAGTGGTCCCAGCACCGAGCTGGACTGAGGTCAAGAAGGGTCTGGACAATGCCCTCAGTCCCATGCTCTGACTTGGCTGGCCCTGTGTGGAGCCAGGAGCTGGACTTGATGATCCTTAGGGGTCCCTTCCAACTCAGGATATTCTAGGATTCTAGGATTCTATGATAGGAGGTGCACGCCCTGTACACCAAACAGAGCTATGTGGTCTGCCACAGACATGGAAAAAAAATCTCCTATGTCCAAGTGAATAAAGAAGTTCTATGCAGACAGTCCCAAAATTGTCATAAAAGTTAGAGGAATGTCTCTATTTGACTAATTTACAGGATTAGAAAGCAGAGCTCTGATTCCACCCTGGAGGATTTGTTCAAAAGACAGAGAATGTCAAAATCATGCTGATTTACTAGATAGGAGATTAATGGGTAAAGACCACAGATAATAGATAGAGGAGTTCATCGATCAGACAAGGGGAAAAAATACACTGCTGAAGGAATCCTTTCTTGTGCCAAGTACAGGAAGAAAGACAGACCTTGCAGCTATTATTGTCTCCTTTGAGTACAAATACTTCAGTGTCAAGATATGTGAGCAGGGTGGTTTTCAGTCATGAGCCTCTCTGGAGAACAGCAAGATGCTGTCAGCAGATGACTCTCAAACTCTTTGAATTTGTCTAACACAACAGATGACAGAACAAATCGAGTCATGTCAATTTTATCAGGAGACCTTATAGCTCTATTGCATCAGCAAGTTTCCTTCACAGGCTTCTACTTTCAGAATCTTTCCATGACTATTTTGTGTTTTCCATCACCTATGGCTTTGCAGATTTGTGTGTGCTGATTCACCTTTATGTCTTTATATGCACACACGTATTTACAGAGGAAAATTTCACATTCATCATGCATGTTCTATGACAGAACAGCAATGAGTAAATCACATTCCTGGAAAACGCTTCAAAACATATGTATGAATGACAAGAATGTGATTGGCAGTTGTCAGTGTAGATTTAGAAGAGGAAATCATGCTTTAAAAATCTCTATGATGGAAGTACTAGCTGGGTGGATGGTGGGAAGGAGTTGACATTGTTTAATCTTGACTTTAGCTAGACTTTCTCCACTGTATCTCATAACATCCTCACACAAACAGATGAAGTACAGGCTAGATAAATGGATGGTGAGGTGGACTGAAAACTGGCTGAACAACTGGGTTCAGTGGGTTCTGATCAGGAGTACCAAGTCCAGCTGGTGGCCAGTCTCTAGCGGTGTACCCCAGGGACTGGCACTGGAGATAATACTGCTTAACACCTTCATCAACAACCTGGATGATGGGATTACTACACCCTGAGGAAATTTGCAGCAGATAAAGTGGGAGAAGTTGTTGATATCACCAACACTTGAACTTCTTTTCATAGAGGGACCCTGACAGGCTGGGGAAATGGGACAACAGAAACCTCACAAAGTTTAACATGGGGAAACAGAAAGTCCTGTCCCAGAGGTGGGATAGTCCCAAGTACCAGTACATACTGGCTGCAGAGCACAGCACTCCTGAAAGGTGACTAAATAGTATAGGCATAGTAAAGGCAAAAGAGCTGAAGAAGAGCAAAGTCAGCAAAAGGACACTCCAAAACAGGGTGAGCCTTCACTCTCCTGCTTTGACACCTAGCCAATGTTCCTCCATTAACTATTTCAAACAGAATTCCATTTTTTCTTTAAATGTGTTATCTAATCAGTAAAATAATGACAGCAACTGCTTAAAGATTCTAAAACAGACTGGCAGGAATGAGAGGGTAATATGTCCTGAATTTCTGCTGAATCTGTTGGTCTCTCAAGGGCCCTTAATCCAGTATTGCCTCTCTTGTCATTAATTGGACATTTGCTATCATCTCTGCTCTGACCTGGCCACTTTAATTAGGAAGAAAATCTTCTCTTCTTTCCCTTCCTATAGATGAAGACTGGGATATATCAGAAGGAATATTTCACAAGGACACAGAAAGCATTCAAATTAAAAATTTTATTTCTGCTAATGAGAATAAATATTTTTGAACCAGATCGATGTAATATATGATAGACCTGAGAGTTTTTGGCTCTGCTTTCTATGGGAGAAACCTTAAGAAACCTGAAACCACCCAAATGGCTAATTTCTTTTTGATATCACAACTCATTTTTTCTCAAACTATCAAGAGTCCCATTGGAACTTGCAAGTTCCTGATTTAATTTGCACCTCAGAGCTAGCTGGAGCAAATCTTTGAGGAGTTTGCTGAATGAAAGTCTGTCTTAAACATGAAAAACCATCACAGCAAACTTTTAGTGATGTAAAACATACACAAACTCAATCACTTGACTCTTATTCATGGAGAGATCCATATAATAGGTGCCCTTGAAAATCTCCCAGATGTAGCTAGAGTTGCTGGTACAAACCCAGAATTGATGGGGTGTCTTCTACTTACTGGGTATTTGAGTGAGCAGCATGAACAAGAAGTAGGATAACTTTCACAGATGGCTTTAACCATGGTCCCCTGAGCTTTGTTTGTTATGATTCTCCATGCTTTCCCATGTACTTCACTCTCTTAAGTTCCAAGGAGCACCCACATTGCTCAATGAAAAAGCACAATGCCAAGGCAGTAGAGCCCAGAGGCAATGCTAGGTTAGCCCTTACAGTCACACCTTTGCCACTGTCTGGAATTTACTGGCTTGCATAACACATCCCTAAAGCCCTCCTTGCAGCATGATGCTCTAAATCACAGAGGACTCAGCAGGCACAGAAGGGCTGGGCCTCACTTCCTCAGACTTTCACAGAATTGTAGGGGTTGAAAGGGACCTGAAGAGATCATCAAGTCCAACCCCCTTTGGCTCACAGGATTCAAGATGTCCTTCAAACCATGAAGCAGATGCTTAAAATAGGAGGCAATGGAAGAAGCAATATCTACTGGAGCCAGTCAGAAGCACTTCCTCTACAAAGAAAGTCATCATTGTACTTGGTGACATGATCTAGTGTCAGACCTCGTAGGGCTGGATAGGTGGTTGGATGGTCTTGAAGGTCTTTTCCAACCAAAACCATTCTACGATTCTATGATTTATATATAACCAGGTCAGGCTTGGCAACAAAAGGTTGCAAAAGGGAGGGACTGTTCTATGGATGTTCAGATCATCCAGCATTTTGGTCCCTGGTCTGACTAGGACTTTTATGGTCATAAAATGCTGTAGGTGCTTTGTATTGTAAGAATTTGTATGAATAACACGTCACCACATTAAATGGCATTGTGTTCCTATGTATTTCTCTTCCAAATGCACTTGACTTGTGAAAAAGCTTGAGAGTCCTTTAGGGATTTATCCTTGTTGGTTTTGCAGTGAAATACAATGAAAGATTTCCTGCAACTCTTCTGAGTGCTGTTTATTCTCAATACTGTGATATAGTCAATTAATTTTTAAAGCAGCCACTAATAGAGCTTGCCTGTAAACTAGATGTTAGTCTTAGGAGAATAAATAGTGACAGCTTTTTTTTTTCAATTAACCCAAAAGCAGCACAGCAATTAGTGTATCAGCATTTGCTCTTGCGTTGTGTGTCCTGTGATGTCTGAATCACTCTTCTGCTTTTCAGCTTGGACGTTTGCACAAGATTTCCAAGCACTTGCTGCTCCAGATAATAAACAGAACATTGGCTCAAAGGAAAAAATGGGATCTTATTCAAACTCCCATGTCTGCCCTGGTGTGATGTTACGCTCTCCTCTTTTGGTTTTCAAAGACATAACTTACTAATAAACATTAAAGCTGTTTCCAAGGGCAGGGAGTGATAGGACATGGGGCAATGGGTTTAAACTAAAATAATGAAGGTTTAAATGAAAACTGAGGAAGAAATTCTTCACCATGAGGGTGGCGAGGCCCTGGCACAGGGTGCCCAGAGAAGCTGTGGCTGCCCTTGGATCCCTGGTAGGGTTCAAGGCCAGGCTGGATGGGTCTTTGGGCACCCTGGGATACTGGAGGGTGTCCCTGCCCATAGCAGGGGCTTGGAACTAGATGGGCTTTGAGGTCCCTTCCCACCCAAAACAGTTTGGGATTCTGTGATTTTATTCGGATGAAATTTAGAGTAAAAGGACACATCTTAGTCTATTAACCAGAAGATTAAAATGTATTAAAACTGTGATAATTGGAAGAATTTTACAGGGGGAGTCCTGTGTGACCCAACCCGGACAGTAATTAGATATTTGTGCTGTTTTTACTGTTACCTAGATCTCTCTTATCCTGGGCCTACTGTGGGGTAGAGACCAAGACCTCCACCTGCTTAACTTCGCAGGGGTCTCAAACTTTCATTAATCTTTCCTTTCTAAAAAGTCTTAACCATTAATTTTCCACAGAAAAGGCAACACGGGAGTAAGAAAGATGTGTGATTAGTTCTTTTCATCACCTCAAGTTTTCTCTACTATCATTTTGATCTTTTGCCACTTTGTGAGGAAAAAGTGGTATCAATTTGCTTTTCAAGCAATTTATCCACCTATACCCACCTCAAGCTGGGGATTAAATGTTTTGGTTCAGTCCCGGTTCCTACGTTCATCTCCCTCTCGTATATAATCAACAGAAGGGTGGGAGGGAATAATATGGAGCTGATTCACCCTCTTCATGCACTAGCAAAAATATAAGAACATTACTGCATGCATCAGTGGAATTCAAGAAGAAATTAGTCTGAGATCACTCATAAACAGATCCAGTCAGATATGATTGTTCCATGAATGGGTATGCATAAATTAAGCTTTGCCAAAGGTTCCAAGTAATTTATAGTTTGGCTTCTAGGAAGCTCCAAGCACGAAGCTATTTACATTATTGTTTATTGAACAAGTATGTTTAACAGGGCAGTCACGGTATCTAAATGCTACCTTGTCTCTCAAATATATCTTGAGTGATGAGCAACTCCAAGATGTCATAGGCCAAACACTGCCTTTGAAGTTGGAAAACATCTATTGATTGATGCTTGCTTGAAGAGCTGTCATAGGGAACATGGAAGAAAGAATAATTGTCATAACATGCCTAATATTGAAATGTAATGTGTTTCTTTTTCATCATTTCCAAAACAGAGTAAACTGAAAGATGCTCAATGACAAAGCATTTAAATATGGATAGACTTCTTCGACATGTGTGTGGAAATAACCGATGACTTTGATTTAAAGAACACTGTAAATAAGTAAAAGAACTAAAAGAAGCACAAAATAAATATGATTGGATCCCTTTGATCCCCAGCAGTCACTGGGGAATTCCACAGTTCTGCCCCATGGGAGGTGCTGATTAAGAGAGCAGCTCTAACTGTTCCTTGAAAATGAAGCCATATCACATCAGAGTGTGATCTTTTTCACAGAATCACAGAATCACAAGGTTGGAAAAAACCTTTAAGATCATCAAGTCCAACCATTCGTATCCTAAACTAAATCATATCCCTTAGTACTTCATCTACCCTTTTTTTGAACACATCCAGGGAAGGTGACTCAACCCCCTCCCTGGGCAGCCTGTTCCAGGCCCTGACAACTCTTTCAGTAAAAAATTTTTTTCTAACATCCAATCTAAACCTGCCCTGGCACAGCTTCATGCCATTCCCCCTTGTCCTATCACCTGTCACCTGGCTGAAGAGACCATCACCAATCTCTCTATATTTCACAGCTCAGAAGTTTAGCAAATCAAAACCATCACCTTATCAGAGGCCAGAAGGAAGACCTATTTAGTGGAAGCAGGAGTTTAGATTTGAAAGATGACATTCTTCCTTTACACATATGAATGCAGAGGTCTTGTGTTTCCTTAAGGAGAAAAAAAGTGATCATGTGTCAGCCCCACCAACTCAAGATGATCATCCTTCTTCCAACTTGAGCAATCACTCTGTAGGATGTGGTCTGTCTGAATTTCCCCTCTGATCTCTGTTTACCATCTTCAGACACTTCCTTCCCTCCTCTCATTTGCCTTATCCTTGACTTGATGGCCTTCAAGCCATAATGTTGGAGGCTTTTCTTGACTGCCTCCTTATTTGCTTTGACTTCACTGACTCCACCACCACTAGAGATGACTTTGCACTGAAGCCTCTCACTCCATCCTTATTTTCTAATTCCTGTAACACCAAATTTGAATACTTTCTCCTTATCTTGAGTCACACTTTGGGAAAAATTGGTTCTCAACCGCAGTGAGCTCATCTCCTGCCTAGAACATGGGTTTTACATTTCATGTACAGCTGAAAAGATCCATGCATGAATACACCTGCAGCTATCTGGTGCCAAGGATAAGACAAAGGAGAGCATCAGCAAGCCCTTGTGGGGCAGCATGAGGACAAGCATGAGAAAGACCCACTAGAGAAGCAGATACCATTGTCAAAGTAAATGAAGCTCCTAGACCCGCATGAGAGAAGGGAGAGCTGTCAGTACCACAGCTACACGGAGGTCCCTTGTCTGTGCAGCCAAATTAAATCCTGTAAGTAAGGTTTTCCAGGGCACAACTTTTTGCCTGAAGAGTCCATCATCCCACAGCCTCTCTGATGCATTCACCAGCACTGACTGGAGGTTACGGGTCAGGAACCTTCACTGCCCCTGTCACAGCTGCTGCCACATTACTGAACACATCAGTGGCAAATGGAAGACAAAAATGATGTGCTGCTTTATGGAAAGTTCATAGCCTTGTGCTAGATGAGGGCATGTCTTTGATGTGCTCATTTTCTCTGTCTCTTCTTTAATAGCTGGAGAAACATGCTGCTGGAAACACTGTCATAAATCTTAGTGCAGCCATTGGGGAACAAGAGCTGATGTCATGTTGAGCTGAATGCTTTCAGTCACATAAACAACAGGAGGAAACTTACCTGACAGCAAAGAATTGAATTCAACCCTGACACACACTGGCAACACAATTAGTTAATGAGTTTTTAAGGTACTTAGATAACGATAGATGGAAAGACACAATTTCTACTATACTCAGTAGCACTGATGTGGTGCTGGGTTTGGCTGGGGTAGAGTTCATTTACTTCAGAGTAGCCAGAATGGGGCTGTGCTTGGGTTTGTGCTGAAAACAGTGCTGATAACACAGGGATGTTTTCATTCCTGCTAAGCAGTGTTGACCCAGATTTAGATTGGATATTGGGAAGAAATTCTTCACTCTGAGGGTGGTGAGGCACTGGAACAGGATGCCCAGGGAGGTGGTGGATGCACCCTCCCTGAAAGTGTTCAAGGCCAGGTGGGATAGGGCCTTGGGCACCCTGGTCTAGTGAGAGGTGTCCCTGCCCATGGCAGGGGTTTGGAACTAGATGGGCTTTGAGGTCTCTTCCAATCCAAACCATTCTATGATTCTAAGAAATCAATCAATAATGTTGCATTATCCTGAAGCATAATCATAGAATCCCAGGCTGTGCCAGGGCCTCACCGCCCTCATGGTAAGGAACTTCTTTTAAATGTTTTTCTTCTTGTTCAGCACTGTTACAGTGCCAGGGATGAGTAGTTGGAAACTGGAAATAATTAGTGAGGAACTTCAGGATAAAAGATTTTTTACATGAAACACACTTTGGAGTCTCTTAACCACGGGTCTATCCGGGGAGCAGATCTTGCTAAGAATGCTTTGTGAGAACTTTGATTTTTATTGCATCCTAATGTGATTTTAAAGCTTGTTAAAGCAACTCCTCTTGTGCTGCCAGCAATGAAAGCCTTAATGTTAAAAGTCCCCTGGAGTCCACAGTACAGATAAGCACCGTTGTTCTTCACTAAGCTTGGCCTCTTAAGCTACCAGCTCACAGAATAAAACAAGCTCGCTGCCAGCAGCAACCTGGAAGCCAGATTTCTAGACAATGCGCTTGCAGCAGAGACACAGCCATTCTCTACAAAAGTGCTTTAGTCACTGAAAATGAGCAGCTGCGCTGCATGCTGTCCAGGGTGTAGCACAGAATATGTGCTGGGCATTTCTTAAAATTACTTCTTCCATCTTTTATTTACCCAGAGTCTGGATGGTAACTTTATAGTTGTGACACAATGACAGCCAGCTGTTTCAAAAGCCATAGTTAACTTTTAAGTATCACAGAATCACAGAATCGTAGGGACTCCTTCCAGAATCAGATGCCAAAGCAGGTTCCCTAGGACAAGTCACACAGGGAGGCATCCAGATGGGTCCTGAATATCTCCAGAGAAGGAGACTCCACACCCCCCTGGGCAGCCTGTCCCAGGGCTCTGTCACCCTCACTGTCCCTATATTGGTGCAGAACTTCCTGTGCTCCAACTTGAGGCCATTGCCCCTTGTCCTGTCCCCACAGACCACTGAGAAGAGGCTGGCCATTTCCCCCTGTGTCCCACACTTCAGATATTTATAAACATCGATCAGATCTCATCTTGGTCTCCTTTTCTCACGGCTGAACAGCCCCAGTTCACTCAGCCTTTAAGTGTAATTCTTCTCTAAAAAAAACCCGATAAACAAAACACAATTCTTGGAGCCTCTGCACTTGATCAATGACTGCACATTAAATTTCTCCAATTTGCAAGTAAAATCAATTGGGTGCTATTCCTAACTGACGGCATATTCAGCAGAGGATCAGGAAGTCAAGTTGGTTGGTTTTTATTGACTTGCAAATCACCCACTGGTAATAATGATTTAGTGATACAAAAACTAAAATAGATTGCAGCGTGCTCTCCTGTAGCATATGCATTTTCCATGGAAATTAACAGAATTAAACTTCAGGACTTGATTTACTGACTTGAAATACATCAGTATAGGTGGAAAGATCTGTTGAGTCAGCAAGGGTGTGAGTTTAGGTTCCTTTATCTGTAACTGCACTAAAATGAACAATTGCAGATTTAATTACTGAATAAACTGTTGTCCAAACAACAATTCTGCATTTTAGCTAAAACACATTATGAATGCCTGAAAAATACATTCAGCTAAAATTTAGGGAGAGAATTTTCACAGGTGAAGTTGTAAACTCTTACGAGTCCTGTTCTCAATGAAAATGAGGTATCTGCGCTGAGCTATCCCATAATTCCATACAACATTTCATCTTCCCTTTACTATTAGACCTGGCAGCCAGTACTACTCTTTCAACCTTTGTGAGTGCAAAGGAGCTGCTTGATTCAGCGAGAACCTTAAATAGAAGCAGCAAGGACTTTCCTTCATTGCACATGCTGCAAGATGAAGAAGGTGCCCTGAAAGTGGGAGCTGTTTTAACTGTCACCTCAGGCAAACACCTCAGTAATGTGTAGGCAACCTGGCTACCCTGGCAGGGTTAGCCACGCTCTGTGTGCTCTGGAGGAGCTCTTGTAAGAGAAATCACTTTGGATCTTTCCCTAGGAGGGCAGTGCACAGGAAACAACCCTGCTGTCAGAGTTAGAAGAAGGTGCCCAGCAAAGGTCTGGCCACAGTGCTGCTAGTGGGAAGAATCTGTTTAACAGCACTTCCCCTAAAAAGCTAGCAGACCTCATCAGGACATGAACAGCTGGTGAAAGGTGTGGTGATTTATTGACTGTACACAGCGGTGAGATGTTTTAGTCTGAAGAATGGCTTTGGAGTGTCCTTCCCTGCCCATCATACCAGACTCCCATAATTTAAGTTGACTCTAAAGACCATGATGCCCCCAGACCCTGGACTTGTGACTGACTGCAGCCATGATAGCATCTGTCAAGACAACCCTCATATCCTTTTACTGTATGCTGTGCTACCAGGCAACGCCTAAGAGCTAGATTTGGGAGCTCCAGATCACCAGAGCCACACCAAGGGGTATCCTTGGTGCAATGCATGGTCTTCAGCAGACACCTAGAGTGCAGCACAACACCAAGAATGTTTTCCCTTCTCAGAATTGCTCTTGATGTCTCTGGAAATGTTCAGGGTGGACCAACACACGCCTTTTCCCATCAACTATTGGACAGTAAACTCCCTATTGCTCCCTGATCACTCTTGGGAGTTATGTTCCTGAGCACTGAAAAGAGGCATTTAGATGTCTTCCAAGCAAAGAAATGCTCCCATCAAATTTCATAAATGCAAATGTCAATGTTCCAGTAGTGATCAATATTGCACAATGACTATCCCCACTGTAAAGCTTAAGTGAGAAGCAGTTTACAACCAGCATTAGTGCTGTCTCTGCCAAAATCATCTTATAATTCCTGACAGGGCCGTAGGGTGTTGGAGAGATGCAGTTCATCTGGTCTGTTTGGACTGTGAAGTTCCCCATGTGCACAGAGCTCTGCGTACACCCCCTCTCAGTAGTTTGGCACCTATTTCTACTCAAGCAACACCCAAAAATTAGGTGAAGCAGCAAACAGACCTCTCTAAGAGGACTGGGTTTTTCCATCCCTTTGTCTTATCTGAATACAGATCTCCTGCATCCTGGGCAACCTCATTAACCTTTCAGCTATGCCAAGAAAGGTCATCAATATCTCCTTTTTAACAAGACTAGTTCTTCTCCCATTACTGGTTATGGAGGTACACATCACATGCACAAAACTTCAACAGAGCAGAAATAAATGTAAGACCTTGAGCATAAGTGCACAGTAAGAAAGCATCTATTTTTCCTAATTGAGTAATAGGACCATTAGTGTTAATAACAGTGTTGCTGCAGTCATTAATATGTTAGGGTTTAAAATGTCTCCATACTGAATCACAAGGGTATTTTAGATTAAGATGCACTCACCAGACAGTAAATCTTACAACTACTTGCACTTGTGACTGGTGCTAAGGATTGCAACAAAGGATGAATATAAGTATATGAATCGCTATAACAATACAATATTCAGAGAACAGACTACACTACACAGTGGAGTATATAACTATTGCCTATATCATACAAATATATATGGAAAATGTATGGTTTAAGGATAAAAATAATATTCTTGAAAGCTTAGAAGAAAGAGAGAACTGATTGCCCAAGATGAGATCTCTGATATTTGTCATCTAGGAGTGTAACAGCTGCAAGGATTTCACTTGGTTAGTGTGCCCACTTGATGCTAGTGCTAAACTTGTTCCCAGTTTCTACTCTGTGTGTGCCTATTTTTTCCCATATTGCCACAGGACAGCTAAGGACAAACCTAATTTAAAAAAAAAATTATTATCCTATAGCTTATCCATTAGCTACTAATTTCTCACAAAGTGGTCAAGAAGGAAGGGAAAACTGGAGCCTCTGTAATGCTGCCTAGACTTTGTTCATTATGGGAGAAGAAATATGACTAATACTTCAAACTCCAGTCCTATTGAATCTGATTGTTCTTACTCAGTGTCTTGCTTCTATAATATATGAGATAAGTTAATCTGTTTATCACTATTGGAGGATCATGCTTGCAATAACTCTTAACGCTGAAAGTCATTTATATGCTCAGATGTCTCTGCTAGCCTTCCCAGTAACTCCTGGGCTACAGCCAACATATAAATATATAAGCTTCCCTTGCTCATTTTGGCTTTCAACAACAAAAAAAAATGGCAGCAATATACCTGGACTTGTGCAAGGCCTTCAACACTGTCCAGCACGGCATCCTCGTCTCTAAATTGGAGAGACATGGATTTGACAGATGGATCACTTGGTGAATAAGGAACTGGCTGGATGGTCACACTCAAAGAGTTGTGGTCAACAGCTCAATATCCATGTGGAAGTCTGTGAAGAGTGGTGTTCCTCAGGGGTCAGTACTGGGACCAGCACTGTTCAGTATCTTTGCCAGTGACATGGACAGTGGGAAGGAGTACACCCTCAGCAAGTTTGGCAACCACACCAAGTTGTGTGGTAACATCAACATGCTGGAGGGAAAGGATGCCATCCAGAGGGACCTGGACAGGCTGGAGAGATGGGCCATGCAAACTGCATGAAGTTCAACAGGGCCAAGTGCAAGGTCCTGAATGTGGGTCTGCACAACCCCGAGCACAACTACAGGCTGGGTGGAGAATGGATTGAGAGCAGCCCTGAGAAGAAGGACTTGGGGGTGCTGATCGATGACAAGCTCAACATGAGCCAACAGTGTGTAGTAGCAGTTTAGAAGGCCAGCTGTGTCCTGGGCTGCATCAAGAACAGCGTAGGCAGCAGGTCAAGGGAGAGGATTCTGCCCCTCTTCTCTGCTCTGGTGACACCCCACCTGCAGTGCTGCATACAGCTCTGGGGTCCCCAAAACAGGCAAGATGTACAGTTGTTGGAGCAAGTCCAGAGGAGGCCACAAAAATGATCAAAGGGCTGAAGCACCTCTCCTATGAATACAGGCTGAGAGAGTTGGGCTTTTTCGGTCTGGACAAGAGAAGGCTCCGGGGTGACCTAATTGCGGCCTACCAATACTTAAAGGGGCCTTACAGGAAAGTGGGAGAGGGACTGTTCACCAGGGAGTGCAGTGATAGGACAAGGAGCAATGGGCTTCAAGCTGAAAGAGGGCAGGGTTAGGTTAGGCATTGGGAAGAAATTCTTTACTATGAGGGTGGTGAGGCCCTGGCACAGGGTGCGCACAGAGGTTGTGGAAGCCCATGGATGCCTGGAGGTGGTTAAGGCCATGTTGGATGGGACTTTGGGCACCCTGGGCTAGTGGAGGGTGTCCCTGCCCATGGCAGGAGTTGGAACTAGATTATCTTTAAGGTCCCTTCCAACTCAAAGCATTCTATGATTCTATGACCATTTAGAAAAAACTTGTTTTCACACATGCTATAAAGTTCATGGGGGTCAACACAAACCTCCTTACGCCCTGTTATATTTGCAGGATGAGGGTGGAATGTTTTTGCTATTTCATGGGGTTTTGTTCTTTCTCTTCTATTAAATCCTTCAATTCCCAGCATGTCCCAGAGTCTCAGGTCAAGGAGGATCCTAAGCTAACATGGAGACGATCTGATCAGAATCCATCAGAATCTATCAGAAAACCTTTTCTACAGAGAAAGCAGTTATGTTTTCTGATGGATTCTGATCAGATCATCTCCATGTTAGATGGATTCTTTAGAAAAAGAAAAATAATATCTATCTGCACAAAGTTTTACCGTGAATTTGGTAAACAAAGCATCTAGAGTGCCATATGTGGTTAAAAAACTGTGTCATTGCAAGAGTAACGGAGTCTTGGTGAGACTACTCTGGAATAGAATAGAACAGAACTAAACAGAATAGAACAGAACATTTCAGTTGAGAGGGGTCTACAAGGATCAGTCAGTCCAGCAACGTGACCATGTCAGGGCTGACCACAAGTTAAAACATGGTGGTAAGGGCACTGTCCAAATGCCACTTTAACACTGACAGGCTGGGGGCATCAACCCCTCTGTAGGAACCTGTTCCAGTGTTTGATCACCCCCTTTAGCAAAGAAATGCTTCTTAATGTCCAGTTTAAACCTCCCCTCGAGCAGCTCTGAACGATTCCCACACATCCTGTCACTGGATCCCAGGGAGAAATGCTCAGCGCCTCCCTGTCACAGAATCACAGAATCACAGAATCGTAGGCATTGGAAGGGACCTCGAGAGATCATCGGGTCCAACCCCCCTGCCAAAGCAGGTTCCCTAGCACATATTGCACAGATAGCTGTCCAGATGAGTCTTGAATATCTCCAGAGAAGGAGACTCCACCACCTCCCTGGGCAGCCTGTCCCAGGGCTCTGTCACCCTCACTGTGTAAAAGTTCTTCCACATGTTGGTGCGGAACTTCCTGTGCTCCAGTTTACAGCCATTGCCCCTTGTCCTATCTCCACAGACCCCTGAAAAGGGGTTGGCCAATTCCCCCTGCATCCCATACTTAAGATATTTATAAACATTAATTAGGTCCCCCCTCAGTCTTCTTTTCTCCAGGCTGAACAGCCCCAGCTCACTCAGCCTTTCCTCATAGGGGAGATGTTCCAGGCCCTTAATCATCTTCGTAGCCCTTCTCTGGACTCTCTCAAGGAGATCCCTGTCCTTTTTATACCAGGGAGCCCAGAACTGGACACAATACTCCCGGTGGGGCCTGACCAGGGCAGAGTAGAGGGGGAGGATCACCTCCTTAGACCGGCTGGCCACACTCTTCCTGACGCATCCCAGGATCCCATTGGCCCTCTTAGCGACCAGGGCACACTGCTGGCTCATAGACAACCTGTCATCAACCAGGACCCCCAGGTTCTTCTCCACAGAGCTCTTCTCCAGCAGCTCATCCCCCAGCCTGTACTGATACAGACGGTTATTCCTCCCTAGGTGCAAGACTTTACACTTGCTTTTATTAAACCTCAACTGGTTTCTCCCTGCCCAGCTTTCCAGCCTGTCCAGGTCTCGCTGGATGGCAGCGCAGTGTTCCTGCGTGTCAGCCACCCCTCCCAGCTTTGTATCATCGGCGTACTTGCTGAGGGTGGATGCTATTCCCTCATCAAGGTCGCTGATGAAGATATTAAACAGGACTGGACCCAACACTGAGCCCTGGGGAACACCACTAGTCACAGGCCTCCATTCAGATTCTGCTCCACTGATCACAACCCTCTGAGCCCGGTCCGACAGCCAGTTCTTAACCCACCTCACTGTCCACTCATCTATCCCATGATCTCTCAGCTTTTCTATCAGGATGTCATGGGAGACAGTATCGAAAGCCTTGCTGAAGTCAAAGTAGATGACATCCACTGTTCTCCCTCCATCCACCCAGCTGGTGATGAGATCATAGAAGGCTATGAGATTGGTCGAGCACGATCTCCCCTTGGTGAATCCATGCTGACTACTCCCCATGACCTTCTTCTCTTCCAGTTGCTTGGTAATGGCATCCAGAACAAGCTGTTCCATCACCTTTCCAGGGACAGAAGTGAGGCTGACTGGCCTATAATTGTTAGGGTCCTCCTTCTTGCCCTTTTTGAAGACTGGAGTGATATTGGCTATCCTCCAATCCTCAGGTACTTCTCCTGTTCTCCAAGAGCTGTTGAAGATGATAGCAAGCGGCTCCGCAATCACTTCCGCCAACTCCCTCAGCACACGTGGATGTATCCCATCCGGGCCCATGGATTTGTTTGCATTAATCCCTTTGAGCCACTCCTGGACCACCCCTACCTCAACTAGAGGGAAGCTCTTCATTCCCCAAACACTCCTACTTTCATCCAGGATTCTGTCACAGAATCATAAACAGGTAGGGTTGGAAGGAACCTGTGGAGAACATCTAGTCCAACCCCCATGTCCTTTCCTCAGAAAGCTGTAAGGAGCAATGTGGTCACCCCTCAGCCTCCTTTTCTCCAAACTAGACAAGCCCAAAGTCCTCAGCTGCTCCTCACAGGACATGCCTTCCAGCTCACTCACCAGCTTTGTTGTCCTCATCTGGATGCACTCAAGGACTTTCACATCCTTTTTAAATTGTGGGGCCCAGAACTGCAGAGAGTTTTGTCTCCACCCTTTTCATCCTTTTTCCTAGACCGCTCTTCTACTGTAGAGTTTATTATCTCCTGTAGCTACGAAACACCTCCAAGCAAAAGAAAGAGAATCACACCCAGCAACACTGAAGATGTGCTTCATGCTTTAAACCACAGTCACACATACAGGAGTGTGTATTCTGTGGTTTGTTTTTGCTGCTGGATTTTTTAATGTGTTTTTTTCCCTTCTCCTCCACCTCAACTTCAAATCGGTCTTTAGAACACCACCCATTTAGCCAAGCAAATTTGTTCCACATCTGTAGGCTTTTCCCAGAGTCAAGGCATAAGTTGAATAGCAATGCATCAATAAATATGGTCTTTGCTGTTACGTCTACTTCTGGTTGTATATCTAGAATGAGTAGTTCAATTATGCAGCAGGCAGAGTTTGAACCCATTTCTGTGCGTGTATCAGCACATCAATTTAATGCTCTTTGGCATAGATGCTTCCAGCTAACAAGCAATACACACATTTGCAAGGGGCCAGTTACAGCCACAGCTATAGTTATGGCTGGTACCTGAACCATACCTACTCTTGCATTAAAATTCTCAACACAAGCTCTATCAGTGATGTATACATTGGTAGGAGTAGCATAGAATAGACCCTTCTCTCCTTTATTTGCATTTAATCAGCATTGCTGAGGCTGACTTAAAATCGTGTCACACAGCTCTGTAATGTGAAGGGGAAAAAATCTGGCTTTTACATTGGAAAATAACACATTATTTTATGTTGTGCAGGAGGAAAACTTCCAGTCAGCAGTTACAAAGGCTGCTGAGCTGCTCCTGCTGCAAACTGCTGGGTGAACTAATGAGGGTATCAGCTGATCTTTGAGTTGTTCCTTGAAAGCCCTTATGTAGGCTTAAATTGCGTTTTACTCCACGTATCTAGCAGTGATGGCTTACAAGCTGCACCTATATTTAATAAGCAGAAAGTATGGGGTGTGTTGTCACATTGTCTCCTCCTCTCAGAGGAGGCACGGAGTGCCTGCAGGCTCAATCTTCAGCTTTATTCTGAGAGCACACCATGAAAAGTGTATAAATGTCACTTGTGTGACCCTTCTAATTCAGACTAGATGTGCACTCAGCTGACTGACTGAGGAGTTTAAAGACTCCTGTAAATTACAGCATCCTGGTAGCTCCCAAGAAGCCAAAACAGGAAGGTGGAACACAGGGAAGACCACCCTGTGGCAGAAGCCAGGCTGGTGTGGTGGGACATGAGGATCACACCCTATGCTGTTACCTTGAGCCAGACACTCTGATCCTGTCTTCAGTCTTCTGAGCAGCTTATGCCATGGGAAAAGGTACAGTTTGCTGCATCCAGATCTGTTTGGAGATAAACTCCAAATGTTCTATGCAGCCCAATATTCAGATACAAAATCCCCATCCTGCCTTTTGCACTCTAAAAATCTTTGTGTGGTTATTTAAAGAAGTAGGTCTGAGAAAACCAGTCTCATGGGAAGAGGGGAGATCTCTCATTTGGTAACACTTTCTATTCCAAAAGAAAGGAACAGAACCTCTCCTCAAGGCGTGGGGTATCTTCCCCTCCACACGCAGAACTGTGGAACTGGACATTCAAAGTGCTTTTGTCCCAGAGTGATGGCACCACAAAAAAAGATGCAACACAATGCCAGCCTTTCCCATTCCAGGAGCCAGACACTGTTATGGCATGACCTATCTCATCAGGTGTGAGGCAAAGTGCTGCCGGGTCCATCCACTGCACAGCACCCCTTTTGGAGTCACCTCGGAGCAGCCACCACCTGAGTTCTAGCATCCCAAAATGAGATGATTAGAAAGCACCAGCATATTTTGAGGGAAGAGCAACTGCACGCTCATGTCAGGCTGTTAACCTGAGCCAGATGTAGGGCTTCTGAAGTAACAGCTCTGCCTTATTTGTTTCATTAGTTTAGTCTAATCCCACATCAAGTAGGCCAGGGACACTGATCTCCTCATGCCTGGGTGCTGCACAACTCTGCTCCTGCTCTGACTCGGGAAAATGGGCTTCAGGCCAAGTGTCCAGGACATTTAGATTACAGTTTAAAAAACATGTATTTCACATGTTGAATATATTTTTACAGAAGGCTGACAATGTTTTACATTTAGTGAAAGCTCTTTAAAATTTTGCATCCTATATTTCCTGTCCAGAGCTGACCTTTTAAGCATAGACTTATTTTTGTTTATCTACTTTCTCAAGTGGAGCTTACTGAGCAGTTTTTTTCTGAAAGCCACCGACCAGCCCCTGCCATGGGCAGGGACACCCTCCACTAGCCCAGGCTGCCCGAAACCCCATCCAACCTGGCCTTGAACACTGCCAAGGATCTAGGGGCAGCCACAGCTTCTCTGGGCACCCTGTGCCAGGAAAGAATTTTTTCCTATAATATAATCTAAATCTCCCTTCCTTCAGCTTAAACCCACCCCCTTGTCTTGTCACTCCCTGCCCTTGCAAACAGACCTTCCCCAGCTTCCCTGTAGCCCCTTAAGGTACTGGAAGCTGCTGTAAGCTCTCCATGGACCCTTCTCTTCTCCAGGCTGAACAAACCCAACTCTCTCAGCAGAGGTGCTCTTGCCCTCTGATCACCTTTGTGGCCTACTCTGGACTCGCTCCAACACCTCCATGTCCTTCTTGTGCTGGGACCCCTAGAGCTAGATGCAGCACTGCAGGTGGGGTCTCACCATAGCAGAGCAAAGGGGCGTTTCCCCAAGGAAACAATTCATCATTCCTACCCTCAAGAAGGAAAGATGTTTGCATGACAAGTCCTCACTGCCCTTTTTCATGAAGTCAAGGCCACACAGTTGGTAGAACCACCAACACCAACCCAGAACTGCCTCTAGGCTACTCCATTCCCATCAGCTGCTTCCTTAGGGATTCCCACAGCACAACACGCCATACGCCCCGCACAGCACAAGCCATGGCTGTCTGGACCCAGAAGGAGCCACTCCATCCACATCAGCTTGCTTTAAACATGAAGGCCAAACCTGCTATCTCTGGGACAAGTTTGCTTTTCAGTCTTTCCTGCAAGTACCTCAGCACGGACTACCCACGTCACGAGGAAAGCACCGGGCTGCCAGTGCTCATTCATCTTTTATAGGCCTCTGCCTCCTCTGAGCCAGAGCTTCTGCTGCATGAACATTTTCCTTTTTCCCTTGCTGGGGGGAAGGATTGCTTAACCATGTCTACCCCAGCACACACAACAGGCCCCTGTGCCACTTGCAGCTCTGCTACCAGCCTTCCCTGAGCAGACTGGCATGAAATGTTTTGGTCAGATAGTTTAATTGTCAGAAATTCCACATTCACATACTCTCAGCTACTAAAAGTGTCAAGTCCCATTTCCCTTTTTTTTTTTAATGGAAGATTTAGAACTTTCTGTTACAATTCTGAGATCTATGTTTTACCCAAACATAGCTCTTCAGCTGTTAAAAAAGAAAATGAACTGTTCCAATTGACATGAAATCTGTTTGCTGTTACTGTTGGGTTTTTCTGCTTTGGATCAAGCCCTGTGTGGAGCCAGGAGTTGGACTCGATGATCCTTAGGGGTCCCTTCCAGCTCAGGAGATTCTGTGATTCTATGAATTAATTGTAGTGTCTTTCTTTCAGGTTGTGAATAAATAAATTAAACCCAAAAAAAGCTATTTCCACTGTTTCTCCCCTGAGGATGAGAACAGTTTCCTTCTCCAACAGGAATTGACCACCAAACTTTCGCGCTCCAGTTAACTCCTACCAGAGTTAAATGAAAATTGATTTTTTTTTTCTCTCGCTCCGCTGCCTTGCCATGTTACTCTCCTGGATTTGTTTGTCAGCATAAAGAAGCTGTTCAAATTTTGCTGCTGTCGGTAACATAGGAAGTTGGTTTATGATGCAACACTTACAAT
The DNA here is from genome assembly GCA_020800305.1 of Porphyrio hochstetteri. Taxonomy (NCBI): domain Eukaryota; kingdom Metazoa; phylum Chordata; class Aves; order Gruiformes; family Rallidae; genus Porphyrio; species Porphyrio hochstetteri. The sequence goes on along the minus strand of CM036905.1, from coordinate 214,388,736 downwards.
TCTGCCAGCAGAGTTGTTCTGGTTTGAGCTGGTAACATGCCCGGCCTTCCTATCTGCAATGAGTGAACACACGTATGTGGCTGGTACATGAGGTCCATTTGGCAGGCAGACAGGCAGGGCTCTGCTGGTGTACTGGTCTCAGAGATCAGGAGGTTCCAAGACCTCCTAGGCTAGGAAACACTTTGCAACGTGTTTTATGGCAGATTCATGAAGAAATGGAAGGTTTTAACCAATTTTGCCCATGTTGCATCACCTATTCTAACCTATTACCTGTTCGGCTCTAAATCAGTGCCAGGCACTGCATCACATCCTTTTGACTTGCTCACGGTCTGTAAAAGCTGCCTCTCTGCTGCTGCTGCTCAGACTGAGCTGATCTGCCCGAGGACCAGGCAGTGTCCATCACATCCAGCCTTGCAAACGCATCCCTAGAAGCACCCACCAGTATCCACATGCCTCTCCCAGTGACCCCAGTGCATCAGAGGCTTCCTGAAGAGGCAAGTGATAACTGAAGCCTGCAGAAGGAGAGTCCCTTCCTTTCCTCCCAAAAAGGGAGAGAAAGTAGGGAAGAAGGAAGCTAAAGCTGTTTTAACTCTATGCTGCTCCCCATCACCAAACCCATTTCAAGGGAGGAAGCAGTCACAGCTTTAAGCCAGCAAATCTGTAGTCAGTTCTGCTTATGCGTCTCCCATTGAATAATGTGATTCCTGACCCTGGTGGATAAAATCCCACTGACCCAAAGGGGCAACAAGGACTCCACTTACAACACTGGTCCAGGTATGAAAAGATTTCAGTTCAAGCAGCACAACTATCCTGGCTGTGTCTCATTGACAGCCTGAGCCCATGCTCTTCTTGAATCCAAACTATTTCACTATGAAATTCACTCTCAGGTGTCAATTTTGAGCACATTCTGGGGGGGGAGGGAAAAAAAGATGTTTAGCCTGATTACTTTTTAGCAAAAGCCCATGCACATTCTTCCTCATCATTCAGGTGCCCAGAAGTGCTCTAGGAACTATGTGAGGCACAGGCTGCTGATCTACACTTACGCAAAGCTCCCAGCATGGTGCCTACATGAGGATGCACCCTGCATTTTATCTTGCTCTCCAGGTGCTTCTGAGGACAAAAGGAATTGTTCCACTTCTCCAGCTGTGCCTGCTGTCTGTAAACGTTAGTCTTTAGCTCCTCTGCAGAGAAAGCTGGCAGCCAGGAGGGACATAATCCATGTGTGGCCAGTTGGGAACAGTTCTGATTTAGGACTTAGATTCCCAGACCCAGATTAACCTTTTCCTGAGCAAGTATCTGGTCTTGCTGCAGGAGGAGATAACTCAACTGGAACTTCTGTGATGCAAAGAAAGAGTAGCAAAATGCTGTCTCTGTGTCAGGAACAGGAGAAGGGCCACTCAAAAGGTATTTTTTCAGCTGAATCATATGCACATGTGTATCTTTTCTGCTTTTCAAGGGAGCAGCGTGCAAATAACTAAAGGTACTGCAAAGGCATTTGAAAGAAATAAAAAGGACCTGCCTTGGTTGAAAGCAGGTTTATTAAATAGCACCCTGAAATGCTGGGACCTCTTCCTCTCACCTTTGTAAATGTGAGTGACTCCCATGAACATTTGGACTATGCTTTGCTCCAACCTCTCTTTCAAGACATGACAGTGTTGCTGAGAGTCAAGGAGACAGGCCACCTTCTCACCAGAGGGGTGATTTACAAAAGTAAATTTGGCAGAAGTTTTTGTTCCTTGAAATTGTTTTCTTCATGCTAAATTACACGGGTCTGCAAAGAAGATCAGAATCTTTACAACTCTGAGATGGAGAGAGGCATTACATTTAATCCCTTCCCATACCAAATTTCTGTACTGGATATTTCCTGAGTGATTCAGTGTCAGGTGACGAGCTTTACTTGTCAGGTTACTTGAGGAAATTTGTTACAGAAGTTTCATTTTCCATTCCTTAACTTAATCCTATTACTCCTTCATTTAATCCTGTTACCCCCAGGATTGTTGTCACTAGCCATGTCCCCACATCAGCACTGAGATGAAGAGTTACTTTAAAATGTGGAAACACAAATCCTTTTCATTACAACTCCCAGAGCAGAACAATTTCTAGGTGGGGTCTTTTCTAGGGGGTGGTTCATCTCACGGGCGGAGGAGATAGCATGCTAAGGCTCACTTACCTACCCCAGTTAATTGGTGTTAATAGGATTGCATAAGTAGTTTTCATGAGCGTACAGGAGAGACTAGACCTGACACAGAACACCTACTATCTTAGCAGCATAAAGCAAAATTGCTTTTTTGCAATCCTTTTAGATATTTTGGAAATTCCCCATGGGCTTGTCGTAGCTCTAAGGTATGATCTTGGTTTAATAGTTTTGATTGAAGCAAAGGAGGAAAAGAAAAGTGGGATCAGAACAGAACTAGCTCAGATCATAACAACCCTTCCTTTGCCTTTATTTCAGTGTTCTGTGTAATTTTTGTCCAACTGCTGTTGCAGCAGAGGTTGGTTGCTTTTCGACAGCAAAGCTTAAATATATGTAGTGTGTATTGAGGCACAGAGACATAAATATCTATTACACCTACACTATTAAAACTGCAAACCCAAGCAGATGCAGGTATCATAATGCCAGATTTAAGGTTGCCTGTGTTGTGCATGTGCTATGACTCAGTTGCAAATCACATTTTCCTGAAGACCTCTGTTCACTTGGTGCTTAAGCATGCCCCTCTGTGTTCATAGAAGCGTGGGTTACCCCCCACTGGCAGTACTGTGATGAACTTCCAGCATCCTCTGGCCTCTTCATGACACGACACAGAGATAATGGAGACAGCAAAAGGTTTAAGCCAAAATTCCCATGTTGCTTCAAGGTTTGGGAGCACCAGAGCTGCCTGCTCAGAAAGGCCTGAACCTCTCTGTCATAAAGTTTCAATTTCAGACACGAACACAATTTCCAATTTGGAAAATTTCAGCCCAAATGATTAAGCTGTAGTAAGGAAGAAGATTTTATAGAGGGAAGAGACCAGACCCTGGCATTGGAGCCAAAAGGCCTCTGTGTAATTCTTGCCTTTTCCAGTGAGCACCTACAGAGCTCTGAGCCCTTGTTTCCTCAGCTGTTCTCTCCATAAATGGTACAAGCAAGCTGTGTTTATACTCTAGTCCTGATAAAAGACCTCATCTGTGGTACAGAGTCTTGCTCTCTCCTTGCTGATGTTCTGAGTTTACTGTAAAGGATTCTGAATTCCACTTCAAGCCCTCCCCAAGTCAGCTTTCCCTTGGCATGCCCTTATCTGATCTTTTTGCTCTTTTGATCTTGAGTATCATTTCCCCTCTTACAAACTTAGGCTGGAACTGATGATCTACCAAAGGTTTATTCAGAAACAATTCTGCCACATCAACAACAGAATAGTTTGGGTTGGAAGGGACCTTTAAAGATCATTTAGTCCAAACCCCTTTGCCATGGTCAGAGACATCCCTCACTAGACCAGGTTGCACAAGGCCTCATCCAGCCTAGCCTTGACCACCTCCAATGATGAGTAAGTTTAACATCTTAATTAGAGTTGTCTATTGTGGCCGGAGAGAGTCCCGTGTGGCATGTCACCTGTAGAGACTGATAAGGATTTAATCTCCGAGGAAGGGAATAGAGATACCTTAAGGGAGTCTGAAACTCTGACTCAGCTCCAACCTCGTACTGGTGGCTGGAAAGCCTCCTTCATGGTTGGATGTGTTCTTCGTGTCCTCCAGCATACATAGATAGTGTTGATATAGAATTTATTGTACACCTTTCTCAAAATAGCCACTTCACGTAGTCTGTAAGTTGACACAGCAGTTACCATGTGTTTCAGAGCTCCGAGCTCTTGTCTACAACTCCAAACCTGGTATTTTTTTCATTTTAGAAGATGAGATTGCAAGCATATTACACAGCTCCCAGAACCAGATGAGGCAGATGACCATACATGTGTGTTTCTAACCCACAAGCTTTAACTTGGCCCGGAGAGGGAAGCTGAAATAGCCAAAACCTGGTTGTTAAAAAGCCTTGTCATTAATCACATAAATCTTATCCCTTGTTGGAACAAACTGACCGTTCTAACGTGAGAAATAGCAGAACAAACCGATCAGGGAAATGGCTTAAACATATCTATTACCTAAAGTCAGACAAATTGTTAAAAAAGAGCATTATAACATTAAATTGGATTGATTGCTAGCGAATCAGTCTAACATTGAAGCACTAAACTTCTGCTCCTTTAGTAGACTAAAAGCCAAGTCTATAGTACTTGTTCAGTCATCACTGTTTACAGTCACTGTAGCAAACCAACATGGAGGTCACCGATGCAGAAGGCCTTTGCCCACAAGGTTTGTGTGCTCCTGGCCAGAACAAAAGACTTTTTATTCATGCACTGTAACACAGCAGGAGCTAAATTTCCTGTTGGGGAGAATGATCAGAATCTGAATGACATGAGCAGAGATTTGGTTTCAACTGAGCTTCAACTAGCATAAAGCACTCTGGAGATTGCCACCAAATGAGTCAGACAGATTTGCAGTAAATCCACCACTCTTAATTTAGGGCCATGCTAATGAGAGCCAAATTTACCTAAATGTGTGTGTGTTCTCATCATAAAGTCAACAAGTCCATCATTCAGTTAGCTACTGAGTAACACTGGCTCCCGCGGACTGAAGGTCAGGCGTGGGCTTTCTTATTCTGGTGGCTGAGACACTTCATGTTTAATGAACATTTGTGTAAGATGACAGAGCTCTTCAGTGTAAACTGAAGTACCTGGAGCAGGGGAGAAAAATGACCTCATTTAACTCTCTTATGCAATGGCACATATGACTCGCCGCAGTGGTTTCTGAAGGTCTGTGGCATTTTGCAGTTGGCTGTAGCTATCTAACCGTTATGGCATTGCTGAGAAGACAAATGTCCTTACAGGCAAATGTAGTTAACAGCGCGATGGGTTGCAGGGCAGATGGATGAAATGAGCATCTAGAAATGAGCAGCTGCTGCAGTGACATGCCTCCCTTGACACAGCCTCGCCAATCCAGGATGACTGTATCCTCTGCATGTCGAGGGAGCTCTAAATGGAGATGTGTCCATGTCTCCACTTGTCTTGAAGCAAGCAGTGTACCTTTCTAAAGCTCATCCATTTAATTTTTTAAGATCCCAGCTGGATTTACATTAACTTGCACGGAAATATATTTGCTCTGTTTCCAGGTTCATAAATACTTGACCACTTTGTGAAAAGCTCTTAGTTCTGGTATAATCTATTCAAGCAAGAAAATCTGTGAAAACAATGGTCTGCAAGCTGTTCCCATGATACAGAGCACTGTAGTTAAGTGGGTGCTGTTTGTGCCCATGTGGAAAGGCATTGATGTCTATGTGGTCTCAAAACACTACAAGTGTACTGTGTAATCCAAGCAGAAGTATTTTTGGGCTCCATCAGAATTTCTGAGCAACTTCAGGATCCATTAAAATCTGTCTCCCTGGGAGCTGTCAGCCGTTTCCATAATAACTTGTAAATAAGACCACAGTGACTTTTATGAACTTGTTTATGAACTTGTTTCAGCTTCTCCAACAGAGCTGGGTCCTAGACGGGCATGCTGGGTCTGGCTGGGATGGAGTTAACTCTCTTCACGAAGAGCCTGCATGGTCCTGTGCTTCAGAGGTGTGGTCCAGCCAGTGTAGATAACACACTGTTGTAGCATCGCATGGCTTGGTTCTGGTGCAGGAGGAGGCTGCAGGGGTGGCTTCTGCAAGAAGCAGCCAGAAGCTCTCTGCAGGCCTGGCAGAGCAAACACCAGCCGGCTCAAGGCCAGAGTTGTTGCTGACCAAGGCCGAGCCCATCAGCGATGGTCACAGAGCCTCTGGGAATCACAGTTAGGAGAAAAAACCCGCAAGCAGCTGCTTTTGCCCCCAGAGAAGGGAGTGAGAAGATCTAAGAAACTGTGCAGACACCAAGGCCAGGGAAGAAGGGCAGGGGGATATAAGGCACTCCAGGCACCAGAGAGGAAGATGTCCCTGAAGCCTGTGGAGAAACCTATGGTGGAGCAGGTGTCCCCCTGCAGCCCATGGAAAAGGCCAAGACCCCACCTGCAGCCCATGGAGAGGCCCCACGCTGGAGCAGGAGGAGACATACAGGAGATGCTATGACCCGTTTTGGAGCAAGCTTCTGCCAGTACTTGGCAGATAAGCAAGAGAGAGAGAGAGAGCAACGCCAGAGCATTTTGCTAGGGGGGAATAATGACCCCGTGGGGGACCAGGCTGGAGCAGTCTGAGACTGAAAGACTGAGAGGCATTCTGTGATTTATGACTGCACCCCATAGCAGTGACCCACACTGTGGCAGCTGGGGAAGAACTGAAGCCCGGTGGGAAAGGACTCACGTTAGAGAAGTTCGTGGAGGACTGTGTCCTATGGGTGGGACCCCACGATGGAGCAGGGGAAGGGGGTGAGGAATGCCCCCCCTCTCCCCCTGGCTAAGAAGGAAAAGAACTCGTGAGGAACTGACCGAAACCCCCATTCCCCCGGTCTCTGCCCCTCCCCGTGCCACAATGGGGGGAGAAGGGAGCGAAATCATGACTGAAGTGCAGTCTGCTAAGAAGGGAGGGTTGGGGGGAGGTGATTTAAGATCTGGCCACACTTCTCATTACCTGACTCTGGTGTCACTGTCTGTGCAGGGCAGTGTCATAAACTAGAGAGTTTTCTTTCCATTATTCTGTGCTGAGTCTGTTCTGCCCGTGCTGCTCATTGTGGAATGATCTCCCCCTGTCCTTATCTCGACTCCTGAGCCTCTCAATATATATTCTGTCCCCTGTCCAACTGAAAAGGGGAGTGACAGAGCGGCTTTGGTGGGCGTCTGCCCTCCAGCCAAGGCCAAACCAACACAGACATCTAGGGAGAGATGCAACTGACAGACGGGTTCATGATCAAGGGGTGGACCTGACCACTGAAGCTATTGCACAGGTGATAGACAGCAGAGCTATGGAGGGCAGAGAGAAGATAATTCAGAAAGATAGGCAAGAGGAGCATCAGGCAACCCAGCACTGAAGTTTTCTTTCCCTAATTTCAATACTAGAGTTTGATTGCCTTCAGCCACACACAGAACCTACATACTAAGATTTCACAATGGTGAGATGCTGACACAGGATTTGGGCTTCTCAGTACTGCAGGAATACAAAGAACAAGCAACAAGTCAGCACGGCGCCATTGACTACCACAACCCCATTCACTTAGACAAGACTTAATCAAATACATCTGTATTTGTGCATTTTATTTCACTACCCAATTTTTTTCTTCCCCACTGGGGTCTCGAGCAATGTTATTCAAGACACTGACAAGTATGAAAATCAACCACAGCTTCCAAGTCTGACTGTCCACTGCCCATACTCAATCTAAATTAAATTGTTAAGAATAATTGGAGCCTGATGTAACAAAATCAATCACACAGAGCACTGGCCTACCCTACCACAGGCTTCTATACCTCACCCTGCATGTTTACCTCAAAAGCAATCCAATTTGCTGCAGATGTCCTTATCTAGCTGGAAAGTTCAACAAGGCCAAGTGCAAGGTCCAGCACATGGGTCAGGGCAGTCCCAAGCACAGCTACAGGCTGGGCAGAGAATGGATTGAGAGCAGCCCTGAGGAGAAGGACTTGTGGGTGTTGGGGAACAAGAAGCAAAACATGAGCCAGCAATGTGCACTTACAGCCCAGAAAGCCAACAATGTCTTGGGCTTCATCAAAAGCAGCATCACCAGCAGGTCAAGGGAGGGGATTCTGCCTGATGAGACCTCACCCACAGTACTTCCTCCAGCTCCGGGTTCCTCAGCACAAGAAGGACACTAAGCTGTTGGAGCAAGTCCAGCCTTGCTTAGAGCAGCTTCCAGTATCTGAAGAGGCTGCAGGAAAGCTCAGGAGGGGCTGTTTGCAAGGGCAGGGAGTAACAGGACAAGGGGAAATGGGTTTAAACTAAATCAGGGTAGTTATTAGTTTCCCTCTTTCCAACCACCTCCTTGGTTTCACCATTTTTCTATGGAGGGTCCATATCTACTTACCCTCTTAATTTTCATCTCTTTGAGAGTGGTGCTTTCTACCCTCAGCATCCTTGCAGAGTATGGCAGCTCGAAGCAGTCCCTGCTGCAGGCCCCATCCAGACGTGGTACCAGATGTGGTACTCGGGTGCGTGCAGAAGCTGTAGGATGGCTGTCTGAGGGCACAGGAACAACTGCCCTCCCCCGTACCTGTGTAAATGACAATGAATAAGAGAGTGAAGGGTGAGTTGATCAGAACACACAGTCCCACCGTCAGGCTCTGTCTGGCTGTAGGCTGCTGCCCTCCTACAGCAATCTGGGGCAGCGCCTGTATCTCCAGAGCAGCTCTCAGTATTCCTAAAATGAACCCAGTTCAATTGCTGGTACCGGCAGGAATTACAGCTCCTCAGCACCCAGTCTGCTGGTTCGCTGTCTGTCTGAAGTAGGAACTCAGCACCCCGGGGCACCCAGGCTATCTGTCCCCACTTTGTGGTTTGCAAAGGGCTGCGTGCTGCTCAAGGAGCGACTGTCATCCTGAGCCTGCCAGGGACATTGTTAGTGCTGAACCAGGATGCCCCTGCAGAGAGGGCGCCGATTTGGGGCTCTTCTCCCTTAGTGACAGCTTTTTGTTGCTATTGTTGGGGTTTTTTTCCTAATGTCTGTATCTTGGCAACACAGGAGTCGTTGTCTTGGAAACTCAGTGCTTTAAATAAGGGTAGGCTTGTTCAGGCGGTTCTGCTGAATCCTGCATCTGCTACCGTGTCAGGACTGTGAAGCTAAACCTCAGCACGGGTACCAGATGCCTTCCTGCCAGCGCCCTCCCAGGGAGGTCCTCAGCTGCTTCAGAGAATCACAGAATCCCAGACTGGTTTGGGTTGGAAGGGACCTCAAAGCCCATTTAGTTCCAACCCCCTGACATGGGCAGGGACAACCTCCACTAGCCCAGGGTGCCCAAAGCCCATCCAACCTGGCCTTAACCCTGCCAGGGATCCAGGGGCAGCCACAGCTTCTCTGGGCACCCTGTGCCAGGGAAGAATTTCTCCCTACAATATATTCTAAATCTCCCTTCCTTCAGCTTAACACCCACCTCCCGTGTCCTATCACTACACTCCCTAAAAAACAGCCCCTCCCCAGCTTTCCTGCAGCCCCTTAAGCTACTGGAAACCTAATCTAAGCTCTCCCTGAAACCTTCCCTTCTCCAGGCTGAACAAACCCAACTCTCCCAGCCTGTCTCCACAGCAAAGGTGGTCCAGCCCTCTGATCAGCTTTGTGGCCTCCTCTGAACTCACTCCAACAGCTTCATGTCCTTTTTGTATTGGGGTCCCAGAGCTGCTTTTTCTTTTGACTCTGCCCAGAAATCATTCTGTCCTAAAGGCAAGCAACACCAGGGCTCTTACAAGGAAGGTTTTTGACAAGCTTTCCTGTGCATGGCTAGATTAAGAAGTCTGTCTTACTTAAGCTTCACCTTAAGCACTTCCCAGGAAATGCTCAAAACACTGGGCACACCTTCCTCGAGTCCCCTGTACACCTCAAGGATGCTCCATCAGGCTGACAACATACACCAGCAGCTCCACTGGCCCCAAGGCTACCTAGCCCATGCTCCACAGCATAGCACTGAGGGGGGGAAGAAGATAAATATTAGTTGGTCAGCAACAAACTATGTCAAGGGTGTGCAAACTCCTGCCTAAAGGACCTCAATGTCTCTGAGGTACCACAATGCCTCATTGTGTGCATTGTGGTACCTCAGGAGAAACAACTGATCTCTGAGAAGGGAGTGATAAAGAGGAAGAGGGAGAAGAACATGAGGGTGCCTCAAGTCTGCAGAACCAGCTCCGTTAGCAAGACAAGAGCTAAAGCTCACAAAAAAAGGACCTGTAATGGAGTAAATTAAGTAAACACCCATCAAATGTTTTTGAAGCCCACCAAGAGATTATTGGGGTGGGTGATAATGAGCTCTCATAATGGAAAAAAACCCTATGAATGGAAAAACTATATGAATATGCATATATCATGAATATGCATATATGTCCATGCAAAACAGCCTAGAGATGATTGTAAAACTGGTTTATTCTCTGTCTTGTACAATAAAGCATCACAGAAAGCAAAAGTTCACAGAAAAATGAAATAATGGGAAAGTAAAATAATCTGTGGGGTTTGTGCCTTTCATGAGCTATTTTTAATGGGTCAGACCATGAGGTCATTATTTCTGAAGCAGAAATTATGATTTTACAAAATCAGTGGAGTGCTATTAAACAAGGACCAAACTAAAAGGAAGATTCTATCACCTACTCCTGTGAAAAAGAGAATAAGGGAATATAAAATAGATGAATATACGTTTCTCCTTTACTAATTTCCACTGGATTGGAAGTCGAGCAGCAAGCTGAATAAGTGCCACAAGAATAAATTATAATTTGATTCAACATGTGAATTGAAAAGTTGAGGAAGCATATTTATTCTTTTTTTTCATTTGGAAATAATGTTTTACTTTTCATTTCCAGATAGTGTCGCACTTAAAAAAAAAGAAAAAATAGAGTGCATGAAATGCTAGTCGGGGAGCCATTCAAAAAACCACCAAAGGGAGGCATTTGTTGCCTCTCTCCAGAGTGACCTGATTACAGTGCTCATCTGGGTCCAACTCCCCCTTGCAGAGCAACTTAGAAGAAAGAGTTCAGCTCAGGTTTCCCTCTTCTAGACTCCCAGCCTATGGAAACTCTCTCCTTCCCAGTGAGTATTGTTTATAACAATTTGATTTCAAAGTGGAATAGGTCCAACAGAGAGAAAGAGTACCTAAAGATTCAATAGTTGATTGATCAGTGGTAAAGGTCTCCTTGGAAGAAGAAAACAGATTTCCAAATTCCCTTTCAGATTCATGGGCCTCTCTTTCAGATGGGCTTTGGAGTCTTCAGCACGTTGGGCTAGTGCCCTAATCACAAGGATTATCAGATCTGGAATTCCTCCAACATATGGACTTTTTGAATCCAGCTCAAAAAACAAAAAAACAAAAACAAAACCAAAAACTAAACACATTTTGTTTTGGAAAATGCTGAAACTTATTTTTTTGCCAATGCTTTTTTGTTTGGGTGAGGTTTTTTTTTTCCTCTTTTCTTGCTGTTCCTCAGTCAGAGTTCTTCTTTCAATTTGACCTGAATTTGCCACTAGTTTCAGTTTGAATTTTGAATAGCTTGCTAGAAAAAGAAAGTTGCTACAAGCAGTCAGCACTGGTGTCAGAGTACCTCTGCCTCTCAGGCCAAACACTCTCTGCTCATTTACTCTCCATGCCAATCCCCCACTTCTCTGCTAGAGCATCATCTTTCAGTGGCTGCCACTACCAGAAACTTGATTTCATCCCACAGTGGGAGGTTAAGGAAAATTAATGTCATCTAAAGCTCCTAACCTTTTGGCAAATTTTCCACAAAGTTCTGTCAAAGCTTTCACACATAGTCTTAAGTCCCTTGTGTACAAACTTTCCTAGCTCTAAACATGAAGCCATCTCACAAAGCGATCATTGGGTCTGCTGCCAATGCCCTGCAGGCACTGTAAGTCAAAAAAGCTGGAGAAGAACTTTTTACAAGGGTATTTAGTCATAGGACAAGGGGTAGTGGCTTTAAACTAGCAGAGGGTAATTTTAAATCAGATATGAGGAGTAAATTTTTCACTCTGAGGGTGGTGAGGTGTTGCCCAGAGAAGATGTGGACACCGCCTCCTTGGCTGTGTTGAAGGCCAGGTTGGATGGGGCTTTGGGCAACCTGGTCTAATGGAGAGTGTCCCTGCTCTTTGCTGGGGGGTGGGGCGGGCTGGAACTAGATGATCTTTGAGGTACTTTTCAACCCAAACTATTCTATGGTTCTATGATCCTCAGAAATCTCCATGAGCCTGAGGCAATCCTCAGAGTCAGTGTCTGCGGCCAGGGAAAGGAGCCACACAGCATCCATCCCATCAGAGAGGTCCTGTAGAAAAGACACAATTCTCTTGAATGAACTTAGCAAGAGTGGTTTCTGCTCACCTCCTTTAGATATTTCTCCCTGATTTTTTTTCAGTGTGAGCTTTCCTGTGTGCTTCCTGGTTTGTTCCTGTTGTCCGTGACATGAATTTCTACTTGCAGTATGATGTGAACATCAAAAGCACAGAAGTGGCCTCGCTTTCTGTGTCTACAGCTGATGACAGGGTTGTATTTGTGGCAGCTGATTCCAAGTCTGTAACACTGTCCAGGCAAAACATGAAACCACCTGCAACAGTTTAATGTTGAGTGTGGTTAAAAGGCTTTGACTCCCTGTGGCTCTGATACAGCTCAGCTCTAACAAAGGAATGACAACATATGAGTTCTAGCAAGTGAATTATTTATTGTTAGGAGTAGGGCTGAACCTCCTAGAAACTGATGGGTGTAACAACAACCCTTCAATAGAGATAACTTAAGAAACTATTATGGTATTTTATAGAGCTGTTCTACTCAGGTGTCAGAGACCTCCTCACAAACACTGCACTGACAGGTTATTCAGGTAATTGTCTAGGGAAAGAGGCTTTTAGACACATTTTACTGGAAGTATCTGTCTTTGGGAAGCAGGAAAAGTGCAGAGGACACAAAGACACAGGCATAATTTATGTAAAGATGGTTATCCATGAATGGGAGCACTGAACTTAGTAACAAACCCAAAAAGTGAACATGCTGTACAGATAGATAGATGGTGCTGAGGGACAGGTTCCCTGCACTGGAAAATACAAGAGGATAAAAAAAAGGAGATGAGGTAGCAATGAGTATAACAGAAACCAGCCTTGTGGTAAAGTACTGGGAGATGACTGAGATATTTGAGAACCAGAAATTGGAGAAGAAAATGAACTAAGTGCAGACTGTTCAGCACCAAAACAGAAGATAGGAAGATATACAGCCAAAAAGCAGAGAGGAAGAGAAAGGGCAACACATGCATATCAGTATCAGAAAACAAAGGAGCCTGAACGTGGTTGTAGGCTCTTGCCAAGGAGATCCATCAGGTTTGTCAGTTGAGCACACCCAGAGCAGAGGGGGCTGTGCAGTCTGCCAAGAGGACAGGTATGGAATGGGCCTCAAGCAGGAAAGGACCAGAGAAGGAATAGCTAGGGTCTGCTGATTATTCTTCATGCTGGAACAAGCAATACTGGCAAAACTAAACCCAAATAAACAAATGCTATTGACCAGTCTCCCAGAAGGAGGAGTATGCTGTAGAAATGAGGAGATACAGAGCCTGGCTGAGTTTACAGAAGGGTCTGAAGACATAGATTTGTCATCACTGCTTGTGATGCAGGAATGGAATCAGTGATGACGGGAGTCTCACTACTTCCAAATTCCTGGAGAAGATGCTGTGGAGGCAGGCCTAACATTTGTGACCCTAAGGTCTTTCCAAGTCAATGGCAATGATTTTTCAAGTACAGCACACTGCATGAGACGTCTGTCTTCACTGTTGACATGTAAATACCATCTTAGTCTAAACCGTCTCTCTCAGTAGTCAGTGGGGAAATGATACACCTGCAGAGAATAATTTACCTCATCTGCCTCACATGCCCATTTCTGTATGGGATTAATTGCCTTTTCAGAGACATCTCACTATCAGCTACAGAGAGAACAAAACAGTTTAAATCTATCCAAGAAATTGTAGATGGCTAAGCAAAAACTGACATGAATCTCATACCTGATGTCATCTTTCAGTAAAACAACTTCCAAGTGGTGGATGAGAAGTAACTTCATTCTTAAAATGTTCATTTGCAGCATATGTGAGAGCTTGTCTTTATAAGGATATTTTCTTTCTATTTGAATTTTTTTAATAACTGTGCCAAATAACCTCCTTTCTAATAAGAGACTTAGTATTCCTAAAAGAAAACTTCATCAACTGCATGCAGTGTGACTTGGCCTGCATAGAAGTTGCACATAAATATTGTTGCTTTCAATTATTAGTTGGAGGGACAAAGGAGTGAGAAAAACACTTTGAAATGTTGAGATTTCAATGTTTCACAAAACCAGATCTTTCGAGTGCTAAAGATGTGAAATTTGGGGGTATTCTTTCTCAAAACTGTATGTATGTTTACATGTCGCATTACAAGCTCTCAAAAGTATTCACCAGCAATGTTCAGTATTGCCAGTATGTATTTGCAGATTAATTCCTTAAAGAAAGGCAATTTAGGATGGAGTCATCTGCTGTTATTCGGCTGCCTGCCATTTAGACATCTGAATCTGACACACTTGCACTATGTTGCTTTCACAACTGTTAATAGACCCCATCTCCCAAGGGTAGTTCATCCCCAGGCTCAGATCTCTCAAGGATATGAGAGTCCAGAGAAGTCCAGAGAAGGGCTACAAAGATGATTAAGGGCCTGGAACAGCTCCCCTATGAGGAAAGGCTGAGTGAGCTGGGGCTGTTCAGCCTGGAGAAAAGAAGACTGAGGGGGGACCTAATTAATGTTTATAAATATCTTAAGTATGGGATGCAGGGGGAATTGGCCAGCCCCTTTTCAGGGGTCTGTGGGGACAGGACAAGGGGCAATGGCTGTAAACTGGAGCACAGGAAGTTCTGCACCAACATGCAGAAGAACTTTTACACAGTGAGGGTGACAGAGCCCTGGGACAGGCTGCCCAGGGAGGTGGTGGAGTCTCCTTCTCTGGAGATATTCAAGACTCGTCTGGACACCTATCTGTGCAGTATGTGCTAGGGAGCTGCTTTGGCAGGGGGGTTGGACCCAATGATCCCTGGAGGTCCCTTCCAACCCCTACAATTCTGTGATTCTGTGATATGGTCTCCCTGTCCCCATTAGCTACTCCTATCTTGAAGATAAAAGATTCTTCCTGCCTTTTTTTTTTCTGTACAAGGGACCCCCCCACCCAAGGTCAGAAGGTAAAGCTGAAGCAGAGCTGCAAAGTCCAGCACAAAGTTTACTGCACTGTGTTGCCATGTCTCTGTTTACAACCCAAAGCAAGATCAAGTCCAATCCATGTAACTATTTGTATGCAAATTAGGGGATATTTTTAGATGCTTTCAGTTCCATGTAGGAGGCAGGCAGCGTTTAAAATGTGTTTTTTCCCAGGATGATAGCAAAGTTTTCAGTTTCTATTTTGCTCATCTGGCATTTGTTGGCAGACTTGTTCCTGACACTGATTTATAAGGGTTTTAATGCATCACACCCTTCACTGCATCCAACTGGGCCTCTGTGTAAGTTTCCTCTCCCTTCTCCCCTCTAGCAGAGCCCTCCTGCTTCCTTCCCCACTAGTAACTTCAGAATACTGCCTCATGTGCTGAGGTCTCTCCTTGTAAGACTTCCCCTCCAGAGCCTTCACCATCCTCATTGTCCTCCTCTGGACACCCTCCAATAGTTTCGTGTCCCTCTTGTACTGTGGTGCCCAAACCTGCAAGCAGTACTCAAGGTGAAACCTCACCAGCACAGTGTAAAGCGCTCCCTGGAGCAGCTGGCCATGCTGTGCTTGATGCACCTCAGGATACAGTTGGCCCTCCTGGGTGACTGGGTGCACCACTGGCTCCTGTTTAACTTGCTCACTCGTGCTGCAGCGGGTGGGGCTGCTGCTGCCCTTCCCGCAGGGCACGGCCAGCCCCAGGGCTCTGCGGCAGGACACACCTGAGCCCCGCAGCCCCTCCTTCCCAAAACACGCCTGTCTGTCTCTCCCGCCCTCTGTCAGTCCCTCGAACCCTTGTCCGTGCCTCTGTCAGTCCCTCGAACCCCTGTCCGTGACTCCATCGCTGCCTCTGCGTTGCTTTCAGCGGCGGGGGGATAGCGCCGGGAGGTCCCCGGAGCGCTTGCCTGGCACTTCTCCCTCCACGGCTCTTTTGTTTTCTTGTCCTTGGCAGCAGGCGGCACCCGCCGGAGGAGGTGGCGGCTGCCATGGCCCTTCGGAAGGCGGCGAGGGAGCTCGGCTGCCGCAGAGGCAGCGGAGCAGCCAGGCGCCAAAGAGAACAGGGGGGCTCTCTTCGGCCGGCCCTTGGCAGCTCTCTGCAGCCAGGACGGCACGCTGCCCCAGCCCATCCAGGTAAGCGAGCCTGGCCAGGGGCTGCCCATCCCGTTGGCTGCTGCACACAGGCACTGTATCAGCAGAGGAAGCCTGGCTGGGGCTCGGGGACAAAGCCGGCTGCTCCCCACGGCCCCCACAGCCAGACACCCTGCTGTCCCGCCCCGGCCAAAGCAGAGCCGGCCCCCTGGATCCTGCCCCTGTGTAAGCTTGGCCTGGCCCAGGCCCTGTCTCCAGCGCAGTCGCTGTCCTCCTCTGTCCCTGCAGGACCAGCTGTCTGTCCTGGAGGAGAAGGGGCCATCCACGGAGGGGATCTTCTGCGTGGAGGCCAGCGAGCGTGCCTCCTGGGAGCTGAGTGAGGCCCTCGACTCCGGAGCAGAGGTAGAACTCAGAAGCCAGGCCGTGCATCTGCTGGCCGTCATCCTGAAGGCAAAGCCCACTGACCTGTCCCCCGGCAGCTCGGGGCTCTGTGCGAGCTGATGGGCACCTGTGAGAGCAGGAGCCAAAAGCCAGCCGCCTGCTTGTGAGCCAGCCTGATGGGGATGCTGCCCCTGCCGCCGGTGGCAGTGCTCCAAGCCTCATCCGGAGCCCTGGGCATTGCAGGCCTTCCTCCAGCAGATCCCTTCCAAGCTCCTCGTGGCGGAGCTCTACGAGGAGTGGATGAGCGCCCTGCAGAAGACCAGCAGGCAGAAGAACATGGTGGCAGTGAGGGAGTAAGCTTTGAGCTGGCGTGGCCAGGGAGTCTTCCCTGGGCTTGGCTTGGCTGTGATCAGGCTGGAGGAGTGGTGTCGACAAGGTCAGCTTTATTGACTGTGCCTTTGTGCCCTGCCAGGGTGGCTGGCAAGTTGCCCGAGGCCAGCCTCCTGCTCCTCAAGAGCCTGCTGTCCCTGCTGCATAACATCAGCAGAAACGTGGACAGCAGGATGAGTGTGAGCAACCTGGCCATCTGCCTGGGGCCGAACCTCCTCAGCCCACCCGAGGAGGATGGGCAGCCCCTGCACATCGTGCTGCGCATGACAGTGCAGGTACGTTGCGTTTCCCAGTCGGCTGCAGCCCTCCAGGCCCAGCTGAGCGCTGCTGTGCAGAGCTGCCTCCTCTCTTCAGGAAACACTCCTGGGGGAGCTGCTGCTGGGAAGAGCAGCCACCCTGCAGCTGCAGCTTTCTGCACAGTGGCAGTCACAGTGAGGGGCAGGAGCCAGAAAGGCCCTGGGGTGAGCCCCTTTCAGCCCCCCAGCTGCAAAACACTGCTTTGCTGTGTGCAGGTGACACTGCTGCTGGAGGTCCTCATTTCCCACCACAAGAAAATCCTTGGGAAGGAGGTACCCGATTTGCCAGCACCAGGGCCCAATGCAGGAACAGCAGAGGCACATCAGGGCCACAAAGACTGGGACAGCAAAAGCCTCCCCCCTCAGAAGGTGGGTGGCACCGCTGCCGCAGGGACAAGCCAGGTCACCGCCAGCCTGCAGGCCTGCCACAGCGCAGGGTCAGGCTGATGCACGTCGGCCATTGCACTTGGTGCCATCATCCCCCTGCCAGATCCGGCTCAGCTGAGCTGAGCAAACCCACCCAAGGGATGGATCTGCCTGTCAGAGCTGAGGTAGCAGCTGGGCATGCAGGTCTTCACCACCTGCTAACTTGCTCATTTCCATTGCAGGTGCCTCCAGTCACTCCGGACAGCCAACAGCCAAAGAGCTCCTGTGAGGACAGAAGGTAAGATGAGCTGGCTTTGATGAAGACCAGAACTGGTTTGCGTTGATCATGGCTTTCCCTGTCAAATGATCCTCTTGAACTGCCAGGCTCTTCACAAGGGTGCCAAAAGAGGAATCCCACCTGTAAAGAGGGGAGCCACGGGGACAGGCAACCAGGCAGGAAGAGGAGACAAATGGAAAAACAGTTCTCTGGAAGGAGGAGGAAGTCCAAGGAGGGCAAGAAGAGTGAGAAGCCGTGGTGTGTAGCAGACTCTGCTGTCTATCTTTCCAATGTTCTGACTCAAGGAAATCCTCCTGAGGCTGTTGTCTGAATCCCAGAGACACAGCAAGGAGCTGCTCCACAGAGCTGTAGCTAGGGAGGTATCGTTGCTCCTCAAAAAACTGACCCTTCTCCTGAGAGACTTGAGGGAAGACAAAAACCAGCAAAAGCACCATGTTTTGTCCTCCCTTGCCATGCCAGAGGACATCCCAAAGAAGGGGGAACCAAGTCCCACCCACTCCTGCCTTCCCGGTTCCATCAGTGCTTTCCAACTCTGTCCTTGTAGGTGCCGGTGCATTTCTGTTCCTTGGATTCCCCGGATGAGCTCCAAGGCCCGGCCCTCAAGGGGCACGACGTAGCTGCAGCACCACCTTGGCAGAGGGGACGAGGAGGCACCTGTGCCCTTCTTTTATTGGTACTTTACTAAATACTAGTTTATTTTCATTTTAGTTTAGAATAGGATTTGGATTTTAGAGAAGTTACAAGAGTTAGGAGAATAAAAAGCATGTTAAGGCCCTTCGGAATGGGTAACTAGTGTGGGTGCCTTGATCACTATGGAAATCATTATGTGCTCTGGACAAGGAGGCACCTGTGCCCTTCTTTTATTGGTACTTTACTAAATACTAGTTTATTTTCATAGTTACTGCCCATTTAGTGTCATTTTGCAGGACAACTCAAGTCTGAGCTATCTACACAGGACCCCATGGGCTGCCTCTGCGGAGATACGGCCTCAAGGCAATCCAAGGCAGAGTCACTGTACAACCTGCCCCTGCCCCAGTCACCTGATGGGCTAGACATTGCCGAAACCTGTGTTGTGGGACTCTGCGCCAGAAGATCCCTTACATATCACCCCATGGCCTGAGTCACAATTCAACCACTTACATGTTCCCATTGTCTGATGTATGGGTGTTAAGTTTCATCTGCCTATTTTAGCAGAGCTATGTGTTCCTCAGCTTCTAATTGAACCCTTAACCAAGAGATAGATTTTACCATCATCCTTTTAACACAACCAACAGCAAATCTTATTCCAATAATGCAAATTATAATCATTACCGCTGTTCCCCCTTATCAACAATTGTCCTTTATCTTCCTCAGTCCCCAGCAAACGACTCCCATGAGGCAGCCTGAGCCCGCCACTCCCCTGCCAGCACAGAAAAATACCACAGCCCATTCCAGTTTGCAAAAGAGACATTCCCCAGCGTTTCCCACAAGCCTCTGGCGCACCGCCAGCCCTCAGCCAGGCTGCGAGGAGCGCCCGCAGCCCCAAGGAGCCAGGTTGGTGACAGCAACTCGAGCTCAACGGACCATGAGGCGGGAGAGGCAACATGGCTGCTGAGGCGCCACCTCGCCAGCTGAGGATGCTGCCTGCGCTCCTACTCTCCGCACGGGGGCGCAACGCCCCAGTTCCCACCCGCGCTCCTTCCCTGGGACTGCAGCACCCAGCGTGCCCCGCGGGGAGCGGCCGGAAGAGGGTCACGGCGGCGCGGGCCGGAGGTGGCGGGCGGCGCGGGCCGGAGGTGGCGGGTTGGTGCCGCGATGAGGGGCTGTCAGCGCGGCGCTGCGCGCATCGTCTGGGGCGGCGGTTGCCGGCAGGGCCCGGCTCCGCTCCCCGGCCCGGCCTCGCTCCCTCCGACACTCCGGAGAGGTGAGGGGCGCCGGAGGGCCGTGTGCGGCATGCACAGGGCGGGGAGGCGGCTCCTGGCCCCTCGGAGGGACGGGGTAGGAGGCACGCTGCCGGCGGGGTGGGCTGGGCGCCTCGGGGCGCGTTGTGCCTGGGAGTGGCGGGGCCAGTGCGTGAGGGGGCGCGAAGCGTCCCGGCTCTGGAGGGCCCGAGGCCGGGGCAGCGGCCGTGGGGGGTTTGTCACGGGAGGAGCGCTGGGAGCGAGCTGAGGGTCGTGGCGCAGGGTGGCACCTCACGCGTACGGGCTGCGGGAAGGACCCCGGCGAGCTTGGAAGGGAGCCTTGGGTTGGGAGCGGGGCAGCGGGAGGGAAGCAGCGGGGGCAGCCAGAGGCTTCGCGGCCTTTCGGGAGCGTATCTGCAGTACGGAATCACTGAGCATTCTGAGTGGGAAGGGACCCCTAAGGGTCATCGAGTCCAGCTCCTGGCTCCACACAGGCCCAGCCAAGTCAGAACATGGGACTGAGGGCATCGTCCAGATGCTTCTTAACCTCAGTCCAGCTCGGTGCTGTGACCACTTCCCTGGGGAGCCTGTTCCAGTGCCCGAGCCCCCTCTCAGTACAGAACCTCTTCCTAACATCCAACCTAAACCTCCCCTGTCTCAGCTTCATGCTTTTGGAGTATTTTTTTCATATGTAGTTCAACCCAGTGAAAAATTCCACTAATGCACGTACAGGACAAAGCTGTTCTGGGTATAAAAGCGCTTAGGATTCCTTGGACAAAGATTTTGTTCCACAGCAACGTTTAGAGCTGTGTTAAATTATTTTTATATAGTATTCAGTGTTTATGTGGTTAAACACATTTCTTTTCTTTGTCTTTTTCATCTTAAGTCTTACACGGGCTTTGGTTTGGCTACTACAGCTGGCTTAGCTATAGTCACTTCTTTAGAGGCAATAACAAGGTGGCACATCCCTTGGTTTGTTTGGCAGTGGCACTGTATGACTTTCCTGTTGTTCAGGGATGCGAAGCTTTCCAGTAAAGGGCCAGATAAGCTACAGAACAAGATTTTGGTTAGGGGAGAGAACCAACAGTTAGAAAGGTTTTGAATAAATGCAGCTTTAGAAGTAGCAGGGCTCTTCAGGTAAACAGTCTGTCAGAATGGAATCTGTGACGTGCAAGGCCCCCCGAAGGTAAGATGAAGGGGAAAACATGCTTGAAGTAGGAGGAGCAGTGAACATCTTGTGGGAAGTTATTAATGTCAGTAATTAGGGTGGGTCTTTAATTCCTGCCTCGTGGGTCTTATATACAAAAATCTTACTTCATTTTTCACAGCTACTTTCCCAGTGAGCCAAGAAATTCTAAACATGAGGTTTGCATAACTTTGTTAAAAACAGCAACAACAACAAACACCCCACCCATATTTTTCTCTTTACAGGAGGCACTCTAAGTGCTGGAAGGGCTAGTTGCAGAATAAAGTGTAGAAAAACCATGGTTGAGGGATTCTGTGAGGAACCAAATGAATTATGTTACCTGTAACCAGTGGAAATCAGCAGCGTGTTAGAGCTGCTGGTGGTTTAAGAATGGGGAAAGGATTATCCAAGTGATGTTTCTCAATTATTATGAAGCAGTTGGGGGTTTTTTGCTGTATTAGGATGCTTGTCTGTTGCACAGCTTCCTAGCTAAACGAGTGCAGTTAAGATGGATATACGAGGCTGTTAGTATAGATTTCCTATGGAAGAGGGATTGATCTCTGCAATAGCTGAGCTAGCAGAAGGACTCAGCTTTTTGTTGCAACTTCCATGCAGCTTTGCTATGATGAAAAAATTACTGCACTGCACAGTAAGCCAGGCAGATGGAGCTTAAAGCACCTGTTGTTGCTTCCAGGTTTTGCTGCCACACTCGTTAGGAACTCTTACGATGTCAGAAGAGTTGATATCACTCCCCTGGAGCAGAGGAAGGTGACTTTTGATACCCATGCTTTAGTGCAGGACCTGGAAGCCCATGGTAAGTGACATCTGACAGATACTCAAAGGAAAACTTGAAATACTCTAACTTTGAGCGCTCTATTTTCCTGAAGTACCGGCCCTTGGTGTCACACAGTGTTTTGGCAGCCTCTGGTGAAGGAGAGGCATCTGATGCCTCTGTAACTGTACTAATAGCTATCGGATTTACCTTGGCTGGGGGCAAGTTTATGTGGCATCTTGCGGCCGAGGAGCATAATGCAGTTGAAGGTGTGAAGTCACAATAACAGATAAAGAACGCTTTTCTAGCAAAAATGAAGCTTTAAAAGAAGTTCCTTCAAGTATCCTGTAATTTAAGGGCCTTTTTACCTTACTGGAGGTACTTGTAGCACCGTACTTCCATGTGTCACCTGCACTTGCGTTTTGTGAGCGTGGCTCACTGAAGGCAGAGGAAAGGTCCCTCTAGCCCTGGGTTCTGTCTCCTGGCAGCAGCTGTGCATCGAGCTGACAGAGGAGTGTTAAAAGTGGGCAGACACATCCTCTTGTACTTACTAAGCCTCCAACTGATTTTGCCCAGGAGGTATTTTAGGTCAGGTTTGAATTTTAGTAACCTCCTTGAGATTCTTTTCACAAGTTTTAGTCCCTGTTTCAGTGCCCAAAACATCCTTTCTCAGGAGTTTCAGGTGACCACTCACTTTGGTCATGCAGGAACTGGCTTCTACAAGGTTTGTTTGATGCTCACTCAGCTCTTTTGTGGGACGAGGGAATGGAAGGAACCTGTCATAAAGCACACATAGCTTTTTTAGGAATATAAGCCGATGGTGCAGCTCTGCAGTGCCAGTGTTTTAGAAGGCAGCAGTGGTGTATTTCTCTATGTAATTTGCCCTGAAAGCATTCTGCAACAAAAAGTTCGCTGCTCCCACTTAATGAAGCGGGTTAATTGAAATGCAACATGTCAGTGGGGCTGCTGGGAATAAATCTCAGGGCCAGAGCGCTCAGCACTAGATGGGATATGGCTAATACATCAGCTGGGGTTTGGGGGGCTGGGTGGGGGTCACTATTCATCGCACATCATTCGTAATGATTCTGAATTGCACCAGGCTGTGGACAAAGTGTAACTTTTATAATCAGAAAGTAATTGTATTACTAATAATTTGAATTCTTATAGTCAATGCATGCAGCTGTTTTAAAATCAGTTTTACGTGTGTTTGTGTCTGTGCACAACTCCGTTACGAGCAGCCTTCCCTTTTAATTGGATTCCACAGGATGTGTGCTCTGTAGCTCGAGGCAAGCTTGGTTTAACAGAAGCTGTGGAAGCTCGTCATGAAGTGAAACTTTGCTGAATTATTTTTATACTGTGTGAACAGTTAAGCACTGTGCAGAGATTTGGTCCTGTCAGCTGTGTGCATTGACTGGTTCAGCGTGCTGAAAGTTAATGCCTTTGGGATTTTGGCAGCGTTAAGCCTGTGGGGTTTTAAGTTAAAAGCCCCAGTGACCAGCCCCTTGCTGTCACTCATCAGTAACTGTGACTTTCCCACTGTAGTTACGGCCAGCGCTTGAGTGTCCCAGCTTATTATGTACCTCTTCTCTTCATCCAGCTTTCAGAGATCACTGTGTCATCCTTCACCTGTCTTTCAGGTTTTGGGAAGGAACAAGCAGAGACCATCGTCTCGGCGTTAATGACCCTGTCGAATGTCAGCTTAGACACAGTCTATAAGGATATGGTTACACAGGCTCAGCAGGTAAGAAGTAATCCATAGTATACATAGGCAGCACCGTGTGGCGACAGTGGCTCGTTTAATAAAAGACAAGTGAGTGACTCTATAGCACTATAAGCACCTCACTGAGGTAGTTTTTCCTAAGTGTCAAGGTGGTATCAGGAATAGGAATATCTTACACCTTTCAGCTCCCAGGAGCGTTTTCCAAAGGCAGCCACAATATATAAATGTAAAGCAGGGTTTGCTGCTTTTGCTGCTGAAGAGCTCTCTGTGAAGCCAGGCTTCTAACTGCGCTTTACAGTGCGGAAGAGAGATACAAGGAGCAGTTCCTGAGAGGTGACAAAACCACCTAGAACGTGGGTTTTATGAGCTTTACCAAAATACTCACTCCATTCATTAGATATGCTGTATTGGTTGTACTGTTCATAAACAGAAAACTCCTATTTAAAAGCATTCCATGATTTTACTTCTGGAAAGTAAAGGGGTGGGCACAAACACCATCGCATGGTTGCCCAGCGTGTTCAGCGGTTGCTGCGGTGTCTGGGTGTGATTTTGCCCCGTGGCAGCTCTGTCTGCCTCACCCAGCACAATTCACCTGGAGTTATAGGGCCAGGAACTGCTCCTACCCAGCGGGGTGGACAGACACACCTTGGTTTAGGAGGAAGATATTTTAGCCATCTGGATGTGTTCTGTGGGACATCACTTGCCCTCAGGGACAGCAATTATTTAGGTGTTGGTATAAACCTGGCTGTTAGGACTGGTCAGGTCAGCACCTCAGCATCATGCAGTGGAGCATCAAGGTGTCTCCTTCACTTCAATATTAAGAGTCATGTTTGTGGATGTATCTGGAGACAGTGAATCAGTTGTGTGGCTTGTTTTCCTGTTGATAATACAGGTGGTGACAGGTTTCATTTTAACAAATTGCCAAAAGAACTGCGTTTTTTCCCCTGGCTAGACATCTGGGCCGGGATAATAAAGCTCCAATGCACAGTAATGGTTTTAGTAATGACTTGTGCAAACTGAGATTTCGTGCCATTCTTTATTGAGTTAATGCAATTAAACATTCATTGCTATTTGATTTAAATTGCTGAGCCTTACTTCCAACAGATTTCTAGCTTACTGAATTATTCTTAATACAAGTTACTGAACTTTTTTTTTTCCTGTAAATTTCAGAAGGACTTGTGTCACTCTGGGTGTTTTTTCATCAGAATGGAAACCTCTCTTTTTGGAGATTCTGTTACTTGTAAACATATATGCATATGTTTGCATATGCTGATGACACCAAGCTGAGTGGTGTGGTTAATGTATCAGAGGGAAGGGATTCCATCCAGAGGGACCTGGACAGGCTGGAAAAGTGGGCCCAGGTGAAGCTCATGAGGTTCAACAAAGCACCTGAGTTGGCACAACCCTCGTTATCCATACAGGGTAGGAGATGATGTGCTGGAAAACAGCCCTGAGGAAAGGGACTTGGGAATACTTGTGAATGAAATGCTGGACATGAGCCACCAATGTGCATCTTCAGCCCAGATGGCCAACCACATCTTGGGCTGCATCCCAAGAAGTGTGGCCAGCAGATCAAGAGAGGGGATTCTGCCCCTACTCTGCTGTGGTGAGACCTCACCTGGAATACTGTGTCCAGCTTTGGAGGCCTCAACACAAGAAGGACATGGACCTGTTGGAGTGTGTCCAGAGGAGGGACACACAAATGATCAAAGGGCTGGAGCACCTCTGCTGTGAAGACAGGCTGAGTTGAGCTTGTTCAGCCTGGAGAAGAGAAGGCTCTGGGGGACCTTAGAGCAGCCTTCTAGTCCCTGAAGGGGCAACAGGAAAGATGGGGAAGGACTTTTTTTAAGGGCATGTAGCTATATAACAAAGGGGAATGGTTTTAAACTAGCATATGGGATAGGTTGTATATTAGGAAATAAATCTTCAATGTGAAGAATGAAAAGACCCGTTACCCCTTGTTCTATCACTGGCCATCACTGAGAAGAGCCTGGTTCCATCCCCCTGACTCTCGCCCTTTACATGTTTATCAACATTAATAAGGTCACCCTTCAGTCCCCTCCAGGCTGAAGAGGCCCAACTCCTTCAGCCTCTCCTCATAAGGAAGTTGTTCCACTCCTTTCATCATCTTGGTGGCCCCGCGCTGGACTCTTTCAAGGAGTTCTGTGCCCTTGAACTGAGGGGCCCAGATGGCTCTTGAACTGAGAGGAGTGGCCTCATGTTGCACTAGGGGAGGTTTAGATTGGATATTAGGAAAAACTGCTTCACTGGAAGAGTGATGAAGCATTGGAACAGGCTGCCCAGGGAAGTGGTGGAGTCACTGTCCCTGGGGACGTTTAAAAACTGGGTACAAAAGGCGCTTCAGGAGACTGTTTAGTGGTTATGGTGGTGTAGGGCTGATGGTTGGACTTGATCTTGAAGGTCTTCTCCAACCTTGATTCTATGATTCTAACTGGATCTGAACCACCAAGTAAAGGTATACAGGCTACCGAGCATCCATTGAAAATGGAAGAGACTGTAGGGCTGTCCTGAAGCTTTTGGTTTTTTGCTTTGCAGTAGCTAATTTTACCATTTCAGACCTAAAAATCTTGACTTTACTTATAGGAAAGTGTGAAACTTCCTCATCGAGGTGTTTTATTGCTTTTAAGGAAATAACTCTGCAGCAGATAATGGCACATTTGGACTCCATTCGAAAAGATATGGTCATCCTGGAGAAGAGTGAATTTGCAAACCTGAGAGCAGAGAATGAGGTACTAAAAGCTGTTTTAAATGAAGCCCTTAAATTGCAACATCTAGGTCGTGCTTGTGGTACCTTTAGCAGAACAGAACATGAGTGGAAAAGTTAATGACAGATGCTTCTGTCAGAGTTTGTAGATTACAGCTTCTGTGCTCATATAAAAATGGGTTTCATATGAGAAGACTTGTTCAGTTCTTCTGCAAAGAAAAATAATCTACACCTCTTCGAATCATCTTCAGTGGTTTTATTTGATGGTGATTCTGGTACAGTCTTGTCACTCTTAACCTTACAGTGCAGGGAGAGTAGTCAGTGTAATTTAAGTACACTGGTCACTGAGACACAGTCTGGTTTTGCTTGGCAGCATTTTGATGTTTTTCTGCTTTCAGAATAACAAATCATCATTGTTTAAAAATAATCCCTTTATTTTGAGGAAAACTTCCAGCAGATTTTATATATGTGTGTGTGCGTGTATATATGTGTATATATATAGAGAGATCTCTACAGATTGCACTCTCTAGTTAGTGTATTTAATCAAGTACAAGTTGCTTCATTGGGAGAAAAATGCTGGAAGAGTAATTAACCGTGTGTATGGTAACACTGAGAGGGCTGATTTGCTTGGACAGTGGATTCTGAATTTGTAAAATCTTTTTTTTTATTTTCCTCCTCTACACCTAGAAAATGAAAATTGAATTAGATCAAGTTAAACAGCAGCTGATGGTAAGTAAACAGCAAGTACCTACGTACTCCTGCTAGGGAGAGTAAATAGTTATTTTCATAAACTTTATTTGCTTTCAAGAATGAAACAGGTAAAATCCGCACTGACAGCAAGTTAGACATAAACCTGGAGAGGAGCAGAGTGACAGATATGGTAAGCTGATGGACTCTGGTACCTTTACCCGTGCTGTGTCGTGTTTTCCATTGCTGCAATTAATAATTTATCTTCTATCCACAGTTTACAGACCAGGAGAGGAAACTGATGGAAGCAACTACAGAGTTTCATAAAAAAGTAAGTCTCAAACAGAACTCTTTGGTTTTTTATTCAGCTGGATACTGTTACATCCTGTAATGTAACCCCCAAACTGTCATGAAAGTTAGTTGATTTTTGCATGTGGTAAAGCAAAAGGCTGAGCTGTGTCACTCACGTCAGTTGTACGTCACTCGTGTCGGTTGTATGTGCTCATTGCTGAGGTCTGCAGGGTTTCCAGGGAACACCCTTCAGGCAGGGGGACCATGTCTCACTTCCTGACTATCACAGGTGCAGGCTGGTACAGGTGGGACGTGCGCTGCCCAGTGTTAACGGATGAGCCAATCAGCTGTAGCAGGGGGATGGTTCAGATACCTGCAGCAGTTTCAGGGGCTGGAAGTCCTCCGAGGTACTAGCAGGCGCTGAAGTCTGAGGCTGGTGATGGATGTGTCCCATCTTCAGCATCTCTTCCCTTTTCTGGAGGTGGATTGTGAATGCTTATACCTTCATTGCCCCAAAATTTAGGGATGCTGCCTGTGCACTATAGAATGCTTCCATTAGGTGGCACTGGCGTATCAGAGACAAAAATTTCTATGGTCTTGAATTTTTTCTCTGTCTCTTCAGTATTCTTCCTGGTTTGTATTAACTGCTGCTCTGTGTTTTATGAGCTCTCTCACCAGTTACGTGTTTTGCTTCAGCAAAACTGGATCTGGTCATTTTTTTCTCTCTTGCTGCTGACAGCGTGGTGGTTTTGTTTGGCTTTGCAAAGCCAGAAGGACATGGGATCAATTGTCAAATACATGTTATCTTTTAACCTTTCAGGATTCAAGTACCAACAGTGTCATCTCCGAAATCAGTAATAAAATTGACACTGAAATAGCTTCCTTGAAAACGCTCATGGAGTCAAATAAGCTGGATACAATCCGTTATTTGGCAGGTATGTGATAGGCAAGAGGGTGAGTGTGGGTATTGTGTTTCAGATCCATAAGGTAGTATTGAAGAATGTACACCAGTGAGTTCAGGAAGTCGGCAGGGTAACAGCAGGTCACTGGGACACTGGGGAATGGGACCCTCCACGTGTGAAAGATGTGTGACAGAAGGGGTGGGAATGTGCGGACACTGCTGCAGTTGGACTAGGGCCATGCCCAGAACAGGAGTTGTGAGGAACTTGGGTGTGATTTTTAAGAACTTTTTAAAGAGAGGAAAGGAGCCTAAATACCTTGTCTGGTCTGACAGCGCCTCTGCTTGCAGCCATTTATGTGGCAGAGTTGCTGCAACAGTTCTTCTGAGCTTATTTAAGGTACCCTGACAGCTTTCTGATGTTCAGGACTAGTCTGAGTGACGGGCTCTGCCTCCCATTCAGTCCTCCAGACACATCACATCAGCATGGCAATACTTGTACTTTCCTCTGCTGAGCAGAACTAATTTCAGTCTGATTAGAGATTGTCTTCTCCATATATACATAACCAGGGCATTTCCTTTATTGTACTGGATAAAATACACTCTATTAATGTAATATCAACCCATTGATGGGTTATAATAGTCAAAGCTCCTGTAGCCTGTGGGTTATTCAGGTGTGTCCCTGGAGGGGTCATTCCTCGGGTCCCATCTCGCCACCTGGGCAGTACTGTGATGCAGTACTGTGATGCAGGACATTGCAGCAAAGACAAGCCACTGCCTTCTAAAATTACTCTCTCTCACCTGCAGCCATTCAGGAAGTTTACTATTCTTCCATCTGTTCCTTATGTAGAAGCTGATCTAATTTAACATTCAGCTAATTATTTCCTTTCCTTTTCTTTATCAGCTTCGGTATTCACCTGCTTAGCGATAGCACTGGGATTTTACAGGTTCTGGAAATAGATCTGAACGGAGTGACTGCATCAAGTACGGATGGAGGAACACCAGTTAGCTGGTTGTGTTTGCGCTGTAAATAACCTCGGTACCTTTGTTTTGATATTCTTACTGTGCACTGAAAATGTTTCCTGAATATGTAACACTAAAGCTCAGAATAATTGAGGGGGTGAAGGCAGGCAAACAGTCCCCCATTGAGTGCTGCATTTATTTCAAAGGGCTTTTTAAATCAGGAAGTGTTTCCTACTGTGTTCTAGAGTAAAATTTGTTTTCTTTTGGCATGTTCTAATTGGACTGTTCACCCTCTCCTTCTGAAATGGGAGTATTAACCATTGGCCATGCCTTGAAACAAGAATACTATTCTCAAGTTAGTATTCCCAATATGGGAATCCTAATGCCAGATTCCAACAGATCTAACCTGATCCAAGTTAATCTTAAATACAGGATCAACATTTTGGCTTTCAATCTGTCTTCCAATGGATTGAAGCCTGGCCCTTTGAGGGGTTATTGATAGGTAAACACACACTCCAAGGCTGCTACTAAGGAATCTGGGTTTTTTCCTTGAAAACTGGCTTACATAAATTTAAAATTTCATATGGAACTAAAATGCCTCTATAGATTTTATTTTTTAGTATCTCTTGCAATTTCTGTAACCCCAGAGGTCACCAGAATGGGAGAACTTCTCTGTCTTTGTCTTTCCAAGGGGAAATGGCTCCACACTCAGCAACTGCATACAGCCCTGGGGCAGATAAGTGCTCTTAACTCCTCGAAGCAGTGCAGAGTGTTTCCCATAAACCCTCATTTGTTTTCTGGGTGTAGGATCTGGCTTGTAGCATGGAAATACTTAGCTTCTCAGTGGTTCCAAGGAGGTGATGGTCATCTTCCTCCTGTCTTCACACTCCTCCAGACTGTTGTGTAATCTTGTGGGACACACTGACTCCCCTAACTCCTGGTGATGGCCTCTCTACCTTCTGCAAGGACTTTGCAACAAGAGTTGTGAAGATGGGACGTAGCAGTTGGATGCCTTCCAAACTTGAAGCCATTATACACCTTGCTGAGTATGAATATTTACCTTGGCTTTGATTCTTGTAATAAAATACTTTTTAAAATCTTCCTGGATGGAACTCTTAAATGTAGGCCCTTTGAGAGCTAGACAATATGGAGTACTGATTAGTGGCAGGTTTCTTCTGGCAGTTTTATTCTGTTTGAAGTGGAACTTGCTGCTATTGTGGCAATTCTTATATTCTGTGTGTTAAATTATTTATGCTCTTCATGATAATCAATTTCTTCTGTTTGCTGTCTGACTGGCTGAGAGACTTGAGTGCAGATTGCCAGACTAAATTCACCATGGCTTGTATGACAAGCACAGTGCTGCTGTTGGGAGCTGAGGCTGCTTTTCCTGATGCCTGTGTTTGTTGGATAGGTGTGGGTGCTGGCAGCAAGGAGCTCAGCAGAGATCAGTTGTTACATGTCCTTTTGAAGGGACAGATCCATCTTGTAAGCAATAAAGTTCTGAAGGTCTCTGAATCGTAGAATAATTTTGGTTGGAAAAGGCCTTTGAGATCAAGTCCAACCATCACCTTGTGCTGGCACATCCAACCACTAAACCCTGTACCAAAGCACCGTGTCTACAGGTCTTTTAAATACCCTCAGGGATGGTGACTTCACCACTTCCCTGGGCAGCCTGTTCCAGTGCTTGACAACCCTTTTGGTGAAGAAATTTTTCCTAATACCCAATCTAAACCTCTCCTGGCACAACTTGAGGCTGTTTCCTCTTGTCCTATTGCGTTACTTGGGAGAAGAGACCAACACCCACCTGGCTACAGCCTCCTTTCAGGTAGCTGTAGAGTGTTAAGATGATGATTGAGAGCTGGTTTAAGGCAGTAAGCACAGTCACAGTTACACTCAGGAATCCACAGTCCCATGTCCCTGACCAGAGGTTTGCAGGAAGGTTTGTTTTCTGGGTGCTGCACGTGACTGGGACACAAGGGGTTTCATTCTGATTTGGAGCATATGGACTGCATTTCCCCATCTCTTGGGCACCTGGGGGAGGCACAGCCAGGCCCTCAGCCTGCTCCAGGCTAAACCACTCCAGTTCCCTCAGCTGTTCCTCATCAGAGTTGTGCTCCAGACCCCTCACCAGCCTCCTTTCCCTCCTCTGGATGTGGACTGACTCAGGTTGACCTTTTGTACTGTTCCTACAGCAGGATTTGGTACCGTGGGTAACATAGGAAACAGTTCATCTACTGCAGCTTCTCACCACCATCATCCCACACACACTGAAGAGGCCTCCAGAGGCTGAATTTCTCTAGCTCCATCACAAGGGTTATGCCATTACTCTTCGTGCTGCCATTTGCATATACACAATTGCCTTTTATTTTCAGTACCTTTGAAATTCTCAGAGATCTTTGTTTGTTCAGGAGAGGACAGAGCAGGACTCACTCATTAGAGAATCATCCTGACAGCGTGAGGATTTCTTACTGAAATCAGTTTAAATGCTGCACACAAAAAGGGTTTCAAAGAGAGAATTTCACAGCAAAATCTTTGTATGTGAAATTGTGACCTGTGTTTTAGGCATGGAGAGGCCAGAACTGTCATCCCTAACCACACCTTGCCCCACAACCTAGTGACCTCCTCAGCCCTGGGTTAGACTTGGAGTCACAGAATCACAAGATTGGAAATGACCTTTGAAAATCACCAAGTCCAACCATTCTCATCCTAAACTAAACCATATCCCTAAGTACCTCATCTACCCTTTTTTTGAACACATCCAGGGGAGGTGACTCAACCCCCTCCCTGGGCAGCCTGTTCCAGGCCCTGACAACTCTTTCAGTAAAAAATTTTTTTCTAATGTCCAATCTGACCCTGCCCTGGCACAGCTTCATGCCATTCCCCCTTGTCCTATCTCTTGTCACCTGGCTGAAGAGACCATCACCTATCTCTCTACAACCTCCCTTCAGGTAATTGTAGGTGGTGATAAGGTCTCCCCTCAGCCTCCTCTTCTCTAAGCTAAACAGCCCCAGCTCCCTCAGCCGCTCCTCAGAGGATTTGCCCTCCAGCCCCTTCCCCAGCCTGGTTGCCCTTCTCTGGACTCGCTCTAGGACCTTCATGTCCTTCTTGTGGTGAGGAGCCCAGAACTGGACACAGTACTCGAGGTGCAGCCTCACCAATGCTGAGTACAGGGGCACTGCTGCAGTTCATCTGGAGTAGCTTCCTGGCTTATTTAGGAATGACTTGAAGATCAAAATCCAGGAGCATGGCATCTGTCTGCAGCTGAGAGAAGTACTTCTCCCAGCCACTGTTCTGGTCCCACACTGCAGGTCCTATCTAATAGGTCTCAGTTACCTGGTGAGACCTCACCTGGAGTACTGTTTCCAGCTTTGGAGCCCTCAGCACAAGAAAGCCATGGACCTGTTGGAGTGAGTCCAGAGGAGGCCACACAAGTGATCAGAGGGCTGGAGCACCTCTCCTGTGAAGACAGACTGAGAGAGTTGGGCTTGTTCAGCCTGGAGAAGAGAAGGGTCTGGAGAGCTCTTATAGTGGCCTTCCAGTACCTGAAATGTGCTTATAAGAAAGCTGGGCAAGGACTGTTCACAGGGGCATGGAGCAATAGGACAAGGGGTGATGGTTTTAAACTCAAAAAGGGGAGATTTACGTTGGATATTAGGAAAAAATTCTTCACTGTGAGGGTGGTAGATCACTGGCACAGGTTTCCCAAAGAGGTGGCCCTCAGCGCAGTCTCACAAACACTCCCCCTGGGCTGCAGGCTGGTTTCTTCCGTACTTTCTTCTGCTCTTTGCAAGACTTGGAGATGGCCTCAGCTGACTTGGAGATGGCCTCAGCTGCCTTAAACAAAGGACATCACATCTGTCACATAGCAATCACTTAAAAATGTGCTACCTCCTAAGAGTTTAAAAATCTGTGGCTTTGAGTAACTGTTGTGTTACATTGTATTGTGTTCAGAGTGAAGGTGAGGGCAGCCTGTAGTCCCAGGGCACGGGATGACAGTTGCAGCAGGGTAAGATTTGAAGGCCCCTTGGGTGTAGCGGTCACTCAAAGCAGGAGGGTTTGGAAACAAGCATGCCTCAACAGAAGCTGTCCCCAGTCCCAGCTAGTAAAGCTAATTCCCAACTAGACTTTGTCAGACTTGCTGGTAAAAAAATTGACTACAGCCACTCTTCCACCCTAGAATCATAGAATCACAGAATCTCCTGAGTTGGAAGGGACCCCTAAGGATCAAGTCCAACTCCTGGCTCCACACAGGGCCAGCCAAGTCAGAGGGCATCTGAGGGCATTGTCCAGATGCTTCTCGAACTCAGTCCAGCTCGGTGCTGGGACCACTTCCCTGGGAAGCCTTTTCCAGTGCCTGACCCCCCTCTCAGTACAGAACCTCTTCCTAACATCCAACCTAAACCTCCCCTGTGGCAGCTTCATGCCGTTCCCTTGGGTTCTATCCCTGGTCCCCAAAGAGAGGAGATCGGTGCCTGCCCCTTTCCTCCCCCTCATCAGGAAGCCACAGACCATGATGAGATCTCCCCTTGAGGTCCTCTAGTCTGAACAAACCCAGGGACTTCAGCCTCTCATTGTAAAGTTTTCCCCTCCAGACCCTTCCCCGTCCTCATTGCCTTCCTTCTAGACACAGGGCACTCTATGCCGTAGCTGTCCTAGACGTTCTTCTGATGTTCAAACCTGCAGGGGAGTAGAATGAGCAATGCCTTAAGGCACGCTGTGGAAGTAGAAAGTTGCTCTTCTTTCAAAGCACCAGGCTGGCCTGAGTGTCTCAGCAGCCTGGAAATGACCAGGCTGGAGGATACAGTGGGAAGCAAACAGCTGTAGGAGCATCACAGCTTGTATGTGGTGGTGGGGAAAGTGGGCAGAGGCTCAAAGAAAGGGGAAAACAGCCCAAGAGGGCAGAAAAGGTGCAGGAAAGTCCTGGGAGGGGGATGGAAGAGAAGGAAAGACCCATGCAATGTGGTTGTGCCAGACCACATTGTGTTGCGGAAGGCAACGTTCTCGCAGGCATGTGAGAACGTAAACTGTGCAGCTAGTGCCCTGCGCTGGGGTGTCACGCAGGCCCCAGGGCGACATGAAGCCTCGCTGCTTTGGGCTGCGGCAGTTAAATGCCACCTGGGCACTCTGCGTTAGTGTGGGATTGGACTATGGCCAGAGAGGGATGAAAATTCTTGGGATGGACATTCTGCCCTTCTCCAAGGACATGCAGCATGGCACAGGCCACAGCTCCTGCTCCTGGCTGCCATGGGGTGGCATCAGCTCTGTTTTTGGGGGCTTGAAATGCCCTAGAGTTCTTAATGGCCAAATCCCCACACAGCTTATATGGCAACAAAATTGAGCTCTAGATGCTTGTTCCCTGCTCAGGGCATCCGTCAAGCACTCTTTCCCATCCCATCAGAAAAGAACTATTACTTATTATTATTAAAGGAATTCTTATTATTAGGGACATTCCAGGCACCTGGGCCTCATTCATACCTGGCTGAAGGTGGTGGTAACATTACCCCTTTTACCCAGAAACCCAATTTCTCTTCCAAGAAGTATTTAAATGTTCCATGTGAAGCACAGGGCGGCTCGCCCCTATTGCATGACTGCCCTAATATTCAGCTTACAAAGGTGTTTTCTCTCCTCCCTCTGGACCAGTGAGTACTGGGTTACAGCAGTCACAGTGCACAGCTATGAGCAGGGGAAGGAATATGGCTCCATCTCAGAAGAACAGACATGGTGCTGGTTAGAATATCCTCCTGAGATGGGTCTTCTGGGCAGCTCTAGGCAGAGCAAGGACCTAAATCTGATCCACCCACGTCAGCAGTGATTGGAGTCCTTGCCTGGTTGTAGCAAATAGTGACACAGTCGCAGCAGTGCAGCGGTCAAGGAAGTTAAGCAAAGCACCAAGAACAGCAGTGACCTGCCCAGGCTGGCAGGGCCATGAGCCTTTTCCTTGGAAGAACCAGTTCCCACATCACAGGAGGAATTTTGATGCTTCACCCAAGGCTGCCAACTGACCAGATGGCAAAGATCTGAAAAACGGGGTTTTGACTGTCACATCAGTCTGTGGGAACTATGAGGCAGGGAAAGGTCCCAGATACCAGCTCTCTTGTCTCCAGTTAGCAGGTGAACTGACCTGTCCTTAAGCTTTGATTTTAAATAGACAGTTCTTCTGTCTTTTTGCCAGTATTTTTTGTCTTTGAGGTACTTAGGGATATGGTTTAGCATAGGACAGGAACGGTTGGACTCGATGATCTCAGAGGTCTTTTCCAACCCTGGGATTCTGTGATTCTCTGCCAGTCCAGAGTTGGCATCAGGAGCCTCGCTGCCAGCAGGCTCACTGAGGGCGATGCTGCCCACTGCAATACAGAGCTGTGGTACCACGGTACCGCCCCAGCTCGCTTCCCAGTCTGGTGTAACAGGGAGGAAAACAAACCCAGGCTGAGAGTCCCAAAGCAAAAGAAATTCCCTACCTGTGCAGCAATTGCTGCAAGCCGTGCCAGCTGGGGTGAGGGCCTGACACAGCAGGCTGACTCCTGCTCTGAGCAGCCAGAAAAGGCAAGGTGAGAAGGGGAAAATTACTGGAACTGCCAGCTGAAAAATACTGACTGGGAAACTGTCTGCCAGGCTGGGAACTGTGAGGCTGGGAACCAGAAACACCCTTGAAAAGTGCTGTTGGCCTCATTGAGGTACCTTAGAAACCAGAGGCACCCTGAGCTACCACCCATAAGCACAGAACCAAGGGACTGTAAAGGAAACCTCTGTCTGAAAAGGTGGAAAAGTCTGGGAAAATAAAAATCATGGTCTGGAAGAATAGAAGCCTCATCATCTATTTATTTGGTGTTACAGGTGAAAAGAAGAAAATTAGAAACATCAGCCATCTACTGGCTGCTTGCAGTGCTGGTGTCCTCCACCCTCTTAGGTCTCTCTGGTATAAAAAGAGCTTAATTTTTAATCCAAAATGGAGCCCTCTTCTCTCTCAGAACTGTCCCTGCTGCACAGGCTTTTCCTTTCCTAAACAGACTTGAATACTCCACATGGACTTTCTGCAAGAACTTGGACTCTCCCCAGGGACGCCTGGCTGATTCCAGCCTCTGTGACACAGATCATCTTTCAAGTGAGACTGATGTTTTCTTGGTCCCTCTCTGGGCCCCCTTTTAGAGCTGAGTGTGTCCTCCCTTCTGGGATGGTTTTGCCCCTTCTCAAATCTAATTCACTTCCTACCAATATTATATATCCTATAGGTAATCAGTCATAAACATATCAGCTCTTGGCAAGTTTGCTTCACTAGTGCTAAGCCTGTAGTAACCTGTAATAGTAGATATCTACTGAGTGATTGCTACAGTGTTGCTTGCTGCAGGGAGGCTGCAGAGGGACTCTATCATGGAGGGTAGGGATAGGACAAGGGAATACGGGTTTAAACTGAGAGACAAGAGATTCAGATTAGATATTGGGGAGAAATTCTGTTCTGTGAGGGTGGTGAGGCCCTGGCACAGGGAGCTCAGAGAAGCTGTGGCTGCCCCTGGATCCCTGGCAGGGTTCAAGGCCAGGTTGGATGGGGTTTTGGGCACCCTGGGCTAGTGGAGGGTGTCCCTGCCCATGGCAGGGGGTTGGAACAAGATGGGCTTTGAGGTCCCTTCCAACCCAAACCACACTAGGATTCTCTGATTCTATATTATTGATTGCTAATAGTATTTTGTAATAGCTTGGTATATATTTATTTGTCTTTTCTTTACTAATCATAGCTGTACTTGCTAGTGGTGACTTTTGTGGTATTTGTTGTAACCTGTAATAAAGTAGAGAAATTCAGTAAAAGCTTCTGTCTCCTTGTGTATCACAGAACCTACAAACCCACAACTGTGATCTCTACACATGTGCAGGCTGCAGGACAGGTAACCCTTAGGTCATGACAATGAGTCTCCTGAAGCACCAGTCCAGCCATACGAGCACCAGTACCATACCAGGTACCAGCCAAGACAAACTGTCAGTCACTGTGTGCAGGTATCACAGAATCAGAGAACATTAGGAGGTAGAAGGAACCTCAAAAGATCATCTCATCCAACCCCCCTGCCAGAGCAGGATCACCCAGACTAAATCACAGAGGAACACATCCAGGTGGGGTTTGAATGTCTCCAGAGAAGGAGACTGCACAAACCTTCTGGGCAGCCTGTCCCAGGGCTACATCACCCTCACAGTGAAAAAGTTCCTCTTTATATCCACATGGAACTTCCTGTGCTCCAGCTTGCACCCATTGCCCTTTGTCCTATCGCTGCCATCACTGTATTCATGGATCCATCCACTCCCTCTTGTTAATATGAAGGACATCAGTGCTTCTCTACCAGGGTACAAAGAGCAGCTGACATCCTTTCACAGTAGAGACACTATAGGGATGCAATAAATCACAGAACCACAGAATCACAAGGTTGGAAAAGACCTTTAAGATCATCAAGTCCAACTGTTCCTGTCCTATGCTAAACCATATCCCTAAGTACCTCATCTACCCATCTGTTAAACACATCCAGGGATGGTGACTCAACCCCCTCCCTGGGCAGCCTGTTCCAGGCCCTGACAACTCTTTCAGTAAAAATTTTTTCCTAACATCTAATCTGTCCCTGCCCTGGCACAGCTTCATGCCATTTCCCCTTGTCCCATCTCCTGTCACCTGGCTGAAGAGACCATTGCCCACCTCTCTACAACCTCCTGTCAGGTAATTGTAGGGAGTTACGGTCTCCCCTCAGCCTCCTCTTCTCCAGACTTAATATCCCCAGCTCCCTGAGCTATTCCTCATAGGATTTGCCCTCCAGCCCCTTCCCCAGCCTGGTTGCCCTTCTCTGGACTCGCTCCAGGACCTCCATGTCCTTCTTATGGTGAGGAGCCCAGAACTGGACACAGTACTCGAGGTGTGGCCTCACCAATGCCGAGCACAGGGGCAAATGCTACTGCTCACCTCAGTGCCCCAAGCTGAAGGTCCCAAGCACATTTACTCCAGTATTTCCTGCACAGTGCAGGGGAATCAGAGTGAGAATGGCACAAGGGCAGGGAGGGGGAGTGGATCATGTAGGACTCACCATGGGGAGAGCAGGGGGGGCACGAGTTTTCTGCAGGCTCTCTCTAAGGTGGCTTATCTCAGCACGGTAGGCATCCAGCTGGCTCTCCAGCTTCTCCCTCCTGACTCGCTCATATTCCAGCTGGGCCTCCAGCTCCCTCACAGCCCTGCCAAAAGCAAAGGAGAGAAGCAGAGGGTGGAGCGCATCCAAACCCACCCCGGCCACCCGATGCTGTCCTGTGCCTTTGCTAAGACACAGGCTGGTCACAGCAGAAAGCAGTGTCGTACTCCTGGCACCAGCTGTGCCGGTATGTGTTCCGGTGTGCTCCTGCCTCAAAACTCTGCAAACAGCTGTCAACAGCTGGTTTTCCTTCGTTGCTGCCAGCTGTGCTCAGCGCTATGTGACCACGAGATGGAGATGTCTTCCCACACACTGAGCCGAGGCCGTGGGCTCTAACCCAGGTCCATCTCCAGCTGCGGAAGAGGGAGAAGTGCCCAAGGAGCAAAAAAAGTTAGTGGGAAACAGTGAAAAAGCACAAAACTGGGATTCTGGAGGGGTCAGAAGCAGCTTTTTTTGTTTACATCTGATGCCTCTATGTCTTTCCTCGTGATTGGCTTAGCCACAGATGAGGAATACTCAAATGACAGCCAGTGTGACACTTAAACAGAAACTGAAGCTCTGGCTGATCAACAGTTGCACAAGATCTCATTGGTCACACCCACACTGGCTCCTGAATTAACTGAGATTCCTGGAACTGGTGAGCTGAGACAGAGCTCACATCTCTTCTTATTGTCAGAGCAGTTGACCTCAGCAGCTGAGTCATGTGGAGATGAACTGGCTCTGCTCTGTATCAGAGCGAATTGGCACAAAGAGGGAAGATTGGTAGAAGCTGAAGCGAGATGTTTGTCCAGTGGATGCAAAGAGCCTGGCAGGAGAGGTCTCAGCAGGAGCAGCCACCTTTCCTGGGCTGAAGTGTTCGTGACTCACACAGCCCAAAGCCACCAGGCTGTGTCAGCTCACACTGATGCTGTAAGAGTGGCCGTGCTTACACTGGGAAATCTGTGCTTCTGGGGGGGACAGGGTGACTCCTTGTACACCCCTAATGCTGTGTGGCACACCCAGGGGGGCAATTCTTTTCCACACGGTGCAGCCTGGCTTCACAACAGGCCAGAAAACAGGGATTAAAGCAGGAACGGGCAGCCTTCCCAAGTGGCAAGGCTGGCTTTGCTTCTACAGAATGTTCTTGTCATTCAGTATTTGAAATCAAGGTTTTCTGGTATATGGTGCAGGTGTCTTGGAGTTTATCCAGGGTGGGTGTCACAGAATCACAGAATCACAGAATCGTAGGGGTTGGAAGG
This sequence comes from Porphyrio hochstetteri, assembly GCA_020800305.1. NCBI lineage: Eukaryota > Metazoa > Chordata > Aves > Gruiformes > Rallidae > Porphyrio > Porphyrio hochstetteri. The sequence continues at coordinate 214,349,527 of CM036905.1, read as the reverse complement.
GACCTCGAGAGATCATCGGGTCCAACTCCCCTGCCAAAGCAGCTCCCTAGCACATATTGCACAGATAGGTGTCCAGACGAGTCTTGAATATCTCCAGAGAAGGAGACTCCACCACCTCCCTGGGCAGCCTGTCCCAGGGCTCTGTCACCCTCACTGTGTAAAAGTTCTTCTGCATGTTGGTGCGGAACTTCCTGTGCTCCAGTTTACAGCCATTGCCCCTTGTCCTATCTCCACAGATGACTGAAAAGGGGTTGGCCAATTCCCCCTGCATCCCATACTTAAGATATTTATAAACATTAATTAGGTCCCCCCTCAGTCTTCTTTTCTCCAGGCTGAACAGCCCCAGCTCACTCAGCCTTTCCTCATACGGGAGCTGTTCCAGGCCCTTAATCATCTTCGTAGCCCTTCTCTGGACTCTCTCCAGGAGATCCCTGTCTTTTTTATACCAGGGAGCCCAGAACTGGACACAATACTCCAGGTGGGGCCTGACCAGGGCAGAGTAGAGGGGGAGGATCACCTCCTTCAACCTGCTGGCCACACTCTTCCTGATGCATCCCAGGATCCCATTGGCCCTCTTAGCCACCAGGGCACACTGCTGGCTCATAGCCAACCTGTCATCCACCAGGACCCCCAGGTCCTTCTCCACAGAGCTCTTCTCCAGCAGGTCATCCCCCAGCCTGTACTGATACAGACGGTTATTCCTCCCCAGGTGCAAGACTTTACACTTGCTTTTATTAAACCTCATCTGGTTTCTCCCTGCCCAGCTCTCCAGCCTGTCCAGGTCTCGCTGGATGGCAGCGCAGTGTTCCTGCGTGTCAGCCACCCCTCCCAGCTTTGTATCATCGGCGTACTTGCTGAGGGTGGATGCTATTCCCTCATCAAGGTCGTTGATGAAGATATTAAACAGGACTGGACCCAAAGAAGGGTAGGTGGAATCATAGAATAGAGCAGAACCTGTAAGCTTGGAAAAGACCTCGAAGATCATCAAGTCCAACTGTCTGTCCAACACCACCATGTCAACTAAACCATGTCCTGGAGTGACACATCTACATGTTTTTTGAACACCTTCAGGGATGGTGACTCCACCAGCTCCCTGGGCAGCCTGTTCCAATGCTCCACCACTCTTTCAGTGAATACATTTTTCCTAATACCCAATCTAAGCCTCCCTTGGTGCAACTTGAGGCTTTTTCCTCTCATCCTATCGCTAGTTGCTTGGGAGAAGAGACCAACACCCACCTGGCTACAACTTCCTTTCAGGTAATTGTAGGCAGTGATAAGGTCTCCCCTCAGCCTCCTCTTCTCCAGGCTAAAAAACCCCAATTCCCTCAGCTGCTCCTCATTAGACTTGTGCTCCAGCCCCTTCACCAGCTTTGTTGCCCTTCTCTGGACTCGCTCCAGCACCTCAATGTCCTTCTTGTAGTGAGGGGCCCAAAAATGAACACAGTACTTGAGGTGCAACTTCACCAGTGCTAAGTAGGTATGCTGAGGTGCAATATATCCATTTCAAAAGGCCACTGTGGATCTAAGGATGTTCTCTGGCCTCCACAGATAAGAGAAAGACTTCAGAGATCCTCAAAATTTTTCTAGCTTAGCCACACATGCAAAATCCTTTGAAGAGCCTTATCAGAGCCCTCTATAAACACATATAGCTTTTGAGTAGCTTCTCTATCCAAAATGAACTCCAATTCCTGCCCTTAAACAACAGTGACTTTCCAATGCAAGCATCAGCATCTGAGCTGATGACTCTCCTCCTTTAAAGCCAGGAGAGACACTCATAGCAGTGATGAATCTCCTCTTGAAGTACATGTTTCATTATGCCCTGAAAGTGCCTGCATCTCTCCAAGCAGACTAAAAAAAGGAGCTCAAGTTAGCTACCTCAGGTGCAGATGTCACTTTGCAGACATACCAAGGTAAGGAAGATGGACTTTCAGCCTGGGCTGAAAGACCTGGCTGGTCTGGAACCCAAAAAAATCCTGACATCAGTTCTTTGTTCTTACACAGCTGTAAAAGGAACTACTCATTCCAGCCTGTGACACCTATTATCCACTCTTGATCTATACAGATGGGAAAGTCTGCTGTCTTCTTGACAGCACACAAGCCCTCTGGATACAGTCTCTTCCCAGTGACCACATACAGACAGTGGCTTGGGGTGGCCCAAACACATAGTGGTTATCCAGAGAGACTGAGAATGGTGGGTTGCCAAATCTTTGACAGGTATAGATGGAGCTAAGGAGGCTGACAAGTCATTTGAAGTCTGAATTACTGTTTAAGCTCTAAATCTTTGACAGACAGAAGGGCTTTTCTTTGAAACCTAAAACAGTCTGCATGTCAAATCATCTGACCAACCTAAGAGAATGCTTTCACGTAATGGATTAGACAGACATTCTGAAAAGTGCTTCATGTGCAAGGGCAGGTTTGCTGAGATTTCTTCTTCCTGTGGTCTGGATATAAGCTAATGCTTTCTTGAACATAGAAATATATCACCCTTGACACAGAAATGTAGCAGGTCATTGAATAATTTCTGCTGTACGTGCACTTCCATCCAAGCTATGCTAAGACTAATGCCTTTCTTTCAGATTTATGTCTTTGGCATCCTCAATGCAAACAAACCAGCCAGGACTTCTCAGATCCACTGCACATACGCTGCAGGAAAACCTGAAGGCTGAACAGATAATCTTGCACAAGAAGTGTGGGCCCACTAAACACCTGTGTTGTGCTGTGGGGCTGATCCCAGTGGCAGAAGTCTAGAAGTCTGCAATCCATTTCTTTTGAGCCTGGCTAAATTTGGTCAGCAGAAAGGATGGAATGGACAGAACAAATTAAGACTGAAAGCCTCACAGAGATAAACATTAGCAGGGCAAGTTAATCTTACTTCTCAGCTTCCCTTTCCTCTTTTTTCATCTTCTTCTCCTCTTCAGTTATTCCTCCCAGTTGTCTATAGTTGCTGTAGGCAATTTCTAGAAGCTGCTGAAGTTCTTGAATCTTGTGATAGGCTCTTACTGTAAGACAGAGTCCTCCAGGTAGGTGAAATGCATGGAGACAACAGTCACACTACCACCCGATAGTCTGGAAAACAACCTCACAACCGCAGAGCAGAGCTCAGCAAATACTGAGCTACACCTGACACCCACACAGCAGGCAGAGTTCAAAAACAAGGAGCAATCCAATATGGTTTCACCAACGTGGATTAAAATGGCCTAACAATGATGTTGTGATTGCCCTCTGCTATGCTTTCTAAGTTCCCACTATGTATTTGAATGCTCAGTGGTACAGATTATCACAGAATCGTAGGGGTTGGAAGGGACCTCCAGAGATCATTGAGTCCAACCCCCCTGCCAAACCAGGCTCCCTAGGACAGGTCGCACAGGGAGGCATCCAGATGGGTCTTGAATATCTCCAGAGAAGGAGACTCCACACCCCCTTGGGCAGCCTGTCCCAGGGTTCTGTCACCCTCACTGTGAAAAAGTTCTTCTGCATATTTATCCTATCTAAACTATCTCATCTAAAAACAAAGAAGTCACAGGGGTTGACAGGAGCTGTACAACTAGGGCTATCATGTCTTGAAACCAACGTTTGCAAACAAGGAATGACAGAAGGACAGGGCTTACTGCGTGCATTCCTCCTTTCTTCTTTATCCAGGGTTAAATCCTCCTTGCTATCTGTACTCCCTTCCACACCATGTCTTTCAAAAAACTTCAGGTTGGTTGTATCTAGTTCTTCATCACTAGAGTTACTGTCTCCAGTTCTTTGTGTCAGGAGTTCCACAGCTGCTAGTTGGGCAAATCTGCACAGAGATTTCACAGTTAGCCTGCAGTGAAATAACCTCAGCATGGGGAAAGCTGCAGTCATGCTCCCTGCATGGCATAGACACTCTCTGAAACTCTTCATGTTCCCATTCAGTGGAGGGTACAAAAACTATGAGCAGCTAATCTGCTCTTGTAGTATCCTGATGGCATGAGCTCTGCCTCAGTGAAATCTTATGACAATGACTCTGCATCAGAGGTGTCTTTGTCTGTGCAGGTTTTCTTAATTTAATCTGTATTATTTTTATTAATGCAAAAATCATCTATCTGGTCTTCACTAGTTTGCATTTGCTTTGTGCAGCTGGAGCATACTGGCTCACAGCATTCCTTTGGGAGATCAGCTAGTTTTCATTTTTTTATCTGACCTTGATAAAAAAAATAAATTAAGTGAAAAATAAAGTCTTTTATAGCTACAGTATAGTATTGCTTTTCTGGTTATCAGTATAGCTTTGCTTATCTAGCTAATTGAAAGAAGGGAGATTTAGATTAGATATGAGGGAGAAATTCTGTCCTGTGAGGGTGGTGAGGCCCTGGCACAGGCTGCCCAGAGAAGCTGTGGCTGCCCCTGGATCCCTGGCAGGGTTCAAGGCCAGGTTGGATGGGGCTTTGGGCAACTTGGGCTAGTGGAGGGTGTCCCTGCCCATGGCAGTGGGTTGGAACTAGGTGGGCTTTGAGGTCCCTTCCCACCCAAACCAGCCTGGGATTCTATGATCACTCTAAGCTGGAATTAATGTGCCTGATCTGTCCTTGCTCCATCATTGAAAATCAGGATTAATTCCAGTAAAGGTGCCATGGTATTGTTAGATAAACAGCAAGTAAATAAACGACAGATCTACAGGATATGTACTGCTACCTCTTGGCTACATCCTTTGGAGTTTCTCCATCATCATTTGTAATGTCACAGTCAGCTCCCATTTCAATCAGCCACTGCAAGCAATGGATATGCCCCTGTCCAGCAGCTAAGGGAAGAAAGAGGCACATGTGTCAGTTATATACAACTCAACTGTTTCAGATCTCTTGTCATTTGGGCAACGAAGCTGGTGAAGGGCCCGGAGCACAAGTCTGATGAGGAGAGGCTGAGGCAACCGGGACTGTTCACTCTGGAGAAGAGGAGGCTGAGGGGAGACCTTATTGCTCTCTCCAACTACCTGACAGGAGGTTGTGGTGAGCTGGGGGTCAGCCTCTTCTCACAGATAACCAGTGACAGGACAAGAGGGAATGGCTGCAAGGTGCCATTCCCAAAAATTTCTTCTCCAAAAGAGTGGTGGGGCATTGGAAGGGGTTGCCCAGGGAGGTGGTGGAGTCACTGTCCCTCAGGGTTTTCAAGGAAAGGTTGGATGAGATCCTTAGGGACATTCAGAGATTCACAGAATTGTAGGGGTTGGAAGGGACCTCCAGAGATCATAGAGTCCAACCCCCCTGCCAAAGCAGGCTCCCTAGGACAGGTCACACAGAGAGGCGTCCAGACGGGTCTTGAATATCTCCAGAGAAGGAGACTCCACACCCCCCTGGGCAGCCTGTCCCAGGGCTCTGTCACCCTCACTGTGAAAAAGTTCTTCTACATATTTGTCAGAACTTCCTGTGCTACAACTTGAGGCCATCACCCCTTGTCCTGTCCCCACAGACCACTGAGAAGAGGCTGGCCATTTCCCCGTGTCCCACACTTGAGATATTTATAAACATTGATCAGATCCTCTCTCAGTCTTCCTTTCTCAAGGCTGAACAGCCCCAGTTCACTCAGCCTTTCCTTGTAGGGGAGATGCTCCACGCCCTTAATTGTCTTTGTGGCCCTCCACTGGAATCTTTGCAGGAGATCCCTGTCTTTTTTGTACTGGGGACCCCAGAACTTGACCAGGTTTAGCCACTGGTTTAGTAAGTCATAGAGGTGGCAGGGGGGGACAGTTGGGCTAGATGATCTTGGAGGTCTTTTCCAACCTTAATGATTCTGCGTGTGATTCTGTGTATTTGACATGCCAGAGGCTGGCTTCACTAACACACGACAGGGGAGATACTATTTCAAAGAAGCCTGTATTTCGAGGTGCTCAAGTCACATGGATACACACAGTTGTGGGCAAGAACATGCAATGTGGTTTTCTGCCTCTTTCTACTTCCAGAAATTTACTGGCAACATTTCCTTGAAACAAATCAAACTAAACTTGCCCAGTCTCACGTGCTGAGCATGACAAACACAAATAATGCTGCCTCACATCTCTTGCAGTAAGGCCCATATGTCACAGATCTGCAGCAAAGCAGCATCAGTCTCTCCAACTGTGGGCTCCCATACATCAGACACTGCTGGTTGCCCCGGTTTGTGTGTGCTGCTGTCTCATGGAGAAGGACAGAAACCAGGACTCTGTGCTGGAGCTACAGGTATGTCATTTCTAAGGCCAAGCACTCAAGGCGACTCTTCTCAGCTGGCAGCCTAACACAACGGCTTTGCCTAGTCGTTTCATCTGGCATGGCTACCATACGTACCACGTGGTGCCAGGAACAATGTCTCACATATGGGAGATGGCATTTGGCATGTCTAGCTGAAACCTGCAAGCTGTTTTTCTCAAGGGAGAACAAAGCACCCCATTTGGATGTCTGCCAGATTTGTTTCCTTACTGCGATAAGGAGGTGAAATTACAATTAGATGTAGTATTTCCCCATAACACCAATGTTGTATGTAAAGACTGGGGATGAAGCCCTTGTAGGGTGGGACAGAATGCAGAGAACACTTTTAAAATCAATACATATCAATTTTCATAATGAAAGCTTGAATTATGTGTGTGGGGGGGTTATCTACCATTTATATCTATTCAAAACAAAATGTGGGAAATAGTGTTAAAAACATATTATAAGAATATCTCCCTCTTTCTTTCCTGTCCTTTCAGACATTACCAAGAAACCCTCAAACACAAAAGGACTGTTTCTCTGTAACACTAGCACTTCACCACATATCACGGCATGAGACACCAGAAGTTTGCCTTCCTTCACAGCAGACCGCCGGGTGGTTTTGTTGTGGTTGCTAAACCAATTATGTTCAGTAAATAAAGGTCCAGGCCACAACACAGATTACTCTTACACCCAGCTAGCCAGTGTTTCTGAAAGTCACATCTCACCTAAAAATAAAAAGATAAATTGTTTTTGGTTTAGATGTTGTTTTCTCTTTAATCTAAACTCTTCTTTCTCCATTTCAAAGTTATTTTGTTTGTAAAGTGACACCTACACAGCCCTACGTCACCAATTGTGTTTCTCAGGGTTGCCCTTGTGAGCCCTTGGGAAACAAGATGCCATTTTTCATGAAGTTTATCAGACAAGCAGCCACTTGAAAAACCAAGTAAACAAGTCAGCAGCAAACAGCAACAAGCTGAAACAGATCATAATTACTGACCTTCGTGCATGAGAGTGGATCCCTTATCATCACGCTCATTTACATTGATTACTCCACTTCTCACTAATCTTCTAAGCACTAACAAGTCCCCTCTGAAAGCAGCGCCATGGGCTGGAAAAGCTAAAGCTGAAAATGAAATGCACATGTTTCCAAACAGATGCCAGTAATTACAATAAATATGCTCCTATTTGTCTCTCACTGCTTGCCCCCTCTTGCAATGATGACCACCTCATTGCAGCCTTCCAATACCTGAAGGGAGCAGAGAAACAGGAGGGGAGTCAACTTGTTAAAAGGGCAGACAATGGCAGGACAAGGGGGATGGATTGAAGCTAAAGGAAGGAAGGTTTAGATTAGATATTAGGGGAAAGTTCTTTACAGAGAGAGTGATGAGGTGCTGGAACAGGCTGCCCAGAGAGGTGGTGGATGCCCTGTCCCTGGAAGTGTTCAAGGCCAGGTTGGATGGGGCCCTGGGCAACCTAGTGTAGCTCCAGGCCTGGAGGTTGGTGTTCCTGCCTGTGGCAGGGGAGTTGGAGCTCTGTGATCCTTGGGGTCCCTTCCAACCCAGACTATTCTATGATTCCGTGATTCTCTCACAGCCACGTATGCCTGGGTGCTTCATAGCTGTAGTTAGCCAGGTTAAGGCACACTTAATCAGTTAAAATACAGCTGCATAACTAGCACTGTTCAGCAGAGACTTGATTAAACACGCCTTGGTCATGGCTACAGGCATCTTACACAGTTAGGAGATTAATTTCATCAACCTGAAATAACAAGTATACCTTTTTTTAACGGTTGACGTCGTATTACTTGTGGGAACTGGAGTCATTTGCTTGTTTTGAATTTCAGTCTAGCCAAATATACAAACTCTTTTACTTCTTGCTTGAAAACTACCCAAGACAAAAGCTACTAGAGACAATAATTAATAGTTACTTTTTATAGACAGGGAGTACTGACATATATACATGTGTGTATAATGATGAAAGTCTGGCAGATAAGGACAGTAAGTGCCTGGAAAAATTGGAGAGGTGAAGGTGCTGTTCTCATATCGTTGCTCTGCTGAAGGTTCTCCTGCTGTTCTGACTGCAGAAGTATTGTTGGTTAGCAACTAACCTTCATTTCAGTGGGATTTTTCCAGGCTAAGTTGCCATTCAAGTCAAGGTAAGGGATTCTGATCAGGCAGATCTGAAAACACGTGAAAATTCTGCAGCTCATCTGGATGTCTGCTGGAGTATAAGAACATGGATAACCTGGTACTGATAGTGCAACAGTGTGGTGTGCTTTATTTTGATAATGGGTAAACCTAAGACGTCCATAAAATCACACTGAGTATCCCAGTCTTGGCTAGCAGTTAAGGACAGTGATTATTGAAAGGAACAGCTCTTCCTTACATCAGCAAGTTAATACTTCTGCTCACACAAGTTTTCAGAATCAAGCATTTCTATAGAATTACAATGCTTGTTTTCACAGTATCCTGATCCATACTCACCTTCCTGTGTCTCTGGATGTTCCTCCTCTTTTTCAACACCGTCAATGTACTGTAGAATATTATCTTTGTAGAAACGTTCAGCCAAGTCCCTTGGAGTCTCTCCTTGGTCATTCCTGGCTTTCAGTGTGTGCATGACAGTGGCCATCTTCCTGACCAAGAACTTAAAGCAATGCAAGTGTCCTTCCCTTGCTGCCAGGTGAGCTATAAAAGAAGGGGAAACACTGTTAGAGCACCGCTGCCCACCAAGAAAACAGGGCACCACCACTAGTTAAAGCTAGCTCATCTACCAGTACTTGAGCCACCCAGCACGGCACAAGTAGGGAGCAGCCCAACATGGAATGGCTGAGGGAGCTGGGGATGTTCAGCCTGGAGAAGAGGAGGCTGAGGGGAGACCTTATCACCACCTACAGTTACCTGAAAGGAAGTTGTGGACAGGTGGGCGATGGTCTCTTCAGCCAGGTGACAGGAGACAGGACAAGGGGAAATGGCACAAAGCTGTGCCAGGGCAGGGTCAGATTAGATGGTAGAAAAAAATTATTCACTGAAAGAGTTGTCAGGGCCTGGAACAGGCTGCCCAGGGAGGGGGTTGAGTCATCGACCCTGGATGTGTTTAACAGACGGTAGATGAGGCACTTAGGGATATGGTTTAGCATAGGACAGGAACGGTTGGACTCGATGATCTTAAAGGTCTTTTCCAACCTTGTGATTCTGTGAAACTGTAAGAAGGAAAATGCTAAAAGGGAAAAGATGCCACAAGAACACGCAGGGTATGAACAAGAGAGGACAATGAGGCAGGGGTGTTGCAGGCAAAGGGACGCTGCAGGAACTGTGAAGAGCAAGGAGGAAACACTGCCCATTTTTGTGCTAAAGCGACTACACTCACCTTGTGAAAAGGGCAGAGCTTACAGAAAACAGCAAAATACTGGTATTCCAGAAATCAAGAGAAAGAAATCCCAGGTAAAAGAGAACAACAGTTTTAGCCAGTCAGTTAAGAGACGGTGGGATACAAAATCCTGCAGATGGACATGTAGAATCCACTGGCACAGCCACTAGAGCCTGGAACAAATTCAAATAGGAGCGTATCGCAGCTGAAACTGCCTCCTGCTCCACCCACCCTCCTCCTCCCGCCATCTCCAGTGCCACGTGTGCTCCCTCACACGCACAGGAGACGCTGCCCACCTACACAGCGCTCACAGCCAGGCTCCACCTGCTCCCTGTTCAGCACCTGTGAGCTCTGCTCCTTGCCAGCAGCAGCGGGAGGTGAGTAGTGTCCTGTCACCAGCAGACAAATATTTTCTGGTCAAGGAGAGATGCATTTGCTATTTCTGGGATTTCCTCATTTTATGGATCTCCTCATTGTGTTAGAAATGGAATAACTATGTTGATTGCATGGAAAAAAAGAGCAGATGCTGCTGGTGTGCATTACAATTTTCTACAATTATCACATCACACAGCTGTAACCCAAAAGTCAAAACCTGTAGAATTTATTATCCTTATATACCTGGAAGGTTTCCATTGTTATCCACATCATCTATACACGCTCCCCATCTAACCAGAAGCTGCAAACACCCCAAGCGACCATGAAAAGCAGCATAATGAACAGGCTTCCAGTCATTCCTGTCTGAAACATTCACGTTCTAAAAAAAAGCAACGGGTTAATTCGGTCATTTATGAAGATTTGACATGAGATAAATCTTTTAAATAGGGATCAGCTGTCCATTGAGTTATATTAGTTAAATCAAACCAATTAACGTTTTTCAAAGTTCAAGCCATGGATGCAGTTCCCATTCTGAGGTAGGGGCTTTTTGTGGGTTCCTGGCTTTATTTTAAAAATATGCATATAAAAGGTGCATTTTTAGACACACTTCTATCAGTGCATTGGGCACTATCCCTTAAATATATATCTGGCTTAATTTTTTTTTAATATAGAAGAACTGCAAAAAAATCACAACCACCACAGCACCTGATCTTCATTTCATGAAATGATAGAATCATAGAATGGTCTGGGTTGGAAGGGACCCCAAGGATCATACAGTTCCAACCCTCTGCCACAGCCAGGGCCACCAACCTCCAGGCCTGGATCTACACAAGGTTGCCCAGGGCCCCATCCAACCTGGCCTTGAACACCCCAAGGGATGGGGCATCCACCACCTCTCTGGGCAGCCTGTTCCAGCACCTCACCACTCTCTCTGTAAAGAACTTCCCCCTAATATCTAATCTAAAGCTTCCCTCCTTTGGCTTCAATCTATTCCCCTTGTCCTGTCATTGTCTTCCCTTTTAACAAGTTGATTCCCCTCCTGTTTCTCTGCTCCCTTCAGGGACTGGAAGGCTGCAATGAGGTCCCCCTGCAGCCTTCTCTAGGCTGAACAAGCCCAGTTCCCTCAGCTTCTCTTTGTAGAGGAGGTACACCAGCCCTCTAATCATCTTTGAGGCCTCCTCTGAACCCTCTCAAACAGTTCCAGATCTTTCCTCTATCATTTAATGACATCCTCAGCAGAATGTCGTTTACTTACATCATTGGCTCTTTCTGCAGTTTTTGATCACTTCCCTCTTTTTTTTTTTTTACAATAAAGAAATGGAAATTCACCTTAAAAATAATTTCACCAACATTAACTAGTCTCCAGTCCTAAATCTCAGTTTAAGCCAGGAAGCTTTGTTTAGAAAGATACCAGACTTTGGCTCTGTGCTAGGGAACTGCGGGTAGAAGTCTCTCACCGCTCCACTTCGCAGCATGGTTTGCAAGGTGTAAGACTGCCCATGGGCTGCAGCTAAGTGTGATGGCGTGCACCCACGGTCATCTTGAGCTTCAGCGTTTGCTCCATTTATTAACAAAGCCTAAAGGAAACGCAAAGCAGATGTTCAGTTCACAAGCTGAAGCAGCAAACGTTGCCTGGCAGGATCACTTGAGCTGATCAGCAGGATACTTTAGGGCTGGCCACAAGGCCCTGACATGACAGGGACTCAGTGTTTGCACGGATAGCACAAATGAGTGCACTGGTTATAACAAGAGTCACTTGATTACGGATAGATGAGATATTCATGGCTCCATCGGGAGCTCTCTCACCTGACCTTCATAATCATAGGACCACAGAATGGTCTGGGTTGGAAGGGACCCCAAGGATGATAGAGTTCCAACCCCCCTGCCACAGGCAGAGCCACCAACCTCCAGGCCTGGATCTACACAAGGTTGCCCAGGGCCCCATCCAACCTGGCCTTGAACACCCCCAGGGATGGGGCATCCACCACCTCTCTGGGCAGCCTGTTCCAGCACCTCACCACTGTCTCTGTAAAGAAATTCCCCCTAATATCTAATCTAAACCTTCCCTCCTTTAGCTTTAGTCATGAGCTGGTCCAAAGAGAAGGACTGCCCTACTTCCACCAAAGAGCCGATATATGTACCTATTTACTTCCCCTTGAGAGTATCTATATGTACCCATTCACTTCCACCTGAGAGCGAGTATCTATACGCACCTGCATGCAGGCATCCTGACCTCGGATAGCCGCAAGGTGAGCTGCTGTCCAGCCGCTGGCAGTTATGTGTGATGCATCAGCTCCATGCCAGAGCAACCAGTGCAGGCACTGCTCGACCAAAACCAACAGGTTTTATTTAACTCTTTTTACCCTGGGACATTTTAACTGTAATCTTTCAGTCAATGTTACATTTCAAAACTGCATCAGAATACTTCCTTATGGGAATATGACACCCCAGAGCATGCCCAGGCCAGATGTCTGTGGTCAGGTAAGTTATACCTTCCAGGTTTCATCCAAGGGTATAAAATACTCAAATAACCTGCTAATTCAGACCCTAGCACTGATTTTACAGCATGGCTTCTTAAATGTATTCTTCCAGATTTCAAATGCAATCTGTGAGAGTATTCACATGGCATGAAGTAAAAGCATTGGGATAAAACAACGCAAACCTGCTCACTTGCATTCCAGCCAAAATTACTGGCAGGAAAAAAGTACCACAAACCAAATTTAAAGCCTCATTTCATTAGGCCTCTTAAAGTGCGTGCAATCTCATCTCTCTTGCCATCTTTCCACAGCTCAGTTTTCCATATTCACCTTTTTTTTCCCAGCAGGTATCATTGCTTGAAATAGAAAGCTTTATGGATTAATCAAAAACCAGCTAGAGGACCAGTTAAAACTTTTTATTGTATGTTATTGTGATTTATTCTCCTTTTTCCCTAGGTCAGCCTGTAGCTCCAGTTCCTCCACTGTTTCCACAAAGGAGCTTAGCGACAAAGAAATGATGGGTAATTCAGTAAAGTCTGATACACTGATTGTAAAGTAGGAGAGTCAATGAAAAAGGGCAGAATTTAGAGAGGCAGAAAAGGGTGAGTAAGCAATCTGGTTTTAGGGTTGACAAACACGATCAGCATTTTCTTGGCCATTTCTGTACATTCCAGTAACAGCACTGCACTTGTTATTTCTTGAGTTTTGTAAGAACATCACGTTCTTTCCTTTGAGACATGAATTTTTACATGGTTATTCATGGCCTCCTTGCTTCAAGGTTAGATTGCTATAAAGATTGGACAAGGAGGCTGCAAGAAGGTGGCGAATGTTGTGCTGAATGCAGCCACTCAGTTCTCCCAGAAGTTCAAAGCACTCATGCAAGCATGTGCTGATTTCTCCATCAATAGTCAATGGTTTTATTTATTAAAGGAAAATGTATTCAGGATCTTTATATTGAGAATGAGGCATGGGGCAGGACATTGGTAAACAGAACAGACACCTTTTCATGTCACATCTCACCAGTTTCAGTCACCTGCAGAACATTGTAAACATCTTACAGGGTTGTTTTAGGTGTCCCAAGAGAAGGGGAAAACACAATAGGGCCAAAAGAAGGTCATGAGCCTGGAAGGGAGACCAGAGGGCACACTTTGCTCGGAGAAAGCAAATCACTGATTTTATAAAATCTGGCAATTTTTACTATATAAACTGCCTGGGCTTCAGAAATGCAAACTGAAAACCTAAAATCCTGTACTTCTGCTCTTGGGGTACGCATTGAATGAGAAAAACAGGCAGGGATTATTGATTTAGCTGGATCAAAGCTAGCAGTTTCGCATCCAGCCTCTCACAGAGAAGGAAAACATTAACCTGTAAAAACCTTGCTGTGTCTGAATACTTAACAGAATGTATTACCTCCAGACTTCCAGAGTGTGCAGCACTGTGCAGCGGTGTGAATTTGTGGACTAAATCCACCTCATTAATACTGGCTCCACTGTTTATCATTGCCGCCAGCTGTTCTACATCACCAGCTTTCACTGCCTCGTGTACACTGGTGTAATTCTGCTTCTTCTTGACAGCTAGTGAGGAATAATAAGAGAGCATTAGTCAGTCCAGCAATATTTAAGAAATTGGAAATAAGTGATGAATCAAAGAAACATCAGGGTGTCATCTTCACAGGAACCAACCAAAATTTTCAGAGTAACCTGTGAGGTTGGGATCTGTATCAGCAGGATTCCTAAGTCACTTCTGCTTGTTAGAACCAGAGTGATATGCAAAAACCTGAGACAGCCATGCCCCATCCAGCCCCAGAAAATGTCCCAAAAGAGTAAGATGATAAGCACAGCAAGAGCAGGATGCAGAGCTACTCATCTACGTATGAAATGTTGGAGCAGGTTCACCCCCAATACTGGTTCTCTTCTGAAACCGCAGGTATCACAAACTCTTTCAATAATCTCATTTTCCAGTACAACACCAGCGAGGCTTCTCACTTGGGCAAACAAGCTCTCAGCATTTGCCTCCCAGGTGCTCCACATGGCCATGCTCCTGCTGCCGAAGGACTTGGTGCAGCACCGCATACCACACTGGAGGGCACCAGAGCCTTCACCAGGAGAGCAAACCATGAAATTGCTCTCCACTGAGCTACACAGATGGATTTCAGGACAAGCTGATGTCGAAATTAAAGCTGCCACGGAAAAGCAGCTCTTTATTCCATGTGTTAGTCATCCCGTGTTGCTCTCATGCTAGTAGGATGGCATTGCTCTGTCCCTGCTCGCTGTTAGCAGCCTGACTTGTTCAGTCCCACCAAAGTCAGTAACTTTTCCACTGATCTCAGTGGCACAGAATCAAACTCTAAGGGTAGAAGCAGTGGGGTCAAAAAAACCAAAATAAAATCTGTCCTGTCACTAGGCCATGGGATCAAGTAACTTGTGTTCTCCTTCAGGCCTTTTCACCGACTAACTACGTCTCTGGAAACAACAGCAGTTACATATCCCACCCACCTTGCAACACCTTAGTAGCTTGCCAAAACTTGTAAGCAGAAATATGTGATGTAAGTAAGATCTAATGGCTGAGGAGGCTGATTTCAGGGGAACCTAAACCACCTTCTAAAGCAGTCATCATTCCAGTACCAAAATGCACTATGTTTCATTAGATTTCACACTGTTAGAAGTCTTGAAGAGGTGGGCTGCTGCTTTGCAAGCCAAGCACGCAGGAAAATGTAGGTCTTAAGGCATTGTTGCCTCAGCTTCCCTGCCTGTGGAGGAGAAATGGTAGCAGTAGTTCAAACTGTTGTGCAATTTGAGATAGAAAATATTAAAAGATATAAATATCACATGAACATGTTTGTGATATACATTAGAAAAGCAGTAAAACAGCCTTGGCAGTTAACCGGAGCCTATTGTTGTGCACTCTGCAGTGTGATGTGGGTTGCCACAGAGAGGAAAAGAGAGCTGCAGCTGTTTCAGTATTCCAGGCTGAGAGTAACACACCCTGTGCTCTAACACATGGCTGGATCTTGTGGCTGTGTCACTCCACTTCCACCTCAGCTTCCAGCTCGGCAGGCTGTACCGCCGCTCTGGGCAAAGCGGATACCATCAAGCAAAAAACTGTGTGAACAAACAGCTGCGGCACGGAAACACAGGATAATTCATGTTGGGAGGACCTCAGGAGGTTATCTAGTTTGTGTTTCCAAAGAATATTTAAGTACCTTTTGTGGTTTGAGTTGTTTTTCTAAGGAGGTAATATCACCAGGACATAATTTTCCCACAAGGGAGCCATTTCTCATCATGCCAAGCAAGGGTTACAGACTTCAGCACAATTATACAGACTGACATCAAAGGCAGATTGGGCCAATTACACTATTTGCCAAAGTACTAATGTGTTTAACACAATGTTCCGGTGCACCAAGTTCAAGGTAATCCTTTTTCTATTTTTTTTCCTCAGAAAAGCAGTCACCAAGGCACAGCAGCAGAGTGAATTTTGCCTCCCTTCTCCCTCTGGGGACCTAGAACCGCACAGGGTTTGATGCCAAGCGCTGCAGTGAGGCTTCTCAGCACAGGCCACCATGAAGAAGCCAAAGGCGGCTTCCCCCGGGATTGAAGTTCAGTAAACCACTGTTAACATGAATTCTGTACAAAATACGCTGGTTCTGAGCACGATGGCCAGGTTCCGTGATTTTAGTGCAATCTATTTTTTTTTTCTCGCCATCGAAACTGTTGTCAAATGCTCGCTGGGCTTTCCAAGGGAAAACCTAGTTGGGTTAAGAGCTAAGGAAGCGTTTTGAGCCCAAAGCCTGCCCAGGGTTCGTTCAAGGAACAAAGCAAAGAAGAATGAGGGGTAGTGGGGGGGAAGGGACACTTTTAGGACTCCAAATATTACTCCAAGGCAAAGAAAGCCCCGATCCTGGGCAGCATGCCGGGGCAGCGGCTCAAGAGGACGCGGGGAAGCCGCCTCCCCCCAACCTCGCCTCGCCGCGGGCAGGCGAAAGCCGCGCTGCTGGGCCCCGTGAGGGGTGGGGGTAGCGCCGCCATCCCGGGAAGCACAGGCCCTTTGGAGGATATCGAGCCACGTCGGAAATTTGTGGGAGGTCCGACGAAGCCCCGTGTCATGTACTGGGGACTTCGGGCAGAATAAAGCGAGAAGGCCGAAGCTGAAGGAGCGCGGCTGGGCTTGGTTCCGCTCCGCGTCATGGCGCCGCCGCCCCGCGGGGCTTTCACCTCGCACAGGCGGGAGGCGCCGCTGTGGGGGCGCAGCTACGGCCCGCTGCCGCGGCGGTGCTCGGAGGGCGGGGGGGGGGGGTGCAGCCGGGGCTGTCCCCGGCCCTGAGGGAAGGAAAAGGTGGGAGAAGGAGCGCGGGCGAACCAGTCTCACCGGCCGGAGGGGGAGGCGGCGCGGTGGCGGCCGTTGGCATGGCGGCCCCTCACAGCAGAAGCGGTCGGGAGCTCGACGCTTTCGCCGGGGAACCTGCCTCACTCGCTGTACCCTCCTCCTCCTCCTCCCTCTCTCCGCGCCCGACACCGCAGCGGGGTTGCTATGGGCACAGTGTGCGCTTCCCCCGGAGGGAAATGGCGGGCAGGGCCAGAGAGGCGGTGTGTGCCCGCCGGGGGCGAGGAGTGAGCGCGGGGCCGGGGCGGCGGGGCCCGCTCTGCCGCGGGGAGGGAGGGCTGCCCGGCCTGTTCGGCGGCGGGGCTCGTCCGCATGAACTGCGAAACAGCTAGCTGCCTGCGGATGGCTTACCGCATGAGGGGCAGGACAGCAGGGAAGGGAGGGCATGGAGGGACAGGCGTTGCCGGGTGGTGCTTTTTTGGCACTTTCTGGGGAGCCCTGGGCCAGTGTCTGCACGGCATTCCTCAGGGAGAAGCATAACAAGCACGGATCTTGTCTCATCTCTGAACCTATCAGTGATCATAGAATCATAGACTGGTCTGGATTGGTAAGGACCCCAAGGATCATAGAGTTCCAACCCCCCTGTCACAGGCAGAGCCACCAACCTCCAGACCTGGATCTCCACGGGGCTGCCCAGGGCCCTATCCAACCTGGCCTTGAACACCCCAAGGGATGGAGCATCCACCACCTCTCTGGGCAGCCTGTTCCAGCACCTCACCACTCTCTCTGTAAAGAACTTCCCCCTAAAATCTAATCTAAACCTTCCCTCCTTCCTCTTCAATCCATTCCCCCTTGTCCTGACATTATCTACCCTTTTAAAAAGTTGGTTCCTCTCCTGTTTCTCTCCCTTCATGTACTGGAAGGCTGCAATGAGGTCCCCCCACAGCCTTCTCCACGCTGAACAAGCCCAGCTCCCTCAGCCTCTCTTCGTAGGGGAGGTGCTCCAGCCCTCTAATCATCTTTGAGTCCTCCGCTGAACCCTCTCCAACAGTTCTAAATGTTACTTGTATTGGGGCCCCCAGGTCTGGACACTGACCAAGATGTATTTAATCTGCTTATCAAACTCTAGTCCCAATAGTGTACATGTAACAACCACTTCTCTGCACTGAGATGTTCCTGGGGAACAGGGTGGTTTCCCTGCAGTCACCATCCTGTTTCTTCACGCCCTTAGCCAAGACCAGCTGCTGTCCTGTAGGGACACTACACCCCAGTGAAAGCACCCTGCTCTCCCAGAGTCCTGGCTCCAGGCAGGGGCAACCCTCCCTGATCTGGTTTACAGGTGTGCATTGATACTAGATGGACCCGAAGACTCAAAAAGCCAGAATCAAAACTCAAGGTCCTTTTTTAAAACCTTGATTATCCTTGCCACAAAGCCTCTTGCTGCAACTTACAAGTCTCTCTGTTCTATCTTTAATAATTTGTTCCCTTTTTCTAACAGCTTTCTACAGATGTGAAGCCATCCCATCTCTCTTAGCCTCCTCTCAACCGCAATTGGTAGGATTTAGAAGTTTGCAGTACTCCAGGACACAAAGCGTCAATGGGTCCACATCTACATCCCGGTTCTTGGAAAAAGTTGCAACAAGTAACACAGGAGTAACACCTGCAGAGGCCACACATCCCCCCCTGGACTGGCTGACCCAAATCATCCTCCCCAGTAGCTTTGTTCCCACAGACTTTCTCTAACTGAAAGGTGATTTTAAGGTTGACATCAGGACCAGGGCACAGTCGCAACTGTAGCTACAACTATAATGCAAGACTCAAGGAATGATTCACATCTTAAAAACAGGTTAAAACCTGGTTGTGAAAAAGGGAAGAAATGTTGCAGCCAGCCAGCAGGAAAGTCACCTTCACAGCTGATTGTTTCTACTTACATCCTACACTTGGGATGAATTCTGATCCCCCAGTACCCTCATCTCTGCAAGACAAATACACTAGGAGACACACTTCTGTCATCATTTATTTCCAGTCCCACACACATGCCAGCCACGCAAACCCATTACTGAAAGGAAGAGACTCGTGCTCTGAATATATGCTTAATTTTATTTATTACATTTAAGAAATATTAACATCTCAGGGTATCTGTTTTACCATCTAAATCCAGTCATAAGCAACAAAAAAAAAAGTTAATCATGTTTCAAAAGATCATTCTTACAGTCATTCCCCTGTAACGCAAAGTTTGCTCGGCAGTATTAAATTCATATGTTTGACTAACGAAAAAAATCATTAAAAATGTCTTAGCTACCAGGCATCCAGGGTTGTTAATTGTTTGTTGGCACTTGTGTTCACAACCAAGCACTCAAGTTGGTTTGTTCAGCTTTCCTCTTCTACCCAGGACTGGCTTTTTGTGGGGGTTTTTTTTGTGTTTTGTTGTTTTGTGATTTTTTTTGTTTTGCTTTGATTTTTTCATTATCTGGATATGTAAGTTTGTTCAAATAAGCTTAAAAAAAAAAAAACAAAAAGAGAAATCTAGGGTTGTCTCTGAGAAGTTCCTGCACCGTTTTCCCTTGATAACCCACCTAATGGGATAACTGAAGTTGTTTGCTTTCATTTTTCTGAATCTCATTGAGCAAAATTTCTTTGTGATTCCATTTAAACTGAAAAAAAGTACAGAAACACTGTCTTCATTTGATGGTGTGCATAAACATTACACTCCATATATAGCAAAAATATCTTTTATTTATAATTTACATTTCGACAAGTGAAAATTGTACATTTTTACATATACCATTTCATTCCATTAAATCTTCACGCATCTACGGAACTTTCACACAATGACACCTGAAACTGTGCAGGCAATTAAGAAATTCAAATACAAAAATGTATTTATTAACCAAACAGTAGTTGAGGCCCTGCCTCAGTTGAACATTTTTATTTCATATAAAAAGTATTTGCCTTCCAGAGTTAACACAGCAGCTCTTCTGTAAAAAAAACCCAAAAAAACCAAAGAACAGAAAAACCCCCAAAAGTTCATGTTTATCTAAACAGATTCATCTGGTTCTGTTTTAATATCTGTAGTTACAGGTGTGCTCTCTTCTGCACAGGCAGCAGGGGTGTCATCGGGTTCTTCTTTGACTTTTGGAGAGTCACAAGTCTCTTGTGTTTCTTGTTTAACAATGTTCAACATGAGATTTAGTGGATTTTCTATGGGAGTCTTACTTGGAGATGGGGTGCAATCAAATGATGATGTCTGCAAAGCGAAAGTCAGCGTAGCGTTAGCGCACATTAGATCAACCACCGTTAGCTTCTGACCCCCGTCGCTCTCGTTCAAAATGCAAGCATATCAATGGGCAGGCACTCAAAATCCAAACTTCTAGTTTAGCAAGGCCCTAAGAAAGCACATTTATTTTTTAATAGCATTACTTTTTCCGCTAGTTCTTGGCAGAGGTTATCACCCAAGGAGTGATGAAATGCTTCATACATTACCAGCTATTCCTGGCTACCCCTGTGCTGAAATGGTAACACACCCCAGCACCCATTTTTTCCTCCATCTTTCCCAGTTCCCAGGATCACGCACGTTACTCAACGGTAACACACAATGTGCTTTCAAACCACAGTTCTGCCTTTCGTGTATGACACACGAGCTGCCACGGAACATCACAACAAGGAGTGTCAGCTAAGTCTCTATTGCAGACCTGTCACGCCCAAAGCCTTTGAGTCTTTGATGGTCACAGGCAAAAGAAAGGGGCAGCACATGCTGAACACATCTGCTCCCTGCAAAGGCAGAGATCAAACCGACTGAAAGCAGAACGCTGCAAAACACATGTAGAAGGGTTCACTTACGTTTTGGTAATCTTCATAGCAAGATGGATGGTAAATCTGAAAAAGAATCATTAGACATTTAAATATGTAAAAAATAAATTACAGCTGGATCACTGGTTCTGAACCAGTGTCAATTACACCTATCACACAACTTGTATAGACAAACGATGGTACAAGCAGGCCAAGTACAGTGTGAAATGTAACTGGGAAAAGATTCTGCGTATGTTTATTTGGGAAAAGGTGTTGCACAGAAGCCTGCTTAAGTGCTGGGAATTACAGAAGCCTGGTAAGTGTTGGGAACTGTGTGTGTACAGCTGTGTACAGAAATAACTGATCCAGTATCTACACCCACAGAGATGTTAACTTTTCTTCTAGCACCACAGTGTAAGGGAGGGCCAGTCAGGCTGTAGAATGATACCAGGACTTCGTGCACTTCCAGAGGGTGAGATATTTATGGAAAACTACCAGGAGAATCCTTCAGGAGAAGTGCACTTGGCCTCCCTTTTTAATTCTGCTATAGTTCTTTGGGGTATCAAGTATCACATGTAAAAAAGCTCTGATTACCTTTTCGTCTACTCTGATAGCATTCTTCAGGTGCCACTCTTCCTCTTCCTCATCCCAATACTGTTCAAATTGCTCTTGGCAAATTTCACAACTCTGGAAAGTTATTGGAGTAACAAAAATAAATGAGGTTACTGAACATCTGAGCTTCAAGAACCTAGGAACAGTCAAAATAAGACTCTTCTAAATCAGATAAATACGGTAAGATGTGATCTTTCCCTCACATTTAAAAATAACTTCAAGAAACTTTAATTGAAGATAATTCAAGTTTAGTTTGCAGATTGAGCAATGATCATCCATCATCTGGCCTAGAAGACTGATGTCACCTGAGAAACGTAAGCTCTGCCCTTCTAGCTAGAAGTCTCTGCAAACACTTTGAACAGTGTAATGCTGGTTTACTGTCATGTAAGACAGTCCAGCACAGAGGGTTAATTAATTTTATTTATGGCATTATCTTCACTGTTCCCCTTAACCTGGAGTCTCATATTAAAAAGGCAGAGAACTTTTAGATGCATTCACATTTTAAGTACTTCTGTGCAAAATAATGAACTCTCAGAACAAGTACAAAGAGTAATTTTTTAAAGTAAAAGGCTTCCATGGCTTGACAGCTACTTTCTTAGTAATTCTACCAACACTTGTATTTGATTACTACACCAATTAATCTACCAAAATACAACTCCTACAGGTTACTTTGAGGTATTTCTTTGTCCTAATGCCTATCTTCTACTGAAAAAGAAATTTCAGTAAAAGCATTAAAACCCCTGTAAACCAAATCATCATTTGAATGGCAAAGGGCCATTTCTGCTTCATTTACTCTCTTTTCCCATTCTATGGAAGCATTTGAAAAACACACTTCCCCCATTTCAGTTCTGCTGAACCATCGATGGAATGGCAGTGGCCATAAGGCTTTTTGAACTAGAAGCGATTTATACTTCTACCTGCCACTGGGAAACAACTGCTACGTACAGAGATACACCAGCTAGGAAGTGCCTGCAAGAACAAGACTTCACTCTACACAGAGCCCGCTGCATGAAAGAATACTGTGAACTCCTTTGAAGTATTACATCATTCTCGGTATCTGGGCTTATTAGCAAGCTGAAACTCACCTCAACTGCTCCAGCTGGTCCCGCAGGGACACTCTGAAACTCCTTCTCTTTCGCAGCTTCTTGTGTTTTCAACACAACCTCTTCATGAGCTTTTTCAAAGAACTGGCTCTTTGCCCGCTCCTCTAGATCGGCTATTTCTTCAAATTCAATCCAGTCCTAAGGAAAAAGTTTTCATTCACACTCAGGCACTGACAAATAGGCAGAAACACCTAAAAAAGAAATCTCAGGGGAACAAAACCAAAAGAAGAGACATCCCAGAAGTACCATATTTAAGAAACCTTACTTCAGTAAAGCTGACACGCTCCTCTCACGCAGCATTAGCACAGTGTAAGTTTTCTCACAACGCTGCACTTCAAATTAAGCTTTTTCCAGGGAAAAAAAACCCACTGTCCTTCAATCTCCATTCCATTCTAAGGGTGACCAAAACAGCACCAAGAGCTTCACACTGCTTATTGTTCAGCATATAACTGCCTTTTGTGTTTTGACAGGCATGTATGAAAACTACTTGAAATATCTAAGAAATCATTGTTTACCAAAGGCCAACTCCTGCAATGATGCAAATGCCAAGCGCAATCCTACGGCACATACACCAGTAGAACACAGACCCTAGCCCAGAATTTATCAGGATGCATGCTGGACTGCTTACCGTTAAGCTGTAGTACCATCTCCTGTGCGTGATCTTTCTGCTAACGTCTTTTTCGGTACGGTTCTGACGATAATGCCAATCTAAGTGATCGGCATAAACGTCTGTCTGTGAAGTAGTGAATCTCATGCCGCATGAGTAACACTGAATCCCAGTGTATAGTCTATTTATGACACTATCATAACGCCTGAAAAAGGAAGAAAACAAAAAAGCCTTAACATTTCTTTGAAAACAATTGGGTAAGAAGTTTCTTGGTTAAAATGCATCAGATGCCCATGAGAGTGGAGAACAAGCATGAACCTACTGCAAGGTTAAAAGTGCACAGTACAGCTCAGTTCTTTCCGATTTTCATAACACAATCAATTGAAACCTCAATTAACAAATGATGGGCTCATATAACTATTTGGGAAAAGCACACCAGTGTTGTGTTTCACGCCTACTAGCTTCATCACCTAACAGTGCATGAAATGGTAGCGCTTGCATCTGGCTCAGCTTTGCAAACTACCACAAACATGGTAAAATCAGCACTAACAAAAGAAGAAACGCTTCAGTAACAACATGCTACTTGGGTAAAAACATTTTTCTCAGGTTAATTTTCCCTCTTATTCCACCCTCAAATTCTCCAGGACTGCAGTTCCTCTCAGTTACAAAGTGACATCCAAACCCTCAGCTGCCCTGGATTAATCATTAGATACTACTGTGTCATACTGCTTAGTGCACTGTCAAACTTATTCTAGTATACGCACTGTCTAAGTTCTTCAACAGTGAAGTTAGTGAGGTCTGGGACGTTTTGATCTTCGTTCTGGTCATCATCTTCCTCTTCAGCAGCTGGCTGGGCAGATGTTTCATTCACTTCTACAAAGCACGAAGATATTATTTTATCAGAATTTCAGTACATTGTCAGAAATTACATGCTCCTCAAAGTTATTGTTATTCAATAATACAGTAATAAATACAATCTGACTGTGCTAAAATACAAGCTCACAACAGCTAGGCCAGTCACCCTCTAAGATAATTTTAAAAAGCGTACAAGATACCATAAGTCATTCAGAGATTCAATTTAGGAAAAAATCAGTATTTCACCTCAGCCTTTGCCATTAAAATTCAGTCTTCAGAGACAGAGAAGTATTTCAGAAAGTGACAAGAACCTGATTATAATCAAGAACAAGTTACAGAAGCACAGTACCAAAGACAAAACTGACAACTGGCTAGCTAAGCGTACAAATCGAACACGATACTACAAATGCACTCCATTACGTGGACTGAATTCCTTCCCAGAACCAAAGGTCAGTTTAAAATATAACATACAGGAGTTCTTAAGCATTGTTACACTTAGCTTTACACTTCAGCTGTGGATAAACAGTAGTTAGAACATAATGAATCTACATACGTGCTGAAGCAGAATCGGTTTTTGACAGTTTAAGGATCCCTGTTGACAGCAGTTTAGCGAACAGTTCATTGACATCAAGCTGTCCAAGGTGGTTATCAGGGTATGAATGTGGAAGGGCTCCTAGGGAACAACATCGACATTCAAGGAAAAAAAAAATCAGCATCAGCAATTTACTTCACTTTTATCAGGTTCACAAACAGACCTTTCCTTCTGCCTCCTGTTTCTTCCATTTTTAAATTTCAAATTATTTATCAACTCTCTTTGCTTGTTTTATGCTTGATTATTTCACCAGGACCAACCTACTCCATCACCTACTTTAATAATTTTCAACTTTCTAGAAGCTCTTCATTACTAACCAGTCCCATACTGGGAATTTTTACACACCCTGGCAAACATAAACCAGACTTACAGACTGGTACCTTCCAGAAAACAGATCAAAGTAATTTTTTTTTGTTTTTTAGCACAACTACATACCAAAACCACATGAAAACTAGTAAAAGCCTTCACACTGAGGGAAACCCCTAGAGAGATGATGGTACTACAGAAACCATGTCTACAGTCAACTCACTGAGGAGGCTTCCTTTAGTCCACACAGACCTAGTACCCCACCAGGACACTACTGAAGGGTCAATTCTGTGGCCACTAACAAAGAGAACAATCCAAAAGAAATAAAAGCAAGTTAATTATTTTGTTACATACCTGCAGGGTTCTGAACAAAGCTTCCAGGATTTGGCAAATACTGTTGACCTTGGCCATAAGGCCCTGGCTGAGCAGACATGAGAGAAACCTGTGAAAGTAAATATTTAAGTACTCTGTGTTTAGCAATGCAATCCTAAGCTTTACTTTTTTACATTGTTATCATTAATTTCTAGACATTTCTCAGTAATTTTATAAACATTAAATTTCTTCCAGGAGCAAACCATGTCTGGAACTGAATGGTCCAATAAATGACAACACAACCTTTTCCTCATTTGCATTTCCCACTAGAATTTGAGAACTCTTACTGGTTTTGCCTAACATTTAATATTTAAAAAAACAACCTCCTCTTCTACCTATCAAGGTTCCAATCAATCACATTTTCCAAGCACTTTAAATTGCTCCTGTTCACCTAAATGGCTCGTCAGAAAGAAATTCAAGAAATTGGTAAATGACTGTTAACAAATAATTAATCCATGACTGAAATAGCACCAGCTATACAAAACACATCCCAAAAGCAGGATTTTTCAGCAAATCAGCTAAAGTAACCTTCAGATAGGGGAAAAAATATTACAAGCACTTTATAAAACCTAGTTTTCTATTCTTCTGCTCCCTGGATTTACAAATGGTTTAAAATTTTCTCCCATTAGAGGTCAGCAGAACCCATCACCTGCTTTCGTATCATCAGTTAACTCTTCACATTCAATTATTATCCCCCAAGTGAGAAACGCTCTCTGAAATCTCCATCTACCCAAAGAAACAACATCACTTTCACTGATGTATCATCTTTCCCTTTAAAGGGAGCAGTTCCACCAGGCTACAGCAAAGACAACCGAACTCATGAAGTCAGACAACTTCACAAGGCTGTGGGGTGGGTTCAACAATGCCCACATCTTTCCCAATTCTCCCAAGCGATGGGTGTCTCTTTAAAACCGCCTTGTCACCAGTCCTAGCAGCTGTAAGAAACCAACAGCATTATTTTGGTCCCACCTCATTCTGTACCTCTTAAAAATATTAACCACGTGCATTTACTTACAGAATCCTTCACACTTTACAGAGAATTCATGTTTGTGCAAGCTCTGTGAAAACACCACAGGCTTCCAGTCGCCTCAGTTTGTTTTCATGTTAAAATTAATCATTTCACCATAATATTCTGAGCTACAAAGTGCTTACAAAGATCCACTGTTTTGATTGATTCTTAAAAAAAGAGCTATGCAAGTCCTTCAATTGCCTAGAAACTACTGAAGGATGACTTTTTTTAGCAGTCTGTCAGCTCTTCAGAAAAATCTTCAATTTTTAGAGGAAGGAAAACCCATAGCTCTCCACACAGGAGAATTTTGGCAAGCAAACCCTCTAAGACAATCCATTCTTACCTGACTGCTTCCCATTGGCATGTTGTTGAAGTTTCCATATTGAGGACCCTGCAGACCTTTTTCATCAAAGTAATGTCCAGCTGCTCTCAATGGGAAATTCTGTGCTCCTGGGCCTGCTGGCCCATTGAAATTTGGTCCGGGTGTGCCATCAAACAGATCAGGCCTCTGGAACTGCATCCCATGAGACGGTCCATTGTAGCCTTGGCCAGGATGGTCAACAAATGGACCACCTTGTCCATAAGGTGACATTTCTAGTCTTGAGGCAGGATGGTTAGCTACATTTTCAAAACGTGCACCTTGAAGGCCAAGGGGCAAGTCAAATCTAGAGGCTGGCTGGTGAGGTCCATCAAATCTCTGAGGTATGGCTGTATCAAATCGGGGTTGTGCCTGTTGCCCAGGTGCCCGTTCAAATCTTGGACCGGGCTGTCCATGAATTCCATCAAATCTCTGCAGGAGAGACAGCTGTCCAGGCTGACCATCAAATGCTGCATGACAGCCATCAAATCTTGGACCGGCCCGACCCAGAGGACCATCAAATCGAAGTCCACCAGCTCCCTGGTGTACTGGTCCATCAATCAACCTAGGACCCACACCTGGCTGACCATGCGGTCCTTCCAACCTGAGTCCACCACCTGATGGTCCATGTGGCACATCAAATCTGAGCCCAGCACCTGATGGCCCATGTGGCCCCATCGGTTGACCATGTGGCCCCTCAAATCGGAGGCCACCTCCAGGTTGACCATGGGGCCCCAATGGCTGTAAATGTGGCCCCTCAAACCTGAGGCCACCCCCTGGTTGACCATGAGGCCCCAAGGGCTGACCATGGGGTCCCTCAAACCTGAGACCACCCCCTGGTTGACCTCGAGGCCCCAGAGGTTGACCATGAGGTCCCTCAAACCTGAGTCCACCTGAAGGCTGACCACGGGGACCCTCAAACCTTAGACCAACTCCAGGTCCTTCAAATCTAGGACCACCTACAGGCTGCCCTGCGGGCCCATCAAACCGCAAAGGCCCACCTATCTGCCCAAGAGGTCCCTCAAACCTCAGTGGACCTCCTCCACCAACTTGTCCTGGGGGTCCTTCAAATCTCAGGGCCCCTGCCAGCTGCCCTGGTGGCCCATCAAATCTTAGGGCTCCAGCACCCCCTCCTCCTGCCAGTGGTCCATCAAACTGAGAGGCACCTGCCCCCACCAAAGGCCCCTCAAATCTCATAGCAGCCTGTCCAGCTGGCCCATCAATTCTGGAACTTGAACCAGCAGCAGGACCATCAACAAAAGGACTTCCTTGCCCATCTACCCCAACCCTTGGAGCAGCCTGTCTAGGTGATCCATCAAATAGAGGTCTGTCTTCCATTAGTGCAGTTATCCTCTGCTTTGCTTCAATGCTTCCAAATCTTGTCCCGGGACTTTCTGGAAATGGTGCTTTCTCAGGATCTTCATATCTAGATCTTTTGAAACGTTCACTGAATGGTGACCTTGATTCTTCTCTAACACCTAAAACCACCAGAACAAACCAGATAAATAATTAGTGACATTTTAGTGAGTGGTTAACAGCTCAGTTATCACTAACAGGTCAATTAACACTAACAGTTAAAGCAAAAAACCATACCAGCTTGCCCAAGAAGCTGTCTCTCTTCACGATTATCAAATCTGCAGATTGTTTCACCATCTATTTTCTGGAACTCTGTTGTGCTTTTCCCCTGTTGTCTGAGAGCATCTCTAAACTCATCTGATTCTCCCCAGTTGTCGTAAGGATCAAAGTTCTTGGAACCTCTTGCTCCTTTAGTAGCATTTTGCTCCTCAAGTCTTCGTCGACTCTCAAGCGGTGAGAGGTTCTCAGCAAAAGGTCTATTAGTGCCACTTACAGGGGAATGTCTCCTTGATCTTTCTCCAAATGGTTCTTTTCTGTCAAACTGTACTCCACGCTTGGCTTTTGCTTGCTCACACTCTATTCCAGATAGCAATGCATCAGGCAAATGATAATCCAGAATATCATCAGGATCCAACAGATCAAGCCTCGACAACGAATGCTGAACTTGTGTTCTTTTTAGTTTAGCCTTATGTTCATAATAGGTTAATTCTGCATCTGATAGAAGAGGTTTCTTTTTCAAACCACATTTTTCATCTGTAGGGCTATCCCAGACATTACATCTGTGCTTTCCTTCCTGATACTGGAACAGCTGTCGGATCTGATGAGCTACCATGAGGAACTCATCTTGTGTTATTTCACCAGATGTTAAGCGTTCATTGGCCTGGAATATAAAGTTGAAGTTTAGACCTCTAAAAAGCAAAGCAAAGCAAAGCATACGCAGGACACTTGTATGAAGACAGATTTAAAATGAATTACCTTCTTCAGTAATTCCCTCTTGCTTGCAGATGTCAGCTCTTTGGGAATCTGTAAATTAGCATCCACACTTAACCGGTGCTGTTGCTTTGGTGCTCGGGGTGACAGAACTCCTTTACCAGCAGGCCAGTTTTCCCGGTGTCTTTGGTGAGGGGTTTTACTAACTGCTTGGTGTTCTTCGCTCTGCTGTGAGCTGAAAGCAAGAATACATTGAAAATGCAGATTATTTCTTTATTCAGGACGTAACTGTTACATTCCTCTTATAACCTATCATGGCAAAACATCACTACCACCTTAGAATCTAAGTGTGCGTGATGTCTCTATCTCGCTTGCAGAAGTTAAAACTCAGCAGTTGTAACAATCTGAACACTGCCTCCCAAAGCTGACTGAGGTCAGCAGCAGAATTCCCACTGACTTCAAAGACAAGTTGTTTAAAAGATAGTAACTTACTTTTTATTTTCTTCCCAACCAGATTTCCACCTCTTGGCTGATTTGGATCCTTGCCAGTTTTCGGCATTCTCCTTTGGATCAGGAGAAGCTTTTGTAGAATGCTGGCTTGCTACTTCTTGGGGCCTGTCTTCCTGGACTTTTTTCACCCTCCTTGGATCTCGCACCTCTTGTTTAGCATTTCTTTTATTAGAATTTCTTTCATCTCTTGCTGCTTGTGTGCCTTCCTCAACATGAGACTGCTTAGGGCCGATCTGACGTATCTTTGGAATTTTAGGAGTTGGTGAAGTGGGAGATAAACTCCTAAGTCTTCTTTTGGGTGATCTCCTCTCTCGTCTTTTTGGAGAATGTGTAGATGGTGACCGTGCCTTAGGAGAGCGTGATCGTGACCGTTTTCTATTACTTGATCTCCCTTGTTTTCCACCCTGTTTTTCAGACTCCTCAGCTGTCGTGTCTTGCTTCTGAACAGCACCATTAATTACTTTATTTCTGCTCCCTACTGGTCTATGTTCACATGTCTTATGTTCTTCTTTTTCTTTTTTCTCTGTATTTCTCCTCTTCTCTTTCACCTCTTCATCTTTGCCCTCTGACTTATCCTGAAGATGCCTTTTCAGTCTTGGATCCCGCTTACTAATTTCAGACACTTTTGTGCTTTCACATTCCTGGGTTTTATCTTTAGTACTGGGCAGCTTATTTTTCAAAGGGGATGGTGATTTAGATTTTGCTTCTGACTGGTCAAGTTCTTTCTTCTGTGTTTTTTCGCTTGCTTTCAATTTTTCTTGCTTTGTTGAGCTTTGTTTTTCAGCCTGTGCCGTTTTGTTGACCTTAGTATCAGACTGACTGGTTGTGTTTGGTGGAAATTCTTTCCTATGAGATTGATCTTTAGCATGAGAAGAATGTTGAGTCATCCTATTCAGTCGAGGATCCCGATTCACTATTTTGATGTCATGAAGTGGAGGACTTGGGGATGGTTTGTTTTTCTCAGATTGAACAGCTGTCTGATGAGGTGGTTTAACTGTCATATGAGGTGTGGGAGACATGTGTTGCTTGGTAGGTGCTGGAACTGAAGCTATAGTAGATGATCCTTGCTGAACACTAAGAGATACAGCCTGAAATAGGAAAAAAAAAAAAATCCATGATTAATCTGCATGACAACTCCTACCCAGAGATGGTCATATTTAATCTCAAAACCAAAACAATAAATAGAAATGTCTTGAAAGTTGTAAGGTTCTGCCGTTTAACTGAAAATGACCCATTTCTCCCTAATTACAAGCACTAAAATAATGCAGTACCATTACAGAAGATCAAGTTCAAATGTCATGGCAACTCAGTACTACAAAGTCAATACTGCAAAATATGTAACTTCAGCCCATGTTCTCATTACAGCGTTAGTATTTTATATATTCCACATGCTCAAGATGGAAGCTGTCAAGCATCTGATATATTTTTCGTATTTCCACACTTCAAAGATCCTTTATTTTGGTATCATCAACTGTCAACACAACAAGACTTTCAATTACAAACTAAAATAATACAGCTTAGCTGCCACCTTCAGATGGCAGCATCAAAGCAACCTGACCTAATGAGGCCACTGACTTTACTTCAGATGATCGGGCTTCCTTGTGCCATAACAGCAAATGTATTTGAAAAAGCCTGGCTTGCTGTGAGCACAAGAGGTGGAAGAGGAGGATCATTTTGGAGAGAAGTTAAATACAAAAACCCAAGAATTTAATTTTTTTTACCTTTGAGTGCAATTCTTAAGGTTTTTACATAACAAATATTGTTCTGGGAGCTGAGATGAACTATATATATAGTTCTAGTCCTAAAATAGCTACACTTGAGGAAAAATTAGTGTTCTGCAGTTACCGGCATAGCCAAGTGCTGTCCAAAAGAGAGAGACGCCCAACTATAGAAATTTGACTATCCTACTCACCAACTGTGCTTTAGTCTGTTCCAGCTCCAACTCTAACTTTTTTTGCTGAAGTTCTAACAACTGCTTTTGCTTTGCAAGCAATTGCTGCCTTATCAGTTGCTCCTGTGTCAAATTCTTTTGTATTTCAGGAACAACTGGAGGAGTAGAGGCACCAGAAGTGACAGCAGAGGTAGGTGCAGTAGATTCCTCTGGCTAAAAACAGAATAAAAAAAAGTTACATTTAAAATCCTGATGGAATCAACTAACTCCATCTCCTTTAACTGTTATCATGACCCAGGACCGGGACTTTGTACAGCAGTTATAAATGGAATTTTTAATGCAAAATACAACTAAAGCTATTTGAAATGTTTCCTCTTTAGAATGCTCCTGCTGTGACACATATAAAACATTTGATATAAAATCATCCATGTTCCAAAATACAGAAAAAAGTTTTGGAAGATAAAAAACAATCCCATCAAATAGAATTTGGAAATTCCTCTTACCTGTCTACAAAAGTCAGATACTTCATTCTTAATACACTAAACTGTCAAAAAGCAGCATACAAACAATGAAAACGACAAGTATCAGCATCTGTTCATGAAGCAGGCATAAAAACTTACCGATTTATTTAAAAACTTAGGATTCACATGGATGCTAGAAGTATTCACATTTGGGGGCAGAGGTTTAATTGGCCAAGCAGGATCTAATGAGTTGACTCTGACATCAAGTGCATATAGTTTCTTCAAAGGAAAAATATCATCCCACGTGGAGCGTAATTTAAATAAACTTTTCCTAGTATTTTCATCCACCTAAAACAATAAAACAATTCTATGGCTTGATAAGTTATTATAAAACGATTTCTTAAAGTTTTCTGTAGCACTTAAGATTTATTTCCTATTTCTATCAAGTTTCCCATTTTAACACATCAAGCTGGCTATACAGATTTCTAAGCAGTGCAGATCATACATCTATACCAATGGATCAGTAACAGAAGCTCCAATGTGGAACTGTTCTTTCAAGGTCATTTGAAGGTTTAATTGCGTATTACCATTCTCTGAGAATTTTCTTTCAACTTTTCCATTACCAAAATTCTCATTTTACTTGCCCAATTTCTGTGGAAAAAATACAGTCACAAAAATATTGAAAGGCAACAGCCTCTGACACAATACATCATTCAAGTGGTTGCGCTGAATGGCGTATAACAATGACAAACAAATCAGGAAAGGACAGAACAGAAAAGGTGTTTTGCTCAGCTGTTTAGTCACCGAAGGCTGGTTTTTTCCCCCCAACAAATACAATAAAAGGGGTATTATCGGTTCAGCTGCAAAATTAGACTCATCTGTGAGCCACAGATCAATCATACTTGTAAGGACCAGTGCCCAGTTTGGATTATCTCATGACAGTTAAGTTTGAAATTTACGATAAAGCAAAATCTAGTTAATCTCATTGTTTGAGGAGTTTAAATAACTGAAATAAAATTGAGGATAAAATATATGCAGCTGTCCTAAGGACAATATCACAACTCATTTCACCAAGTATTGACTACATAGATGGTTTTGCT